>CM060941.1:18730000-21230000 GCA_030765085.1 Allium cepa
TATTAGTTAAGTGATTAAAGGTTAATTACTCAAAATAATTAATTTGTGATTTATTAATATGAGTGATTAGGATAATCACTTATTGTAATTAATTAAGGACAATTAATTTATTAGTTAATCAACTAAGGGTTAATTAATTTATTAGTTAATCAATTAAGGGTAATTAATCAAAGGATAATTAAATAATTAAAGGTTAATTATTTAATGATTAAAGGTTGATCTAATTATTAATTAAGGTTGATAAATTAATAATTAAAAGTTGATAAATTAATTAATAAATGACTAAAGGTTAATTAATTAAGATGGTTTGTAACCAAATAATATTAATTAACCAGGATTAGTAGTTTATTCATATATAATTTATTTGGTTTAAATTAATCAGGTAATTAATTGAGCTTACTTATGGACGACTGTATTCTATTGAATGCTTTGAATTGTTTGATATCTCTACTGTGTGATGCTTTGTGATATGAATTGTTTTAATTCAAGCTGTGATGAATGTAATTTATTTTATCTATGATAAATGTATATTATTTATCTGTGAATCTATGAATGGAAGATAAGCGTTATAGGAATATACCACTTATCTATAATTGATGTGCTTGAATATATGATGATTGATGATGTTGCACTATTATGTAAAACCTCTAGACTACACTATACACACACATATATGGATTGCACGAGGAAATTGGTTAAGTCACAGATTTTAGAAAATAATTTTTAAATTGAATTTTAAATCCAAATGGTTTTAGAAATGGAATTGGGTTTAATGTGAAAAGATTTTGAAAAGGAGTTTTGAAGATAAAAGTTATTTTGAATAACTTGTTAAAGTTTTGACACTTAATTAATTTGATTTGAATTTAAATTCAGAATTTGAAATAGAATTCTATGTTTGGAAATTATGGTTTAAAAAGGGCATACAAGTTATAAATGTGTTTACATGGGTTTTAAACCATTTTAAAAGTAGTGTTTTGGGAATTCGAATTTAATCCAAGTTTTATACCTGAAGGGTTTTAACTTTTGCAAATGTAATCGGATTTTTTCGAAAATGAAAACTATTTGTTTTCAAATAATAATAGCTTTCACATAATGAAAAGAACTTCCAGTTTGTGTTAAAAAGATTTCAAGATTTGAAATAGAATTGTTTTTGGAAGCTATGAATAAATCTTTGTGAAAGATTGTTGAACTTTGTTTTGAAATTGAAGAGGATCTCGAAGGTATGTCTTTTATATAAAAGATTTGAAATGCAAATGGTTTTGAAAGCTATGAATTGAGTTTTTGATTTAGTGATTGAATGAGTTAATCCAACTTGAAAAGGAAATTGTTTCAAAAGGCTATGAATGAATCTTTGTGAAAGATTGGTGAACTTTGAAGAAGTGAATCTTTTTGTTTAAAGATTTGAAAATTGTAATTTGTTTAAACCATTTGAAGAAAAGGTTTAGGGATTTAAAAGTGTGACTTAACAGAGATCTCAATATCCATATGATTTTAAATATTGCGCTCATTATTCGGTTTCGCTAGGAGAGGGCCTTTGTGTCATATAACCCATTCCAAATAATGATACGACGTTATGGATAGCGTTTGAAGACCGGTGATGAAGACTGGATATTTTTGAAAGCGAAAGGATAACTCGTCGAATGTCACTGCACCGGCTGATCCTCGGTATAGAGATTTGATCATCCTTTGTGATGGGAAGTCCGGACGTGATTAGTGAATATCCGAATTTGCAAGGGCTTCTTTGGAAGTGCCTTTGATTCTGTTCGAACCCAGAACAGACTTGTATGGGTGTGTCTGACATTACACTTTGAGATGTAAAACCAGTTTCTATCAAATACATTTCTGTTTGGTGGCGAAGAATTTATTCTCTTAGCTTAACACCCTTCTCTAAGACATACGAGCTCAGAGGTTATGTAGTTGATGGTTACGAGTGATACATTCTCAATTTGTTAATGTGGCATACGAAGTGCTACTGATCATTTGTTAATCAAAGAATGACTTTGTGAAAAGTGTAGCTTTGTGGACGAGACTTCGTCGAGCCTCACAATCCGCTATTGGTCGAAACATGAATCGTGGCAGCAAGGTTATTTGGGGGTAGCGCCCCCTTAGGGTATGTCCATTTCCTTCTGGTTTATAAGTGGTATCATGGTATGGAGCCCAGATGCTTTACTTTGTGGTTGCTGCAAAACTTATTGCTTTGTGGTTGTTGATTGAGAAGTGCTTCGGATAAAGGTTGGTAACGACCGGAAGGTGGCATACTCGTGTCAGTAGTTACCTAGTTACAGAGGTAACCCGACCTTATGTAGAAGAGATCCGGTTAGGTTCTCGGGGATGTCCCTCCAGAGGCGTTCCATTTTGTGTGGGAAGCTCCTTTGCCTGACCATTTGTTGGAAATCCAAACAAAATAATACGCGCCCTGTAAGGTTTTAGTTGTATATGTGAGAAATGCGGATTAAGGATCTTAAGGCTAGGATAAACACTAGAGGGGGGGGTGAATAGTGTTTTAGAGAATTGTTAAATCTTTTTGAGTTTTTGTTAATTTAAGCACAAATGAATGCAATATTTAGACACAGATATGATCACAAAATCAAACACAAATGCAAATGTAAAGTAAAAGCAGTAAAGGAAAGAACACACCGGATTTTATACTGGTTCGGAGTTACCCTACATCCAGTCCCGCACACAAGTACGGATTTCCTTTCAAAAACCATCTTTACAATTACACCCTCGATTTCAAGGCAATGAGGTACACCCTCTAGAATCACAATCCTCTAGGTAGAGATACTTGATTTCCCGGACAACAAGTTCACCCAATTGATTTCCCAAGGCTACAATCACACCTTATCTCGCTTGAATGATTTTCAAGGCTACAATCACACCTTTTCTCGCTAAGTTGATTACAAAAAGCCTATAACTCCAAATAGTACTGAGGATTTTGTTGAGATAGTGATATATAATCAAACCAGAGATAATATGGTTAGATTCAATGTTGATTTCGGCAGAGTAATGGTAAGAATATGTATATAGAAATATGGAAGAAGAAGAAGAAGAGGAGGAGTGAAAAACTAGAAAAACTGAATTAAAATTCGTTGAAACAAACCCTATTTATAGAAGAACAACAGCCATGTCCATTCATGAAGTGTTATGACGAATAGACACTTCTTTTGAAATTTAAATTTTGAACTGAACTTACACCATGTCGACATGGGGTGCTTGAGTATGTCGACATCCCAAAGGGATTTTTGGTGTTCTGATTTTATGTGAAAATAACCTTTATTTTAAATTGAAACTATTTTAGACTTTATAAATATACTTGACTCTAATTAAAATACATAAGTAAATATAAAGAATAATATATACAAAATTTTACTATAATTTTATATTAAAAATCTAAGTATAAATATTTGAAAGTTAAATATATTATATTTAAAAGATAGTTTAAAAATAAGGATAATTTGATTTTGAAATTAAAGATTATTTTGAGGCTAAAAAGTATTTGAAATCAGGATAGATGTTTTTAATGCTTTTAAAAGGAAGGTTTTGAAATCATTTTGAAAACAAGATATAAATTTGAAAAATCATTTTGAATAAAAAGTTAGCAGATACAAAACAATGTTCCACTAGATTTTTCGTAGGTTCCATCCTACTTAGGGTTCCATCCCTTTAACAGGCTCGAAGTGGATTCCATTCCACGAATAAATTGGATTTTAAGATGCCAGTGCTTTTCTAGGAGTTTTAACAAAATTTCTAAAAGATAAATTACTTGAACTCTTGAACTCTTGATAATCTTGATACTCATGAGTCTTCAATCTTGATATCTTGAATCTCTATACTGTACAGTCTTCATTCTTGTTACCTACATGGTTAAATCCTGCATATACATATATATCTAAACTTATACTGTTAGTATTTATATTTTATAATCTATTCTAAGGTTGTTGTCATCAAAACCATCATCTCACGGACTAACAATCTATCCTTTTTTGATGATGACAACCTTTGTTTATAAAATATTACTTCTATCCTAATAACTCCCCCTTAATATATGCCTAACTACGCTATTTTATACTTCTCCCCCTTTGTCATCAACAAAAAAACTAACTCTAAACTATATAACACCAAACTATAGAACTCCCCCTAAATCTAATACTCTATGACATGTGATTGTAATGATAGTGTTATCATAAATAATAAACCTAATCCTAAACTACTAACTATTCTAAGTATATATAATAACCATATAGTTATTAATAGGGAAGAACACATATAAGAATATAATTTATTTATTAATCATATAATTATATTTACATTTTCGTGGAAATCGTAAGAAGAAACATACAACAATGGTAAAGAAAGAGAAGAAACTAATGTGTGTTTTTGAATGCAGGAGATCTATGAATCGAACAGTTTGGATAGTGGAAACAGAAATTTCCACGTTGTTCGACAAGATTCCCATCTTTATCAAAATACACTTCTCCAACGAACACGACTTTATCGTCATCCTCCGTATGCATATCTTCCATGGGTTCTTCTTCTTCTTCTTCTTCTTCTTCTTCTTCTTCGTTGGCCTCTTGTACATGGTCTCCTGAAGAGTCTTCTTCAATCAAGATTGGGTTAGCATGATTGTCCATTAGAATTTTTGCAAATTCCTAAGGATTTTGCCTTGCCTCTCTTGTTCCTTGGCCGTTCGAAGTTGCATTACTTGGATTTTAGTCATTAACTGAAGTGCATCCTTTAGGGAATCCTCCATTGTAGTCACACTAGCGAGAATAGTACGTTGAAATGGACCAGACGTAGGAGAGGGGAACAAAAAGGTTGATTTTATGTTTGATCTCGAAGAGAAGGCCATTGATTATTTGATTTCAGAGAAAAGAACAGAGAGATAACAGAAAGGATGAATAAAATTTCGAAAATAGGAAGAATATATAACCAATTATTTGAATTTTGGTGGGAAAAATTTCAAAAATTTAAAAACGTTGTATGTCGACATAGGGTAGAGGGGTATGTCGACATGGTTCTTAAATTTTTGCCTATTTAATTTATTTTGAATTAATTTTAATTATACTTTGTTTATTTATATTTTATATTTCAGTTATTGAACAAATACCTAATTCTCTTCTTAATTTAGTAAATATAGATTCATTTAATGGTTTTGTTAAGATATCAGCAATTTGATTCTCAAAATTGATATAATCTAGAGTGATTACTTCCTTACTTATACTATCTCTGAGAAAATGATGCCTGATATCAATATGTTTAGTTCAAGCATGTTGAGTAGTATTTTTGGATAAATTTATCACACTAGTATTATCATAATAAATTGGTGATTTGAAAAATTTAAACCATAATCTTTTAAAGTTTGTTGCATATATATTACTTGAGAACAAGCCAAAGCAGCAGAAATATATTCTGGTTCAATTGTTGATAAAGAAACTATGTTGTGCTTTTTACTAAACCAGGAAATCAGATAATGCCCCAAAAAGTGACAAATTCCACTTGCACTTTTTCGGTCTGATTTACAACCAGCATAATCAGCATCACAGTAAGATATTAAGTCAAAGAATCATTTTTAGGGTAAAATAAGCCATAATCAGAGGTGTGTTTAACATATCTTATGATACGTTTTACGGCTTTTAAGTGGGTCTATTCAGGTTGGGATTGATATATTGCATAGAAACAAACACTATGCATGATATCAGGTCTACTAGCGGTAACATAGAGTAGTCCTTTATATAACTTTTGATCTACGTCTTTCGAGAGATCTTCTTTACTAAGGTACTCAATGGTTGCCATGGGAGTGGATTTTCCACTCGCAGTAGTCAAACCAAATTTGTTAATTAGGTCTTTAGCATATTTTTCTTGACTAATAAAAACACCACTATTTAATTGTTTTATTTGTAATCCTAATAAGAAATTTAATTCACCCATATGACTCATCTCAAACTCTTTTTTCATTATTTCAGAAAATTCTTTATTCATTTCAAAGTTAGTTCTTAAATTAAATACTCTGTACGCTTTACTTCTATTAGAATATCCGATAAAGATACCTTCGTCGGATTTAGGATCAAATTTATCTAAGTTATCTTTAGTATTTAAAATAAAACATTTACTTCCAAAAATTCTAAAATAAGATACTTTAGGTTTCTTTGAGTGAAGAAGTTCATAAGAACTCTTATTAGTTAAAGGTCTAATTAAAATTCCATTTAAAATGGAGTATGCAACAATTATGGGGAGTTCTAAAGAATGCAATAGTTAATGGAATGAAGGAAGGCAAATATGGCTTCAATTCTCATTTGTCTGAAGATTGGACTTAACTCATATGTGTGTTTTGTTTCTCTTTCTCTTTCATTCAGTCTTGTTATCCCAGTGTGTTGATCTCTCTCTGTAATTTGGCTTGGTGTAATTTTCCGTGTGTTATTTTGTCGTTTCTTTACCTTCTGGTGTAACGACCCGATATTTTCAACCATTCACATCCATTATAAGTGTATAGGTAGACACTCATGCCGGAATTGAATTGCTCAAAATACCGCGTTGTAAATAAAAATTTGGCAAATCTCAGAATATACAGTAAATAAAAATCACAGATCACAGACACAGAGTAATAATAATGCAGCGAAAGTAAAAGAGATAGTAGTTCATGAAGCTACTATAGAAATATATCAGAGTTACGTAAGATACAATAGAAGAAATAAAGTATAACAGAAGTTTAAATATGATAACCAAGTACAAGCTAAATAGAACAACCAAACTGAAAAGATGAAACTTGACAAGTAGATAATCTCCAGCGATTCCAATCTCCAGAAAGTGGAAATCCAAATCTGTGAATAACTCAGGCTGACCCGAGCGTAAATAAAAATACAAACACTCGAGTCAGGACATACATACTTATACAATGTAAACCAACTCAAGTGAACTGTAGTAAAGGTACAAGTAACTTAGAAGATGCTTGGGACCGCCCATCCTCTAAGGATCCGTTAAACTATTTACTATGTAGTAATATACGCTATATACAATAGTGTCTAATCAGTAAAGTATAATCATATAGAAAATAGCGTTAAGGGGATGGTGAACCTTAACGCGGTCGGATCTTTAAAACCAAAATCGTAGCGGGCTCGCTATAAGGAGATGACACGGCATGCGAGGCAATGCCAGGGTGGATACACCGTTTGCACTCCCGGACCGGTGGTGACGGCAAGCCAGTAGCTTCCGCCCACCTCGAACAATACCCCCGAATCAAAATGGCGCTACGTATCGAATCACAAAAGTAATAGAATGGTTTCCGATGGAGCATGCTCGATGAAAGGGTGCGACCCTTTGTGTAGCCCGGTATAGCTCCTGTTTTAGTCATTTATGCCAACTCACGGGAGTTGGGTCCACGTAATATACCTCGAGAACGTCGCCACCAACCTACTTCATTATGGAATCTCCACCGCGTACACAGTTGTTAAAATGGTTTTCAGTATTGGCCGGCTATATGACAATATCTGATCCCGGTCTCTTTAACAACCAATCGTTATTATAACCCGTATTATAACTTTTAAAACAATATTTTATACTTCGAAATAAAATATCACTTCAACCCAAATCTTTATCAAAATAAAGATTAAATCATTTCCAAACCATTTCAATGTATCATCATACCATATCTTTCAATTCAAATATTTATCAAAATATATATCAAGTCATTTCTAACCATTACAATATATTAAATTATCATATCCTTTCAAAATTTCCTTTTAAATCATTTTAATATATCAAAATATCATAACCTTTCAAAACTTCGTTTAAAATATCTTATCTTTCAGCACTTCCTTTCAAATTATTTTAATATCAAAATGTCATATCTTTCAAAACTCCATTTTCAAATCATTTTAATATATCAAAATATCATATCTTTTCAAACCACATTTCAATCATTTAATATATCAAAATATCAAAACCACATTCATTACAAATCATTATTCATTTTATTCAATTTAAAATACCATTTCAATTCACATTTCAAAACAGTTTATATTCAAAAAAATCATTTTTAATCATTAAAATGAAGTTATTATGTTCAATAATTAAATTATTAAATTCTAAAATTTTCAACTTTCAAAGTTCATTTATTCACTTAAATTTATCAAAACAGTGAAAATTGACTTTTCGTGGCATTTAGAAAACGCTACGGAAAGATACATTCAAAACAGTTCAATTTAACAAAAGACAACATTTTAAAATGTTGTAATAGGGTTTAATAAAATTTCAAATAAACTTAGTTAAATTCAAAAATTATAGCACTTACAAAAATTGCTATAATAGCTTTTAATTCAATTTGCTTTTTAGTTCATTATCATCAACTACAGCATTTACCAAGCTGTAATATCATTTACATTGTAATTAATAGCATTTCAAAAATGCAGTCAATTAACTTCAAATATTCAATATAATTTCTCAACCAGTTATATTTTTTATTTAAAACATTTTTAACTCATAAAATCATACATTTTCACATTTATAAACATCATTTAATTTTCCTCAAGTTCATGATTTTATAAAGTTAAATTTCCATTCAGAAATCAAGATTTAATAATAATTCACTTCTTAAATTGCAATGTTCAATTTTAAATTCATTGCATTAAATTTCAACTTAACACTTAAGTTCAAATTCTCAAATATAACGTAACTATATTTTTATTTACTTAACTAAAAGTTCACTTTTAAGTCAATTTCATAAATTTCCAATTTAGTTATATTTCAAAATTTCAACTTAAAGTATTCATTCATTTCACATTTCAACTTTATTAAAAATCATTAATATGATATAAAATCACTTAGAATTCCTTTAAATTCAAATTATCATAAATTTACCATAATTTCATATTCAATTTAATTTCCAATTATAATTAATCAAATTTTCCAAAATAACTTACGTTCAAAATTTTCTAACTTTTCATTAATTCATTTTACTTACAATTATTCAGAAAATCAATAATATCATACAAAAATCTTTTTTAATTAGATTTAAATCAAAATGTTTTAAGATTTACATTTCTAAAATAATTTTAAAATTTTTAGAAAACATATATTAACTACGGGTCTGTATATAATTTTCTACACTAGGAAAAGTGATACGGGTAATATATCATTTCAACCCGTAATTTACAAAGAAAATCCGGGTTTTATCATTTCAAACCTGCAGTCCCAAGTAAATGAAATAAATTGAAAATCATTCAGGCCTATCATTTAAGCCCATAACAAGTTTCCCTTATTCTAAAGTCCGTTCGGGTATGTATCATTTCAACCCATAGTGATTTCTAATTTACGCGGAACTTGCAGTGTGATAGATTGATAAAATATACATAATAGCATGAAATAATAGTAACATATGATATAACAGGTGTAATAATAGGTGTGAACATCATATGATAATAATATAAGCAGTTATAACATGTTAATGTAGTTCTACAGATTCACAGGGTGTCAATTTACTACTTATATAAGTACATAATGTCTGGTGAGAAATACTCACTTTTTTTTGGCTGCAGATATCAATTAGAATGACATAACGGATCCAAAAGGCACGAACTTTGATTTGAGTGGAGAGAAATAGCCAAGATATCATCTTGTAAACAACCCCAAAACAAGACAATATAACTTATGAATATTCAACCAAAATATATTGAAATAAATTGAAATCGAAAGGCAACAAAGACAAGATAACTTGACCTTGCTACAACCATCCAAAAGCTCGACTAAGGGGTTCGTTTTCTCAGCCATGATGATGATATGAGGGTGGGAGAGACAAGGCTAATAGCCTTGCAAACATTCAAACAAAACAAACAAATAACATAAGTTTTCAAACCCAAATTCAATAAAACAATGTTAGAATTAAATGCATAAAACAAAGCCAAAGTTTTTGCACTTGCTTTCTACCACCTATGATTCAGCTATAGATCTGAAATACATGTCTAAGGAGTGGGTCAGGATCAGGTCTTGGGCTCATATGGGTCGACCAAAGCTTGGAAGTAATGGTGCAAAGGTGGATGGACATAGGTGCAATAAAACAACAACTACAAGGCAAATTCATCACTTCTATGCTATAAATGGGTTCGGCCATAGGATCTAGGGGCATGAACAGTGGGTCCAGGTGGTGGTGGGTGATGTGGAAGAGGGTGGAGATCAGGTCCGAGGTGGTGGTGGTGGTGGAAGTGGTGGCTAATGGTTGTAGAAGGTGGTGCTAGCAAACTAGGCTCGATTTATGTAAATAGGTGATGGGTTTGTGCACTTTTGGTGTTGTCTCTTGCTAAGGTGGGTTCGGCTGGTCATGGTGATGGACTAGAGGGGTGGTTGATCATAGAAGGAGGAGGTGGAGGTCAGCCTAGATCTGGTTGAGGAGGAGTGGAGCCATGAAGTAGAGAACAAGTTGCAAAATCACATAGAAAAACTAGAAAACAAGAGAAAAGAAGAAGATTTTACCAAATTTTTGCAAGATGGAGGCCATGATTTTTTTTTAGCGTTGAGAAGCTTTGAAAATACGTGAAAAAGATGAGAGAATGCAGCTGAAAAGAATAGAGAAAGGTACGGCCAAAATAAATTGTGTATTGATTGAAAAAGAAACGGTGAAACGACTTTACGTTTCTTAGCTTTTAAAACCTTCCATACTTCCTTTTCTTTTAAATCAAGTAAAACAAAATAAACTTCAGCAAGTACATCTAAAAACCGAAACAGAGTGAAATAAGATAAAAATATATAATTACATTTAAAGAAAATATAAAAAGAATTAAGGAAATTGCTTAAAAATTGAAAACACGGTTCAAAAATTACAATTAAAACATCAATGGTTTTGGAAAAATATCTACTTCATTTTAAAAATAGTCTAAAGCAAAAATTTTGAAATAAAATAATTTATTTATCATTTCTAAAATAAAATAAATAATTAAATTGGAGAAAAATAAAAAAGAACTAAAGAAAATGTTTAAAAATTGAAAACAGGGCATGGAAATTACAAGAAAAATACTACTAGCTCTAAAAAAATTCCTACCTCACTTCAAAAATATTAAAAGACAAAAACATACATAAAATAACATATAAATACATATTACAATAAAATATGACAAAGAAAAATAAAATTTATACTATTTAAAATAATAAAATTGTAGAATAAACAAATTACACTCAATATTGAAATATACATAACTTTCACAATTTAAATCCGTTTCCAACGAAACAAAAAGCAGTGTTCCTAAAATTTTATGTACTTTCAAAATAAAAGAAAAAATTTAAATTTTCAAACTTTAAAATTTTAAAATAAAATTCAAAGTTTGACTATTTTGACCAAAAATTCACTTTTTGGAAAATATTCTTTTTTTTTTGGCAAGGCCAGCCAGTTTTATAGTGGACCGTCCACTTTTATTACGAACGTAATAAAAATTGAAGTACAGGAGCAAGGTACAAGCACCTTAACTACCACGATAATAACAGAATATACAGCACAGGTACGTGACGGCTATGTCACGATAACTATAAGAAACACATCAAACTAGCACTCCTCCGAGGAGGGAGAATCACCAACAACCCCAGACACCAAAGAAGTGCACAATGGGACAGATCCAGAAAGACCAGCAAAGGGGCGAAACCGTAGAGCAAGACAAGGGTCATAAACCACATCATCAGAACAATAGATATAAGATCTATCCCAGGATGGATCAGCAAGCATGTTAGAATTAGCACTCGCATCTATACCGTCCAAATCAAGAACTAGCGAGTCACCCGATTGTTTGTAGCGAAGGCACCGAAGGTCAAGTTGATCGTCAGAAACAAACCGGAAGAAAGATTCATTGACCGGGTTATACCTCATATCAGATATGGGATCTATCCAACACCCTTCGGGCTCATCCCAAGCTACAGGAGGCAGCAGTAAGGAAGGGACTGGAGCAACTAAAGGGATGACGGGAGCAACACTCGGAACCTCAGAATCCGAAGGTGAAACAGGCGTAACTAGAGGCAAAGAAGCCGCAGGAGCAGAATAAGATAGAGTGGAAGGGGCAGAAACCTTGGGGACCCAGATCCTACGACGGGAGCGCGGCAAAGGAGACTTCGGTGCAGCCGTGGAGGCAACAGGATGATGGCAATCGATAGTCAGGTGTCCAAATGAGTGACAAGCGGTACAAATATCCGGAACCCATCCATAGCGAACACTGACTTCCACCACATGGCCGACAGCTAGCTGAACAGAAATAGAAGAAGGGAGTGGCTTACAAGGGGAAATCTCAATGAGAGCCTTCGCAAACATCAACTTATCACGCGCCACAATGTTGGAGTCAAAACATTTCAGCTTACCAACATTACAAGCTAACCAATTCAATCCAATAAGAGGCTGTAATACAAAGGGAATCTGAGAAAAATATACCCAAACAGGGATAGAGAATACTTGCTCACGTGCAGACACCACGGTAGGAGATCATGGGGTAACAATAAAGGGCATTCCATCAACAAAGGAAGGCTCCGCCTCCAAAACAAGCCGACGATCCTCAGAAGAGGAAAACTTTAAGAAGTACATCGTATCAATCAGCTTCACATGCAAATTACCACGTAGCTTCCAAGTTCTTCGAAGCACCGAAGACGCATATGAAAGACTGTGATGCGAATCCAGGAAGAATTCAACCAAATAGTCTGACCAAAATTCCTCACCAGCTTGCATTACACTCGGGGGGGGGGGATCATCACTCCATTTTCCTCAACCAAATCAAAATCAATTGGGATGTATGCATCCGCATTATGGGGTAAGGACGAGAAAAGAGAAGTCCACAATTTTTGGGGGTTCTTCGAACCATCAGTTACACGGCTATGTACAATACTGGGGGCAATAGCAGCAGAGGGCATAGAAGCTTCAAAGCCATTACCAGTGACATTAGGTACAGATTTCTTAGGGGAAATAACACAAACATATTCTGTACATTGTCCACAACTCGGGAGACAAGCAGAAGCACACCCCTGGACATGACCTTGTACGCCAACGTTCACACTAGGAACAAACACATCAAACACAATAGACTTTCCCACATCACTACCCACTCCAAGGTGCATAACAGGCTGATCATCACCCCTGGTCACTGGCAAACAGCCATTAGAATTGTTTGGTCCAAAAAACCCAGTAGCATTTAGACATATAGGTGACGTGCATTGGACAGAGACAGCAGCATCGCCCAAAACCAAATCACAACCACTCATGCCACCAACACCACACCCATTGTTGATTTCAGACGAACTGCGACCACCATTCTCATTCAATAAAACTGCCATACCAATATTATCATTCACAGGGGAAAGCACGTTGGTACCTGGGAGTGGCAACACAGCGCGAGATGCCACTACACCATCATTTTCATACGAGGCTGCTGTTGATAGGATGGAAGCACGAAGTGGAGGAAAATCTAAGAGGGAGTGAAATAAAGGCATGGTAGCAGTCTTGGATTTGAAATTGCGACCGGACCTAGTCGAAGAGGGAGAGGAAAGGGGGGAGGAGACGGACGTGGCGTAGAGGGGGACATGGAGGAGAGACACGATTAGAAGGGGGAAGTCACTGCGTGGAAGAGAACAATGGTCACGAACGTGAAATCACCTGGAGCGGAGGACATGAATGAAAAAGGTTCAATTAGTTAAAACTTTTTTTTAGTCATACTTTGGAATGATAATTCATATCAAAACTAAAGTTTATCATTACAAATAAATAAAATAAGTTTTTAAATCAAAAGTTCAATCAAAATAATTAAAATATACAAAAAAAATAAATCACAAAATAAAGGGTTGTTACACTCTCCCCCACTCAAAACTTTTCGTCCCCGAAAAGGAATGAGGTACGAGAAAGCACAGAAAAAGATAGAGTGAAACAAGATTAGGACAAGATGAAAAGGAGAAGGAAATTATACATGATAACTATTGTGATAGGTAAGTTTAACAAGGTGGAGATGATCTTTCCAAGATCCTCCGGAATCAAGAACACAAGCACGAAAAGGTGGATCAAAATGAGTACCAAAGATTATCAAAGATTATAGAAGATTTCTAAACAAAAAGATTATAGAAAGATGCTTATACCAGTCTATAGCAAGATGAGGATGATAAGGACAACCAAAAGATAGTTTGAAAAACAAAATAAGGAAATAAATTAGAAAGCATGGAAATTTCAACTTAAATAGAGAATAAATCTTTTCAAAAGTTAAATAAATCTTAACTATCCCAAATTTCATTATCTTATTATCCAATGATCTTAAATTAACAATTTTTAAAACTATGGGTTTGAAAAATAATCATTTATTACACTCACAATGTACTTAATACATTTTATTCTTCTTTATTCCTAATTAAATTAAATTTATTCCGCTCAATATATTTATCACTTATGTTAAATATACTTACACTTATTATAACTGCTTTCTTTTATTCTTGGTTCTTTTAACATTATTTTATTGTAAGTTATTCAATTACCCTTTATTATATTTACCTCTGTTAATCATTTTATAAAATCCTTTTATATTGTATATTATCCAATTACATTGTTAACTTCTAAAATTAAGGTAAGTTATATTGTAATGCAATTGAGTATTATACAAATAAAACTTTCCGATTCAATCATTCCAAGCTTAAATCATTTATTCGAAATTTTTGATTTTTTTTTATAATTGAAATTATTCTTTAAAAAACAAAATTTAAGAATTAAATTTCCGATTTCTTCAACCCATTTAGAGATAAATAAATGTATGTACATAATTTATTGAATCAAATTTAAATCATATGTCTATATATATTATAAATCAAGTCATATTTTAGAAATTCAATTCAAATCATTTTGATTTACCAAAACAAAGCTGCAGCAAGTCTACAGAGCGGTCTCTTCACTTCAAACTCGAAAATGAATGTCGATGATGTTGCAGTCATCACCGAAGTTATTTTCCAGCGACAAAGAGAAGAGCACTAATTTTAAACTTAAAATTCTTTGGAAACAAATTTCTATTCAAAAATACTTTAAATAATATAACCTTTTAAAACTTTAAACACAAGGTTTGAAACCATCGGAAATTAAATTCTCAAATTTCTTGTTCTAAATTCATTTCAGTTCCCAAATAAATTTATAAACAACTATCTATAAATCATTTATAGAACAATAAATGATAAATCAAGTATTATCATTTCAAATGATCAATTTTAAATCAATTTATTAAGTTCCATAAATTTACTTATATATCAAAATTTATTTCATTAACCAAATTTTAAAATAATATTGTGTCAGTTTGTTCTGTCAAAGTGTTTTAGAAATCCTATCGATAACGCTGATCAGACGAATCGATCGGAAACCCAAATCAACATCAACAACTCAAACAACACAATATATAAAACAAAACATAGATATACAAGTACAATTCAAAATGTTGGGAAGAATAGATTGGAAATAAAAGACAAGATGATTAAATAACAGAGTAGACAGGTGGATAAGCTTAAATAAATCATGGGCAACTTTTACCGGGTCAACCGTAAGTTAAAGAATAAGATCAAATGTGGATTTTTCTGGGGTAAATCTACATTCGATCTCAAGAGTTAGAGTTTGGGATAACAAAAGATATTAGCATCTAAACCAAGGATACATATAAATCTCTGGTGAATCCATGCTAATTGTAAAGGAGTTTTCCCCCTTTTTTTCAATTTAATTTGAAATTGGCGTGACCGCCGACCCACTAAAAAGATCATTCGAAGCGGAGTTATGGAATACTCCAGAGTCAAAAGAAGATGAATAGTGCGGGATACGAATGGATTTTGGAACCGTAGGGAATGCTCCAAAATTCAAAGGAATTGAGTCAAAAAGGAAGAGACTCAAACTCGAATGAAAGTGATTCTGTAAATACATTCACTCCGTATGCTGAGTTTTGCCTAGAGCTACCAAAGCTCTGATACCAACTGTAACAACCTGATATTTTCAACCATTCGCATCCATTATAAGTGTATACGCAGAAACTCATGCCGGAATTGAATTGCTCAAAATACCGCATTGTAAATAAAAATTTAACAAATCTCAGAGTATACAGTAAATAAAAATCACAGATCACAGACACAGAGTAATAATAATGCAGCGGAAGTAAAAGAGATAGTAGTTCATGAAGCTACTATATAAATATATCAGAGTTACGTAAGACACAATAGAAGAAATAAAGTATAACAGAAGTTTAAATATGATAACCAAGTACAAGCTGAATAGAACAACCAAACTGAAAAGATGAAACTTGACAAGTAGATAATCTCCAGCGATTCCAATCTCTAGAAAGTGCAAATCCAAATCTGTGAATAACTCAGGCTGACCCGAGCGTAAATAAAAATACAAACACTCGAGTCAGGACATACATACTTATACAATGTAAACCAACTCAAGTGAACTGTAGTAAAGGTACAAGTAACTTAGAAGATGTTTGGGACCGCCCATCCTCTAAGGATCCGTTAAACTATTTACTATGTAGTAATATACGCTATATACAGTAGTGTCTAATCAGTAAAGTATAATCATATAGAAAATAGCGTTAAGGGGATGGTGAACCTTAACGCGGTTGGATCTTTAAAACCAAAATCGTAGTGGGCTCGCTATAAGGAGATGACACGGCACGCGAGGCAATGCCAGGGTGGATACACCGTTTGCACTCCCGGACCGGTGGTGACGGCAAGCCAGCAGCTTCCGCCCACCTCAAACAATACCTCCGAATCAAAATGGCGCTACGTATCGAATCACAAAAGTAATAGAATGGTTTCCGATGGAGCATGCTCGATGAAAGGGTGCGACCCTTTGTGTAGCTCGGTATAGCTCCTGTTTTAGTCATTTATGCCAACTCACGGGAGTTGGGTCCACGTAATATACCTCGAGAACGTCGCCACCAACCTACTTCATTCTGGAATCTCCACCGCGTACACAGTTGTTAAAGTGGTTTTCGGTATTGGCCGGCTATAAGACAATATCCGATCCCGGTCTCTTTAACAACCAATCGTTATTATAACCCATATTATAACTTTTAAAACAATATTTTATACTTCAAAATAAAATATCACTTCAACCCAAATCTTTATCAAAATAAAGATTAAATCGTTTCCAAACCATTTCAATATATCATCATACCATATCTTTCAATTCAAATATCTATCAAAATATATATCAAGTCATTTCTAACCACTTCAATATATTAAATTATCATATCCTTTCAAAACTTCCTTTCAAATCATTTTAATATATCAAAATATCATAACCTTTCAAAACTTCGTTCAAAATATCTTATCTTTCAGCACTACCTTTCAAATTATTTTAATATCAAAATATCATATCTTTCAAAACTCCATTTTCAAATCATTTTAATATATCAAAATATCATATCTTTTCAAACCACATTTCAATCATTTAATATGTAACGACCCGTATTTTACGTGTCGATAAATCGTAGAATTTGCAGGTCGATAGTGTTGATTGTGTTGCCTCTAGCTTGAGTCGTGACCGACTCATAGGGTTGCCGAGTTAAGAAACTATGAGTCGTTAGCGAGTTAGCTTGGGCACGAGTCAACTGTGTGCAAGGTAGCTAACGGGTTAAGGAAATATACGAGATAACGACTCAGTGGGCCTAGGGTCTAAGTCATACACGACTTAGTGGGATAGTGGTTAGGTCGTGTACGAGTTAGTGGAAGTAACGACTTAAGGCTTTGGCCAACCCAGGAAGTTATACGACCTAAGGAGCTAACGAGTTAAGAGGGGTAACGACCTATAGGCTTGTGCGAGTTAGCAAGTTAGGTGACGAGTCGTGACCGACTCATAGGGACCGACTCAAGGGGCTTAGACGACTTAAGGTTGTAGCGGCTTATAGGGGTTAACGGTCTATAAGATCTAAGGCTTAGGTCGGTGGGCCGACTTAGTGGATAAGTCGTTGGGGACTTAGGCTTTTGAGTCGTGTCTCGTGGGATAAGGATTAGGCTTAGGTCGGCCGGGATAAGTCGTATGTGTCTTAAGTCGTGTGACCTTCTTGCTGTGTTGAGTCGTTAGGTCTTTGAGTCGGTAGAATTTAAGTCGGCATCTGGGTTAGTGTTAAGTCGGCAGTATATGTTGTATAGTTAAGTCGCAGGGTCGGCTGTGCTAGGTCGTGAGTCGGCAGGAGATGAGTCGTGGACGACTCATGATGAGTCGGGACCGACTCATGGGGCGACGACTCAGGGAGGTTCCAGCCTATAAATAGAGGGGTTCGGCTCACTTTTTGGCACCAGATTTCGAAGCGACGAAGTGCTGCCATTTTGGAAACTCGACTACAGTATTTTCTTCACTTCTTTCTCTACTTCTATCAAGTGCTAACATCCATTGAAGATTGAAGATCAAGATCAAAGATCAAGAGCCAAAGTTGAAGATTTTCATCCGAAGAGGCTAGATTTCACCGTTTCAAGTGAAATTTCTCCGGATCAAGCCCAAGTCCTTGCTGTCCAGATCTGAAGTTGTTTGATTTTAGGTTGTTTTGGTGATTTGGTGAGTGGTAGTTATCTCTCACGCGGATCCAAAGGAGTATATTGGATTGGTGGCATGTTTGGGTGTTAAAGTTAGAGATTTCATGCATTTTTCTTAGATCTAAGTCTAGATCCATGGTTTTTGAAGATGTTTACTTATGCAAGTTTGTTTAATAAGCATTAGAGACAAAACCCATGTTTTATAATTGATAGATCTATGCTAAAAACCATGATTTCACATATGTTGGACTTTTGCTCGTTTATTTACGAAATTCCCATTATAGTTGATATTGCTTAAATTGCTTAATAGATCTTGTTTGAATGATTGATTATTTGAATGTATGATTGATTTGATTGTTTCCAAGTTAGCTAGTAGTTGATTTGGAACAAGATGATGAAAGAGGATTCAAAAGCTATGGAAGAAGGCTCTTGAATGGTGAAAGCTGCTTAAGGCATATGTAGCGGATGTTGAAGCTCATATGTATAGATTGGATGATGTTGAGATGGGACTTTGCCATGATTTGATGAGGCAAACCATGTTGTTGAGTTGAGACTTTGCTTTGATGCGATGAAGCGAAGTATGATGTGAGTCTTGGCTTAATCCAAGCAGGGATCATTCCAAGCATGTTGATAACTTGAAGAGTAGTTCAAGTTGGTTGATAATGGATTGTTCAAGAGGTAGCTTGAGCTTGTATGAGGATAGTTGTCAAGAAGGATGGCTAGGAGGTTTGGATCTCGTCGTTGTTGAAGGTTCTAGCATGCTCAAAAGCAAGAGTACATGGGGCGCCCATAACGACTACAGGTAGGTAGTCGGGACACCCAAAAGACTACAGGTAGGTAGTTGAGTACTCTGGGCAAAGTAGATAAGTCCTAGGCACAAGGCAGTGTGCGGAGTTATGGTTAGAACCGGGGTTACCATTAGCCCTTGACAGATGGTCATTCAACTAACGGTGAAATCGAGGCAAGGATAACAGTGATAGCCAGAGTCATGGATGTTTGGTTGTATTATCATTCGGCTTCGAGAGCGGTGTTTTCTGGGTGCTTATCTGATCTTGGTTTAGGCCTTGGGGGTTTGTATTTGGAAAACATCGTCCTTGACTCGAGTGGTATTTGCTTTACCTTAATTGTCTATGTTGTTATGCTTGCTTCTCCTTAGTGTATGTCTGGGGCTATCACTGTAGAAAGAGGTGGAGTGGGATGGTTTGGTTCCTATTTCTTTTATCCTTTATGCTCTTTTGGTATGCTTGATAGTTGATTTACTGCTCACTAAGACTTTGTCTGACTCAAGGTTTTATGTCTCCTCTTATTACCTTGGGCTGTTCATCCATGTCGGGATGGGCAGACTAGGTAGCAGGTGACAGGTGCTGTGCTAGGAGTTCTACGCTAAAGATGACGAAGACGAGCAGGAGGCTTTGCATATTAGTTTTCTTACTATATGTACTGGGTATCCGCTGCTGTATTTGGTTGAGTGATTTGTAGTGAGGCTTTCATGTATGGATTTGAGTAGATGATTGTATGAAACTACTGTGATGCTTATATGATGATGTTCTGTTCTATGGAGCTTCACTATATTATATTTCTCTATTGTATTTTATCCATGCGCTGTGAGTTATGCGATAGAGATTCTTCTGTTTTGTTTTACCCTGACTATCGTCCATGGCTGCCTGGCACACCTTTTAGCGCATTATTTCCTTGATTTGGTGCGGGAGTCATGGGCGGTCGTCACATTTGGTATCAGAGCGAGGTTAATCGATTTTAGCCAACGCTCGCTGATGTAACTACGTAAGAGAGACGTAATTGTAATTTGATGGATGATTACTATATATAATATAGTAGTTTAGAAGGGTTTGAACTCCTTATGCAGTTGTTTCTTAAGGTGTTCTAATCATTCTTATTTACAGATATTAAGGATGAGTCGAAGTGAGAGACAAGCTGCGAGGGGTAGCCGTGATGCTAGGGAAGCTGTTGATTATGCTCCTATGTTTGAGGCCATGATGACTTCAATCATGAGGAGAATACCAGCTTCAGGATCATCTGTGGATGTGGGAGTTCAAGTCCAAGCTCCGAGACCGGTGGATTTTGCCAAGCTTTGCAAGGATTATACTGCTCTTGGAGGGAAAGTTTTCTTGGGGACGGAGTCGACTATTGAGGTGCAGGGATGGATTGATGCTTGCAAAAGAATCTTTGGTGACTTAGGGATTGAGGATGCAACTAAGAGGAAGCTTGCATCGAGACAGCTTCAGGGAAGAGCTGCTGATTGGTGGAATTCTATCACCATCGATACTCCAGAAGAAGAGATTACTTGGGAGCAATTCCAAGTTAGATTTGAAGCTAAGTTCATCTCTACTTCCCAGAAATCTGTCTTGTTTAAGAGGTTTGTGGAGCTCAAGCAAGGGGGAAGGCCTGTTCTTGAGTACATTTCTGAGTTTGAAGCTTTGTCTAAGTATGCCAGATCGTATATTGATTCTCCCTACCAGAAGAATGAAAAGTTTGTGACTGGTCTGGATGCTTATCTTGGGAGGCAGTTAGTGGATCATCTGGACGATCCATTTGAGAAGCTTGTGGAAAAAGCTCTTAGGCATGAGAGTTTGTTTCCTAGGGAAAGTTCTGTCGTTTCTGTAACCAGGGAAGGATCTAAACCACAGCAGAGTGGCAATAAGAAGAGGAAACAACAGCAACAGAGGGGTAGGGATGGCCAGAAGAAGCCGAAGAGTGAAGTGACTTGCTATAACTGCCAGCAGAAGGGCCATCTTTACAAAGATTGTAAGAATCCCAAAGTGCCGGGAAAGTGTTACAACTGTGATAAGCTGGGACATATCAAGAAGGATTGTCCAGAACCGAGGAAAGATAGGCAGGTTGTGCAAGCCTATGCTTTGGGGGCTGTTCCATCGTCTTCGAAAGCTCCTACTGCTGAAGAGAAGGGGAAGAGTGTGGTTGTTCAAGGTACTCTTTCTATTTGTGGTGTTCCAGTTAGAGTGTTGTTTGATACTGGAGCGTCGCATTCTTTTGTTTGTGATGATTTGGTAAGCCGGTTAGGTATGAAACCGGATATTGTTGATAGGCCATTGGTTGTGACTAATCCGGTAGGGGGTTCGTCATGTTTGTGTATGTTATGTCGTGGTCTAGTTGTGTCGAGTCATGATTGCTCGTTTGTTTGTGATTGCTTTGTTCTGAACTTTGCGGGGTTCGGAATTATTTTGGGTATGGACTGGCTTAGGAAGTATGCGGCTAGGATTGATTGTGAGAGGCTTGAGGTGACAGTCGGGAATGTGGAAGGGCGAAAGGTTGTGATACGATGTAAGCATGAAGAAGGCGTCTTCATGAGCTTCATGTATTCGCTAGTTGTTCCACGGGATGGACTGTCATCGGTGCCTATTGTGAATGAGTTTGAGAATGTCTTTGAGGAAGTCAAAGGGTTGCCGCCGCATAGGGAGATCGAGTTTCGTATCGATCTAGTTGAGGGAGCCAGACCTGTTGTGATGCCTCTTAGGCGGATGGCACCGAGGGAGCAGCAAGAGCTGAAGGTGCAAGTTGATGACCTTTTGCAGAAAGGATTCATTCGGAGAAGTGTGTCCGAATGGGGTGCGCCAGTTGTGTTCGCAACCAAAGCGGATGGATCGTTGAGGTTGTGTGTGGATTATCGTGAGCTGAATAAGGTGACTAAGAAGAACAAGTATCCATTGCCGAGAATAGATGACTTGTTTGATCAGCTTCACGAGGCTAAGGTGTTTTCTCAGATGGATTTGGCAACGGGATTTCACCAGTTGAGAGTGGCGAAGGATAGTGTGCCGAAGACTGCTTTCAGGACACCATCCGGGTTTTATGAGTGGCTGGTAATGCCGTTTGGGTTGACTAACGCGCCAGCATATTTTGTGGATCTTATGAATAGAGTGTTCAGAGATCAGTTGAATAAGTTCGTGCTTGTGTTCGTGGATGATATTTTGGTTTATTCCAGAACTGAGGAAGAGCACAAGACGCACTTGAGGATTGTTTTAGGAATCTTACGGAAACATCAGCTGAAGGCTAAGTTTTCGAAGTGTCACTTCTGGAAGAATGAAGTGAGGTTCTTAGGTCATGTTATTTCTGGAAATGGAATAGCGGTTGATCCCGCTAAGGTGGCAGCGATCCAGGATTGGGTTAGGCCTAAGAATGCATCTGATGTGAGAAGTTTTCTTGGATTAGCAGGATATTATCGTCGGTTTATCAAAGACTTTTCCAAGATAGCTGCACCGTTGACAGGATTGACGAAGAAGAACCAAGTGTTCAGATGGGATGATAAGTGTGAGCAAGCTTTCGTAATCCTGAAAGAGCGACTGAC
Organism: Allium cepa; assembly: GCA_030765085.1. Taxonomy (NCBI): domain Eukaryota; kingdom Viridiplantae; phylum Streptophyta; class Magnoliopsida; order Asparagales; family Amaryllidaceae; genus Allium; species Allium cepa. The sequence continues at coordinate 18,752,811 of CM060941.1, forward strand.
GAGCGCTCCTGTTTTGACTATTCCAAGTGGGAATGATGAGATGGTGGTTTACACCGATGCATGTGGCACTGGACTAGGAGCGGTGCTAATGCAGAAGCATAAAGTTGTTGCGTATGCTAGTCGACAACTAAAGCCGCATGAAAGGAATTATCCGACTCATGATTTGGAGTTAGCGGCGATTGTGTTTGCTTTGAAGATGTGGAGACACTATCTATTGGGAGTTAGATTCGAGCTGTTTACAGATCATAAGTCGTTGAAGTATCTGTTTTCCCAAAAGGATTTGAATCTTCGACAGCAAAGGTGGCTAGAGTTCTTAGCATCGTATGATTTTGGTATAGCCTATACTCCAGGGAAAGGTAACGCAGTGGCTGATGCGTTAAGTCGAAGACATGCAGGATTGGGAGCCATGTTTTCGGAATGGAAGAGTCTTGAGTATTTGGCTGGATTTGATTTCAGGCCTAGATGTGAATTGGAACCTGAGATGTTGGCAAACTTATCGATAAGGCCTACTCTTGTGGAAAGAATTGGCGAGAGGCAAAGGAGAGATGATAAGCTTATCAAGATTATCCGTGATTTGGAATCCGGATTGGATCCAGAAAAGGATAAAGGATTTGAAGTCGATCGAGAGGGTTGGCTTCGAAAGCAAGGGCGACTAGTTGTTCCCGATGTAGATGGATTGAGAGATGAAGTTCTGAGGGAGAGTCATCACTCGAAGTTGACAATTCATCCAGGTGGAAATAAGATGTATCGGGATATGAAGAGAACCTACTACTGGGAAGGTATGAAGAAGGATGTTGGAAATTTTATTTCCAAGTGTATGAATTGCCAGTTGGTGAAAGCTGAGCAGAAGAAGCCCAGTGGATTGCTTCAGCCATTAGAGGTTCCTACATGGAAGTGGGAGCAAGTGTCGATGGACTTTATCGATGGTCTACCTAGGACAAGAGCAGGGAATGAAGGGATTTGGGTCATAGTAGATCGTTTGACCAAGAGTGTAAGATTCATTCCTGTTCGATCGACTAGGACCGCATCGAAGTTGGCTGAGCTTTATGTGAAGTGGATTGTTCGATTCCATGGTGTTCCGAAGAGTGTAGTGAGCGATCGAGACCCATTGTTCACTAGTAGGTTTTGGAAGAGCTTCCAGGAAGTCCTGGGAACCGAATTGTGTTTGAGTACAGCTTATCACCCTCAAACAGATGGTCAGACTGAGAGAGTCAACCGAGTTTTGGAAGATCTTCTTAGAGCATGTGTTTTGGACTTCGGAGGATCATGGGAAGATCACCTTCATTTGGTGGAATTTGCTTATAATAACAGTTATCAGTCGAGTATTGGTATGGCACCATATGAGGCATTATATGGAAGACCGTGTAACTCACCGACATGTTGGTTGGAAACTGGAGAAAAGCTGATACTTGGGCCAGAGATGATTCGACAGACTTCAGATTGTATAGAGATCATTCGGCAACGAATGAAGGCAGCCCAAGATCGTCAGAAAAGTTATGCCGATAATCGTCGTAAGGATTTGGAATTCGACGTAGGTGATATGGTTTTTGTGAAGATTTCTCCTCTGAAGAGTGTCATTAGATTCGGGAAGAAAGGAAAGTTAACTCCGAGATTTGTTGGACCATTCCCGATTATCGAGCGTATTGGAAAGCTCGCTTATAGATTGGAGTTACCGGAAAAGATGGCGGGTGTGCACAGTGTTTTTCATGTATCTTATCTACGGAAGTATATGCACGACCCAACTACGGTGGTTTCTGCTGATAGCTGTGAAGACTTGGAGGTTGATCCAGTTGTTTCGAGACCTCGTAAGCCGCTTCGTATTGTTGAAACCGATACGAAACAGCTTAGGAGGAAGACGATTACGTTGCTCAAGGTACAATGGAGTGATGATGTTAACGACTGTACGTGGGAGGAGGAAGAGAGGATGAAGGCAGCTCATCCCGGACTCTTCGAGGTATTGCCCTAAAGTGTCGTGACATCTCATGAATTTGTAGCTTGTTCTAAGTCTTAGAATTCTGCATGCTAGGCTAGAATTGGATGCATGGTTTGTTGATTGCTATGGATGGTAGGCATGCGGAATAATTGTGATTGCTATTGTTTGCTTGGAATTTCGGGGGCGAAATTCCTAAGGGGGAGAGAATGTAACGACCCGTATTTTACGTGTCGATAAATCGTAGAATTTGCAGGTCGATAGTGTTGATTGTGTTGCCTCTAGCTTGAGTCGTGACCGACTCATAGGGTTGCCGAGTTAAGAAACTATGAGTCGTTAGCGAGTTAGCTTGGGCACGAGTCAACTGTGTGCAAGGTAGCTAACGGGTTAAGGAAATATACGAGATAACGACTCAGTGGGCCTAGGGTCTAAGTCATACACGACTTAGTGGGATAGTGGTTAGGTCGTGTACGAGTTAGTGGAAGTAACGACTTAAGGCTTTGGCCAACCCAGGAAGTTATACGACCTAAGGAGCTAACGAGTTAAGAGGGGTAACGACCTATAGGCTTGTGCGAGTTAGCAAGTTAGGTGACGAGTCGTGACCGACTCATAGGGACCGACTCAAGGGGCTTAGACGACTTAAGGTTGTAGCGGCTTATAGGGGTTAACGGTCTATAAGATCTAAGGCTTAGGTCGGTGGGCCGACTTAGTGGATAAGTCGTTGGGGACTTAGGCTTTTGAGTCGTGTCTCGTGGGATAAGGATTAGGCTTAGGTCGGCCGGGATAAGTCGTATGTGTCTTAAGTCGTGTGACCTTCTTGCTGTGTTGAGTCGTTAGGTCTTTGAGTCGGTAGAATTTAAGTCGGCATCTGGGTTAGTGTTAAGTCGGCAGTATATGTTGTATAGTTAAGTCGCAGGGTCGGCTGTGCTAGGTCGTGAGTCGGCAGGAGATGAGTCGTGGACGACTCATGATGAGTCGGGACCGACTCATGGGGCGACGACTCAGGGAGGTTCCAGCCTATAAATAGAGGGGTTCGGCTCACTTTTTGGCACCAGATTTCGAAGCGACGAAGTGCTGCCATTTTGGAAACTCGACTACAGTATTTTCTTCACTTCTTTCTCTACTTCTATCAAGTGCTAACATCCATTGAAGATTGAAGATCAAGATCAAAGATCAAGAGCCAAAGTTGAAGATTTTCATCCGAAGAGGCTAGATTTCACCGTTTCAAGTGAAATTTCTCCGGATCAAGCCCAAGTCCTTGCTGTCCAGATCTGAAGTTGTTTGATTTTAGGTTGTTTTGGTGATTTGGTGAGTGGTAGTTATCTCTCACGCGGATCCAAAGGAGTATATTGGATTGGTGGCATGTTTGGGTGTTAAAGTTAGAGATTTCATGCATTTTTCTTAGATCTAAGTCTAGATCCATGGTTTTTGAAGATGTTTACTTATGCAAGTTTGTTTAATAAGCATTAGAGACAAAACCCATGTTTTATAATTGATAGATCTATGCTAAAAACCATGATTTCACATATGTTGGACTTTTGCTCGTTTATTTACGAAATTCCCATTATAGTTGATATTGCTTAAATTGCTTAATAGATCTTGTTTGAATGATTGATTATTTGAATGTATGATTGATTTGATTGTTTCCAAGTTAGCTAGTAGTTGATTTGGAACAAGATGATGAAAGAGGATTCAAAAGCTATGGAAGAAGGCTCTTGAATGGTGAAAGCTGCTTAAGGCATATGTAGCGGATGTTGAAGCTCATATGTATAGATTGGATGATGTTGAGATGGGACTTTGCCATGATTTGATGAGGCAAACCATGTTGTTGAGTTGAGACTTTGCTTTGATGCGATGAAGCGAAGTATGATGTGAGTCTTGGCTTAATCCAAGCAGGGATCATTCCAAGCATGTTGATAACTTGAAGAGTAGTTCAAGTTGGTTGATAATGGATTGTTCAAGAGGTAGCTTGAGCTTGTATGAGGATAGTTGTCAAGAAGGATGGCTAGGAGGTTTGGATCTCGTCGTTGTTGAAGGTTCTAGCATGCTCAAAAGCAAGAGTACATGGGGCGCCCATAACGACTACAGGTAGGTAGTCGGGACACCCAAAAGACTACAGGTAGGTAGTTGAGTACTCTGGGCAAAGTAGATAAGTCCTAGGCACAAGGCAGTGTGCGGAGTTATGGTTAGAACCGGGGTTACCATTAGCCCTTGACAGATGGTCATTCAACTAACGGTGAAATCGAGGCAAGGATAACAGTGATAGCCAGAGTCATGGATGTTTGGTTGTATTATCATTCGGCTTCGAGAGCGGTGTTTTCTGGGTGCTTATCTGATCTTGGTTTAGGCCTTGGGGGTTTGTATTTGGAAAACATCGTCCTTGACTCGAGTGGTATTTGCTTTACCTTAATTGTCTATGTTGTTATGCTTGCTTCTCCTTAGTGTATGTCTGGGGCTATCACTGTAGAAAGAGGTGGAGTGGGATGGTTTGGTTCCTATTTCTTTTATCCTTTATGCTCTTTTGGTATGCTTGATAGTTGATTTACTGCTCACTAAGACTTTGTCTGACTCAAGGTTTTATGTCTCCTCTTATTACCTTGGGCTGTTCATCCATGTCGGGATGGGCAGACTAGGTAGCAGGTGACAGGTGCTGTGCTAGGAGTTCTACGCTAAAGATGACGAAGACGAGCAGGAGGCTTTGCATATTAGTTTTCTTACTATATGTACTGGGTATCCGCTGCTGTATTTGGTTGAGTGATTTGTAGTGAGGCTTTCATGTATGGATTTGAGTAGATGATTGTATGAAACTACTGTGATGCTTATATGATGATGTTCTGTTCTATGGAGCTTCACTATATTATATTTCTCTATTGTATTTTATCCATGCGCTGTGAGTTATGCGATAGAGATTCTTCTGTTTTGTTTTACCCTGACTATCGTCCATGGCTGCCTGGCACACCTTTTAGCGCATTATTTCCTTGATTTGGTGCGGGAGTCATGGGCGGTCGTCACATAATATATCAAAATATCAAAACCACATTCACTTCAAATCATTATTCATTTTATTCAATTTAAAATACCATTTCAATTCACATTTCAAAACAGTTTATATTCAAAAAAAATCATTTTTAATCATTAAAATGAAGTTATTATGTTCAATAATTAAATTATTAAATTTCAAAAAATTTCAACTTTCAAAGTTCATTTATTCACTTAAGTTTATCAAAACAGTGAAAATTCACTTTTCGTGGCATTTAGAAAACGCTACGGAAAGATACATTCAAAACAGTTCAATTTAACAAAAGACAACATTTTAAAATGTTGTAATAGGGTTTACTTAAATTTCAAATAAACTTAGTTAAATTCAAAAATTATAGCACTTACAAAAATTGCTATAATAGCTTTTAATTCAATTTGCTTTTTAGTTCATTATCATCAACTACAGCATTTACCAATGCTGTAATATCATTTACATTGTAATTAATAGCATTTCAAAAATGCAGTCAATTAACTTCAAATATTCAATATAATTTCTCAACCAATTATATTTTTTATTTAAAACATTTTTAACTCATAAAATCATACATTTTCACATTTATAAACATCATTTAATTTTCCTCAAGTTCATGATTTTATAAAGTTAAATTTCCATTCAAAAATCAAGATTTAATAATAATTCACTTGTTAAATTGCAATGTTCAATTTTAAATTCATTGCATTAAATTTCAACTTAACACTTAAGTTCAAATTCTCAAATATAACTTAGTTTTATTTTTATTTACTTAACTAAAAGTTCACTTTTAAGTCAATTTCATAAATTTCCAATTTATTTATATTTCAAAATTTCAACTTAAAGTATTCATTCATTTCACATTTCAACTTTATTAACAATCATTAATATGATATAGAATCACTTTGAATTCATTGAAGTTCAAATTATCATAAATTTACCATAATTTCACATTCAATTTAATTTCTAATTATAATTAAATCAAATTTTCCAAAATAACTTACGTTCAAAATTTTCTAACTTTTCATTAATTCATTTTACTTACAATTATTCAGAAAATCAATAATATTTTATAAAAATCCTTTTTAATTAGATTTAAATCAAAATGTTTTAATATTTACATTTCTAAAATAATTTTAAAATTTTTAGAAAACATATATTAACTACGGGTCTGTATATAATTTTCTACACTAGGAAAAGTGATACGGGTAATATATCATTTCAACCCGTAATTTACAAAGAAAATCCGGGTTTTATCATTTCAAACCCGCAGTCCCAAGTAAATGAAATAAATTGAAAAACATTCAGGCCTATCATTCAGCCCATAACAAATTTTCCTTATTCTAAAGTCCGTTCGGGTATGTATCATTTTAACCCATAGTAATTTTTAATTTACAGGGAATTTGCAGTGTGATAAACTGATAAAATATACAGAATAGCATGAAATAACAGTAACATATGATATAACAGGTGTAATAACAGGTGTGAACATCATAAGATAATAATATAAGCAGTTATAACATGTTAATATAGTTCTACAGATTCGCAGGGTGTCAATTTACTACTTATATAAGTACATAATGTCTGGTGAGAAATACTCACTTTTTTTTGCTGGAGATATCAATTAGAATGACACAATGGATCCAGAAGGCACGACCTTTGATTTTAGTGGAGAGAAATAGCCAAGATACATCTTGTAAACAACCACAAAACAAGACAATATAACTTATGAATATTCAACCAAAATATATTGAAACAAATTGAAATTGAAAGGCAACAAAGACAAGATAACTTGACCTTGCTACAACCATCCAAAAGCTCGACTAAGGGGTTTGTTTTCTCAGCCATGATGATGATATGAAGGTGGGAGATACAAGGCTAATAGCCTTGCAAACATTCAAACAAAACAAACAAATAACATAAGTTTTCAAACCCAAATTCAATAAAACAATGTTAGAATTAAATGCATAAAACAAAGCCAAAGTTTTTGCACTTGCTTTCTACCGCCTATGCTTCAGCTTTAGATCTGAAATACATGTCTAAAGAGTGGGTTAGGATCAGGTATTGGGCTCATATGCGTCGGCCATAGTTTGGAAGTAATGGTGCAAAGGTGGATGGACATAGGTGCAACAAAGCAACAACTACAAGGCAAATTCATCACTTCTATGCTATAAATGGGTTCGGCCATAGGCTCTAGGGGCATGGCCAGTGGGTTCAGGTGGTGGTGGGTGATGTGGCAGAGGGTGGAGGTCAGGTCATAGGTGGTGGTGGTGGTGGAAGTGGTGGCTAATAGTTGTAGAAGGTGGAGCTAGCAAAATAGGCTCGATTTATGTAAATAGGTGATGGGTTTGTGCATTTTGGTGTTGTCTCTTGCTAAGGTGGGTTCAGCCTGATCATGGTGATGGACTAGAGGGGTGGTTGATCAGAGAAAGAGGAGGTGGAGGTCAGCCTAGATCTGGTTGAGGAGGAGTGGAGCCCTGAAGTAGAGAACAAGTTGCAAAATCACATAGAAAAACTAGAAAACAAGAGAAGAGAAGAAGATTTTACCAAATTTTTGCAAGATGGAGGCCATGATTTTTTTTTTAGGGTTGAGAAGCTTTGAAAATACGTGAAAAAGATGAGAGAATGCAGCTGAAAAGAATAGAGGAAGCTACGGCCAAAATAAATTGTGTATTGATTGAAAAAGAAACGGTAAAAGAAATGGTGAAAGGACTTTACATTTCTTAGCTTTTAAAACCTTCCATACTTCCTTTTCTTTTAAATCAAGTAAAAAAAAATAAACTCAGAAAGTACATATAAAAACCGAAACAAAGTGAAATAAAATAAAAATATATAATTAAATTTAAAGAAAATATAAAAAGAATTAAGGAAATTGTTTAAAAATTGAAAACAGGGTTCAAAAATTACAATTAAAACATCAATGGCTTTGGAAAAATATCTACTTCATTTTAAAAATATTCTAAAGCAAAAATTTTGAAATAAAATAATTTATTTATCATTTCTAAAATAAAATAAATTAATAAATTGGAGAAAAATAGAAAAGAACTAAGGAAAATGTTTAAAAATTGAAAACAGGGCATGGAAATTACAAGAAAAATACTACTAGCTCTAGAAAAATTCCTACCTCACTTTAAAAATATTAAAAGACAAAAACATACATAAAATAACATATCAATACATATCACAATAAAATATGACAAAGAAAAATAAAATTTATACTATTTAAAATAATAAAATTGCAGAATAAACAAATTGCACTCAATATTGAAATATACATAACTTTCACAATTTAAATCCGTTTCCAACGAAACAAAAAGCAGTGTTCCTAAAATTTTATGTACTTTCAAAATAAAGGAAAAAACTTAAATTTTCAAACTTTTCAAATTTTAAAATAAAATTCAAAGTTTGACTATTTTGACCAAAAATTCACTTTTTGGAAAATATTCTTTTTAGTCATGCTTTGGAATGATAATTCATATCAAAACTAAAGTTTATCATTCCAAATAAATAAAATAAGTTTTTAAATCAAAAATTCAATTAAAATAATTAAAATATACAAAAAAAAATCACAAAATACAGGGTTGTTACATCTGGTGACTATGAGCATGTTCATAGTCATTTTCTTTTTCTCAATAAACTGGTAGGGGCCCAGTTAACCCCGCTTGCCTTGCAAAAAAAATTCTATTTAAAATATAACAGGCGGTAGCAACTGCTTCTGTCCAAAAATTCTTTTGCAATTTACTGTCTGAAAGCATAGTTCTCGCACACTCTTGAATCGTCCTATTTTTTCGTTCTACTACTCCATTTTGTTGTAGAGTTCTTGGAAATGAAAAATTGTGAGTTATTCCCTTTTTATTGCAGAATTCCTCAAACCTTTTATTTTCAAATTCACCACCGTGATCACTACGAATGGTTATAATTTTTAGAGTAAGTTGATTTTGAATCCTTTTTGTAAAGTTCTTAAAACATTCAAAAGTTTCACTTTTATGTTTCAAAAATATTGTCCATGTAAATCTAGAATAATCATCTACAATTACAAAAACATATTTACTATGATTTATTGACAGAATTTGAGATGGACCAAATAAATCAAGGTGAACTAGTTCAAGAGGTTTTGAAGTTGAAATCATATCTTTTAATTTAAAGAAACTTTTTCTATGTTTTCCTAATTGACATGCATCACATAGACTATCTACTTTAAAATTCATTTTAGGGAGACCTCTTACTAGATCATGTTTTGACAGTCTAAATAGGAGTTTGAAATTCAAATGCCCTAATCTCTTATGCCAAATCCAAGGGTCTCTTGTATTTGCCAAAAGACATAAGTTATCATTTGAAACTTTCATACTAAGAATATAAATATTCTTTTACCTAACTCCCTGAAATATTATGGTTGAATTGTTATCTTCAATGTGGCATTTATCTTTTTCAAATTTAATTTTATATCCTTTATCGCAAAGTTGACTAATACTTAGCAGATTATGTTTCAAACTTTTGACTAGCAAAACATTAGTAATATAGGAGTTTCAGAGTTACCGACTTTGCCGATGCTAATCACATATCCTTTTGAATTGTCTCCAAAGTTAACCAGTCCTCCATCTTTGTATATTATATCATTTAACATATCTGGATTGCCAGTCATGCGTCTAGAACATCCACTATCGAGTATCCATTTGTCCTTTCTGATCTGTACAATTTGTCCGTTGTGTATTGATTCCTCAATAGCCATAAAGCATGATTCCTGCACATCAAACAATTTTGGTTGAAAACTTGAATTTGAATATTGATTATATGCAGACTCAAAAGACAATGATGATCTGAATATTTCTAAACAAGTATTAATAGACATAGCCATTTTAAAAAAATTCAAAAATCAGATTATCAAAACCTTTCTCTCATACCAAATGTGAGAAATGCGGATTAAGGATCTTAGGGCTAGGATAAACATTAGAGGGGGTGAATTGTGTTTTAGAGAATTATTAAATCTTTTTGGGTTTTTGTTAATTTAAACACAAATGAATGCAATATTCAGACACAGATATGATCATAGAATCAAAAACAAATGCAAATATAAAGTAAAAACAGTAAAGGAAAGAACACACCGGATTTTATACTAGTTCAGAATTACCCTATAGTCAGTCCCACACACAAGTACTGATTTCCTTTCAAAAATAATCTTTACAATTGCACCCTCGATTTCAAAGCAACGAGGTACACCCTCCAGAATCACAATCATCTGGGTAGAGATACTTGATTTCCCGGGCAACAAGTTCACCCAATTGATTTCCTAAGGCTACAATCACACCTTATCTCGCTTGATTGATTTCCAAGGCTACAATCACACCTTTTCTCGCTAAGTTGATTACAAAAATCCTATAACTCTGAATAGCACCGAGGATCTTGTTGAGATTGTAATAGATAATCAAACCAGAGATAATCTAGTTAGATTCAATGTTGATTTCGGTAGAGTAATGGTAAGAATATGTATATAGAAATATGGAAGAAGAAGAGGAGTAAAAAACCAGAAAAACTGAATTAAAATTCGTTGAAACTAACCCTATTTATAGAAGAACAACATCCACGTCCATTCGTGAAGAGTTATGACGAATAGACACTTCTTTTGAAATTTAAATTTTGAACTCAACTGACACCATGTCAACATTGGGTACTTGAGTATGTCGACATCCCAAAGGGATTTTTGGTGTTTTGATTTTCTTTGAAAATAACCATTATTTTATATTAAAACTATTTAAACTTTATAAATATACTTGACTATTTTTAAAATACATAAGTAAATATAAAGAATAATATATACAAAATTTTAATATAATTTTATATTTAAAATGTAAGTATAAATATTAAAATGTGAAATATATTATATTTAAAAGATAGTTTAAAAACAAGGATAATTTGATTTTGAAATTGAAGATTATTTTGAGGCTAAAAAGTATTTGAAATCATGATATATGTTTTTGATGCTTTTAAAAGGAAGGTTTTGAAATCATTTTGAAAACAAGATATGATTTTGAAAATTCATTTTGAATAAAAAGTTAGCGGATACAAAACAATATTCCACTAGATTTTTCATAGGTTCCATCCTTCTTAGGGTTCCATACCTTTAACAGGCTCGAAGTGGATTCCATTCCATAAATAAATTGGATTTTAAGATGCTAGTGCTTTTCTAGGAGTTTTAACAAAATTTCTAAAAGATAAATTACTTGAACTCTTGGTAATCTTGATACTCATGAGTCTTCAATCTTGATATCTTGAATCTCTATACTGTACAGTCTTCATTCTTGTTACCAGCATGGTTAAATCCTTCATATACATACATACATATATATATATATATATATATATATCTAAACTTATACTGTTTGTATTTATATTTTATAATCTATTCTAAGGTTGTTGTCATCAAAACCATCATCTCACGGACTAACAGTATAACCTGTCATGGAATGTGGCGGTAACCTGCTATTGAACATGGTAGCTATAGTAGGCATACAATAATGGTTGTATGCTAGCTAAGATTAATATTATACTTTTGAAATGTTTTCTGCACTATGCACTAATAATAATATCAAAAGAATTTTACGATCAAGCATGTTTGACTATCATAAGGAGAAATCTCCTCCAATTCAGCGTTTGCATTGTGTGCGGTGGGAGGCCTTATGGTAGTTCCATTTTCCAAAAAGCATTCCGGATTTCAATTTTAAATTCTTTTGTTGTTTGTTTTAAAGATAAACTGTTTTTGTTTGCTCATACCAGTATCATGACTGACCTGAAGTTTATTGTTGCCTTCCTAAACTCTGGGTGCGCACAATTTTCCACACGGACAGTCTAGAGTTGGGTTTTTCAGATAGTCTAATAGTAGGTGTGAATTCGATAACATTCAATCTCTAGATATTAGCAACCGCATCGGGATTGGATTTGCTTCACTTCAGCGTTGATGGTGGTTCTCGCTTTTTGGTTTGGAGCCTTTCTAGCCTTGGAGCATTGGCAATGGTGTATGTTGGAGTATTTATCTTGTTGAGTTCTGAAGATATTTTCTTTTAGAGAGATCTTTCCGCTGTCGATAGTCGCAAAGCCTAGACCATCGACTTGTGTTATTTCTGTTGTTTCTTGTATCTCTGATTGTATTTGATAATCGATTGTATCATTATTGTATCGGATATTGTATGTCAATGATATCTTCATTGTTTTTCTTCGCTATGCTGTTGTACTTAATGTGTTATAAGCATCAGCACGAGTCAGATTTCAACTATTGAATCTGTGACATACGAGTACAAGTGAAGTACGGGTATCGATTTTCGAATGATGAAATTTAGACCGTGACATTTTGGTATCAGAGCTGAAGGTTGAAACTTTAGCTTTTGGAGTATAACACATTAAGTAACTCATTAGGGATAGGGTGAAGTATACCCTAGAATGAGTATATCCCTAAGACATCCGTCTGTATGCCTCAGTAAATTCTCTTATTATCCACTGATAATGAGTACGAGTGCAAGAAGAGGACAAGATAAGGGACAGGGGTGTACCACTTTAAATGGTCAATACCCTGCAACTACAAGGAAACAATTCTTCTCAATCTCCTTTGATCCAGTTTCAATTTTTTTTGATGGCTTCGTGACAGCTTTAGAAAGAATTTTTGGTGTGACGGTGGCCCGACAAATCGTTGTAGAAAATATTTACTTCGTATCTTCATCAGTTTCTTATAAATCTTCCCATTTTTAACTTCAATAAATTTGAAATTTTAAATTGATTAATAGAATATGAAGCTGAATTTGAATTGTATTGATAAAACGATATCGGTTAAATCCAAATTTGAAATTCTATTGTAATTTCTTGTGAGAATCAAAGTCCGATGAGGGACAAGTTGGTATAAACTTTGGGTATTCTGACCTAATTTTGGAATCCATACCTAACATTTAAGAGTGTGGAAGATTAAATCCATTTATCTATTATTTGGATCTCGATATATTCTACAGTGGTTAGCTATTCTTTCGAACTAACCAATGCCTCTGCATTTTCATACATCTAGTGAACCCAAGCATCTTATGAAATATTGAATGAGTTCGTTCTCATAATTATTGGTGATATTATGATTTGGTAAGCCAAGTTCAGATAGATATCTCAGTTTGATCTAGAAATTATTTCTCTATCTTCATATATCCATCTTTGTATTTCTCTCTGTCTTGCAAATTTTCTAAAGAGGGAATCTGTAACATTCTCGGATTTTAGCCTGAATTAATTTGATAATAAATTCAATTTTTGGAATTAAATTATGAATTTATTGGTAATTAATTTTGAATTTTGGATTTAATGATGAATTAATTGGGGAAAAATTCCAGAATAAATAATGATATGTAAAATTCAATAATAAATATTTTGTAAGTAAATTAAAGTTAGCAAATAGGTTATAATTTGGAATTTGAATTTGGAATTCGAATACATATATGTTGAAAATAAATATTTGGAAAATATTTATAGATTGTGGATGAATAAAATATATATTTATAAAAAGATATTGTTTGTTTATTCATTTATAAATACAAATAGATTGTATATAAATTTTTGAATTTGAAATTTAAAAATAAATGTTTTGAATAATATATTGGATTTAGAAACTCCATACTAATAAAAAAATTGGTTTTGTATTTATAATATGGTGGTTTGAAAGTCTTATTCTAAAATTGACATAAATAAACTATAAAAGCTATTTGAAGAGTTAAAATTCAAATATATATTACATATTTACTTATTTATGTCTGATTTATTTTAAATCACATCCTTTAAAGTTATAAATATATATTTATGTATATACACATATTTATTAGAATTGATAAAAAAATTTAAAATGCATTTTCTTTTAGAATGAACAAAATATAGTTATATATTTATAAATTTAAAAACATAAAACATATGTTAAGTTATGAAACATAAGAGATGAATTGATTCACAAATTTTAAAATGAAAAGGGTTTAAATTAAAATTTATAAATAAAATTAAGCAAGGAGTTAAACATAAATTTTCTTGTATTTACAAGTGTAAAAGGATTGATATTGTACATTAAAAAGTGTAGTTATTTTGATATGCAAGATTAACAAGTGGCAAAAGAAAAAAAATTCTCTTTTAATTTAGAATTATGGAAAGATATGTAAGAGAGGAGAAACTTGGTTAAGTAATCTCAGTTCAAAACTTTTTTTTCTTTATTTCTCACACTTGAAACAATCTTCAAATATGAAAATCAAAGCAACATATAAACCTAAAGCCATACAATAGAAAATCAAAATCTAGAAGCAAGCTAACAATTAAAAATCAAAACAAATGCAATTTCAACTCCGTATCAAACCTGAGCAATTCATAGATCAGATTCAACAAAAATAAAAACCAGAAAAGAAATCAATGCAAAGTAAATTCAGGATTCAACTCAAACAATTTGCAAACTGAAGCTTTAGAGCAGATCAAGGTTCAGTAGCAGTTTTCTGTTGCAAACTCAAAACAAAACCATAGGAGAATAATATCAAATAGCAAATCAACATGCACGCTTCAAATCAAAACTCTGCTCTCTGTTCTTCATTTTGAGGTGAGCAAACACACTTATCTTTACTATTGTGTTGAATACTTTATGTATGATATAAGAATTGTTCGACTTGTTGCCTGCATGCTGATATGTAGATGTAAATGTGTGTGTGCATACAGGCAAACATGCCTCTATGTTTATCTGACAGGTTTGATTAACCTGTTTAAGAATTCACACCACCCAAAAGAATCAATATTAAGTTTTGATTTCTAAATAAAATTTGCTTGTACTTGTCAAATTAAAATTATAAAAATAGTATCAGGCATTTTTATTAAGCAAAATTTTTTTAAATAAAGAAATAACAGTGAAATCGTTTAAAGTCAGAAAAAAAGTTGGAGTAACATTCATGTTTTAAATATATAATCTGATTCGTGTTAGAAAATCTTGAACTTTGATGCAAATACTATAATTTTTAAGTTTGAATTTGAAGAAAATTCATGAGATGACCAGATTTGGGTCTTTTATTGATTTTCGATGATCAATGAAATCAGGATCGTCGGGCTTGAAGCTGTAGTTAGCTGGAGGCTAAGGGATTCGATGAAAAATGGTAGCAGATTTTGTTATGACTAGAACGACGGCTTAGAGTTGTTTTAGGGTTCGTCTCTGATGATTTTGTCTTGGAAACTGCGTCAACATGGGTGAGTTTGAAGCGATCGCATATGAGAGAATCGAAGTGTGGAGACGTGAGGTAGCTGTGGGTTGGTTCGACGGGTCATCGGTTGTCAGATCTTCGACGGCGTGTTGTTTTTATGATATGGGTTTGAGGTCCAGTTCAATCGACAAACTCGATTTTCAATTCCGGTCGAGTAGGATAATCTGGGTGGTTGTAATGATTTTAGGGATCGTCGACGACATGTTGATGGTTAGAAAGTTGATCGGAGAAGCGTGGGTCATCAGTGCACATGCACTCATCGGTATCAGGTGAAGTTTGAAGTGTTGAGGAAGACAAGGCCACTTGGGGATGGGCTTGGGAAAAATGAAGGTGGGACTCGAAGAAAATGGAAACGCGAGTGGTTTGAAATAAGGCTCGAGAAAAATTATAGGTTGCTTCGGGATGGACTCGAGTTATCTCGAGTTGAGGCAGTAACAGGTTTAAAACAAATCAAGTTTTAAATTTTAAATTAATCAAGTTCTGAATTATCTTTTGAAAACAAATTCTCTTTAAATGATAAATATTATATTGTTAGTTTGGAATTAGCTAAATACTTTAAAAGGAATTATTTTAATTCATTAAATTTTAAGTGTGTGATATGTATATACTTCCATTTATTAACTTTTAGGATTATTCTGAATAAAATTTAGTAGCTCAGTTAGGAGATTAATTATGAAGATAAAATGTTTTTATTAAGTGGCTTGAGAATATAAGTAAATTTGTTGGATAATGATAAATTTATGTAAAGGTTAATTTTTTTAAGTTAATCGTTTTAAGAGTAAGTTTGATTGGGTTTTAGATTAATTTTGTTTTAGGTCAATTATTTGATTTAAATCCTTAGGTATTTTCAAATAAAATTAAATTAAATAAGAGTTAAGTAATTAATTAAGATAATTGGATTATATTTGGACTAATTAAGGTTGTGAGCAATTTCTTAATGAAATTAATAAAAGATTATTTCTCAATGAAATTAAAGGGATAATTACTTTGTGTAATTACACTTAAAGGTAATTAATTAATTAAGATTAATTAATGTAAGTAATTAAGGGAAATTAATTAATAATTAAAGTTAATTAATTAAGTGATTAATGGATAATTACTCAAAATAATTAATTTGTGATTTATTAATATAAGTGATTAGGATAATCACTTATTGTAATTAATTAAGGACAATTAATTTATTAGTTAATCAACTAAGGGTTAATTAATTTATTAGTTAATCAATTAAGGGTAATTAACCAAAGGAAAATTAAATAATTAAAGGTTAATTATTTAACGATTAAAGGTTGATCTAATTATTAATTAAGGTTGATAAATTAATAATTAAAAGTTGATCAATTAATTAATAAATGGTTAAAGGTTAATTAATTAAGATGGTTTGTAACCAGTTAATATTAATTAACCAGGATTAGTAGTTTATTCATAAATAATTTATCTGGTTTAAATTAATCAGGTAATTAATTGAGCTTACTTATGGATGACTGTATTTTGTTGAATGCTGTGAATTGTTTGACATCTCTACTGTGTGATTCTTTGTGATATGAATTGTTTAATTCAAGCTATGATGAATGTAATTTATTTTATCTGTGATAAATGTATATTATTTATCTACGAATCTATGAATGGAAGATAAGTGTTATTGGAATATACCGCTTATCTGTAATTGTTGTGCTTGAACCTGTGATTTTTGACGATGTTACACTATTGTGTAAAACCCATGGACTACACTATACACACACAAATATGGATTGCACGTGGAAATTGGTTAAGTCATAGATTTTAGAAAATATTTTTTAAATTAAATTTTGAATCCAAATGGTTTTGGAAATTGAATTGGGTTTAATGTGAAAAGCTTTTGAAAAGCAGGTTTGCAAATAAAAGTTATTTTGAATAACTTGTTAAAGTTTTGAAACTTAATTAATTTGATTTGAATTTAAATTCAGAATTTGAAATAGAATTCTATGTTTGGAAATTATGGTTTAAAAAGGGTTTATAAGTTATAAATGTGTTTATATGGGTTTTAAACCATTTTAAAAGTTGTGTTTTGGGAATTTGAATTTAATCCAAGTTTTATATCTTAAGGGTTTTAACTTGTGCAAATGTAATCGGATTTTTCCGAAAACGAAAACTATTTGTTTTCAAATAATAATAGCTTTCACATAACGAAAAGAACTTCCAATTTGTGTTAAAAAGATTCCAAGATTTGAGATAGAATTGTTTTTGGAAGCTATGAATAAATCTTTGTGAAAGATTGTTGAACTTCGTTTTGAAATTGAAGAGAATCTAAAAGGTATATCTTTTATATAAAAGATTTGAAATGGAAATGGTTTTGAAAGCTATGAATTGAGTTTTTGATTTAATGATTGGACGAGTTAATCCAATTTGAAAAGAAAATTGTTTTGAAAGGCTATGAATAAACCATTGTGAAAGATTGGTGAACTTTGTGAAGTGAATCTTTTTATTTAAAGATTTTAAAATGGTAATTTGTTTAAACCATTTGAAGATTTTTGGGGATTTAAAAGTGTGACTTAACTGAGATCCTAATATCCATACGATTTTAAATATTACGCTCATTATTCGGTTTAGCCGGGAGAGGACCTTTATGTCATATAACCCATTCCGAATAATGATACGATGTTATGGATAGCATTTGAAGATCAGTGGTGAAGACCGGATATTTTCAAAAGAGATAGGATAACTCGTCGAATGTCTCTTCACCAGCTGATCCCCGATATAGAGATTTGATCATCCTTTGTGATGTGAAGTCCGGACGTGATTAGTGAATATCCGGGTTTGCAAGGGCTTCTTTGGAAGTGCCTTCGGTTCTGTTCGAACCGGAACAGACTTGTATGGATGCGTGTCTGACGTTACACTTTGAGATGTAAAACCAGTTTCTATCAAATACATTTCTTTTTGGTGGCGGAGAATTTATTCTCTTAGCTTAACACCCTTCTCTGAGACGTACGAGCTCAGAGGTTATATAGTTGATGGTTACTAGTGGTACATTCCCAATTTGGTAATGTGGCATATGAAGTGTTGTTGATCATTTGTTGATCAAAGAATGACTTTGTGAAAAGCGTAGCTTTGTGGAAGAGACTTCGTCGAGCCTCACAACCCGTAATGGTCGAAACAGGAATCGTGGCAGCAAGGTTATTTGAGGGTAGCGCCTCCTGAGGCTATGTCCATTTCCTTCTGGATTATAAGTGGTATCATGGTATGGAGTCCAGATACTTTACTTTGTGGTTTCTACAAAACTTATTGCTTTGTAGTTGTTGGTTGAGAAGCGCTTCGGATAAAGGTTGGTAATGACCAGGAGGTGGCATACTCGTTTCGGTAGTTGCCTAGTTACAGAGGTAACCCGGCCTTGTGTAGTAGAGATCCGGTTAGGTACTCGGGGACGTCCCTCCATAGGCGTTCCATTTTGTGTGGGAAATTCCTTAGCCTGACCATTTGTTGGAAATCCAAACAAAACAATACGAGCCATGTACAGTTTTAGCTGTATAACATGCCGTGGAATGTGGCTGTAACCTGCTATTGAACATGGTAGCTATAGTAAGCATACAATAATGGTTGTATGCTGGCTAAGATTAATATTATACTTTCGAAATGTTTTCTGCACTATGCACTAATAATAATATCAAAAGAATTTAACGTATCAAGCATGTTTGACCATTATAAGGAGAAATCTCCTCCAATTCTGCATTTGCATTGTGTGTGCGGTGGGGGGCCTTATGGTAGTTTCATTTTCCAAAAAGCATTTTGTATTTCAATTTTAAATTCTTTTGTTGTTTGTTTTAAAGATAAACTATTTTTGTTCTCTCATACCAGTCCCATGATTGACTTGGAGTTTATTGTTCCCTTCCTAAACTCTAGGTGCCCACAATTTTTCATACGGGCGGTCTAGAGTTGGGTTTTTCAGATAGTCAAATAGTAGGTGTAAATTCCATAGCATTCAATCTCTGGATATTAGCAACCGCATCGGGATGGGATTTGCTTCGCTTCAGCATTGATGGTGGTTCTCGCTTTTTGGTTTGGAGTCTTTCTAGTCTTGGAGCATTGGCAATGGTGTATGTTGGAGTACTTATCTTGTAGAGTTATGAAGATATCATCTTTTGGAGATATCTATCCGCTGTCGATAGTCTAAAAGCCTAGACCATCTACTTGCATTATTTCCATTGTTTCTTGTATCTCTGATTGTATTTGATATTCGATTGTATCATTATTGTATCGGACATTGTGTATCAATGATATCTTCATTGTTTTTCTTTTGTTGTGTTGTTGTACTTGATGTGCTATAAGCTCCGGCACGAGTCAGATTTCAACGATTGAATCTGTGGCATTCGAGTACAAATGAAGTACGGGTGTTGATTTTCGAAAGCTGAAATTTAGACCATGAAAGTTCAATGATTTCGAAAGGTTTAAGTGGAAGGTTTTCTATGATTTTTCTAAGGCAATGTTTTATAGTGACTTTTAAAGAAGGATGTCTAGAGTTTTATTGCTTTTGAAATGTCAGCTTTTCAATGGTTTCAAAAGGTTTAATGAATGGTTTTGGAAATACTGGCCTAGATAATTAAATGGTTTTCACTTGGTTTTAGAAAGAGGTACTTTCACGAGATTTAGAAAGGAAAACTTTCAAATGGTAAAATTCTTTCATCAACTAAAGTTTAAGTAAAGAATATATATAACATGTAAATGAGATTTTGAGTAAAGTGTAAAGATTTTATATTTTTCATTGTATAAGTTTTATTTACAGGTTTTAAATCATTTTGAAATGTTTTCAAGGAAAATTATGGAAGGGGATCCTTAAATGAAAATGACTCAGATATTATAATAGCAAATGGGACTAGTATGGGGTCGCGCCCTATACATTAGCTAATAGTCCAGCTAATTGTTGTCTAAAATTCTAGTGTGTAGGGAATTGTCACATGTAGACTAAAATTATAATTACATAACGAAAGGAGTATATGTTTGTATATTGGTACAGTATTGTTGAAACCGAAAAACCATTAGGATCAAGAAGACCTAGGAGATGATTAAGATAGGGACAAATTGTCCAGAAGAGAAGTATTTAACAGATAGTTAGGGACAGACCATCTAGAAGTGAAGTATTTAACAAATAGTTAAGGACAGATAGCCTAGAAAAAGAATAGCTAACAGAAGTTAGGTTAATTTTGATTATATTGTCTGGTAGGCCCGAGTTAGCCAAAGGATAGAAGTTACCCAAACAAAACATATGTGTTTGAACAAATAGTTCATTATAACCTGATAATGATGTATGTTTACATAATGATTGCTTCACAGTATTTAACCAGTTTTGGTTGTAGAAAAAGTTTTTGCAAAGATATGTAAGGATGTTAGAGAGGGGAAACCTGTTTCGCTAAGCGGCATGGTCTCACTAAACATACTAAACCGGGATGTGAAGTATTATTCATACCAAGCTTAATGTCTGACTCGAATTTTATGTTTTTCCGTTAAACTCTCGGGTGCTCAAAATTAATTTGAGTAGGTTGAGGGGTTAAGGTCTTTTAAAGTTTAGTAGGATAAAGGATAAGGTTACCGAAGGTATCCAAGAGGCAAATAGATAGCTATTTAGGACTTGCGATTTTTGTTTATGTTTTATTGTATTTCCACTGTGATTGTATTAGGTCTATTATGACCATATGACTTTGATCATCCAAAGGGGTATCTTCATATACTGCTCTTGGCATATTTTGTAATAAGCGTATTTGATCTATGTCTGGGAACGTATTTGGGATTATGTGACTTGAATATGGAACATCTGTATTAAATGTAATGATGAAAATGTTGTTTTAAAATCTGTGTTTTGTTTCATATTCAAATGCTTTTGATATTATGGATACCATTAATGTTAACGAATTTAGTTGCCAAAAGATAATACTATAGATGACTGCATTTGTAGCGCTTAGTTTTGGGCCTCTGGATAGGGGTGGTTATAGCTTAGTATCAGAGCATGGTTTATGAAATACTTTAACTAAAAATGGTTTTTTGAAAACATAATCCTTATTAATTAGAGTTAATATAGGGATATGGGATAACGCTATAGTAACATACTTGTATTAGCTATATAAATAAGTATACTCTATATCTTTAGACTCATATTTTAGTTAGGCTATTCATTTGTATCTCACGGGGTTTGAATATAAATGTGGAACGAAGAAGAGGCAGAGTTAATCATGGAGGAGATAGCACCACCACTAATGGAAATGCTCGACCAAATGCTAGGAGAGGTTTCGGTCAGGATCAAGTTGAAACTATTGGTGCAAGGGTTCCCCAGATGGACATGAGAGCAATATATCAGTTCTTTGTAAACATGATTCAAGCTGGAATTGCCGTTGGAGTTGTTGGAGGAAAACTGCTGGAGGATGAGCTCAGGAATCCCCGATGGTTGACCAATATGCTAATCTGAGAAGAGATTATATCAGGCTTGGAGGGAAGCCATTCATTAGAACTGAAGATGCAATTGAGGTAGAAAATTGGATGTTATATTGTGAGAGAACTTTGCAAACTTAACGTTGAAAGACAAGCAGAAGAGGAGACTAGCTTCAAGACAACTTCAGGGAGCTGCCTTATTCTGGTGGAATATTATTGTAGCTAATGTTGATGAAGAAACCATAACTTGGGAGGAGTTTAAGAGAAGGTTTCAAGAAAGGTCTATGTATGTAATGGTGCAGTCGGCGTTGGTGAGGAAAATTTATGGAATTAGAACAATGGGAGATGTCTGTTCTAGAGTATGCGAGAAAATTTGAAGAGTTGGCCCGGTACGGGTATGCTTTGATTGATACGGTGATCAGGAGGAATGAGAAATTTATAAGAGGCATGAGGCCGGGGTTGATATGTGCTACTTTGCTGCACTTAAGAGATCCCAGTGATGTAGTGGTGGAAATGGCGCTAAGACAGGAAGAGGCATTAGCTTTCTTGAAAAAGAAAATGAAGGAGGCCCAGTGGGACAAGGCCAGAAAATAAAGTTTTTCTAGAAGAATAATGCTCAAAAGGGAGGGACACAGAAGAGGGGAAAAGTTAACGTGGTTTGTTATAAATGTGATAAGAAATGACACTATTTAAATGAGTGTTGGACTAGAAAAAGAAAAGAGAAAGGAAAGGAGATGATTGGAAAGAAAAACATCCGATGTTTTAATTATGATCAGATTGGCCATTACAAGAACCAATGCAAATAACCTGCTAGAGAAGGAAAGGGACATATGTATGCATTGGAGCCCGAAATTTCAAGGCCTGTCTGTAGGAGAAAGGAAAAATGTTCTAGGAGGCTCGCTACGGATTCACGGTATGTCTATTAGCAATCTATTTGATAGTGGTGCATCACATTCTTTAATTTCTCGATGTTTGGTTGATAAGCTTAATATAGGACCCTTATATTTAGTTACTTTCTTAAGAGTTGCAAATCTGATAGGAGGTTACACAACACTTGGGATGAGGTGTGACCATTTAGAGTTTGATTTGCTAGGTCATATTTTTTATTTTTGTTTGCATGTATTTGATTTTATGGGATTTGGGAGTATCCTTGGGATAAATTGGTTAAGTAAATATGATGCTATGATATTTTTCCATGATAGGGAGATATCACTTAGTCACCCGGATGGTAGTGATCAGATAGTTTGTACCATAGAGAACCATAGTTGTAAAGTGAATGCGTTACTGGATATCGTGGAGTTAGAGGATGAGTTGCATCGAGTCTTTGTAGTTAGAGAATTTGCTGATGTGTTTGAGCCGGTAGTTAGACAGCCACCAAAATGAGCCATAGAGTTTCGGATGATTTGGTGCCTAGAGCGGAGCCGGTGAGTAGGCCACCAAGCAGAATGACACCCACTTAGATGAGAGAGTTGAAGGTGTAATTGGTGGATTTGGAAGGCAAGAGCTTTATCCGACCGAGTAGCTCACCATGGGGGCCTGCCGTAGTGTTTGCTAAGAAGCCAGGTGGATCGTTGAGGCTATGTATCGATTATCGTAAGTTGAATGAGAAAGCGATAAAAACCGATATCCGGTGCCGAGAATTGACGATTTGTTCGATCAGTCAAGGTATTCTTTCAGCTAGATTTAGCCATGGGATTTCATCAACTTAGAGTGGCAGAAGAAAGTATTCCTCTAACGGCGTTTAGAACAAGACATGGATCATACGAATGGTTAGTTGAGCCGTTTGACTAACTAATGCGCCAACATTCTTTGTGGATTTAATGAACCAAATTTTCTGAGAGCACTAGGATAGATTTGTGCTAGTCTTCATCGATGATATTTTAATTTAATCCAAGAATTAGAAAGAGCATGAGGTTCATCTTAGAGTCATGCTTGAGTCGCCGAGGAAGCATCAGTTGAAGGCTAAGTTTCCGAAGTATCATTTTTGGAAGAAGGAAGTGAAGTTCCATGGTCATGTAGTCTCAAAGAAAGGGTTGTCTATAGATCTGACTAAGATGAGGTAGTCAATAATTGGAAAAGGCCTGAGACGGCGACCGAGATAAACAGTTTTCGTGGATTGGCCGGATATTACCGAAGGTTTATAAAGTATTTTTCACGTATAGGTGCACCAATGACTAAGCTTATGCGAAAAGATGTGAAGTTTGTATGGACTGATAAGTGTGAGGAAGCATTCCAGAGCTTGAAACACTTATTGACCCATGCACCGATGTTAGTGGTTCCGGAGGGGAATCAAGATTTGCTTGTTTATACTGATGCGTGTGGAACTGGATTGGGGGCTGTGTTGATGCAAAGAGGTAAAGTGATTGCATATGCTTCTAGATAGCTCAGACCATATGAAATTAGGTATCCAACGGCATGATTTGGAGTAAGCTGCCATTATATTTGCTTTGAAGGTATGGAAGCATTGTCTTTTGGGATAGCGATTTGAGCTTTATACGGATCATAAGTCGTTGAAATACGTTCTCTCAGAAGGATCTGAACATGAGACGACAAAGATGGTTGGAGCTTATTGTTGATTATGATTCTGGAATTGAGTACGCACCCGAAAAAGGAAATAAAGTAGCAGATGCACTTAACAGGAAGCATCAGAATGCTCTATTAGCTATGATTGTTGAGTGGAAAGATTCAGAAGCATTATCAGCTTGTAGAATGCAGTTTAGAGGTAGGTTCTAGTGCATGTAATGCTATATTAACTTGTTTGTAAGTTCGACCGGTAATGATTGAGAAGATAGCTTCTAAACAGGAGGATGATCCAGTTTTGGCTGAACGGATCAGGAAGTAAGGAAAGGAACATAGAAAGATAACTTAAAGGATTTCTGTCTTGACCAATAGGTGTTGTTGAGAAAGAAGGGATGGCTATGTTTTCCGAATGTAGGAGACATGAGGAAGGAAGTTTTGGATGAATGCCATCGTTCTAAGTTCACTATCCATCCTGGAGGAATGAAGATGTATCCGGATATGGATAGAAGTTTTTTCTAGGAAGGTATGAAACGAAACATTGGTTTATGTGTTAAGCAGTGCTTGAATTGCCAGCAGGCAAAGGCTGAACACCAGAAGCCAAGTGGATTGCTTCAACCGTTGGATATTCCGATGTGGAAGTGGGATTGTATCTCTATGGATTTTATTGATGGGTTACCAAGATCTAGTAAAGGAAATGAAAGAATATGGAACATAGTAGATAAACTGACTAAGAGTACTCATTTCAATCTGGTAAAGTCAACTAGAATGGAACCTATTTTGGCGAGGTTATTCATGAAGAATGTAGTTAGGCTGCACGGGATTCCTGGTAGTATTGTCAGTGATAGAGATTCTTTATTTACTAGTGAGTTCTAGAAGAGTCTACATGAAACTTTAGGAACCAAGCTCAATATGAGTACCGTTTACCATCCACAGACTGATAAGCAAACGGAAAGATTTAGCAAAGTCTTGGAGGATTTGTTAAGAGCTTGTGTATTGGATTTCGAGGGAACGTGGGAAGATCATCTTTATTTAGTCAGGTTCTTATATAACAATAGTTATCAGACTAGTATTGGGATGGCACCATTTGAAGCTTTGTATGGAAGACCATGCAAGTTGCCCGTATGTTTGTTAAAGACTAGAGATTGGTTGGTTCTTGGTCCGGATTTAGTGAAAGAAGCCACAAAGAAAGTTGAGTTGATCCGAGCTAGGATGAAGGAAGCTCAATCTAGGTAGAAAAGTTATGCTGATAGAAGAAGGAAGGACTTAGAATTTTCTGTTGGAGGCTATGTCTTTATTAAGGTTTCACCGATGAAGGGTATTATTAGATTTGGGAAGTCAGGAATGTTAGCACCTAGATTCATTGGTCCTTTTCGTGTTGTAGAGGGGATCGGGAAACTCGCTTACAGAGTGGAGTTACCAAGTAGTTTGGCTAGAGTTTATGATGTTTTCAAAATGGTAAAGGATGTTTGATTTATAAATGTGATTTTTAAATTTAATTTAACGATTTTATTAAAAAAAATTTAGAAATGATACATACCATTTAGAAAGTGTATTAGAAACCTGGAGACCACTATAGAACCTACAGTGTTAGACGATTTAGTAGTACAGTCGGACTTGATTATAGTAAGAAAGACGATTCAGATTGTGGCTAGAGATGAGAAGAAGTTAAGGAACAAAATAGTCAGATTAGTAAAGGTCTAGTGGAGTGACGATGCTAGAGACCGTACTTGGGAGATTGAGAGTAGGATTAGGGACACTTACCCGGAATTGTTTGATAGTATGTTTTACCTTTGATTGTTTTGTTGTGTACTTTATCATAATTTCAAGGATGAAATTCTTTAAGGTGGGAAGTCCGTAACACCCATATTTTTATAACATTATTTAGAATAGTTAATTGGGTAAATTAAATAAAATAATTTGAAGACTAATAGGTTGAGATTTGATTAGACTAAGGATAGCCATGTCATGTTAGTGTGTTAATTAAAATAAAATAACATAAACAAAGATGTTAGGAATGAGTAAGGACAATATGGGAAATAGGAAAGGCTTACACCCTAAACCTTTAGGAAATGAAACTTACGTTCATTTCATTTTCACTTAAACTAAAATTGTACCAAGGCTGACCACCATTATTATTCTCAAGAAAAGATATTAGCTATGATTCAAGAGAAGGAAGATAATAAATTATTCAACATTAAATATCACATCTTTTAATCTCAAAGCTAAGGTGAAAAATTACTACATCCCATTTTCTTATGGTTTTTAGATTTGACCTGAAATGTTTTGTAAGTATATGTCATGTCATTGATGATTAAAGTTATATACATGTTTGTTGATGGATTATATATGCTCATGTTGTTTTTTATGAAATGTTTGACTTAAAAACCTATTAGATGACATTCAAATGCCTTGAAAATTGAAATATAGGCCAAGAATGATATTTTAGGGATGGTTTTCAATTTTCATATTTTTCTGAATTGATGTGAATTTTATATTAATTTTCTAGTGAACAAAATGATTTATTAAGTTATAAATTATCTATGGTTAAATAATTATTTGAGTTTGAAATTTTCATATGTTGGAAACATATTAAATAATTTTTTTAGGATTTTTCTATATTCTGCCCTAAGTGATTTATTTTTGATAAATATATAAAATTATTTGAGGTATGAGACTTAAATGTTTTATATATTAGTTAAGGAGAAGGGGCATTTTACAAAACAAAATGGCTATTTAATTTTGAAAAACAGTGGCAGCACTTTTCTAAAAAATATTTATTAACCGATCAGAATTTGATAACAAAGGTAGGCTAGCTGAAAAGTTATCTTTTTAAGTTAAAAACAAAGAAATCATATTTTTAGCATGTTTCAACAAATTTGATCATCAGACCTTCTGACCCAGACCACTCTACTAAGTCGAAAGGTTATACCTTTCAACAAGGTCAAACCACACGTGTCTTGGTATGTAATGAATTGGACAGAGTCGAAAAGTTCTTAATCGAAAGTTTGGTTACCAAAGGGGTTGAAGTATGTTTGAAGTATGTAAAAGATAGGCCTACATTGTGTTGGTAAAGGTCGATAGGTTCGACCTCGGTACACAAATCTAGAGGTGTACTATGGCGGGTTGCACCCCAATGGCCCAGTCATTGTATGGAATCCATTTTCCAGTAAGTCCCTCGGTCTTAGTTGTATACCTATTATGCTGAAATTTAATTAATGTAGCAATTTCGGCTCTGTTCATTATTTACTTGAATACCCTAAAGATTATCATAATATCATTGGAATTCTATATAAAGTGTTTTGGTTATCGTAAGGTAAAAACCCATCCATGTTTATGTGCGGCATGGTCTTACGAGATACCTTTGATTTTCAAAGCGTTTTACAAAATTAAAAATTAAGTTATTTGAGTTTAATCACATCAGACCCATGTCCGACCTAGAGTTTTATTCTCTTTTCCTAAAAAGCTTGGGTACTTCAATTTATACGAGTAGCCAAATGATCCAGGTTTCTTATGCAAGCATTTTGAAGGAGCTGGAGGTAATGGCTTCAACGTTAGATAATTATTTTATATTCCGCTATGTTTATGATTGATCTATGTATTTTGTATGGGTAGGTAGTTATAATTGTCCGTTGAAGGTTGTAATGTAATAGCTTTGATGTATTTTTATTATGGAAACGACTATGTAATATCCTACGTTATATATTATATGTTGTTATGCTTCATGGTGAGTTTCTATGATTGTGTAGTTTCTTCTTATCTTTCTTTTTCTTCTACACGACTCATCTTTCATAGTAAGAAAGATGGTCGTTACATTTTGGTATCATAGCTTAGATTAAGCGAACACCTAGGCATTATGTTGAGGTCAACTTCGAGAGTGCGTATTTGTAATTTCCATTTGCATAACTATATATACATACATACATACATACATATATATATATATATATATATATATTGGTAGATAGATCAGCTTGATATGTTTGATTAGTACCCTTCTTTCAAGATTTATCTCATTCAAGTATTCTAAGGTTATCTTACTATGTCCAGGTAGTAAGACATAAGTAATAGAGGCAGATGAGGTGGGGAACAAGGTAGCACTACGACTAGAAATGGTCAAACCCCAAATCATGGAGGAGTTCGGATTACTGAAGAGGCATCACCAGAGCAGCCAGAAATGCATTTCACAACCTTATGCAAGGATTACAACAACCTAGGAGGGAAATCGTTTAAGAGAACCAAGTCTATCATGCAAGTGCAATCCTGGTTACGATCTTGGATTTTTTTTTTTAAAGGTCTTGGTTTATCCAACAAACAAAAAAGGTTCTTAGCAGCATAACAACTACAAGAGGGAGCAGCGGCTTGGTGGGACACCCTTACTGTTTGATGTGATTTTTTTATTTGATGATAACAAAATATATATCAATATATATATATATGTGTGTGTGTTTGCAGTTTGGACTATATACAGAAAGGAAGAAATATTCATATTGAATAATTATACTATTGCACAGAATTTATATAATTCAACCAGTATTTTTTTTATTCAATATAATATTTTATTACAACACTTAAACAATACAAAGTTTTCAGCTCTCTCTATATATACATACACCAGTTCATACATTTTACACTACAACACTAAACACTCAGTTTTTTTCACTCTGTCTGCACATCTACATCTAGCTGCATTATCCAGCTCCACTTCTTGTCCTGTCTCCTGTGTACCTGTATAATTAGCAACTACAACAGTAATCTGAAAACAAACAAATTTGAATTTGCAAAAATAAAAATTTGTTTGTGTCTCAGATACATGGGTTATTGTCATCATCTTTGATTGTGTAATATCTGTGCATATCAGTGTTCTTACAGATAATCGTGAGTGGCCGCAATACACACGTGTACATGTATACACGTGTGCACTGCCTCGCCAACTCGTGTGCGTTATCAACAAGAGCAATCAATACTTCAATGAATTCAACATGAAGCAGTGCAAACTCCCGAAGGCACAACAGTAATGGAAACTGCACCAATACCAAACAGAGAATATATATATAGTGATGCATAGCAACTACACAGCTGCTACCAAGCAAACAGAGACAAAACAACACAGTCGAGTCACAATGAAACTGCAGTAGACAAGTACACAACAAACCCGAATGTCACAAAGCATAAAAACATGTATGCAACATGGTGAACAACACAAAGGCAGTACAATGCAACACAGTGAGCTACATGAACAAATGCAACAGTGTGAAGTAATGTAACAGCAATTACAGTGACAAACTGCAACAAACAAAGTCTCGACCAAAATCAGTAACACAATGCAAATACAACAACATAGCACAATGCACAAAAGTCACAAACAAGGTCAAACCCAAGATATGTTCAACTCAAGGCAACTTGAAGCATACAAGGTCAGACAAACCACTGCAACAGTAAACACAGTGAAGCTACAAACATCGAGTGCAACAACAAACTCTGTGCACATGTACAGGGATAAATACAACATGATGAAGCAGTGGAAACAAACTCAAGTGCAACAGTTGAATACATGAACAAGTGTAGCATCTGATACAGTGAAAAAGTCCAAGTCAAGATGGAGCTACAATGCAACACAGTGATAATGCAACATGGAGTATGCAAGTGAAATTCGAATTGTCAAAACAGTTTCAAGTTACAACAAAGAAGTCAGTGGCAGCTCCAAAATCAAGATCAACATAACATGAAGCAGTTCAAATCCAAGTACAAACCCAAAAATATATGCATACACACATACATTTGTATATATGCACATATATAGTAAACAGGTGAATGTGCAGTAGGGAATGCAAAGACAATGGCAAGTACAAATCAGTGCAGAAATCAAGCCGAAGTTAAAGAACAAAATTCGTATCTTTTGATTAAGTCTTTGATTAAGTCAAAGAAAATCTAATTTGGAAAGAAATCTCTGCATAAAATTTCTCGAAGTCACATATGGTCAGTATTAATTCAAATGGGGACCGAGACAACAAATACAGCAAGAAATTTTCGAATTAATTAATTCGAAAACAAATATGGACAGCAATAATTCGAAATCAAATCAAGAAAGGAATACTCCAAATCCAGAAAAAATTCAGGAAAATAATCAACGACGTATAGAAATCAAATCTGACAGTGGTTAATTAGGGTTTCAACCCTATAAATACACCCCAAGAAATCATCATAGACACAGAACAATCGAGTTCGAACAAGCCAAAACCAGAAAAGCAAAAAGAGAAAATACATACCAAAACAAATGACGAACTCAATCAAACAGCAATGAGCAACTCAGAGGAATGATCGATCGACAAAGAAGAAGCCAAATCAATCATACGATCAACTATCGGCTGCTCATTTCAAAGCCCTAATTTTCGTAAGGGGACAAATCTCTGATTTGTAAAGAAAAGAAGGAAGCCGCCATTGTCATGAAAGGAACCGGGCTGTTTTTTTTTTAGCAAAACAAACAAAAGAAGATAACGGGCTAGATTGGGCCGGCTTGTTTTATAAAGAGGCTTTATTTTTTTAATTAGGGTTTAAGGGGTTATTTGTTGTTTTATTTTTTTTAAAGGTTGTTTTATTTGTCTGATTTTTTTTTCTAAAATAAAACATGGTAAATCATCACCTAGGGTTTAGGTGTTGTCAGATTGTCTAGTTAGAGTTAGTCCAGTTAGCAGGGTTTGCGAGTTTGCAAAACTCTATAGGCGGTAGCAGGATTTGCAAGTCTGTTAGAGTGTTTGTAAGTGGGAAACTGTTTAAATCTAATAGAAATCTGGGAATGCAGCAGTAGGCAGGGGTTGCCGAAGCTGGGTAAATTTTGTGTGTGATTTATTTTTCAGCATATTTATTTCTGTAGTTTGTTTCTGTGTTTAATTCGGAAAAATTTGCTATAACCCTATTCACCCCCCCCCTCTAGGGTTAATCTAGATCCTACAAGTGGTATCAAAGCTAGGTATTTTACTTTAACTCTAGAGTCATGAATCCACCAAATAATGCTTTTTCTGAGGGGCAGTCTATTGCTAGGCCACCCATGTTTAATGGGAATGATTATGCTTATTGGAAAGTTAGGATGAGTATTTATCTTAGTTCTGTCGATTATGATGTTTGGGATATTATTGAAACTGGCTATAAATCTCCCACTATAGTTATTGGTGATACTGAGATTCCTAAACCTAAGGATAGGTGGGATGCTAA
Organism: Allium cepa; assembly: GCA_030765085.1. Taxonomy (NCBI): domain Eukaryota; kingdom Viridiplantae; phylum Streptophyta; class Magnoliopsida; order Asparagales; family Amaryllidaceae; genus Allium; species Allium cepa. Next base: position 18,784,108 of record CM060941.1, read on the forward strand.
CGATAAGAAACTAAAAACTACAAATGCCAAAGCAATGAACGCTTTGATCTGTGCTCTTGATAAAAATGAATTTAATAGAATTTCTCATTGTACAACAGCACAGGAAATTTGGCACACTTTGGAGGTGACACACGAAGGAACTTCTCAAGTCAAGGAGTCACGTCTAGCTCTATTTAGCAATGAATACGAAAACTTTGTGATGGAAAAAGGCGAGAGCATAAAGGATATGTTTGGACGATTTTCAACTTTGGTGTACAATGCTAGAGCGCTTGGGAAGGTCTTCACTGAAGTAGAGCTTGTGCGAAAGATACTGTGAGTCTTACCAATGAACTTTGAGGCAAAAGTCACGGCAATACAAGAATCGAAAGATCTGAGTAAACTAAGCATGGAGGAGTTGATCGGAAACTTGATGACATATGAGCTTGAGCTAAAGGCAAAGGAGGAACGTAACAACTCCGAATCAAAGAAGAAGACAATTGCCTTGAAGAGCAAAGAAGAAAGCGATGAAGAAGAAGAAGATCCAATTGAAGAGCTTGCGATGGCTGTCAATAATCTTAGAAAATGGTCAAAATTCAGGCCACGCAAGAAGAAAACAAGTGGTAATAGGTCAAAAGATTCTGACAATTCCGATAATGAATTGACATGCTTTAACTGCAAAAAACCTGGCCACTTCAAACAAAAATGTCCACTTCTCAAAAACAACAAAGGAAAGAAAAAGAAGAAGAAGGCCTTTGCAGCAACTTGGGATGATGAAGAAGGAGAAGAAGTTTCGGATAGTAGCTCAGAAGAGGCTAACTTATGTCTTATGGGAAAATCAGATTCAGAAACAAGTTCAGAGGAATCCAGTGAGGTACGTGACTATTCTTATAAAGAACTTGTTTTGATGTGTTATGATCTTACTAATACAATTGATACTCTTGAAACTAAAATTGAAAAATTGAAGTCTGACAGGAGAGAACTTGTTCATGAGAATACTAGGTTAGAAACTGAACTTGAAAATATTCAGAACCTAGACTGTAAAAAATGTAAAATTTTAGATTCAGAGATATCAAGACTTAAGAATAGCTTCGACAATCTTGAAAAAGAAAACTCAAGTCTTAAGGAAACCATTGACACTAGGAAAAAGGATTTTATAAATAGATGCACCACACTTGTAACTGAAAACACAACACTAAAATCCAAAGTCCAAAATCTTGAGAAATCTCTGAATAATTTTTCAAGAGGAGAAAAATCATTTAACATGTTATTGGGAAATCAACTCTTTGCTAATAACAGAAAAGGACTAGGTTTTGGGAAAACACAGGTTGATGACTGTGCAAAAGGTAAGAGTATCTTTGTTAGAAGTGAAATTGGACATCGTGTTGAAAATTGTAGTCATAGGAACAAGAACACAAAATTTATACAAGTTTGGGTTCCTAAGAATTCTACAAACAAATTTCATGTCTATAGGAACAAAAATGAAAGGACAAAACAAGTTTGGGTTCCAAAGGGATTGTTTATTCACAATGCTTCAGTTACTAATATCATTGGACCTAAGAGTTTCTCTAGGTCATCCTTCTCTCTCTTTATGTAGGTCTGTTGGCGGGCTAAGGAGCAACAAGAATGGTTTCTAGACTCAGGTTGTTCTAGACATATGACAGGTGATAAATCTAAGTTCCTTAGCCTAGAGAATTTTAGAGGTGGAAATGTGATCATGGGAGACAATAGCAAGTGTAAGATTATTGGGAAAGGTGAAGTAAGTAACGGTACTTTTTCATTGACTAATGTTTTATACGTTGATAATTTGCATCACAATCTCATTTCTATTAGCCAACTATGTGACAAAGGTATGAATGTGGTTTTTGATAGTGATACTTGCAAGATCATTGATAAAACTTCTAATAACATAGTTTTTATGGGCAAAAGAAAAGGAAATGTCTACTCGCTTTCATTTGACAATCTAAATCTTTCCAGATGTTTGGTAGCCACTGACGAAGAGGCATCTTTGTGGCATAGGAGACTTGGACATGCTAGCATGAGTCTCTTAAAAAAATCTTGAAATGAAAGAATTAGTCAGAGGGTTACCACATCAGAAATTTAAAGATAACAAAGTGTGTAAAGCATGTTCCTTGGGCAAACTTAGTCGATCATCATTTCGCCCTAAAAACATTGTTAGCACATCAAGGGTCCTCGAATTAATTCATATAGACTTATTTGGACCAAATGAAATTGTAAGCTTGAATGGAAAACGTTATTGTTATGTATTGGTTGACGATTATTCTAGATTTACATGGGTTTATTTCTTAGCCAAAAAGTCTGAATCTTTTGATTATTTTTCAAAATTTGCTAAACTTGTTCAAAATGAAAAAGGAGTTTCAATTAAAACTTTAAGAAGTGATCATGGAGGCGAATTTGAAAATTCGGAATTTGAAAACTTTTGTGAAGAAAATGGTTTAAAACATGAATTTTCTGCTTCACGAACACCTCAACAAAATGGGGTGGTTGAAAGGAAAAATCGTACATTGCAAGAATTGGCTAGATCCATGTTGAGTGAGTATAAACTACCTCTAACTTTTTGGGCAGAGGCGGTGAATACTTCGTGCTACGTAATGAATAGAGTAATGATTAGACCAATACTTGGCAAAACGTCTTATGAAGTGTGGCATGAAAGGAAACCTAACATCTCTTACTTTCGTGTTTTTGGATGCCCTTGTTTCATTCTTAACACAAGTGATCAACTTGGAAAATTTGAATCAAAGGCCGATGAGGGAATTTTCATGGGCTATTCAACCAGGAGCAAGGCTTACAGGATATACAACAAACGAACAAAGACAATTGTTGAATCAATCAATGTGAAATTTGATGAATCTGATCTGGAAAGGACGACTGAAAAAACGATTGATGATGGGGTAGATCATGAAGGCATTAAAGAAGGAACATCTAGTGAGCAAGGTGAAAGTAGGACTGTTGATGCTGATGGATTGAAGTTCAAAACCAATCATCCTCCTGAATTGGTTATAGGAGATCCTACGGAAGGTATACGCACTCGCTCTTCATTTGATAAAAATTTGTGTGCGTTTTGTTGTCATAGTGGTTTTATTTCTGAAATTGAACCTGATTCTGTTGAAATGGCTCTTAATGATGAAAGTTGGATTCTAGCAATGCAAGATGAGCTTAATTAATTTGAGAGAAATAAAGTTTGGAAATTAGTTCCTAGGCCAAATGACTATCCAATTGTAGGAACTAAATGGGTGTTCAAAAACAAACTTGATGAATCAGGGAATGTAATTAGAAACAAAGCTAGGTTGGTCGCAAAAGGATATAACCAAATAGAAGGCATAGATTTTGATGAAACATTTGCTCCAGTTGCTAGGTTAGAAGCCATTAGGATTTTGCTAAGCTTTGCTTGTTATAAAGGTTTCAAACTTAAACAAATGGATGTAAAAAGTGCTTTTCTAAATGGTGATTTGAAAGAAGAGGTTTTTGTTGAACAACCCCCCGGTTTTGAAAATCACGATTTTCCAAATCATGTGTATAAACTTGAAAAAGCATTATATGGTCTTAAGCAAGCTCCTAGAGCTTGGTATGACTGCCTTTGTACATATCTTTTGGAAAATGGCTTTAAAAAGGGGAGTGCTGACACAACACTGTTTCTATTACATAAAAGAAGTGATTTTTTGATTGTTCAGATTTATGTAGATGATATCATCTATGGTGCTACTAATGAACTCTTGTGCGAGAAATTTGAACAAGTCATGCAGGCTAAATTCGAGATGAGCTTGGTTGGAGAATTGAAATATTTTCTTGGATTTCAAATCAAGCAAAGCAGTGATGGCATTTTCATTTCACAATCCAAGTATGTGTTGGAACTGTTGAAGAAATTTGGAGTTGAGAACTCCAAACCATTGAGAACTCCTATGAGCCCATCAACAAAGTTGGACAAAGACGAGAAAGGAAGTGCTGTTGATCAGAAGAAATATCGAGGGATAATTGGTTCACTTCTCTATCTTACTGCTTCTAGACTTGATATTATGTTCTCTATGTGTCTGTGTGCACGTTTTCAATCTAATCCTAAAGAATCTCATTTGAAAGCCACTAAACGAATTTTGAGATATCTTTCACACACAAACAAACTTGGGTTATGGTATCCTTCTTGTGAAAATTTTGATTTAGTTGGCTATTCTGATGCTGATTATGTTGGTTCATTGGTTGACAGGAAAAGCACTAGTGGAACATGTTTTATGCTAGGACACTCGTTAGTTTCATGGTCAAGTCGAAAACAAAACTGTGTTGCATTATCCACCACTGAAGCAGAATATATTGCTTTAGGGAGTTGTTGTGCTCAAATTTTATGGATGATGCAAACTCTTTCTGATTTTGGCTTAGTTTATAAACAAGTTCCATTAAAATGTGACAGTAAAAGTGCAATAGACTTATCAAATAATCCTGTTCATCATTCACGCACAAAACACATTGATGTGAGACACCACTTTCTTAGAGATCACATTGTTAAGGAAGACATTTGCATTGAATATATTTCAACTGAGACTCAACTTGCTGATATTTTCACAAAACCCCTCCCAGAAGAAAGATTTTCCAGATTACGTTTGGATTTGGGATTATAGAAATTGACTAACCATTTTTCATTTTCTTTGTTGAAATATTCTTGGATATATACTTTCAACTTAAATTTCTAGGATTCAAACCAGTTTTGGATATTATCCAAAGATTGATTCGAATATGGTATTCAGTACTGGATATTACATAATATATTTAACTTGGTAACTTATTCCACGATCATTTCTATTTCTACCATCTTTCTATCGTTCATAATGGTTTTGTAAAATAAGAAGAATGAATTATTTATAAATATATATATATATATATATATATACAATTATAATAATAAATAATAATAACTCTCATGCATCCATTCTCATTTAAACGTCCTTATGGTTGTGCATGGATGGAGCATGTGAGTGAATTATTTTTATCATTACTCCATTCTCATTTAAAAGTCCTTATGGTTATGCATGGATGGAGTAGGGTAACTAAGTATTCTGGTCTCACTTAAAAGTCCGGATGCTTAGACTAATAAGTAACTGCTAATTCCATTTAAAAGTCCTTATGGTTATGCGTGGTTATGCAGTGCTTATTTTTTTTGTGCTTAAAATGTCAAATTAATGTTAAAATATCTCTCTTCTTAAACCAATCATCGATCCATTTTCTACAATGTGGAAGTTGTTATCTCGTTATGATATATTATTTTTTGTTCCTAATGTTCCATTGTTGTTTGTCAGTCTTTTGATAATGCCAAAAGGGGGAGAAAAGAACTAGATTTTGATAAGGAAGTAAATATTTTTTGGAATACTTCAACAATATTTGTTTAATGTTGTTAGATAATTTTCCTTAGTTCGTTTATTCATCAGTACTTTTTTGTTATCTTCTAAATAGGGAGTGGTCTTGGTTGTAGAGGGAGCATTCAAATAGGGGGAGCTAAAACATTTCATGCTCAAACACATGTATTAGCATTTCAAAATCTTTAATATATATGTTTGTCATCATCAAAAGGGGGAGATTGTTTGATGTGATTTTTTGTTTGATGATAACAAATATATATCAATATATATATGTGTTTGCAGTTTGGACTATATACAGAAAGGAAGAAATATTCATATTGAATAATTATACTATTGCACAGAATTTATATAATTCAACCAGTATTTTTTTTATTCAATATAATATTTTATTACAACACTTAAACAATACAAAGTTTTCAGCTCTCTCTATATATACATACACCAGTTCATACATTTTACACTACAACACTCAACACTCAGTTTTTTTCACTCTGTCTGCACATCTACATCTATCTGCATTATCCAGCTCCACTTCTTGTCCTGTCTCCTGTGTACCTGTATAATTAGCAACTACAACAGTAATCTGAAAACAAACAAATTTGAATTTGCAAAAATAAAAATTGTTTGTGTCTCAGATACATGGGTTATTGTCATCATCTTTGATTGTGTAATATCTGTGCATATCAGTGTTCTTACAGATAATCGTGAGTGGCCGCAATACACACGTGTACATGTATACACGTGTGCACTGCCTCGCCAACTCGTGTGCGTTATCAACAAGAGCAATCAATACTTCAATGAATTCAACATGAAGCAGTGCAAACTCCCGAAGGCACAACAGTAATGGAAACTGCACCAATACCAAACAGAGAATATATATATATAGTGATGCATAGCAACTACACAGCTGCTACCAAGCAAACAGAGACAAAACAACACAGTCGAGTCACAATGAAACTGCAGTAGACAAGTACACAACAAACCCGAATGTCACAAAGCATAAAAACATGTATGCAACATGGTGAACAACACAAAGGCAGTACAATGCAACACAGTGAGCTACATGAACAAATGCAACAGTGTGAAGTAATGTAACAGCAATTACAGTGACAAACTGCAACAAACAAAGTCTTGACCAAAATCAGTAACACAATGCAAATACAACAACATAGCACAATGCACAAAAGTCACAAATAAGGTCAAACCCAAGATAGGTTCAACTCAAGGCAACTTGAAGCATACAAGGTCAGACAAACCACTGCAACAGTAAACACAGTGAAGCTACAAACATCGAGTGCAACAACAAACTCTGTGCACATGTACAGGGATAAATACAACATGATGAAGCAGTGGAAACAAACTCAAGTGCAACAGTTGAATACATGAACAAGTGTAGCATCTGATACAGTGAAAAAGTCCAAGTCAAGATGGAGCTACAATGCAACATAGTGATAATGCAACATGGAGTATGCAAGTGAAATTCGAATTGTCAAAACAGTTTCAAGTTACAACAAAGAAGTCAGTGGCAGCTCCAAAATCAAGATCAACATAACATGAAGCAGTTCAAATCCAAGTACAAACCCAAAAATATATGCATACACACATACATTTGTATATATGCACATATATAGTAAACAGGTGAATGTGCAGTAGGGAATGCAAAGACAATGGCAAGTACAAATCAGTGCAGAAATCAAGCCGAAGTTAAAGAACAAAATTCGTATCTTTTGATTAAGTCTTTGATTAAGTCAAAGAAAATCTAATTTGGAAAGAAATCTCTGCATAAAATTTCTCGAAGTCACATATGGTCAGTATTAATTCAAATGGGGACCGAGACAACAAATACAGCAAGAAATTTTCGAATTAATTAATTCGAAAACAAATATGGACAGCAATAATTCGAAATCAAATCAAGAAAGGAATACTCCAAATCCAGAAAAAATTCAGGAAAATAATCAACGACGTATAGAAATCAAATCTGACAGTGGTTAATTAGGGTTTCAACCCTATAAATACACCCCAAGAAATCATCATAGACACAGAACAATCGAGTTCGAACAAGCCAAAACCAGAAAAGCAAAAAGAGAAAATACATACCAAAAATCAAATGACGAACTCAATCAAACAGCAATGAGCAACTCAGAGGAATGATCGATTGACAAAGAAGAAGCCAAATCAATCATACGATCAACTATCGGCTGCTCATTTCAAAGCCCTAATTTTCGTAAGGGGACAAATCTCTGATTTGTAAAGAAAAGAAGGAAGCCGCCATTGTCATGAAAGGAACCGGGCTGTTTTTTTTTTTTAGCAAAACAAACAAAAGAAGATAATGGGCTAGATTGGGCCGGCTTGTTTTATAAAGAGGCTTTATTTTTTTAATTAGGGTTTAAGGGGTTATTTGTTGTTTATTTTTTTTTAAAGGTTGTTTTATTTGTCTGATTTTTTTTTCTAAAATAAAACATGGTAAATCATCACCTAGGGCTTAGGTGTTGTCAGATTGTCTAGTTAGGGTTAGTCCAGTTAGCAGGGTTTGCGAGTTTGCAAAACTCTATAGGCGGTAGCAGGGTTTGCAAGTCTGTTAGAGTGTTTGTAAGCGGGAAACTGTTTAAATCTAATAGAAATCTGGGAATGCAGTAGTAGGCAGGGGTTGCCGAAGCTGGGTAAATTTTGTGTGTGATTTATTTTTCAGCATATTTATTTCTGCAGTTTGTTTCTGTGTTTAATTCGAAAAAATTTGCTATAACCCTATTCACCCCCCCCTCTAGGGTTAATCTAGATCTTACACTTACTGCAAATATTCCTAAGGAAGAGTTTTCATGGGCCTGATTTAAAGAAGTTTTTGAGGGCCAATTTTTGTGGATGACTGGAAGGACCGGGATGTATAGGAACTTCATGGACTTGAAGCAAGGGGATCTATCTATAGCAGGGCATGAGACGAAGTTCAATGAGTTATCTTGTTTTGCACTAGAACTAATCAACACCACGTTAAAGAAAAATGAGATATTTGTTTGAGGGAAGAATGTCTGCTCATGTTAATGGTACTTTTGTGGATTTAGTTGACATGGCTCTAAGGTACGAGGCCTTGGAAAAGAGGAAGCCTACTCCAGTAGCACCAACTAGTGGGAATGCAAGCGGAAACAATTCTAACAAAAGGAACTCAATCTAGGAGAGCATAAGTGAAAAAAATTCAAGAATATTAGCTGTTACCTTTACAAGCAGAAAAGCCATATTTCAAGGTCCTGTCCGAACCGTAAAGCTCCTAAGCAGCAAACTAGACTCATTGTGATATCCCGAAAATTTGGCGATATAAATTTAATAATCTATGTTAAAAATTTAATTGATTTGATAAGATTTTGATAATAAATTTTGAATTGATTTAATAATCATGTTTTAATAAATATTTAAATTTGTAGATTTTATTTTTCTAAAAGCAAATAAATTGTTTTCTATTTATAATATATATAATTTATATATTGTAAATTGACAAACTTTGATTTTGAATTTAGTAAATGAATTGATTTTCTAATTCTAATTTATTTTTAGTAAATTGAAAATTTGATTTAAATTTAACATTTAACTTTTCAGCACAATTCAATAAATAATTTTATGGTTTATACTTAGAGTAAATCTTATTTGTTTAAACTTATATTTTAATTAGCTTAAAAATGAATTTAGATTAGATTAACATAAAAGCTTTGTTTTATTTTATTTTAAAATATTACTTGAAAATTTTATATAATAACTTAAATTACAATTTACAAATGATTTTAATTTATTAAGTAATAGAAGCGATTAATAATCTCCTTTATAAATCATTTAATATTGTTTAATTTGTTATTTTCAAATAGTAATGATAATACTTGGTTTTTTATAAACATTAATAGATTTTTAGAAATAGATTTGTTATTTTTAAATTTAAAAGAGTTATATATGCATCTATATATAACTTGATTATTTTAAAAAAACTGAATTTGATAAATTAATTTAAAATTTGAATTTATTGTCTTGAATTTAAAGAATAAATATTTAAAATATTTGAATGAGCTTATATTTATAATTTGATTGTTTCCATTTCTTTTTAATTTAAAAAGAGATAAATTCATTTATATATACATAAGAATAATAAATTAAGGTTTAAAAGTTTTTGTAAACAATTTAAATTAAATTAAAATACTCTTAAATTACATAATTTATTAATACCAAATTGACATGTGTTAAGTTCGAAAATTATCAAAGTGATAAATGTTTAAAATTTTAACAAGTGTCCTATTTATTTTTCATTTTTTTTTACTTTATTTAAGTCATTTTTCTTTTCTATTTTTTATTCAAACTTGAGAAAACCTTCAGCTTGAAATCTAAAAATCTTCTTCTTCAAATCAAAAGCTAAGGCAAATACAAATCTGCAAACTTCTGATCTAAACAAATTCCTGTAAATAATCTCCTCCAAAATCTTCAATCAACATTCAAACAAATCTGAATTTGAATCTTCCCCTAAACCAAAACCTGAAATTTCAAATTGCAATTCAAATTCTGCAAATTCTAAAAAAATTGCATGCAACTATAAAGCTCAATCAAAGTCCTGCATGCATTTTCTTTTCTGATTCCTGCAATTCTTTGTTTTCTGGAAACATGCAAATAGAATCTGGAAGCAAAAGCATTTGCAGTATTACAAGATGGAAGTTTTTTTTAAATCAAACATGCAAACTGCAGTTTTTAAAGTACTGAAGCAACTTTCAGGTTTCAAACATTTTCAGGAATGTGCTCTGCTCATGTAATTCGGTGAGTAACATTTTATTAAATAAACTTAAGTAAAAATTTAGTTGTTTATTTACTCTAGAAACAAGAGTGTGTGTATGCTTTTTATAAATTCATTACTGAATGAATGTAATGGTGCATGTTATTGTGAATTTATGTTCCTGTAATTGAGTTTCCAGATCCTAGAATCTCTTAAAATTCTATACATTGGATCTAATCTATGTTAGGTCTAAGATTTAAGCAAAAATGTAGTTGTATAACATAACTAAAGTTTTAATTTTTATTAAATATGAATAAAAACCTGCAATGTCTTTTAAAATAATACAATAGAACTAATTTTATGAAAGTGGTAATTTAATTTGCCAAATTTATTGATTAAAGTTTATAAACCAATTACATTATCAACAACTTGAATTTTAAAACTAAAATTAGAATTTATAGTTTGAAATTGATTGGAAATTTCTGGTTTAACTAGAAATCCTATTTTGGGTTTGAACTGTCGATTTAGAAAGTTTGGGTGGCCATGGTTTCCTCTGGTGATTGAGGAATGATCGTAGGTGCAAGGAAAAATGGAAGTTGAAGGATTAATGAAGTGAAGCAATAGTAATTTGGGATTAAAGATTATAAACCTAGTTTTCTGTTCATTAGTAAATTTGATCGCCTAAATTCCTAGAGGTAATCGAGTTCTTCGTGATTCAAGCAGGTGATAGATAGGGTATGGAGGAGTTCATGGCCGGAGGTGAAGTTTTTCTGATGATCTGATCTTGGTGTTTGAGGCGGTTACAGGTTCGACCATTGTTCCAGTTTTCGAGCTCGAAGCTCAGTTTTGATTTAGGGGTTCTGTAGTGGATTGGATGATCAGAGTCATGTTGGAGAGTGGTCGCCGACTTGCGCGATTGGTTGCGAAGGGGTCGGAGTTGATGGCGTGATGGTGCAGGTGCACGGCGTTCTTGGTGTATCAGCTGTTTTTTTTTGCGGAGGAAGGGGAAACTCGTGTTTGTATCGGGTAGATTTGTGATTGGCTCGAAGCAGTAGGTCATTGGACTCGAAGACTTTGTGTTGTGGGCTCGGGTGAGTTAGATAGTTACAGGTTTATGTATTAAACCTGACAGTTTAGTTTGAATGATATTCAATGGAAGGATACTCGAGTTTACTCGTTTTATTTTGAGTTTTGCTCGAGACAGTTTGGCTGGAGTTTAAAATTTTGTCAAGTTTCAAATTTTTAAACTGAAATTCAAAATACTAAGCAAATATTTAAAATGAGTTTTAAGTATAAGTTTAAATTATGAATTAAAAGTTTATTTTGAATCGTAGCTGGAAATGGCTAAGTTTCTAAATTCAAGATTGTTTTAAATACTTTAAAAGGGATTTATTATTTAAAAATGTTTTTAAAGAAATTTGAATTTAAATTTGGAAATTGAAATATAAAGTAATGTTTAAACAAAGTTTAAATTTGATTCAAATCTGGATTTGAATCTTTATTTCAAAATAGATTTAAGTTTATAAATTTAAGTGTTTAACAATTTTGGATGATTAAGAAAAATTTAAATGTTTGAATTTAAAAAGGAATTTGTTTTAAATCTTGTAAAATTTCTTTTATAAGAAAAGTATTATTTATCATTTAAGGGTTTTAAATTGATTTCAAAACTTGTTGAAGTTAAATTATAATTTGATGATTTGTTATTCATTTAACTATTAGGGTAATTAAATGAATAATTAATTTATTTAATAAATAACTGGAATGCATAATTACTTAAAGTAATTAAGGGTTTAATCTTAAAAGTTTAAGATTAATTATTCTTAGAATAATTAACTTGTAATTAAGAATAATTAATTAAATAAGATTTGATTTTTAATTAATGATTAGTAATTAATTAATCAAGTGACTAAAGAATTAATTAAGTTATAGTTAACACTTAATTTATTAAATAATTAGGGGTTAATTAAATGGTTATTAATGATTAATTAATATTGATTAAAACAAGTTAATTATTTTAGAAAAATAATATGAATTGTTAATAGTTAATAAAGGTTATTAACTAAGGATTATTTAATAATAAATTAATGTGATTAATTTTAATTATTAATTAGATTAATTAATTTAAAGATAATCATTTGTGTAATTTGTTAAGTATAATTACTTATGGAAGTAATTAAGAAATTAATTACTTATTGTAATTAATTGAGTTTAATTTAATTAGATTAAGTTAATTAATTCAGTTTAATTAATTTAGCATAATCATTTGATTATTTGTGAAATATAATTACTTAATGTAATTTAAATGAAGAGAAATTACTTAGAGAAGTAATTAATGGGTAATTACTATATGTAATTAATTGAAGTGATTTGTTGATGAAGTAATTTGAGTATAATTACTTTGTAAATTAATCAAGGGATTAGTTGGAGATAATTAATTAAGGGGTAATTAAAGTAATTAAGGGTAATTAATTACTGAACGAAGTTAATCAAGGGTAATTAACAATTATGGTTTAGTAAAGATTAATTACTTAACGAAATTAATTTAAATAGGAAATATAATTAGAGATCATTAATTGTTATAATTAATGATGTAATTAAGAATAGATTTATTTAGAAACAATTAATAAATGAAAGGATTAATTAATGTAATTAATTAAGGATTAATGTAATTAATTAAGGATTAATGTAATTAATTATAGATAATTAATTAAGGAAGTAATTAAAGATTAATTACTGTATTTGGTTAAGTATAATTAATTTGAGAATTAATTAGTGGGTAATTACTTGATTGTAATTGAAGGTTAATTAATCAGAGATGATTAATTAAAATGAATAATTGGTTGATAATTAATTAATTGATTGATAATTAATTAATAGTGATGTAATAAAGATTTTTATTGATGAAGTAATTAATTTAATTCATTTTAAATTAATTAGAAAGATGTAATTAATTTAATTCATTTTAAATTAATTATATTTGATGTGATTAATCCTTGCTTATATGGATGGATAATATTGGTTGCCTTGGATGGTTTGAATCTCAGAGATGAGATACGTAATGATGAGTGATATAGATGCATGGGTTGCATTGTGATGATGATTTGGATTATCATTGATAATGATAATATGGTTTATCTGTTGTGATGATAATGTTGATTATCTATTGTGAATCTGTGATTTATCTATCTATGTATATAGATTATTGAATTGTTTTAAACCTTTAAAACAACTTGGCCTTAAAAGACACACTTTGGATTTCGATGAGACCGGGATCGGGTTTCCATATTTGGATATCCGAAAACCTCATCGTTCCAAATTAACGATAGGTCTTGAATCTCTTGTGAAGAGCGAAGACTCGAGGTGTAAGAACTATATTCGTCAGTATAACTCTGTTGGTGATTCCGAGATGAGTTTGACGAAGTAGTACTTTCAGATTCGAGATGAAGATTCAGAGTGCAAGGGTTATCGTCGTTAACTCTGAGGGTGATTCCAAAATGAGTGTAACGAGATAATGCCTTTGATTTCGTTCGAACATGGAACGAACTTGTATGGATTGAATGCTTTCAGAACATCGTCAGGTGGACGATAAGCATTCTAAGAGATGTGTTCTCTAAAGGTAATCGTAGTCTCAAGCCTCATCAACCGGGAATGGCTAAAGTAGGGAAGGTGCAGCAAGGATAAGTGGGTCATGCCCAAGTAGGACGAGATTTTCCCCTATCTAGAAGTCTCTTTTTATTTCGGCTGTGTGGGCGGTTGGAATGTACGACATCTGCGGGGTTGTCATGTTCGGAACTGTTCAGTAAGGAATGGTTCCGGTCTTGTGTTGCAGGGGAGCGGGCGTACTCCTCGGTACGGTGATCTAGGCCACGTACTGTGACGGGCGGTACCGCAGTAGCCTAGCCATTGATGGAATCCAAAATCCAATAAGTTCTAACGGTTTTGATTGTATTACCGACTTTTGTGGCTAGTAGCTGGAATTTAATAATGTAACAATTTCGGCTATTTCTTATTTACTTGAAAACCCTAGACCTATTATAATATCACTGGATTTCCTATCAAGTGTTTTGGTTAGTGTAAGGTAAAAACTTTTCCATGTTTATGTGTGGGAAGTCTTACGTGATACCTTTCTTTTCAAAAGATTTTCAAAGTTAAGCAACTTTAACCTGTCACTCCCACCAGACCCATGTCTGACCCAGAGTTTATCTTCTGTTTTCTTAAACTCTTGGGTACTCAAATTTTTACGAGTAGCCAAGGGATTCAGGTTAGCTTTGACGAATTTTGGAGGAGCAATGGAGCAGGAGGCTTTGGCGTTAGATTTATAGTTTTCGCTGTGCGTTCTCTGTGTTGGTATCTTTTCTTGTATTGTATTGAGTTGTATAACTAGACAGGTGTTTATAACTGTCTAGCATGTGTTGAAATTCTGTGTAACTCTGATTAGTGTTGTAAACTATGTAATATTTATATTGTTAATATAATTTATTCGTTCCGCTATTGGGATTTTGATGTTGTTTCTTCTTTCTTCTCTTTCTTTCTCTTTTCTATCCATTTCTTTCTTCATGATGATACGACTTTTCTGTGGTGAAAAAGTTGGGTCGTCACGCCCATCTCTCTAATGGTCTTAAAGTCACTTTGTTTCAGTTATTACTAACCAGACCATATGATTAAAGTTCCCACTCACGAAGAAGGTGCATAACCCAAGGTGTATGCCATTACGAATGAACAGTCTACTTCAATGGACGTGAAGAGATAAGATGTCCTTGAAGGCACCTTATTATTTGGTGGCATTTTTTTTCAAGCATTATTTGATATTGGTGCTTCTCATAGTTCTATCTCTTTAAAATTAGTTGATAAATTTCATCTTATTTCGAATATTGTAGAAAACCCTATGCATATGTCTAACCCCATAGGTGGTGTAACCCATTTGGATATTATTTGTAAGAATATATCAATTTCCTACCATCCTCATCATTTTTCTTACAACACGTATGTCTTAGATTTTAAAGGATTTGATATTATTCTAAGTATTGATTGGTTATCAAAGTATGGAGCAATCATAGATATGCTGAAAGGACTATATCTTTAGAAACTAAGTTGGAAAGGATTGCAAAAGTATCATGCAAGAATCCTAGTACTAATATGTGTAGTTTCTTGTATGCCCTAGAATCTTCCCAGGATGAATTACGTTGTGTAGAATCTATTAAGGATTTTCCGTATGTGTTTGAAGAAGTCAATAACTTACCCCCGTGTCGAGAGATAGAGTTCTGTATTGATTTGTTCAATGGTGCAAGGCTTGTGGTTCAAACCAAGATAAGGATGGCTATGAAAAAGTTGAATGAATTAGAAAATCAAACCAGTGACTTGTTAAGAAGAGAGTTGATTAGACACAGTCATTCCAATTGGGGGTCTACTGTAGTTTTTGCGGCTAAGCCTGATGAATCTTTAAGGTTGTGTGTGGATTATAGAGAGTTGAATAAGCTGATCATTAGGAACAAGTAACCCTTAAGCCGCATCGATGATCATTTTGATCAATTTCATGGAGCTATGGTATTTTCTCATATGTATCTAGCTACCGGATTCCATCAACTGAGAGTTGGTGAAGATAGTATACCCTTAATTGTGTTTAGAGGCCCTGACTATTTTTTTTGAATGGTTGGTTATGCCTTTCGGGCTAACCAATGCACCCATGTATTTTGTTGTTCTTATGAACCGTGTTTTTGAGATATCCTTAACCAGTTTATGTTAGTTTTAGTCTAGATATCCTTCTCTACTCCAAATCCGAGGAGGAGCATAGACAATATTTGAAAGTGATGTTGGCGACATTGAGGAGGCATGTCCTAAAGGCATATTTTTTAAATTCCATTTTTATAAATCGGTGGTAAGATTCTTAGGACACATTGTGACAAGAGAAGGTATTTCAATGGATCCAATAAAAGTGGAAGCTGTTCAGAAATGGAAGCGACCGCGAACCCGTATTGAGGTTCATAGTTTCTTAAATTTGGATGGATAGTACATGAGGTTTATTTAGAATTATTCTAAGATTTCCTCCCATTAACTAAGTTGACTAAAATGGGGGAGAAGTTTGTATAAACTCCCAAGTGTGAAGAAGCATTTCTGGAATTAAAGAAGAGATTGACCAGTGCACTAGTTTTGGTTGTTCTAAATGGAAATGGTGGACTCATGGCTTACATAGATGCTTATGGAGTGGGACTAGGCGTCATATTAATGCAGCATGGTAGAATGATTGCGTATGCAGTTAGTTAGTTGAAGCCTTATGAGAAGAACTATGCTATGCATGACCTGGAGTTGCTGGTTATTGCCTTTGCATTAAAAATGTAGAGATACTACTTGCTAGGTAAGGATCCTTCTATTCCTCTTAGTTTCTTTCTAATCTCTAGGGATTCTAGGAGTAAATTTCTTTCTTTAATTAGGTGAAAAATTCGAGCTCTTCATAGATCAGAAATCCATGAAGCATCTTTTTACTCAAGGATTTGAACATGAGGCAATAGAGGTGGTTAAAGTTTCTGGCGTCTTACGACTTAGATAATCCTTATATGCCAGGAAAGGTATTGTGATGGTGGATGCCTTAAGCAGGAATGCCATTTTAACTCTTTTGGAGGTTACCCCGACTCTCCTAGAAAGAACAGCGAGCAAGCAAAGAGTGGATAGAAGCTTAGTGGTAATCATCGGGAAGGTTGAGGAGGGATAGTGAGCCGGTTTTCAGATTAATAACCAAGGATTTTTGAAGATGAATGGTCGGATCTGTGTACCGAATGTCAATAGGCTTAGGTACGAAGTTTTTTCAGAATGCTATCATTCTAAGTTGAGTATCCATCCAGATGTCTAAAAAATGCATAGGGATATAAAGAAAATGTTTTAGTGGAAGGGAATGAAGAGAGATATCCATATCTTTGTTAGCAGATGTTTGTGCTGTCAACAAATCAAAGGTCATCATCAGAAGACGGTTGGACTATTACAACCTTTGGAAGCACCTAATTGAAAATGGAAAATGATATCAATAGATTTTATCGATAGTTTTCCCATATTTAGAAAAGGAAATGAAGGAGTAAGGGTTATCGTGGATTGGATAATGAAGAGAGCATATTTTATTCCGGTAAAACCAACAAATGCCTCTACTTCTTTAGCCGAAATTTTTATGAGACTTATAATCGGGTTGCATGGAGTTCCTATGACTACTATAAGTGATCGGGACCCATATTTACTAGTCAATTTTGGAAATCATTGAATACAACTCTAGGAACAAAGTTAAGCTTAAGAACAGAATACAACCCTCAAATAGACGGACAGATAGAGCGGGTGGATCAGATTCTAGAGTATTTCTTAAGAGCGTGTATTTTGGAGGATCATGGGATGATCACGAGCATTTAATTGAGTTCTCTTATAACAGTAGCTTCCAAACAATCACGATATGGCACTAACGCAGCGGATTAATCAAACAAAACTTCAATCGGTGAAATGTAGCAATCGGTGAGTTGAAGATACCAAAATGCCCAAGTTCGTTGATCCAAAGATACCGAACTCTAGCTATCTCAAACACGTTGATAGCGCACTATACCGTGTTTAAAGATCTACGATTCTTCGCACGTTGATCTAGCGCACTAGATTCCGTGAATCGGCTTCTACGATCGTTGAATCGAGCGCACTCGATTAATCGAAAGAGGAGATAGGAGATTACACTCAACTACCAATTGGTATGAAAGCACAAAGCTAACAAAAGGAATTTTATTCAAAAATCAACTACTTAAAAATGTACAACACACGCGTATTTATAGGGTTTTCACAACACAGCCCTTGAGTCGTGACCGACTCATACCTTACGACTCATCTAAGTCGTTGCCGACTCATCTAAGTCGCTGCCGACTCAACAGACGCTTCATACTGTTACTACAACACTTCATACGCAACCGACTCAAGCAGGCACGACTCACGACTTACTACCTCAACCACAACTCACCCGACTCAACACGTTACGACTCACAGACAATACAAACGACACGACCGACTCATATATTACATACATGACCCAACTTATGTCGTGAACGACTCACGACTCATCGAACACACAAGGTACACGACTCAACAAGTCAAGCGACTCAACTCCTTGCCGTCCTAAGTCCCTCCGACTCAAGGCCTTCACTAGCTGGGGCTTTCCCTTGCTTCATGCTAAGTCGTAGACGACTCATGTAGATATCATTAGGTCGGTACTTCTTCTCCTGAGCTTGGTTAAGTCGCAAACGACTTATGGATAGACCGTTGAGTCGTGGACGACTCAACTCCGATGCCTTGTTATCTCGGCCTGATTTCTCCCGTGGTTTGTTAGGTCGTGGACCTCCTCCCCTAGCTCGGAAACGACTCAAACCTTCATTGAGTCATGGACGAGTCATCACACTACACCACCAACTCGTATTTTCAGGAATTAAAGTTTGTACAACTTCTTCTCTGGCCTTAGCTGCATCATCCTCCCCTGGTTGAGAAAAATTCGACCTCGAATTTGTAAATTCTTCCTCAACAATCCCACCTCCATGATATGGAATTAAATGTTTGATGTTAAAAACATCAGAAGAAAAAACATCATCCGGTAACTTTAATCGATAAGCATTCTCATTAATTTTTTTCAAAACTTCAACTGGACCAATTTTTCACGCCTTCAACTTGTTATAAGCACCCACTGGAAAACGATCCTTTGTCAATACAGCATAAACCAAATCACCTTCCTTAAATTCAACATTTCGTCGTTTCAAATCTGCAAACTTCTTATACTTCTCATTCGACTTTTCCAATCGTTCCTGAACGATTTTATGACATTCAGTCAGCTCATCAACAAAATCAACAGCTCGTTTAATTGTTCCTTTCGCCTGTGGTACTACCGCCAAATCCAACGGTCCCCTGGGTAAGTTTGAATAAACAATCTAAAATGGACAGAATCCCGTACTACGATTCACTGCATGATTATGTGCAAACTCAGCTTGGCATAACTTCATGTCCCAACTTCTCAAATTATCCTGCACAAGGCATCGCAACAAATTTCCCAACGACCTGTTAACAACTTCTGTCTGTCCATCAGTTTGTGGATGGTAAGCGCTACTAAAATTCAGCTTCGTTCCGACCATCTTCCACAAACTCAACCAAAAATGACTCAGAAAACGAGTATCTCTATCCGACACAATAGTCTCTGGCAATCCATGAAGTCGATAGATCTCCTTGAAAAACAACTGAGCAACATGAACAGCATCCGCCGTTTTCTTGCAAGCAACAAAATGTGCCATCTTCGAAAACCTGTCCACTACAACAAATATCGAATCATTTCCCCTTTGAGTTCTCGGCAAACCCAAAACGAAATCCATGCTAATATCAACCCATGGCTTAGACGGTACAGGTAATGGCATATACAACCCTGCATTCGTCGCTGTTCCTTTTGACACCTGGCAAATATGGCATCTTTCCACGAATCTTTCAACCTCTTTTCTCATCGATGGCCAAAAGTAAGATTGTGAAATCAATTGTAAAGTGCGATCACGGCCCACATGCCCTTCCTCGTGTAACTCTTTGACAATTTTCAACCTCAAACTACAATTCGGAATACATAAACGATTTCCTTTAAACAGAAAACCATCAACTAACATAAATTCATCGGTACTCCCATCCTTCACTTTCTCAACATATTTCACAAAGTAAGGATCTTCATTAATCATCTCTGGCAACATTTCAAACCCCGTCACTTCAACCTTCATTGTCGTTAATAAATGACTCCTCCTACTCAAAGCATCAGCTACTCGATTTGTCACCCCTGATTTGTGCTTAACGACAAAAGTAAACTGCTGTAAATATGCAATCCATGATGCATGTCTCGCTGAAATTTTATCCTGCCCCTGTAAGTGCTTCAATGCCTCATGATCAGTGTACAGAACAAATTCTTTCTGAAATAGATAATGTCTCCAATGTTTAATCGTTTGCACCACAACATAGAATTCAACGTCATATGTGTTGTATCTCATCTTCGCCCCTGATAACTTTTCACTGAAATAAGCAACTGGCTTTCCATTCTGACTCAGAACTCCTCCAATACCAACCTTCGAAGCATCTGTATGCAATTCAAACAATAACTGAAAATTCGGTAAAACAAGAATTGGTGCAGATGTCAACAATTCCTTGATCTTTTCAAAAGCAACCCCCGCTTCTTCTGACCATACAAATTGTTTCCCTTTCATGCAATCAGTAACTGGAGCCATCACGCTATTGAAGTGTGGTATGAATCTTCGGTAGAATGATGCTAACCCATGAAAACTTCTAATTTCAGTGATAGTTCTCGGCTGTGGCCAACTTCTAATAGCTTCAACTTTACTCTGGTCCACTTGGATTCCCTTCTCAGACACAACATATCCCAAAAATAACACACTTCTCGTCATGAACACACATTTCTTCGTGGCTGCATAAAATTGTTCCTCACGAAGAATAATCAACACTTCCCTCAAATGTAGAACATGCTCCTCCATACTCCTGCTATATATCAGAATATCATCGAAATAAACCACGACGAACTTCCCAATGAATGGTCTAAATATTTGATTCATCACCCGCATGAATGTACTAGGTGCATTTGACAATCCAAATGGCATAACCAACCATTCGTACAACCCCTCTCTCGTCTTGAAAGCTGTCTTCCATTCGTCTCCAGGTCTGATTCGAATTTGATGATAACCACTCTTCAAATCAATCTTTGAAAATATAGTTGCCCCACTCAACTGATCCAGTAAGTCATCCAACCTTGGCATAGGAAATCTATAACGAACAGTAATCTTGTTCAAAGCTCGACTATCAGTACACATCCTCCAAGTTCCGTCCTTCTTTGGTACTAATAATGCTGGCACGGCACAAGGACTCAAGCTTTCCTGAACACGTCCCTGTTCCAACAACTCTTCCACCTGCCTTCGTAACTCCTCATGTTCCTTCGGACTCATTCGGTAGTGTGGTCGATGTGGTAACACTGCTCCCGGCACAAGATCAATCTGATGTTGAATGTCTCTAAGTGGCGGTAACTTCTTAGGCAACTCCTCTGGAAAGACATCTTCAAATTCTTTCAAAATTGGCTTTGCTTCATCTGGAATCTCAACTTCTTCACTACTCTCTCTCCCAATCAACAAAAATACTTCAGTCTCTTCCTCAACTTCCTTGACAAACTCCTTTAAAGTCAACAGAGTTTTCAATTCCTCAATCTCTTCTAGCTTGCTCTCCTTCTGCTGTTGCTTCTTAGGAACCAAAATGATTTTCGTACCCTCGAACATGAAACTGTAGCTATTGGCACGACCATCATGTTGAACTGATCTATCAAACTGCCACGGTCTGCCCAACAACAGATGACATACGTCCATGTCCACAACGTCACACCAAATTTCATCTTTGTACTTTTTCCCAATAGAAAAATTAACACAAGCCCTTCGACACACTTTCACTTCACCACCCTT
Organism: Allium cepa; assembly: GCA_030765085.1. Classification (NCBI taxonomy): domain Eukaryota; kingdom Viridiplantae; phylum Streptophyta; class Magnoliopsida; order Asparagales; family Amaryllidaceae; genus Allium; species Allium cepa. The sequence continues at coordinate 18,805,662 of CM060941.1, forward strand.
CCTTAACCATGCTAGCTTGTACGGTTTAGGATGCTTCTCAGTCTTCAAGTTTAACTTCCTCGCTGCCTCTGTAGAAATAATATTATCACAACTTCCAGCATCAATAACGAACTTGCAAACTTTCCCCAGAATAGTGCATGTCGACTGAAAAATATTGCTTCTCAACCAACTACAATCCTCCTCTTGCTTTGGTGTAAGACATGACCTCCTCATCATAAGATTACAACCTTCATCTCCAAACAATTCTTCTTCCTCCTCAACATAAGGTATATTTGAACATTCTGCCTCCTCACCATCATCCTCCTCAACTTCTGCAACCATGGTTCTCTTCTTTGGCTTCGGACATTCATTACTTTTGTGACCCAACTCCTGACAATTATAACATTTGAACCCACTGCTAACCTTCGCCTTCTCAGCCTCCTTCACCACTGGCTTTGAAACAGGTTTAAGAACATTAGAACTTCCACCAACACCCCTTGCTTGATTATTGGAATTAGTAAACACACCACCTCCACGCCTTCCTTGTTTCTCCCAAGCCAACGCTTTCTGATGTGCCTCTGCAACTGATCTAGGATCAAACATATTAACCATATCCTGGATCTGCATTCTCAATCCCCCAATGAATCTAGCAGTTAGCTGTTCTTCCGTTTCCATAATATCATTCCTGGCAATGAGTTGGTAAAATTCATCAGCATAATCACTAACAGACTTTGTCCCTTGCCTCAGATTTTGCAACCTCTGGTACATAAGTGATTGGTAGTTGTAAGGTAAGAAAGTAGATCTCATCAACTTTTTCATCTTTTCCCATGATTCTATCTTTGACTTCCCCATTCTCTCCCTAGTAAGTTTAGTTTGCTGCCACCATGCCAAAGCTCTCCCCCTTAACCTAGTAGCAACTAACTTCACCCTTCGATTCTCAGGAACCTCCTTGAAATCAAAGATCTCTTCAACATTAGAAACCCAATCTAAGAACTCTTCAGCAACCATCCCGCCTTTAAACTCCGGAATTTCCATCTTCATACCCGATTCCCATCGACGATCATCTTCAACATCCCGATAAGAATTTCGCACTTGGTCTCGATCTCGATAATGAATACTAGCTCTATCACCTTCTTCAACAAAATCAAAAGTACGCCTACATCGATCTCGACCATTATCATCCCTTCGTTCATGCATGCTTCTTTGACTATGCCTCTCTTCATCTCTATATGCTTCATTGTCAAATTCACGTTGACTTCGTCTCTCTTCATGTGCATAGTCATGATGATCTCTTCGTGATGAAATTGATGTTTCTCTTCTATCTCTACAAGAATGTGGCGACACCCTCCTCGCTTCCGTAACCGATGGCGAAACTCGGTTTCCTCCATGGTTCGAGTTTGGTGATCTCCTCCTTTGATTCAAATCGTTCATCAATCTCTCCAATTTACTAATGCCTTCATCAAACTTTTCATTAATACGTTGTTCCATAAGCTCGGCTTCTTCTCTACGATACAAAGCTTCAACGTTTTGATGACGATTAGCTCTCCTTGGTGGCATGATTGAAAAACTTCTCAAACTTCAACAATTCAAACACAAAATTCAAAGCCTCAACAATGCAATAAGTCACGGCTCAACAATGACTCGGCTACAATTTGTTTCGGCCTCCACTTGTCTCGGTTTGCTTTGTACGACTCAAAGTAACTCGGTCCAACACTTCAAACCTTGGCGCACAAAACCCAAGACTAAATCCAAACAATATCCAACTCCTCGATCCAAAATGAAATAGATCAAACACTCCAAACTTGATGCAACTTCAATATGAACACGATGAACAACTTCAAACTTCAAAAACTTCAAAAACTTCAAAAACTTGGCTCCAAGAATCAACTTAGCTATGATTGGCTAAGTATGGCTCTGATACCAATAAATGACGCAGCGGATTAATCAAACAAAACTTCAATCGGTGAAATGTAGCAATCGGTGAGTTGAAGATACCAAAATGCCCAAGTTCGTTGATCCAAAGATACCAAACTCTAGCTATCTCAAACACGTTGATAGCGCACTATACCGTGTTTAAAGATCTACGATTCTTCGCACGTTGATCTAGCGCACTAGATTCCGTGAATCGGCTTCTACGATCGTTGAATCGAGCGCACTCGATTAATCGAAAGAGGAGATAGGAGATTACACTCAACTACCAATTGGTATGAAAGCACAAAGCTAACAAAAGGAATTTTATTCAAAAATCAACTACTTAAAAATGTACAACACACGCGTATTTATAGGGTTTTCACAACACAGCCCTTGAGTCGTGACCGACTCATACCTTACGACTCATCTAAGTCGTTGCCGACTCATCTAAGTCGCTGCCGACTCAACAGACGCTTCATACTGTTACTACAACACTTCATACGCAACCGACTCAAGCAGGCACGACTCACGACTTACTACCTCAACCACAACTCACCCGACTCAACACGTTACGACTCACAGACAATACAAACGACACGACCGACTCATATATTACATACATGACCCAACTTATGTCGTGAACGACTCACGACTCATCGAACACACAAGGTACACGACTCAACAAGTCAAGCGACTCAACTCCTTGCCGTCCTAAGTCCCTCCGACTCAAGGCCTTCACTAGCTGGGGCTTTCCCTTGCTTCATGCTAAGTCGTAGACGACTCATGTAGATATCATTAGGTCGGTACTTCTTCTCCTGAGCTTGGTTAAGTCGCAAACGACTTATGGATAGACCGTTGAGTCGTGGACGACTCAACTCCGATGCCTTGTTATCTCGGCCTGATTTCTCCCATGGTTTGTTAGGTCGTGTACCTCCTCCCCTAGCTCGGAAACGACTCAAACCTTCATTGAGTCGTGGACGAGTCATCACACTACACCACCAACTCGTGTTTTCAGGAATTAAAGTTTGCACAACTTCTTCTCTGGCCTTAGCTGCATCAGGCACCTTATGAAGCCTTATGTGGAAGACCATACAAGTAAGCAGCATGTTGGGTTAAGGCGGGAGATAGACTAATACTTGGACCGGATGTGATCCGAGTGGCTATTGAAAAAGTTGCAGTGATTAAGAAAAGAATGAAGGAAGCCCAAGGTCGCCAAAAGAGTTAAGCTGATAAGAGGCAAAGATATTTGGAATTTTTGGTTGGGTGTTCGTAAAGATTTCACCAATAAAAGGAGCTATTAGATATGGAAAAGCTGGAAAGTTAGCTCTTAGCATTTTGGACCCTTCCGTATTCTTGAGAAGATCAGATCTCTTGCTTATAGGGTCAAGTTGCCAGAGAGATTGGCGACAGTTCGTAATGTGTTCCACATGCCTCATTTGAGAAAATTTGTTCATGACCCATCTTTGATTGTGGAGCCATCGGTTCAAGAGAAATTGAAGATAGAACCGAATTTGATAGTGGTTAGACATCTAATTTATGTTGTGGATCAGAATGAAAAAGGATTGCATAACAAGGTGGTGCGACTAGTCAAGATTCAATGGAGTGAGGATCCAAGAGACTGCACCTAGGAGATGGTGGATAGTGGGAAAGAAGCTATACCAAGTTGTTGTTAGAATAGCTAGTCGTAGGTTATATGTGTAGTGTATATTTTTCTACCATGGATTCTTAGTATACGTCTTTGTATGTATTCTATGACATGAATATATAGATTTAGTGTAGTTGAATTATCTCCTTATGTGCTAATTTCGGGATGAAATTCTTCTAATGGAGGAGAGTGTAACGACCCAGATTTTAATCGCTATTTAAAAGAATATTTAAATATATTTTAAATAATAAATGAATGAATTTTTATTAACTAATAATACTATTTTAAATAATAACTAAAGATGATAATCAGTTTCAAAACTTGTTTACCAATATGTATAGTCGATAGAGAAACAGAAAATGTGATCGAAAATTATTTTCCTAAATATATATATTTCATCATTAAAAGTTATTTAAAATGTCGTAGCACTATTGTAAAGACATATGCACACATTACAAACTTTTCTAACATGATGTGCACATGTACATATGCATGTACGTAGTTTCTCACTTAAGTATATAAACAATAATACTTTATTTATCAAGAGTGTGTGTGTGTGTGTGTGTATTAACATTTAAAAATATCCATTTTTCAACATATAGTACAAGAGCATGGCATGAATAGTACGGGAGGAACTTGAAGTGGATGGAATTGGGGAGGGGGAGGAGAGGGAGTGCATGCAAACATAATGTATGAAATTATAGCCACTTACACATCTTTTAATTAATTTCCTAAGCATATGTACCAATACTCTTTTATGTTCCCATTTTTAAAACTCTCCTCTTCATTTCAAAATTCCTAAGAACTTGAATTAAAGTTAATTAAGTTTGCATTTATGATCCAAAGTTCCTAGTTAAATAAGTTTACAATTATGACCTAATTAAAGTTTATTTATTTTAAAGTTTCTTTCAAAACTCTATCAGTTATTTATTTTAACCAACCATCTTGTTTTAAGAATTTTTTTTAAAAATAGAGGTGTAACAACCCATCTTTTTGGATGGTTTAAATCAAAAATAAACCACACATGTCGACTCAAACCATTCAAAATGGAGGATTGTTAATGGGGTAAATAATAAAATAAGGGAAAAAGAAGGAACAAACACAGAATCACACAGCGGAATGACAAAATATAATAATCAAATAAATAGTTCATGAAGCTATTTTATAAATAACATTAGATTACACTTTTACAATATAATCAGAGCTATATGTACAGCAGGTATAATAGGATAATGCAGTGGAACAACATGATACAGTAGAATAATAATGATATAATACTAAATTCCGTCTTCTCCTCCAGAAATAATGTCTTCAATATTGAAAAGCTCAGACTGACCCGAGCACAATGAAAAGACAAAACACTTGAGTCGGAACAAAAAGATCTTATGTAAGTTAACTCAATAGCAAATAAATATGAGTGTAATGGCTTCAGAGATGTTTACGAGATTTTACAACTCCTATCTAGCGTATAACATGTATGAAGTAACTTAAGAGATGTTCGGGATTTTCATCTCCTATGGATCCGTTAAACTATTTATATGTAGTAATATACGCTATATTTGTAGTGTCTATCAGTAAAGTAAAGTATCAAAATAGCATTAAAGCGTTACCTATATCCCCTTTAACACATTTTTATAAATGTTGTAGTCTATACAGTACAGCAAACTCCATCAAACCGGTGGGCTATAGAGGAGCACTCCATAGGTACATATAAACCAAAATCGTAGTGGGCTCGATAAGGCATATGACAGGGCATGCGAGGCAATGCATAAGGTAGGATTCTACCGTTTTGCACTCTCGGACAGGTGGTAACGCGTAGCAACTACTACCACCTACCTAGGAACACACTCCCATAATCAAATCGAGGGTGGCCACCAAACAGTCACAAAGTAACAGATATGGTATCGAAGAAATGTGCCCGATCAGAGAAGCGGCCTCACTTGGCCCGGTATAGCTCCTGTTTTAGTCATATCAAGCTGACCCTAGGGGGTCTGAGCTGCGTTCTTACCTCATACCAGTAGCATTTTCCAAACCATCATACTTCGGTCTGCTAGATTCTCTACCACGTACACAGTTGTTAAAGTGGTTTCGGCATTGGGGGAGAGTATGACAATATTTGACCCCGGTTTCTTTAACAACCAAATGATTATTACACACCATGCTCATTTTATAAAACATTTTTAATAATAAATCCAGAAAATAGTTTATATCTTTATACCAAGATACCGATATACTTATTCCAAAAGTATAAATATATTCATAAATACCGAGGAAGATTTCTTTCAATCGATTTCGAAAATAATTTGTAAATCTCTCTTAAACCATTTATATGCTTTAAAACCATTTATAAAACTATTTATAAATTTCAAAACAGTTTACAACTCTTCCACTTTTCCTAAACTTCTACGCGGATTCTTTTAAAACTTTTATAACTCCTTTATAAACTGTTATAAAATCCTACATAAAATCTTTAAAAAAATACTTTATAAAATCCATTACAAAATCTCTTAAAAAACCTTTATAAATTCCTTACAAAACCTCTTACATTTTTATTTACTAAAGTTATTAAAAAATCTGTGTTTATTATCTTAAATCAAGACCATATTTATTATAGTAATTTAAATTTAAATATATATATGTATACACACATATATTACAACTATACTAAACATTTTATTGAATTAAAAATTTAAACAATTTAAAATATATATGTAAAACTAAATAAAATTATAAGTAAAAATCTTAAATTTACATTTAAAACCTATATTAACTTATAATTTAAAGCTTAAGAACATACAGAATGAATTATTTTCCAAATATAAATTTTTAATAAAATCGTTAATTTAAATTTAAAAATCAAATTTAAAAATCAAACATATTTTACCATTTAGAAAATATTTTACCATTATAAATTAATCTAACCTTTACTAAACCGACCAACGGTGTCCGTATATAAATTTCTACGTTATGGACAAGTAATTGGGTATGTATCATTTTAACCCAAAATAGTAAAATATTCTTCAACACGTATCTCGAATTAAAACTTCCAAATCAATAAAATCACTCGGGTATGCATCATTTCAATCCATAATTATTTTCCCTAATCTATAAGATCATTCAGGTATGTATCATTTCAACCCATAGTGATAACAGGGATACAAACATCCGATCACCCAAAATTTTGACAAATAAACATCCATCATAATCAACATCCAAATCAGCAAATAAATCACAACAGTTGATTGGTTATCATTATTAGGTGTTTGACTAACAATTTAAATTCAATATTAATTTAAATGGCAATTTAATTCAATATAAATTCAAATTAAATTTAAATGACAAATTAAGTTTCCAAACAGCAATCGATAAATTTCTTATTACATCATAAATTTAGTTCAACTAACAAAAGAAGGTTTAGTATTTGTGAGTAGGTTAAATCACCCACCTTTGATTTATCATCGATTTAAAATCCAAATAAATCCCAGACATCCAACAGTCTCTAAATTCTACCAAACCAGTTCCATGTTTTCTGGAGTTTCGATATGATTGGAAGTGAAGAAACTGTGTCCAAATCCGAGTTCGTATGCAAAAGTTAAGTGTGTTAGAAGATTCAAAATTTAAATTTAAATAAAAAGGAATGGCAAAATTGTAATAACCTATCTCCTTCACCCTTACAACACATTGAGTACGATACCACACCAATCGGCCACCACGTTGACCGCCCCTAACTCCCTCTACACGCTGCTGCCATAGACCACGACACCACCTCCACTGACCACGCCTTGCCATGTCGCATCAATGCCAAGATGGCCACCGCCTCCGGCCCACTTCGCGGCCACCTATTTATAGGTTTTGTTGTAGTACGACCACCAAAGGTCATGATCATACCACTGGCTGCCACTATTCAACTCCTATCAACGAGCTTTTCGATTTCCCCAACCATATTTTCCAATTGTAGCCGCAATCAAAAATGATCAAATCGGCAATTAGTGTTTCATAATCATAGACATTGGTCGCGATTTTCTGTTGACCTGAGCATCATTTTTCGAAATGAACAATTAACGTGGATTCGTATCATCGAGGACTTCACAACGATATATAATTCGATAGGTTTTGAGGAGTTTGAATTTTCAATTTGATTTTGAAATTGAGAATAGGGTTTTGATATTTTGAAATTTGAGAAGGAGGAATAGATAGAAATAGAGGTACGTAAGAAAACGACAACTAAGGTTAGAGAAAAATCTATTTATATAGATGAGCTGGATGAGAACGAATGGACAGATCAAATTGGATCGAAACAATAACAACAACCAGAAAAGCTTATTTCATCCACGAAAGGAAAATATGTCATCCCATATATCAAAATATAGGTTTTTGATATTTTTAAACTCAGTGAAACTAGTTTTAAACCCTAATTCTATTGTATAAAGAAGTTAGCTTTTAAAATCAAATTATATCCATTTAAATTCTATAAATCAATTTCTACGCGTTACGAGCTAGCACGACCAAACGATAAGTCCGATCGCTACGAAACTTGAAATATTAGAACAATTCATTGTTACGATCAGATGAAACTAGTTTCGTCGAAATTCGAGACAGTGCCCAAAAACCCAATTTTACATGTTAATTAAATAAATTATTTAAAATCAATTTAATCGCTTTTAAACTAAAATTTAAAATTAAACAATTTTCATCATTCTTGATTACATAGGAATTTATAATCTTTTAAAATACAATTTTCCATATTAAATCAAATATTTAAATATTACATAAATCTTTGCATTCAATTATAACTGGAGTGAAATCCCAGTTAATAATAATTTAATTTCAACAAATTTCTTTATTTTGATTTATAATCTTATTATTCAATCGTCCAATGCCTTATGAATATAATTAATATTAGTTTACATTTTATTACATTCGTATTCTACAATTATCATCTTTTACCATATTAACTGTAATATTTAATTATATTAAATTTTCATCGATTTTCATATTAATTTCAAACGGATTAAACATTAAAATAATAATTAAAACAATTATTACACATTAGTAATTCAACACATTTCTAAATTTATTGTTTACAAATAGAAGCTAATAAATTTATGTACTAATTAATTTATTTCATTTTCTATAATAAATCTATTTCAATTAGCAATAGATAATTTCAACATTGAATCCAACATTTAATTTATTCCTTATTTACAATTATAACCACATCAACTTTACAATTATTTCAATTGAGAGTTACATTAAAATAGTTGTCAATAACATTCAAACAACATTATTAAATCGTATTTTAATTATTTTTATCATTAATAGATCATAAGTTTTAATTTCGCACAATATTAAATTTCAAAATCTTATTTAATTTAATAGTTTTTTAATCAAAATGCGGGTCGTTACACTCTACCCCACTCAATACTTTTCGCGTTCAAAAGGAACAAGAAGGAATTAAGAAGTTCGATATATTTTTATTCAAAATAATCAATTTATAAATAATTAATTTACATAATTTATTAATAAAAATTTGGAAATAACTCAACTTTCATAAAAAAATTCTTAGTCCTAAATTTATGAAAAATTTAGACAACGTCTCCTTTGCGTGGTTAGGTTCGAAAAAATAACAATATCAATACTTCAATATATATATATATATATATATATATGTATATATCATATTTTAATAATAAACATCCCAAACCATGGGAAAATACTAAAATATCGTTACAAAAACCGTAATCCAAAAACATACCTATTTGTGTGGCAAAAAAACTCAATTTATGAAACCAAAAACTGTTGCTACTTCTTCCATAAACCTATATTTCACTTATATAATCCAAAGAGTTAAAATTATGTAAAATATTATATATTAGTTGTTTCAATTAATAGTACAAGCAACATACAATATATATAATAATCTTATGCAAAAAAAAGAAGTTCTACCATTATATATGTAACAAAGGAAACTATCAAACATCCATAGCAACCAAACTCATGATTTATTCAGGTTTAGACACTTTTCACCGTATAAGGGTGATAAATAAACTACCAAGTGTACCTTACGCTCAACAGCCTTAGATAATTACTTAATAGATTATTCATACATCCTTAAACAATTTGAAATATCATTTCCCAAACTTCCCATCAAACAAAACAATAAAGAATATAATATTATTTAAATTTGGACGATGTACATAAATCATTGATACACAATATCAATTCTAATCACTTGCTTGAATAGATACATTCCACTTTCGAGCTAGTATTATTAACCCGACCACACTAACGCGGACTCTGATCCGATTTTTTAATTCGAAATTTTCGTTTTCTTTGCATAGTATAAACCATGATAGAAAACTTCAAATTCATATCAAATAATCATATCAATTGTCCGCCATCGAGAATTGAGTGAAAAATCCTAATTCGAACTGGTGTGAATTATTACAAATTTTGTATTCAAATCAGAATCAGAACTGTTATGCAAATAAAATGATTTACGCACAATTTACATATTCTGTTCTATTGGTTTCTTTTCACATCACTATTTACCTTTCATTTGTTTTAATTCATTATCTTTTATTAAGTTTCCTTCATTACTTACACGATTTATTTTCCATTCAGTATTTGAAATCATCAATGAATCCATTATTAAAGTATTACATACATTTCACTGCGTTTATTTCACATTTATTATTTACTTATAACTTTGATATCCATTTTAATTTTAATATTCATCAACGAATCATTTTATTCATTTTCTCGAGTTTATAATCATATACTTGACAGTATTCACTTTTTACTATTCAATTTAATTACTAGGATTTCAAAATATTTACTTATGTTTAAAATATTTCTTATACATCATAATTCTTATTGGTAGACATAGCTCCGTTACATAAATTTTGCTTGTATAAAATTCTATTACATATTCATATTAACAATTCAACTTTTAAACATTTCTGATAAGTTTTATATATGTCTTTAGAAAGCAATTGAGTATTATACAAATTTATCTTATTCATTTCTGTTAGCAAAAATATTCAATAATTTACATCTTCAAAATTTCATTGTCTTTTAGTTTTCAACTGAAAAATCTCTAACTTCTTTACAGTTTTATTAATCACTTAGATTGTAATTTCTTATTTTCCATTTTAGAAGTTTCCAATTATTAAAATTTCACTTTATTTCTACAACTGGAAATCATTAATTTAACAGGAACTTAAGAACTAAATACCAGGTTCATTTCAAATCGTTTTGAATATATATATTCATATCTTTTATATATATTTCAAATCATACTTAAGAAAATAAAATTTAAAATTTGTTTACTAAGACAAATGTTTGGCAATGCTATTATATTGGTCTTTCCACTTTGAAACTCGAAAATGAACGTCGATGATGTCGCGATCATCACCGAAATTATTTTCCAACGACAAAAGAGGGGAGTACAGAACTTATTTCCTTTAAAATTTATTTAAACATTTCTTTCAAATCACATTAAAAATATTTATATCTGAAAATACTTCCAAATAATACCAATATTTTTCCAAAATATTTGACAATCGATTTCAAAACACCAATATTTAAGTTCTTAAATTTCCATTTAAATTTATTTTATTTATAAGACATATTTTGCGAGCAATATTTATAAATTTTCACTTCCAAACAAATAAACATATTAATACAACTATATCCATTTATAAAAATTATTCTTTTATATGAAAAATATAATACTGGGTCAAATTATTTCATTTACCTATATTTTCATAACAATATCGTGTTGGTCTGCTCTATTAAGTGTTTAGAATTCCCTATTGATGCCATAGCATCTTAGGTACCAACCAGAATTTATAAATACTAAACATAACAAATTAACACAGTACAAAACATTTTTTATATCACTAACAAATACGATCTCTTATATATTCATATATATGCAGTCGAACTCATTCTAGGATATTAGTAACCCTGTCTCTAATGAGTTAACTCTGAACAGGCTAAGGTATTTATAAACCAAAGCTCTGATACCAACTGTAACGACCTACCTTTTTGGATGGTTTAAATCGACAATAAACCGTATTTGTCGACTAAAACCATTCAAAAGAGAGGATTGTTAATGGGGTAAATAAGAAAATAAGAGAAAAAGAAGGGAAAAACATGGAATCTCACAACAGAATGACAAATATAATAATCAAATAAATAGTTCATGAAGATGTTTTACAAATAACATTTGATTACACTTTTACAATACAATCAAAGTTATCCATACAGCGGGTGTAATAGGATAATGCAACGGAACAACATGGTACAGTAGAATAATAATAATAATAATAATATAATAATACTAAACTCTGTCTTTATCCTTTAGAAATAATATCTTCAACATTGAAAAGCTCAGGCTGACCGAGTGTATTGAAAAGACAAAACACTCGAGTCAGAACTAAAAGATCTTATGTAAGTTAAATAAACAAAAAAAAATATAAGAGTAATTGCTTCAGAGAAGTTTACGGGATTTTACATCTCCTATCTAGTGTATAACGTGCATGCAATAATTTAAGAGATGCTCGTGATTTCCATTTCCTAAGGATTAGTTAACGTTATTTCCTAAGGATCAGTTAAACTATAAGTAAAGTATTAAAATAACGTTAAGTATTAAAATAATTTAAGAGTAATTGCTTCATTGACCGAGTGCTCAATATTTAATGACATTAAATTTTCATTGATTTCCAAATTAATTTCAAGTGGATTAAATAATAAAACAGTAATTAGAACAACTATTACACATTAGTAATTCAACACATTTCTAAATTTATTGTTTACAAATAGAAGCTAATAAATTTATGTACTAATTAATTTATTTCATTTTCTAAGTAATAAATAATTTCAACATTGAATCCAATATTTAATTTATTCCTTATTTACAATTATAACCAAATCAACTTTACAATTATTTCAGTTGATTGGAATTACATTAAAATAGTTGTCAATAACATTCAGACAACATTATTGAATCATATTCTAATTATTTTTCTCATTAATAAGTCATAAATTTTAATTTCTCACAATATTAATTTTCAAAATCTTATTTAATTTGATTGTAATTTTTAATCAAAACATGTTACATGAGGATCTCTTATCGATGTTATTAAGTAGCCAAATGAATTGAAGTAGTTGTAATAAAACATTGACACGTTTTATTGGATGTAAGACGACTTGTATTTATCGCAAATACCACACTTCTGGAACATGATGAATACAAGGGGATTAATTTCGATAAGCGGGTCATGATAATCTAAGCATATAGAACGTATGTTCATATGTAAATCTTACACCCCGATAGTGGGATGGTCCACTATAAACAACCCGATCCTTTAAAATTATCGAACGTTGGTTTGGAGACACTAGGATTGGATAGCCGTGGTTATCTGAAAATCAATTCGAACCAATGTAAATGTTCGAATTGGAAATAGTAAAGGCGAGGTCCAAGATGAAGACTTTGAAGTGCAAGCGCTATTTGCGACTAACCTTAAGGGTGATTCCAAAATGGGTGTAGTGGTGATAGTGCCTTCGGTTCATTCATCTCTTGAACGACTTGTATGGATGAATGCTGACATTATATCAACATCTGGCTATGTTAGCATTTCAAGTGGTAACGTTATCATAAAGGTAAACATAGCCTCAGGCCTTATCAGTCGGGAATGACTAAAACATGGGCAATGTAGCAAGATTAAGTGAGTCGCTCCCATTTGCATAAGGTCATCCCTATCTAGAGTCCCTACTATCAACCAATGTATGCTTCGGTACTATTGCTGATCCCAACCGAGAGGTGATCTTATTCAGTACTATCCTGTAAATGGTAGGCCGATCTTGTGTTGGTAGGGGTCGATAGGTTCGACCTCAGTACACATATCTAGAGGTGTACTCTGATGGGCGGTACACTAGTAGCCCAGTCATTGTATGGAATACATTTTCCAATAAGTTCCTTCGGTCTTAGTTAAATACCTCTTATTCTGGGATTTAATTAATGTAATAATTTCGGCTATTTTCATTGTTTACTTGAAAACCCTAGACATTATCATAATATCACTGGATATCTATGTAAAGTGTTTTAGTAATCGAAAGTTAAAAGCCCGTTTGTATTTATATGCGGCATGGTCATACAAGATGCTTTTGATTTTCAAAGTGTGTTATAAAAGTAAAAATTAAGTTGTTTTGAGTTTGCTCACACCAGACCTATGTTTGACCCGGAGTTTCATTTTATCTAAAACTCTTGGGTACTCAAATTTGTATGAGTAACCAAGTGACCCAGGTTTCTTAAAAAAGCATTTTAAAGGAGCCAAGCAAGTGGCTCCACCGTTAGCTAATTAGTTTATATTCCACTATGTTTATGTGTGATCTATGTATTTTATAGGAGTAGGTAGTTATAACCGTCCAGTTGAAGGTTGTAATGTAATGACTCTAATGTATTATTATTATGAAAATAACTATGTAATATCATATATTATATGTTGTTCTAGTTCATGGTGAGATTCTGTGATTGTGTAGTTTCTTCTCATCTCTCATTTTCTTCTACCCTTAATGACTCGTCTGTCATAGTAAGAAAGGCGGTCGTTGCACTTAGTGGGGTGATGCTACAGAATCTATCATAATTTTTTTGGAGTTAAGGTATTAAAGTTATGGAAAAAAGAAGAATGATTTGAATAGGTACCATTGAACATTTTTCTTTGTAGTTTTGAAATAAGGGCTTTGGGAAATGGAGTAAAAACTTTAGGACTTACCCAAAAGAATATGGCATGGGGAATGGTAGCGGACTTAGAAAAATTGACTATGTCTTAAGTTCAAAAATGGTTTGGTGCTGAACCATACGATTCTACATCGATTGATTAGACTTTGTGATTTTCATGGAGAAAATTCAGCATGTGTTATACGGAAGTGTGGAGAAATGCTGGGGAGCATTAGCCTAGATGGAACATAACTTTTGGAATGGAATACACCATCGCTCGATCACTTTCATGGCCTAATAGAGTGCGATTGATTGGGTAGGGTAATGGGAGCATGGAGAGGCTGTGGGATCGCTCGCATTGGATGGATGTTGAGTTTTGGCCTTTGATGATCGACATGGTATTTTCGATGGACACATGAATGTCCTTATTTCATTTCAGGATTGGCTAAGGCAATTCGGTGGTTTACTTTGGCATTAAGGCAAGGAGACCCTTGGATCTAAGAGACGTGTTCTGCCCTTTGACGAATCAATGAAGTTAGTCGTTTGAGTTAACTACTTCAAGGGGGAATTTTTTGTAGGAATTAGCGATGGTTCGAGAAGGCATTTTCAACAATGTGAAGTGATGGAGTAGAGTGTAGTTTATTCTATTATCTAGTTGTGTGCAAAGGGATGGGTTATAACTCCAGATGTGATGTGTGTTTCGTGAGATAAGGGTATGTGAGGTTCTCACTTGGACCTTAGTGATGGTCTACAACATTAGTGAGGGAAATACCTATGTGATGGTATATAATTGAGCACCAAATTTGATTATCACATAGTCTATTGCCGACCTTCCCGATGGTTGTATGAGTTATCATATATCCAAAGGCATCTTAGATATGATGTGAAACCGTAATGATGATTGCTATGGTTATTATGTTTGCTATGATTGTTGTGTTTGCTTTGATTTATGTGCGACTGGGATAGATGTTTTATAAGTATTACTGTTTTAGATATATACCTCGACACCCATATTATACTTATTATTATACACCCATATTATGGTAGTAGGATAAATTGTGTTATGTGCCAACTTGTTGGATGTAGGGACATAGTAGGTATGTCTTGTCATACTTAATGTTCCTATATACTATATCGACTTTTATAGTATCTTAGGATTATAGATTGCTCACACCAGACCATTGTCTAACTTGATATCTTATGCATTGCTTCCATTATCTTGGGTACTCCTAAACGGGTAGACTAGATAGCAGGATAGAGATAAGTGCATATTGCGAGAGGCTAGCACTATCCATACTTATACTTTAGAGCTTACAATTATTCCAATTTGCAACACTGTCGAGATTTTATTAGTTCTATGTTATATTTATCTAGATACATGTTATTCATAGTTTATTATTTGATGTATAACATACTGTTATTTGCTTGTATAACAGCGGTTGATCTTCTGCACTCTGTTTTGATCATTCTAATTCATCTAGTTATATTTACTATTTTTCCAATTATATATATATATAATATATGACAGGTTTGCATTGAAGTTTACTTACTTTACCCTTGGACATCCCTTTACATCAGTCATATACTATTGCAGCACGTTATACAGATATATTGGCTACTCTTGGAGTTGGCCGGTAACCACATTTAGTATCTGAGCTTAGTTTCGTAGTTAACTTAAGCTGATATAGGATCCATTAGAGATGGGAAGATTTATTGCCTAGAATGGATCAAGTGACTTATGAGAGAGATTAATTGATATATAATTTGATTTTCTAAACTATATAGTTGTGTATATAGTATAGGTCACATGACATACACAGATATCACTTATGTGACTTTCCTTTATGAGGGACAGATTATTCTTATTACAGATTGTAAGGATGAGCTGGCATATAAGCGGCAAGAAACTCCATCTGTACATTAGAGGAAGGAGTGGGCTCAGGGCGGCTGACCCCGGCTTATAGACTATGTTAAACATGATGATAATGAACATGCTGCAAAATGCCCCAGGCTTCAACATTTACTATTAGTGGTGGTTCTCCAATGCATGGATCCAACATCACTTTGCTAAACTAAACAAAGACTACTTTAATCTTAGTGGAAAATAGTTCTAGAGAATGGAATTGGTTATAGAAAAGAAGGATTGTTTAGACACCTGCGAGTGTATCTTCGAGGAATTAGAGTTGGAAAACGCTATGAGAAAAAAGTTAGCCTTTATAAAACTTGAGGATTAGGCTATGGGATGGTGAAATTCTATAAAGATCGCTACTCCCAAGGATCATTTTACATGGTAGAAGTTTAAAGCCTAATTCGACGAGAAGTTTATCCTAGCTTCTCAAAAGTCAGCGTTGTTCAAGAATTCCTTGATTTAAAGAAGGGAGATATGTCTATTTTGGAATAAGTGATCGAGTTTGACGTGTTTTCAAATCATGGGTCATCTATTATCGATACTTCGTTGAAAAAGAATGAGAAATTTATTATGGGCTTAGCCGATTATATCAAGGAAAAGCTTATTATGGGCTTAGCCGATTATATCAAGGAAAAGCTTCTAGGCCATAATGAAAAATCCTTAGAGTAGACTGTTTAAAGGGCTTTACGACATAAGAGACTCTATTTATGTCCAGGGCTATTTTTGTTTCCAAGCAAGAGCCAAAGACATAAGTGAGCAAGGGTAAAAAGTGAGAATTGGAACAATAAGGGAAAGAAGAAGCTCTAGGGAAAGAAAGGAAAATAGGAGCCCGTTTGCTTTAAGTGCAAAGGAAAGGGCCAACTAAGTAAGAATTGTAGAAACTCGAAGAGTGCTGAGAGAAAATGATGCAACTTAGATAAGGCTAGGAATCTTAAGAAGGGTCGTCCCAAGCTATTAATCGATAAGTTGGTGGTGTCCACTTATGCACTTAACGCTATTGCTACTTCGTCGAGTGCTCCATTGGCGAACGAGAAAGGGAATATGTCTTTACCCAAGGTATACTTTCTGTTTATGTTATACATAATGGTGTTCTACTTGATGTTGGTGTGTAATATTCTTTTATATCTAATCACTTAGTTGATAGGTTGGGAGTGATACCTGACTTAATGGACATAATTTTGGTAGTGATTAAACATGTGAGTGGTTCGACCAGTTTGTGTATGGTTTGTCACGACTTATTTTTTCCAGATATGGATGTATATTCTCATGTCGTTTCTTTATACTTAGTTTGGTTGGGTTTGGTGTCATGTTAAGAATGAACTAGCTAAAGAAATATAGAGTCAAAGTGGACAATTAAGATTCTTAGTGATGATCGGGATAGATGATAAGCGTAGGCTAGATTGTGTGCCTAAGGATGCAATGATTGTTAGTTTCTTATATTCGCTTGAAATCCCTTCTAAGGTATTGTCATTAATACCCATAGGTAGGGAATATCCAAGTGTATTCGAGGAGGTGATGGGATTGCCACTGCACATGAGATTGAGTTCTACATGAATGTGTGTTCGAAAATTATGCCATTCAGGCGAATGGACCCTATAGAGAAATATGACCTCGAGGTGCAAGTAAGTGACATCTCGAGGAAGAGGTCTATTTTGAAGGAGTATATCTAAGTGGGGCCACTTATATTGTTTTCTATGAAGGCGATTGGCCCCCGCAATCTTTTGTAGATTACCATGAGCTAAGAAAGTGATGAAGAAAAACAAATATCCACTCTCATGTATTGACAAATTGTTCGATCAGGTCCATATTGCTAAAATGTTTTCTCAATTGGACTTAGCGATGGGGTTCCACCAATTGAGAAAGGTGAAGAAGGGTGTGTCAGTTTCTATGTTGCATATGCTATTGGGATTATATGAGTAGTTGGTAATGCCATATAGATTAACAATGCACCAATATAGCTAGTTGATCTTATGAATCATGTTTTAGAGTTCACCCGAACAAGTTTGTGCTTGTGTTCATTGATGATATTCATGTCTTCTCCTTGATAGAAGAGCAACACAAGACACACTTGAGGATCGTGTTTAAGGTGTTGAGGAAGAACCAACTGAGAGCAAAATTTTCGAAGTTTCACTTCTTAGGGAGGAAGTGCGGTTCTTTAGTCATGTTGTCATGGAGTAGGGCATCATAGTAAATCCTACCAATGTAGCGGCAGTCCACATTGAGACCGACCCAAGAATGGTACATATTTTAGAAGCTTCCTAGGATTGGCAATATATTATAGACAATTCATAGAGGACTTCTCAAAGATAGCAACATAGTTAACAAACTGAAAGAAGAAGAATCATAACATTACTCTAGATGTGGGACATGAGCATGCATTCGTGGGTATTAAGGAGAGGTTAATAAATGCACCAATGTTGATCATTATAAGCAGGAATGAGGAGTTAAGGGTATACATGGATCCTTGGTGGTATCTGACTGGGCATGATGCTAGGAGGTAAAGTTCTCATGTATACCAGTCAGCGGCTAAAACCGCATGAGAGAAAATACCCAACCCACGATTTGGATTTAGCAGCGATAGTGTTTGCACTGAAGATATGGAGGCACTGCTTGCTTAGGGAAAGACTTCATTTATTCATCGACTAAAAATCTTTAAAGCACCTTTTCTTACAAAAGAAACTTAACCTTCGTTAGCACCGAGTTCTCGATCTTCTACGACTTTGACATTTCCTATATGCCATGAAAGGGAAATGTAGGCATTAATGTTTTGAGTAGAAGACATGTCAACATGAGACCAAAGTTCCTAGAGTGGAAGCACCTTGAATATATTTCTAGTTATGACTTCCAACCTCGATGCAAGCTAGAGCCACTAATGTTGGCGAGCTTGATCATTAGACCTACTCTGATAGAATGGACCGATAATAGTTAGAGACATGATGCTAAAATAAAGGAAATTATTTCTTGGATAGAAGGAGGAGCAGAGTCTAAGGAGATAAAGTAGCACACACTCGACCATGATGGTTGGCTTTGTAAGGATAAATGACTGTTTTTATCTAACGTTGATAGGTTAAGGGATGAGGTGCTACATGAGTGTCATCATTTGAGATTGACTATACACCTTGAATGAAATAAAATGAAATGTGATATATTATATTGGGAAGAGATGAAGACTTTGGGACATTCATCTCAAAGTGTATGAACTAGCAACTAGTAAAGGCTGAATAGAAGAACCTATATGGTTTGCTACAACCGCTTGAAGTTCCCACGTGGAAACATATATCGATGGACTTCATCGATGGATTGCCAAGACCAAAGGAGGGTGTGAGAATATTTGTTCATAGTTAATAGATTGATGAAGAGTGCTCGATTCACACCATAAAGTCTAATAGAATGACATCTAAGTTGGTCGGTCTGTATGTGAAGTGGATTGTGAGATTCCATGGTATGTTGAAGAGCATTGTAAGAACCAAGATCCATTATTCACTAGCGTATTTTGGAAGAGCTTACAAGAGGCATTGGGGAAGGAGCTGCATTTAAGTATAACTTATCATCCACAAACATATCTATAGACCGAGAGAGTGAATTGTATCTCAGAGGATCTTTTGCAAGCCTACATATTTGACCTTGCAGGCTCATGTATGATCGTTTGAATCTTGTTGAGTTTGCATACAACAACGTTTATTGGTTTAGCATTGATATGGCACCAATTGAAGCATTATATAGTGGACCATTCAATGCTTCTTCATATTGGTGGGAAGCAGAAGGGAAGATGATATTTGGTCCAAATATGATTAGAGAAATTTTGAATAATATCAAGATCATTCGGCAATGGATGAAAGTTTCCCAAGACAAATGAAAAGCTATGCTGATAAGAGATGTCGAGACTTTGAGTTCTTTATTGGTGACTCGGTATTTGTTAAGATCTCTTCGTCAAAGGATGTTGTTTGATTCGGTACTAAGGTGAAATTGGCATCGAGATTTGTAGGTCCCTTTCTTTTACTTAAGAGGATTGGGAACATAGTTTATAGAGTAGACTTACCTATGAAGATGGTGAATGTGCGGAATGTGTTCCACGCTTCTCCTTTATGGAAGTTTGTGCACGACTCAGGCATAGTAGTGACACCGGATCAATTAGATGATATCGAGATTGAACTAAATGCTACGTGACCTTGTAGGGCTATTCATATATTTAGGCATGATACAAAGTAGCTTTAGAGGAAGATAGTGAAGTTGGTAAGGGTTCATTAGGATGAAAGCAAGAGCGACTGCACTTGGAAGACCGACGAGAGCATAATGGTTTCTTATTCGAAGCTATTTACTTAGTAAGCCTTTATATTTATCGTATTTACTCTCACTTTTGATATCATGTATAGTTTAGTACCTTGCCTGCAAGGATAAGTGTAACTACCTAAACCTCTGGACAGACCAATTCAAAACCCAAAATGGTGATCGAACTCGCGTCTTGCCAAGAAGTGCGATTTATTGGATTTTTTAAGGTTTCCATGATACAAGGTAATTATGAATTTAGAAGATTAGACACTTTTAGATCTCATAGCAGAAGGAAATAAAATATAAATAACGTTTATAAATCAATTAGATAATAGTCTCAACATAACGTAGTCCATACAACAATCTCTCCAAATAACAAGACATAAGAGTCTGACTAATCAGAATAATATAAAATAAAGTATATAGAAGAATAACTACAAGTGAGAAAATCTCTAACATGCCAAGTCATCTCCTCCACGCACCTTATCTTGTGCTTCACTGACTGACCTGACTACCTATGTTAGATATAAAGGTAAAGAAAAGAGGGGATCAAACAAAGTCTGGTGAATGAATCATGTCGCTAATGGTATGGTGTTGGTAAGTTATTAAATTGCTATTGTAATATACACAACTTAGGGTGTCCATTTTTGTTTGTATATTAAATATAAAGGGTGGGTTACTTACAAGTCATAAGGTATGATTCTAATTACACCAAAATCAATAAGAACTTATAAAGGTTCCTACATGAAGGTTGAGCACCCAACAACTAAATAACTCTAGGTCAATTCCAAGTATACGGTCCCAATAATTAACTACCTAACCAACATTGATTTAACATTCTCAACGGGGAACAATCTAAATTGCATATACACACTAAGCGAACATCGCAATGCTTATGGATGAACCGAGTATACGGCCTCGACTATTTTTGGCCTGCCAAAGCATTCATATCACCTTATCAATGGTAAATGTGTCATATGCCCTTTACCATTCAATTTTAAGCAAAATAAACCGATTATAATGATTCCCTCATAGCCTCAACCACTGTCCAACCATATAGCCCAACTATTGCAGATGTCCCTATCTCCCTTCCTCGACGGTCAACATGTTAAACATGTGACTGGGCATTCCGGTAACAATAAGAGAATCTAGTTGTACTACAATTGCATAACTTGTCGAGTTCCACATTACGTACACCGTAAAGTATGGATCTAGCTACATAATACATTATAGAACTGCTACCTGTTGTAGTGATGCATGCAGCTATAGGAACTCCTAAAAGTCAATGAAGTGGGAATAATTTTTTTCCAATTCATCCTACTTGGCCCGCAACAATTCCAAGTTCAGCATGGGCATGCTTCAGCCATTAAACGACTGAATTTTTATTTCAAACGTCTTAACTCCTTTAAATAAAATCTGAAGATGGGATCTAGACGTCAAACCCTATTTTCATATGTTCAACTTTGATTTAGATATTTGAAAATAAATCTAAATTTCTGAATTAGGTTAAAAATGAACTGATTCCTCTCAGTTTTGCACTACAAAACAATTCAGATCTGATTTCTTTTTTAGACATCTGACCTAAGTATTTTCATCAATTTTTGTGTTTTCCCTTCATGCATTCTTCTTTTTTTCGTTCATATTTAATATAGACTTGTGTATAGTTGAAAGGTTAAACTTTTAACAAATATTTTGGATAAATTTTGATCTTATTTATACTTGATTATATACACATATTCACCATTTATTTCCATGTATTCATGCCTATTCATAAAGGGAATATTCAAATCTAGGTGATTTAGGGAATACATGTAGTTCTACTTCTTATTGATTCAATTCCATTGCTTGAACCGGATCTACATATTTAAAGGTGAATAAAATAATTTACCCTCTCCCATGTTTCAATAATTATATTATTAAATTATCACCTAAGGTTTTTCCACAATTCCTATCAGTGTAGATTTTTAATGTAAATTAACAATCCAAATTCAAAATTCATGCCTTTTAATTTAGGTAGATGTACAAGAGAAATTTGGCCACTTGTTTCAAAACATAACGAGTCATGATAAATCCACTCACCTTTTCAAAGCTTTCCCTCTTCCTTAATCATTGTGAATCTTATTTCCTAGACCACAGGCTATGATTTATTCACCCTTCCTTCTCTCTTTCTCATTTAATTTGATTTGTTCCATTATTTTTAATTTTGTTTGTTCCTATTATCTTTAGACCTTTAGCTAATGGGGTTGTTTTTCGGAGTATATAATGGAGTAGCCTAAGAAATAATCCAACTATCTTTTAAGTACTGTTGGAGTTCTTGTCCAACATCTTCGCCTTCTTGATTGGATTGAAGCATTTTAATCTTTCGATTCATATAATTTTCAACCTCGATCTTTTACTTGATAAATTTCTCACAAACATCCAATTTGTTGTTTATAACATGTACATGTCCTAGTTTTGGGAAATCATTACAAAAGGTTATAAAATTCAAATAATTAACTTTATAACAAAAAGCATCAGGCCACATACATCACTGTGTACGAGATCACTTGTACGAGACCCAATAGTATATCGACTCTTTCATTGCTCCCACTAAAAGGGCGCATAGTTATCTTATCATTGAGACACGACTCACACGAATCAATTAATTCAGAATCGGATAATGGTAGAAAACCTTTGGTTTTCAACTTTTCTAATCGTTTCTCACTTATATGACCTAGCCTACAATGCCAAAGATAATTTTTATTCATATTATTATTTGAAGAACTACTCATAGATCAAATATAATTTGTATCAATCATATAAATCCATTATCTAAAATACCATCATAGAATTTATTACCATCTAAAATAATGTTCAGAACATTATTAGCACAATATAAAATCTACAACTGCTATTGCATCTACAAAAAGTCCATCAGTAACTTGAAGCCACATTTCCTCCTTTGCCACGCGACACTAGTTCTAAGCCTCTATAATAAACTATAGATGTGAGTTCGAGATTCAATATTAAAATTCAAGACAGTTTATTGATTGAAAAACAATTTTGAATCATAATATACCCGATGGTGGAGAAAAACCATTTGGTTTCTTCTCTTTAACAATCTTCCAGGACTTTAAAAAATTCCGTTTCTAATGACACATCGTGTAACAATGATGATATTCACCCTTGTTAGCAGCAGTCGTCTTCTTATTTTTCTTATTAACCTTTTTTCGTGTTTTCGAACGTTGCAAAGATGACATTTTTTCTATAATACAAGTACAACGAATTGATCCTTAGATGAACATTCGGCCAAATCTCAACATATTAAGGAGCTCCATGAGGCTTATGTTCAACTAGTTCGTATTATAGTTTAGTATGAATAGCTCATACTGGGGAGTGAGAGACCCAGGAATCAAATCCACTTACAACTCATTGTTTATCGTCACACCTAACTATGAAAGTCTATCAATATAGCCTTTCATAATCAAAACATAATCGTCCCCTCTTTATCCTTCGTTATTTTTGTATCGAATAGTTTCTTTGTAAGCATATACATTGCGAAATGAGTCTGTTCACCAAGTAGAGCTTTGGTACTATCGAAAATGTCATAGACATGTATGTTTTCATGCTGCTTTTGCAACTACTTGTCTAACATAGACATCATGAAAACCAAGGAAATTTCTAGGACCGAAACCAGTCTATCATAAGCTTGTCTTAGTCCAGGATCTACATCTGTAGGATCGATTTCACCCTAGATGGGGGGTGAATAGGGTGATACTATTAATTATAAAAATTAATTGCGGAAGCTTATAAAATAATTTCAACAAAGATCACTGAAAAATAGCAACACAGATAATAGCAGAATAATAAATGCAGAAAT
The DNA here is from genome assembly GCA_030765085.1 of Allium cepa. Classification (NCBI taxonomy): domain Eukaryota; kingdom Viridiplantae; phylum Streptophyta; class Magnoliopsida; order Asparagales; family Amaryllidaceae; genus Allium; species Allium cepa. Next base: position 18,829,960 of record CM060941.1, read on the forward strand.
AGAATGACACAGAATTTACCCAACTTCGGCAAAACTCTGCCTACGTGCTACCCCCAAGGTTTCTACTAGAAATTAAGTAGTCACACGCTTACACACGTAAACTCGCGACACCCGCTACTGACTAACCTAACTCTACGCTTGAAACTCTGCCACAACTCAACCACTGAATTGCGAATTCTCAAACTACGCCACGTTGTTTGTCCTCTAGTCACACGACTAGAAATTTCAACGGTTTAAAAAGAAATTACAAATTAAAAACAATTTAAAAATAAAACAACCCTAATTCTAAATTAAAAAGTCCTCATAATCTTAACAAAAAGCCGGCCCCTTTTATGTTATTTGGCCCGTTCCCTTTTTTGTTAATGGCGGCTTTGTTCTCGTCTTTGCAAATTAGGGCTTCGTTTCCTTTGTTCCAAATTAGGGTTATTCGAAAATTCGAAGGATACCGACTTGAAATATTCGATTGAATATATGATTCAGCGTTCCCTTTTGTCAATCGATGGTCTATTGGATTTGCTTCGACTGCTTCGAATTTGATCGAGTTCGAGATGGCTTCGGTATGTAATTTATTCCTTTTTGCTTTTCTGTTATGCTTGAACTCGATTGCCATTTGCCGATGATGATTGTGGGTATATATATGGATTCGATCTCCTTTATTTGCGTTTGTATATTTTTGTTTGAATTTGTCAATTGATTTGCTCGGCCGTTTGATGTTGCTTGGATGTTGATGATTTCTCTAACTTTATCAAATTCGTATAATTTGATACTTGGCACTCACGGTATTGATTTTTGACTTGGTTCGATTTCTTGTTTTTCTTGGTTGTCACGGCACTGTTTGGTTTCGTGGCCACCACGGCTTGATTTTCATTTGACTTCCGTCATATGATTTTGTGTATGGCTGCAGTTCTATGACTTCGGCATTTACTGTCTTTGGTTGTGTTTGCACTGCATATTATCTCTGATCTTTTGGCGCTGCCCTTGTAATTGACTTGAGAACTTTTGTGTTGTATTGAGTTATGATCATGCTGAAGTATATTTTGATAGAGACATTGCATGACATTGTTGTCTGGTTCCTTGTTTCATTTGGTATGTTGTTGCTCTTTGTCTTTTTCTTTGTTGTAAAGTTGAATCACTGTCATTTGTTGATTTCGGCCACTTAACTTGGTTGCTTCATCATGTATACACTTGATAACCATGTTGTATTATTGACATAAGCCTGGCATTGTCACTTGTAGTAGGTGCTGCAGTTTTAGCTTGTATTCTTCAGGGTGTACTCGAGTCTGCCGCATATATGTATGATTGTATCTGAATTGTATACTTGATGCAGTCTTCATGCACTTGATTTCTTTGTAGTCTCTGGTATCATTCTTCAAGACAGTTTGCATTTCAATTGCTGGCTTTGACATTGATTTGTTTGAACGTGCATTCTGACCTGATTTTGTAGTTGTTTGTGTTCTATCTGCATAACAATATCGGCCTACATTGTTCATGTCATTCTGCTTTCTGCTGTGTTTGAGTCTTCTGTGCACTGTGCATATCACTGTACTGCTTCGAGTCAGGTTGCATACTCTCTGATCAGTTGCATTGTTCATGTCATGTAGTTCATGTGCAGTTTGTAGTTTACATTCACTTATGTACATTTGTTTGAGTGCGATCGAGTCTGGTGCTTGAATTTGGTCTTAGTATCATTGTTGCACCGATATTGCTACTGCACTATGCAGTAGCCTTGCTTGTGTATTTTGATGTTGTTGAGCCACTGTGCTTCGAGTATGTGTACTCGAGTGTGATTTATGCATTTTTTCCATGTTGTAGCTTGATTCATGTATACACAGTTGGTAGCTGGACTTGGTCTTGTTTCATGTTGGCTTGAGTCTGGACATGTGTATTATCTATGATATGTTGCTTCCGACCATTTTACCGCATTTGAATTGATTTTCGAATTGCATCTGAGTTGAATCCAGCTTGTAGCTCGGATTTGACCTTGTGTCGAAAGTTGTGACATTATTTTATTGCACTTAAGTTGAATCCGGTATTTTGTTTTTGACCTGTGCTCACCTGTCCCTGTAAATTTATCAAGTGTATATATCGGTGTGCACGGCCTTGTGGCATATACAGTGATACACTGTGTATGTCACTAGCTGTTCGTGTATGATGAATTGAAAATTAAATGATGACGAACAACCCAAATAACTGAGGCAAATATTATTTTCAAAATTCACACTTTGTTTTTTACTGCAAAAATATTTCCTTTTCAATTTTACTGCGTCAATATTTACTTTTGCATATTGCTCAGATGCCGGATTCATATTGGTATAAAGTTGAAGATAAATACGATTGTGAGTGATATGTAGTGTGGTCAACTATAAATGTGAAATTGTGATGTAATTGGATTTGTATTGTAATTAAAGTTGTATATGTATAGTGAGAGCTTAAACTTTGTACAATTCAAAGATTGCAATAAATATTTGTTTCGAATAAAAATTCTGTTTGAATTCAAATTCTGTGTTCTTTATTTTTATTCAGCAATATATATTTAATCTATGAAAAATAAAATAGTACATTAACAAATACATTTAAACGAATATATATATGTTTATTATCATCAAACAAAAATCATATATTCGCATATTCAACAATCTCTCCCTTTTGATGATAACAAACATATATTTAAGATTTTTAATATGTTAAATGTATTTGATCATTGATATACTCTAATTGCTCCCCCTATTTAAATGCTTCCTCTCTACACAAAGCTCCCCCTACATATATGAATACAATTAAATAATGTGCAAATGAGCCTAGATGAAAATGGAAAATATTTGACCTTTGCTTGATTTTATTTGAAAAAATCTTAAATTTTCTCTCCCCCTTTTGTTATCAGCAAAAGAGTAATAGTGTTAAAGAAAATAGAGATAAGGTGATTGATATTAATTCAACATTAAAACTCAATTGAATATAAATATTAAATTTCAATAAAAAATCAAACAAGAAAATCATTAATACTTTGTTAGGCGCATATTCCACTTTTAGAATGATGGGAATGATGTCATCATATAAAACCATACAGTTGTGTCTATTTGTGGCATATTTATATCAGGAATTTGAATATCTACTAACCATGCATAACCGTTAGGACTTTTAAATGAGATTAATAGTATTCCAATTTTATTTTTAAAAAATGAATTCAAGTATCTTCTAACCATGCACAACCATGAGGACTTTTAAATGGGATTAGAATCAACTTGTTTATTTAAAAAAAATCAATTTTGATATGCGTTCCATACATGCATAACCGTGAGGACTTTTAAATGAGCATGGAAGCACATAACAAATTCCAAGTAATTCACCCATGCATAACCGTGAGGACTTTTAAATGAGAGTGAATACTTTGGTATTTATTTATTTATTTATTTTTATTTATTTATTTATTTTTTATTTTTTAAGAAATATAAAACGAAAAACGAATGATTCCTGTTTAAAGTACCACATATCGACAAACTATATTAAATTTTGATGAGTGATGGTTGTTAGAAATATGATAGAAATAGAGACGATCATGGAATTTTTACCAACAAAAGTTTTATAACTCTTGTTGAAATTTCTAAAGAAATTTACTAATTATACCGACTCGAGTCATAATATATGATAAATATCAACACTCATCACTTTTTCAATCACTATTTATCTTTTCGATAATTATTAGGGAGTCAGATTAGTAAATGTAATCATTTAAAATCAAATTCAAAAATAATTATAAAATCAATATTTCTAAAAATGACCAATCTGAAAACAAGGTCAAAAATGATTTTATAGAAGGGGTTTTATAAGAAAATTTTCTGCTATTTGAAAATTATTTGAAATGAAAAATATGCATATATTTTCTTTGAAAAACGATGCAGTTACTAAATGTCTTAGCAAAAATCACGTTTCTTCCTTCACGATCTTCCTTCACGATTTTATAGAGTGTCACTTCCTTCACGATCTTCCTTAAATTTCATTTCTAGCTTAAAAGTGGTGAGATTTCCAATGAGTTCTTCAACTTTCATTTGTTTTAAATCTTTCGATTCTTGAATGGCTGTCACTTTTGCTTCAAATTTTCGTGGAAGGACTTAGGATTTTTCGAATTATCTCCAACTCTGTGTATGATTTTCCGAGAGCTTTTGATTTATATACGATATTGAAAAGTCGTTCATACATCTCTTTGACATTTTCTTCCTTCGCCATTGTGAAGTTCTCGTATTTGCTGCTTAGCATGGCAAGGCGAGATTCTTTGATTTGAGATATTCCTTCGTGAGTCACTTCTAGTGTGTGCCATATTTCCTACGCGGTTAGAAAATGTGAGACACGATTAAATTCAAATTGATCCAATGAACAGATAATAGAATTCATAGCTTTAGCATTAGTATTTTGTAATTTATTTTCTAGTTCTGTCCATTGTTCCTTTGGTTTATCTATTTTCTTATTATCTACAGTTATAGTCGGTGCACGATAACTTGTCTCAACAATATTCCAAGCATTAAATGTTTTCAGAAAAATTTCTATCCTATTTTTCCAGTAAGCATATTCACCATTAAACATTGGTGGTCTAACTATAGACTGACCCTCAGCAAAAGCATTATTGAAAGAAGCCATTTTAAAATTTCAAATTTTTAAAACAAAAATTGATTTTTGAAAAATGAATTTTTTTTAAAACAAAAGTTGACTTCTATTCCTAGCTCCGATACCACTTGTAGGATCGATTTCACCCTAGAGGGGGGTGAATAGGGTGATACTATTAATTATAAAAATTAATTGCGGAAGCTTATAAAATAATTTCAACACAGATCACTGAACAATAGCAACACAGATAATAGCAGAATAATAAATGCAGAAACAGAACGAAGCAGAATTTATCCAGCTTCGGCAAAACCCTTCCTACGTGCTGCCCCCAAGGTTTCGACTAGAAATTAATTAGTCACACGCTTACACACGTAAACTCGCGACACCCTCTACTGACTAACCTAACTCTACGCTCAAAACCCTGCCACAACTCAGCCACTGAGTTGTGAATTCTCAAACTACGCCACGTAGTTTGTCCCCTAGTCACACGACTAGAAATTTCAACGGTTTAAAAATAAATTACAAATTAAAAACAATTTAAAAATAAAACAACCCTAACTATAAATAAAAAAGCCCTTATAATCTTAACAAAAAGTCGGCTGCTTTTATATTATTTGGCCCGTTCCCTTTTTTGTTAATGGCGGCTTTGTTCTCGTCTTTGCAAATTAGGGCTTCGTTCCCTTTGTTCCAAATTAGGGTTATTCGAAAATTCGAAGGATGCCGACTTGAAATATTCGATTGAATATATAATTCACCATTGCCTTTTGTTAATCGATGGTCTCTTGGATTTGCTTCGACTGCTTCGAATTTGATCGAGTTCGAGTTGGCTTTGGTATGTAATTTATTCCTTTTTGCTTTTCTGTTATGCTTGAACTCGATTGCCATTTGCCAATGATGATTGTGGGTATATATATATGGATTCGATCTCCTTTATTTACTTTCGTATATTTTTGTTTGAATTTGTCAATTGATTTGCTCGGTCGTTCGATGTTGCTTGGATGTTGATGATTTCTCTAACTTTATCAAATTCGTATAATTTGATACTTGGCACTCACGGTATTCATTTTTGACTTGGTTCGATTTCTTGTTTTCTTGGTTATCACGACACTGTTTAGTTTCGTGGTCACCACGGCTTGATTTTCATTTGACTTCGATCATATGATTTTGTGTATGGCTGCAGTTCTATGACTTCGGCATTTACCGTCTTTGGTTGTGTTTGCACTGCATATTATCTCTGATCTTTTGGCGCTGCCCTTGTAATTAACTTGAGAACTTTTGTGTTGTATTGAGTTATGATCATGTTGAAGTATATTTTGATAGAACCATTGCATGACATTGTGGTCTGGTTCCTTGTTTCATTTGGTATGTTGTTGCTCTTTGTCTTTTTCTTTGTTGTAAAGTTGAATCACTGTCATTTGTTGATTTCGGCCACTTAACTTGGTTGCTTCATCATGTATACACTCGATAATCATTGTATTATTGACATGAGCCTGGCATTGTCACTTGTAGTAGGTGTTGCAGTTTTAACTTGTATTCTTCAGGGTATACTCGAGTCTACCGCATATATGTATGATTGCATCTGAATTGTATACTTGATGCAATCTTCATGCACTTGATTTCTTTGTAGTCTCTGGTATGAATCTTCGAGACAGTTTGCATTTCAATTGCTGGCTTTTACATGGATTTGTTTTAACGTGCATCCTGACCTGATTTTGTAGTTGTTTGTGTTCTATCTGCATAACAATATCGGCCTACATTGTTCATGTCATTCTGCTTTCTACTGTGTTTGAGTCTTCTGTGCACTGTGCATATCACTGCACTACTTCGAGTCAGGTTGCATACTCTCTGATCAGTTGCATTGTTCATGTCATGTAGTTCATGTGCAGTTTGCAGTTTACATTCACTTATGTACATTTGTTTGAGTGCGATCGAGTCTGGTGCTTGAATTTGGTCTTAGTATCATTGTTGCACTGATATTGTTGCTGCAATTTGCAGTAGCCTTGCTAGCTTATTTTGATGTTGTTGAGCCACTGTGCTTCGAGTATGTGTACTCGAGTGTGATTTGTGCATTTTTGCCATGCTGTAGCTTGATTCATGCATACACAGTTGGTAGCTGGACTTGGTCTTGTTTCATGTTGGCTTGAGTCTGGACATGTGTACTATCTATGATATGTTGCTCCTAACCATTTTACTGCATTTGAATTGATTTTCGAATTGCATCTGAGTTGAATCCAGCTTGTAGCTCGGATTTGACCTTGTGTCGAAAGTTGTGACATTATTTTATTGCACTTGAGGTTAATCCGGTATTTTGGGTTTGACCTGTTGTGACAACCCGGAATTTTCTAGCAATATCAATTTAATAATCTGCAATTGATAAATCTTTATTAATAAGATCTGAATTGATACTTTTCTTTTAATAAATATCTAATTGATAAATTTTATCCGTTAAAATAAAGCTATTGTTTTCTATTTATATATGTATATGTTTGTGTACATTGTAAATAGATGAGATTTGTTTTAAAGCTTAACTAATAAATTATGTTTCAGACTCTAATATACATTCTAGTCAATTAGAAATTATGTTTTATTTAATATAAACTTTTCAAAGCTAAATAAATAAATAAATATAGGGTTTTAAATACATAAGTTAAATGCTTAAATAGTTTAAAACTTATTTTAACTTAAGTTTAAATTTAAATTTTATTAACAAAAGATTTATTTTCTTTTCTTTTTAATATATCTTGATTAAAATATGGATTTAAAAGTATATATGAGTTTTAATATAATTTTGTCAAACAATACATTAACATATATTATAAAATATGTAGTTTATAATAAAAAGATGATTTGATTTATCTACCATGTCAAAGTGATAAATGTGTTTTTGTAATATAAATAAAATTAAAATGTACATATAAACATACAAGATATAAGATAAATTGGAAAAAATTATAAAGTTGTACATTGGTTAAATTATAATAACATAACAACTATAAAATCATTTAGTTTTCAAACAACAAAACAAAAATGATAACATTCACATACATTTCAAAAATACAATAACTAGTCAACAATGAAACTAGAAACATATGATTTTCAAGTTTGTAAACTAACATAAAAATGAACTACAGTATACATACATACATACATATATATATATATATATGTATATATATAAGTGTAAAGCATCAAGACCAATAGATGATTGTACAAACAAAATCTAGGAACAAATTACAAGTGTGCAAGCTGAAATAAAACAAATATAAATATATGAAGTTTCCTAGAGAAGACAGTAATGCATTCTTAAGCAAACAAAAGTAATTAATGTGAATCTTTTTAGCACACATTTCTGTCTGAAAATATCTTATAGCCGAAATATTTATCTTAGCTCAGTTTACAGTACATTATTACAAATAAAACTAAAGCAATATTTTATCAGGTCAAAGCTTGTTCAAAAAGACAACTTGTTCAAAGTTATATATATATATATATATATATATTCATCACTTCCTATCTTTTAATCCAGTCATTCAGTAATTAAATTTATGAAAGCAAATCCTGAGCAAAAGCAAAAGAAAAAAATAAACAAACAAAATTCGAAAGCAAAAAGGAGGTTTACAGGAATTCAACATTTTAACTGCAGGTTGTTTCATTATCAAACTAGCCTCTGTTCTTTTACAAATTGCAGGTGAGTAACTTTTTAAATCAAAACTAAATAAATAGATTTTTGTTACTTGTAAAGTTCTGTGATGGATGATACTTGTTTATGCATATATAGTGATAACTCAGTGTTAAAAATATCTGTAAACATGCATGTTTGGATTGTATATTTGGGCATTGACAGCCTCTGTTCTTTCACAAATGCAAGAGAGTAACTTCGTATTTAATAACTTAAATTTCAATCTAGTTGATGATTAAAATCTGAGACTTTGCTTTGGGTGAAATAGATACATTTATTGGTGAATAAGCCTGTGCATGTATACAGAATCATCAGGGTATAAAGTGAAAATGGAAGTGGTTGTATATATTTGCTCTCTGTTACTCTGTAAACAAAATCTTGCCATAAAAAATAATTTACTCCTTTTCTGATTTATGAATGAACTTAAGATTTGAACAAAAGATGTTTGTAACATTATGAACTAAGTTTAAAATTTTAGTTAAGATAAAAACAACTTAAAACTTTTCTCTGGAACCCCAAATCTCTGAGCAAACTCAAGATTGACCAAATTTCGACTTTCGCCGATCATTGATTCAGGTAGCTTACTGAAATCTATACCAAAAATGATGAATTTTAAGGTAGGTTTGGGAAATTTTAAGGGGGTATTATGAGAGCAGTTTGTGTTTTAGTGTTTTGGGCATTTCGAGTCGCCGTTGGCGATCACGTTGATCTGGGGGGTCGAGACTCTGACTGGGGTGGAGGAGGCTACCGTGGATCAAGGAAAAATAGGGGATAGGGTGTTAGATGGCCGGGGTGTCAACGGCAATGGAATTAAGTTTGTAAACCTAAATTTTACTGTGTTATGAATTTTTATCACCGCTGTCTGTGCTTGCGTTCGAGTGTCGCGTGGTTTTGAGGGGCGGTAGAGGGGAGATGGTCGATGTCGCGACCGGAGTTGGGTGGCCTCCGGTGGTCGTAGCTTTGAGCGCGAGACGGTGACAGGTTTGGGGAGGGAAGAGCGAGTTGTGTTTCCAGGTTTTGATTTGTTTTTCTCAAATTCATTTTTCGCGCAGGGGAAACTCGAAGCAGGTTACGGTTTTTCTCAGGGAACTTCGTATGTCACTCGAAGTAAACACAGGGAGTGCTCGGGTTGTAGATGTTCAGGTTTAAACCTGTAACAGTTTTAACAGCATTTAAAACTTTTGTTTTAAAATTTAAAATCAAAGTTAAACCTAGTTTTAAATCAAAGTTTAACAGTGAATTTAACTTAGTTTTGAAATAGAGTTGAAAATAATAAAGTTCCATAATTTAAATTATTTTATTAACTTAACAGTGCTTAATGATTAGGTGTATTCAAAAAGAGTTGAATCTCAAAAATGAAATACAAATTGTTAAGAAAAGATTTAAACAAGTTACTCCAAAATTTAAAACCAGAACTTAGATTTGAAATTCTAGATTTGAAACTAAAATAAAGTTTTATAATTTAAATTTATTCAAATAAGTTTTAAGTGCAATTGAACATGTGAGTTTACAAAGGGTTTTGAAAAAAATAATAAATTAGTTTTAAAACTTTATTAAGGATAAATTGGTTTTTATTTAGAAAGTAAATGGAAATAAATGTTTTAAACATATTGGAATTGAAAACATAATCAATAATAAGAATGGTTTACTTTAATTCATGAAGTTTTAGAATTTTACATGCATTAACCTTTAAGTTAATTAAGTAAGAATAATTAATGATTGATATTAATTAAATTAGTAGTTATAAGTTTAAAAGTAGTAATTAAAGTTAATTAATAAATTAATTAACTAATATGTGATTAAGAATCATAGATTAGATTTTTGTTTAAATTAATAAATTTTAATGGTTAATCAAACTTATAATTAATAATGATTAAACTAAGTTAATTATTTTAGAAGAAAATAATTAAATAAGTGTTAATGAAGATCATTAACTAGATTATTTCATAATTAATTAATGTGATTGATCTTGTAATAAATTAATTAGATAAATTAATTCAATAGTTTAAATGCAATTATTTATTTGGAAAGTAATTAAGAAATTAATTACTTATTAATTGTGTAAATTGATTTGAGTTAATTAATTTAGTTTAATTAACTGATATTTTGGAAGTAAATTACTTAGAGAAGTAATTGATGGATAATTACTGGAGGTAATTTACTGGATGATGTTTTTAATGGATGTAATTGGAATATAATTACTTGAAATTAATCAAGGGATTAATTAAGTTTGTTATTGAGAAGTAATTAATGTAGGATAGTTAATTACTGTATATATATATTAATCAAGAGGATTAATATTTGTGATTTGAAGATTTGAATTCTTAATATAATTAACAAATGAAATGTAATTAAGGAATTGATTTATTTGGGGATAATAAATCAACATGATAATTAAATGGTAATAAATCTATATAAATGAAATTAATTAATGGATTTATTCAAGATTAATTTCTGTAAATAAATTAAGGAAAACTACTGGAAGATAGCAAAGGATATTTAAATCAAAGATGATTGGAATATAAAATTAATTGATGATAAGATTAAATTAATTTAATTAATTTTAATTAATTTTTAGAAATCATTTGTTGATTTGGTATGCGTAATTACTTAGTGTAATTAATGAAGTATGATTACTTAGGAAAGTAATTAGACGATAATTACTTGATGAAATTAGTATAAGATGATTTGTACATGAAGAAATTTGGGTAATTTCTTTTGTAATTAATCAAAGGATTAATTTATGGAAATAATTAATCATGGGAGGATTAATAACTAATTAAGGATAGTTAATTACTGTTTTGTTATTAATCAAGGGTGATTAATAATTGTGTTTAAATAGAGATTTAACCACTTGATTAAAGAAAGCAATTTAACATAAATGGAAGATCATTAATTAATATAATTAATGATGTAATTAAAAATTGTTTAATTAAAGAATAACAAATAGGAAGTAATCAAATGTTAATCTACTATGAATGATTTAGAATAATTCATTTGAGAAATAAATTAAAGACTAAATTACTTCTTGTAATTAGAGAATGATTAATTAATTTGATTATAATTAATTAATGATTGTGAGAGCTGGATTTATGGAATGAGTAATTAATTTAATTTATTTTAAATCAATTAAAGATGAAGTAGTTAATTTAATTCATTTTAAATTAATTATAGATTGTGATTCATAAATCATGCTTATGGATGATATTGATATTTCATTGATTGATTATGACCGCAGAAATGGGATAGATAATATCTATGTGATATGGATGTATGGTTTAAATATGATAATATTTAATTACCTGTTTGGATGATGATAATGTGATTATCTATTTTGAGATGTGAATTATCTATCTGTGTGTATATTGATAATATTGAATTGACTGTTAAGACTAAATAGACAACTTGGCCTTAAAAGACACGTTTTGGATTTCGATGAGACCGGGATCGGTTTTCCTTATTCGGAACATCCGAAAACCACATCGATTCCAAATTAATGATAAGTCGTGAATCTGAAGTGAAGATGAAAATTTAGAATGCAAGGATTATCGTCGTTAACTCTGAGGGTGATTCCAAAACGAGTGTAACGAGATGATGCGTTCGGTTTCATTCGAACCCGGAACGAACTTGTATGGATTGAATGCTTTCAACACATCGTCAGGCGGACGATGAGCATTCTAAGAGATATGTTCTATAAAGATAATCGTAACCTCAAGCCTCATCAATCGGGAATGGCTAAAACAGGGGAGGTGCAGCAAGGTTAGGTGGGTCATGCCCAAGCAGGACAAGGATATTCCCCTGTCTAGATGTCCCTTTTTATTCGGCTGTGTGGGCAGTTGGTCTGCAGCCAACTGCGGGGTTTATCTTGTTCGGGACTGTTCAGTAAGGAATGGTTCCGGCCTTGTGTTGTGGGGGGTCGGGAGTGATCCTCGGTACGTTGATCTAGGCCACGTACTGTGACGGGCGGTACCCCAGTAGCCTTGCCATTGTATGGAATCCACAATCCAATAAATGCCAACGGTTTTGATTGTATTACCCACTTTGGTGGCTAGTAGCTGGAATTTAATAGATGTAACAATTTCAGCTATTTTCTATTTACTTGAAAACTCTAGACCTATTATAATATCACTGAATTTCCTATCAAATGTTTTGGTTAGCGTAAGGTAAAAACTTTTCCATGTTTATGTGTGGGAAGTCTTACGTGATACCTTTTGTTTTCAAAGGATTTTCAAAATTAAGAAACTTTAACCTGTTACTCATACCAGACCCATGTCTGACCCGAAGTTTATTTTTGTTTTTCATAAACTCTCGGGTACCCAAATTTTTACGGGTAGCCAAGGGATTCAGGTTAGCTTTGACGAATTCTGGAGGAGCAATGGAGCAAGAGGCTTCAGCATGTAGATATATATATATAGCTCCGTTGTGTTGGTATCTCTGAGTCATATTGTTTGAGCTGTATTGTATTGAGGTGTATTAACTAGACAGGTGCTTATACTGTCTAGTATGTGATGTATTATTTGTATCACTCTGATTGATGTTATATATTATGTAAATATTTATGTGATTAATATAATTTATTCGTTCCGCTGTGAGATTCTGATGTTGTTGTTCTTTCTTCTCTATCTTTTCTATTTTCTCACCCTTTTCTTTCTTAAAAATGATACGTCTTCCTGGGCATAGGAAGTCGGGTCATTACAGTGGTATCAGAGCGCTAGGTTGAGTGAATACCTAGGCTCTTGAGTGATTTCTTTCCTGAGAGAGCGTATTTGTAATTTTGATATATATATATATATATATATATATTCATTTATATCTATTTGTTGGGTTACCTGTTCGGATTTTCTAATATAAGTATAAGGGTAGATTTGGTAGTGGTGTGTTACACACGACTACCTGTGGTTAGAAGTATATCTGACGAGACTGTAGACCTAATACCGTCTCGAGTAAATTTGTGGTGTAAGGATTTCACCATATCTCTGGAGGAAAACTGTTAAGATTTGGAGTCCATTTTTGTAGTACAAGATTGGATGAGTAGAATTTGGATTTTTTTCAGTTGAGCTGAAGCTAGAAATATTATTTTGGAACCTCAAGAAGTAGTTGTTGTGTGTTGAGATGCAGTAGTAAAGGATAGTTCCCAAGGATCTTTGGATAAGGAAGTGTGTCTGCACTAGTTTTGAGGTTGAGTTCAGCTGATATTGTGTTTGGCTTTGAGGCCTGAGTTTTTTGAGGAATTTTGGATTAAGAAATTTTTGGCATCACCAGCAGTGTTGCAGCTCAGATTGTTCTGCCGACACGCGAGGAGGTCATTTGTCAGCAGTTCTTTAGAGGTGAAGTTCAGAGGCAGTTTTGTGAATCCATTCTTCAATGGATTGACTAGATAAGCTTAAGCTGTTCGGATTGGTAACGAGAGTACAGTTTTCTTTGGATATTAGCCTGGATTGATCGCAAAAGAGACTTGCGATAGTTAAGTATTCTCTGGGATGGCAGAAATTTTTCTGGATATCTTTGAAGAAGTCAGTGGTTTGCCTTAGCATCTGAGGAGTTGAGTTTGGTATCGACTGGATTTCAGAAGTAGTGCCGATGGTTCAGCTTAGTAGTAGAATGGTTTCTAGAGAGAGGAATTGGTAAAGCAGCTCAGTTTTGGAGGAACTTCTGAGTTTTCTTTTGGATTTTTTGAACCATATTTTTATAATGTGTTGTCCAGTTTATGCTTATGTGTATCATCAGTATTTTCATCTACCCCAGATCAGAGTTGTGCAGCGGAAGCAGTTGGGAGTGCATTTGTTTTTCTTCTTTGCTGGAAAAAGAGAAGTTGTTTTCTACTGAGGATAATAAAGATTGTGTTCTTGGTTTTGGTTGATTCTGGATTGTTTTTGGATTCAGATTGTTTTAGGAGTCATCAGCAAAGGTTGGGCTGATCAGTAAGGATGAAGGCAGCTTTGGATCATCAGAAGTATTTGGTGGATAAGAGATGAAGGAATTTGGATTTGGGAGTCGTAGATTTGATTTTGTATGAATTTTCTCTGATTCAAAAAAAAGTTCTATAGATTAGTGGTATAGACTGTTTAGATTCTATAGATCGAGTATTCCGGTATTATACTGGGAAACTCTAGGGAGCTCTATCCAGAATTTTGTATGGATAGTTAGCCTTGTTGATTGAGTAGATTGGTTGTGATGATTGTTAGCATGTGATTGATATATGCTTATGATTTAAAATTAATTAAAAACTTAATATATTATTAAATTACCTTTGCTTTTAAATTTCGGGGACGAAATTCTTTTAAGGGGGGAGGAATGTGACAACCCGAAATTTTCTAGCAATATCAATTTAATAATCTGCAATTGATATATCTTTATTAATTAGATCTGAATTGATACTTTTCTTTTAATAAATATCTAATTGGTAAATTTTATCTGTTAAAATAAAACCATTGTTTTCTATTTATATATGTATATATTTGTATACATTGTAAATAGATGAGATTTGTTTTAAAGCTTAACTAATAAATTATGTTTCAGACTCTAATATACATTCTAGTGAATTAGAAATTATGTTTTATTTAATATAAACTTTTCAAAGCTAAATAAATAAATAAATATAGGGTTTTAAATACATAAGATAAATGCTTAAATAGTTTAAAACTTATTTTAACTTAAGTTTAAATTTAAATTTTATTAACAAAAGATTTGTTTTCTTTTCTTTTTAGTATAGCTTGATTAAAATATGGATTTAAAAGTATATATGAGTTTTAATATAATTTTGTCAAACAATACGTTAAAATATATTATAAAATATGTAGTTTATAATAAAAACATGATTTAATTTATCTACCATGTCAAAGTGATAAATGTGTTTTTATAATATAAATAAAATTAAAATGTACATATAAACATACAAGATATAAGATAAATTGGAAAAAATTATAAAGTAGTACATTGGTTAAATTATAATAACATAACAACTATAAAATCATTTAGTTTTCAAACAACAAAACAAAAATTATAACATTCACATACATTTCAAAAATACAATAACTAGTCAACAATGAAACTAGAAACATATGATTTTCAAGTTTGTAAACTAACATAAAAATGAACTACAGTATATATATATATATATATATATATATATAAGTGTAAAGCATCAAGACCAATATATGATTGTACAAACAAAATCTAGGAACAAATTAAAAATGTGCAGGCTGAAATAAAACAAATATAAATATATGAAGCTTGCTAGAGAAGACAGTAATGCATTCTTAAGCAAACAAAAGTAATTAATGTGAATCTTTTTAGCACACATTTCTGTCTGAAAATATCTTATAGCCGAAATATTTATCTTAGCTCAGTTTACAGTACATTATTACAAATAAAACTAAAGCAATATTTTATCAGGTCAAAGCTTGTTCAAAAAGACAACTTGTTCATAGTTATATATATATATATATATATATATATATATTCATCACTTCCTATCTTTTAATCCAGTCATTCAGTAATTAAATTTATGAAAGCAAATCCTGAGCAAAAGCAAAAGAAAAAAACAAACAAACAAAATTCGAAAGCAAAAAGGAGGTTTACAGGAATTCAACATTTTAACTGCAGGTTGTTTCATTATCAAACTAGCCTCTGTTCTTTTACAAATTGCAGGTGAGTAACTTTTTAAATCAAAACTAAATAAATAGATTTCTATTACCGGTAAAGTTCTGTGATGGATGATACTTGTTTATGCATATATAGTGATAACTCAGTGTTAAAAATATCTGTAAACATGCATGTTTGGATTGTATATTTGGGCATTGACAGCCTCTGTTCTTTCACAAATGCAAGAGAGTAACTTCATATTTAATAACTTAAACTTCAATCTAGTTGATGATTAAAATCTGTGACTTTTCTTTGGGTGAAATAGATACATATATTGGTGAATAAGCATGTGCATGTATACAGAATCATCAGGGTATAAAGTGAAATTGGAAGTGGTTGTATATGTTTGCTCTCTGTTACTCCGTAAACAAAATCTTGCCGTCAAAAATAATTTACTCCTTTTCTGATTTATGAATGAACTTAAGATTTTAACAAAAGATGTTTGTAACATTATGAACTAAGTTTAAAAATTTAGTTAAGATAAAAACAACTTAAAACTTTTCTATGGAACCCCAAATCTCTGAGCAAACTCAAGATTGACCAAATTTCGACTTTCACCGATCATTGATTCAGGTAGCTTACTAAAATCTATACCAAAAATGATGAATTTTAAGGTAGGTTTGGGAATTTTTAAGGGGGTATTATGAGAGCAGTTTGTGTTTTAGTGTTTTGGGCATTTCGAGTCGCCGTAAGCGATCACGTCGATCTGGGGGGTCGAGCCTCTGATTGGGGGTGGAGGAGGCTACCGTGGATCAAGGAAAAATAGGGGATAGGGTGTTAGATGGCTGGGGCATCAACGACAATGGAATTAAGTTTGTAAACCTAAATTTTACTGTGTTCTGAATTTTTATCACCGCTGTCAGTGCTTGCGTTCGAGTGTCGCGTGGTTTTGAGGGGCGGTAGAGGGGAGATGGTCGATGTCGCGACCGGAGTTAGGTGGCCTCCGGTGGTCGTAGCTTTGAGCGCGAGACGGTGACAGGTTTGGGGGGGAAGAGCGAGTTGTGTTTCCAGGTTTTGATTTGTTTTTCTCAAATTCATTTTTCGCGCAGGGGAAACTCGAAGCAGGTTACGGTTTTTCTCGGGGAACTTCGTATGTTACTCGAAGTAAACACAGGGGGTGCTCGGGTTGTAGATGTTCAGGTTTAAACCTGTAACAGTTTTAACAGCATTTAAAACTTTTGTTTTAAAATTTAAAATCAAAGTTAAACCTATTTTAAATCAAAGTTTAACAGTGAATTTAAGTTAGTTTTGAAATAGAGTTGAAAATAATAATGTTCCATAATTTAAATTATTTTATTAACTTAACAGTGCTTAATGATTAGGTGTATTCAAAAAGAGTTGAATCTCAAAAATGAAATACAAATTGTTAAGAAAAGATTCAAACAAGTTACTCCAAAATTTAAAACCAGAACTTAGATTTGAAATTCTAGATTTGAAACTAAAATAAAGTTTTATAATTTAAATTTATTCAAATAAGTTTTAAGTGCAATTGAACATGTGAGTTTACAAAGGGTTTTGAAAAAAATAATAAATTAGTTTTAAAACTTTATTAAGGATAAATTGGTTTTTATTTAGAAAGTAAATGGAAATAAATGTCTTAAACATATTGGAATTGAAAACATAATCAATAATAAGAATGGTTTACTTTAATTCATGAAGTTTTAGAATTTTACATGCATTAACCTTTAAGTTAATTAAGTAAGAATAATTAATGATTGATATTAATTAAATTAGTAGTTATAAGTTTAAAAGTAGTAATTAAAGTTAATTAATAAATTAATTAACTAATATGTGATTAAGAATCATAGATTAGATTTTTGTTTAAATTAATAAATTTTAATGGTTAATCAAACTTATAATTAATAATGATTAAACTAAGTTAATTATTGTAGAAGAAAATAATTAAATAAGTGTTAACGAAGATCATTAACTAGATTATTTCATAATTAATTAATGTGATTGATCTTGTAATAAATTAATTAGATAAATTAATTCAATATTTTAAATGCAATTATTTATGTGGAAAGTAATTAAGAAATTAATTACTTATTAATTGTGTAAATTGATTTGAGTTAATTAATTTAGTTTAATTAACTGATATTTTGGAAGTAAATTACTTAGAGAAGTAATTGATGGATAATTACTGGAGGTGATTTACTGGATGATGTTGTTAATGGATGTATTTGGAATATAATTACTTGAAATTAATCAAGGGATTAATTAAGTTTGTTATTGAGAAGTAATTAATGTAGGACAGTTAATTACTGTATATATATATATATTAATCAAGAGGATTAATATTTGTGATTTGAAGATTTGAATTCTTAATATAATTAACAAATGAAATGTAAATAAGGAATTGATTTATTTGGGGATAATAAATCAACATGATAATTAAATGGTAATAAATCTATATAAATGAAATTAATTAATGGATTTATTCAAGATTAATTTCTGTAAATAAATTAAGGAAAATTACTGGAAGATAGCAAAGGATATTTAAATCAAAGATGATTGGAATATAAAATTAATTGATGATATGATTACATTAAGTTAATTAATTTTAATTAATTTTTAGAAATCATTTGATGATTTGGTATGCGTAATTACTTAGTGTAGTTAATGAAGTATGATTACTTAGGAAAGTAATTAGACGATAACTACTTGATGAAATTAGTATAAGAAGATTTGTACATGAAGAAATTTGGGTAATTTCTTTTGTAATTAATCAAAGGATTAATTTATGGAAATAATTAATCATGGGAGGATTAATAACTAATTAAGGATAGTTAATTACTTTTTTGTTATTAATCAAGGGTGATTAATAATTGTGTTTAAATAGAGATTTAACCACTTGATTAAAGAAAGCAATTTAACATAAATGGAAGATCATTAATTAATATAATTAATGATGTAATTAAAAATTGTTTAATTAAGGAATAACAAATAGGAAGTAATCAAATGTTAATCTACTATGAATGATTTAGAATAATTCATTTGAGAAATAAATTAAAGACTAAATTACTTCTTGTAATTAGAGAATGATTAATTAATTTGATTTATAATTAATTAATGATTGTGAGAGCTGGATTTATGGAATGAGTAATTAATTTAATTTATTTTAAATCAATTAAAGATGAAGTAGTTAATTTAATTCATTTTAAATTAATTATAGATTGTGATTCATAAATCATGCTTATGGATGATATTGATATTTCATTGATTGATTGTGACCGCAGAAATGGGATGGATAATATCTATGTGATATGGATGTATGGTTTAAATATGAAAATATTTAATTACCTATTTGGATGATGATATTAGTTATCTGTTTATGATGATAATGTGATTATCTATTTTGAGATGTGAATTATCTATCTGTGTGTATATTGATAATATTGAATTGACTGTTAAGACTAAATAGACAACTTGGCCTTAAAAGACACGTTTTGGATTTCGATGAGACCGGGATCAGTTTTCCTTATTTGGAACATCTGAAAACCACATCGATTCCAAATTAATGATAGATCATGAATCTGAAGTGAAGATGAAAATTCATAATGCAAGGATTATCGTCGTTAACTCTGAGGGCGATTCCAAAACAAGTGTAACGAGATGATGCCTTCGTTTTCATTCGAACCCGGAACGAACTTGTATGGATTGAATGCTTTCAACACATCGTCAGGCGGACGATGAGCATTCTAAGAGATATGTTCTATAAAGGTAATCGTAACCTCAAGCCTCATCAACCGGGAATGGCTAAAACAGGGGAGGTGCAGCAAGGTTAGGTAGGTCATGCCCAAGCAGGACAAGGATATTCCCCTGTCTAGATGTCCCTTTTTATTCGGCTGTGTGGGCAGTTGGTCTTCAGCCAACTGCGGGGTTTATCTTGTTCGGGACTGTTCAGTAAGGAATGGTTCCGGCCTTGTGTTGCAGGGGGTCGGGAGTGATCCTCGGTACGTTGATCTAGGCCACGTACTGTGATGGGCGATACCCCAGTAGCCCTGCCATTGTATGGAATCCACAATCCAATAAGTGCCAACGGTTTTGATTGTATTACCCACTTTTGTGCCTAGTAGCTGGAATTTAATAGATGTAACAATTTCGGCTATTTTCTATTTACTTGAAAACCCTAGACCTATTATAATATCACTGAATTTCCTATCAAATGTTTTGGTTAGCGTAAGGTAAAAACTTTTCCATGTTTATGTGTGGGAAGTCTTACGTGATACCTTTTGTTTTCAAAGGATTTTCAAAATTAAGCAACTTTAACCTGTTACTCATACCAGACCCATATCTGACCCGAAGTTTATTTTTGTTTTTTATAAACTCTCGGGTACCCAAATTTTTACGGGTAGCCAAGGGATTCAGGTTAGCTTTGACGAATTCTGGAGGAGCAATGGAGCAGGAGGCTTCAGTGTGTAGATATACATATATATAGTTCCGCTGTGTTGGTATCTCCGAGTCATATTGTTTGAGTTGTATTGTATTGAGGTGTATTAACTAGACAGGTGTTTATATTGTCTAGTATGTGATGTATTATTTGTATCACTCTGATTGATGTTATATATTATGTAAATATTTATGTGATTAATATAATTTATTCGTTCCGCTGTGAGATTCTGATGTTATTGTTCTTTCTTCTCTATCTTTTCTATTTTCTCACCCTTTTCTTTCTTAAAAACGATACGTCTTCCTGGGCGTAGGAAGTCGGGTCGTTACACCTGTGCTCACCTGTCCCTGTAAATTTATCAAGTGTATATATCGTTGTGCACGTCCTTGTGGCATATACAGTGATACACTGTGTATGTCACAAGCTGTTCCTGTATGATGAATTGAAAATTAAATAATGACGAACAACCCAAATAACTTAGGCAAATATTATTTTCAAAATTCACATTTTGTTTTTTACTGCAAAAATATTTCCTTTTCAATTTTACTGCGTCAATATTTACTTTTACAGATTGCTCAGATGCTGAATTCATATTGGAATAAAGTTGAAGATAAATACGTGTGTGAGTGACATGTAGTGAGGACAACTGTAAATGTGAAATTGTGATGTAATTGAATTTGTATTGTGATCCAATTTGTATATGTATAGTGAGAGCTTAAACTTTGTACTATTCAAAGATTGTAATAAATATTTGTTTTGAATAAAAATTCTGTTTGAATTCAAATTCTGTGTTATTTATTTTTATTCAGCAAATATTTATTTAATCTATGAAAAATAAAATAGTACATTAACAAATACATTTAAACGAATATATATATATATATATGTTTATTATCATCAAACAAAAATCATATAATCGCATATTCAACAACATCATCAATGTGTTGTTTTAGGTAGTCCAATTATCGACGACTAAAGATGTTCAAAATTAATTCTATCTTTATTGCTCTTAGCCAATCAACGTAATTAGGTCCAGTGAGTTTGTCATTTTTTGAAAATAGCTCGGATGTGGACATATTTTGTAAGTTTTAATTTAGTTGATTAAGTCTTATAATATTAGTAAGGTTAAACATTACATATCATTTTACTAATAAGCTCTTTCTATGTTTCTATGAACCTTAAGATGAAATATAGAAGTCTTTCAAATTCACTAGCGGGTATTAGGCCCTGTATGTAACGACCCGTCATTTTACCATTTTGAAAATGGAATATTCAAACTTAGAAAATCATATTTCATGTGATAAATAAGAATAGTGAACTTATTTTTAGAATTAAATAAAGATTTTGGAATTTTAACATAAGATTGTCAAAACTAACAAAAGCCGATTTTTGATAAATTTGGATATACAATAATTGTTTTAAAGGATGGATAATTGCTTGTAAAATCATTATATAATGATAAAAAAATTGGTTTACTCGGATCAAAATTTCCTAAAGTATAAAAGATAAAGTTTTCCAAATTTAAATAACTTGGATTGCATAGAAATGATTTGGAAATGTTTTCCTAAATAAAAGTTGAAACGATTTGGAATTCTTCCAAGATTAAAAAGGTTTTAATTTACCAAATGATTTGATAAATGAGGCTTAATGATTCCATATACTATGAAAATGATGAATATATCTCTAAGAGATAATTATGAATGAATAAAAAGATGAATTAAATTGAATGGAAATTGATAGTCACATATGAACTTAACATCTTTTAAATTGATGATTGATTCGAAGGAACCGGGGTCGGATTTGGGTGTTTCGTATTCGTAAACTACTTTGAACCAATATATACTTTCGAAAGAAGATGTGTTGAAGATGATGATTATTGAAGACTGGAGATCTTCATTAGCAGAAAGACTGCTTGTTGACATTCCCTGGGTAGCTCCCAATATAGAGGAATTTATTATAGCAGCGGTCCTATCGTATTTTGAAATTTTAGGATTACAAGGAATAATCGCTACTAATCCTAGGGGTGATTCTCGACAGGATGCGGTAGGAGTGCCTTTGGGTTCGTTCAACCTCAGAACGAACTTGTATGGATGAGTGTCTGACATTGTATTGTGGAGTCACAAACGTTGAATTTTACAAACGTACATCTATTTAGTGGCAGAGAAGGAAACTTCTCTTAGCTTAACACCCTTCTCTGAGACGTATGAGCTTAGAGGTTGTATGTTCGTGGGAGTCAAATAATGATCAAAGGAATGACAATATGGCATTCAAAATGGAACCTGTTATGATTAGAGCTTGGTTTTGTATGAAAAGCGTTGCTTTGTCTAAGACAAGCGCAATCTCACTCCCAAGCCTCACATCTTGGAAATGATACGGGAACTATATTACATATTTCAGGCTTAGTACTATAAGGGTGGTGTATGATCCCTCAAAGTGACTGGCGGTGTATGATCTAGGTCACCAAGGTGTCTAGACGAGACCTTTATTGTATGGTATAGTGGCATGTGAGTCCCTACACGAGAAGCCACCGAATATCAAGAAGTGTGGCAATATGAGGAATAGTGATGCTAAGTCCTTGCGTGAAAAACCAACGGTTCCGGTTGCTATGTGTGGTTATTGAGGTTCTCTATCATGCTGGAAAATCCAGTTCTAATACGAGCTTTAAGGTTTTGATGCTATTCTCAAAATAACTATAATGACTTGCAAACATTTCAGCTACCACTTCTGGTATCATATATTCCATCTGGTATATTCCATTGACCTAGTCCGAATATATTCCCTTAGACTTGGTCCGGGTATTGATACCTTATTTGAATAAGTTTATTTGAAAGATGTTTTCTAAAAGAATGTCATTAAAGATAATATCAAATTATTTTGGTTATTATAAGGTAAAAATTCCATTTGTATTTATGTGTGGGCGTGGTCTTATGAGACATCGTTCTTTTCTAAGGTTTTCATAACATCGCTATGAGCTTTAAAATTTCGAGTATCTCACGCTGGTTTATCAAGCCTTATCCAGGTATTTTTAGTACTCGGGTTAGATCCGAGTAGTTTCCGAATTAGCTAAAGACGCTTGGAGTTTCCAGATGAGAGCTAGAGATCTTCATCATAGTATGGAAGTATTCTATTATTTGCTGCATCTATTGCCACTGTTTTGTTGTTTTCAGCATTTGTAAGGACAAAGATTTATTACTATCTAAGCTGAATCTAGGTCGGATTCTGATATTGTATTTTAATTTTTTCCACTGTAAAAATTATTATTGAAATAATATATGTTATTCGTTCGTGTAAGATTCTGTTCTGTCTTTATTTTCTTTCTACCCTTATTGATCTGCTTGTTCATGCAATTTGAATTGAACATGTGTGGTTTATTGTCAATTCAAAGGGGACGAGAAAATGGACTATTACGTCATATGTCTTGGGACTTTAGCCTAAGGAAAGCTCAACAAATACAATCCCACATACGATGGATAATTCCTTATCAGTTATATCATATACAAATCCTAACACGTGGTTCCTTATTCTAGTCTCATCTTTACATTGAGGAAAGCTCAACAAATAAAGAGAGATTATTCACTCGTACATGCCTTTTTGCTACGACCTAATTACAACGCACATACCTTAAGAAAAGCTCAACAAATATATGCAATTATCATACCACGTCTATTCTATATACAATAGTACTACACATAACATCCCTAGCTTATGGAAAGCCAACAACTAAGGAGTATGCAAGTAATCTATTAATATATATATATATATATATATATATATATGTATGTATGTATGTATGTATGTATGTATGTATGTATGTATGTATGTATGTATGTATGTATGTATGTAAATGTTAGAAAACAACATTACGTTAAAGATTCATAATCTTTAATATATTATAATGAGTGATATCGACATATGTAATAATGTACTTATTATGAAATACCCTCATGATTCAAATGCTAGACACATCAGAAATCACTGTATACATACTATACGTATGTATTTATCCCTTGGGTCTACTGGTTTCTTAAGGTTCCCCCTTAAATTCATACATTCGTTCTATATAAGTTCGATTTATTATATAGCTTTTATAATTTAATTTACTTATATAATAGTATTATGTATAATATTTCATTAATAAAATCTTATTTAATTCTTAAATAATTAACATTTATTTAATTCTATAATATATACAAATTAACATTTTATATTGTATATGCATATTATAACAGGTATTATTATACACATATATATTTATATATGCATGTATGTATGTATTTCATTATTTGCCAATTGACTTGTAATTAATTTATTTAATTAAAGAATTTTAATTAAATATTTTTAATTTGAAAATTCTTATTATACGTATACATATACATACTTATATAGTCCTAAACAATTCAAGCCAATGTAACATATATCATAATATATCTTATATATATTTGTTTAATTAATTAATTAATTTTATCTATCTCATTAATATTAAAAAATTTAAAATATATTTATTATACTTTTAAAACACTTTTGCAATTTTTTATTAGAGGTAACCCATGGAATCACTTTACCTTTCGGACCAAGCACGATAGACTAGGTACTTAATTACCCAAACCGAGCCTAAACACTGCTTTTTTCAATACCTTACTAAATGGGTAAGTTTAATTAGTTAGCCTTAACACAAGTTAATTTTAAATAAAAATAAATATGAGTTTAGATCTAATATAAATTAATTTTAGATGTAATATAAATTAATTTAGATCTAAACTAAATTAATTTAGATCTAATATAAATTAATTTTAAATAAAATAAATATTTTATTAAGTTGTAATAAACTTTAATTTATTAATATATTTATACCATATGATATAAAATGTATACTATATACATAAGTGTGTGTATTGTTAGTTCTTGAGATGATAGTTTTGATGACAATAACCTTAGGACTTGTTATAAAATATAAATATTAATATTCTAGCTCAGATATATATGTATTTGCAGGATATATATATTCAGGTACCGAGAATGAAGACTGTACAGTATAAAATTCAGGACTAAGTATAGAGATTCAAGACTGACGAATTCAAGATCGAAAAACTAAGACTAAAGACTCAAGGGTATCGAGAGTTCAAGCTTTCAAGAGTTCAAGATATCAAGATAAGTAATAGTGTCTAGATTTATGTTAAAACTTCATAATAGCACTAAAATTTTTATTCGGCTTTTAATAGTGGAATGGAATCCACCTTCTCACTTTAATAGTGGGATGGAACCCACGATCTCTTTAGTGGGATGGAACCCATGACCTTCTCTAGTGGAATGAAATCCACGAATTCATCTCTTATTTTTAAACTATCTCCTAGTTTTAATATTATAGCCTTTAAATCTCAAAAATACTCTATACTTAGTTTTTAATATTACTTTTATATTATAGATTATATCTTTTAGATTACTTTTTAATCTCTTTTATAAGTTAAAATCGTATTCAAAATGGTTTATAAACTTTAAAAATTAATTTGACAAGTTTTAGAAAGAAAATCTCTTTTAAAAACAAAAATCAATTTTCAAAATTAACTAAGGCATGTCGACATACTCATCCCCTAATGTTGACACGGTACTGCAGAAATTCAAATTTCAAATTTTCAAATGAAGTGTCTATTCGTCATAACCTTTCATGAATGGACATGACATTTATTCTTCTATAAATACCAGTTGTTTTCAATGAATTTTAGGTTAGTATTTCTTAATTTCCTCACTCCTTCTCTACTCAAATATTTTCTTATATTTTAACAAAACTCTATCGAAATCCTAAGTGAATCAAACTTGATCATCTTTGGTTTGATTCTCTACAACTCTCTCTCAAAGATCTCAGTGATATTCAGAGTTATAGGATCATTTATAATAAAAGAAGTGTATTGAGTCTCTCCAACTATCAAAGTGATATTGAAAACGGTGTGATTATAACTTGTAAATCAATAGGTTTTAATTGTAACACGTAAATCAATTAGGTGATCTTGTAGCCTAGTTAAATCAAGAGAATTTGCTCTGGACTCAAAGACAGGAGGGTGTATCTCGTGGCCTAGAAATCGAAGTTATAATATCGACATTATATGTGAAAAGAAATCTGCACAAGAAATTGTGTGGGTCTAGATGTTGGAAAACTCTGAACCAGTATAAAATTCCGGTGTGTTCTTTTGTTTACTACTTTTATTACTATTTGCATCTGTATTTGATTTTGTGATTGTTTCTGTATTTGTGAATTACATCTGTTTGGGTTTAATTTGAAAAGATTTCGAAAAGATTCATAAAATTAGTTAAACACTATTCACTCCCCTCTAGTGTTAATTCTGCCTTAAGATCCGTAATTTGCATTTCCAACCTTTGGTATAAGAGCATTGGTTCTCAAAGTTATTATAATCGAGTTTTGAAAAGGTTTAAAATGGCAATTTTTGGGGATTTTGTAAATACTAGTTCAAAACTGTCCATATCACATTGTTTCATAAGTCTGCATATTGTTATTATAGAAAATCAAGTTATCTACCGAATTGGTGTATTTTGCAGGAACAGATGTGTTATATGGCTTTTGATGAATCAACATTCAATGGACAAATGGCAAAAATTAAGAAAAATAAATGGATAATTGATAGTGGATGTTTGAGACATGACTGGCAATCTAGAGATACCAAATGACATAATTATGAAGATGGAGGACTGGTCAACTTTGGAGACAACTCAAAAGGATATGTGATTGGCATCGGTATAAGCTAACTATGTGATAAGGGGTATAAAATTAAATTTGAAAAAGATAAGTGTCACATCGAAGATAATGAATCAAATATTATATTTGAAGGAATTAGGAAGAAAAATATTTGTATTCTCAGTATGAAAATCTCAAATGATAACCCATGTCTTTTGGCTAATATAGGTAACCCTTGGATTTGGCATAAAAGATTTGGCCATTTGAAATTTAAAATTTTTTCTAGACTATCAAAAGTTGATTTAGTAAGAGGTCTTCCTAACATGGATTTTAAAGTAGATAGTATATATGATGCTTGTCGATTAGGAAAACTTAGAAAGAGTTCGTTTAAATTGAAAGATATGATTTCAACTTCAAAACCTCTTGAGCTACTTCAATTAGATTTGTTTGGTCTATCTCAAATTCAGTCAATAAATCACAGTAAATATGTTTTTGTAATTGTAGATGATTATTCTAGATTTACATGGACGATTTTTCTAAAACTTAAAAGTGGTGCTTTTGATTTATTTAAAACTTTTGCAAAATGAATTCAAAATCAACTTTCTTTGAAAATCAAAACTATTCGTAGTGATCACGGTGGAGAACTTGAAAACGAAAATTTTGAGAATTTCTGTAATCAAAAAGGAATAACTCATAATTTTTCCTTTCCAATAACTCCACAACAAAACGGAGTGGTAGAGCGTAAAAATAGGACGATTCAAGAGTATGCAAGAACTATGCTTTTAGATAGTAATTTACCAAGAAATTTTTGGGCTAAAGCAATGGCCATGGCTTGTTATATTTTGCATAGGAATTTATTAGACCTCTAACCAATAAAATACCATATGAACTTCTTTTCAATAAGAAACTAAAGGTATCTTATTTTAAAAGTTTTTGGAAGTAAATGTTTCGTTTTAAATACAAAGGACAATTTCGATAAATTTGATCCTAAATCCGACAAAGGAATCTTTATCGAATATTCTAATAGAAGTAAAGCATCATAGATTTCAATTTAAAAAGTAACGCTATTGAAGAAACAATGCATGTATCTTTTGATAAATTTTCAAAGATTTTGTTCAAATAAATGATGAAGATGATTTTTTTACTTTAAATAATGAATCAAACGAAAAAAATTGGTGAAACTGTTTATCCTAATAAAAGGATCAGGCTTTTAAAAGTTCATCCTATAGAAAATATACTAGGAAATGTCGAATCTGTTGTTAGAACTAGGTATTTACTCTATAACTGAGATGTCGAATATAGATATAGTAACATAGTTTTTTAAATAAATAAAGAAAACTAAAATTTTCAAAATTTCCATAAGGATGTCGATATACCCATGCCCCCCATATCGACATACAACGGTAAAATTTAAAATTTTGACTTTCCCTCTAAAATTAGTTTGGTAGTTATATACTCTCTATATTTTGGATTCTTCTGTTTTCCAGTTCATTTCTCTCTATAGTAAACTTCAAGAAATATAAAATAATGGACTCCTCTCCTAAATCAAACCAAAATGCGACCTTTTCTTTCCCTTCTCCTAATGTTGGTCCATTTCAACAAACTACACTGGCTCGAGTCATGAAGATAGAGGAAACTTTGAAGGACTCTTTTGCAAATGATGACTGAGTTGCATGTCATGCAAATAAAGATGGCTAAGCAACAATGGAAACAAGGCAAAATCCTTAGAAATTTGCAAAAATTTCTGTTGGATAATCATGCGGACCCAATCATGAGTAAAGATGACGCCTCAAACATTCATATTCATTATCCATTAGAGGAATACGACGATGAAGAAGAAGAAGAAGTGCAAATGGACGAAGATGATAAAGTTATTTGCGTTAGAGAAGTCTGTTTTAATAAAGATGGCAATTTGGTCGAACAACGTGGAAAATTTTGTCTCCATTAACCAAATTGTTCAATTCATAAGTCACCAATTGTCAAACACTCTCATTAGATTGTTTTTATGTTGATGTTTTCATATATTATGTGTATTTGTATATATTTGTGTTTATATGTGTAATATTACAACATATATAAATATAATAAAGTTATATTTACGTTTTGCTTAATTATACTTCGTTATTAGTACTTAATTCTATAAGTATTAGTTTAAGGGGGAGTTATGTAGTTTAAGCTTAGTTTTGTTGATATGAAATGAGGAGAATTATAAAATAGGTTAGATGGGCTTAGATTAACGGGGAGTTGGTAAATTAAAGGGGATTTGTTGGAATAAGGGGAAGTCGGAGTAGAATCAAAGTTAGGTGAAGTATATTTTATAAATATAGGTTGTCATCATAAAAAAAAGGAGATTGTTAGTTCTTGAGAAGATTGTTTCGATGACCACAACCTTAATACTTGTTATAAAATATAAATAATAATATTGTTGTCTAGATATATGTATATGCAGGATATATATATATATATGCAGGTACTGAGAATGAAGAATGTACAGTATAAAAATTCACAACTGAGTATAGAGATTCAAGACTGATGAATTCCAAATTGAAGAAACCAAGCCCAAAGACTCATGAGTATCAAGAGTTCAAGATTTCAAGTTCAGATATCAAGATAAGTATTAGTGTTTAAATTTATGTTAAAACTTCATAATAGCACTAAAATCTGTATTCGGATTTTAACAGTGGAATGGAATTCACCTTCTCGCTTTAATTATGGGATGGAACCCACGACCTCTTTAGTGGGATGGAACCCATGACCTTCTCTAATGGAATGGAATCCATGACATTTTCAAAATGATTTATTTTGAATATCTTTTTAAATACTATTTAAAATCATCTCTCTCAGTTTAAATATTTTAGCCTTAAACTATTTTAATTATCTTTTATATTTTGATTTCAAAATCATCTCCTATTTTTAAACTATTTCCTGGTTTTAATATTATAGCCTTTAAATCTCAAAAATATTTTCTACACTTAATTTTTAATATTACTTTTATATTATAGATTACATATTTTTTAGATTACTCTTTAATCTCTTTTATAAGTTTAAACTATATTCAAAATGGTTAATAAACTTTAGAAATTATTTTGACAAGTTTTAGAAAGAAAATCTCTTTTAAAAACAAAAATCAATTTTCAAAATTAACTAGGGCATGTCGACATACTCCATCCCCCTATGTCAACATGGTAGCCATAGAAATTCAAAATTCAAATTTCAAATGAAGTATCTATTCATCATAACCTTTCAGGAATGGACATGATTGTTGTTCTTCTATAAATACTAGTTGTTTTCAACGAATTTGAAGTTAGTTTTTCTTCATTTCTTCACTCCTTCTCCACTCAAATATTTTCTTATATTTTAACTCTGCCGAAATCCTAAGTGAATCAAACTTGATCATCTCTAGTTTGATTCTCCGTCACTCTCTTTCATAGATCTCAGTGCTATTCTAAGTTATAGGATCATTTGTAATCATCAAAGTGTATTGAGTCTCTCTATTTTCAAAGTGATATTGGAAATGGTGTGATTGTAGCCTGTAAATCAATTGGATGTAATTGTAGCCCATAAACCAATTAGGTGATCTTGTAGCCTGGTTAAATCAAGAGAGTTTGCCCTAGACTTGAAGATAGAAGGGTGTATATCATGATCTTGAAATCGAGGTTGTAATATCGACATTATATTTGAAAAGAAATCTGCATAAGAAATTATATGGGACCGGATGTAGGGTAACTTCGAACCAGTATAAAATTCCAGTATGTTCTTTCCTTTACTGCTTTTATTTACAATTTACATCTCTGTTTGATTCTGTGATTGTTTCTATATTTGTGAATCACATCGATTTGGGTTTAATTTGAAAATATTTCGAAAAGATTCATAAAATTAATTAAACATTATCCACTTCCCCCTCTAGTGTTAATTATGCCTTGAGATCCGTAATTCGCATTTCCAACATGTATGTGCACATGCAACATATACAGTGTGCATAGTTTAATATGTCCGTGTGTAAGTACTATGATTTCCACTGCAATGGACACGTTAGCCCCTCCATGTACATATGTATTGTCATATATATATATATATATATATATATATGTATGTATGTATGTATATGTATATGTATATGTATATGTATATGTATATGTATATGTATATGTGTATGTGTATGTGTATGTGTATGTGTATGTGTATGTGTATATGTGTATATGTATGTGTATGTATGTATGTATATATGCTTAGATAGTTAACATAAAATTATATTTATGAAATATAAATGTTAATGTATGTGTCTATATATAAATAAATATATATAACTCACATTACAATATAAAATAATTGTAAAAATTAATATAATAAATTTTGAGCTTAGCTTCAAATTTTAAATTTCAAATCTAAATTTGCATAAAATATGTATTAATTTCAAACTCAAAACAACTTATTAATTTTCTGTGTATATATATTATCTTTCAAAAATAATTTTTTGTTTCTTAAAATATATATACGTATAATCTTATTTACATATTAAATTAAAATTTAAACTTTATTGTGAAATAAACACGCAAATATATATATATATATATAATATTAAGAAATGATTACACACACAGATATATACATACATACACACATATATATATATATATATATATATATATATATATATATATATTAACACATAAACACACACACATTCAGCCGAATAATATGTGACAAAAATCCAACTTTTATTATTATTAAAATAATGTGGTTTTAAAAATTGATTTTTTATTAATTAAATAATACCGTACAAAAATCATAAATAAAAGTCAATTTTTTAACGAAAAAGAGACGTAAAACATATATATAATTTTTAAATATTTATATGTATATTTACGTATATGTACATACTATATAAATGTTAGGCTTTGAATTTAAAATGACTTATATATAGATATGGTTTTAATCTATATGTTAAAATGTATATATATATATTATAAATTTAATTTTGTTTTTATTGGTTTGAAGTATTAATTAATTTCCAAAATGAAAATGAAGTTTTCTACATTCTACTTGTTGGTCAAATAATTTATTATGAATATATATACATAAAAGTTTAAATTATTATACACACACACACACACACACAAACACACACACATATATATATATTCATCCAATGTTAACAGCATATTACTATGTGGATTCAGGATAATATCCATATGAACTGAAGCAGTAAAATGACACGATTAATAAATATATACATGTATGATTGTAAATAGAATAATTAACTTAATATGGTATAATTGTAACACGTTGAAGAATTGAATCAATAAAATCTTTGAATCTAGATCCGAACTTCCAAAAAGAGCAACAAAACTAAAGCATTAACCATCAATCTAATATTTTAATTTAATTTGTGTTTTACTTTGCTTGAAAATATGGAGGAACATAAAAGATGGCCAACCATAAATAATAAGGATGGAGGTAAAAATTAAAAGATGATAAAATAAGGTTTTAGGTATTTAAATAGTGGAGATTCAAAGAAGCAAAAATGGGATCCAGATCCATACTTTCCTCTAACCATTTCACACCTTTTGAATCAATATCCAACCCCCCCCAAGCCACCTCTAGTAGATGGCCACACATGTCAATATCTGAGCCTCTAAATTGCTCAAGCCTGGTTAAATAAGTATGCATTTAAATCTAGTTCAAACGCACAATGAAATCATATATCGTATTGTGTGTATACAACTTTTATATATACATATTTTAATATTGATCGATGAAAATAAATAAATAGAATGATTAGTTTGTAAATATTAATTACTTTAATTAATTTATAGTAATTATAACTAATTAAATCCTGTAGTTGTTAAAGTATTCAAATTTTTGTTGCATGACTCTAAAGTGTTTCACACGTCACTTCAGCTAGTGGCATGACATAACTTTGGTAAAATCCAATTTTTCTTATTTAAGCGTTACCCAATAGTAACAATTATATGCACCAATTCTCCACATTAAAACTATATCACATCGTGACATATGGAATTTGGTAATGGCAATAACTTCCATATTCAATATTATAGTCCAAACACAGTGTCCTTGGTTTAATAATAACAATTATTATTGATCGAACTACTTTAGGCATAGATTTTGACTTTAATTTGGCTTTAATTGACCGTGAGATTAACCTCATATAGCTGAGGAGAAGAACCCTCTACTAAATAGTTTCACTTCCAATGCTTCCACTCGACAATACTATAGTCGTTCGATGGACAACGTGCCATAATTCAACTATAACCAAAGTAGAGTTTCCACATGGAAGCTCAATAGTATTCTTAAGCATCAAGCCATCAAGTAGAGTTTCCACGTTGAAATTATAACGTCCGTATTTTCTATCTGACCTTAGTTATATTAACCAACAAAAAACTATCAACTGTGTCGTTCCATAGTTAGCTAGTAACTATCACTACGTAACCACTTGGTGCCCTAGCAGTCATCAATAATACACTGCACAAACTTTGGCGAGCGATATATACTCTAATCTCAACAGATGCATCGATATCCAATCTCGATACATCTTGACTAGGACTATTTAAAATGATGTGTTTATTATATATTGTGATAAAATTCTCATGAATACAACAATTGTAATTACTATCACAAAAACACCGTTTATGGATTTTCTGTTAAATATACTTAAATTAAACAATCAATGAATTACAATTATTTGACCAAAAAATGGCATAAACACCCATATGTTTATGTAGAGAATATATATATATATATATATATATATATATATGTAAAAAGAGAAGAAAAAAGGACATAGTAATTTTAGCGGTTCGACAAAGCAAGGCCTACATCCACTTCAAGATTTTATTGCTTATTTATGAATTGGAGGCAGAAATTCTTAAGGGGTTGGTACAAATCCGACACATAGATTTTTAGAATTATAAGAATATGGAGTAGGGAAGAACTAGAGCAAAAAGATCTTGAAAAATAAGTCCTACCTTCGTATTTATATAGGTAGGGACCCTAATATCTTGCATAAAATATCTCCAAGCCGTTGCACGTGATTTAGACCAAATCTTCAATGAAAGTAGGTGCCACGTCATCAATAAGTAGGGGTCAATATCGATCCATAGGTAGGGGTTGATGTCGATTCGTAAGATGGCCAAAATGGCTTTCTTCAACTCTTCAACTTGGCCCATCTTGTGGTTAGCCTCGTGATTCCATAGTTGTTTGCATCAATATTAGCATACTTCTGGATCATGAAGTTATGAAATAATAGAGTTGCAACTTCAAGTGTTCGTGTAGATTGATGAAGAATTACATTGAATCAACAAATCAACATTGGAAATGACATTGAGTGAGACATGTAGGCAAAAGATGTAGTCCAGCTGAAGTGCAGATAGGACTCGATACCGACCCATATGGTGGGTCGGTCCCGACCCCTATTTTGGGTGATCCCATTGTTGTCTTGGTTTGAGTTCTTTTGGTATTGGTCTTGCGACTTTATCTGTGCTTAGTTTCTAGATTCTTGGGCTATCTCTCCGAGCTTCCTGCCTCAATAACTCCAACTTTGATCTGTCTTGTCTGTCAGAATATTGCCTAGTCAAAAGATTGGATAACACTTGACCTTAAAAGTATATCTAGTTTCCAAGGGGATGTCTTTTAAATTGATACAATTATAGTTGCTACGAAGGATACCGCTCTATGTTTCGAATGGCCATTATCCTTTTTGTAAACTAATTCTGTGAAAAGTTATATCCACAACGATCCGTCGCGACACTCGACCAACATTTGGTATTATAAATTCGAAATATGATCTCCTATTTTGTGATTCCAAGATTGAAAATTCTGTATTGATTCCATTCCTGGACTATTCGATTTTGAATTCGATTTCACATGGTTTATGGTCGTCGGATGTTAAACGTATATACACATACACATAATCATATACACACTCTTGAGTTGATAGGAGATTGCATGGCATGCATGGTCTATAGGATCGTTTTCACCCTAGAGGTGGGTGAATAGGATGTAAAAATTATAATAAAAATTAATGCGGAAATAAAAACATAAAATAATGCAGTAGAGATCATGCACAAATTTACCCACCCTTCGACAATAGCTTGTGCCTACGTGCTGCCCCCAAAGTTTCTACAAGAAATTAAATACTCAGACGCTTACATACGTAAAATTGCGACACACTCTAACTTGACTAATCTAACTCTAAGCTCAAAACCCTACGACAATTCAGCCACTGGGTTGCGAATTCTCAAATTACGCCCCATAGTTTGTACCTAATTACACAACTAGAAATTCACAAATTTTTAAAAGAGAAAAAAGTTCAAAACAAAATAAGAACAAACAAAACCCAATATATTTAATATTTTGAAGCCCAATAGAATTAAAAGCACCAGCCCACTAAATAATTAAATGAAGAGAATGTCTTCCTCCTTTTCTTATTTTCATGGCTACTCCCTTTTGCTTCTCGTTTTGGAATATAGGGTTTTGTTGAATCCCTTCAAGTCGCTGCTTGGAGTCTAAATTAATTATCTTTCGTTCTTCAATTCGCTTGGCTTGTTTCTTCAATTTTATTATAGTTGCTTCAAGGTCGAGTTCGAATTGGAAAAGAATCGGTACGTATTTTTGCCCCTTTTGATTTTGATTGTGCTCGACTTTATACTCTGTTTATTTACTTGGGTTCGAACTCGATTGAAATGCCGAAGATGAATTTTGGTTTTATTTATAGGGGTTGAACACCATATACTCATGTTCATATATATTAGTTTGAATCTTCAGTTGCTTTTCTCGACTATGAATTTTGGTTTTATTTATAGGGGTTGAACACCATATACTCTTGTTCATATATATTGGTTTGAATCTTTTAGTTGCTTTTTTCGACCATGGATTTCATTGAACTAGGTTGACAAACTTGTGCTTTGGTTGCATTCCATGTCCAGTTCATTGTATCCACTTGAGTCTGTCTGGTACGGTTGATCTGGTTCACCACTTTGAGTCTACACTGTTGTCCCATTTGCATTCATGTTGCTTTGCACTACACATATTGCTTTGCATTATGGTTTTTCTTGTGTTCATGTTTGCTTATGCACTTGTACTCGAAAGCTTGACCATGTCTTGTGTACTTTCATTGATGAACTGGTTTTTTTAATATTTCGGATTGCACATATGTTGAATCCGGCCTCGGCTTGGATTTGACGTTGTGCCCACCTGTCCCCGCGATTTTAACAAGCAAGTGTATATCGATGTGCACGGCCTTGTGGCATGTACAGTGATACACTACGCATGTCACAAATTGTTCTTGTAAGATGAATTAAAAAATAAATAATGACGAACAACCCAAATAACCGAGGCAAATAGTATTTTCAAAAACACATGCTTTATTCTGCATTGCAAAATAATTTCTTTTTCGATTTTTCTGCGTCAGTATTTATTTTGTAGATAGTTTAGATGCTGGATACAGTCTGGAACAAAGTTGAAGATCAAATACGAGTGTTGAGTGAATATGTGGTGAGGTGCAATATGTATATTGGAAATTGTGTTGTAATTAAAATTTTATTGTAATTGAAAATGTGTAAATGTAGTGAAAGCTCAAATTTGCACTATTCGAATTTGTAAAATATTTGTTTGGATAAAATATTTGTTTGAATATGAATTTTGATTTATTTATTTTATTCAAAAAATATTTTTTAATTATGTGAAAAATAAATTAGTACAATAACAAATACATTTAAATGAATATATATATGCTTATTGTCATCAAATAAAAATCACATGCTAGCATATTTTACAATCTCCCCCTGTTGAAGATAACGAACATATATTAAGATTTTGTCTCTATTAAATGTATTTGGTTTTGACGAATTCCATGAGCTCCCCTATTTGAATACTCCCCCTACAACAATGCCCCCTTTCACATATGCATGAAAATAAATAAAAATATGCAAACAAAAAACAAAAAATGCAATGAATCTATATGAGAATATGCAAATGAAAACTTTGAAATTATTTGTCAAAATCTCAACTTCAGTCTCCCACTTTTGTTGTCAGCAAAAGAGTAATAGTGTTAGAAAATAGAGATAAAGTGATAGATTTTTATACAGCATTAATACGTAATCGAGTATAAATATTAAATTTCAATAAATAATCAAACAAAAATTATAAATACTCTGTTAGGCGCATATTCCACTTTAGAGTGATAGGGGTGATGTCAACATAGAAAATCATATAGTCATGTCCGTTTGTGGTATATTTATGGCAAGAATCTGAAAACTTACTAACCATGCATAACCGTTAGGACTTTAAATGAGATTAGTAGCATTCTCAATTTTTAAAAATGAATTTCAAGCATCTTCTAACCACGCATAACCATGAGGACTTTTAAACGGGGTTAGAATCAGCTCACCTAATCAATAATCAACTTTGATATATGTTCCATAAATGCATAACCGTGAGGACTTTTACATGAGCATGAAACCATGTAATCAAAGATTCCAAGTACTTCACCCATGCATAACCGTGTGGACATTTAAATGAGAGTGAGTACTTATGGATAATTTTATTACTAGTTAATCAAGAAATGAATAATTTCCGGTTTAGATACCATATTTTGACATACAATATTGATTTTTGGGTAGTGATGGCCGTTAGAAATATGATAGGAATACAGATGGTCATGGAATTTTTACCAACAAAAGTTATTACATATTTTGTTTAAATTTTTAAAGAAATTTACTAAATATATTGTCACAAGCCATAAGCATGATTAATATCAACACTCATCAAAAAATTTCAATCACTATTTTCCTTTTAGATAATCTATAGGAAGTCAAATTAGTTAACATAAACACTTAGGATCAAATCCAAAAATATTAAAAAAATTCTAAAATGCCTAAATTGAGATGCAGTCGACAAAAACTATT
This sequence comes from Allium cepa, assembly GCA_030765085.1. NCBI lineage: Eukaryota > Viridiplantae > Streptophyta > Magnoliopsida > Asparagales > Amaryllidaceae > Allium > Allium cepa. The sequence continues at coordinate 18,867,885 of CM060941.1, forward strand.
TTCTAGAAGGGGCTTAGTAAAAATGTCTGCCAACTGAAAATCAGTTGAAATGAAAATTTATGCAAATATTTTTCTTTGGAAGTGTGATGCAACTAAATGAATGTCTCATCATAAAACATGTTCCACTAGTACCTTTTCCTATCAACTAGACTACCAACATAATCTACATCTGATACCGCTTTAAATCAAAGTTATCATTAGTTAGATACCATATACCAAACCGTGACGCATGCAACAAATACCTTACAATTCTTTTTATGGATTTTAAATGAGTTTATTTTGGATTTGATTGAAACCGTACAGATGAACAAATAGCGAACATAATGTCAGGTCTAGAAGCATTAAGATAAAAAAAAAGTGATCCAATCATATCTCGATATTTCTTTGGAACAACTACGTTACCTTTTTCATCCTTGTCAAATTTAATTGTGGTGCTCAAATTTTCTCAGCTGATAACTGGCTGATTGAAATCTGATTATGATGCACATTTTCAACATATAATACATCGTTTGTTGCCCATTTTAGCCCTTCCACCTTTGTATTCCTTTAGGCTAAGGAACTTTGATTTGTCGTCCGTCATGTGCCTGGAAAAGCCAGAATCTAGGTACCTCTCTTGTTGTTCCTTAGCCTGCCAAGGCACCTACACGAGAAAAGATTTTTGTGACCTATTTGTTTTTTAGGTCCATGATTGTTGGTGACAAGAAATTTTGAATAATAAGTTTGTGTAGAACCAAGATAGTCTGTATTTGTTCCTTTTGGGGCCCAAATTTGTTTGACTTTAAGAGATTTTACATTCGTGCCTTTAGGAACCCAAATTGATATGGTTTTCGTGTGTTTTGGTCTATACTAGAAATTATTTTGATTGTGTCCATTTTTTTCACAAATCGTGCACTTGGAGTTGACGTGATTAGTTTCACTTCTATCCTTTTTAGATTGAGTATGCCTAAGTCCTTGTCTAACATTATTAACAGTTTATTTCCCTAATAGAATATTTAGTGATCTTTCTCCTTTATAGAATTTTCCTAAAGTTGTAGAAAATTGTTGGACTTGTAACTTGAGAGATTCATTTTCATTCAGTAACAGAGTGCACTTTTTAATAGTATTTCTCTCCCAGTATTTTCACTTTCCTTCAAAATCAGAATTTTATTTTCAAGAAATTTAGTTTTGGTTTCTGCTTTTTTTATTTCCTCTTCTAATGGTGGACACTTATCACACTTAGGGCTTTTATTTCTATAGTTTTGAACCATTTGATCAAGCTGCTTATTTAGTTCTATCAAACTATCTCTTTATGATTCAATTTTAGCATACGTCTCCCTAAGTCTTTCAAAACAGCTATTTACTATATAAGTAATTGCGAATGAGTAAGTTTTGACAACTCGCTTGTTTGTCATCATCGCTATCACTTGTTTTGCCTCGAAGACAGAGATTTGTTCTTTCACTCTCACTGCCAGTGCTTGTATCATCTTTATCACTTTTATCCCAAGTTGCTGCAAAACTTCTTTTTGGTTTTTTTCCTTTGTTAAATTGATTTTGAGGATAATTTGGCTTGATATGACCAAGTTTTGTTGCACTTGTGACAAATGATCTCCTGCTCTTCTGATTTGTCTAGAACATTGACGATTCTGCTCTTCAGTTATTGATTTAGAGCAGGATTTCCATATTTGTTGTTCTACTTTTTAATCTCTTTATTATCAGATCAGTTCAGCTGCTCCTTCATCATCACCATCATCATCTTCACTTTCACTTGTTCTTTTGAGAGCTATAGATTTCTTTTGCATATCTCCTTCACATTCTTCCTCGAATTTGATTTCTAGCTCATAAGTGGTAAGATTTCCGATGAGTTTATCAAATTTAATCTGTTTCAGATCCTTTGATTCTTGAATGGCAGTCAATTTTGCATTAAAATTTCATGGAATAATTCTGAGGATTTTTCGGACTATTTTCAACTTTGTATATGGTCTTCCTAGAGATTTTGATTTTTGTATGAGATTAGGAAGTCGTCCATACATTTCTTTGACACTTTCATCCTTTGCCATTGTGAAGTTCTCGTACTCGCTACTAAGCATGCAAGGCGTGATTCTTTAACCTAGGAGGTTCCTTCATGAGTCACTTCAAGCGTGTGCTAAATTTCCTGCACAGTCAGACAATGCGAGACACGATTAAATTCAATTTGATCTAATGAAAAAATAATATAATTCATAGCATTAGCATTTTGCGATTTATTTTCAACATCTATCCATTAACCCATAGGTTTTCTAACTTCTTGATTATCTACCATTATTGTTAGTGTCATATATCCCATTTCAACAATATTCCATGTATATATGGTTTTTAGAAAAAAAATTCATTCTATTTTTCCAATATGCATATTCACCATTGAACATGGGTAGTCTAACTATGGACCGACCCTCGGCAAAAGCATTATTAAAAGAATCCATTAAAAAATCAAATTTTTTAAAACAAAAAAATTGATTTTTGTTCATAGCTATGATACCACTTGTAGGATCATTTTCACCCTAGAGGTGGGGTGAATGGTGTGTGCTAATTATAATAAAAATCAATGTGGAAACAAAAACAATAACAGGAAATAATGTAGTAGAGATTGCATAGAAATTTACCCAGGTTCGGCAATAACCTGCCCACGTGCTGCCTCTAAGGTTTCTAGTAGAAATTAAGTAGTCAGACGCTTATACACGTAAACTTGCGACATCCGCTAACTTAACTAACCTAACTCTAAGATCAAAACCCTACCACAACTCAACCACTGAGTTGTGAATTCTCCTATTGCGCCTCGTAGTTTGTGCCTAATTACACAACTAGAAATTCACAAATTTTTAAAGGAGAAAAAAATTACAAAATAAAACAAGAACAACCAAAACCCAATATATTTAATAATTTGAAGCCCAATAGAATTTAAAGCACCGACCCACTAAATAATTAAACGAAGAGAACGTCTTCCCCCTTTCATTATTTTCGTGGCCGCTCCCTTTTGCTTCTCGTTCTGGAATTTAGGGTTTTGTTGAAACCCTTGAAGCTGCGTCTTAGAATCAAAATTAGTTATCTTTCATTCTTCAGTTCGCTTCACTTGTTTCTTCAATTTTCCTATGGCTGCTTCAAGGTCGAGTTCGAATTTGAATAGAATTGCTATATATTTTTGTCCCTTTTGATTTTGATTGTGCTCGACTTTATACTCTATTTATTTAGTTGGGCTCGAACTTGATTGGAATGTCGGTGATGAATTTTGGGTTTATTTATAGGGGTCGGACACCATATACTCTCTTTTGTATATATTTGGTTTGAATCTTTCAGTTGCTTTTCTTGACCACGGATTTTTGCTTGAACGATGAGATGATTTTTTGACTTGTTCAATGTATACGTGTTGCTCCATGAGTTTGAATTTTCTCCGTTCCTTTTGGCATTTGAATTTGATAATAGACTTGAATTTCTCTGTTCCATATGATTTCTTATGTCCTCTGACTGATTTCTTTTGACTTGTTCTATTTTGATATATACAACTCACTGATTACTTGATTTTGTTAAAAACTGCTACTCATCTCCATGTATATACATATACATATATATATATACACACACATATGTATGTATGTATGTATGTGATTATGACTTTTCTTATATCATCTCTGTGAAACACGGCTGCCATGTGATATGATTTGTTCAAACGTATGACTTTGCTTGAGTTGCTTGGAGTCAGTTCCGTTCTATTTGCTCCCATTCTTTGAACTACAACTTGCAATTGTTTTTAATATATGTGTGTGTGTATATATATATATATATATATATATATATATATATGTGCGTACGATTGTTGTGCCTATCCACTTGGTTGATTTGATATATCCACTGCTCATTGTGTTGTATTTGGTTTATTTTTATTTTTCATTTAAGTTTGGTTCCATTTGTGCTCTGCACTTGTAGTCTTGTCTTATGTCTTTGCTTTGGTTGAACCAGAGCATGACCGAAATGTTGGTTGAGTTGAAATGTTGCATTCATGTGATCAGTTGAGTTACATGTTGATTGTGTCTGGTTGTTCTTCATATTGAGTTATTGTGTACATTTGTGGTCTTGGAAGTCTTTTCCACTGGCTTGTCCTTCGAACTCCCGATTGCATATTTTTAATCCCTCCTTTTAAACAAATTTTGAGCTTCATGTGTTGATGGTTTGGACTACTTGGTTTAACATGCTTTTGGTCTGGTCTGAGTTTCGGTCAAGACTTCATGTGTACGTCTTATTATAGTTTGGTTTCATATGTGGATACTTTGATGTTGCATTATGTTCGTGAGTATTTAATTGAACTAGGTTGATAAACTTAGTGCTTTGGTTGCATTCCATGTCCTGTTCCTTGTATCCACTTGAGTCTGTCTGGTGTGGTCGATCTGGTTCACCACTTTGAGTCTGCACTGTTGTCCCATTGCATTCATGTTGCTTTGCACTGCACATATTGTTTTGCATTATGGTTTTTCTCTTGTTCATGTCTGCTTATGCACTTAAACTTGAAAGTCGGACCATGTCTTGTGTACTTTCGTTGATAAACTGATTTTTTTTTGTATTTTGGATTGCATCTGTGTTGAATATGCCCTCGGCTTGTGTTTGACCTTGTGCTTACATGTCCCCGCGATTTTCACATGCAAGTGTATATTGGTGTGCACGGCCTTATGGCATGTACAATGATACACTATGCATGTCACAAGTTGTTCGTTTAAGATGAATTAAAAAATAAATGATAACGAACAGCCCAAATAACTAAGGCAAATAATATTTCAAAAACACACTTTTGTTGTGCACTGCAAAATAATTTCTTTTTCAATTTTACTGCATCAGTATTTATTTTGCAGGTAGTTCAGATGCTGGATATAGTCTGGAACAAAGTTGAAGATCAAATACGAGTGTCGAGTGAATATGTAGTGAGGTGCAATATGTAAATTGGAAATTGTGTTGTAATTGAAATTTTATTGTAATTGAAAATGTGTAAATGTAGTGAGAGCTCAAATTTGTACTATTTGAGTTTGCAAAATATTTGTTTGAATATGAATTCTGAGTTATTTATTTTATTCAAAAAATATTTATTCAATTATATGAAAAATAAAATAGTACAACAACAAATACATTTAGACGAATGTATATATATGTATGTCAATATATATATATATATATATATGTTTATTTCAAACAAAAATCATATACTAGCATATTCTACAACCACTCCCTTTCGATGTTTACAAACATATACTAAGATTTTGACTCTATTAAATGTATTTGGTCTCGACGAATTCCATGAGCTCCCTCTATTTGAATACCCCCCCACAACAATACCCCCCTTCATATATGCATGAAAATAAATAAAAATATGCAAATAAAAAACAATAAAAAAATGCAGTGAACCTATATGAGAATATGCAAATAAAAACTTTGAACTTATTTATCAAAATCTTAACTTCTCTCTCCCCCTTTTGTAATCAGTAAAAGAGTAATAGTGTTAGAAAATAGAGATAAAGTGATAGATATTTATATAACATTAATAACTAATCGAGTATAAATATTAACTTTCAATAAATAATCAAACAAAAATCATAAATACTCTGTTAGGTGCATATTCCACTTTAGAGTGATAGTGATGATGTTTACATAGAAAATCATATAGTCATGTCCATTTGTGGTATATTTATGATAGCAATTTAAATACTTACTAACCATGCATAACCGTTAAGACTTTTAAATGAGATTAGCAGTATTCTCAATTTTTATTAAAAAATAAATTTCAAGCATCTTCTAACCATACACAACCATGAGGACTTTTAAATGGGGTTAGAATCAACTTGTCTAATTAATAATCAATTTTGATATGTGTTCCATACATGCATAACCGTGAGGACTTTTACCTAAGCATGAAAGCATATAATCAAAGATTCTAAGTACTTCACCCATGCATAACTATGAGGACTTTTAAACGAGAGTGAGTGCTTTTGGATAATTTTATTGCTAGTTAATTAAAAAGGAATAATTTCTGGTTTAGATACTACATTTTGACACACTATATTATTTTTTGATGGGTGATGGTCATTAGAAATATGATAAAAATACAGATGGTCATGGAATTTTTACCAACAAAAGTTATTACAAATTTTATTTAAATTTTTAAAGAAATTTACTAAATATGCTATCTCAAGTCATAATGTATAATTAATATCAGCACTCATCAAAAAATTTCAATCACAATTTTCCTTTTCGATAATATGTAAGGAGTCAGATTAGTTAACATAGATATTTAGGATCAAATCCAAAAATATAAAATCAAACTTCTAAAATGCCCAAATTGAGATGCAGTCGACAAAACTATTTTTTGGAAGTGGTTTTGTAAAAATGTATGCCAATTGAAAATCAGTTGAAATGAAAATTAATGTGGATATTTTCTTTGGAAGTGTGATGCAACTAATTGAATGTTTCATCATAAAACACGTTCCACTAGTTCCTTTTTATCAATTAGACTAGTGCCATAATCTACATCTAAATACCCTTTTAAATCAAAGTTACCATTAGTTTGATACCATAGACCAAACGGTGTGGCATGCAACAAATACCTTATAATCCTTTTTACGGATTTTAAATGAGTTTTTTTGGATTTGATTGAAACCTGCACATAAACAAACAGCAAACATAATGTCAGATCTAGAAGGAGTAAGATAAAGAAGCGATCCAATCATACCTCGAACATTTCTTTTGACCAACTACCTTACCTTTTTCATCCTTGTCAAATTTAATTGCGGTGCTCAAATTTCACATTTGATCACTGGTGATCAAAATCCTATTATGTTGCAGATTTTCAACTTATAATACATCGTTTGTTGACCATTTTTGACTCTGCCACCTTTGTATTTCTATAGGCTAAGGAACTTTTATTTGTCATCCGTCATGTGCCTGGAACAACCAGAATCTAGGTACCACTCTTGTTGTTTGTCAGCTTACCAACACACTAACATGAGAAAAGAGTTTTGTGACCTATTTGTTTTTATAGGTCCATGATTGTTGGTGACAAGAAATTTTGAATAATATGTTTATGTAGAACCAAGAAATTCTATGTTTGTTTTTTTTTCACACAGATTTGTTTGACTTAAAGAGATTTTACATTCGTGCCTTTAGGAAGCCAAATTGGGTTTGACCTTGTGCCAACCTATCCCTACGATTTTAACAAGCAATTGTATATCGGTGTGCACGATCTTGTGGTATGAACAGTGATACACTGTGCACGTCATGAGTTGTTTATGTAAGATGAATTAAAAAATAAATGATGACAAACAACCCAAATAACTGAGGCAAATAATATTTTCAAAAACACACACCTTGTTATGCACTGCAAAATATATTTTTTTCAATTTTACCGCGTCGGTGTTTATTTTGCAAATAGTTCAAATGATGGATACAGTCTGGAACAAAGTTGAAGATCACATACAAGTGTTGAGTGCATATGTAGTGAGGTGTAATATGTAAACTGAAAATTGTGTTGCAATTGAAATTTTATTGTAATTGAAAATGTAAATGCGGTGAGAGCTCAAATTTGTACTATTCGAATTTGTAAAATATTTGTTTGAATAAAATAGTTGTTTGAATATGAATTCTAAGTAATTTATTTAATTCAGAAAATATTTATTTAATTATGTGAAAAATAATATAGCACAACAACAAATACATTTAAACGAATATATATATATATATATATATATATATATATATATATGTTTATTGCCATCAAACAAAAATCATATACTAGCATATTCTACATAGTCCACCACTTGCATTGGAATAGGCATATATATGTTTACATCTACTTAAATATAAATATGATTTTTATGCTTTTTTAACTTTTGGACTCGATACCGATCCCTGATCTTCGAATTGGTACCGACTCTAAACTTGGGATATTTTCCAAGTTTGGTTAAGAATGCGTGTTTGAGATGTTATAAAGCCCACTTGCTCCATTCTTTTTCCTCACTTGCCTTACTTGCCAACTGATCCAAGAGTTCAAGCTGCCATTATAACATTAGATTCAAAATCGAATCTTGCTTCTATCCAAACCTTACACCGATGTCGCCTATCCTCACCTGCAACTGCCATCACCCACCTTTTCGTGGTCAAACCTATCTCCATTGACCCGTGCCCTAATCTCCATCTTGCAATTTGACCCAATCCTAAGACCAAATCGTTTTGCTTCTGATGAGGTCGGTAGTGAACTTGACTATGAGCATAGATGAGGAGAAACAGACATAGGTGAACGTTGTGGTTTGGGAGGTGGCAAAGGTGGAAGAAGAAGAAAGAGTGAATCTTGGCTAAGTTTTGAGTTGTTCAACTCCAACACTTAGACAAAATTTCCAAATTTTTATTCACATCTTAATCCTTGTTGTGAACTAGAGATCTCTTCTGGGTCTTGACCCTTTCCAAAGCATGGCAAATGATGTGAAACTTGTCGGGATGGTTAGCGATGATGGTCATGTCATATCTAGAATTAAAAATGAACTGTTGGTGAACATTAGAAACTTGAACTGCACAACACTGCATGACACCGCACTAGAATTCACTTTAGCATGGGAGTATAGCTTTTATCACTCTAATGTTGATTATCTGTTAAATTTTTTTAATAGAAATAGACGAGAGACGTTCCAATGTCTTGTTGCAAAAGCCATAGGCTCATTGCCTTCAGGATATATCAAATCTAATGCAGAGTCACGCTCAGCTTCAACTCAACATACACAGCAAAATCCAATTCAGCAATAATAGCAAAAAGAGATCCCACCAGTTGAACAACAAAATCTTAAGAATCCCAAAGTCAAGCAATATGCTCCTGAAATTCGGTTGAGCTAGTAGCTGGTCCAGATGTAGACCTTGCACCTGACACTCTCGAGGTCGGGTGTCGTTCGAGGTTGGGTGCCGTTCAAGGTAAATTTAGACCGTTCGAGGAAGGGTGTCGTTCGAGGCGAATTTAGACCATTCGCAGTTAGGTGCCGTTCGTGGCAAACTATCACCGTTTGCGGTCAAGTGCCGTTCGTGGCGAATTGTGGCCGTTCGCGGTCAAGTGCCATTCGTGGCGAATTGTGACTGCTCGCGGTTGGGTGCCTTTCAAGGCGAATTGTGACCATTCGCGGTCGGGTGCCATACGAGACGAATTGTGACCGTTCGAGGCGAATTGTAAGTTCCCGGGGGGATTTAGTATCATCAATGTTAGATTCCACATTCGAGTGAGTTTTTAAATTGTTTGCCATGGCGGTTTATCGCCATCTCTAAGCATGCCTGAGGACCGTTCGCGATCCCATGCTTATGTAAGTGACTTAGCCGTTATGGAATTACAAATGCTAGATTTACATTCCAAATGAGTCTTACAACCAAATCAAGTCCAGATGCAAAAAATAGGAAACAAAGCAAAACAGAAACGTCAAAGTGCAAATGCCTACACTGATGCGGTTGATAGTCATCTCAGAGCATGCCTATGGAACGTTCATGATCCTGAACATGTGTAAGCGACTTAACCGTGTTAGTGTGGAGTTTTCCACTTATTCATCATTATTTCAATCAGTTGATGACAAGCTGATGCCTCAATCCCGAGCCATCCCCAATTGGTGCAGATGGTGGTCGTTCTTGCTCCACTGTTACTGCTCGCCTCTTCATGTACTGCAATAGTATGTCGTTATGGATATGCCCCTCTATCTCATCCCCCAAGTGTCTACAATCATTGGTACTATGGCCGCTTAGCTCATGGAATAAGCAGTACTTGTCTGATTTCTTCTCATTGTTGGTCGGATCCCTCTTCATTGGCCTCCGGTAGGGAACCTGCCCCCTAGTGTCTTGGTAGATTCGTTCCAAAGTCTCGTTCAGCCTGAATAAGAGGTGAATCTCGGCTCCTTTCGCGGCCGCTTTGACTCATCACAACTATCCTCTACTTTTCGTTTCCCTTCATTCTTCCTGAACCATTTCCGGACGGATCTCCGTTTTTGACTGCATAAACATCAACTCCCTCTCCTTCTTCTCTCAGCATTTGCATCCTCTTGTCACGGAAACCTTTCTGCCTCATGATAAAACTCTCCCAGCCCATGGGCGGATCACTTGTCAATGAGTTCTTGAATTCTGTGCCATCGGCTATGCCAGATACAACTGCCATCAAAACCATGGATGGATCTGGTCAATCCACCGATGTTGCCGCTGCATTGAATTGTGTTAAAAAACTCCTCAAAGATTCCACGGTTCTTTACTTCAGTGTTGTCAAACTTATTATATTCTGGGGTCTCGAAATGTGAACTCTGAACTGCCCTATAAACATCTCAGTCAACTTGGTCCATGTCCCAATGAAGCTGCTCTCCAATTTTCTGAACCATAATGCTGCTATGTCTGTCAAATGTAATGGGAAACACTAGGCCGTAACCTCCTTCGATCCTTTAGTACCTCCACGTGCCTCATATACCTCGTCAGATGAACAATAGGATCATTCCTTCCATCGTATATACCCAGTGTTGGTGGATTCCTAGTCTGCCTATTTGCGGGAGTAAAGGGGCTTCTGTTCACATCTTCCAAATCTCTATTCACTAATCCTCCCCTCATGGCTCGTTTGACCATCTCCGCCAATCTATCACTATCTCCAAGCTATAGACCTTATTCGTTGCCTCCGATCTGCCCCTCAAGATCATGAGGGAGTCCTGGAATCTACTATCCCGGATGGGCATTCATTCATTTATCAATGCCGTGTTGCACAGTTCCAACTGGTGCCATGCCTGAGGTTGGATCAACATGCTCCTAAGGAGCGCCTCCCAGCTCAGGGGTTGCTTCTGATGGTCCTGCTGTATCTGATTGCCTATTGGGCCGTTCTGGTCTAGCTTCGAGGATCTGGACTATAGCTGCACCTGCTGTTCCAACTTGTCCAAATTGTTTGAGAATATTCTGCCTCATCTCCTCCTATCTTTTCAATGATTCTTCACGCATAGCCGCCATCATCATCACCATATCATATCTAGTGATGAAGACTGAAGTCTAATTAGCTCCTGAGGATGCTTCCTGGCTTCCTTCATGTCGACTTCTCTCCACTCTTTTCTCCTTATTGTTTGCTTCGTCGTAGCTTTCCAGATCAAGTCTTCAAGCCTTTGGATCAAAAATCCAAGCTGTAAAATCCCCAAGTGCTAGCATTCTCGGTGGAAGCATCAAAATGTTTACGCCAAAACTGATCACAAACACCCAATTGTTGATGAAACCACCCGTTCACAATCACATATCATAGATAGCAAGTATGTAGAGAATATAAATATGAAGAAAACTCAAATTTTAAAAAAAGTAAGCAACAAGAAAACAAGATTTATAGTGGTTCGACGTTGTAGCCTACGTCCACTTCGAAGGTTTGTTGTTTTATTGATGATTCTCAACTAGTTTACAATGAACAAGTGATAGTATTCAAGTTACAATGAAGTTCCAGCAGAGTAATAGCGTAGATGAACGAAAAGGTCCATTTTCTGTTGGCATTAGAGTGCTATTTATAGGCATAGGCTGGAAATATCCAACTTAGATCTCGGAATACATCTTCTCACATGCGGATGGGCCCACCGGATCGATCCAACGTCATTTGGGATCGATTCATGATTGATCCATATACTCTTCGTATCAATCAAAAAATGATCCAATAAGGATGGGATCGATCACGAACGTTCCTCTGGTGGTATGCAAGCTGTGGTGAAAATTTGAAGGCATTTGGAGTTGCAGATCTTGAGTCATGATCGATCGAAGGTTGAATTAGTAGGTTGGCTAATAGCTTCATATCGATTCCTTCATATCCATGCCATTTGTATTGATCGAACGTGTATCAATCAAGGTGATATGGAGCAATTGTCCAGGAGTGATCCACTTTTCATGCCATATGATCGATTCTTCTACTGTTAGACCATGCTTTTTGTATCCATTCTATAGGTTGCTTTTCGTATCGATATTTGGGGTCGTTTTCGTATCCATGCTTACGTATCGCTTCGTATCGATCAAAGTTGGCACATATTGTTTGCATCGATCATTTAGAGGTGGATTTCATATCGATCTGTGGCCGATCGATACGAACTGGACGCCCAAGTAATTACTATGGATACGAAGGAGGCTGTCTTTTGGATGGATACGAAAATGAGTGGCATCTAATGAATACAAATGGGAATGGATTTAATGGATACGAACCAGGGCCTTCCCTCTTAGTTTTGATCAATTCATTTCTAACTTGAAGCAGCCGCCTCCTTGACTCGAATTAACCTTACTACTGACTCGGAGCAAGTGCTGTGGTGACTCGAAGCAGATTATAAATGCGCTAATCCATCAAAGACTCGAATCAAATCCTTCTTTGACCCGAAGTAGCATGCCTAAATACCCAAAGCGAGCCCAGGGATGACTCGAAGCAAACTCCAAGCAACTTGAAATGACTCAGTCTTTGTTGAAACCATATTTTAAACATCTTACGCTGTTTGTTCATCGATTATGCTATGTATTGGCCTCATGATTATGTTTATCATATGTGAAAATTCAGCTCTGATCATTGTGCAATCGATTGAGTTAAATCTGCTGGTGTGTTGCCTTGCCAAAAGGCGGTTTAACACCAACCGCCAACACTACTTACTCAAGGATCTAGTAGTTATGGAGGTAAGATCGACATTAACGAATCATATAGGACTAAAGCAGAAGGAGGACACAATTATGGAGGAGATTTTCAACAGCCTTAATAAAGGTGAGCGTTTTCCCCATGATAGTAGATATGCTTTAGACCAAAGAGGTTGTCTGAGGAGAGATTGATGCCTATGCATCCTAAAGTCGGAAGATGTGTTAGAGGAAGTTCTAACAGACTATCACCATTTAAAGATGACTATTTACCCCGAAGGAAATAACATGTATAAAGATATGAAAAGGCTTTTTACTGGCCCGAAATTAAGAGAAAGGTTGTGAAGTATGTTGAATATGCGATTGTATGATTTTTGTTTGATGATAATAAATATATATATAAATTCGTTTAAATGTATTTGTTAATATACTATTTTATTTTTCATAGATTAAATAAATATTTTCCAAATAAAATAAATAACACGGAATTTGAATTCAAACAGAAATTTTATTCAAACAAATATTTATTACAATTTTTGTGTAGTACAAATTTCAAGCTCTCACTATATACAACTTCAATTATAATACAATTTTTGATTACATCACAATTTCACATTTACATTGCGCTCACTACATATCACTTATTCACTCAACTCGTACTGATCTTCAACTTCATTCCAACGTGAATCCGGCATTTGAAAAATCTGCAAAAATATACATTGACGCAGTAAAATTGAAAATAAAATATTTTTGCAGTATAAAATAAAATGTGGACTTTGAAAATAATATTTTCCTTGGTTATTTGGGTTGTTCGTCATCATTTAATTTTGAATTCATCATACACGAACAGCTTGTGACATACACAGTGTATTACTATATATGCCACAAGGCCATGAACACAGATATATGCACTTGATAGAATTACAGAGACAGGTGAGCACAGGTCAAACCCAAAACGTAGGGTTCAACTCAAGTGCAATAAAAATAATGACACGACACAAGCGCAAGGTCAAACCCGAGCTTTAAGCTGGATTCAACTCGGGTGCGCTACAAAACATCATAAAACTATCGAGCATAAAATTCAAATACAACCAAACAATGCAGTGATGCATATGCAATTAAATGCCACCAAGCGAATATGATAACACAATACATCAAATGAAACAGTACCAACATAAGTAAGTGAGATAAGACTACACATTCAAATGCATGACCATCAAACTAAGTCAGAAACCCACAGTAACAAGTTCAACATGAAGGCCAGATTCTTCATGAAACAAATATGCAAACTGCCTCGAATGGTACAAGTTAAAGACTGCAACACTACGGCAACTACAAGTAATAGCAATGTGAAACTAAACCATAAAGAAGTCAATGCAAATGCAACATCCATGCTACAGGTCCGAAACTCAAAGACAATCACAATTCTCAACTAAAACTCCAAATACACATGAAGTATACAAGAAAAACTCAAATCAGAGGCAGCTGGTAACAGCTACAACAATGAACCAGAAATTACAAAACCAAAACATCAACTAAGTTCAAATGGTCAAGACACCTACAACACAAAGTGAAACTGCTCATACACACGAAGCACAATGCACCACTAACCATACAGCAAAGCCAATACACTAACACAAATAAACCAAATAGAATATGTACACAAACGCATATCATCCCATATGCAAACAGTTCAAAGTCGAAGGCTTAACACATATGTTGAACAAGACAAAGTGAGAGAACCAGTAAATGGCACAACAATCCAAATCAAAATGAACCAGATGGAGCTGCAACAGCAGGAATGAGTTCAACATGTATGCAACAGTGACCAAGTGGTCTGTGACAATATCAGGTGAAGCCACCAACATTTCATATCACAATACCATGCACCAAAAATACAACATGCAGTATGTAGTGATACACAGTATGAAAGTATCAGTTTTGAACAAGACGGAGAACCAGTAAGTAGCTCAACATCAATATGCAAGAAATCGAGATTGAAACCGTACAGCAACAAGTTGATATGCAAACGAAGAATGCAGTGGACATAAATGATGAAGCAATGCAATATGAACCAGACAGTACACAAGTACAGGCAAATGAAAACAGTGGTGAAAAAAACATAAACGAGGTAGCAGTCTCAAAATAACTAGGGTACAAGTTCGAATCAAGCTCAACAGCACAACATCAAGCAACATCAAGTTAAAGCCATGCGCAACTGACCGGAGTCAAAGGAAACGTAGATCAAAATCAACACCAGCACAGTTCAAATTCGAAACCATGGTGGCCAAGTAAATTAACCAAGTCACGAATCAGGAACGTGAGTATCAAGTAACAATTATATGAAATTGACAAAGTCAGATAAATCATCAGCATCAAAACATAATCAAATAGCCGAGACGAAGTCAAGCAAACTATCAGACGAACACAAAATTATGAATTCGAATCTTATAAAAACCCATTCATCATCGGCTTTAAAGTCCATCAAGTTCAAGTAAGCCAAAACCAGTAAAGGAAAAGGAGTAAATTACATACTAGAATCAAATTCGAACTTGATCGAATTGAAGTAGCCAAAGACAATTCAAAGAGCCAAATAATCGACGAAAGAAATGAACTGGAAAACATCTATTTCGATTAAGCAACCGAAAGTCAACGACTTCAGAAACAAAGCCCTAATTTTCAAGCAAAGGAAAACGAGAACAAGCCGCCATTACCTAGAGCAAAGGAAAAAGGAACGACCGATATTCATAAAAGAAATAAAGAAGGCCGCATTTGTTTTTTTAAAATTGGGCCGGCCTTTTCTTTTTTAATTGAGATTTAATTAGGGTTTTAAATTAGGGTTTAGTTACTTTTGTTTTTAAATTGTTTTTTAATTTGTATTTCTCTTTTAAATGTTGTAATTACTAGTCGTGTGACTAGGGGACAAACTACGTGGTGTAGTTTGAGAATTCG
The DNA here is from genome assembly GCA_030765085.1 of Allium cepa. Lineage (NCBI taxonomy): Eukaryota > Viridiplantae > Streptophyta > Magnoliopsida > Asparagales > Amaryllidaceae > Allium > Allium cepa. Next base: position 18,883,449 of record CM060941.1, read on the forward strand.
CAACTCAGTGGCTGAGTTGTGGCAGGGTTTTGAGCGTAGAGTTAGGTTAGCCGGTAGCGGGTGTCGCGAGTTTATGTGTGTAAGCGTGTGACTACTTAATTTCTAGTAGAAACCTTAGGGCCAGCACGTAGGCAGGGTTTTGCCGAAGCTGGGTAAATTTTGTGTCGTTCTATTTCTGCATTTATTATTCTCTATTACCTGTGCTGCTATAATTTTGATATATTTGTGTTAAAATAATTTTATAAGCTTCCGAAATAATTTTTATAGTCAACGGTATCACCCTATTCAACCCCCTCTCGGGTGAAATCGATCCTACAAGTGGTATAAAAGTTAGGAATAGAAGTCAGCTTTTGTTTTAAAAAAAATGTTTTTTTCAAAAACCAATTTTTGTTTTAAAAATTTGAATTTTTAAAATGGCTTCTTTAATAATGCTTTCGCTGAGAGTCAGTCCATAGTTAAACCACCAATGTACAATGGTGAATACGCATACGGGAAAAATAGAATGAAAATTTTTCTGAAAACCATTGACGCTTGGAATGTTATTGAGACAGGTTATAAAGCACCAACTATAATTGTAGATAATTAGGAAATAGAGAAACTAAAGATGGACATAACTAGAAAATAAATTACAAAATGCTAATGCTAAAGCCATGAATTCTATTATCTGTACATTGGATCAATTTGAATTTAATTATGTCTCACATTGTCTAACTGCGCAGGAAATATGGCACACACTAGAAGTGACTCATGAAGGAACATCTCAAGTCAAAGAATCTCGCCTTGCCATGATAAGCAGCGAATACGAGAACTTCACAATAGCGAAGGAAGAAAATGTCAAAGAGATGTATGGACGACTTTCTAATATCGTATACAAATCAAAAGCTCTCGGAAAATCATACACGGAATTGGAAATAGTATGAAAAATTCTCAGAGTCTTTCCACGAAGATTTGAAGCAAAAGTGACTGCCATTCAAGAATCAAAAGATTTAAAACAGATTAAAGTTGAAGAACTCATCGGAATTATCACCACATATGAGCTAGAAATGAAATTCAAGGAAGAACATGAAGGAGGAGATACTCGAAAGAAATCAATATCTCTCAAAGGAACAACCGAAAGTGATGAAGATAACGATGATGCTGGAGTAGCAAAGCTGGCACTACTAATGATGAAATTTAAAAAGTTGAATCACAGTTACGGATATCCAGCTCGAAATCAAAAATTGAAAAGCAGAATAGCCAAAGCACTAGACTACTCAGAAGAACAGAAGATCATCTGTCACAAGTGCAACCAACCCTGACATATCAAGCCCAATTGTCCTCAAAATCGACGCGACTTTGAAAAGAAATAAAAAAGGAGAAGTTTTGCAACCATGTGGAATACAAGTGATGAAGATAATCAAAGTACTAGCAGTGAGAGTGAGAAAGCAGATATGTGCCTTCAAGGTAATATAATTGATAGCGACGATGACGAACCAAGCGAGGTATCAAAACTCACTCACTCAGAATTACTTATATATTTCCACGAAGTAAATGGCTGTTTTGAACGACTTAGGGAGAAGTATGCCAAACTTGAATCACAAAAAGATACTTTGATAGAATTAAATGAATAACTTGACCAATTAGTTAAAACCTATCAAAGTAGGATCCCTAAGTGTGATAAGTGTCCAACATTTGAAGAAGAAATTAAAAAATCAGAAATTAAAATAAAATCACTTGAAAATGAAATTCTGAATTTGAAAGAGAGTGAAAATACTAGGAGAGAGAATTCTATTAAAAAGTGCACAAAATTATTAAACGAAAATGAATCCCTCAAAACACAAGTCCAACAATTGTCAACGACTTTAGATAAATTTTCCAAAAGTGAAAAATCGTTGAATATGCTCTTAGGAAAACAAACTGTTAATACAGTTAGACAAGGACTTTGGTATAATCAATATAAAAATGTTAGAAATGAGATTAATCAAGTAAATTCAATGTGCACAATTTGTAGAAAATTTGGACACAATAAAAATAGTTGTTGGTATAGACCCAAAAACGTAAAAACTATTCCAATTTGGGTTCCAAAAGGCACAAATACAAAATATCTCAAAGTTAAACAAATTTGGGTGCCAAAATAAACATATATAAATAGTTATGGGTCTTTACAAATTATTTTTCAAAATATTCTGCCACTAACAATCATGTACCTATAAAAACAAATAGGTCGCAAAAATCTTTCATCTGTAGGTGTGGTGGCAGGCTAAGGAACAAAAATAGTGTTACTTGGATTCTGGCTGTTCCAAGGACACAATGAGCGACAAAGCAAAATTCCTTAGCCTAGTATAAAGGTGACAGAGTCACAATGGACAACAACAAAAAATATCATAAAGGTAAAACAAGTAATAGTATATTGAACGATATATTAAATGTGATAATCTGCACCATAATTTGAGTCAAATCAGCCAATAATGTGATGATGAAATAATGACGATTTTTGATTCTGACTTATTCAAAATTTTTGGCCAATTATATTCTCCTGCCAAGAACACTATAAAAATCTCTAGATTCTTTGAATTACTTCATATATATTAGTTTGGATTAATAATAGTGTTTTATTGGACGATAATACATTTGGTTATTTTATGGCTGACTTTATATTCACAGTTTTTGATTATTTACACGGCTTCAATTCAAATTCAAGAGAATGTCATTTAAAAAGATGTTAAAATTGATTTTGAGATATTTTGTCGCACGCTTCATGGTTTGGTCTATCAAATTCAATCAATAATATTTTTTGAGTGAAAGAGAAATTCATATGCAGATTACACTAGTAATCTAGTTGATAGAAAATTACTAGTTGAACGTGATTTTTGTTGAGACATTTAGTACCTGCATCGTTTTTCAAAGAAAATATCTGCGTATTTTTCATTTCAAATAATTTTCAAATAGCAGAAATGTTTTCTCATATAACCCCTTCTAAAAAATCATTTTTGACCATGTTTTCGGATCAGTCATTTTGAAAAATTGATTTTATAATTATTTTTGAATTTGATTTTAAATGACTGTTTTGACTTATCTGACTCCCTAATCGCTATCGAAAAGATAAACAGTGATTGAAAAAGTGATGAGTGTTGATATTTATCATATATTATGACTTGAGACGGTATAGTTAGTAAATTTCTTTAGAAATTTAAACAAGAGTTATAAAAATTTTTGTTGGTAAAAATTCTACGACCATCTCTATTTCTATCACATTTATAACAACCATCACTCATCAAAATTCAATATAGTTTGTCAATATGTGGTACTTTAAACAGGAATCATTCTTTTTCATTTTACATTTTTTAAAAATAAAAAAATATATTAATAATAATAAAATAAGTAAAATCCAAAGTATTCTCTCATTTAAAAGTCCTCACGGTTATGCACGGGTTAATTACTTGGAATTTATTATGTGCCTCCATGCTCATTCAAAAGTTCTCACGGTTATGCATGTATGGAACATATATCAAAATTGATTTTTAAAATAAACAAGTTAATTCTAATCCCATTTAAAATCCCTTACGGTTATGCATGGTTAGAAGATACTTGAATTCATATTTTTTTAAATAAAATTGGAATACTACTAATCTCATTTAAAAGTCCTAACGGTTATGCATGGTTGGTAGATTCAAATTCTTGATATAAGTATACCACAAATAGACACAAATGCATGGTTTTATATGATGACATCATTCCCATCATTCTGAAAGTGGAATATGCGCCCAACAAAGTATTTATGATTTTTGTTTGATTTTCTATTGAAATTTAATACTTATATTCAATTAAGTTTTAATGTTGGATTAACATCTATCACTTTATCTCCATTTTTCTAACACTATTACTCTTTTGCTGATAACAAAAGGGGGAGAGAAAAGTTAAGATTTTGTTAGATAAAATCAAGCAAAGGTAAAATATTTTCTATTTGCATCTAGACTCACTTGCATATTTTTAATTGTATGCATATATGAATGGGGAGCTTTGTGTAGAGAGGAAGCATTTAAATAGAGGGAGCAATTAGTGTATATCAACGATCAAATATATTTATCATATTCAAAATCTTAAATATATGTTTGTTATCATCAAAAGGGGGAGATTATTGAATATGCGATTATATGATTTTTGTTTGATGATAATAAACATATATATATTCGTTTAAATGAATTTGTTAATATACTATTTTATTTTTCATAGATTAAATAAATATTTGCTGAATAAAATAAATAGCACAGAATTTGAATTCAAATAGAAATTTTATTCAAACAAATATTTATTACAATTTTTCTATAGTACAAATTTCAAGCTCTCACTATATACAACTTCAATTATAATACAATTTTTGATTACATCACAATTTCACATTTACATTGCACCTCACTACATATCACTCATTCACTCAACTCGTACTGATCTTCAACTTCATTCCAATGTGAATCCAGCATCTGAGAAATCTGCAAAAATATACATTGACGCGGTAAAATTGAAAATAAAATATTTTTGCAGTATAAAATAAAATGTGGATTCTGAAAATAATATTTGCCTTGGTTATTTGGGTTGTTCATCATCATTTAATTTTGAATTCATCATACACGAACAGCTTGTGACATACACAGTGTATCACTGTATATGCCACAAGGCCGTGCACATCGATATATATACTTGATAGAATTACAGGGATAGGTGAGCATAGGTCAAACCCAAAACGCCGGGTTCAACTCAAGTGCAATAAAAATAATGTCATGACACAAGCACAAGGTCAAACCCAAGCTTTAAGTTGGATTCAAACCAGGTGCGCTACAAAACATCATAAAACTGTTGAGCATAAAATTCAGATACAACCAAACAGTGCTGTGATGGATATGCAACCAAATGCCACCAAGTGAATATGATGTCACAACACATCAAATGAAACAGTACCGGCATAAGTAAGTGAGACAATACTACACATTCAAGTGCATGTCCATCGAACTAAGTCAGAAACCCATAGTAACAAGTTCAACATGAAGGCCAGAGTGTACATGAAACAAATATGCAAACTGCCTCGAATGGTACAAGTTAAAGACTGCAACACTACGGCAACTACATGTGATAGCAGTGTGAAACTAAACCACAAAGAAGTCAATGCAAATGCAACATCCATGCTACAGGTCTAAAACTCAAAGGCAATCACCAATCTCAACTAAAAATCCAAAGTACACATGAAGTATACAAGCAATGCTCAAACCAGAGGAAACTGGCAATAGCTACAACAATGAAACAGAAATTACAAAACCAAAACATCAACTAAGTTCAAATGGTCAAGACAGCTACAACACAAAGTGAAACTGCTCATATACACGAAGCACAGTACACCACTGACCATACAGCAAAGCCAATACAGTAACACAAATAAACCAAATAGAATATGTACACAAATACATATTAGCCCATATGCAAACAGTTCAAAGTCGAAGGCTTAACACATATGTTGAACAAGACAAAGTGAGAGAACCAGTAAATGGCACAACAATCCAAATCAAAATGAACCAGATGGAACTGCAACAGTAGGAATGAGTTTAACATGTATGCAACGGTGACCAAGTGGTCTGTGACAATATCAGGTGAAGCCACCAGCATTTCATATCACAAAACCAAGCACCAAAAATACAACATGCAGTATGCAGCGATACACAGTATGAAAGTATCAGTTTTGAACAAGACAGAAAACCAGTAAGTAGCTCAACATCAATATGCAAGAAATCGAGATTGAAACCATACAGCAACAAGTTGATATGCAAATGAAGAATGCAGTGGAGACAAATGATGAAGCAATGCAATATGAACCAGACAGTACACAAGTACAGGAAAATGAAAACAGTAATGAACAAAACATAAACGAGGTATGTCTCAAAATAACTAGGGTAAAAGTTCGAATCAAGCTCAATAACACAACATCAAGTTGACGCCATGAGCAACTGACTGGAGTCAAAGGAAACGTAGATCGAAATCAACATCAGCACAGTTCAAATTCGAAACCGTGGTGGACAAGTAAATTGACCAAGTCACGAATCAGGAACGTGAGTATCAAGTAACAATTATATGAAATTGACAAAGTCAGATAAATCGTCAACATCAAAACATAATCAAATGGCCGAGGCGAAGTCAAGCAAACTATCAGACGAATACAAAATTAGGAATTCGAATCTTATAAAAACCCATTCATCATCGGCTTTAAAGTCCATCAAGTTTAAGTAAGCCAAAACCAGTAAAGTAAAAGGAGTAAATTACATACCAGAATCAAATTCGAACTTGATCGAATTGAAGTAGCCGAAGAGAATTCAAAGAGCCAAACAATCGACGAAAGCAACGAACTGAAACATCTATTTCAATTAAGCAACCGAAAGTCGGCGACTTCAGAAACAAAGCACTAATTTGCAAGCAAAGGAAAATGAGAACAAGTAGCCATTATACAGAGCAAAGGAAAAAGGAACGGCTGACATTGATAAAAGAAATAAAGAAGGCCGTGTTTTTTTTTAAAAATTGGGCCGGCCTTTTCTTTTTTAATTGAGATTTAATTAGGGTTTTAAATTAGGGTTTAGTTTCTTTTGTTTTTCAATTGTTTTAATTTGTATTTCTCTTTTAAACGTTGTAACTACTAGTCGTGTGACTAGTGGAAAAACTACGTGGCGTAATTTGAGAATTCGCAACTCAGTAGCTGAGTTGTGGCAGGGTTTTGAGCGTATGTTAGGTTAGTCAGTAGCGGGTGTCGTGAGTTTACGTGTGTAAGCGTGTGACTACTTAATTTCTAGTAGAAACCTTGGGGGCAACACGTAGGCAGGGTTTTGCTGAAGTTGGGTAAATTCTGTGTCGTTCTATTTCTACATTTATTATTCTGCTATTATCTGTGCTGCTATAATTTTGATATATCTGTGTTAAAATAATTTTATAAGCTTCCGCAATAATTTTTATAATTAACAGTATCACCCTATTCACCCTTCCTCTAGGGTGAAATCGATCCTACAAAGTATGTTTCTAAGTGTTTAACATGTCAAAAGATGAACACAGAGCAAGGGAAGCTTGGAAGGCCATTATTGCCATTGGTAGTGCCAACTTGTGTGTGGAAGCATATACATGGACTTTATTGATTGGTTGCCTAGAAGCCAAAGAGGCAATGAAACTATTTAGATTATAGTTGATAGACTCACTGAGAACACCCACATTATTCCTATTAGAAGCAATAGGACTACAGCATCTCTGGCACCAATTCATGTTAGGAAGTGGTGCGATTTCATATTGTCCTAGTCAGTTTCGTTAGTGATAGGGATCCCTTGTTTACTACTGTATTTTGGGGAAGTTTTCAATTTTCTTCGGGGACGACTTTGAATTTCAGCATCGCTTATCACCTTAAACTGATGTCTAAAGAGAAAGGGTTAACAGAATTTTAGAAGACTTGTTGTGAGCTTGTATCATGGATTTTGGAGAATCTTGGGAACAACACTTACCTTTGGTAGAGTTCACATATAATTGTAGTTACCAAGAAATGACTGGTATAGCACCCTATAAAGCCTTATATAGAGGTCGTGAAAGTCGCCTAATTGCTAGTGGAAACAACTGAAAAAAGTCATACTTGGACCAGATTTGATCCGTGAGACCTCGAAGAAGGTAGAACTGATTAGATGGCTAATTAAGACCAAACAGGACTATCAGAAGTTCTACGCTGACAGACTAAGGAAGGAATTGGAGTTTGCTACTAGAGATATGGCATTTGTCAAAATTTCCCCTCTTAGGAAGGTCATGAGGTTCGGTACTTCTCAGAAGTTGGAGCCTAAGTTCGTCGGGCCATTCCCAATTTTAGAGAGGTGGGGAAACTTGCTTATAGAGTGGAGCTTTTGAATAGATTAGTGGGAGTCCGTGACGTCTTTCATGTTTCGCATTTGAGAAAATATCTACATGACATTGCTATTGTGATGGAGCTTGATCGGTTAACAGATGTTGAGACAGAGTCGATCGCCCTCTATTCATATTACACTTAGTGGAACACAGTATTAAGAAGCTTCATAGTAAGAAAATTATGTGGGTCTAATTTCTATTAGGAGATAACCCAAACTGAAGAAAAGATGAAGGCTTCTTATCGTGAACTTTTCTTTGGTAATTTTTCTCTCTCTAAATATAATAGTTGGTTATATCGTTGTTACTAAATTGGATGGTAGGGGATGGTTACTACACTTTATAATTTATTTTTCTGCACTCACAGAGAAGTTTATGTATATTTAGGATGTTTTTATACATACCTATATGCCACTAACTTGCATTCACGCTAGGACTGAGCTCACTTGTATTATGATGCATACATAATCACATTTGCGTTTTTTGGTTGAGTGGACGGTTGTGCAGATTATTTTAAATAATTTTATCATCGAGGATTTTAGGGCGAAATTCGTTTTGGGGTAGGGGAGAGAATGTAGCATCCTGCAAAATTTTAGTAATAATTTAAATAAATAAAAATAAGGCTAAAAACAGAATTTCTGTAACTTTCAAAATTTGGTCATGAATGTTGCACTATTGCATTCAAGGCGATTTTCTAATGAATTTTCATATATAATTTGTTGAAATTGAAATGAAAACGAAGAATTTATGGACATTTGAAGTTTTTGAGTATAAAATAATTTAAATCGGATTTAAAGTTTAAAATTTAAATTTGGAAGAATTTCAAAAGTTTGAAACTTGAATTTGAACAATTCCTTGGGCTGGAGGTAAAACTAACTGTAACATTGATGTTAACAGTGATTGGTTAGAAATAGTTAGGGTAACAAATCAAAATAAGCAGAAGAAAACAAAATAATCAAAAATAAACATGTCAGTCGACTCAGGCCGTTGACTACCCCATGGGGCAATGGTCGACAGATTGAGACGTTTCAGCAATAAAAACGTCTTGGCTAGACGACCCGGATTCATTTAATTTTAGTTTGATGGCTCTTGTTCCTTCTTACCTCTATAATAGACCCCTAGACCACCCCTATTATCCTTATAATTTTTTTATAGCAATGGGGAAACCCTGTCAAAATCTCTCCTCTAAGGGTTTCAGAAAACAGTAAACTTTCACGTAAGTAATTCTAATTTTTAATCTCTAATTTCAATTAATTTTCCAATTCTTCTTCTCTCTATCTTCTAATCTCTAAAATAATATATATATATATATATATACAATCTATTTGTTGTATATTCAAAATGGAGGAGATCTAATAGCGGTTTGGAAGAAAAATAAATCGGATCCAATCTTAAATCAAGAAATCTTTTGTAAGTGAAATTTCAATATTTCCCATTCTAGCTTCTATGTCGTATTTATTTGGATTTGATATATGCCTTGGGAAATTCTGTAAATGCAAAATTTAAAACAGTAAAACCCTAGAATTTCTCTAAGTAAGTATCAATCTTTGAATATGTTGGAGTTGTAATCTTTTTATATTAATATATCAGAATTGAATCAAATTGTTTTTAGCTAGATTATCTGTGGTCAGTTCAAATTGTTTCCTTTTATCTCCAATTGTACTGTTAAAGGGGTCTAAAAGTAAACAAATTAGAAATGGCATGTAAAGAACGCATTTGATTGATTGTAGTTTACACTGCCTCTTTCTTCCACTTGAATAAATAAAGAATTTCTTTCTCGCTCCAAATTCAAATGTGTAAAGGTTGAACCGAACAAAAATGATCTAATTTAGTAAACCATTTTTTCTAAAATAGAAAATTTATTCTGATATAATAATATAGGACAAGTTAGATGATTCCATCGTAACACAAGTCTATTTATATTTGGCGATGGGTAGTAGTTATTTTGTTTGGAATCTGAGATTTGTATGAGACTGATATTTCAAATTATCTTGTAAACGAATTATTGTCAATTATTGAAATGTAATAATTAAACCTTAAATTCTATGCATGTTATATATATATATATATAGTAACGTCCCACCATTTTGGAAGGTTTTAAATCGACGTTAAGCTACATATGTTAGACTCAAACCATTCAAAAGGAAGGATTGTTGTGTGGTAAATAAGAAAAGCAGAGAAAGAAAGAAAAAACAAACATAGAATCTCACGGCGGAATTACAAAATATAATAATCAAATAAACAACTTATGAAGCTATTTTATAAATAACATTTGATTGCGCATTTACACTACAAAATCAGAGTACATACAACATTAATAATTAAATAATGCAATGGAACAACATAATGCAGTGTTATGAATATAATAAATAGCAATAGTACTAAATCTTCGTCTTCGTCCCCTAGAAAGCAGTCTTCGATATAATGAAAAGGTTAGAATGACCTGAGCGAATGGAAAAGACCGAGTCAAAACTTAAAATTCTTATGTAAGTTAAATCAACAGCAAATAAATATGAGTGTAACGGCATCAGAGTTGTTTATGGGTTTGACATCTCCTATCCAAAGTCTAACATGAGTGCAATAACTTAAGAGATGTTTGGGATTTCCATCTCCTAAGGATCCGTTAAACTATCTACATACATAGTACAATATGATATTATAATAGTATCTACAATAAAGTAAAGCATTAAAATAGCGTTAAGGCGTTACCCATATCCCCTTTAACACATTTTATATACTCGCATATGCTATACAGTACCGTAAGCTTCTTCATGAGGTTTACTCATATGGATCTCCATAGGTATGGCACAAACCAAACTCGTAGAAGGCGCGATACGGCATGTGAACACGGCACTCGAGGCAATGCCAAGGTAGGATTATACCATTTGCACTCCCAAACTGGTGGTAAAGCATACAACTATTACCACCTACCTCGGATGTGACGACCCGCCCCTCTACTACCAGAAAGACGTATCATCATTTAGAAAGAAAGGGATAGAAATAGAAGAGAAAGAGAAAGAAAAGAACAACAACATCAGAATCTCACAGCGGAACGGAACAAAATATAATATATCACATAAATATTTCATAGTTTTACATATATCAGAGTTATACAATATCAATACACAAGACAGTTATACATACATCTATCGCTACATACATCAGAGATACATCATACATCAACTACTAACACAGCGGAACTAGATAGATAGCTACATACGTCTGGGAAATCCTGCTCCAAGCTCCTCCAGAAAACAAAGTTCGAAACCTATCTCTTGGCTACTCATAAAAATTTGAGTACCCAAGAGTTTATGAAAAACAAAATATAAACTCCGGGTCAGACATGGGTCTGGTATGAGTAAACGGTTTAAAGTTGTTTAGTTTTGAAAACATTTGAAAATAAAGGTATCACGTAAGACTCCCCACAAATAAATACGGGTAAGTTTTTACCTTACGCTAACCAAAACATTTCATAGGAAATCCAGTGATATTATAATAGTGTCTAGGGTTTTCAAGTAAATAGAAAATAGCCGAAATTGTTACATCTATTAAATTCCAGCTACTAGCCACAAAAGTGGGTAATACAAATCAAAACCGTAGGGTCTCGTAGGGAAAATGGATTTCCAACAATGGAAGGGCTACTGGGGTACCGCCCGTCATAGTACGGGGCCTAGATCATCGTACCGAGGATCACTCCCGACCCCCTGCAACACAAGGCCGGAACCATTCCTTACTGAACAGTCCCGAACAAGATAAACCCCGCAGTTGGCGCGACCAACCGCTCACTAAGCTGAAATATAAAAGGGACATCTAGACAGGGGAAATATCTTGTCCTGCTTGGACATGACCCACCTAACCTTGTTGCATCTCCCCTGTTTTAGCCATTCCCGGTTGCTGAGGCTTGAGGCTGCGATTACCTTTTAAGAACATATCACTTAGAATGCTCATCGTCCACCTGACGATGTGCGAAAGCATTCAATCCATACAAGTTCGTTCTGGGTTCGAACGAAACCGAAGGCATTATCTCGTCACACTCATTTTGGAATCACCCTCAGAGTCAACGTCGATAACCCTTGCATTCTGAATACACCACCTCGATCTTCTTTTCAGAATTCACGACCTAACGTTTAAATTGGATCGATGTGGTTTTCGGAGAATCAAAATTGATTCTTTCGATCCCGGTCTCATCGAATCCAAACGCCATTTTAAGGGCCATGTTGTCTAATTAACTTAACGGTTTAAATAATTTAAATTCAACAATTGAATTAACATAGCATTTATCACAGATACAACATATACAAGCATCATAGATATAACACAGCATATCACAGAGTAACATAGAATATCATCACAATATCACAATCAGGTATTCAATCACAACAGTCTATAAGCAGTCATCTTCAAGTCTTATTTGTAATTAATTCAATTTAGAATTAATTACTTGAGAGTTAAATACTTAACTCTGTTTAATTGATCATTAATTAACAGTTAATTACTTATCTCCTTTCGAATTATTTAATTAATCATTTCTCAACTAATAATTAAGTCTTATGTAATCAAGTTGTTAAACTTTAACTATTTAATTATCTGTTCCTTAATCATAAATTAATAACTTTAATTATTTATTAATAAACTTAATCACCCAATTATTATCTGCTAATTACATAATTAATCAACTGTTCATTTTTCTTTAATTAACTTAAGTAGTTCATTACACATTTCTCACTCACTTAAACATTCATTAATTCCCTAATTGCAATTTTACTTTAATTATTCTTAATTACTTAACGACTAATCATTTATTAGTTCACTTAAGTACATAATTCCAAACTTCAATTAAATTTTAAAAAAAAGTCAACCATTCTTTATTATATTCTATAAACAATTAATGAATGTTGATCTTTTAACTAAATCAACATTTTAAAGGAGATCTACTTTAGCCTATTTGCGATCAACTCATTGCTTCTCACTAACTTATATGTTAATAAGATTTATACTCATCTTATAATAATAACCTAAAATATTAATAATTAAGAGTTTAACACAATTTAAAGTTTTAATTTAAAATAGTTTAACCTTGTATCTAAGTTCTTAATCTTAAAAATGTAAAAAATTTAACAGTGTTCACAGTTTGTAAAAAAAACTGTTTATTTAACTTACTAACAAAAAAACTGTAGTTAACAAAACCGAGTCTCCCCTGCATTATCTCGAGTGCTCCTTCGAGTTCTTTACGCGTTCTCTCTGAGACTCCCCTGTACGTAACTTCTTCTTCTCCCTTACTTTTTCTTCTTTCAGTAAGTTAAGTTTAACTTTATTTTTAAAAATCAAAACATCAGTGAATACCAACGCACCCATCTCGTATACAGCCCGAAGAAAATAGTGGGTCGACTCGAGCACGACACGAAGCACTCACACATTGACAGAAAAACAAAACTCCACCTCCATCACCACCGTGCACGTGCACGGTGGTCAGCCGCACCTCCAGCGGCCCTCGCCAGCGCCCACAAACCACAATTCCGCTCCTTCCCCAAGATCGAAACCCAGAATTTCGACAAGGGGTCGAAATCAAAATATCACCTGATAGTTGAACTTAAAACACAGCTCCTTACCGAAAACCACTCAGTCCGGCAACCCCACATCGCTAGAGGCTATGCCACGCTACCCATGCCAAGACCTACCCCTCAACATCGACCTCCTTGAAGCGTGTGAAGCTCGAGCACACTATGAGGATGAAACTGATGATTCACAGAGTACAGAAAAATTTCCCAACTAAACCCTATATTAGCTTCATTTGACAAATTCTGGCATTGTAAAAATTAGTAAGCATTTTTCCTATACAAATACATCATCAAGTTTGTATCATACAAATTTTCAGAAAATAAAATTAATCAAATCAAGGGATATTGGCAAAAGTGCATCTTTCATTCATATTCAATTTGTACCTTCAATATTAATCTGAAAATCATCATGTCTATTTCAAAAATCCTAGCTTTGTATTCTAATCACTATATGAAATCAAATTTACAAATTTAGACATTCAAATTTTAGCTGTTGATTTATTTCCCTAAAAAAACTGTATATTCTGTTGTTTTGCTCACTGTCAAGCTATAATTCATTTTCAAGTTTTTGATTCAAGTGTAAACCACCTACCCAGTTTAAAATTCTAAACTTGGTATTCACGTGAAGATGTATAAGTATATTTACCCTGAAATTTCAAAAATGTAGGAGCATCTTAGAACCACAAATTCCTGTAAATAGCAAACATTAGGTACATATGAACAATTTCCAAACTTAAGCTTTAGAATAGTTAGTTTACTCACCTCCAATTCTTTTAAACATAAGGCACACCCTGATATAATTGATTTCTTTCTTGAATCTGCAGTTGAACTGTCTTGAATCTATTTATGTTTGCAAGCAAAATAATGTTTTTCTCAGGTTTGCCTTTTAATTTAGTTCTTCAGTTTTTAAGCGAATTGGCATAGGGTGATATATAAATAGAAATGACTTTGTGAAGGCTATAGCTAGACAGCCTCCATGTTTGACCAGACAAGAATTTGAATTAAATTTCCTACACTATGACATGATATTGCAAACTTCGGTTGTAGTACTTACTCAAACAAAATGTTGTGCTATTAATTACTTATGCTCTTAATTATGATAACAAGTATTAAATGTTTACTGATACTTACTTATATATTGTACAAAGATACTTAATTTATTTTGGTCAACATATTTTGTATAAGACACATATTTTCATTTACTGAAAACAGATTTGTAATATACTTTCATAGGCCAAAATAGTAGGCTGAGAAGATAGCAAATTAATGCTTTGCTTCATAATATGGTTACATAATTATTATTGTATTTCGACTGTGTATAGTTGTATGAAGATATGTACTATCTTGCAGGTCAAAGTTTGGCTTGTCTATGAAGACATTCAAATTTAACACTCTTATAATTGTGTTTGCTGTATAGATGTTTTGTATATAAACATGTTTGTTTTATTTTATTATATTTTTCCTCTTTTTTTTCTTTTATTCTGCATTGAACAGCTTTTCATTTACTGTAACAAGATTTGTAATATATTTGCTTTGAACAAAGGAGTCGCTGAGATGGTAGCAAGTACATGTTTGCTTCTTAATAGGTCTACACACTATAATTATATTTACACCATCATCATTTTGTAGTTAACTTAAGGCCTCTACATAACACTATATTTGTACATAAACATATATACTTGCAGGAAACTTGTTCTTAAAGGCTTGTAAGAGAAGATATGTCCATATTAGTTTACATATATTTAATGTTTTGCTGATTTTTGTATTTTGAAACAAAGATATTTGTACATGAATTTGAAGTGGATACTTGTTTTCTTGCATTGCACATGTTTACACAGCAACTAGTAAAGATCAATATTGTGCAAATGTATGTATATAGGTTATGAAAATAATTTATCTTCTTTCTAAGCTCACCTTATATGATTCATGTATGATTTTTATAGTTATAGTTTACATACTCCTTTAGTTTTATTTTCTATTTGTAGTTAAATTTCCAAACATCAATTTCTAACATTGTATTTGTAAATTTTATATTTCTATTTATATCTTATATTTATCATTATGTTTTATATTTATGTTTTTATATTCATATCTAAATATTGATAGGATTTCTTATGTTAAACATTATTATTTAGATTACCCTTTTATAAATTTATATTAAATATTGATAATATACACTTTTGGTTTTATTGACCAATACAGGATTTATTTTAGATTTTCAAATCAATTTTCCTTTACAGAGCATGTATAACTGCTAAATATCAAAGATCTCTTCAGTTTATAAATTTGAAAAGCTTGTATTTAATTTAAATTAGATTAAATATTTATAAACGGGCCAAAAATCAGGGTCGTTACATTCCTCTCCCCTTAAAAGAATTTCGTCCCCGAAATTTAAAACGAAGATAATTTATTGTTATACCAACCATAAATATCATTTACATATTAACAAACAACTAATTAAACAGTCTATCCTAACAACCAACACTAACTATCTGAACACGAATCCGGATAGTTTTCCTAAAATTATTGAGAGTTTGTTTCTTAATGATCAATGATCCAAACTGGATTCCTGACCATAGTTAAATTTGATTCAACTTCCAAATTCCTGAATTATTAGTTTAACAACTAATGATGAATCAACAAATTTCCTCTAATGGGATATATGGAATATATACAATAAATTCCAGACACCCATTCTAGCAATTCAATACTGAAATCTAAAGTATCAATTCTTTCCAAATTTTATTGAATTCTTTACAGAATTTCAATATCTATTTTAATCAGGCCCGCATGATGTACATATACCATTCGTATGCAAATATCAAATTCGATCGCTTGCTCGATCACACAATTTCACTTCCGAACTAGTATCGCCCACCCGATTTCCTAGTACGGACTCAGAACTGGTTTTCTTGATCAGAAACTGTCATTCTCCTTGCATAGTCACAACTATGACAGAGAATTTCCAGAATTAATCAAAATCCAAATCCATGGTTCGTCGTCGAAAATCGAGTGAAAAATCCCAACTCGGATCGATTTAACTATCTCGAAATTCTGTGCTCGAATCTGGATCAAATTGTTATGCGAATAAAATAATATACGTACATCCTACGTATTCATATCCATTGATTATCAACCATATCAATTTCTTTATTCACATTATCCCGATTCTATCCACTTGGAATAATTTTCTCAATATCAGATTTTACTTAAGAATTTCACCATTCATTTCTTAAGCTTAATATAAACATTATATATACTCTTATATTATTACTCTGCCACTTTAGCCTTTATATCTTCTTATTTAAATCTGAATTACCAATTCCATATGAATTCAATTTTCTTAACTCTGAATATTGAACTTTTATTGACTATCTCCATTTATAACTGATTTCTATTATTATTTTTAAATTAGTTTCATTCATTAGTTTACTTTAAATTTTCAATTTGAAATTGTTTTGTTGCTAATTTATATATATATATATATATATATATATATATATATATATATATATATATAGTTTTCAAATTCTGAAAAGCTTTGACATATTCTCCATTACATATTTCCATAAGCACATATGTAAGGTTCCAAACCTCAACACAATTAATTTCAATCAATTCTCAAACCATTCCCTTTTAATTAAAAGGAATTTACAACTTACTTGCTTATATAATCCATTTAAGCAATACAAACTCATATCCAAAATCATCTTATTTTGCTTCCAATAATTCATAGAATTTTATCTAATTCTCATTTACTTCAAAACAACTCATTTCGATATGCAATTTGATAATATTATTGTGAATAAATAATTACTTAAGCTTTATAACAAATCTTAAATTGATTTCAACTCAATTTACACTTGAGTCCATCTCATTTAATTTATTCACAATCCTTACATTGCATTTTCTTCCATTTCAATCAGGTTTGATTCCAAACCATTTTATTAAACTTGACAACCCATATATTTAAATTAATCATCTCACAATTTATTTAATTCATTAACTGTCTTACCCAATAACTTAAGTTCATTCTATTCCACCAATTCTCATTCAAATCTTTAATTTGATTTTCCTTTTAATCAAATCCCAATTATTTACTATTTTATTCGATTAGTTTATTCTTTTATCCGTTCTTAAATTTCAATTTACTTTAATGATTCATTATTAAACTTATTTATAATAAGGTTATTCAATTTATACTTGAATTAGATTTGTTTATAACTCACACCTTTTCTATTTTAATCCAATTCAATACTTACTTTGGTTCACAATTTACTTATTTACATAAGAATTTTATTTCATTCAATTTGATCTATAACTCGACTGAATTCATTCAAATTCAGTTTTATTCTAACTCAACTTCAGTTAAATTTATCTACTTATCATTCTTTTAAATTTATTTCTCAATATATGAGCTCAAAACTTATTTATCCACTTAACAACTTATATTACTCATTTGGGTCTTTTCATCTCATAATCACAATTCCAGATTACATATAACACTTACTATCGTAAGGTATAAATTTCCATTTCACAATTACAATCATATTACCTTCAAATATTATATCCAATTAAGTTCATTTTGAACTTAAATTCCATTTAACTTATCTCAGGTTAAATTCCAATATGTTTCCTTATTTTCATTTACTTAAGTTAAATTTTAATTCCCGGATTAAGATTCCTAATTTCTTCTTATTAATATCAACTTTACTTTATAAGTTCAATAGTTGATTCATTTAAACTTTCACATTTTATCTAAATAGAATTTCTTAGAATTCAATAGCCCGGTGTTCATTTCCAAAACCATTTGAAAGGATAACTACACTTATCCACTTGGTATATCAAATCAAATTTCCAAATTCCAAACACTTGTTTTCACCAAAACAATTTTTCCCTTTTTGAAAATTAACTTGTATACCCAACGACTCCAAACAATATCATGTCCAACTATCCTGGTAGCAATCCATCACTTTAGAAACTCGAAAATGAATACTGATGATGTGGCCATCACCATCAGGATTATTTTCCAGCGACTGAAGTGAGTTCAGTGCTTCCTTACTTCCATAATTTCTTCTCAAAACAATTTTCATTCAACCATATTTTTCCAAAACAATATTCCATTATTGCCTTCAAATCTTTGGAAAAACATTTCAAACATTCCCAAGATTTTAAATTCCCAAATTCCTTTGTTTAAATCCATTTAAACATCTTCCAAACTTCCGGGACTTAAATTCTGTTTTAGTCAAGTTTTAGTTATATTCCTTTTATTAGAAAATTTTATTTGGTTACAAACCATTCAAATTTAAATTTTTATTTGATTGTACTATTAACAATCAAACATCCAAGTATATATAGTTATTTCAGAAAAATATTTCTTTTATATCAAAATATAATTTTGGGTAAAATTATTCCATTTACCCTACCTTTAAAAACAATACTGTGTCGGTCTACCTTGATTAAGAGTTCAGTAATCCCTATCGATGAAATGGCGTCCCACACATCGACCAGAATCCATAAACACTCAACAAATAAATCAACACAATATAAAAACAATTTTATATTCACTAACAAGTCCGCGCTCATATCTATTAATACTCTCAAACTCATTCTAGAGTTCTGCAAACTCTATTCTATGAGTAATTCCTACCAGAGCCAAGGTTAACACCAACCTATGCTCTGATACCAACTGTGACGACCCGCCCCTCTACTACCAGAAAGACGTATCATCATTTAGAAAGAAAGGGATAGAAATAGAAGAGAAAGAGAAAGAAAAGAACAACAACATCAGAATCTCACAGCGGAACGGAACAAAATATAATATATCACATAAATATTGCATAGTTTTACATATATCAAAGTTATACAATATCAATACACAAGACAGTTATACATACATCTATCGCTACATACATCAGAGATACATCATACATCAACTACTGACACAGCGGAACTAGATAGATAGCTACATACGTCTGGAAACTCCTGCTCCAAGCTCCTCCAGAAAACAAAGTTTGAAACCTATCTCTTGGCTACTCATAAAAATTTGAGTACCCAAGAGTTTATGAAAAACAAAATATAAACTCCTTGTCAGACATGGGTCTGGTATGAGTAAACGGTTTAAAGTTGTTTAACTTTGAAAACATTTGAAAATAAAGGTATCACGTAAGACTCCTCACAAATAAATACGGGTAAGTTTTTACCTTATGCTAACCAAAACATTTCATAGGAAATCCAGTGATATTATAATAGTGTCTAGGGTTTTCAAGTAAATAGAAAATAGCCGAAATTGTTACATCTATTAAATTCCAGCTACTAGCCACAAAAGTGGGTAATACAAATCAAAACCGTAGGGTCTCGTAGGGAAAATGGATTTCCAACAATGGCAGGGCTACTGGGTACCGCCCGTCACAGTACGGGGCCTAGATCACCGTACCGAGGATCACTCCCGACCCCCTGCAACACAAGGCCGGAACCATTCCTTACTGAACAGTCCCGAACAAGATAAACCCCACATTTGGCGCGACCAATCGCTCATTAAGCCGAAATATAAAAGAGACATCTAGACAGGGGAAATATCTTCTCCTACTGGGCATGACCCACCTAACCTTGCTGCATCTCCCCTGTTTTAGCCATTCCCGGTTGCTGAGGCTTGAGCCTGCGATTACCTTTAAAGAACATATCACTTAGAATGTTCATCGTCTACCTGACGATGTGCTGAAAGCATTCAATCCATACAAGTTCGTTCTGGGTTCGAACGAAACCGAAGGCATTATCTCGTCACACTCATTTTGGAATCACCCTCAGAGTCAACGACGATAACCCTTGCATTCTGAATACACCATCTTGATCTTCTTTTCAGAATTCACGACCTAACGTTTAAATTGGATCATGTGGTTTTCGGAGAATCAAAATTGATTCTTCCGATCCCGGTCTCATCGAATCCAAACGCCATTTTAAGGGCCAAGTTGTCTAATTAACTTAACGGTTTAAATAATTTAAATTCAACAATTGAATTAACATAGCATTTATCATAGATACAACATATACAAGCATCATAGATATAACACAGCATATCACAAAGTAACATAGAATATCATCACATAAATATCACAATCAGGTATTCAATCACAACAGTCCATAAGCAGTCATCTTCAAGTCTTCTTTGTAATTAATTCAATTTAGAATTAATTACTTGAGAGTTAAATACTTAACTCTGTTTAATTGATCATTAATAAACAGTTAATTACTTATCTCCTTTTAAATTATTTAATTAATCATTTCTCAACTAATAATTAAGTCTTATGTAATCAAGTTGTTAAACTTTAACTATTTAATTATCTGTTCCTTAATCATAAATTAATAGCTTTAATTATTTATTAATAAACTTAATCACCCAATTATTATCTGCTAATTAAATTATTAATCAACTGTTCATTTTTCTTAAATTAACTTAAGTAGTTCATTACACATTTCTCACTCACTTAAACATTCATTAATTCCCTAATTGCAATTTTACTTTAATTATTCTTAATTACTTAACTACTAATCATTTATTAGTTCACTTAAGTACATAATTCCAAACTTCAATTAAATTTTTAAAAAAAGTCAATCATTCTTTATTATTTTCTAGAAACAATTAATGAATGTTGATCTTTAAACTAAATCAACATTTTAAAGGAGATCAGCTTTAGCCTATTTGCGATCAACTTATTGCTTCTCACTAACTTATATGTTAATAAGATTTATACTCATCTTATAATAATTACCTAAAATATTAATAACTAAGAGTTTAACACAATTTAAAGTTTTAATTTAAAATAGTTTAACCTTGTATCTAAGTTCTTAATCTTAAAAATGTAAAAAATTTAACAGTGTTCACAGTTTGTAAAAAAAAACTGTTTATTTAACTTACTAACAAAAAAACTGTAGTTAACAAAATCGAGTTTCCCCTGCATTATCTCGAGTGCTCCTTCGATTTCTTCACGCGTTCTCTCCGAGACTCCCCTGTATGTAACTTCTTCTTCTCCCTTACTTTTTCTTCTTTCAGTAAGTTAAGTTTAACTTTATTTTTAAAAATCAAAACATCAGTGAATACCAACGCACCCATCTCGTATACAGCACGAAGAAAATAGTGGGTCGACTCGAGCACGACACGAAGCACTCACACGTTGACAGAAAAATAAAACTCCACCTCCATCGCCACCGTGCACGTGCACGGTGGTCAGCCGCACCTCCAGCGGCCCTCGCCAGCGCCCACAAACCACAATTCCGCTCCTTCCCCAAGATCGAAACCCAGAATTTCGACAAGGGGTCGAAATCAAAATATCACCTGATAGTTGAACTTAAAACACAGCTCCTCACCGGAAACCACTCAGTCCGGCAACCCCACATCGCTAGAGGCTATGTCACGCTACCCACGCCAAGACCTACCCCTCAACATCGACCTCCTTGAAGCATGTGAAGCTCGACCACACTATGAGGACGAAACTGATGATTCAAAGAGTATAGAAAAATTTCCCAACTAAACCCTATATTAGCTTCATTTGACAAATTCTGGCATTGTAAAAATTAGTAAGCATTTTTCCTATACAAATACATCATCAAGTTTGTATCTACAAATTTTCAGAAAATAAAATTAATCAAATCAAGGGATATTGGCAAAAGTGCATCTTTCATTCATATTCAATTTGTACCTTCAATATTAATCTAAAAATCATCATGTCTGTTTCAAAAATCCTACCTTTGTATTCTAAATCACTATATGAAATCAAATTTACAAATTTAGACATTCAAATTTTAGCTGTTGATTTATTTCCCTAAAAAAAACTATATATTCTATTGTTATGCTCACTGTCAAGCTATAATTCATTTTCAAGTTTTTGATTCAAGTGTAAACCACCTACCCAGTTTAAAATTCTAAACTTGGTATTCACTTGAAGATATATAAGTATATTTACCCTGAAATTTCGAAAATGTAGGAGCATCTCAGAACCGCAAATTACAGTAAATAGCAAACATTAGGTACATATGAACAATTTCCAAACTTAAGCTTGGAATAGTTAGTTTACTCACCTCCAATTCTTTTAAACAGAAGGCACACCCTGATATAATTGTTTCTTTCTTGAATCTGCAGTTGAACCGTCTTGAATCTATTTATGTTTGCAAGCAAAATAATGTTTTTCTCAGGTTTGCCTTTTAATTTAGTTCTTCAGTTTTTAAGCGAATTGGCATAGGGTGATATATAAATAGAAATGACTTTGTGAAGGCTATAGCTGGACAGCCTCCATGTTTGACCAGACAAGAATTTGTATTAAATTTCCTACACTATGACATGATTTTGCAAACTTCGGCTGTAGTACTTACTCAAACAAAATGTTGTGCTATTAATTACTTATGCTCTTAATTATCATAACAAGTATTAAATGTTTACTGATACTTACTTATATATTGTACAAAGATACTTAATTTATTTTGGTCAACATATTTTGTATAAGACACATATTTTCATTTACTGAAAACAGATTTGTAATATACTTTCATAGGCCAAAATAGTAGGCTGAGAAGATAGCAAATTAATGCTTTGCTTCATAATATGGTTACATAATTATTATTGTATTTCGGCTGTGTATAGTTGTATGAAGATATGTACTATCTTGCAGGTCAAAGTTTGGCTTGTTTATGAAGACATTCAAATTTAAATAGTTAACACCCTTATAACTGTGTTTGCTGTATAGATGTTTTGTATATAAACATGTTTGTTTTATTTTATTATTTTTTTCCTCTTTTTTTTTCTTTTATTCTGCATTGAACAGCTTTTCGTTTACTGTAACAAGATTTGTAATATATTTGCTTTGAACAAAGGAGTGGCTGAGATGGTAGCAAGTACATGTTTGCTTCTTAATAGGTCTACACACTATAATTATATTTACACCATCATCATTTTGTAGTTAACTTAAGGCCTCTACATAACACTATATTTGTACATAAACATATATACTTGCAGGAAACTTGTTCTTAAAGGCTTGTAAGAGAAGATATGTTCATATTAGTTTACATATATTTAATGTTTTGCTGATTTTTGTATTTTGAAACAAAGATATTTGTACATGAATTTGAAGTGGATACTTGTTTTCTTGCATTGCACATGTTTACACAGCAACTAGTAAAGATCAATATTGTGCAAATGTATGTATATAGGTTATGAAAATAATTTATCTTCTTTCTAAGCTCACCTTATATGATTCATGTATGATTTTTATAGTTATAGTTTACATACTCCTTTAGTTTTATTTTCTATTTGTAGTTAAATTTCCAAACATCAATTTCTAACATTGTATCTGTAAATTTTATATTTCGATTTATATCTTATATTTATCATTATGTTTTATATTTATGTTTTTATATTCATATCTAAATATTGATAGGATTTCTTATGTTAAACGTTATTATTTAGATTACCCTTTTATAAATTTATATTAAATATTGATAATATACACTTTTGGATTTATTGACCAATACAGGATTTATTTTAGATTTTCAAATCAATTTTCCTTTACAGAGCATGTATAAGTGCTAAATATCAAAGATCTCTTCAGTTTATAAATTTGAAAAGCTTGTATTAATTTAAATTAGATTAAATATTTATAAACGGGCCAAAAATCAGGGTCGTTACATCGGAACACGCTCCCATAATCTAATCGAGGGGTGAACACCAAATCAATCATAAAGTCAAAATATGATATCGAAGAAATGTGCCCGATAGGAGGTGCGACCTCACTTGGCCCGGTATAGCTCCTGTTTTAGTCACATCTAAGCTGACTCACGGGAGTCTGGGATACGTAAATACCTTATATAGAATCGTTCACCAAACCATCCTACTTCATTCTGGAATCTCCACCGCGTGCACAGTTGTTAAAGTGGTTTTCGGTATTAGCAAAGAGTATGACAATATCTTATCCTGGCCTCTTTAATAACCAATCGCTTATTTCACACCGGATGGTTCTTTTACATTTCAAAAGTTAATTCATAATTGATATCAAAGTATCATAATCGATTCGAACATATCACTTTCAAAGTCATGTTCACTTTCGAAATCATATGACATAATATATTAAATCTCATTTCAAAATCATCATATTTAATCAGATATACGATTTCACCAGAAAATATCATTTAAATATGAAATTAGGCTATAACATCATTTAACCGTATTCGCTTAAAAATCCAGAATTTAAATATAAACACTTCCACTTAACAGAATCTGAAATTCAGAAAATAGTTTAGATAGTTATAAAGAGTTTAAATAGTTTAACATAGTTCAAAATAAATTTTTAAATAGTCAAAACACTCTAAAATAGTTTAAAATAGATTAAAAATAGTTTAAATCGATTTAAGATAGTTTAAATAGATTTAAAATAGATTAAATAGATTTAAAATAGATTAAAATGGTTTAATTAGTTTAAAATAGGTTAAAATAGATTAAATTGGATTCAATAGATTAAATTGGATTAAATAGATTAAAATAGATTAAAATAAATTAAAATAGTTTAAATTGATTAAAATGGTTTAAATAGATTAATTTAGTTTAATAGATTGAAAATCTTTGTAAGCAGGATTTTTAAAATAATATATTTGTAAACAGTTTATACTAAAGTAATAAATTTGAAATTAATATCAAAATAAACTATTTCTTTCATTCAACATTGGACCATGTCCGGCTTTCAAATGAACAAACTAAACATTGTCTTTCATTTCAAATTCTCATCTAAATCACTAAATCAATATCGATTTCAAATCCATGTTCAAACTATATAATTAAACTATTTCAATTTTTAGCAGATTTTGAAGTTTCGATATTCAATATCTCAATTTCAATAAATTTCATTTATACTTCAAGTCTAACATTAAAATTTCAATTTAAGCCAATTCCAAATTCAGCATTCCCAACTCGGATATTCAAATTAATTCAGTTTAGATAAATCAAATTTTCTTCAATGTATCGTTTAACTAAATTCAAAATTTAAGGATTTAAAATCATTTAATTTAACCAATTCATTGTCCGTATATAATTTTCCACCATATGGTCAAGTAATACAGACATATATCATTTCAATCCGCAATAAATTTAAATTTATGGGTATACATCATTTCAACCCATAATCCCAAAAATAAATTCAACATCTATAAAATCGCTTGGGTTTATCATTTTAATGCATAAAGATTTTTCCCTAATCTATAGATCGTTTGGGTATGAATCATTTTAACCCATAGAAAACTTGCAGTGTTATAACAATATAAAATATAACATTCATTCATCCAATATCAACAATCAAACATCCATCACAATCACCATTCAATCAACAAATAGATAACATCAATTTTATGATTATCAT
The DNA here is from genome assembly GCA_030765085.1 of Allium cepa. Taxonomy (NCBI): domain Eukaryota; kingdom Viridiplantae; phylum Streptophyta; class Magnoliopsida; order Asparagales; family Amaryllidaceae; genus Allium; species Allium cepa. Next base: position 18,909,286 of record CM060941.1, read on the forward strand.
CAACAAGTATTCAATTGACAATTAGATTCAATATTAAATTAAATGGCAATTAAATTCATAAAAATTCAGATTTAACTGGAATGACAATTTAAATATACCAAACGGCAATCAATCAATTTCAATTCACATCATAAATTTAATTTAAAAACTATAAGATAATTTAGTAGTTATGAGTGGGTCAAAATATCCACCTTTGATTTTAGCCCATAAAAATCAAAACAGAAGTGCAAAAACTCAATAGTCTCTAAATTATCAATTTCATGTTGTCTGGAATTTAAATATGAATCGAATAGAAGAAATCGCGCATGAATTAAAGTTTATAGGAAAAAGATATACATGTTATAAAAAATATTATTAAAATAATAATTTGTATGCATAAAAAAATAAAATAAAATAATACTTACATTTTTCTTAAGATGAGGCTTAAAGAAAAGATTAAAGAACAACAAAGATGAGGACATGACGTGTATGAAAAATGTAAAAAAAATCATGTTTCATAAAAGAAAGCTTTTGGAATTGCAAGAATAAGAGCTTCTGAATATGAAGTGTTAGGAGAAACAAAACACAAATGAAGAATTAAGCTGCATGTTATTTATAATTAGGAAATAAAGGTGGAGGGACAAAAATAAATGTCACATTTTATTTTGAAAGCTCCACGCATTAATAATGCATAAGGAAATGGATTTAGGACAGTTTAAATAGATTTAAAATAGTTTAAATAGATATAAAATAGATTTAAAATAGAATTAATAGATTTAAAATAGATTAAATGAATTTAAAATAAACTAAATGGGTTAATTAGTTTAAAATAGGTTAAAATAGATTAAATTGGATTAAATAGATTAAAATAAATTAAAATAGTTTAAATTGATTAAAATAGTTTAAATAGATTAATTTAGTTTAATAGTTTGAAAATCTTAATAATCGGGATTTTTAAAATAATATATTTTTAAATAGTTTGTATTAAAATAAAAATTTTGAAATTAGTATCGAAAGAAACTATTTCTTTCATTCAACACATCTGGACCATATTCAGTTTTCAAATGAACAAACTAAACTTTTTCTTTCATTTCAAATTCTCATCTAAACCATTAAATCAATATCGATTTCAAATCCATGTTCAAACTATAAATTTAGACTTTCGATTTTTAGCAGATTTCAAAGTTTAGATATTTAATATTCAATAACTCAATTTTAATAAATTTCATTATACTTAAAGTCTAACAATTTAAACCAATTCTAATTTCAGCATTTAAAACTCGGATTTTCAAATTAATTCAGTTTAGATAAAGCAAATTTTCTTCAGTGTCATTTAACTGAATTCTATATTTAAGGATTTAAAATTATTTAATTTAACCAATCTGGTGTCCATATATAATTTTCTACCCTATGATCAAGGTCAAATGATACGGACATATATTATTTCGATTCGCAATAAATTTAAATTTTTGGGTATATATCATTTCAACACGTAATCCCAAAAATAAATTCAAAATCCATAAATCGCTCGGGTTTATCATTTCAACCATAATGATTTTTCCCTAATTTTAGATCGTTCGGGTATGTATCATTTCAACCCATAGGGAACTTGCAGTGTTATAACAATACAAAATATAACATTCATTCATCCAATATCAACAATCAAACATCCATTACAATCACCATTCAATCAACAAATAAACAAAATCAATTAAATGATTATCATCAATAGGTATTCAATTGACAATTAAATTCAATATTAAATTAAATGGCAATTAAATTTGGAAAAATTCAGGTTTAACTGGAATGACAATTTAAATATATCAAACAAAAATCAATCTACTTCAAATCACAACATAAATTTAATTTAACAATCATAAGATAATTTATTAGTTGTGAGTGGATCAAAACACTCGCCTTTGATTTTAGCCTGTAAAAATCCAAATAGAAGCGCAAAAAGTCAACAGTCTCCAATTTCCACTAAATCAATTTCATGTTATCTGGAATTTAAGTATGAATCCAACAGAAAAAATCGTGCGTGAATCAAAATTTATGCAAAAGATATTCATGTTATAAGAAATATTATTAAAATAATAATTTGTACGCATAAAAAATAAACAAATTTTAATACTTACATTTTTCTCTAGATGAGACTTAAGGAAAATACCGAAGAACTACTAAGATGAGAACAAGACGTGTACGAAAAATGAAAAAAATCATGTATCATAAAAGAAAGCTTTTGGATTTGCAAGAATAAGAGCTTGTGAATATGAGGCGTCAGAAGAAATAAAAATGCAAATGAAGAAATAAGCTGCAGGTTATTTATAATTAGGAAATGAAGGTGGAGGGACAAAAATGAATGTCACATTTTATTTTGAAATCTCCAGACATTAATAATGCATAAGGAAATGTACGTAGGAAATGAAAAGTTTGCAAACCAAATAAAGTAAAATTTTATATACATGAGAATGAGGTGGCAAAAATTAAATACATCTTAAAAGTCTAGGCTGAGGTATTAAATAGAAGGAGAAATAAACGGATCAAGTATTAATAATATGGTACCTATTTTAAAACGTTCATGCAATAATTAATAACAAAAGAAATAATGGGACCATACAAATCGCACAACATTTTGAAATTCAATTTTTTTGAAACATAACCAAATTAACTTCATTAACTCAAATAATATTCAAATTTGTATGCATTTGGGTTTTTATCTACGCATAATAAAAAAAATTGTACTTATCTTAAAAATGAAAACATTCAATTTGGTTTTCCCAAAATGATCTTTTATTTCCATTAAAACACCATTTTTGTTTAACATAAAACGTGCATTTCTTTTATTAAATCTATTAATTGCAATCAACATTTTCTTTCCTTTTAATTGAAATATTTGAATCATATTAATTGCAATTACTTACAAAGTTAAATTTCAAAACAGACAATTAAAATGGATGGAAAGTAAATCAATTGTTTATTTAAACACGTTTGTGAATTTGTTTTTATACACATGAGTATTTGCGCAAAAATTGGTCACAAACACCCAATGTCGATGAAAGCATCCATGTACAATCACATATCATAGATGCAAGTATGTAGAGAATATAAATGTGAAGAACACTCAAAATTCAAAAGGAAGGCAATAGGAACACACGATTTATAGTGGTTCAGCGTTGTATCCTACGTCCACTTTGAAGAGTTGTTATTTTATTGATTATCACTCGCTGGTTACAAGAGTGTAGATGATGGTAATCGAGTTACAATAGAGTTCTACAGAGCAGCGGCGTAGAAGAACCAAAAAGATACCTTTTCTGAAGCTCTTGGACTGTTATTTATAGGTGTAGGCTGCAAATATCTCGCTCAGATCTCGGTAGACTCCTTCTCTCACGTGTGTGGGCCCACGTGATCGATCTTTGGTCATTTTGACGCGACCCATGATCGATACGAATGAGATTCGTATCGATTCAAATCTTGCCCAATCGAGCCGAGATCGATCATGATTATTCCTGAGGTTGTATGCAAGCTCTTATGAAAATTTAGTAGCAATTGGACTTGTAGATTTTAAGTAATGATCGATGCAAGTTTTTGTTTTTAAGGCATTGTCGAGCTTGTATCGATGTCGTTTGCATCGACCTCGTTTGTATTGATCAGACGATGGTGACATGGAGCGATAAGCTAGGGTAGATCCGACTGCTTCTTCCTTCGTATCCATCGGGTGCTATGCTTTTCGTATCGATCCCCGTCTTTTTTCGTATCGATGCATGGCACGCACACTTCGTATCGATCACCTAGCGTTGGCTTCATATCGATGGAAAGTGATAGTTTCGTATCGATCATCCGATTGATCGATACGAAGTAGAAATCCATGGGCTACTTCGTATCCATGGAAAGGGTTGGGTTTTGTATCGATCATCTGGTTGATCGATACGAAACAAATATCGATACGAAGTGAACAACCTTGATCCACCTGGGAGATGCATTTGTCCAATGGATAAGAAAGGAACGGGTGCAAACTTGATAGATACGAATAGCATGGATACGAAATTGATGGAGACCTTGGTTGCTGATCGATTCATGGCTCTGACTCGAAGTAGCGGCCTCCTTAACCCGAAGCAGACCCTCTGGTGACTTGAAGCAAGTGTTGTGGTGACTCGAAGCACCTTGTAAACATGTTAATCGGTCCAAGACCCAAAGCAGACCCATCTCTGACTCGAAGCATTTTGCTTGGAAACCTAAAGCAAAGCTTGGGACGACCCGAAGCAAATCCCAAACAACTTGAAGCGACTTGATTTTGATCGATCAATATCTTGAGCAGACAAGCACAGATTGACTTGAAATTTGAAACGTAGCATTTCCTAGCCTTATTCGTCATTCCCAATCGATCTGGTCTTGATTGGAGCTCGGTCAAGTTTTGACGGTATCGATCATAGCCTTGTTTCCAATCGATCTCTAATACTGATTTCCATCCTTTTTAGCCTATTTGTTGATATCTCCACCTTAACCAAAAGGCGGGATAACATTTTCCCTCCAAAACATGCTTTGTGGTAAGAAGGCGTATTTTGAATAGCTTCGAATCCAACATCCGAAGTCCATATTCTAGCCATAGTCATACCATTCAATTCAAAATCCAATCTATTACCAAGCCATCCTGTCCAAGTGCCATAACCATATCCAAATCCGCGACAGCTCCGAGTCGATGTGCGATTCAAAGTCTAGTAATCAAATCCTTATCCAATTCCATAGCTATCTGAACTCGTCAATCGAGTCGTACTCCGTTAGTATCCAACGACCAATAACCAAATCCATAACCTTTCTGGGTTGATCTCCAAATCAGGGACCGCTCTGGACCCTTTCCCAAATCCAGGACCACTTTGGGTCCATTTATCACAAGTCGAAATCCAAATCCATGACCTCTTCGAGTTGCGTTATCTTGTTCCGACCCCGGCTCTCCGACCAAGGGCCTTTATGTTCTTCGGCCTCGGCTTTTCGACCAAGAACTTTTATATTCTCCGGCATCGGCTCTCCGACCAAGGACTTTTTACATTCTCCGACCTCGACTCTTCGACCAAGGACTTTTTACATTCTCCGGCCTCGGCTCTTCGGCCAAGAACTTTTTACATTCTTCAGCCTCGGCTCTTCGGCCAAGGACTTTTAGATTATCCGGCCTCGTCTCTTTGGCCAAGAACTTTTTATATTCTCCAGCCTCGGCTCTCCGGCCGAGGACTTTTACATTCTCCGACCAAGGATTTTTTACATTATGATTGAGTCCATTCCATCGCTCTCCGACGAAGGGACTCGTAACTTGCGATCACTGCCTCGACTCTCCGATCGGGACAGTAATCGCGAGACCTATATTATTTATTACATTAACGCAAAGCCAATCATTCAAAATAAAAGTTTTTACAGCTAAGGAAAACCAAATAAATGTCTATACATCCAAGGGAGAAACAAAGTTTTCAGGAAAACGAAAAGAAAAACAAGATTTCATAAACTCAAACAACACTATTATCATCGTCTCAAAGCATGCCCAGGGACCGTCCTCGATCCCGTACATGTGTAAGTGACTTAGCCGTATTACTTCGACTTCTATTACTTATTCAAAGTCGTAAATCCATTTAGTTGATAACAAGCTAGCGATGCCTAGATCTAGTGCCATCCTAGTTGGAGGTAGGCGGTGGCCGCTCCTATTCTGGTGCCACAGCTCGATTCCTTACATATTGTTGTAGATGACCATTCCTTATATGTTCCTCAAGGATATCCCTCAAATGCCTGCAATCGTTCATGTTGTGCCCATCCGGCTCATGGAATAGGCAATGCTTTCCTGATGCCCACTCGTATTCAGAAGGATCCCTTCTTGGCGGCCTTTGATACGGAGGCGCCCTCGAGTATCCAAGTAAATCCTTTCCAGAGTCTTAGTTAAATCCGTGTAGGAAGTAAACTTTGAATTCCTCCGTGGCCTTTTTTAAGTGTCACGGTTATCATTCATTTTCCGTTTTCTTTTATCATCTTTGTTTGGATCCTCCGTGGGTGGACCTTCACCCCTTACTGCATAAGCTTCAGCCTCTCTCTTTTCTCTCTTAGCCTACACTCTTTCTGCCTTAGAAACCTTTCTGCTTCATGGTAGAACTCCCAGAGATCCATCGGTGGGTCTCGTTCTAATGATATCTTGAAATCCGAATAATCTGTAATTTCTAAAATTGCCGCCATCAAAACCATCGATGGATCAGGTCGATCCACTGAAGCCACTACCGCATTGAATCTGTTTAAGAAATCCCTGAGTGACTCTCCTTTTCATTGTTTCATCGATGTCAAAGTCATCACATTCTTGGGTCGGACTATGCAGACCCGAAACTACCTCATAAACCTTTCAATCATCTCCGTCCATGCGCCAATAGAGCCACTCTCCAGTTGTCTGAACCATAATGCTGCCATATCCATCAAATACAAAGGGGAGCATTATGCCATGACCTCTTTCGATGCTCCCAGTACCTCCATATGCCTCATGTACCTCGTCAAGTGAACAACAAGATCCGTTCTCCCGTCATACATCTTCGGTGTTGGTAGTTTGAAATCCGACAGGTTCCTAGCTTACCTGATCGTTGGAGCAAAGGGACTCCTATTCACATCCTCTAAGTCCCTATTCATCAATCCACCTCTCATGGCTCGCCTAACCATCTCTACCAATCTATCATTGTTGCCAAATTGCAGTCCTTGTCCATTTCCTCAAATCTGCTCCTCGATTTCACAAGGGATTCCTGGGATCTGCTCTCCTAGACGAGCATCCATTCCTCCATCAACACCGTGTTGCTCGGCTCCACCTGATACTCTGCCCGGGATTGGATCTACATGCTCCAGATGTGTTCCCCCTAGTTCTGATGCTACTCCTGATGGTCCTGCTCTATTCTGAATTCTGATTGCTCTGTGGTCCCGATCCCTATCTCTAGCAACTCCTGTAGTTGCGTTAACTTGATTCTGCGCTCCAACTTGTCAAATTTATCGAAGTAGGTTCTGCATCATCTCCACTTGTCTCTTCAGCATCGTTTCCATCTCGTCTCTAGTGATGAAGATCGAGGCCTGATTTTCTCCCGAGGAAGCCTCCTGACTCCCTTCATGCTGACTCCTTTCAGTCCTTTATCTTCTTGTTGATTGCCTTGCCCTAGCTTTCCAAATCCAAGTCCTTAAGCTTTCAAATCCGAAATCCAAGCTTTAGAATCTCTCAGTGCTAGCCTTCTCAGTGAAAACACCAAAATGTTTGCGCCAAAATTGGTCACAAACACCCAATTATCGATGAAAGCACCCATTTACAATCACAGATAGCAAGTATGTAAAGAATATAAATATGAAGAAAACTAAAAAATTAAAAGGAAAGAGTAGCAACACACGAGTTATAGTGTTTCGGCATTGTAGCATGCGTCCACTTTGAAGAGTTGTTTTATTTATTATCACTTGCCGGTTACAAGAATGTCGATGATAGTAATCGTGTTACAATAGAATTCTGCAGAGTAACGGCATAGAAGAACCAAAAAGATCCCTTTTTTGAAGCTCTTGGACTGTTATTTATAGGTCTAGGCTGCAAATATCTCGCTCAGATCTCGGTAGACTCCTTCTCTCATGTGTGTGGGCCCACATGATCGATCCCTGGTCATTTCGACTCGATATATGATCGATACGGATGAGATTCGAATCGATCCAAATCTTTCCCAATCGAGCCAAGATCGATCATGAACATTCCTAAGGTATATGCAAGCTCCCGTGAAAATTTGGTAGCATTTGGACTTGTAGATTTTGAGTTATGATCGATGCAAGTTTGTGTTTGTAAGGCATTATCGAGCTCATATCGATGTCGTTTGCATCGATGTCAATTATATTGATCTGACGATTATGACATGGAGCAATAAGCTAGGGTAGATCCATCTGTTATGCCGTGCTGACTGCTTCTTCCTTCATATCCATCGGGTGCTATGCTCTTCGTATCGATCCCCGTCTTTTTTTGTGTCGATGTGTGGCACGCACACTTCATATCAATCACTTGGCGTTGGCTTCATATCGATGGAAATTGATAGTTTCGTATCGATCATACCAACATGATCGATATGAAGTAGGAATCATGGGCTACTTCGTATCGATGGAAAGGGTTGGGTTTCGTATCAATCATCCGGTTGATCGATACGTAACATATATCGATACGAAGTGAACAACCTTGATCGACCTGGGAGATGCATTTTTCCAATGGATAAGAAAGGAAAGAGTGCAAACTTGATGGATACGAAATTTATGGGGACCTTGGTTGCTGATCGATTCATGGCTTTGACCCAAAGTAGCCGCCTCCTTAACCCGTAGTAGACCCTCTGGTGACTCGAAGCAAGTGTTGTGGTGACTCGAAGCAGCTTGTAAACATGTTAATCGGTCCAAGACGCAAAGCAGACCCATCTCTGACTAGAAGCATTTTGCTTGGAAACCTGAAGCAAAGCTTGGGACGACCCGAAGCAAATCCCAAACAACTTGAAGCGACTCGATTTTGATCGATCAATATCTTGATCAGATGAGCTCTAATTAACTTGAAATTTGAAACATAGCCTTTCCTAGCCTTGTTCATCATTCCCAATCGATCCAGTCTTGACTGGAGCTCAGTCAAGTTTTGACGGTATCGATCATAGCTTTATTTCCAATCGATCTCTAATACTGATTTCCATCCTTTTTAGCCTATTTGTTTATATCTCGGCCTTGACCAAAAGGCGGTATAACAAAGAGTAATAAATAACTTACTAAAATATATTATTTTCCTATTCTTGTAATCAATCTGTAAGCTAAAACACAGTTTAAATAAACATATATTTCTTCCTTTAAAATCAATCTTCTATTCTTTATTTTAATGAAATTAAACCTACATTCATAAATGAAACATTTTTTTTATTTGATGTAAATGTTCTTTCATTAAATCAAACTTTCCTTATATTTTCATAAAACATAAGCTATTTGTAATTACACTTACTGATTTACAATTTAGTATTCTCTCTCCTATTAATTGAAAATTTTCAGTTACATTATTTTCGGTTGATTAAGTTGCAAAATGGACTAAATGAATGTTATGAAAAGTAGAACAATTATTTCCTATCTAATTGTATTTTTTATACACTATTGGATACAAACAATAATTATACATTTCTTACTAAATACTAGTTTCTCGTCTCTACAACCATTCTTCCAGCTACCAAACATTTCAAATAAATAAACATATGTTTACTCCTTTACTAAACTTATTCATTTTTATTCTTTTATTTTGATTTACACTCCTCCTATTAAACAACCAATGCCTTATGAAATTATTAACATAGATTTCTATTTTATTATCCTCATTTTCTACATTGACGCCTTTTCTTACATTAACCACAATATTTAATTACATTTAATTTCAATAATTACCAATTCAATATTCAAACGGACTAATTAATGAGAAGAGGAAAAACCAATTGTTATAGCTTAGTAATCCATATTCATTAACTTATTGTTTACAAACAAAGATTATACATCTACTTACAAATAGCTTCTTTAATATTCTATATTAATACCACTTTCAATTAAATTACATATAATTTCACCATTAATACGACATTTAATTCATTTTCTTATTTAATTTTTTTTAACCAATTATAAATTTTTCAATCATTTCAATTAATTGGAATTACATTAAGATAGGTAGCATTTGCCTTAAATTAACATCATTATACTTTATTCTAGTTAGTTCCCTCATTCCTACATCATAAAATTTATTTTCCTCCAACATTAAATTACAAGATCTTATTAAATTAAATATTTTTAATTATCGAAAATTACGGGTCATTTCATATGTATGTGTCTGTGTGTAATATTAACGTATTGAGTAGTTACGTATCGATTATAGCGCATTGAGTGTAATAATTAGTATTATTGGAATATTAGACAATAATAAATTGTAGGAAAGTAGTCAATGTAAACTAGGGAATTAATCCTTAGTTAGAGGCATAATAAGGGGTAATCTCATATGGCCTCAACTATTAAATATGCAGGATGGTATATGTATATAATGGTTATACATACGTAGTATGGCTATATTATAGGGATGCGAGGCCAGTCCAAAGTTACATAGAAGTTTGCCAATTTAAATTTGGCTACCAGCATTATGGCTTTACAAACTGATGTGGGACATCATCTATAACATCCCATATTTTAAGGCCTGAAACTAAGCGCTACACATGTTGCAGTCACTCATAGTATTAATTTTCGGAGACAAAATGCGGCATGTTAACCATATCAATAATCAAAAGCACATAAATATAAAAACTATTAAACATAATTTTTCTTAACAAAATTTCACATTTCATTGCACAAATAGTATTTCGTATTCATTACATAATCCCATTCATAAACCACATTCTAAGAAATTATAATTATTACAAAATACTCCATGAGCGATATATGAAGATGCCCTCTTGATTGATCAAATTCTAACACTTGGCAATTATATAACTTGCCATTACATCCATATAGACAAAACAAAACAATACATCGGATTAGATAGGTACTCGTAAATAGCTAAATTGCCTCCTGCACGTCTTTAGAAGCTTATTCATCTAAATGGGAATCTAAAAACCTTTACTTCCGACCTATTCAAATGAGTACCCAAGAGTTTAAGGGGAAAACAAAAGCTTCGAGTCAGACAAAAAGTCCGGTGTGAATAATAAACTGCCATCTCAAACCAAATAGATATCTAGTGAGACCATGTCGCTGAGCGGAATGGGCTTTCCCTTCACTAGTATTTTGATCAAAACATATTAACCATATATTGTGCTCATGCATCCACAATGGTTAGAAAATTAAATATTATCTACAGTTATTTAACATATACTGATTATCCATCCTAATTTATTGGACTACCCATCTATTTTTTTTAAATCCATCTTATACTGATGTGGACTACCCATATCACATATATTAATTCTATGGATTACTCATCCCCTACCATGTTGACTATCCATCACCTATGGTTGCATTATCACAGTTATGTAGACTATCCATCTCATATATAAACATTATTATAGATTATCTATCCTCTCACATATGGACTACCCAGCACATATCGTTTCATCTTTTTAAAATGATGTGGAGTATCCATCACACATCCCATTATTTTACTAGGATGAGTATGAACCCTTCATTAACCATCTAGAGACTATCCATCTCCGACATGATATGGACTGTCCATCTTACATCTCATAGTTTTCCTAGGATGACTGTGAATCTACACTTAGTAATTTAATTCATGCTACCAACATGTTTAGCCTATGTCTATTAGTATCCCCAATTTGGCTATCTCCCCTTAATGTTATAACACCTCATAATGACATGCATTGGTATCCTCAACAGTCTAAGTCAAATTTATTAAAACATACATTGGTATCTCCAATGATTAGTACCGAGTTTATTCTACCTTTGTACCCTACTAAATAATGTCAACTTCGTATACTTTTAACACATATCAATATTAACATTGGTATCCCCAATTAAGTTTTAAAATTAAAGTCATAAAACATAAGCCTCATGTAGCGACCACCCTATACCTACTATGCAGAACAACTGCCAAAGGAAAGAACATAGAAATGAAGGAGGGAAATAGAAAAGAAGAGAAGAGAATAGAAGAAAAGGGAAAGGAATAAAACATCACACAATCACAAAACCTATCGTGTATCTCATAGCGCATTAGATAAAATATAATAGTCGTCACATATATAAAACGGGTGAGACGGTAATAACTATATAAACCATAGAATCAGGGTGCATAGGTAGGACTGTCAATGTATACCCAAAAAATCTGAAATCCATCCGCATTTGTATTTGAAAAGTGGATAAATATCAGATATCCAAAAAAATAGATGTAGGATACGAAGACATTCGCATCTGAATATTATTCGTCCGGTATTTTTAAAGGTTGTAGTTTTAATTATGTGTATTCTAATAAAATGAAAAATATTTATTTATTGTTTCATTAAGTTAGAAGTTCATATTATACGCACTAAATGCACAGGAGCTACTCAAAACTAGGTATCATCATCATATTTTTTATCTCTAATACTTTAATAATCAATGGGATTGAAAAAAGTTTATGTTGAACTAGAATTTTCCATTTATGCTTCTTAATCTATCAATCGTTAGCGGATAGAATAATTATCCGATATCCGTCCATATCCGTAGATGTGGATATCCAATATCCGAAAATGATTTCAAATACGAATGCAGATATGTCACTATCAACATACGAAAATATCCGTTGATAGGCCTGTACACATGCTCATATAGTTATACTAAATAACAATAGAGTTTATACAACTGATAAATAAACTCAACTGCTAAAATGAATTTAATAATAGTAAGTTAACACTGTCAAGGCTCCACGATATCACACAGCGGAATAAATAATAGTAAGTTTTAAATATAAATATGAGAAAGCGTCACCTCCTACTAGTCCATCCGTATAGCTCCAAGTATTGTTTACACCTGTTATCAAGTCTACTCATTTAAGAGCACCCAAGATAATAAGAAGCAAAGCATAAAATCTCAAGTCAGACAACAGTTTGGTATGCACGATAAATAATCTCAAAAAACTATAGAAGTCGATATAGTATATGGAATAAAGGGTATACGAATCATACTTGGTTGTCCCTACAACTAAAGAGTTAGCACATAACATCGATAGTATGCTACTTTATAAATGTCATAAGGGATACTCTATACTTAGTAAACTATCAGGGTGCCTGGGTATCTACATCCACAACACCTACTTCATACTAAGTAAACGTTCGGTGTGTCCAGATATCCCTATACCCAATACCTACCTCGTGTGACATCCCTAGAGTGACAGGCGGCTAGTGAAGCAACTATAACAAACATAGCATCCATCAAACAATACTACCACCACTTAGTGTGCCTTGAATATATGAATACTTGTATGACCTTTTTACTACCAGAAATTAATAGGTAAATCCCAATTTTTAGTAGTACTCTCTTTAGCCTAAACTGGTACTAGACCCAATCAACCAATCCTATTATACAGATGCAATCAATCGTTTCGGAGTACCAAATCAACATACCCATGGGCTTCCATATAAATACCCCTACTCCGAGTATAACGGAAAACACTTTAAGTATCAACGATTCCTTAGCAGGCGTATCCAAGCTCTACACTGCTTCTCCCATTTCCACGATAGAACCATTCTACATTCTATCCACGGTTCACCCTAAGAACCCGCCCATGTGGAAAACCGTCACGACTCCTATCGACATCAAGCCCCCAATCTCGAAATCTAACTCTATACACCAATGAGCTAACATCCGAAGTATAGAAATCGTCAACCTTGGAGCCTAACTCCATGCACCAATGAGCAATGATCCGAAGTCCTGAAAATGCAATATTGAAACATTACACCATGATCATCAAAATCACTCATCGTAAACCAATAACATCAAGACATAGAATTGGTCGTTCAAACTAACCATCATATCGCACTCCTCGAAGCCTCCTTCCCGTCCATGTTAAAGATCAATCAAATTGATCATCATCAATAGTGATGGGCGCCAACCACTCTACAGTGGTTATACCAACCACCCTGGTCCTGCACTTAGCCAAAAAATGGATAAGTACAAACTAGCTGAAAATGTCAGACGTTCATCCTAAAATCCGAAGCCTGTCCAAATCCATCATCTTCCATTCTCAGATCCATCGCACATATTCTAGTACTTTTCTACATCTTATCCCGTTTATTTAGGTTTCCGATCAATGGGACGAAACCTTAATGCGCGAAATATTTCCTAAAGATGGATTGCCAATAAATGACATTTTTAACCAAAATAATCAAACTAACATACAAACATCCAATATGCATATAAACATCCATAATAGCCTACATACGTCTACAATAATAGAATATAATACATCCGAGAAACAAATGGAGGATAAATGTCAAAAATATCCAAAATCTATCAATATAGTCAAAGTAGTGCGCTAATAGAGAAAATGTGGTATTACTTTTATAAATATTAAGTATTCATTTATATATATGTATATATAAATCACATTTTAAAGTTAGAACTCATTTAAAAACACCATTTTATACTATACTAACGATCATAGTATAGTGAGAGACAATATCACTCACCTCGAACAAATTTGTCCAAACTAATGCCAAGTCCTAGAGCTCTCTATCTCGAGTGCAATGCAATAAACGACATTCAAAACGGAGCTTATATGCAAAAGATATATATTTTATTAGAATCGAATTATATAAAAATTAAACAGCCTAATCTAAAATTTAATTAAGTTAATTTCCTGTGCTAATTATCTTCTTCTTGGAAGAGCTTGTGAACCCTTACATATACCAGTGAATACTAACCTATATCCAGAACTCATCCTTTGATTCCCCACTCGTCTTTTAATGATTTTCGATGCCATCTTCATTGAAACATCCTTCAATGCAAGCTCATCACCCTTGAATACAAATGGAGGAGCTCGACCCACAGACACGCATCGTGACCTGTAGGTAGCATGGTCGACTTCATAAAGTTGCATTCCCCAAAGTGAGCCGCCCTTCACAGAATCATCCCCGCCTGCTCCTCTTCGTACGAGAAGCACAATGCCATTCCAGAAGATGTCTAATTCCGCTTAAATCCAAGTCAAATCGAAACCCTAGCTTACAACCTTAAATAATCGATCACGGCCATGGTGGTTGCGCCCTACCAAATTGACATGGGCATGAAGATCTCTCTTATACAAATCTAATAGAGTTGGTTTCAGAATTTTCAGTGGAGTAAACTCGGTTTCGGATTTCTGAAATAATAACGAAGAGGGGCCATGTTTTTCTTCAGTTTCAATGGAATTGTGCTTGGCCAATGTAGAGAAGGTTTTAGGTTATTTAGATAATTATATTATATTTCTTTTATTTGAATGCTCAAATAAAACAATCGTGCGTTTCGAACTTGCATGGTCAAACGGTGCATCCGATCGTCATAAAACTCGTCAATGCACATCCCCTCATTTTTTTGGTTTCAATGGTATAAAGTTCCTTTCATCTGAGAAAATGCTCTAGGATGATAATATCATGCTTTTTGGGACCGTTTCGGCCATCGAATCGTCCAATCTATAAATATAGTGGTCCTTATGCTTATTATAATTCATAATGTCAATACGAACTCAACGGAAGTGGTCTCAAGTCCCAATTCGACTATATGCAAAAAAATCATATTTTTGAAACTGTTAGTTAAATATTTTTGAGACCGTTGATTAATTAACGATTCAATATTTAAACAAATTATTTAAATATCCAATCATAAAAATACGAGTCATTACAACTCGCCACCTTTAAATAGGTTGGTATAAATCAACGTCGACATCAATAATAATGCAGACAAAGAGGCATAAGGCTCTCCACCTTAATAAGATAACATATAAAACACATGGCGTTATAACAATATCGACCTCTATCCAAGGTCAAAGACAAAACTTAAATTCTTTTTAGTACAAAATTCTATATAAAAGACGATGTTGTCGACATAGATAACATATAGGTTATCCACCCTTTTCAAAACAAAGCTTGTTTTTTTGTAAGCAAGAATAATGTTCCCAACAATGATGAATGGCCATGTTAAGACAAGCCATGTAATTATAAAAGAATACTTACATTTTATACCAAATATGTGTGTGTGTGTGTGTGTGTGTGTGTGTGTGTGTGTGTGTGTGTAGTGTTAATGTTAAAACAGGCAACGTCAATATCCTTGGTATCGAAAGCAATCGAAATGAAAGGATGCAGCATCGCTTTAAAATAATGGTGAAGTCATTCGGCATCATTGATGGCGACGTAAAGGAAAAGAGGCGGCCTTAATGATCACGTCACTAAACCTTTAGATGAATCATGATAAGACTATGCCGCCAATGATAGGTTGCCGATAAGATCGGCGTCGACACTGTTGGAATCATTCTATAGCCACCGAAGTGGCTATTCTAAGCTTCCCTCTATATCGATATCAACGTTCATAAGTGCGACGCTTTTATAGGCATGGCAGCCATGTAATGGCATGGCATTATCATAATTATCATGAAAACCGATTTGTTCCTACTGAAAGTAAATAATTTTCACCAAATCTTACTCTTTGTCTAATTCCTATTGGACAATAAAATTTCTTTACCCAAATCTTTTTTAGAAATTTGCCGCACTCGTTTTCAAAGTCCCAAAACATTGATCGAACTAGTAGTTCGATTGGAAGGGCCTTCCTCTTATATTGTAAATGCTAGTTGCGTTGGAGTTGAACAGTTGGACTGGAAGTGCCTTCGGGCTTACAGTTGTCATTATATGTATGTTATAATTTAGTATGTAAGACATATTACTTTTTCGAATAATACTGCCCAGATTACTATTATGGTAAAACTTGAAAAAAAATTCATTAGACTGTTGTTCTGACTCCTCCTTATTTCAACCAAACAAGTTAAGGGAGACAGAGATAGCAGAAGAAGCGAAGGTGGGAGGCTGATTGTGGTAATTGTTTATCCGCTATTATTTTCTTATGTTATTTTTCGTGCACCCAGATTTTTTAAATTATGTTGTTACTATTTCTATTGACAGTTTGAGACTTATGTACTGAGATGATTATGTTGAGATATCTTGATACTCTGTGATAATTTTTCTATGTTCTAAATGATTTTTATCTATGGATGCATGTTTTATTATTATATTTTATCCATTTCACTATGAGATTTTGAAAGTTAGATGGATAATATATAATGTTTAAATTTTTCACCAACCAACAACCAGTCTTGGAATGACACTAAGTTCCAATGGGCCTTTTCTGGGTTGGGATTTAGGTCAGTTTCGGAGCGGTCTGTTACATATACTGTTTCATTCTCTTTCTAATATACATAACAATTCCTTCATTAATTATAACAATGATTTCATCATTATCTTCCCCCTTTGAAGCACTTTGAAATTGTGCATGTAAATATCTTTCCTTCTCTTCTTTTAATGCACATAAAACCATTATACCCTTTTTTGAGAGTAATTTACACAAATCAAATTGATTACTTGTTAAATAAGTTTTGATGTATTATGATAATTAAGTCTAAAATTTTCGACATTTTATATATGAGTTTGGCCTAGAAAAATTCAATTGACGAAATGGAAAAATTAAAAATTCCACATTCTTTCATTTGTAAAACTTCAGTTATTTGGCCTTATATAAATTTTACAAAATGTCCTTTTTTAAATAATTAATTTTTTTTTAAAATAAGGGGTTTTACAGTAAGCATAAGTTGTTTTTACTTACTTGTGTATGCATGTTGATTATTGTTTTGCTTGAATATGGTTGTTGGGAATGTAGAGTAACTATGTTGTTTGACTTTACCTTGTTTGATGAGATTTCGAGGGAGAAATTTTTAAAGGGGATAATGTAAAGACCTATATGTTACGTATTATAGGATAATAAAATGTTATTTTAAAATCTAAGTTGGATCGGATTAGGGAATGTTGAGTATTGTTTTTATCCTTAGAAATTTCATTGGACGAATTTGATCCTGAAATTTTTTAAGATCTATAACTTTTAATAGGAGTCGAAATAGGGTTTGAAACCACTTTCAAATGATAATTATGATAGTTTGTCCTTTCGTAAAATGGTCATAATAAATTTTTTTGTCTTACGGTTTAGAAGATGTAGTCATTTGAAGTTAGGTAGTTTTTGGACAGATTAAAGGGTCCTTTAGACTAAGCCTAAAATTAGGCTTACTAATGAATTTTGAAATTTATGCCTACCTAGCCTGATGGTACAACCCTTAGTCATTTCCTCACTTTCCAAAAATTATTCTAACTTCCATTAATCATCTCCTTAGCCAAGATTAGAGTTAAATTAACTCTAATTCTTACTTTATTTAACTGAATCATATAATTGAGAAGAGGGTAATAAGGGGATTAGCAAAGAATTCAGTAATTGTTGTTTGGGTGCCTAGGAATTTGTGATGGTCACTGTTCATCTTGGATTTGCATTGATTTTTGTGCATTTGGATGCTTTTGTGAGTGATTTGTTTCTCTATACAATGAACGCTAATATAGTATTAAACTACGTCTTTGGAATGGTTTTTAAATTACAAACATCATTTTGATCCAACCTAAACTTACCTATGTTTTCAAAATGAAATTAATGATTAAAAATAGATTGTATCAAAATATTGCATGTATATACGTATGGATAGGCTATATTATGTTTTGACTTGTTTTGGTTGATATAGTGATTGTCTGATGACGATATTATGCTTTTTTGGTAGCATTTATATGTTTGTTTAGTTTGGTTAAGATAAGGTGTATCGGCAACCATTTTGGAGTATCTATCAACTTTATAGTGTTTAGAGCTAACTCGAGACAAAAAAGTTGTATAAGAATTAAGGCATTAGATTAAAGGGAAAACCAACTCAGAAAATGTAGAAAAATGGACAAGTAAAGGAGGAAAATCATTCGACACCAAACAATTTGAATTGGTGCAAATGTGATGCAATCGATCTTGGGGTTTACTCGCTATGGTGATGCCATAGAATCAATAAAAGTTGATTAGAGTTAAGGTGTTAAAGTTATGGGAAAAAATGAGCAGTTTGAAAAGCTCCACCGAATGGTTTTGCTTCGAGGTTTTGAATGAAGGGCTTTGGGCAATGGAGTAGAGAACTTTGGGACTTGGAAAACCAATGAGGCATGGGGTAAGGGTAGTGTACTTAGCTAATTGACCAAGGCCTAAGTTTAAAAATGGTTCGATGCTAAAGGACATGGTTTTGCACCAATGGTTTGGATTTTTCGATTTTGTTGGAGAAACTTCATCATGTGTTTAGTGGAATGTGGAGATACTCTTTGGGGCTTGCTCTTGGGAACTTCGGGCCAAATTGAACATAACTTGGGGCATGCTAATGCAAACAAACCACCACTGACCAACCACTATCATGGCCCAATAGGGTTGCGATTAATCTGGGAGGGTCGTGGCAACATGGAGAGGCCATGGTATCAATTGCGTTCGATTTCATTGGATGGGTAATAAGTTGTGGCCTTGGATGATCGACGTTGTGTTTTCGATGGATGCAGAAATTTCCTTAGTTTACTTTGAGCTTGGCTGAGGGGATTTGATGGTTTACTTCAACCCAAGTGCAAGGAAACCCTAGAATCCAAGTAAGGTGTTCCAAGCTACGAAGAATTGATAAAGTGAGCCGTTAGAATGAAGTATTTCAAGAAGGAAGCGTTCATAAGATTTAGTGATGGTATGAGGAAGCACATTCCACGATGGGAAGTTATGTAGTTGACGTAGTATGTTCTACTACCGAATCATGTACTTAATGGATTATTGAGAACGCCGAATGTGGTGTGTGTTTCATGGGGGAAAGGGTATGTGAGGATGTTCACCTATGTACTTAGAACCTTAGCGATAGTCCGGCATGCCTTGGTGATGGCGGTACCTATGTGGCGTATGCGATAGAGCATCGAATTTGATTTTGACATAGTGTGTCACCGACCTTCATTATGGTCATATGGTTTATCATATGTTCAAAGATATCTTGGTGGTGATGTGAGACGGTGATTCTCGCTATGATTGCTTTGCTATGTGGGATATGACTGTTGTGTTTTCTTCGATTTGTGTAACAAGGATGAATGTCATGTGATGTAGGTACTATTGTGCTAGATACGTCAACACCTGTAGTATACATAATCTTGTACACTCATATGATGATAATATAGCATATACCGTGAAATGTGCTAACTTGTTGGATGCAGGGATAAGGAAAGTATGACTTCTCATATGTGTTGTTCCTAATTATTATATCAACTTTTATAGTATTTTAAGATTATTGATCGCTCACATCGAACTATTATCTAACTTGAGGTTTTATGCTTTCCTTCTTAAATAAGTAGACTAAAAAACAATTTTGAGATTAGAGTGTAGAGATATTTAAGGGACGAGTAGTAGGCTAGTACTTGTCAGTACTTATACTTCATAATTTACCGTTACTCCGTAGTGCAACATTATGGAGCTTTTATTGGTGCTATGCTATATTTATATACAGATAGTTTATTCAGACTTTATTATTTGGTGTACAAATTCTATTGCATTTTTCTTGCATAATAGTGATGGATATTCTACACCCTAATTTGATTCTGATTCATCTAGTTATATTTATTGTGTCGTCTGTTTTATATCTGTGTGATTATTATATGTTATCTTATGGGTTGTGAGATATACAACATGTTTACATTGGAGTTTACATACTTTACACTTGGCTATAACTCTTCATCGGTCGGGTACCGTTGCATCGCACTATACATGTATATTGGATACTAAAGTTATAGGATGTTGGAACGGTGCCAGCCAGAAGTGGGTGAAATATGTAAATTTTGAAAAAAAAATTCCTATTCTGATCATATTATGCCTATGAAGTCTAAATATTATATTAGATTCAGCTTTTAATAAAATCATATTTTATTTAAATTTTGTGTAAATTAATGAAATTTAATAAATTAATAATTTTATATATTTAGCGAGTACAATATTATGTAATCATATGTGTATAATGTGCACATGTAACATAGCAAAGTGTCGACATGGTTAGATTTATATATAGTAGATATTGGGATTTATATTTAGTATATATATACTTCACTTTTGCACATACCTTTTTTTTTGAAATTCGGTTAAGTTTTACGAATGAAACCAAAAGCCCATAAACATGCCTAAATTACACAAAGCAAAATATGGATTACAACCCATATACAATATATCATCTCTACCCGACCCGTCTTGGAAAAAGAAAAAGGCGATATGAGACTAAAACATTAATTAACAAAATAAAATACTTACATAAATATAATTTAGAAATTATTAAATAAAATATTTGTAGTTTGTTTAACATATTACAAATTTGACCACATCCTTGGTTTCAAATTTCAAATTCAAATATCTAATTTGACTTAGTATACAAATTCAATTTCAAATCGACATTCGAAAATTAAATTCAAACTTCGAATTTCATAGTTTGACTCATTAATGTTTCAAAATAATTTACATACATATATATATACATACATACATATATATATATATATATATATATATATGCATATATACATATGCCTATAATTTTCAAATATTAGAGGGTTCATTAATGTCTGAGTTCGAATATATATACATGTAATTTCATCAAATGGTAAACACGGACTTCAAAGTGGGAATAGTTACAGTTCCACCACCTCCAGAACCTCCAGACATTTCAACTACCATACAGCCTTCACCGAAGCGCCACAATGATCCGCTTATAGGCGACCACTCTAAGCACTTCCCTGCCGACCCAAGTTGCAGCACTAACATCCTAACATCGAAACCAATTGCATCCAGTCGATGATCAACGTAACTATTTACATGCTACAGAGGACAATTCCTCAATTGTTCTTTGCAGCAATAACATGTGGACTAGATTATGGGCATTAACTCTAAAAGAATGCTCGACGGATAGAGAGATGGATATTGCTAACTTAACTTATTATGCTCCTATTCATGATGGGGAGATAACTAAAGGTACAATTCCTGAAACGGTTTTCACTACCGCTGAAAAAATAGAAAAATACTTTGGTTGTTTATATCTTAGGAAAGATTCCTATATACAATAGTTTCAAAAAATTTATTGATAAGATTTGGAAACCAAATGAAATTATGAGTTGTTTTACAAGAACAATGTTTTATTTTTATTAAATTTTATAATTCAGATGATTGTGCTAAAATCATAAGTTCAGGTCCCTATACCATTGGGTCCAGAATTTTGATTATTAGAAAGAGGAAACCCGGTATTGCAATTACCAAATATTCTTTTTCCTCTATTCCAATATGGACATGGTTCATAGATTTGAAACTTGAATATTGGAATAACGAGGGTATAAGCAGAACAGCTAGTGTTCTTGGACGACCAATTCGTATGGACTCAACAACGGCAATGGAAAATAGACTTAACAATGCACACATCCTAATTGAAATAGATGTTCAATTCTCTTATCCACATACTATGCAAATGGATTTATTCAATGAAACTAAGGATGTAATTCAGTTAGAATATGAACAAAAAATAGTACCATGTTCTATATGCCACATTTTTGGCCATACATATGCAAACTAGAACAAATCAACTACAAAAGAATGGCGATCGAAAATTTCTACAACAGTTTCCAGAATGACAATTCACCGAGAAACAAATTCATCAAAGTTTAACATAGTAACAAGATCAGAACGAGATGACTACTCTATTACAAATAAAAAACAGCAAATTTCAAATTCAAATGTTGCCCTACATAATTAGTTTTCTACACTTCTAGATATCTCTGACATAACAAACGATATGCAACTGGCCAGCACAGATAACTTATCTACAAGTCCGACTCTACCAGCATCTGAAATGGTCCAAGCCTCCATGAATACGCCTACTGCACATAAGGTTGGACATGCTGAGGGAGAACCTGGATAACAAAGAAAACACACTAGACAGCCATGAAGATATAGGAAAGTTTTTACAGAGCATAGCTAGTCAAATTCAAGAAATAGGAAGCCCAAGAAAAATTGGAACTAATGTCTCCCCAATGGTTTCGAAGAATCCTACATATATGAAAAAGCGGAAGGCACTCGCAAATCCAAAAAAACTATCAAAGCTCCTCCTAAAAGAACTACAAGGAGCACTACGGCGGGTAGATGAATATAATGATATGGAATATTAGAGGTATAGATATCGATGATAAAGTTAGTCAGGTATTCATGCTTCTAACATCTCACAAGCTTACTATGTTAAGCCTAGACCAAGTTAAATACCACTAATGTAGATAAACTGCAATTGAAACTACCCACATGGAACATAGTACATAATAATGATGAAGGTAGCAAAGGTTGCACAGTGATTCTACTAGATAAATCTGTTTGGGAATATGATATTTTTAGTAAATCACGACAACATATCACACTGGTACTATGAAATAAAGGAGGTTTGCAATGTTTTGCACATGTGTGTATGCCAGTAATTCTTTTTTAGAATACCAGAAGTTATGGGATTTGCTATGCCTCGATGCTTCCAGTAAAGGATCTTCATGGCTAGAAATGAGGGATTTTAATAATGCTCTTAACTCGAAGGACAAGAAGAGAGGATTGCCAATCCCTTTTTCCAATTTGAATACTTTAAAATTGTCTTGTTAACTATGGTTTGGTTGAATCAGCTTTACAGGGATGTAAATTCACATAAAGGTTTAGAGGAATTGCAACAAACATATACAAAGTCCTCGTCAATTACGAATTTATGTCTATGTTCCCACAATTCATCACTATCGCCTTACCATTATCTACTAGTGACCACGCCCCTATTTTAATATATTTTTTAGCTTACAATATTTTCACCAAAAATGACCTCGTTTATATTAAAACTGGTGCTATATGCAAGGGTATGGTCAGTGCACGGAAAAAGGACTTTCAACTGACACTTAGGGTACTCACAGTAATAGTTTAGTTTTCAAACTGAAGGAAGTGAAAAAAGAATTAAAAGAATGGCACAAGTTAAAAGCAAAGGAGAACAACATAGTCAAGCTTCACA
Source organism: Allium cepa (assembly GCA_030765085.1). Classification (NCBI taxonomy): domain Eukaryota; kingdom Viridiplantae; phylum Streptophyta; class Magnoliopsida; order Asparagales; family Amaryllidaceae; genus Allium; species Allium cepa. The sequence goes on from CM060941.1 coordinate 18,932,921, forward strand.
CTGATTTTGACAAAATATTTCACCTTGCAGACCGAAATCCAGAAAATTTAATTTTATAGGATAACATGTATCATGTTGGCCAAAAATTAAACAATCAACTTGGAAAACAACATGAATTTCTGAGGCAGCAAAGTAAAGTGCTATGGCTATAAAAAGGGGATATTAATACCAAATTTTCTACGCCAAAATGTCAATGCTAGAGAGACTATAACAAATAAAACATTTAACGGGAGACCCAACGTCCCGATTATATGTTTTCTTAGTTATAGTCTCGACGACGTAGAAATAAGATTTTAAGCCTTACTGGATGCTCAAGGACAGTACATTTATGATTGCAAAAAAATTAAAAATTAATCTATTCAATACTATCAAGCACTTTTTAATGGGGATTTAATAAATATTTGTCAACTATTAACACCAGAATGCGAATAAGTACTATAGCGAAGGAATACTTATCTTCACCAGTCACTCATGATGAAATCAAAAAGGCTCTATTCTCGATAGATGATTCTAAAAGCCCGGTCCTAATGGTTTTTCATCCAAATTTTACAAATTGCATTGGATGGACCTATAAGATAGCATTTTCAGCGTTGTATCAGAGATATTTCACACAAGGAAATTACCAAAGGGAGTAAACCATAATTTCATGACTTTAATACCCAAGAAACATAACCCTTACACGATTTCATATTATAGACCTATTGCATGTGCTAATGTACTACACAAAATTATGTCAAAGATCCTTTGCAATAGAATCAAATTGTTTCTACCTCTTTTAATTATAGAAAATAAATCATCTTTCATACTCGGCAGAAACATTAATGAAAATGTTTTGCTAGCTCATGAACAAGTTTGGGATTTCTTAAACGAGGTAAACCAAAAATGCGCATCAAAATTGATCTGTAGAAAGTTTATGACATGGTTAATCGTGAGTATATCGTATGCTTTTATTTATGGGCTTCCATATACCTATAACTGAGCTAATTTTTGAATGCATTTTCTACGCCTACTTTTTCCATAATGCTTGATGGGCGACCATAAGGTTTTATTCAGTCAAACAGAGGGCACAGGCAGGGAGACGCACTGTCCCTCATTTATGTATAGCCATGGAGTATTTTACTTTACTAATGAAGGAGGACTACTTGATGGACATCAGCCTGCCATAACCTATCTCCAATATGCGAATGACGTGATTTTTTTATCTATTACCACAGACAATGCTACTTATATGAACTGCATTTTTTCTAAAATGGAGGAGACTGTTGGTTTACAAATAAATCAAACTAAATCTCAGATATTTTTAAGTACTGGTTCTGTTTACAAGGCATAGATCTCAAGCATCCTACATATAGCACAAAAAGATTTACCTATAAAGTATCTTGGCATTCCTTGACTTTGGATTATATCCATGCAACTCACTGTTCACCCCTATTGAATAAGATTAGCATTAAATTAGAAGGACGGGATAGCAATTTACCAACAACAGCAGGAAGAGTGGAATAGATTCACAGTACAATATCCCCCATGGTTATGTACTGGCTCCTTATTTATCATTTATCCCAATCAGTGTTGAAGAAAATTGACAAATTATTCACAAATTTTTTCTAGAAGGGCATACTTCATAAGATATCCTAGGATAGCCTATATAAGCCAAAAATTGAAGGAAGGGTTGGTCTGTGGAAATTTAATGATCTTAACAAGGTTGCTAGGATTAAACTGCTTTGGAATTTATTAACTACCGACGGCTTATGGTCCAGATGGATGAGGACTAAATATTTAACAAAGGCAAATTTTTGGTTTCTGCCTATTACAACAACTATTCAGGCTCAACGAAATCGATTCTCAGGCAACGTGACTTAGCTGCAATAATCATGACTCGAGTTGTTATCAATGGGGAACACACTGACTTATGGTTTGACCCCTGGGTAAACCACAAATCCCTTGTCGAATTAATTGGCCGAAATAGAGTTCATCTCGGTAACACAGCCACCAGTAAAGTGAGTCATTTAATAAAAGATCGACAATTACAGCCTTAGTTATTATTAGAGACCAGGGAAGTGGTAACCCAAATCATGCAGGTGCAATTGCATTTTGACAAACCTACTGACTATTGGAAAATTGGCAACTAGGGAAAATTTGTGTTTTCCACAGTAATGAAATTGACGACAATTTCAAACTAATATCGCATAATAAAATAGCTAATAAATTCTCATTACTACGTATATGGCTTATCCATAACATGTACCAACAACAGATATACTGACGAATTAGGGTATATCTACTAGCTAAGTTCATAAGTTCATAGATGAATTATCATGGAAATAAATATGTGTATTTGTTACATAAATGTTGTAGTGATTGGTTCATTGAATATAAAACGAAAATACAAAACATAACATGCAAAGGAAATAAGAAAAATTCAATTTCATCAAATAGATGAGTGCAATGAAATGAGTTCTAAAACTACCTAAAAAGAACAAGATTTTATCTAAATGGTCATTCCTTCTGTGGTGCATAATGATGTATTGATAAGGAGTAATCAAACTTTGTTGGACAAGTTACGATTGATGATGAGCAAAGTAGAGTTAAGATCTTCCTTTTAATACATGTACTTAGGAGTAGGTATATAAAGTTAAATTTAGTTCATCCAAAGCATAGTTTACAGGATCATATGAAATAGGATTTTATATAAAAACACTTTATATCCCACGTCAAGAAGTTGACAGGTTGTGTGAGTCGATATGCTACATATAACATTTGCTTATGAGGGGTCTTTTGTAAATCACCCAAAGAATATTGGGGCCGACTAATATTGATTAATCAACTTATGTTATAAACATTAGTTTTGTAAACTGAAATAAAATCAATCATGTGTGTGTTTATGTTTTTGTGTGTGTAAATGTCGTTCATCAAATTGTTATGAATAACTATTATGTTGCATGAAAAATAATTGTTGTTTCAAGTAACACCAACTTCGCGAGGAAGGAATTTCTTTAAAAAATTATCGGTAACAAAATGTATTTGGATACGATCCAAAGATAAAATTGATTATGAAGGATGAAATGAAATTAACTAAGCCTCAATGGACACAATTAATTGAAATGTCTAATAAGAACTCTCGTACATTAAAGAGAAACTGTGAGTTTCTTATCTATGTCGAGAAAAGATATCCTCGGTTATCAATAAGCCCTTAAGATTGTTAAGTCAACCATATAGAATGATGAACGGTTCTAAAATGGATTCCAAGTGCATTATCAAAATACAGTTTGATTGTTCTACCCAAAGGGGTATTATCCGTCGGCCGCAAATGTGTCTTCAAGAGAAAGGCCAATGCAAGTAGAATATAATAAGCTACGCTGATAAGAATAAATATTGCAATTTCCAATTTTCAAACTAACGTAACAAATTCATCATTCAATGTGCTTAAGTTAATTTGGATTTTAGTTGTGAAATTATCGCTCGATACAATTTTGAGTTTTAGGACAATTGTGTTGAAACAAAATTCTAAATAATGATTTAGAATAGACTATTTGCATATAACAACCAAAATGTCTAAAAGTCAATAGGAGCAATGCTGAGTTTGTGGGTTTTAGATACGATCCAAGAACTGATATGAAAATATCATTCGATAAGCATCATAGTTTAGCGAGTATTTTGACAGAAATATCTAGTATAATTTTCAGTCAAAATGAAAATGAAACATATGTCTATAAGAAAAAAAATTAAAAGGTGCTAATATATTTCTAAACTATAAGCAAATGACAAACCTATGATTGTTAACGAGGTACCCGTGTTAAAATCATTTTATTTTGTTTATTTACTACTTGACATTTGATTTGAAAATGACATCTTTCAAACGATGTTAGGATTGTCCTGAACAATATAAACTGCATCATATTAAATTGTTTAATATGGAGCATATAAGATTGATGCCCTATGCATCGACGGTAGGATTTATCATATATATTATGCTATCTATTATTTTACTAACTGCTTATGTAAATGGTACATTGAGCAAGTATCAAATCAAATCAAAATCACTAAACGGTAGTCAAAAGTATTCTTGAATATTTATGAGATATTAGAGCATTATTAGTAGAAACAATGAACTCCTTATAAAGGAGTGCTCAGATTTAAACTTCAAGAGTGACATCAGTTTAGTATGTTGTTCAATTTTACTTAATGAGCTTTAAGTTGGAATTGTTTCAAATGAAAAGTTGTGGCTGATTTAACAGAAAGGCTAAGTTAATCGCCTTGAATAGCACCACAATATAGGCAATGTTTAAATAAATGCATAAATTTACAATTGAGCTAGGGATATTCTAAAAGTTGAGAATCATATACCATTGTTACATGACAACAATGTCATGATACAGACCATGAAAGTTCCTAGAGCTCACGAGAAATCGAAAAATATACTTCAAAAAGTTCCAAATGATACAGATAGTTTATCAACATTGAAGTGATTTGATTAGCAAAATAGATAATTGAGACACATGAAAATCGATTCACTAAGGGATTAGCTCGTTCGTTTTGTGAAAACTGATTGAAATGAAAGGAATAAAATTTCATAATTGACCATTAGTGCAAGAGGGAGATCAATAGAGTTAAGGGTATGACTTGGGAGCAATTATGTAATTTTCTATGTATGTCTAACTTTCTAATCAATCCAGTTCATATTAAAGATATCTGATTTATATTATATACTTTGTTATATAATGACATAACTAATTAAGCAAATAATTTAAAGTATATAAACAAGAAAATACTTAAATAAGATGTTATGTAATTGTAGCTAGATATGGTTGCAAATCATGAGTAATTAATTATAATATAAAATACATTTTATTTTTAATATTCCTTGTCAAGATGTTTAGAGATGTCGTTAAAATATCTGTTGAGGCAAGAGTACGTAATGATCTCCAAATATTAGGGCAGCGTATTACACATGGCTACTGGGAAAAAGGGGTTACATACTAATAGTTGTTGGATAACTATAGAATGACTTACTCAAGACTTTGCTGTTGGTTAATTTAACTAAGACCAAACAGAGAATCTTAAAGTGATGATATTGCACAGTTCTCTCAAATTGAGAATATTGTTAAAGTTCAATGTGGATACCCTACTTTGTTTATAGTTAAATTGTGACATGGTGTCCATTGAATGACTATTTTTGGGTTTGATTATAGCATTAGAAGTGATACACCATTCAGTGTAGAATTCGCCTCTTCATCCATATAAGGCTAATATCATAGCCTACTATAGTCAAATCAAAGTCAAATTCGTCGGACAAAGCAGTATAGTTGATAATATTTCTTATTATTAAACCAAGGACTTTGTGTTTGGAAAAAAAAAGTTGAATGTAGATAACGCTGGAATTTCGACCAAAACCAAATTCCATAATCCCTAAAATGATATAGTTTTGACAAAGAGAATTGGTGTAATTACAGCTACTACAGGGTACCGTATAAAATAGTAAAATTGGATTTTTTTTTCCTAAAAGATGTTCACGTGATAAATTCAGCTAAACTGTCACACTATAAGTGAAGGTGATATGAAAACGTTAATATTCGAGTTGTTTGACATTAATCGCTAACTGAATTTATACCTTTGAGTCATACAATCGTATGATGAATACTACAAATTACCGCACGATTTAATTAATTTATAGTTGTTGTAAATTAATTAGTAGTTAGGAAATATTAGTTACTACATTTTATGTTATTTTCGGATGCCATTAGTATTTAATTAAATGTTTACATAAAAGTTATATATGTGTGTATCGATACAATATCGATGAATTTTTACATTTTATTAATTTCATTATTCACTAAATGGATTTAAGATTTTTGAAATTCCATCTAAGCCATATACTTGGCCGACCATAGGGTTCAAAGGAGAGGGATATTAAATGTTAAAAATAGTTTTGAAAAGGTAATATTAGAATGAGTAAAAGGAGCCCTTCTTATCCCTTCTTAATGCTACTTAAGTCACTCTCTTCACATGATTTTTTTGGCTCAATCTCCTTCAAGTAATGGTCGTGAGTTTTGCAGGCATTTGGCCAAAAAAATTGAGCAAAGAAATCCAAACTAAATCAAATAAAAGAAACATGGTTCCTTCCCTAGATCGTAGCAAAATCTGGAGGCTAATTTGATTATCTCGGTATTATTCAACCATTCAAATCTTAAGTGATGTACATGTAAAAGTCCATATTTTTACTCCTATTTTTAATCTTTTTTTGCTAAAATAAATGGGCGTATTAGGGTATTTTACACGTTTAAACCAAAATCAAAAAAAATCATCATTCACTCATCTTCATTTGGATGCAAAATGGTAATTTTGTGTATGAATTAATTTTGGAAAAATTTATTTGCATATTTTTATTTGTAGAAAATTGAGTGCAAATTGGATGAAGCTTAATGGATGTATGCATGCACATATGTTGAAAGAAAATGAAGAAATGAAATAAAAGAATTCATGCAACATGGAGGAACCCACATGCCCACTAACTAATGAACCATAATTAAAATCACATGCACATGTTTATGGAGACTTAAAGGCATACTAGTGATGATTAATTAATTCCCTAATGATTACTTGAAGGTTACACTATCTCAAGGGTATTTTTGATTGTCTCCTGAAAATGAATTAGGGTCTTAAGCATGTATAAATACCCCTTATGTTTCATGTAACCATCTTCTTTTTTTAATGCAAGTTTTAGCCACAAATCAATGATAAATAAAATATCTTTTTAATGGCTTCTTAGCCTTCTTATTTGCTTTTGTTTACATGTTCTTTTCTTTATACTATTTTTATTTTATGCTTTCTTATTTAGCTTATGCTTATCTTATTTCAGTTTAGTAGAATAGAATTAATTCTTGTAATTAATTTAGTTTTATTTTGTGCATGTAGTTAACTCTCGTTTTTCTTCCTTTTTATGTTGGAATCATTTTGTGTTAACATGTATTTAAATATAAGAAGCTATACCCCTTCAATTTAAGGGTAATGAAGCTCTCATGAAACATATTAAATTAACATAATAATTTCATTTATGATCTCGCTTTTGTGCTTAATGGAAGTTATGAATGATGGTGGTTTATGTTTCTTTTTTAGTAAATTTAAAAGTCTATGTTGACATGTCAAATAGGCTATGCTTAATGCAATATAAACATAAAGTATTTGATCATTTGCCTAGGTGATTTTGATGATGAAAGTAAAGCTAGAATAAAATTGATCATCTATGTTACTAGTTCATAGTAAGTGGATCATGGTTAAATAGCTTTCAATTTTAATTTCAGATCATTTTCATGAGAATTTATAAATGGGTTTGAATGGTGTATTAGAGTTTGATGGTCTAAGTTGTGCTACTTAATAGCATAAATAAAATACTTATAATAAACACATAAATCGTTTCTACTTAAAATTAAAAGAAGAGATTTATCGATAAATTTTATGTTGATTTATATGAATAATTGAAAATGGATTTGCCTCTAAATTTCTCATTAATCTCGTATTTTTATTCACTTTTGCTCTAGTTTATTTTCTATCATTTTCTTAGTTTAAAACAACTTCAACACTTTGGGCTAATTTGATTGAGTAATATTAGAATTTAACTTTTTCCCTATGGATCGACCCATACTCGCATACGTATTACAATTGTACGTCATGCGTTTACGGTGTTTATAACAATTATATTTTTCAGCGGATTTCTAGTCGATAGAAAATCCGTCGTTTAACAAGTTTTTGAGGCCGCTGCCGGAGAAAGCAATTGAATTCTAATTCTACTCTTCAAAGTATTTTTACATTTGTTTCTCTTGTTTTGTGTTATTTTTCATTTTTATAAAGAAATTCCATATTCCATCTGCATTTGTTTATTTTGTGCATTTGCATTTGCAATGTCGGATTCTTTTAAAAGAGACATTGCCTTGCATTTCAATTTATTGCATTTTCAGTTTGATATATTGTATAACACATCTCAGAGTTTCTCTGCATTTTTATATTTGTTTTCTTTTACTCAGTGATTATAGTTTTCGTTTGTTACATTGCACAATCTCCTTCGCTGTGCACTCCTTTCACTTAAACCACACTTCCAACTTGACTGTCATCACCTTCTTGCCCTAAATTTCTCCTGCCCAGTCTTCCCTAACTACCACACCAACCATCTTGTTATTTACTGAACATCCATTATCTTCTCCCCTGCTCAAAACTGCTGCCATCATACTTCTCCCCATTACATTCAAACTCCTCTCCTAAATTCAGCATCAATACAACCATCAACTTCCACCCCCCTCAACCCATCAAAACATCCACTACTCTACCATTTTTATCATTCTTATACTTCACAACCACCAAACAAGCAACCATCAAACACATTGCAACTACAACCCCGACCATCTTCCCTTTGCTTCATCTCATATAACTCAAACTTCCACATGCCAGCTACCTCATCACATCGCTAGAAAACCCAACTGCAACCTTCCCATCGCTGCCACATTGCCAAAACTCCTCATCTCGTATAAACTGCATTACCCAAAACCACTGCCTATATCCACCATCCTCTGCCCACCCTTCACCTCACTTCCCTACCACCATTTTCTTTATCGAACCCACTGTCACAAACTCCTCCAACTTCAACCATTCTCCAATCGTCAACCTAGTAGTCATACCCTGCTATCCACATAACCTCCCCACCACTTCACTGAACCTACCAAATCACCAATCACTACAACCTTCCTCGATCACTTCGCTGCCATCTACTCCTCATTTCCACTATCACCATGTCCTATACAATCAATAATTTCAGGCCTCTACCAAATTCAATCACCTTCAACGGCAAACAAACAACCTATAAGTCACCCACTGCCTCCGACAATCCCTTCAAACATGCAACTACAAATCCGAATTACCATCCAAAATCGCTGTAAAGACCACGATCTGCGCCTTCACCGAACAACAGCAGTCCACCTGAAACAAATTGAATCAGTCAGCATCACCATTCGCATCCCGCCCGTGACCTCACCCGATGCATCTCGATTGAATTCGAATTGAAGCGCCTCCATTTTTTTATTTCGCATTCTATTTTTCTGATTTATGATTTCGTATATTGTTTTAACGATGAGCTAGGGTGTTGTTTTTGGGTGCGTGTTTTGCGCTTTTTAATAAATATTGGATGCGGGTTGTTGGGCTGCGTGTTTTTAACTTTTTTTATTATTTTGTGTTGAGCACATTTTATTTTGTTAAAATATAAAAAAGCTTTACAAAAAGAAAAAAGAATTAGCGTTTTTTATTTATCTTTTTTTTTGTACAGCCAGTTGTTAAAAAAAGAAGAAAATATTATTTACTTTTCTTTAACGTTCTCCTTAAGAAAAATATATATCGTTTTCATTATTTTTTCAGGTTGCGAAAGCTAAAAAAAAAAGTTCTTGCTAAAAATTAATTACTCTGCTTTTCTTGTGCTAAAAAAATCGCTGCTTTTAAAATAAATTTCTAGTAGTTCTGCACACTCCAGTGTCGTGTTCTCATTCGTAGTTGCATTGTTAATACACGTTTAGTTTTTGTTTTGCATTCATTTCATCTTTTTTTTATTTTCTAAGGAGCACACACAAATCCATATTAGGTGGGGATATCATCACCCCTTCCTTGGTACACCAATTATATTTCATCATAGAATTTGACTGATAATAACGATTAAACAATGGACTTAAGAGTATCGCGAGCTCATCAGGGCTTAGTTATATCTTGACAAGTTGTCTTATTTCAACAATCTAATTTCTTGGTGTCTAAGCTACGGTAGAGCGATAGTCATTTACAAATATTATGATGATTCATAAATATTATAGTGATTGTTTCTTTGAAGATATTTAAACCTTCAGTTGCATTGCTACGGTGATTCATGGTGCATCGATAACTCTCATCTGTTGCCTGGCTAAGAACTATTTTGTTAGATTAAGTCAAAGTGATTATACTATTTTGGGTTAGGAGCAACTAAGGATAGAAAATTTGTAACTAAGTCCTTGCATTCATTTAGTTGCATTAGTTCATGCATATATAAAAAAACAAAAAATAAAAAAAAAGTCCTAGAGTAATAATAAAAATCACATTTTCCTTAATTTAATATTTTTTAAGTAAAAATCCAAAAGGAAAAAATTTTCCTTTAAAAAAAAGAAAGAAAAAAAATTAAAAAATAAAAAATACAAAACAAGCATTTTACTTAATTTGGTTTTTTTTAAAACAAAAATCCAAAAGAAGAAAAATCTTTTCAAAAACTAAAAAGAACTTTAAAAAAGAAAAAAAACCAAACAAAAAACAAATCTCCCTTTTCTAAAACAAATTCTTTTTGGTAAATACTTTTCTTTGAAAAAAACAAAAGAATTTTTCACTTCATTTCATTCTCTAAACCTCGTTTCATTCTCTTAGCCTTGATTTTCACGTTTACTCTCCTTGATCTTTTCACTTGTGCATGAGCACCTAAACACTTGAACACAACAACGAATCGTTTAACTTGAACAAACGATCATTCAACAATGGCTAATGAAATGCCCCACGAACTCTCATGGATGGATTACTTCCTGATAGAGTTTCTATTCCTTCTTGTATCGCAATACCCACCCCAATGGGTAATCACTTCGAAATTCATTCTAATCACATTACTACGCTCTCGAAATTTGGCAACTTTGAACATGATGACCCATATATCTTCTTAACATAATTCGACAACCATTAAACTCCAACAATTATGTAACGATGGAATCAAACTTCTGTTAATTCCATTCACTCTTACCGATTACGCTGAAAAATGTTTATATAGCTTACCTTCGAACTCGATCAAAACTTGGGATGAATTCATTAAAATTTTCTTAAAATTTTTTTACACCTAGGAAAAAACAACCAAAATACGAAACGAAATTGTGAATTTTCATAAATTCGGGGGAGAACCTTTCGAAAAATACTTTGAAATATTTAAAGAGCTTTTGATAAAATGTCTACACCATAATTTTAAAAAATGGACCCTTTGCCAAATCTTATACGATTGACTTGAAAAAAGTTCATGAACCATGTTTGTATCGATGTGCCAAGGCAATTTTCTCGCATAACATCATGACGATGCTTGGCAATTCCTTGAAAACTTGGACAGAAAGTCATTCCAATGGAAATGTTCTAGCGAAAAATCCATTTATTCATGATCGAGGGTCCATTCGATAGGATCATCGTTATCTTAGGGAGCTAAAATCGATGCAATGATTAATAAATTGGACAGCGATTTCTCATCCGATCAAATGAATCAAGCTTCCAAATCATTGTGTTATACATGCAACGATCTGAATCACATCGCCGATAGTGCCTTCATTCGATAGAACAACTCAATGCTTTTAACAAGGTTAAGAATGATCTATTTTCTCCAACGTACAATCTCGGTTGGAGAAATCATCCGAACTTTGCATGGAACCAAAATAATTCTAATATGAATTTGGTTCGTTCCAATTTTCAAGCATTTTCGAATAATGCTTCAATCCTCCCTTTCAGCGCAACCATTTTCAATAAAAATTTACGGATCCGTTTTAAAATCAACTGGAACAATCTTTTGCTCCCCAAGACGACAAATGATTGACTTCACTTGAGAAAAATATTGAAACTTAGGCTAAAGCAACCACTCAAGACCTCCAATAAAATAGCAATTTTCAAAATTTGTTAACCCAGTACACGTATAATACGAGTGAGTCAATTGTTAACTTTGAAATGCAAATGAGTCAATTAGCCACTTCTATGAGTGAATGTGAACAAGGCACATTTCCAAGTCAGCCAGTTACAAACCCTAGAAATCAAAACATGAATTCGAATCAAGCCCATGTCATTCAAGATAGCAATGTGAACCAGATGAATGTTATCACGACTTTGCATTCCGGTAAATAAATCGATTTGTCGATCCAAATAATTTACCGAAAATTCCTCTTAACACTTCAAAAACAACAAGCGATTTTGAATAAAACATCGAGCCAAATATCAAATCAAATTTCAACCCAAATTCTTTTTCTACTCAAGTAGACGGACCTACTGAGTATCGATTTCAATTTCCACATCAATTTCGACCTAAGAAACATTCTGATCAAATGGAGAAGATGTTGGGAATTTTCGAACAAGTCAAAGTGAACATATCTCTCCTTGATATTGTTCAACAAGTCCTAACTCGCTAAGTTTCTAAAGGACTAATGTACTAAAACTTCACACTTATTTATCCAAGAAAGTTTTCTTCCCTACCGGTTTTAGCGAAGTTTTGTCTCAATCAGTCCCCGTAAAATACAAAGACTCCTAGATGCCCGACGATTTTATGCATGATAGGAGACAAGACGATTAATAAGTGCTTACTAGATTTGAGTGTGAGTGTCAATTTGATTCCGTATTCAGTTTACCTAAAACTTGGCTTAGGTGAACTAAAAACAACGAAAGTAACTCTTCATTTTGCCGATTGTTCAATAAAGAAACTCGTAGGAGAAATCGAGGACGCACTCATTAAAAGTGGTCAATTCATATTCCCTTTCGATTTAATCGTCCTAGAGACAACCTGTAAATAATCCGATGAGTCAAATTCCATTTATTTTAGGATGACCTTTCTTAGCCACTTCAAATGCCCTAATCAATTGTCGAAATAATTTGATGAAAATTTCTTTTGGCCGTAGCTTTGAATCTTAACATCTTCAATCTCGAAAGTCAATTGAACAAACCACTTGACCAAACATTGGAAGTTATCTCCATTCAAGAAAATTTTGACAACGAAACGATTGACCTTAACAATGAACGTAAGACCGAATACGAACAACTGTTTCAAGACGAGCCTAACGAGATTGAAAACACATTTCCATTTGAACCCCTTATGGTTGAGTCAGATTTTCAACCGAATTCTTTGACCGAGCAACCTCCGAAGTTGGAACTCAATCCTCTTCCTGATCACCTTAAATATGCATACTTAGGTGACAAAGAAACGTTTTCTTTCATAATCACTTCAACTCTTTCTCTTGATCAAGAGGCCTCCCTTCTTTCACTTCTGTCAAGAGGCAATCGGATGGTCGATTATTAATATAAAGTGAATTAGTCCTACTCTTGTTCAACATCGCATCTACTTAATTGACGAAACCGAGCCTGTCATGATGCACAACGAAGGCATAGCCCAAAAATGAAGGATGCGGGTCGAGACGAAATTCTTAAACTCCTCGTTAATGAAATCATATACTTCATTTCTAATAGTTCGTGAGTTAGCCCAATTCATTTCATGCCTAAAAGGTCCGGGCTTACTATTATCAAGAATGACGCAAACAAACTCATTCCAACTCGTACTCAAATGGATAGGCATGTTTGCATTGACTATCAAAAATTAAATGTTGCAACATGTAAATATCACTTCCCTCTTCCTTTCATCAACCATATGCTTGAACGATTAGCTGGCTACGAATTTATTACTTTCTCGATGGTTATTCCAGTTATAACCAAATTCTGATCGCTCTCAAAGATCGAGAAAATGAATTTCACATATCCCTTTGGCACATTTGCGAAACGACGTAAGCCATTTGGCCTTTGCAATGCTCCTGCTACTTTCCAAAAATGCATGTTTAGCATCTTTTCCGACATGATCAAATGCTTTTTAGAAGTATATATGGATAATTTTTCCGTCTTTGGAAATTCATTTTTCGAGTGCTTACACCATCTTGAGTTGGTTAAGAATCGATGCAAGGACAATTACTTAGCGTTAAATTAGGGAAAATGCCATTTTATGGTCAAACATGGCATTCTTCTTAGATATGTTGTTTCGAACAAAGGTGTTGAGGTAGAAAGGGAAAGTTAACGTAATTGCAAATCTACTCATTCCCAAGTCTATCAAGGACGTTCGATCATTTCTAAGAAATAATGGTTTTTATCGACGCTTTGTGAAAGATTTTAGTAAACTTTTGCGACCTCTGAAGACTCTTCTTGGAAAAGACGTTCCATTTGACTTCAATTCTTATGTGTTTTTGCTTTCGAACGTCTCAAAAATGAACTCATTTCCGCTCCTATCATCTATTCACCAATTTGGAATCTTCCTTTCGAAATAATGTGCGATGCCTCTAACTTGGCAGTTAGTGATGTCCTAGGAAAATACATCAACAAACCTCTTTATGTCATCTACTACCCCGGTATGACTCAAAACAATGCTTAACTCAATTGCTCAACCAGCGAAAAAAAGATTCTAGCGGTAGCCTTTGCGCTCGAAAAGTTTCCCCTTATTTGATTGGCTCACACATTACGGTTTTCACTGACCACTGCGCTGTTAGGTACCTTTTCTCTAAAAAGGATGCTAAGTCTCATTCGATCCATTGGATCCTCATATTCTAATAATTTGACCTTACAATCAAAGACAAAAAAGGATTCGACAACATCATTGTCGATCATCTATCACGTCTTCCAAATGCACCACTTTCTTTTCTAATCAATAAGAACTTTCTTGGTGAACAACTCCTTTCCATTTCTATCGATGCCGATATAGTGAACTATTTAGTCACTGAGGAGGCTCCTTTCATTTTAGTTGAAACAAGATAAATATAAATTTCTTTCCCAAGTTAAGTACTTCTGTTGGGATGACTCATACTTGTTTAAGTATTATTCAGGCCAAATCATTCGACGTTGCATCGCAGATTGTGAAATTAAGATTGTTCTTTTGTTTTGTCATGACCAAGCTTGTGGTGGTTACTTCGATCCTAGGAAAACAGCGGAAAATGTGCTCCAATGTGGTTTTTATTGGCCTACGCTTTTCAAAAATGCATTTGAGTTCAGTAAAACTTGTGATCATTGCCAAAATTTAGGGAAAACCTCTTGACGAAACATGATGCCTTTGAACTCCATTTTAAAATCAAAATCTTTGACGTTCGGTGTATTGGCTTTATGGGCCGAACTCTTTTGAAAATTTGTACAATCTTCTTACTATTGATTATGTCTCTAAATGGGTTGAACCCATTCCTTGTAAAAAAAACGACAATAAAGTTGTTATGAAATTCAAAAAAGAAAACATCTTTCGAGGTTTGGAACACCTCGCACAATAATAAGCGATAATGGAACTCATTTCTGTAATCGATCATTTGAAACTCTAATGAAGAAATACTCGATAATCCACAAGTTATCCACTCATTATCATCCTCAAACTTGTAGTCAAGTTGAAGTTTCAAATTACCAAATCAAGTAAAATTTTGGAGAAAACTATGAATAAAAATCGAAAAGATTGGTCATAAAAATTGATAGATTCACTTTGGGCTTACAGAACTGCGTATAAAACCAATCTGGGAATTCCTCCTTTAGGCTAGTATATGGAAAAGCATGCCATTTACACGTTGAACTTGAACATAAAAGCGTTGTGGACAATTAAGAACATAAATTTTGAACTTGAAAAAGATGGTGAAAATAGGAAATTGCAATTCAAGGAATTAGAGGAGATTAGGAACGACATGTATGAAAATGAGAAAATTTACAAAGAAAGAACAAAAGTTTTTCATGAAAAAACAATCCTAAGAAAAAAAATTGCTAAATCAAAAAGTTCTTTCATATGACTCTCGATTTTATTTGTGTAACGACCCAGAATTTCTGTCATTTGAAATTCGTATATTTAATTAATTTTAAATATTAATAATTGAAATTTGTAAGTCGAATAAATTATTTTTCGAATATTTAGATTTAATTGGATAATTAAATCGGCAATTTAATAATTGAAATTGCGTAAATAATTGGAAATTGGGTTTAATGTGATTAAAAAAATGATTTATAAAGTTATAATAAATTATATTGGAGTTATAGTGATGTTATAGAACTTTTAAAATTGAATTAAAAGTTAATTTGTGAAAATTGAATATTTTAATATTTAATCGACTAGTGAAAAT
The DNA here is from genome assembly GCA_030765085.1 of Allium cepa. Lineage (NCBI taxonomy): Eukaryota > Viridiplantae > Streptophyta > Magnoliopsida > Asparagales > Amaryllidaceae > Allium > Allium cepa. The sequence goes on from CM060941.1 coordinate 18,948,814, forward strand.
AGCCATTTTTCAAAAAATCTCGGATTTCGACGAAACCAATTTCATCGAATCCGTAATGTTAAATTATTGCATAGTTTCAAATTTCGTGTCAATCAGATTTACCATTTGTCCGGGGCAAGCCAAAACGTGTAGAAATTAGTTTAAATCGATTTAATTTAAATTTGATCGTTTATTGCCGTAACTCACACAGATGACCGAATTAGCTTCCGAAACCTATTTCATTGTGTCCGGAACGCGAGGCAAACCCTAGAAACGCCAGTCACCGCGCGAGATTTGGAGTTTGAAAAATTCGAGATGAATAGTAATTTGGAAATTTTCTATAAAAGGCCTTGGATTATTCTCATTTGCAACTAAAAACCAAACCCTAGGGTTTTATCATAAACGACCGCCACCATTATAAACCTAGGGCCGAAAATTACTAATCTTCTTCCTTCGATCTCTTCAAATCCACAAACAATTTGAGAAAACGTTCAACTGCAAAGTTGTAGACAACGTCGAGAGCTTTAATTCCAACGGCTATGATCGTTTATAGTCGAGCGAATCAACGACAAATCGTTCATGAAGGCCGGCCGTCCATACACGTTTTCCGAGCAGATGATGAAGCCGAGCTTTGCTAGGTTGCGGCCGAAAGTAGAGGGGGAGATGGGCTACAAGATGGAGGTTGCTGATCGTCCTGAAAGTCGATGGAATGGGCGCGTGCATTAGGGTTTAGGGTGGCGGCTTGGGTTTCTTCGGCCTGAGGGTTCGCGTTGGGGAAGAAAGCATCATGTGCGGCCACGATTTGTTCTCTAAAATGCACGGCCATGATTCAAGGTTGAGAAAGAAAATAATAAAAATGTAAATTGTTTTATATTATAATAAGTTCGATGTTTAAAAGTGTATAACTTTGTCATACGAGGTCAGAAAATTACGAAACAAGTTGCGTTGGCTTCGTTTTGTCGAGCACTACGCTATGGAGCTAGTTTGAAGTCGTTTGGAGCAAGTGAAAATTTTGGGTAAAATTAAACGCGTGTTTAATTTTATTCGAAATAAAACGCTACAACGGTTATCGGAAACTCAAGGTGAGAACTTCTCACTCAATCGAATAGTTTCGATTTAAATTTTAAATAGTTAAATTTAAAATTGCTTGATTGTGTGATTGGATGATAATTTGTTATCTATTGTGTTAAATAGACCCTATGCGCCGTATATTAGGCGGATGTTATTTATTAAAAACATATACCGCGATAATTCCAACTTATATGGAAATTGGTATTATATATGTATTTGGAGTTGATTTTCCCGCATTATATAGCGGATGCGACCCTATTGCGCCACATAATAGCAGATAGTAATTTATAAATCGCATATACCGCGATATTTCGTCTTGAAGCAAAATTGGTATTGTGCTAATATCTTTGGATGTAGGGAAACAGGTTGGAGGGATCCAACTGGATTCCTCAAATAATTGAATTAGTTTCAATGTTGTATGTTGATCTATTTATTGATCTATTAAAAATCTGCGTGATTATCTTTGTGATTGAAATGGTTAAAGGCTAAATTGTAGCCGAATATATTTTGGTATCGTTAGATGCCGAAAATAAATAAAATTTGATTTTTGAAAATTTAAGTTGAGAATTCATAATAAAATTTAATTTTGGAATTGATTCATTTTAAATGAATAGACGTTGAAATTTTTATGTTAAAAAAATTATGATTTTTGTGAAATATAACTGAAATGTGATTTTCGAAATAAGTAGTTAATTAATTTATAAATATGGTTTAAATTGGGATTTTTGAAGTATTATAAATAATTTATATAAAAGATTTATAAAATTGATATTTATAAACTTAAAATATTGGAATTATAAAACGAGTTTTTATAAGTGTTAAAATGAAATATAAATGGATTTCATAAGTGAATGAAATCTATATATTTGTAAATTGTGAAGTTATAAAATGAATAGATTTTGTAAAATAAAAGATTTATAAGGAATTAACTTATAAACTGAATTTTGGCGTGTAAAAGGAATTTGGATAGAATATGTTAATAAAGTGATTTTTATAAGTTGAAGTTGTTATAAAATATAAATAGAATTTATAAACGTTGTTTATAAATTCGAAATCGACTTATTTTAATAAGTTTAATTATTATAACTTATTAAAGGAGATATATCCACGATTTTGAACGATGAATAATCCTTTAAATAAAATATGTAGAAGTGATAAGTTTGGTAAATGAAGTATATTCACGATTTTGGACGGCGAATAATATATTAAAGGAATATTTTGGGAAAGTGATATTTTAAATAGAATTAAACGATTTAAAGATGTTTTAAAATGTATTAAGTATCGAAACCATAGATTTCAACGTTTATTGTTGAAATAGATGTTTCGAGGAATAGCAGGAAATGGTGGACTATAACACTGTTGTTATAGTAAATGATTTCCGAAAGGAAATGTTTTATATAGTATTGGGATTTATATATCTATCTTAATTTCGAATCCCTATACTAGTGATTTTGGATTGTTGTAACGATGTTTTACGCAACATTCGTTTTAACCCAAATAAATGTGTTTAAGAGAAGTTTTCCTCAAAGAATAAAATATATACTTAATTTGGATTCAAGTATATTGAATATTTTCAAAATGTTGAAAATAAATAGATTGGTGAATTACTTATTATTAAATAAGTATGGAAATGTTTTCCAATATGAAGTGAATGTTATAGATTTTATCTTTTAAAGATAAATTGAAAGTGAATAATTGGAATCGATTTGAAAAATCGTATAAAACGTGAATATTTGGAAATCGTATATTCATAGATATTTTGAAAAGGTAAATTCACAATGGGAATTTATAAGGGAAATTTGTTTTAAAAATAAACCTTGATTTATTTTCAAAAGCGTGGAATAAATTTACGGATTTGGAACGTAAATTTAATAAATCGGTAAAGATTTATTTAATTGGTTTAAATGAATCATTTTGAAATGAAAGTTGTAAGGGGGTAAATTGATTTGAAATTGGTTTTCAAATGGTTGAAGTGTGGAAAAATATATCTTGTAAAGATATTTTTGAAAATAAATAATTTAGGAAATTATTGAAATCGGATTATGTTGTGAATATTGATTGATAGTTAAATAACCGACTATCGATATTGACCCTTGAGGGGCTATTGGTTGTGAATTGGTTGAAATTGAATGCTACACTTATTTTTTAATTATTGCGCTCGTTGTTCGGATTACCCATTCCGAATAGTGATACGACGTAATGGATAACATTGAAGACCGGTGGTGAAGACCGGGTATTTGTGAAAACGATAGGATGACTTATCGATTGTCTCTGCACCATTAGTTACAGTATGGAGATTTCCTTTGTGATGGGAAATTCGATCGGGATTGTGAATACCCGTATTGCAAGGGCTTCTTTTGAAGTGCCTTCGGTTCTGTTCGAACCCGAAACAGACTTGTATGGTTACGTGTCTGACATTACATTTTGAGATATAAAGCGGATTTCTTTCAAATACATTTCTGTGGTGGCGGAGGATTTATTCTCTTAGTTTAACACCCTTCTCTGAAACGTATGAGTTCAGAGGTTTTGTAGTTGAAGGTTATCAGCGATATATTCCCAATTTGGTAATGTGGCATTTTGAGTGTTGCTGTGTGATGATTATTTATTGATCATTTGTTGATCAAAACGTGGCTTTGTGAAAAAGTGTAGCTTTATGGACGAGACTTCGTCAGACCTCACACCCCGGAAATGGTCGAAACAGGAATATGCGGCAAGGTTATGAGGGTCGCGCCCTTTAGGGTATGTCATTCTCTTCTGGAAAAGGGTGGTGTCAGGTATGGAGCCCTGATGCTTAACCTATGTGGTTGCTCCAATCTCATTTTTCTGTGTGGTTGTTGCTTAGTGATAGAGGGCCCTCGGATAAAGGTCCCAAAGGACCGGGGGGTGGCATAGCCGTGTAGTAGTTACCTAGTTACAAAGGTAACCCGACCTTGTGTTGGCAGAGAGCTGGTTAAGTTCTCGGGACATCCCGCCAGAGGCGATCCCATGTGGCAGTAGGAAGTTCCTTAGCCTGACCATTTGTTGGAAATCCAAACAAAACAATACGAGCCTTGTACGGTTTTAGTTGTAGAACCTGCCATTTAAAATGGTAGTTATAGCAGGCATAATATGATGGTACCTATGCTGGCTAAGATTTATATTCTATTTTCGAAATGCTTTCATCACTATGCACTAATAATAATATCAAAAATGATTTGTTTTGCGTAGTAAGCATCTTGACTATCATAAGGAGAAATCTCCTCCAATTCTGCGTTTGCATTGTGTGTGTGCGGGGAGGCCTTATGGTAGTTTCATTTTCCAAAAGCATTGTGGATATTTTCCACTTCTGTAGTTGTTGTTGTTTTAAAAGATAAATAACTGTTTTGAGTTCTCACACCAGTCCCATGATTGACCTGGAGTTTATTGTTCTCTTCCTAAACTCTGGGTGCTCATAATTTTCCACACGGGCAGTCTAGAGTCAGATTATCAGGTCATTCTGGATTCAGAAGTGCTATGGAGCTCAAGTGGCAAGCTGGATGGCGAGGCGTATTACTTATATATGATATTATCTTTCCGCTGTATAATTCACTTATAAGGACACATTTGTATAACTGTTTATTGTTCTGTTGTGTTGTATATTGTTGTTGTATACTCTAATGTAATGAATACTGAGATAATTCTTTGTTTAAAAATTATTCATTTATCCATTATATGTTGTTCCGCTGCGATATGTGAGATTCTGATATTGTTTCTGTTCTGCTTCCTTATTTCTTCTATCTTTTTCTTCTACCTCTTCTTTTTAACCCTAACAATTCGGTTTTCCGGCATTCGATTATGCGGCATTTGATACAGTGGACGTAAGAATGCCGACCTTCGGATCCCGACAAAACCGAAGCTGTTACAATTTGTTCCCTGGGAAATTAAAATCAAGGTGGACAAAACCATACGTGGTACGTAATGGTTTTCCACATGGTTCCGTAGAAATAGAAAACCCTAAGGATGGATCGATTTTTAAAACAATGGACATAGCTTAAAACCTTATTTAGAGTTGGCAAGTGATCGAGAGAAGGAGCTCATGATTCTTCATGAGCCACACTACTTCTAGTCAGAAATTTTAACCCACTCTTGTAAATATGTACATATTTTTCTTTGTTACACTCATTATATCATGCATTGACTGGGGGACATAGTCAAAATCAAGTGTGGAGGGAGTCTCATGGTTATTTTGACTTTTCATGGTTTATTTTTTGCATTTTCTTTCCAAAAAAAATTTCCAAAACAAAATTTCCTCTTTAGCATGTTGATTTACTTTTGAAGAAACACAATATGATAAGTATACGTTTTGGTTATTGAACTGAAAATTTTGAAATTATACTTGTCTAAACAAAAATAAAAATAAAAGTTTGATTACAGATAGTTATGGTGTAACTAGTATATAGGCAGGATCATAGGTGATGGTTATGAAGTATATCCTAATTGTAATCTTTGTTTAAAAGAGTGGTTGATTAAAAGTGGAGGCAATAACATTTTTTACCTTCTAAGTTAAATGGTGCTAAGTTGATTTTTCATAACTCTTTATTTTCTTAAAAAAATAATATTTCATAAAAATAAGAAACAACTACAATCGTGTGTTCATACGCAAGTGTGTATACTCGCCACGCTCCATACCCTTCTCATGTAAGCCCAAAGGTAGTGCATGATCAATATATCGGCACCAATTTATCCGAGTTAGGTGTATGTAAGTAAAAGTAAAATAATAATAATAATAAACACCTAGATTTATGTGTTCATACGCAAGTGTGTACATTCACAATGCTCTTTACTCTTCTCACGTAAGTCCGAAAGGCATTACATGATAGGTATATCTGGCCTTGGTTTATCGAGTTACGTGTGTAAATAATAGCGTTAATATTTTTCAAAATAGAGAGAGCACGAAATTGAAACCCAAGCACTATCTTCACTTATTTGATTTTACTTGTTATTCAAAAGAAACAAAAATGCCGCTTTGCAAAACTTTGATAATCAACTAAATGATTAATTTCAAAGTTGCATTACATTATCAACCGACACAACTAGCCAAACTAAAGTCTAATTATGATGATGACTTAATTTTTGTTGGAAGTTTTAATGAGTAAAAAGACTAAAATTTCTTGATAATAACAAAAAATTATATTTAACTTACTTGCGTCAATTTAAAAGTAAATCCTTCATTTGTAAATATTTTCGAAAACTTGCATCATGTAGTCAAATTAGAATTTGCATATCGCATTTGGATTTTATGGGCAGTATCCATTGAAAACTCTTATGAGACAACACTCATCCTATTAGGGACACCTAAAGGTTTAACGGCTTGTTCCATATGCTCAATGCAATCGTATTTCCTATGAAAACGGATTTATCTTGGTTTTAGTTTATTCGAGGATGAACTAAAAGATAAGTGTGGGAGCATTTGATGTACGAGTAAAAGTGTATATTTTTACTTCTACATTTTATCTTCTTTTGTTAAAATAAATATGCATATTAGGGTATTTTACTATTTAAACCAAAATCTAAATTTTTTTCAAATCATCATTCATTCACTTCATTTGGGGGCAAAATTGTAATTTTGTGTATGAATTAATTTTGAAAAAATTTATTTGCGCATTTTTATTTGTTGTAAATTGAGTGCAAATTGGAAGAGCTTCATAGATGCATGCATGCATATATGTTGGTTAAAAGCAAACGAAGAAAGGGATAAAAGAATTCTTGCAACATGAAGGAGCCCACATGCCCATTAACCGATAGACCATAATTAAAATCACATGTACATGTTAATAAAACTTAAATACATGCTAGTGGGGATTAATTAATTTTCTAATGATTACTTGGAGGATACACTATCTCAAGGACATTTTTGATAGTCTCCTAAAAATGAATTAATGCTTTAAGAATGTATAAATACCTCTTATGTTTCATGTAACTGTCTTTTTTTCATGCAAGTTATAACCACAGATCAATGATAAATAAAATGTATTTTTAACGGTTTCTTTGCCTTCTTATTTGCTTTGGTTACATGTTCTTTTCTTCTATGCTATTTTTATTTTAAGCTCTCTTATTTAGTTTATGCTTCTCTTATTTCACGTTAGTAGAATAGGTTTAATTCTTGCAATTAGTTTACTTTTATTTCATGCAAGTAGTTAGCTCTATTTTCTTTTAATTAGCTCTCATTTTTCTTGTTTTTTTATGGTGGAATCACTTTATCTTAACATGTATTCAAATATGAGAAGCTAAACACCTTTAATATAGGGGTGTTGAAGTTCTTATAAAACATATTAAATTAACATAATGATTTCATTTATGATCTCTCTTTTGTGCTTGATGGAAATTTATGAATTTTGGTAGTTTATATTTCTTTTTTAATGAATTTGATAGTCTATGCTAACATGTCAAATAGGCTATGCTTAATCCAATATAACATAAACTATTTGATCATTTGCCTAAGTGATTTTGATGATGAAAGTCAAACTAGAATCAGAATTTAATGGTCTATCTTACTAGTTCATAGTAAATAGATCATGCTTAAAATAAATTTCATTTTTAATTTCATGTCATTTTCATGAGAATTTATAAGTGGGTTTGAATGGTGTGTTAGAGTTTGATGGTTTAAGTTATGCTAATTAATAGCACAAATAAATCATACTTATAACAAACACATAAATCATTTCTACTTAAAATTAGTAGGAGAGATTATAGATAAATTTTGTATTGATTTATATGAATGATTGGAAGTGGATTTGCCTCTAAATTGCTTTTTAATCTCATAGTTTTATTCACTTTTTCTGTAGTTTATTTTCTACAAATTTCTTAGTTTAAAACAACTTCAAAACTTTGGGCTAATTAGATTAATTAATATTTGAATTAAATTCTTTCCCTGTGGATCGACCCGTACTCGTATACGTACTACGATTGTACACAGTGTGCATGCAATTTCTATAACAATTATATTTTTTAGTGGTTTTCTAATCGAAAAAAAATTCGTCATTTAATATTAAGCCAGTTCTTAAGGTAATTATTTAATATCAATTTTGGTTATGTATTACATCGTTATAGTATGCACTAGATTTATTATATTATACAATGAATTTATATATGCTAGTGTTATCCAATCATATTTATTGTATGGTCATTGTTTTAAGAATTGATGTAATTCTACCATGTTTAAAAATTTAAAACTATTTTAGATCAGCTAAAATGTTTTTATAAAACCTTAAATACATAAATATATTTATATAATACATATATCGATTACAAAATCATTTTATTAACACACATGCTTTCAATAAAATATAAAGTTATTATTATTTCCATACATAAAAAATTAGTATATATTATTTTAAAATCTTATGAATGTCTTAAAATGAAAAAAACATGAAAGCGGATTTCCATGCGAAAAGTTTAAAATTATATTTTTAAGGGTGAGTGTAAATATTAACACACACACACATATATATAATAATAATATTATTTAATATACAAATAAATATAATTTATAAATTATTTGTTTATAAATATATGTATTTTTTTAAACATAAATTAAATTCAAAGAATGCATATATTATAGTTTTATTTAACTCTAAATTTATAAATAGATAATTTTTCTGAAATTTTTGATCTAATTTGTCAAGATTAGATTTTAATGTGTGTGTGTGTGTTGAAACAGCCAAACCTAATTTTAATTAAACTATACATAGCTATCATTTTATTATAACATAAAAATTAGTTTATAATTATATATATATACATATATGTCTATATTTATATTTTAAATAAAACTATATACAACAAAGATATATACATAAAGTGCGAATGTGTCTGTTGTGGTGTAAATCGCAAAACTTATAAACATACACATTAACCATGTACATCATTTACATGTTCCATATGCACCATTCACATATTAGTGTATTTGATACGCTTGTAACAATACAATTAAATTTCAAATGAAACTGTTTTAAATAAAGTAAATATAATAAGATTCTATTTAAATTAAATTTTGATTTGATCTAAAATCAGTCAGACCTCATAGACCCAACAAAGATCCATAATGGAATTTATTTTGAAAGTCACCGATTTTACCAGTTGCAACCTGACCAGATTCCTTCATTAGAGTCATCGGTCAATTGTTCAAAGGGGTTATGTTGGGTTTTGTTGGTTGAAATGCAATAGACTAAAGTAGGCCTATAATAGTCAATTAGTAAAATCAGACTAAAATAGGCCTATAATAGTCAATTAGTAAAAACCAACTAGTCGACTGATGAAGAAGTCGGTCGGTGGGTTGAAGTCAGTTAGTTGATTGTTTGGCTGTAGCTAGTATTAACTATAGCAAGTCTATCAACTGATCATTTTTGATCAGTCAACCAATGGCCTATGTTGGGGATTTTTAGGTTCTGCAATTATTAACGTTTAAGCATTACTTTGATGACATAGACAAGGCTTGTGGGGTTCGATGTGACTTCAGAGTAATGATTTGGAATTCTTTGGCATAGGACCTTGTATAGTTCAAGGTCGGGACTTTTGAAATGTACTACGATGTGTGGTGATCGAAAGTGCGATTGAGGCATGTGTCATAGGTTGGGATACTTAGGTGACTTATAAAGAAGATGATTAGGAGGTCGTGATCAATGTGATTATATGTAGTTTTAATGTCAAATATGACTTTGGTATCTGGTCATCAGGATATCGAAGACATGTGGATTAGGGTTAAGTGCGATGCAACGTTACTTACAGTAGAGGCTTATAGCTATGACTTAGGCGTTATTATTTTCCATTGAGACTGCCAATGATGGGCCATACTTTTCACCGAGGGTGATAGTCAAAGTAAGAAAGTGACGCTCATATATATCGGTAATCACTATGAAGTGGAGATAAAAACTTTGTTTCCTTTAGCATATAATAGTTCATTGAGAAGGGATTGATTCATTTGTATCGGTTTCAGATACATTGATGCGTACATGTAGATTTATCCTAGAGCCAAGGTTGGGGTACGATACGACGTTACCTCAACATCACGGTTATGTATGACATGTCTTTACCTTTATGTTATGTTTTTGGGTACAATACGACTTACTCAGTGTTTCAGCCATAGGTACAATATGGTTTGCCTTCGAATTTGGCTCATTGTCGTATGCATGTGACTTAGCGTATGCCTTAGTATGTTGTTTTTGATGGTTATGTTAGCACTATAATTCATTTTGCTAACTTGTTAGATGTAGTAGAGGAACATGGCTAGGCATAATATGACATTTCTATAGACCGCTTGTTTATTATTATATCTACATTTAGTTTACGTATGTTGGATATTCCACGGTACTACTTAATGTACTATTCATGCCATACTAGTGTATCAAATATCATGTTTGGTAGTGATGTTTCTTTTTCCACTAGACTTTATATTTTACCATGTCTATATTTTCCTTTTCTATTTATTCCTTTAGTAGGTATGAACTATAGAGTTGGGAGATATCATTAGCTGGAATAAGTTTTTGAGCCATAGCTACATATTACTATTGATTATTTATTTAGTATTTTGTATATGGACATGTTAGACTTTATGTTGTATATGAGACATATTATTTTGGGATGTTGTATCATTTGAGATACATATGTTTGGAGTGTTATATATTATGATGATGGATCATATTATCTTCATATTGTTACGATGGCTTGATCATTTATATATTATTTTTATATTTATCCTTCCACTAGGAGTTCTATATGACCCATGACAGATGTGACGATCCACAAATCCGTACCCTTTGAATTGACAACAAACCACACATGTCCAACCCACAAAGCACAGACTGACGGAAAGTCATGAGAAAGAAAATAAGAGAGAAGAAGAGAAGAGAAGAAAGAGAGAGGATAGAACCAAACAGAACAATAAAGAATCTCACATCGCAGCGGAAAACATATAATATCATACCAATGATCTTTACAAGCAGAAACTGTATATACATACATCATTCAGAGTACAACAATCAAACAATAATTATCACCCTGACAGTTATAATAACATGTCCTTACAATTGTCGATAATATAAACAATAAAGTAGCGGATAATCAAAACAGATACGTGTATACGAAAATGAAGATCTCCAACTCTCCTGTTGACCCTTCAAAAGCACCAAATCTGAACCTATAAATGTACTCAATCCAACCCGAGCATTGAAAGGGAAGAACGCCCGGATCAATCTGGTAAACCAGCACGAGAAACATACTCAACTGAATTTATTAAATTACCAAAATTTTCCTTTATCAAAAACAAAATATCTCGTAAGACAAGTCCACACATAATGGTTTTACCTTACGATAACTAAAACATTTCATATCAAATCCTCTTATATTATACTATTGTCTAGTATACAAATAATATTCAAAATTGCCAAAATTGTTACCATTATTAAATACCAGCATACTAGGCTCTGCAAATAAAATGGCAGGTACGTAGTGGAGTTTGGATTTCCATACAAATGACCAGATGAAGGGTCTACCTTCCGATGGGTGCACCTCTAGATGGATGTCCTGAGGCACAGAATATCCACCATCTACCAACATAAGACCGGCACACCTCTATAACTAGATCGTACCGAATATGTCATCCTTCGATCGTTACCGATATTTTTCGAGGGCCCACTAAGCATACAATCCACAATAATCAGATACACGGCGTCATAATGTATAAAGATATATCTAGAAGAGGATGATCATACCCTATTTGGAAGCGACCCACTTAGCCTTGCTGCATCTAAGCCTGTTTTGGTGATTTTTGGTTGATGAGGCTTGAGGTAACGATTACCTTTCACAAATCACATATTACATCACTTTGAATGCCACACGGCCATTTCCATCGACTACTAATTGCCTTCCATAAAAATACAACCCTTAAGCTCATACGTCTCAAGAAGAGTGTTATGTTAAGAGAAGTTGCCTTCTCCGCCACCATTGATGTACGTTTGTAAAAACCAATGTACGTAATCTTTAGAAATGCAATGTCAGAATAACGTCCATATAAGTTGTCTAGGAACAGGACAAACCGAAGGTATCACATCTTGTCGGGAAATCCCCGGGATTAGTAGCGAATAGTCCTAGCCTTGGATATTTCATAAGGAAGAGACTACTGCTATTGGATGTATATTAGGATTTTAACCCCAAATGATCAACAAGAAGTCCCTCACTATGAAAATCCTGAATATCAATATCATCAATAACCTACACAATCGGACCCAATATACGTTGGTCTGAAGTAGTTTTTAGATAAATCTAATCCTAGTCTCTTTGCACTAACAACGCAAAAGCGTTTCTCAACCTTACACAGAAACTAAGTCTCATAGACTTATCATGTCTCCAACTTTCAACTTGCTATCCTTCGGCTAAGAAGGAAGCTCGATAGACTGGAGTAACCACATAGGTTAAGTATCCCCGATTTCCAACAACCAAAAAGTAATAAATTTGCAGTAACCACATAGGTTAAGTATCTGGGCTCCATACCATGATACCACCTCTATCCAGAAGGAATGACATACACTAAAGGGGAGCTACCCCCTAATAACCTTGCTGCATCTTTCATGTTTTGACCATTTCCGGGGTGTGAGGCTCGATGAAGTCTCGTCCACAAAGCCACGCTTTACAAAAGCAGTGCTTTGGGTCAACAAATGATCAAAGCAATGATCATCAAGATAGACGATCAAACAAATGATCCTATCACAAATGATCAATACAATGATCATTTCACAGCATCACTCAGCATGCCACACTACCAAATTGGGAGTATATCACTAATAACCTTCAATTATATAACCTCTGAGCTCGTACGTCTCAGAGAAGGGTGTTAAGCTAAGAGAATAAATTCTCCGCCACCAACAGAAATATATTTGAAAGAAATCAGCTTTATATCTCAACTTGTAATGTCAGACATACAATCCATACAAGTCTGTTCCGGGCTCGAACAGAACCGAAGGCACTTACAAAGAAGTCCTTGCAATCCGGATATTCATTAATCACGTCCGGACTTCCCGTCACTAAGGGTGATAAAACCTCTGTACCGGAGATCAGCCGATGCACAGTAACTCGACGGTAATCCTTCCGTTTTCACAATTATCCGGTCTTCAACACCGGTCTTCAAATGCAATTCATAACGACGTATCACTATTCGGAGTGGGTTATACGACCCCATGGTCCTTTCTCGGTTAACCCGAATAGTGAGCGCTTATTTTAAAAATAAGTGTGGCATTCAATTTCAAGCAATTCACAACAATTACTCATTCAAGGGTAAATATTGATAGTCGGTTATCTAACTATCAATAAAGATGCGCAACATCATCAGATTCCAAATAATTTACCAAATTATTTATTTTCCGAAAATATCTTTACAAGATATGAATTTTTCCACACTTCGAAAATAAACAACGTTTATTTTGAAAACAAAATTTCCCTTTCCATTTATAAATTCCATAGTGAATTTATATTTCAAAATGTTTATGAATATATGATCTCAAATCGATTACTAATATTCATTTTCAATTTATCTTTTAAAAAGATAAATTCTCAAAAACGTTTCATTTCATATTGGAAAAGCATTTCCATACTTATTCTAATAATAAGTATTTCACAAATCTTATTTATTTTCAACAATTTGAAAATATTCAATATACTTAACCCATAGTTAAGTATATATTTCATTCTTTAAGGAAACGTTCTTTTATTCACTTTTATTTGGGTCAAAACGAATGTTGCGTAAAACATCGTCACGACAACCCAAAATCACTAGTATAGGGATTCGAAATTAAAATAGATATATAAATCCCAATACTATACAAAACAGTTCCTTTCGGAATCCATTTACTATAACAACAGTGTTATAGTCCATCATTTCCTTATTTTCTCGAAAACGTCTATTTCAACAATAAATGTTGAAATCTATGTTTCCATTCCCTTTTATTTCTCGAAAACGTCTATTTCAACAATGAATGTTGAAATCTAGGTATTCGATACTTAATGCATTTTAAAGCACCTTTAAATCGTTTTAAATTCCATTTAAAACATTCCTTTCCCAAAATATATCCATTTTATTTAATAATATATTTACTGTTCAAAATCGTGAATATATTTTCTTTAATAAATTTCAATATTAAATTTATCAAATTCAATTGATTTCGAATTTATAAACAATGTTTATAAATTCCATTCCTATTTTATAATTTCGATTTATAATTTTCCTTTATCAATCCAATTCAATTTATATAACTTAATTTTATACCAAAAGTCTATATTATAAGCTAAACACTTATAATATCATTTATTTACGAAGTCGTTCTTTTTAAAACTTCACAAATTATAAATCTTGTTACTTATAAGATTCTTTTTATATTTTAGGACAACTTCAACTTATAAAATCTCCTTTATTAAAAATTTCTATTAATATCCTATTTAAATGCCAAAATCCAGTTTATAAGTTAATTACTTATAAATCCTTTATTTTACAACATCTATTCATTTTATAATACTTATAACACTCGTTTTATAATTCCAATATTTTAAATTCATAAATATCAAAAAAAATTCTTTTATACAAACCGTTTATAATAATAATTCAAAAATCTCAATTTAAGCCATTTCATAAACTTATTAACTACTTATCTCAAAAATAACATTTTGGTTATATTTTCCAAAAATCCTGAATTCTATAACTTTAAAAATTGAAATTTTAAATTTATCTAAAATGAATCAATTCAAAATTTAAATAAAAACATATACTTGAAAAATCAATTTAAAAATCCTTTTTAAAAAGAAAAAAAGAAAAAAAAAAGGGCGAACGAGATTCGAAGTTGATTCAATCGCCTTGGATCGCCACCGATTCCCCATGATCGGTGATCAAAGCAGCGGCGGCGTCGGACCTATAGGCGGCTGGAAGGGGCCGCGATCTGGCCGTGGGTAGAGGTTGGGGCGGCGGAGCTCGTGGCATGGTCGGATCTGGTCATAGGCAACCAGAATTGGCGCGACGGCTTGGTGAAGTTTGGAGGTAGTGGGTTAACGTGATCGATTAGGGTTTAGAAGGAGATGGTAATTTACGTATTTACCCTTATACTATAATTTTAAATTTTAAATTTCAAACTTCTAATTTGCATAACTATTTCATACGAGCATCGATTGATGCACGGTTTCTTCTGTTGGGTTCATAGAGAAATTTCGGACAACATGAATCTAGTTTGGTTGAATTTGAAGATCGTTGGATTTTTGGACCTTTATTGGATTTTTAGTGGACTATAAATAAGATGGGTGGTTTAACCTCCTCACGCAGTACTAAATTTTCTTATGTTAGTCGAATTAAATTAATGAAATGATAAGAATGTTATTGTTTGCTATTTTGTAGTTTAAATTGACATTTATATTAAAATTGAATTTTATATTGAATTAAAGGGACATTAAATTAATATTGAATTTAATCGCTGGTTGAATACTTGATATTGATAACCAGTAAATTGTTGTGCTTTACTGGCTGATTTGGATGTTGATTGTGATGGATGTTTATCTGTTGACATTTTGGATGATTGGTTGTTTATTTATTTTATATATTCCTGTTATCACTCCGGATATCAAATGACATCATATAAATTGTTAATTGAATTATTTCGAATAAATTAAGTAATAAGTTGAAAGGACATACACCTATGACATTTAATTATCGGTTGAAATGATATATATATATCCATCCATGTAATTAAAATTGAATTAACTGATCACTTGGCCATAGGGTGGAAAATTACACACTGACGCTGGATTAGTTAAATTAAATGTTTTTAAAATCTTGAATTCGAATTTCGATTAAATGATATTGTTTTAAAGGAAATAAATTATGGATTTATATAAATTAAATTATTTTCTAATTCAAGATTTGAAATGTTGAAATTGAAATTGGTTAAAAGAAATTGTTAAAGAATTGAATTAGAAATGTGACGTTATAATCGAGGTATGACTTCAATTTTGGAAACCGAATTATTTTAAAGATTTGGATCTTAAAATTGAACGGTGAGGTTTAATCTGATTTAAGTAATTTAAATCAGTACATTAAAATTAGACTTGAAAATGATATAAATTGAAATGGTTTAAATTAAGAATTGGATTGAAATTTAAAGCATTGGATTGAAATTTAAAGCATTGGATTGAATTGTTGAATTGAATTTGAAGTAAAAAAAATGAATATCTCGAAAGTAGAAGTTAATTCGAATTAAAATTGAAATCAAGTTGATTTGATACTAAACTGAAATTGAGTCAATTAAATTGAAATATTGGAAATTGAGTTCTGTTGATTTGAAATTTAGGCATTGGTCCATATTTGCTGAAATGGAAAGAAATAGTTTGATTTGATATTATTGTCAAAAAAAATTATTTTAATATAAACTGTTTAAAATCTATTCTTCTTAATATTCAAATTATTTAGATTTTCTAGACTTTTTTACTATATAAACCATTTTCAATATTCAAACCATTTTATATGAAACTGCTTTAAATCTTTAAACTATTTAAACTATTTAAAACTATTCCAACTATTTTCTAAAAATTCAAACTGTGCAAAGTTGGAATGTTTATATTTGTTTGTTGTTTTAAAAGCGAATGTGCTTAAATGAGGTTATAACCTAAGTTTAAATTTGAAATGATATTTTCAAGCGGAATGACATATTTTGAGTAAATATTGTTTTTTGAAATGAAGATTATTTTGAATTGAATATGATATTTTGATATCAAAATGAATCGGTTTTGAAATGTAAAAGAACCAACCGGTGTGAAAAATATCGTTTGGTTGTTAAAGAGACCTTGGCCTCTTATTGGCACACTCCCTGTTAATATTGAAATCGCTTTAAAAACTGTGTTTGTAGTGGATGATCCGGAATGAAGTGGTTGGATTTGGTGAACGTTTGCTGGATTTGAAGCAAGAGAACGATGATGGATGACCCCGGCACTAGTGCCAATTTGAAATGACTAAAATAAGACGGCTTAGCAAGGCTAAGTGGGATAGCTACCCCTAGCGGAAACACCTCTTCGTATTACTATATTGATGTTGGCTTGATTGGTGCACGCTGATTTAATTTTGGGGGTGTTGGACGTGATGGATGGTCATAGCTACGATGCGTTACCACCAGCCCTACGACCCGAATTGGTAGTATCCTACCTTGAGCATTGCCTCACATGCCTTGTCATACTTTATCCTTATTTGTGACCACTACGGCTTGGTTTTAGTGTTGTCTTATCATGGCGCCTCCCTTGCTACTGACGTTACTGGTGATGTAACTAAGGCAAGCTGTAGGACAATACTTTAAAATGTGTTAAGGGGGATTAATGTAAAGCCTTAACACTATTTTAATACTTTACTTTACTGATGGACACTACATATATAGTGCACCTTATTACGTATAGATAGTTGGATGGATCCTTCAGAGATGGAAAATCTTGTAACATCTCTTAAGTTATTGCACGCACATTATACACTGAATAAGAGAGATGTAACGACCCAGAATTTCTGTCATTTGAAATTCGTATATTTAATTAATTTAAAATATTCATAAGCAAATTTAATAAGCCGAATAACTTATATTTCGAATATCTGGATTTAATTCGATAATTAAATTGTTAGTTTAATATTTGAAATTGCAGAAATAATTGGAAATTGAATTAAATGTAAATAAAAAATGATTTATAAAGTTTTTTAAAATTCTATTTGAATTAAAATGATGCTAAAGAACTTTTAAAACCGAATTAAAAGTTGATTTGTAAAAAATTGAATATATTAATATTTAATTGACAAGTAAAAATAGCCATTTTTCAAATAGTCTCGGATTTTGATGAAACTAGTTTCATTGGTTCCGTAATGTAATATTATTGTATGTTTCAAATTTCGTGTCAATCGGATTTATGGTTTGTCCAGAGCAAGCTAAAACGCGTAGAAAATTGTTTAAGTGAATTTTAAATTTAAATAGTCGTTTTGAAAACCTTTCTTCCAAATACGATCGAATTGGCTTCCGATATATATTCCATTGTGTTCGGAATAGGGTTAAAACATTATAAACGCCAGGCGACACACTTCATTTCGAGTTCGGAAAATTTCCAAATGAATAGTGTCTCGAAATTTTCTATATAAGGCCAACACCTTTTCCTTTTGCACAACCCTAAAGAGAACTAGGGCAAGCCGCCGGTTATAATTTCTATGGCCGAAATCTTTTGATTTTCTTCCTCCGATTTCATCAGATCCATCGATCTATTCGAGAAAGTCCCAACTACAAAAACGTAGAGCTCGGCACGACCTATAAATCCAACCGTTGTGATTTGATTTAACGCGACGTAGAGGGAGCAATGGTGGTGCATCCGCATGCCGTTTGATGGGAAAATTCTAGCCGATGATGGCACGATGGGGGTGCGGTCGGCTAGTTTGGGTGGAGTTTGCCATGGCGTTTCACGCGGTGGTACCTGATCGGCGAGTGGTCGATCGTAGTGGCCGCGAAAATTCAACCAATTACGGTGGCTATGGGTTGTTAGGATCGGTTTTGAACGATGAAGGAGATGATGTTTCATGCGTCCCAAATCTCACAAGCGACAATGAACGGCTATGATCAACTAGGTTAAAATTATTTGTAATTTATTTATATAATAAAATTCGTATAAACTTCTAAACGTCATAAATTATTCATACGAGGTCCGTTTTTGACGAAACGACTTGCGTTGGGTCCGTATTGATTGAATAAAATTAAACGCTTGTTTAATTTTATTCGGAATAAAACACTGCAACTACTATTGGACGCAATATGAGTACAACTCACCCTTTCTTTCCGACTCACTGATATTTTATATAAGTGAGAATAAATATTATTTATGATGATTGTTTGTATGAAATATGATATATTGATTGGTATTTAGATATATGCCTGCCTAGTGGAGCAGATGACCCTATTCGTTCCCATGTATGAGCGGATGACCCTTTGTACGCACGTCTGTCTTGAAGCGGACATTGTACACATATTCTAATACGTATATTTGTTGCAGGTGACATGTTGGAGGGATCCAACTGGATTCCTCAACAGTATTGATTTATTTACATATGTTGTGTGATATATGCTGTTATCATATGATATATGATGTTTTGGATGCTATGATTGATGTATTTAGTGCTGTTGCAGCATTGGGCCTATTTTTGGAATTTTAAAAATATTAAAGTGGTGATTTTTGAATTGAAAAAGGATTTTGGAAATATACGTTTTTTTGAATTTTGAAGTGTTAAAGGAATGGATTTATTTTAAATAAATAAACGTGATAATTTTTATGTTATAAAAATTATGATGTTTTGGGAAATATAATTGAAATGTGATTTTTTGAAATATTGAGTTAATGATTTGGTAAATAGTTTAAATTGAGTTTTTGAATTATATTAAATGGTTTATATATGGGATTTATAAAATTGGTATTTATAAATCAAAGTAATTGAATTATATACAAGTTTTGTAAATGTTAAAATGAAGTTGTAAATGGATTTTATAAGTGAATAATATTTATGAATTGCGAAGTTATAAAATGAATGAATTTGTAAAATAAGAGATTTATAAGTAATTGACTTAAAATTTGGATTTGGCATATAAATGAGATGAATGGAATTGGTTAATAAAGGAGATTTATAAATTGAAGTTTTTATAAAATAAAAATGTGACTTTATAAACTTTGTTTATAAATCCAAAATCAATTTAATTTGATAAGTAAATATGAAAGCTTATTAAAGGAGATATATTCATGATTTTGGACAGTGGATTATCCTTTAAATTAAATGTTGAAATAATATTAAATTTGGTAAACGATTTATATTCACAATTTTGGACAGTGAATAATATATTAAATAAATGTTTTGGGAAGTGATATTTTAAATGGAATAAAATGTCCTAAAGATGGTTTTAAAATGTGTTAAGGATCGAAACCATAGATTTCAACATTTATTGTTGAAATAGACGTTTTCGAGAAATAAGGAAATGATGGACTATAACACTGTTGTTATAGTAAATGATTTTTGAAAGGAAATGTTTTTGTATAGTATTGGGATTTATATATCTATCTTATTATCGAACCCCTATACTAGTGATTTTGGGTTGTCGTAACGATGTTTTAGCAACATCCGTTTTGACCCGAATAAATATATTTAAAAGAATCTTTTCCTTAAAGAATAAAATATATACTCAATCGTGATTTAAGTATATATAATATTTTCTAAGTGTTGAAAATAAATTGATTTGTGAATTACTTATTACTAAATAAGTATATGGAAATGTTTTCCAATATTGAAAAGCTGAAATTGTTTGAGATTATATCATTTTAAAGATAATTTGAAGTGAATACTTGGCAAGTAATTTAATTAATAAAAGATTAATAACAGGGCCTAGTGATTGTTATGGTGCTGAATATTTGTTTGTTTGTTTTGATAATTAAATAATCGACTATCGGACTTGGCAAGAAATTTTAGTTCCTCGACTTGATGTGGGAACTATTTTGTCGTACACTTAGTACGTAGCCTTCTGTGTAGGCTTGATTATCATTTGTGTTAAGAATGTTGATTCATATAGTGCGGAGTATTACTCCAATCTATCGAGCTTCCTTCTTGGCCTAAAGGATAGTAAGTTGAATGTTGGAGACGTGATAAGTCTACGAGACTTAGTTTCTGTGTGAGGTTGAGAAACGCTTTCGCGTTGTTGGTGCGAAGAGACCGGGATCGGTTTATCCGAAAACCACTTCGGACCAACGTATATGCGACGATTGTGCAGTTTGCTTAGGATGATATTGATTTTTGGGGTTTCATAGTGGGGGACAGCTTGTTGATCGTTTGGGGTTAAAATCCCAATATATATCCAGTAGCAGTGGTCTCTTCATTATGAAATATCCAATTCAAGGTCTATTCGCTACAAATCCTAGGGATTTCCTGACAGGATGTGGTAGGAAAGTACCTTCGGTTTGTCCTGTTCCTGGACAACTTGTATGGATGTTTGTCTGACATTGAATTTCTAAATATTATGTACATTGGTTTTTAAAAACGCACATCAGTGGTGGCGGAGAAGGCAACTTCTCTTAGCTTAACACCCTCCTTGAGACATACGAGCTTAAGGGTTATATTTTTGTAGAAGGCAATTAGTAGTCAACGAAAATGGCCGTGTGGCATTCTAAGTGATGTTATTGTGCTTTGTGAAAGGTAATCGTTACCTCTAGCATCATCAACAAGAAATGACCAAAACATGGTTAGATGCAACAAGGCTAAGTGGGTCATTCCCATTAGGATATGATCATCCTCTTCTAGATATATCTTTGCATGCTATAACATCGTGTATCTTATTATTGTGGTTTTTATGCTAGAAGGCCCTCGGTAAATGTCGGTAACAACCGGAGGAAGACGTATTTGGTACCATCTAGTTATAGAGGTGGGTCGGTCTTGTGTTGGTAGAGGATCCTTTGTGATGGTCCTCGGTACATTCTTTTAGAGATGTACTGCCGGAAGGTAGTCCCTTCACTTGGTTTTTTGTTTAAAAATCCAAACCCCGCTACGTGCTTGCCATTTTGATTGCATTATCCAATTAGGCTATATGATGGAATTTAATCAATGTAACAATTTCGGCTATGATTAATATTATTTGTATATAGTAGACACTACTATAACATAAGAGGATTTGATATGATATGTTTTAGTTATCGTAAGGTAAAAACATGTCTGTGTTTATGTGTGGACTTGTCTTACAAGATACTTTTGTTTTGATAAAGGAAAAGTTTGGTAACTTAATAAATTCAGTTGAATGTGTTTCTCACGCTGGTTTACCAGATTGATTCGGGCGTCTTCCCTTTCAATGCTCGGGTCAGACCAAGTATATTTACAGGTTCAGATTCGGTGCTTTTGGAGCTTCAGCAGGAGAGCCGGAGATCTTCATTTTCGCACATCCGTATTTGCTTGATTATCCGCTGCTTTGTTTGTTATTGTATATTATCGACAATTGTAGGACAGATTATTATAACTGTTCAAGCTGATAACTATTGATTGATTGTTGAACTCTGATTGATGTGTATATGTACAGTTTCTGTTTTGTAAAGATAATTGATATGATATTATATATTTTCCGCTACGATATGAGATTCTGTATTGTTCTGTTTGGTTCTATCTTCTCCCTTTCTTCTCTTCTCTTCTTCTCTCTTCTTTTCTTTCTCTTGATTTTCCGCCAGTCTATGCTTTTTGGGTTGGACATGTGTGGATTATTGTCGATTTAAAGGGTACGGATTTGCGGATCGTCACAAGAGGTAAAATTACGTAATTATTTCTGAAGCTATTGCACTCATCTTTACTTGTTGTTGATTTAACTTACATAAGAATTTTTAGTTGTGACTCGAATGTTTTGTCTTTTCATTATGCACGACAACTTGAGCATTGCAGTGTTTAAAGACATTATTTCTATAGGAGGAAGATGGAGTTTGGTATATTATATTATTATTATTCCACTGCATCATTGTTGGTTTGTTGTTATTTGTAATCTGATTACGTTGAAAAAATTGAGTAATCAAATGTATATTGCAAAACAGCTTCATGAACTATTTATTTGATTGTTATATTTTGTCATTCTGTGAGATTTTGTTTTTTTCTTTCCTTCCTTTCTCTGATTTTCTTATTAAATCCCATTGATAATCCTCCCTTTTGAATGGTTTGAGTTAGACATGTGTGGTCTATTATCTATTTAAACCATCCAAAAAGGTGGGTCGTCACATGATTTCTATTTATGATATGTTGATTTGGGTTCTTTTTTATATAAAGGATTCACATTATTTTATATATCTAGTTACTTGGTCGATAGCTTGCAATTAGTTTTGGAATTGTTTGCAAACCTCTTGATCTATCTAATTCTGTCAAGATTTTGACTCTTTTAAATATGGTTTGCCGAAATGTCCCATTAAAGAATAATGATTTTGAGTTTTCTTGTGATGCATTTATCTCAGGTTTTTAGGGTATGATCTTAACTTGGTTATGGATTGGATGAGCGAACACAGATAATGCTTAATTGTGAAGGGCAATGGGTTCAAACGGGAAGCGGTAAAGTAAGGGCTTGACATGCGTTGGGAGCCAGATTGCTCTGTTAAGTAGCTATCTATATCCATTAGAAATTTCTCATGACAAGTTATCATCTATTCCAACTATCTGGGATATATCCTTTTGTTTGAGAAGGATACAGGTTTACCTTTCTATAGAGAGATTGAGTTCTAGATAAGGATGCTAAGGCGATGGTAACTAGAATTGCAAACCAAGGATATGCTAAGAGAGGTCGTTTTTCAAAGGAGACTTTAGAGGAGCGGGGAACACCTAATATATTTTCTACTGAGGCCAATGGTTTGTTAAGGCTATGCGTCGATTATAGAGAATTAAATAGTTGACCTAAAAGAACAAGTATTAATGTCGTACATAGTTGACTTGTTTGACCAACTTGGTGATGCAAAGATTTTCTCATAATTATATCTTGCATTGGGGTTCCATCAATTGAGGGTAGCGAAGGATGGTGTATCGGAGACTACTTTTAGAATGTCACATGGGACTTTTGAGGGAAAGGTCATGCCATTGGGTTGACCAACGCTCAAACGTATTTTGTTGATCTGATTAGTCGTGTTTTCCAAGAATAACTTAATAAGTTTGTATGTTGTGTTTCTCAGTGACAGCTTGTTGTATTCTAGAGATGAAGTAGAGCACAAATTAAATCTTAAAGTGATTTTAAGGGTCTAATGCAAAAGTGGTTGAAGGCTAAATTTTCTAAGTTTCACTTTTGGAAGCGAAAAGTCTGATTCTTGGGTCATGTTGTGTCCAAGCATGAAATCTCGATAAATCCATGTAAATTAGTCATGAGGCAAGTTTGGAAGGCACCAAAGATGACCATGGAAATCCTTACCATCCATGGTCGAGTACTACGGAAGTTTATTAAAGACTTCTTAAAAGGGGCTACTCCTTCTACTCATTTGACAAAGAAGAACCAACCATTTATTTGAGTAGGATTTTTTTTTTCAAGTCGAAAGAATTGTTTCCTAGTGCATTAGTCCTCATTATTCCAAGGATAAAAACCATTTATTTGCTCATGGATGTATGTGGCATGGATCATGGGGTGATACTGTTGCAATAGGGAAAGGTTATGGTTTATGCAAGTTGACAACTGAAATCATATGGAAGTTTTTAATGCCATTTAGAAGCAGGGTAGATTCTAGTGATATGGCCTGGTTTAGTGTTGGCTTGGTTGCCATAAAGACTGGAGGTTGTGCATACCCAATGTTGATGGGTTAAGGATGAAATGCATATGAATTCCATCGTTCTAGGATGAATATTCAACCCAGTGGCTATAAAACATACAATGATACAAAGCATTCATTCTATTGGAAGTGTATGAGGCATGACGTCTTGGAATTTATTGTAAAACTACATGACTTGTCAAAGAATCAAGGCAGATGAAAAGAAGCTAAATGGTAGTAAATTTCCATGGGTTTTATTGATGGATTTCCAAGAATTAAAAGAAAATTAATAAGAGCATTTGGGTAATTTTTGATCGATTAACAAAATGTGCTCACTTTGTGCCGGTGAAGTATACAAGGATCTTTATGTCTCTAGCCACTTTGAATATGAAAGAGATTTTGATACTGCAGGGGATTTCAAAATGTATCATGAGAGGTCGAGATCCATTATTCACTAGTGAGTTTAAATATAACTTGCAACTCGCTTTAGGCATGGAATCGAATTCGAGTATCACATACCATCTGCAAACTGATGGGCAAATGATGAGGGTAAAAAGAGTACTCGAGGATTTATTGAGATCTTATATATTAGACTTAGGGGATCTTCGGAGATCACTAGCCTTTAGTGAAATTCACATATAATAATATTAAGTTGAATATTGTTATGGCATCATTTGAAGCTTATATGGGAGATCATGCAAGTCTTCATCGTGTTGGTGAGAGAAGACCGATCGAATGATCTTGGGTATGATTGGATTAAAGAGACTTTGAAAGGATTAATTTAATACAAAAGAGAATGAAAGCATCTCAAAATTAACAAAAAAGTTAAGTTGATAAAAGATGCACTAACATAGAGATTACAGTAGGAGATTTTATCTTTATGAAGGTTTCTTCATTGGGAAATTTGGTTTGGTTCGGTACTTTGGTTAAATTGGCATCGAGATTTGTTGGACCTTTCTTTATTATTTAAAAGGGTTGTTATGCTTGCATATCAAGTCACACTTCCTGGAAAATGGCCAAGGTGCATAATGTCTTTCATTACCCTATGTGCACAAGTGCATACATAATTCTAGTGTCATTATAGAGCTAAGTCAACATGAAGATGTAAGTGTCGAGCTGGAGACAACTCGGCCAAGGGGCCTATCCATACTATTGGGCTAGTACAAAGCGGCTTAGAAGGAAGTAATTAAGCTTGCACGGGTTCAGTAGAGTGATAACATTTGGGATAGCACTTCAGTACTGGAAGAAGAAGTTCGAGCTTCCCACGTAGAGCTATTTACCAATATGGGTTGCTTTACTTTATAGCACTTGTTTTCTTCTAGCACACATGGGATTGGGTTAAACTTGTTTGATTATTCTTTCTTGATTTTGTTGAGTGATATTTATGTTTATGCTAATAACTATATTATTTCGCTTTTAAAAATTCCGAAGACAAAATCCTTTTAGGGGGAGATGTAATGCCACAGGTTTTTAGCAGAAGAGTTATAAATGTATATAAATAGTTTTAATGATTTAAAAGGGTTTTTATCGAGTAAATAGTAAATTTGGATGTAAAATTTGAAATTTTGAAGATGATAGAATTTGGACCTGAAACTAATTTCATTGTGTTTAGAATGCTGTATACGTTTGAGAGACATATAATCCTTTAAGGAATCTGAAATGGAAGAAACCAAGTTTGGGGTGGCAAACTTGTAAGTAAAGATGGGAAGAGGCAATATAGGACAAATTTAGAAATGATTGCCTCGCTTTCTCATTTCTTTCATTTGCCTTCTTCCTCCATCTTCCTCAACGACTACGTTTCTTCCTGTTCATGTAACTCCTACATTCCTTCACTAAAACTACCCAAAAATATTGTAAATTCTAGTTAAATGTTCCTCTATAAAACCCATAATCCATATTTCCTTAAAATAAAAAAAAATGATTTTGGAATTTTTGAAATAGAGCTTTGGAAAATTGGTTTTAAACTAATTTGGGGGTTTCTACTAGCTTGGATGAATGAGAAAGATTCCCTATGATATATGAACTGTCTTATCCTTGTATATTTGTTTAATTTCTTTATTAGGTTAGAACTTATCCATGAATGCTTTGTTCTTTCTTGAATGATGATATTGTATTGTTTAATTGAAGAATATTGAGTATACTTATTGAATGATAAAGTGCAATAATGCATGTCATTAGTTGAATAGATGAGCTAACCTAAATGAAATCAATGAATGATAGCCTTTGTATGTTAGTGTTGCTTGTTTACGGTTATGTCATAATGTTAGTTAAGCATTTCATATTTTTATGATTTGTAAAGTGTTTGATTTTTGAGATGATGCATTGAATTTCCTTCTTACGGTATTCGTCCAATGGTAGAACATCGATGGCATGAGCATATACACAAAATGTAGTGGGTTGGTGGAAGATCACCATGCCATTAAGCACAACATCAAGGTATGGAAAGACAAGGTGATGATTGAGCATACTGTTGTGGTGGGATTAATTCTCTTAGGGGGTTTCACCCCATTGATGTTTAGGATGGCCCCCTACATAAAATCAGTAGACTAGTTAAGAGTCACAAGTCGACTGTTCGAGGAGTGTGTGGAGGGTTTTGTTGGTTGAAAAGAAACAGGCCAAAATAGGCCTATAACAATTGATTGTTCAAATGCAACCATGTGACTGATGAAGAGGTTGGTCGATTTTTTGAAGTTAACTTGTCTACCGTAGCTAAAACTGGATACAAGTCATTTGATTGACCATTTTTAATCAGTTGACCAACCATTTTTGTAACGTCTCGGAATTTTTGATGCCGAAAATTCCAGATAGTTAGAGAAAAGAAGAAAGAGATAGAAGAAAAAAATAGAAACAAGACACAGAATCTCTCATTTGTAGCGGATAAAATATAATATCAAATAATATTCTTTACACAAAGAAAGCTGTGTCAGTCCATTTCATTTTAATAAATCAGAGTTACAACATATATCCAAACTCTGGACAGATATAATCAACATGTCCCAGATATACAACAATATATCACAGTGGAAACACTCCTTACGTTCCTGCCATCCAGCTCGTCTCCTGAGCTCCAGAACGTCCTTACATGAAAATCTGTAATACTCGGTCTGACCCGAGCATTACATCAAAGTAACACCCATGTCAAGCTGGAAACCAGCGTGAGTAAAACCCATATAACAAGAAAATACTGATGCAATATACTTATCTAAAACTCGGGGTAACTCGTATCAATTTACAAATTCACAATTTGTTATTGACAACATTTATTTCACTCATCAATCTCTAAGTACCAAATCTTAGATTAATTAGTCCAATTGGCTTAAATCATAATATTCCAGCCCATTGATTTCACCTATCAAATCTACATAAAATTTTATAGAGATTACAAATCGGAATGGGTTCGGGTATTTACTGATACCCGACCCCGGTCATTTCTAATCCAAGATCATTTCTAATACAAGTTGATAAATTTTAAATAATCCAATTCATATCTAGAATATCATATCACATAACAATTCAACTCGGATATATAACCTATATTAACGCAGTTCAACCTATTCATAGCACGGCCCGTCTCAATTGCCCATCGGAGATATCATTTATCCATCCATAAACAAATTTTATTAAATATATAATTCCTAATTAATTTAATTAATCTCCAATTAAATTAATCTCCAACTTAAATCACTTGGAATACCTAAATCATGCTTACTTAATCATTAACTAATTACAACCCAATTAACTAATCATCCTTTAATCATCCATCTTAATTAATCATCCTTGATTAATTATCTTTGAATTACATTAAATAATCAATCTTTAATTTCCTCATAGATTAATTAGTCTTAACCATTCACATTAATTAATCTTTGTTTAAAAGTTTAAACAATTTGATTCAATTCAATACTTGAATTCACACAGCATTCACATAGATAAATATCACACATTTATCACTAATATATATATATATATATATATATATATATATAATATCACAGAATATCAACGCATATCATCCAATCTAGATATTCTACACAAACAATCACCCATAAGCAAGCATTATTAACTCATATCATAATTAATTTAATTTAATTTAAATTAAATTAATTACTTAAGAACTAATCATCTAATCCTGCTTAATCAACCACTAATTAGTTACAATCATTTAACTAATTAATCACTCCTTGATTTCCTTATCAATCAATCAATTAATCTCTAGTCACAGATTAATTATCCTTTAACTATCAATTAATAAGCCTTAATTATTAATTAATCTCCTTCAATACAAAGTAATCAATCCTTAATTACTTTTATAATCAATTAATTTGTTAGGAAATCAATTCTATGGTTTCGATGATAACAACTATACAATGGAAATCGAATGTACATATATATCTATATTTACAAGTAGAAGATAGAGTAACATCACCAAAGAGACAAAAACAAGACTCAAGAGACATATCAAAAGACTTGAAATCGGTAGAAGTTGAAAAGGAATGGCACAGACACAAATAAAGCATCATGCACATTTTCAGACGTCTGAGTGCACTAGACAGACGTCTGAATGTTTTCTTTGGTTTGCAAATCAGATAGAATCAGACGTCTGGTTAATATTCTCAGACGTCTGGTTAAACTCTCTGGTTCACAACTCAGAAGGAAATAGACGTCTGATAATAAATTCAGACTACTGAAAGCAACCAGACACAAAAAATATATGAAGACCAGACGTCTGAAACATTCCCCCATACGTCTGATTTTGAACTCGACTGAGTAATTTCAAAGACCAACTGTCACATTCGAAAGGACACATCCGCTTCTCTCTGCTGCAACTCTTCATCACTATCAGAAGCGACTTTAGGGAGATTACAACAGATGCAACTATACAAGAAAACTCTTCATCGCTATAAATAGCATCAGGAATGCAAAGAGAATCTTCACCTTGCTTACTTATGCTCTTTATTCCTATATTCTGATTTATACATGTTCTCTAGCAATCAACTACTTGTATTTAACTCTTCCATATATTCAGAACTCCTCATTTAATATTCTCTAGATAGTATATATATTGGAAGCACTTGTACTTAATAGTCAACATCCGTGTTATAGAACACAAATCTTGACAAAGAAACTCTGCTATTGTAAACCTATTCCTCCGGGTCAAGTGAGGGTTAGTTGAAAGGAAATTCCAAAGAGGAGCTTCAGGACTGGACGTAGGACGGGAGGTTCGAACTAGTATAAAATCCTGGTGTGATTATTTTAGTTTACTTTGCTATTATTATCTATCAAATTATATTATATAGTTAGTTGTTCATACTTGCATACATATTATATACGATCCACTCACATAGACTTTCAATTGGTATCAGAGCAAGGTTTTGATCAAATAATAGTAACACATTTTTTGAATCACTTTAATATGACAAGTATTTTTCAAGAAGGACAATCCACCGCACGACCACCACTTTTTAATGGATCTAACTATGCATATTGGTCAACACGTATGAGAATTTTTATGGAAGCTAATGGTCTTGAAATTTGATTAGCCACACAAGATAGATATGAAGTACCTACTACTGCTATGAACACTTGGACCGATGCACAAAAGACCTTAGCATCAAATAATGCTAAAGCTATGAACGTTTTATTTTGCTCTTTAGACAAAAATGATTTTTCACGTGTCATGTTATGCACCACTGCATTTGATATTTGGCGCACCTTACAAATCACACATGAAGGTACAACAAAGGTCAAACAAACTAAGATTTCGATTTTGCAAAACCAATTTTCTTCATTCAAAATGAAACTAGTGTTGACATGTGTTCTACATTTCAAACTATCCAACATGATCTTATGGCATTAGGAGTTAAATTCACTGATTTTGATTTAATATCTCGAATACTCAACTCTTTGACGTCAGATTGGGAAAGGAAGGTCTTAGCTATAGAAGAAGCTAATAATATTTCTACTCTTAAAGTTGAAGAGTTGATAGGAAATTTAATGTCCTATGAAGCTAACTTGCAGGCACGAAAAGAACTAAATTCGGAGAAAAAGAATATAGCATTTCCAGCAACAAAAAATGATGACTCTGATCTAGATGAAGAAGAAATAGTCTTTATTGCCAAGAATTATAATAGATTCAACAAATTTAGAAAGATGACAAAATTTCAAAAAGAAGGGAAGTCCAACACAACAAACCTATCTCAAATCAAGTGCTATGAATGTGATCAATACGGACATATGAAGAAGGATTGCCTTAAACTCAATAATGATAAAAAGAATAACAAAATTCAAAAATTCAAGAAGAAGAAGGCTTTCAAAGTAACTTGGGATGACTCGGACTCTTCATCTTCTGAAAGTGATAGCGATAGTGACGGAGAGCAAGCTAATATGTGTTTTATGGCACAAACTGAAGAGGTATGCCCTGAACTTAGCTATGATGAACTATTGAAACTTAGCATGGAACTAGACGATAAATTTAGACAAATAAAAAAAATTTAACAAATAATATATAGTCAAAATAAATAGATTAGAACTTGAGGCAGGAATGTTGAAAGATGAAAAAATTATTCTAGAAGAAGAACTTGAAATATTTCAAGAAAAAATCAGAAATAGTATGATAGAAAGTGAGAATATTTCTATAGTAAAAGAAAATTTGTTAAAAGAAAATATTGATTTTAAAAATAGTATTGAACTATTGAAAATTGAAAATATAGAGTTAAGCGAAAAATTAGATAAAATTACCAACAATGTGTCAAAATTTAATAAAGGAAAACAAGAATTGGAGAATCTTATCAAAATTTCAAAATCATCAGGTAATAGAAATGGAATAGGATTCAAAAATTCTTTTAAACAAAAAGGAAATAATGCTAAAAATAGTAGGCATATAAAAACTAGAAGTTCATCTAAGACTAAATTGAATACCAATAATATGAAAATTTGGATTCCTAAAACAAATAATAATTTGATTAGACAAAAGCATATTAATAATTACTTAGAGAATGTAGTCTATAATAAAAACTATATTTATAAAGGTACCAAACCATCTTGGGTATGGCTACCTTCCTCTAGGACCCAAATAAAATATATGGGTACCAATTAAAATATTTCTTATTTTGCAGGTACCTAAAATAAAAAATAAGGAGAAATGGATACTAGATAGCGGTTGCTCCAAACATATGACCGGAAATTCAAAAATGTTATCAAATATAACATACATCGATGGTGGAACAGTAACCTTTGGAGACAATTCAAAAGGATATGGCATAGGCATTGGAGAAGTCATCAACTCTAGTATCTCTAACTCTCCTATTATTACAAATGTTTTATTAGTAAAAAATTTAAAACATAACTTGCTAAGCATTAGTCAACTATGTGATAAAGGTTTTCAAATAAATTTTGAAAAAAATAGATGTAATATTTTAGATAATAACAAACAACTCATTTTTGAAGGTTTTAGAAACAAAAATATTTATGTATTAAATATGAATATAAATAAAAATTCAAATTTATGTTCAACCGCCAAACATGATGATCCATGGTTATGACATAAACGATTTTGTCATATAAATTTTAAGAATATTAACAAGTTAGCAAAATATGAGTTGGTAAGAGGTTTACCTGAAATGAATTATAAAATAGAAAACTTATGTGACAATTGTCAAATTGGAAAACTAAAGAAAAGCTCGTTTAAATCTAAAAATAATATTTCTACAAAACAACCATTAAAATTATTACATTTAGATTTATCTGGTCCAACGCAAATAAGATCTATAAATCACAACAAATATGTGTTCGTAATAGTCGATGATTTTTCGAGATATACATGGACTTTATTTTTAAAACATAAAAGCGATACTTTTGGTATGTTTAAATTATTTTCTAAAAGAATTAAAACTCAAATGAATTTGAAAATTAAAAATATTAGAAGTGATCACGGAGGAGAGTTCGAAAATGATCTTTTTACAAACTTTTTGCAATAAGAAAGAAATAACTCATAATTTTTCTTTTCCTCGTACACCTCAACAAAATGGTGTCGTAGAAAGAAAAAATCGTACATTACAAGAATGTGCACGAACATTACTAAATAGTAGTGGATTACCAAAACACTTTTGGGCTGAAGCTATTGCAACATCTTGTTATGTATTAAATCGAGTAACTATTCGCCCCATGACCAAACAAACTTGTTTCGAAATATTTTTTGGTAAAAAACCTAAAGTATCATACTTTAAAACTTTTGGTTCAAAATGTTTTATATTAAATACAAAAGATAATTTAGGAAAATTTGATCCAAAAGCCGATGAAGGTGTTTTTGTTGGATATTCGGAACGAAGCAAAGCATATAGAATTTTTAATAAACGAAATAATACTATTGAAGAAAGCTTACATGTCTTGTTCGACGAAAATCTTTTTGAACATAATACTAATGATGAAGAAGAAATTATTCCACTAACAAATTCAACGAATTCTATTAGTAATGAAACAAATATTCAAAATAACACTTTGATATCACCTCCTAGAATTCTTAAGAATCATCCAATAGATAATATTGTTGGAGATCTTAATTCAAGAGTAACTAGAAATCAACTCAATCATATAAGCCATATAGGGTTTGTGTCAAAATTTGAACCAAAGAATTTTAAAGAAGCCTCAAATGATAATTTTTGGATAATAGCTATGCAAGAAGAATTGAATTAATTTGAACGTAATAACGTTTGGGAATTAGTACCAAGACCTGAAGATCAATCGGTAATAGGAACAAAATGGGTATTTAAAAACAAAGCAGACAAGAATGGAAATATTGTTAGAAATAAAGCACGTTTAGTTGCTCAAGGCTATAATCAAGAAGAAGGCAAAGATTATGATGAAACGTTTGCTCCAGTAGCAAGATTAGAAGCCATTCGTACATCACTCGCCTTTGCAACTCATAACAATTTTAAACTATTTCAAATGGATGTCAAAAGTGCCTTTTTGAATGGTTTTATTAAGGAAAATGTATCGAACAACCACCACTATTTCTTCACGAAAAATATTCTGATCATGTTTATAAATTACATAAAGCACTATATGGATTAAAACAAGCACCTCGTTCATGGTACGGATGTCTTAAAAATCACTTAATAACATCTGGTTTTCATATAGGAAAAATAGATGCAACTTTATTTATTAAAAGAAAATAATGATATGTTGGTTGTACAAATCTATGTTGATGATATCATCTTTGGTTCAACTAATGAAAAACTATGTAATCAATTTTCTAATATTATGAAAAATGAATTTGAAATGTCACACATAGGAGAATTAAATTTCTTCTTAGGTTTACAAATAAAATAACTCGAAAATGGAATCTTTATTCACCAAGAAAAATATTGTTACGATTTATTACGATGATTTGAAATGGATAAAACATCAAGCAAACCAACACCAATGAGCACCACTGTTCACTTAGAAAAGGATGAAAATGGAAAAGATTTTGATGAAAAGTTATATCGAAGCATGATTGGTTCTTTACTTTATTTAACGGCCAGTCGACCCGATATTATGATGAGTGTATGCCTTTGGCCCAATTTCAAGCACAACCAAAAGAATCTCATCTAAGAGTTGTTAAGCGTATTTTACATTATCTATCTAGTACTAGAGATTATGGTTTGTTTTACCCTAAAGGATCATCGTTTGAACAAGTTTCATATAGCGATGCGGATTTCGGTGGATGTAGAACAGATCGTAAGAGTACTAGTGGAACTTGTCATTTTATCGGACAATCTTTAATTTCATGGTTTAGTAAAAAGTAAATTTGTGTTTCTCTATCTACTTGCGAAGCTGAATACATCTTCACTGCTCTAGCATGTGCGCAAGTAATATACATGCAACAAACACTAACGGATTTCGGTAAAACTATCAAAAAATCTCCAATTTATTGTGATAACACTAGTGCAATTAATTTGTCAAAAAACCCTGTTAACCACTCACGAACCAAACATATAGATATACGACATCATTTTCTACGAGACAATGTTGAAAAAGGAACCATTTCATTAGAATATGTAAATACCGAAAATCAAGTAGCCGATATCTTTACAAAACCATTAAATGAACAAACTTTCTCTAAACTCGGACGAAGTTTAGGTATTTGCTCACTAAATGACCTTCTTAATAAAATATATATATATATATATATATATATATATATATATAATAATTTTTTAGGCTAAAATTAGTCACCAAAGTAATCACCACAAACTATATTATTGATTTCTGCACCTTTAAACTTTTAGAAAATTAGTTTGTTTATTTTCAGTATATAAATATAGCCACATAGAAAAACTACATTCAAACAATTAGAATTTTTTAAAGAAGAAATAAAATATAACAATGTCGTCAGAAGTTTCCTATATATCTATCTCCATATCAACACCAACAACGGATAGCTCGGTTGACACACCACAACGACTTCAGACGCCTACACCAAAGCAAGAGCCAACATATAGGTGGTCTTCATATCGTACGGGTTTTACTCCGGATAATAAGAAAACTAAAAGATCTCTGTTTACTTCTCCTAACACAAAGGAGAAAATTGATGAAATTCATCATTACCAAAAACAACAAATGGATCTTCAATGAGAACTTTATTTCGAACAAAAAGTTACAACACGAAGGTTAAGCTTTCTCGAGCAAGTGGCGATGAAGTTTTGTTCGTCACAAAAGAAAGATGTTCATGAACCGCCACCAAAACCTTGTAGTTCATTGGATCCATCTTCTTAGTATCGTACTCCTTCAGATCCCTCACCAAGACGATATTCTGGCTCACCATGGACCCACGAACGTGGAAATATATGGTCTCCACTTAGACCATGGAATGATAATGAGTCAAGAAATCCTAAAACTCCGTCTCCATCTAAATAAATAAATTGTATTAATAATTGAATGTATCTAAACTTATGTGTTACTATATTTTACAACAATAAAGATATTTGTTATCTACATTTGATATATAAGTGAAATCATCAAACTTTAAGTCATTTTTAGCCAAACTGCAATTTTCAGACGTCTGACACAAGGATATATTATTCAAAATTTAGAAGTGTGCATATATCAGACGTCTGATATACCCCCCAGACATCTGAAATGCTGTTCTGCCTTCCCCAAATAAAATTCAAAACATTCCAGACGTCTGAAATAAGATCCAGACGTCTGCTTTAGTTCTCTGTCTTGAAATTAAGCTAAAACAGACGTCTGTTTTCAAATTCCAGACATCTGAAAAATCTCTCTGTATCTACAATTTCATAACTATGCTCGAAACCAGACTTCTTGTTCAAAAAGAAGACGTCTAACTTTATTTTCTGGACAAAAATTAGGGCAAACCAGACGTCTGATTTCTAATCCAGACGCCTGATTCCCAATCGACCATTTAAATTCGATCAGATAACGTCACTTTTATTCTTCTATCCCAAAATTATTGCCTCCTACGATTTTCTCAAAGACAATTTTCGCTCCAAATCATCAACTCTGCAAATATAATCAAGATGCCACCTCGCACTAAGAATCCTAAAATGTCGAAAAGAAAAAAGATCAACCCACTACATCTTCAAATCCCCATGTTTGCTCCGAGACCAAATCGAACGGTGGATGAATAGAGCTCCGCATTCTATAAAAAGGTATGAAGATATCCAAAAAAAGAAACTTCACACAGGACCATTCTACAGTATATTAAAATTTCCTATGTATGAATTGGATGAGTTATGTGAAAATGCCGGATTAGAGACCCTAATCACCTTTACATCGAACGATATCCAAATAGACCAATTAGCCAATTTTCTATTTTATGCGAATTTAGATAGTACCTCAGTGTGGAACACTGAGGACGAGGACAATTGGCTTTGGTCTAGCGTATATGGGAATACGATTCGATTGACTCCTGGTTTAATAGGACGAACACTGGGTTGCTCCGACACTGGGGAAGACTTACACAACATACCAGATATGAGATTCAAGCCTCGGAATACTATTACTCATCAAATCTGGGAAGACGAAATGTCGAAGTTTGCTTCGAAATATTTACGTTCAAAAGCTCGAGTCCTAACACGGATGATAATTAATACAATTATTCCATGTATGGGTAGTCACGAGCAAATTACTGAATTGGAACATAAAGCATTATATGCTCTATTTAGTAGGACAAGAGTAAATTAGGCAAAATTCATCTTCGACGAGCTCAAACACTTTTGGACTCAATCAAGGCCTTCGATCATCTATCCTACCTATATTATGAGACTTCTTCGTGCACATAATATTCCCTCCTATCTATCAACGTTCGAAGAAATTTTGCCAAAATATGCTTCCACAAAATTCTTTTCTTTGATGCACCTACCAGAAATCCCTCCAAATATCATGTCCTTCGAAGATTGGACGCATAATCGTCAATCTCGAAGAGTTGAGCCTCCTCCTCAACCACACTTTGTTCCGTCCCAAGAGGAAGAACAACATCGAGAAGTCACTCCTCCTCCTCCCGCACCATTTGATCACCGGGGCAGGACGATATTATAGAGACTCGATTGGAAAAAAATCCAAATGAAAGTATTCGAGATCTCACACTTCGAAACCAACATACATTATCCCTAAATCAAAAATATTTGGCTAGGCGAATTGACAAATTTGAAAGTTCATTTGCTACAAGACTAGCCACAGTTGAAGAATCTCTTTCGACTGTTTTATCGGTTCTTAAAGAAGTTTTACAACGAGTTCGTGGTCCAACACCACCCTCTGAGGATTGGGCAACCCTTGTACCTTCTCCTCCTGCAAAACATTCCAAATTAATTGAGGATGAATCTCCAAAGGAAGCTTTGACATCTCCTTCAAAGGCTGGCTTTTCTGATAAAGAAGAACCAAAGGAAGATGATCCAAATCAAGCTTCACCAAAGTAAGATGATCCAAATCAAGCTTCTCTAAAGGAAATCTAAAATTTAGGAATTGTAGTTGTTTGTAATTTTTTTGTATAAATCCTTGAATGTAATTTCTTCCTGCTATTAATGAAAATTTTCTTTTTGACGATTGGCTCAATTATTACGAATTCTTTTTGATAATGTCAAAGGGGAAGAAATATAAGTATAATCATAAAACAATAAAAATAAGCACTTATTCAGGGGGAGATTTCTAATCTATATATAAGTACGTTGAATAGTTGTCATCATCAAAAAGGGGGAGATTGTTAGGAAATCAACTCTATGGTTTCGATGATAACAACTATACAATGGAAATCGAATGTACATATATATCTATATTTATAGGTAGAAGATAGAGTAACATCACCAAAGAGACAAAAACAAGACTCAAGAGAAGTATCAAAAGACTTCAAATCGGTAGAAGTTGAAAAGGAATGGCACAGACACAAATAAAGCATCATGCACATTTTCAGACGTCTGAGTGCACTAGCCAGACGTCTAAATGTTTTCTCTGGTTTGCAAATCAGATAGAATCGGACGTCTGGTTAATATGCTCAGACGTCTGGTTAAACTCTATGGTTCACAACTCAGAAGGAAACAGACGTCTGAAAATAAACTCAGACGTCTGAATAGCAACCAGACACAAAAAATATATGAAGACCAGACGTCTGAAACATTCCTCCAGACGTCTGATTTTGAACTCGACTGAGTAATTTCAAAGACCAACGTCACATTCGAAAGGACACATCCGCTTCTCTCTGCTGCAACTCTTCATCACTATCAGAAGCGACTTTAGGGAGATTACAACAGATGCAACTATACAAGAAAACTCTTCATCACTATAAATAGCATCAGGAATGCAAAGAGAATCTTTACCTTGCTTACTTATGCTCTTTATTCCTATACTCTGATTTATACCTGTTCTCTAGCAATCAACTACTTGTATTTAACTCTTCCATATATTCAGAACTCCTCATTCAATATTCTCTATATATATATATATATATATATATATATATATTGGAAGCACTTGTACTCAATAGTCAACATCTGTGTTATAGAACACAAATCTTGACAAAGAAACTCTGCTATTGTAAACCTGTTCCTCCGGGTCAAGTGA
Source organism: Allium cepa (assembly GCA_030765085.1). Classification (NCBI taxonomy): domain Eukaryota; kingdom Viridiplantae; phylum Streptophyta; class Magnoliopsida; order Asparagales; family Amaryllidaceae; genus Allium; species Allium cepa. Next base: position 18,987,193 of record CM060941.1, read on the forward strand.
GGGTTAGTTCAAAGGAAATTCCAAAGAGGAGCTTCGAGACTGGACGTAGGACGGGAGGTTCGAACCAGTATAAAATCCTGGTGTGATTATTTTAATTTACTTTGCTATTATTATCTATCAAATTATATTATATAGTTAGTTGTTCATACTTGCATATATATCATATATGATCCACTCACATAGACTTTCATAATTAACCTTTAATTAACTGATTAATTATCCATTAACTATTAATTAATAACTTTAATTATTAATCAGTATCTCTTAGTACAAATTAATTAATCCATAATTACTTTTATAATTAATTTATCATTAATTAACTAATTAATTATCCCTTAATTATCAATTAATTAATTAATGGTTAGTTAACTAATTAGTTATCTCTTAATTATTAATTAACAAACCTAATTAATAATTAACAATCTTAATTACAAATTAATTAATCTATAATTATCAAGTTAATCAATCCTTGATTAACAGTTAACCCATCTTTAATTAACGACTAACCAATCCTTAATCACTATTTGATTAATCACTTAATTACCATTTAACAAATTACTAATTAACCTTTAATTATAGATTAATTATCCTTCAATTATTAATTAATAAAACTTAATTATTAGTAAAACTTAATCATAAATTTAGCACTTTTTATTACTACTTAAGTAACCTTTAATTACTTAATTAACTACTCATTAATCACTTAAATTTACTTAATAAAAATTTAAATTTAACAAACTTCAAACTTCTAAATCAAAATGATTAAGAAACATTTATTAAACATCAAGTAATTTTTATAAAAGTTTTAAACTAATTTAAATTTTAGAAAACCGAGCTTTAAAAACTTTAAAACCTTTAAAACTGTTAACATTTTCTGCCTCGGGTCGAACCCATAGCTTACTCGGGTCAAACCCGGGTTTCCCCTTCTTCCCTTTTTTTTTAAACTTAGACTAGATTTTTAAGTTTAAAAACCTACAGGTTAATCACCCTCACTACTTTGAGTTTACACTCGAGTCAACTACCCCATAACCCGACCATTACTTCGAGCAATCCCACAAGCCAAAACAGCTGACACCAGAACATCATCGTGCACATGCACCATCACCGGAGCCACCTCCGACCCTTGCCGCACCCTCCGACACTTCACCCTACGTCGCAACAACCAATATCGACCACCCAAACATTCGCACGAGCCTCGAATTGAAATCGAGCAACTCAGATGGACCGGAACCCCAAACCACCATCAGGAAAGTTACTCGAACCCTCGATTCCGATCACCGGAGCCATTACAACTCTATCCATGCATTGCCTTGCCTCCACGCCACCATTTCCCTTAGTATCATGCAACTCGCATCACCAGAGACGATGCAATGACCACCAACCACTGCTTCAACAAAACTAGGGTTAAAAACTTTACCCGACGACCGTCGACGCCACAGTTATCTAGGACCCCTTCTGACATTTTTGCCTAAATCACCATTACCTCCTCCATCTCCAGTGGAGTTCACGACCACTCCAGATGCTCCAGCCACCAGAGTTCACCCAAAAACCATATTCCAGACATCCCCCAAATTCACATCAAATTCAATATTAAAAATTCTGATATTTGTTTTAAAAGTCATAACTTTTAAAGTGGATTCAAGTTATGATCTTGAAACAGCAGATTACAGTGATTGATTTTAGCATGTATAAAAGAAATCCTACTGAATTCTTAATTTACAGATAAACTTTCAAATATGTTTACATAAATTCATTTTTTTTAAACAAATTTTTGTCGAAACAAACATTTATTGTTTGAAGACCAAACCACATAAGAAATCAGAGGAGAAGAATATGAATTTTTGGTTTAAACTTGAAAGTTCTGTAGCAAGAACAGGGGAAACAACATACACAGGCATGCACACTTTCCAAATGCACATAAACTTATTTATAAACATACATGCAAAACAATCATCATAGAAAAATTTCACAAGCAATCCATATTTACTTACTTAAACTTTAATTAAAAAGTTTACTCACCTTTGAAAATGCAGAGAGTTTGAAAAGAACAAGGAAGGTTCTGAAAAATTGAAAACTGCACATTGATATTTTGATTTCTGAAACTTGTGTTGCTTGAACTTAAGAACTGAAATGCTTGATACTTGATTGCTTTAAGACTGGAACATGATGATATGATCAAGACTTTGAAAATTTGTTGTTTCTAGATCGCATTATGAAGCTGGAAGCTTGGTTGATAGGCTTTGAGAAAATGTTTACAGGATTTGTAAAAAATGCTTTTAGGCTTTGAAAATGTCTTGATAAATCTCAGGTGATTTTTTTTTGAGGAGATGATTCAGGTTTTCTAGTTTTCATATGAGAATATATCAGGTTGATTTTGACAAATTGAATACAAAACTGGCCATTGATTTCTTGCTTGAATTTGAAAGAAAAAGGATGAAGAAAGAAAAATGGGAGTTTTATATTATGTAGTTTTATGGTTTATCAGAATTAAATAAAAGAAAATAAGAGAAAGACACTTGTTAAATTCTATTACATTTGTCACAAACCCTCTTTAATTAACTATACATGTTAGTCATGAGCTTATAAAAATTAACACTTGTCATTCTTATTTTTAAATAATTATTTTTAAAGGATTTAAAAGCTTTATTATTAATTTTTTCTAATTAGTAAGTACTTTATTATTTTATAAATGCTTTTTCTTATTTTATAAAAATAAAACTTTTAAAAGAAAATAAAATATAAACTAATTAGATTTTAAATAAAATCAAATAAAATTATTTAATCCATTTTTTTACATGCTAATTTAAAAGCTTTTGCATTTATTTACTATTAAATAAATATTTTCCAAATTTATATAAATAAAATTCCTTTATTTAAATTAATTTTAAAAGTTTTTATATCCAATTATCAGATGACCAAAATCTGGGTTATCAAATTTCTCCCCCCTTAGAATCTTTTCCTCCTCGAAAAGGAACGAAACCAGAATTTATTAAAATGATTATTATCAGAAAAATTACCCTTTGATAAATTTTTAAAACACTTTAAAATATTATAAAATAGTTTTTATAAAGATACTTTTTATAACTCGATGTCTCAACCAGTCCATCCTTGTTCTCACAGAAATTCGGTCATACGTTGATCAGGCGTAGGACTGAAAATCTATAAGTACTTAGCATACCCATTTTCAACACCCAGTGAAAATACTTGAAAAATAATTTTATTGAAAATATAGAAAGCATTTTTGGAATTGAGCAAACATCTTTGGTGAGAATGCTCTATAACTCATCACCCTCATCCATGGTCGCAGTTAACCCGATGGTTACGTTACCATCCTGACAAAATCCATAGATAACCGTAGGCACTCTGCGCCCCTTGATTACGCCATGGAACCCGCTATAGATCGCAACTTCAACCGAGGTTACGTTGCTGTCACAGCAAAAACCCGTATAATTATAGGCCTCAATGCCCTCGAATTCCGCTGCCAAAAGAATGAAACTTCTCCACTCCACTCGACCATAGATCGCTGTCTACCGATGTTTACGTTGCCTTCCCAGCAAAATCAAGCGTAGACCGTTGACACTCACCTCCACACGATTTCCGCTATGGTCCACAACAGATTGCAGTGACATCGAGTTACACTGTAGTCATAGCATAACTCAAATGCCTCTATTGGCATCAGCGCCCTCGACTTTCGCTACCCAATAATCCTCAGGAACTAGTTTGTCCGGACTCCTCAAATGATCAACTTTAGAACCTCCCCTTTGAGGCTCAAGGCTGTACCAACCTATGATACTCCTGAGAAGTTCATTTCAAGGGAGCGCCTTTTTCTCCAGAGCCATTTTCAAAACACTTTATACTGTACACATATAGTATCTTCCAAATCATACACCTAGTATGAATTCCATATAAATCTCTTTTTCTCAAAATCAATTATCCAAAATCGATAATTCTCAAACTTGGCTTTCCAAATTCCAATATTGATTTTACCCAAAAATCAAAAGCCTTTTCAAAATCCATAGGTTCCAAAACCTTTCCTCCAAAATCATTCTCATAAGATCCTTTATATATATAGATGTATATAACCTTGAAAAATCTTTGGATCATTTCAAACTTGTATAAAACCCCTTTTATACTTCAAATATTTTCAAAAATCTTTCCTTCTGGCTATAGATTCAACAAGTGGAGATTTATCTTATATAACAAAGATATATAACTTTTTTATTCCAAATTAAATATTCAAATTTGATTACTCTATAAAGTCACTTACCAAATTACTTACTTCCATAAAGTAAATTTCTACCATAGAAATATCCAATTTCCACTTTACTTCATCATATATTTCACAAAATATACCTTTCATTTCAAAAATCATTTCACATTTCTAATCCACAAATTCCCAATATCAATTTCATTCAAACCCGTATGATGTACACATATCATCCGTACGCTATATTAATCTGATCGCTCACTCGATCACACAATTTCAATTCTGAACTAGTATTGTCCACCCGACTTCCTCGTGCGGACTCAAATCTGGTTTCTTGATCAGAAACCGTCATTCTCCTTGCATAGCCATAACTATGATAGAGAATATCCAGAATCAATCAAAAATTCATATCCAGGTTCGCCTTCGAAAATCGAGTAGAAATCCCAACTCGGATCGATATAACTATCTCGAAATTCTGTGCTCGAATCTAGAACAAATCACTATGCGAATAGAATAATATACGTACATCCTACGTATCTATTCTCATCGTTTATTAACCAAATCAATCTCCTTTCCTATTCACACTCACATTAATTTCTATTCACTTATTCACAATTATTTCAATTCCATTTGGATTATCACTTTAATCCTTATCTCAATTGGTAATTAATCATAAACAGTTTAAACTCTGTCCAGCTTAAATTTAGAAAATATTTTGAAAAGTTTAAAATAGATAAGTAGTTGAAAAATAATTATTAGTATTGTAAAATGGCTGCAAAATAGTCAAGTAGTTATAAAATAGTTGTAAAATAGTTAGATAATTGCAAAATAGTTTTTAAAATAGTGATTAATTATAAGTGATTGAAAAATAGTAATTAGTTTATAACAAATTGCAAAATAGTTAAATAGTTCCAAAATAATTGTAAAATAATTAAAAAATAGTTTGGGGTTTAAAAAGAAAGGTTGTATATATATAGCATGGAAAAATAAGTTTATATTAAAACAATTTATATTGAAAATACTCTAGAGCCAAACTGTTCAATTCCCAATCTTCATTCCCATCAATTCAATTTAAATTTCCATTTCCATTTAAATTGACTCAATTCCAATTTAAATAACTTCAATTTCCATTGAAATTAATTTAATCCCAATTCAAGTTGAATTAACCTCGATTTCATTCCAAATTCAAATCAAATTCCATTTGAATATTTAAACCTATTCAACTTTAATTTCATTTCAGATTAATCTAATTCAAAATTTTCCCATTTGAATTTGAAAGTTGTCCATCTTCAATCATAATTCCAATTAATTCAAATCAAATTCAACTTGAACTAATTCAATTTCAATCTCAATTTTAAACCATCTCGAATTATATAAATTCGAGTTAAATTTTTAAATGTTGATTTAATCCTTTAAATCAAATCAAATTATATTTTTAAACCATTTAATTCTGAATCCAAATTCCATTTTTAACCTATTTCAAAGTTCAAATAAGAATTCAAATCCTTTTTAAACAACTAAATCTTTGAAATTCAATTTATCACCAAATTTCAATTTTGAAACCAAACCTTTGAAGTTTTATCTTAAACATTCGAATCTTAAGTCCAAAATGATTCCATTTTATCTTAATAATGGATATATTTCCACAATCCATTTCTTTATTTATTTAAACAAATCCAATTTCAGCTTAAAGATTATTAATAATAACAGGATGGTATCGTTCAAATTATTTTAAAACATCCATCCATTTCCAACTTCCAGATCTCAAACCCATTTTGAGATCACACAAACTCCCAATTCATATTAACCATTTAACGTTCCAAGTAAATCCCAATTTCATCTTAAAATTTTCAATTCAGGTTGCTTGTTAAATTATTTAACTTTCCCAAAGTTAAATTCAATTTACTTAATGTAGTCAACCTTACCCAATTTGAATTCCCATTTCAAATTCTAAACTTCATATTAATAATTTTCCCACTTATAAGTGTAAAAACTTATCACTTTGGGTATCACATCTCATTCCAAATTAAAAACCCAACATTTAGAGTTTATTTCAAACCATCTTTGATATTATGTATATTCCCCATACATATTATTTCCTTTACACACCAAGTTATACTTCAAATTTTAAACCACCCTGGTTTCAATTCAAAACAAATTCCTTTAAATTTTCAAACAACTCTTGTTTGAAATATGACCCTTTTATTCAAATACATTAAATAATATTATTTATTATTTCTTTATCACTTTGAGACAATTTTCAAATTCTGGACCCAGATTTAAAACTTCACAATTCAGATCATCTTCAATTCCAATTTATAAGTCATACTTGCCTAAATGCTTTACTTCCCTAAAACATTCCATTTTGCTTACTTATTAATACACATTTTATTATCAAACACAACAATCATTTATGATAATAACCAAGATTATCATATCTGAAAACCAATTCATTACTATCTTATTCTGAAACTCTTTTTCAAATTCAAGATTTTAATTTCAGTTTGAATCCATTTCAAACTTATCTTTATTCAATTTAAATTTGGTTGTATTACTATTACCACTTATATTTAATTCCAGTGATTTAACAACCAATCACCTTAATATTTATTAGGAAGAAATATTGCTTTATATATCAAAATATATTCTTAAAATCTTTATATAAGAAAATAATAAGTACGCTCTCATATATATATATATACACTCAACTCATCCTAGTAATCCCACTAGAGCCAAGGTTCTCGCTTAACCTTCACTCTGATACCAATTGTAACGTCCCGGGATTTTCAATCCCGAAAATTCCAGATAGTTAGAGAAAAGAAGAATGAGATAGAAGAAAACAAACAGAAACAAGACACAGAATCTCACGTTCGCAGCGGATAAAATATAATATCAAATAATATTCTTTACACAAAGAAAGTTGTATCGGTCAATTTTATTTTAAAACATCAGAGTTACAACATATATCCAAACTCTGGACAGATACAATCAACATGCCCCGGATATACAATAATATATCACAGCGGAAACACTCCATACGTTCCTGCCATCCAGCTCGTCTCCTGAGCTCCAGAACATCGTTACCTGAAAATCTGTAATACTCGGTCTGACCCGAGCATTACTTCAAAGTAACACCTGGGTCAGGCTGGAAAAAAGCATGAGTAAAACCCATCTAACAAGAAAATACTGATGCAATATACTTGTTTAAAACTCGAGGTAACTCGTATCAATTTACAAATTCATAATTTGTTATTGACAACATTTATTTCACTCATCAATCTCTAAGTACCAAAACTTAGATTAATTAGTCCAATTTACTTAAATCATTCTATTCCAGCCCATTGATTTCACTTATCAAATTTATATAGAATTTTATAGAAATTACAAATCGAAGTGGGTTCGGGTGTTTACTGATACCCAACCCCGGTCTCTTCGAATCCAAGATCATTTCTAATCCAAGTTGATAAATTTTAAACAATCCAATTCATATCCAGAATATCATATCACATAACAATTCAACTCGGATATATAACCTATATTAACACAGTTCAACCTATTCATATCATAGCCCATATCAATTGCCATCAGAGATATCATCAATCCAAGTCATCCATTATCATTTATCCATCCATAAACAATATTTATTAAATATATAATTCCTAATTAATTTAATTAATCTCCAACTTAAATCACTTGGAATACCTAAATCATGTTAGTTAATCATTAATTAATTACAACCCAATTAACTAATCATCCTTTAATCATCCATCTTAATTAATCATCCTTGATTAATTATCTTTTAATTACATTAAATAATCAATCTTTAATTTCCTCATAGATTAATTAGTCTTAACCATTCACATTAATTAATCTTTTTTTAAAAGTTTAAACGATTTGATTCAATTCAATACTAGAATTCACGCAGCATTCACATAGATAAATATCACACATTTATCGCTGATATATATATAATATCATATCACATAATATCACAACATATCATACAATGGATATCATCCAATCCAGATATTCTACACAAACAATCACCCATAAGAAAGCATTATTAACTCATATCATAATTAATTTAATATAATTTAAATTAGATTAATTACTTAAGAACTAATCATCTAATCCTGCTTAATCAATCATTAATTAATTACAATCGTTTAATTAATTAATCACACCTTGATTTCCTTATCAATCAATCAATTAATCTCTAGTCACAGATTAATTATCCTTTAACTATCAATTAATAAACCTTAATTATCAATTAATCTCCTTCAACACAAAGTAATCAATCCTTAATTACTTTTTTAATCAATTAATTAACCTTTAATTAACTGATTAATTATCTATTAACTATTAATTAATAACTTTAATTATTAATCAATATCTCTTAATACAAATTAATTTACTTTTATAATTAATTAATCATTAATTAACTAATTAATTATCCCTTAATTATAGATTAATTAATTAACCATTAATTAACTAATTAATTATCTCTTACTTATTAATTAACAAGCCTAATTAATAATTAACAACCTTAATTAATAATTAACAACCTTAATTACAAATTAATTAATCCATAATTATCAAGTTAATCAATCCTTGATTAACAGTTAACCCAACTTTAATTAACGATTAACCAATCCTTAATCACCATTTGATTATAGATTAATTATCCTTCAATTATTAATTAATAAAACTTAATCAAAAATTAAGCACTTTTTAATTACTAGTTAATTAACCTTTAATTACTTAATTAACTACTCATTAATCACTTAAATTTACTTAATAAAAATTTAAATTTAACAAACTTCAAAGTTCTAAATCAAAATGTTTAAGAAACATTTATTAAACATCAAGTAATTTTTATCAAAGTTTTAAACTAATTTAAATTTTTAAATTTCAAAAAACCAAGCTTTAAAAACTTTAAAATATTTAAAACTGTTAACATTTTCTGCTTCGGGCCGAACCCGAAGCTTACTCAGGTCAAACCCGAGTTTCCCCTTCTTCCCTTTTTTTTAAAAAACTTAGACTAAATTTTTAAGTTTAAAAACCTACCGGTTAATCACCCTCACTACTTTGAGTTTACACTTGAGTCAACTACCCCATAGCCCGACCATTACTTCGAGCAATCCCACAAGCCAAAACAGCTGACACCAGGACATCATCCTACGTATGCACCATCGCCGAAGCCACCTCCGACCCTTGCCGCACCCTCCGACACTTCACCCTACGTCGCAGCAACCAATACCGACCACCCAAACATTCGCACGAGCCTCAAACTGAAATCGAGCAACTCAGATGGACCGGAACCCAAAACCACCATCGAGAAAGTTATTCGAACCCTCGATTCCGATCACCAGAGCCATTACAACTCTGGCCATGCCTTGCCTTGCCTCCACGCCACCATTTCCCTGAGTATCACGCAACTCACATCACCAGAGACGATGCAATGACCACCAACCCCTGCTTCAACAAAACTAGGGTTGAAAACTTTACCCAACCACCGTCGACGCCACAGTTATCTAGGACCCCTTCTGACGTTTTTGCCTGAACCACCATTACCTCCTCCATCTCCAGTGGAGTTCACGACCACTCCTGATGCTCTGGCCACCAGAATTCACCCAAAAACCATATTCCAGACATCCCCCAAATTAAACATTAAAAATTCTCATATTTGTTTTAAAAATCATAACTTTTAAAGTGGATTCAAGTTATGATCTTGAAACAACAGATTGTATGATTGATTTTAGCATATATAAAAGAAATCCTACTGAATTCTTAATTTCCAGATAAACTTTCAAATATTTTTACATAAATTCATTTTTTTAAGTTAAATTTTTGTCTAAACAAACATTTATTGTTTGAAGACCAAACCACATAAGAAACCAGAGGAGAAGAAAATGAATTTTTGGTTTAAACTTGAAAGTTATGTAGCAAGAACAGGGGAAACAACATACACAGGCATGCACACTTTACCAATGCACAAAAACTTACTTATAAATATACATGCAAAACAATCATCATAGAAAAATTTCACAAGCAATCTATATTTACCTACTTAAACTTTAATTAAAAAGTTTACTTGCCTTTGAAAATGCAGAGAGCTTGAAAAGAACAAGGAAGTTTCTGAAAAATTGAAAATTGCACATTGATATTTTGATTTCTGAAACTTGTATTGCTTGAACTTAAGAACTGAAATGCTTGATACTTGATTGCTTTAAGACTGGAACATGATGATATGATCAAGACTTTGAAAATTTGTTGTTTCCAGATTGCATTATGAAGCTGGAAGCTTGGTTGATAGGCTTTGAGAAAATGTTTACAGGATTTGTAAAAAATGTTTTCAAGCTTTGAAAATGTCTTGATAAATCTCAGGTGATTTTGTTTTTGAGGAGATGATTCAGGTTTTCTGGTTTGGATATGAGAATATTTCAGGTTGATTTTGAGAAATTGAATACAAAACTGGCCATTGTGCTTGAATTTGAAAGAAAAAAGATGAAGAAAGAAAAATGGTAGTTTTATATTATGTAATTTTATGGTTTATCAAAATTGAAGAAAAATAAGAGAAAGACACTTGTTAACTTCTATTACATTTGTCACAGACACTCTTTAATTAACTACACATGTTATCATGAGCTTATAAAAATTAACACTTGTCATTTCTTATTTTTAATTTTTTTAAAAAGGATTTAAAAGCTTTATTATTAATTTTTCCTAATTAATAAGTACTTTATTAATTTATACTCTTATTTTATAAAAATAATTTTTTTAAAAGAAAATAAAATATAAACTAATTAGATTCCAAATAAAATCAAATAAAATCATATAATCCATTTTTTTACATGCTAATTTAAAAGCTTTTGCATTTATTTGCTATTAAATAAATATTTTCCATATTTATATAAATAATATTCCTTTATTTAAATTAATTTTAAAAGTTTTTATATCCAATTATCACATGACCAAAATCTGGGTTATCATAATTTTTAATCAGTTGACCAATTTCCTACGTTGGAGATTTTGGGGTTTCTCCGATTTTTGGCGTTCAAGCGGGACTTTGAAGACTTGGAGGAGGCTCATGAGGTTCAATGTGACTATAAAGGGATGTTTTGGAGTTCTTTATCATGCGAACATGTGTGGCTTGGGGTCAGGACTTTTCCCCCCATATTACGATATATGGTGGTTGGAAGACGACTGGAAGTGCGATCGAGGCATGAGTCATAGGTCGAGGTACTTAGCCGACTTATGCGAAAGATGACTAGGTGGTTATGATCGGTGTGACTTCTACACGGTTTTAGCATTAGGTGTGGCTTTGTTATCTAGTCATTAGGATATCTACGACAACCTTTCTACACCCTCGGTGCCCAATATACTTGAAGAATGCACTACAACGGTACTAGTTTATGTAGGATGGTTGTCAACAATAAAATAACTAAAATTTTAATCATAACTTATCACATATCTTATAGCATATCGAACAAAATATAATATCTACATAGTTATAAAACAAATGAGATAAACAAGTAGATTTAAATGAACCAAAACAAATATCTAGGTGCAAGGTTCATAATAATTATACAAAGCAGATGGAGTAGAGTTTACACACCATCAAAATAAACTCAAACGTTGTCTATCTCTAAATGAAGTAAAGCACTAACAATGTACCACAATGTCAAACAATAGAATAAGCAACTGACTTTGGCAATAAATATAATATCCCCAGCCTTCTATTCATCCTCTAAATAGACCCATACGCTATTCTCAAACCTATTATCTAGTCTACTCATTTAAGAGACGGATTTCCTTTGAGTTTATTTTGATGATGCAAAAACTCAACTTCATTTGCTTTGTATGACTATTTTGAACCTTGCACTTTGATAGTAGTTTGGTTCGTTTAGTTATACTTATCTGTCTTGCCTATTTTATATCTATGTTTATATTATGTAACATTAGATGTGCTATGAGATATACAATAGTTTATTAGATTTTTGGTTATTTTACCCTACATCAACGGGTACTATTGCAGTGCATTCTTCAAGTATATTGGGTACTGGATGTGTATTGCGGTCATCATAATATCAAAGGAATGCATATGGGGACAAGTACGATACGACGTAACTCACATCGAGGCCAATAGCTATGACTTAGGTGTTATTATCTTCCATCGAGATTGGTTGAAAAGGATGACAGGGTTACGAATATACCTTATGGACAGTTCTGTAATTGTTTACTTATATCTAACTTTATAACTAATTTGTTCATAACTAAGGTATTTAATTTCTATTTTATACTTTGTTATACAACGGTATGCTTAATTAAATAATTAGTTTAAAGTATATAAATAGAAAATCCTTATACGATATATATGTGACAATAGTTACACATTGCTATAATCATGAGAAAATTATAATAGTATAGAAAACATGTTGTTTTAAACAGGATGTTTCATAAATAAATATTGATATATCTGTTGGACTAGTGCATGACACTCTCCAAATGTTGGGCATAGCATTACTCATGGCTGCTAAAGGCATGAAGGGATTACATACTCGTAGTTATTGGATAACTATGTATTGACTCATTTGAGACTTTCCTATTGGTTAATAACTACTAGGTCAAACAGAAAATTTTAGGGTGATGATGTTACACAGCTTCATTGATTGGTGAATACTTTGGAACTTCAATGTGAATACTTCACTTTGATTATTATTAAATCGTGGCATGGTGATCCATCAAGCGACTATAAGTCGGTAAGAGTTGCAGCATTGGAAGTGAAACACAATTTAATAGAGAATTCATCTCCTTGGTTGTATTAAGTTGATATCATGGTTAACTTTAGTCACTCAAAATCAAAACCTTTGACTAGAGTTATATGATTAATAATAAATGTTTTTATTAAATCAAATACCTTGTTTATGGACTAACTGAGTTAAGTAAGGATGATAGTGGAATTTTGAAAAAAACTAAATTCCATAAATCCCAAAGTGATATAGTGTTGACGAAGTGACTGTAGAAATATTCGTTACTAAAAGGTATCACTTAAGAAAATATAAAAAATAATTTTACTAAAAAGGGTTGTGTTATTCCACCTTTTGGTAAGGCCATGACACCAAGGACTTGACTAGAAACTAAAGACAATCTGTCCCAAAGGTCGATTATACACAGGTCCGTAATGGATACAGGCAACTTGAGAGCTAGTGATTTGTACTGTTGTAATCAGTTGTCAATCATCAATAAATAAAAAAACTATTCAAAGTGGACGCAGGCTACAATGCCGAACCAATATAAATTCTTGTCTCTTTTTATTTATTCTTGATTTTATTGGTGTGATTGTTAGATTAGCCTCCTTTTCCATTTACTTTCTTCATTCTAATCTCTTTAATTACATCCGAAGAATGTTGTGCCCAATTTTGGTATAGACACTTTGTTGCTTTCACTGAGAAAACCTTACTTTTCTCTGATTCAGTGTATACCCTGCCGTTGTTGGATTGCTAAAATCTAAGGAGGAGATCCAAATCTGTCTTCTTGTGGTTCCTTCTATTCTACTCAGATTAATCTAGATCTAGGAAAGAGCTACATTTATCATGGTGCACACTACTAGAAATGCTTCAAATGCTACAGATCCAGAAGGAAGGGATATGCAAAATCCCACGCAGCTGGCCACGACAGGCCAGACATCAATTGGAGCTCCTAATCCACAAGGTCCTGTGACTAGAGAAGAGTTCCAAACCCTCAGGCAAAAACTTACGTAGAGCCGTCAAGAGCTCACTCAGTAGATCCGTGCCAACATGAAGCTCGCAAACCAGTTGAATGAGGAAACGAAAACGAGATCTAGAAGGGACCATGTTTCTGATTCCTCGATTGAAAGCTAGGCTTCGTCTAACTTCAATCATAGATCTACATGCCATCGGCTGAATGGAAACTACGCGGAAGCCTCCAGGCATCAGCGCGCTGCAAATCTCGGGCAAATCGGGATCGGTCCTTCTACAAGGAACCAAGTAGGATCCTCCTCCTAAGGAGGGGCACTTCTTTAACACACCACTCATGACCATGCAGCTGCTGCCGCTTTAGACCTGGAAGCTGAGATACATAATCAACCGGATGCAGCCCTTCATCAACACATTCACACTCAAGATCCTCACTTCCCTGAATATCGGGAGCCAAGGAGGCGAGGAACGGACCATAGACAGCAACAGGACCGTCCCCGCAACATAGAACCCAACCATGGTTTGGCCCTAAACATCCAGATGCTCGGCATTCCAACCATGATATGCCAGATGATCGGAGAAAGTAAAGGCCTTACAAACGATGACTGGAGAATCTCCAACAGTCATACTCCATTCACCGATGACATTCTTTATGCAGAGCCACCCCGTCGATTCAGGATGCCGACTCTGCATTTATACGAAGGAAATTCAGATCCTAAACAATATATCCTGAAGTATGAATGGCTCATGAATGCCACTCGAGCTAACGATGCGGTTAAGTGTAGAAGCTTTCCTATTTCCTTAGGGGGCATCGCAATTATGTGGTTCACTCGTTTTCCACCCAAATCCATCTCATGCTTTGATCAGTTAGACACCTAGTTTGTCGAACAATTTTATATGCATGCTACAAGGCCAAAGGATGTCAACACCTTGTCAAGTGTCACTCAAGCTCCAGAAGAGACTCTTAGATGCTATTTGGAAAGGTTCCATGCTTGTGCTATGGTCAGCAACCCCAATGACAATTCTATTCTAATGGCATTGACTAAAGGGATCGATCCCGATTCTGAGTTTGGTAATTAGTTGGCTGGGAAACTCCATGCTTCGTTGGATCGTTTCTATGCTAAGGAGGCCCAGTTTTTTAGGAGAGAAGATGTTAGGCGATCTAGGAAGCAGGATGTAGCGG
Organism: Allium cepa; assembly: GCA_030765085.1. Lineage (NCBI taxonomy): Eukaryota > Viridiplantae > Streptophyta > Magnoliopsida > Asparagales > Amaryllidaceae > Allium > Allium cepa. The sequence goes on from CM060941.1 coordinate 19,002,302, forward strand.
GGCCCAATGGTGAAGAAATTCAAAGTAATGTTGCTATGAAGCAGACCGGTGAGAATCGCGATAAAGTGCAATTGAATATTCAAAATAAGCAAGGTCAACAGAAGGGTAACAGAGGTCAGGGAAAGAAGAAAGACCCAAATTATGGATCGAGATACAAAGCTCCCATGTTCGACCGATATACTCCTCTAAATACATCATTGGAAAATGTTTACCTTCAGACTTGTAATACCAGACAGTATAAGAAGCCGGCTCTGTATCCATCATCTGAGAAATAACACTAATGAGTTCCGTCACTTTCAAGATATCATTGAGAGGTTGATTAGAGAAAGAAAGTTAGAGCAGCTTGTTCAGGCCCTATAGGACGGAGGTGCAGGCCTATCCAATCCAAATAAAGGTCAAGGCCAAGCTAGGCCCGAAGAATCTGCGCTTATTGGTGGGAGGTTGGTAATAAACACTGTGAGTGGTGGTCCTCATACGGCTGATCGGAGCTGGAAGGAAATGGAGTCAAATGTCAATTCGATTAGGCATGTAGACTTTGAATGCTGTAGTAATGTTGATGACGGGGCACTGGCAAAACAACAGAGACGATGACAGATGACATCTTTTTCAGAAATCGTGATGCTAATAGAGTCGAGGCCCCTATTATTGATCCGTTAGTTATTTCAACTCAGGTAGGTCCTACTTGGATGAAAAGGATCATGGTTGACGGTGGAATTTCTATCAATATACATTTCAAGTGCGCTTACGACCAAATGAGAATGAAGGTGAAAGATCTAAAACCGTATCAGTCGCGCATACATGGTTTTAATGGATGTGCAACCATACAGTTGGCATAGTGGAGTTACCCATTGAATTGGGTATTGGAGATCGCCAGAGAGTTTGGATGTTGCAGTTTGTAGTGTTAGACATACATTCCCCCTACAGTGCTTTTTTAGGCCGACCGACCCTTGCGGAATTCAAGGTAGTGATTTCCCCTTGGTGTTTAACTCTAAAGTTCCCCACTGATAATGGGGTCGAAGTAGTACATGGTGATCACGTGGTTGGACGTGCTGTTATGTTGCGGAGCTGCGAGATGCATAGTGGAAGGCAAAAGGGAAGGGCCTAGAGGAATCTCTTTGTGTCTGTTTTTCAAAAAATTGGCAAGCCTAGGCTTAGGCGCCACAACCAGTTCATTAAGGACCTTGATCCAAGAGATAATAATGATGAGGAGGAAGTCAAAGATAGTCAGGCTTCCCAGGAGGAGTTGATGATCGACGTTTCAATCCATGATGACGCAAATTGCAGAATGGTAAAGGTTGGATCTCAACTTAGCCACCAGATGAGACATGAATTGGTTGAATTTCTTCGGTCAAACCTCGATGTGTTCGCCTGGACTCATTCAAACATGCAAGGGATCTCGTCGAACATCCCGAGCCATACATTATATATTGACTTGTGGCATGTCCCAATTAAATAAAAAAGGTGCAGTATGGATCCAGAGAGATTTGCCATCCTGAAGGAAGAAGTAGACAAAATCAGGTCAAATGGATTTGTTCACGATGCTTTATACCAGGATTGGGTATCTAATCCAGTGCTTGTTAAAAAGTCAAACAGAAATGGCGAACATGTATGAACTACTCAGATATGAATAAAGCTTGCACTAAAGATAGTTTCCCTCTTCCCAGAATTGATCAGCTGGTGCATTCAACGGTCGGACATGAGCTCTTTTCTTTCATGGACGCATATTCCAGCCAAAATCAAATACCGATGTATCTGCCTGACAGAAACATACTAGCTTCATTACTGATTTGGAACTCTAATGTTATAAACTGATGCTATTTGGACTCAAGAATGCTAGAGTAACATAATAGAGGCTCGTGAACCGGATGTTCGCTAACCAGATCGAAAAGACCATGGAGGTGTATGTGGATGACATGCTCGTGAAGTCGCGATTGTCCATCAACCATGTCAGTGATTTAGAAATGATGTTTAACACACTCTGACAGTATAAAATGAAGCTCAATACGTTGAAGTGTCATTTTGGAATTGCATCAGAAAATTTCCTTGAATTCATCGTCGACGCTTGAGGAATTGATGCCAACCCTTAGAAACTCTAGGCGATTCGAAATCTCGAAACTCCCAGAACCATAAAGCAAGCGTAAAGCCTCAATGAGAAGGTGGTAGTCTTAAGCAAATTAATCTCCAGATCTACAGATAAGTGCATCTTTCTTTGATCTGATCAAAAAAGGAAAGCGGAATTTCAAATGGATAGAGGAGTGTGAAGGCGCATTCCAAGCACTAGTTCAACATTTGGCGAAACCTCCCTTTTTGTCAAAGCCGGTTGATCATGAGAGCTTATACATCTATCCGGCGGTTTCAACAAATGTAATCAGCGTTGCATTAATTCATGAAGAGGATCGGATCCAACGGTCGGTTTATTATATCAGCAAAAGGCTAACTGAGGCAGAAAGAAACTACTCGAAGGTGGAAAAGTTGGCTTATTGTCTCGTTATAGCTTCGAGGAAATTTTGTCCATATTTCCAAGCTCAACCGATCACGGTCCACACTGACTAGCCGTTACGACAGGTCCTAACAAAACCTGAGACGTCTGGTAGGTTACTTGGGTGGAACATGGAGTTGAGTTAATTTGATATTGCTTATACACCGAGGCGAGCCATTCAAGGACAAGTTCTGGCGGACTCCATAGCTGAATTCACCATACTGGAGGACTTGCCCGAAACTAGTGAATCTCCCAAGCACACATGGAAACTATACATTGATAGTGCACCAAACGACCATTGCTCAGGCGCTGGAGTGGTACTCGAAGCCCTAGAAGGTCGATCCATATGTTATGCTATGCTATGAAGTTTGACTTCCGTGCAACTAACAATAAAGCTGAGTACGAAGCCCTACTCACTGAACTTAGACTTGTTAGAGACTTGGGAGTCATTGCTGTAGAGATTATTTGTGATTTGCAGTTGGTCGTATCTCAGGTTCGAGTAGAATATCAAGCTAGAAACCGGAGATTAGCCACTTACCTTACTCGGGTTCAAGAAATGTTGAGTCAGTTCGACTATTATGTTATACACTGTATACCCCGAGAGCACAATTAGAAAGCTGATTCTTTAGCAAAACTGGCCAGCACTGAAGCATAATAAATGGGACTCGTCCCCATTGAAACATTACTGCTTCGAGCATTGACCAAATGGAGACAAACTGGGTACACGAGGCAACGCCCTAGAAGGAGTCGTGGATATCTCCGTTCAGAAATATCTTGAGCACGAGACTTTACCCGTGCAAAGAAGTGAGAAAAGATAGGTTCTTCAAAAAGCTTCGTGATTTATTATCCAAAATGGAGTCCTTTACATGTGGGGATATTCTATTCCTTTACTCCGGTGTATCGCCCATGACGAGATCAAACGAGTGTTACACAATGTGCATAAGGGAGAGTGTGGCGATCACACTGGTGGGCAAGCCCTTGCGAAGAAAATACTCAGATATGGATATTACTAGCCAACCGTGAATCGAGATGCATCTGATTACACTAAGAAGTGCGATAGATGCTAGAAGCATGCCAGGATCCCAAGAGCCCTACCAACCAAAATCACTCAAAGGTCAATCCGTAGCCGTTTGCCATATAGGACATCGATATAATAGGGTCTTTAACTTTAGCCAAGGGTGGTGCGAAGTACGCCATTGTTTCAGTTGACTATTTTACTAAATGGGCGAAAGCTGAGCCCCTTGCTACCATCACGGTGAAGATAGTAATCAACTTTGTTGAGCGCAACATCATCTGTCACATTGGCCTTCCACATACCATTATAACTGATAAAAGAACCCAATTCGATAGTGCCAAGTTCAAAGATTTCTGCCAACGCTACCGCATCTAGAAGAAGTTCTCGGCAGTAGCCCACCCTCGAGAAAATGGACAAGTCGAAGCTATTAACAGAGTTATCAAGTCCATTCTAAAGAAACGACTGGAGAAGGCTGGAGGCAAGTGGGACGCTGAACTTTCCATGACCCTATGGGCATATTGAACTACGTACAAGTCCATGATCGACCTTACTCCGTTTGCACTCTCTTACGGCTCTGAAACCGTTATTCCAGTTGAACTAGAAGTACCTTCTCACCGTGTGACTTACTGCGATCCAAAGATGAATGCCATCCTACTTGCAGAATCTCTAAATTTACTGGATGATAAGTGTGAAGAGGCTAATTTTAGGGCATCCGCACACCGAAATCGAGTCGCCCGATTATACAACGCTAAGTTCTGACCCAGAACCTTCAAAGTTGGCGATCCCATACTCAAAAGAATTTATCCAGTCCCCTCACACATGAAACCGACATGGAAAGGATCGTATGTCATTGAACAGATACTTGGAGATGGCTATTCAAACTATCAACTATTGACGGTCTTACTTTACCTAGGGCATGGAACAACGAGAGTCTCCGTCGCTATTATACATAACTGACTTTTATTCATTTTTCGTCTGCTTTTCCTTTGAGATTTGTTTGTGCATTTTTTGAATTTGAACTTGTAATAAGGCAACTGATTTTGCCTTACTTTCTTATTTCAGCAATAAAATGCAGACTCGTCAAGCCAGGGTGGGAATTCTTAAAATGCCTTATGTGACTGTCATGATGTACACAGAGCTACTTCCCATTCTGTAGTGGGACTCATTCAATTAGGAAGCGATCGCGATCTGATCGGTCACTCGCTAAGTGAAACCCCGAGCTCAGGGGCAAACAACGATAAAGTCAAGAAGGATTGAAATACGATAATCCTCTAATGAACTCTAGCTCCCAGAGTGTGAGATTTAGTGAAAAACTCCAAAGTTCGGGCTCGAGGAGGATGGATCCGTCCATCCACGACCTCGCCTTTATTCTTCCAAACTCGAAGAGGATGGATCCGTCCATCTACGACTTCGCTTGCCAAATCAAGGTGGATGTGATCCGACCGTCCACAACCTTGATCAACTCCTTGTTCCAGAGTGCGAACAAGATCCTAATACTTAAATAGATGTGATTGACCATCTGTTCACCAACTCCAGATTCATGGAGTGCGAATTGGAGTATAAACATTAAATGGGTGTGAATTACCATCCATCAAGTAACTCTGGTCCCGAGAGCATGAACTGGAGTGTAAACACCAAATGGGTGTGACTGACCACCCATCAACTAACTCTGGTTCCGAGAGTGCGGACCGAAGTATAAACATTAAACGAGTGTAACCGACCACCCAGAAAAAAATTTATGTCCCCGGAGTGTGGATATAATCCTAAACGCCAAATGGGTGTAACTGACCACCCATCAACTAACTCTGGTCTTGAGAGCGCAGACCGGAGTATAAACATTGAAGGGTGTAATCAACCACCCATAAAACAACTTATGTCCCTGAAGTGTGGATATAATCCTAAATGTGGAATGGGTGTGACTGACCATCCATCAACTGACTCTGACCTCGAGAGCGCAGACCAGAGTATAAGCACTAAGCGGATGTGACCGGCCGCCCGTAGATTAATTCATGTCCCCGTAGTGCGGATATGATTCCAAATATTAAATGGGTATAACCAACTACCCATAAATTAACTTATGTCTCCGGAGTGTGGATATAATTCCAAATACTAAACGGGTGTGACCGCCCGCCCGTAAATTTGCTCATGTACCAAGAGCATGGTATGATTCTAAGCGATAAGTAGGCGTGACCGACCGACGACATACAAGTTCAATCCTAAGAGTGATAATGCAAGTACTAGCGTATGAGTGAGAGTGATCCGACCACTCAAACTAATTTCACTTTAAATTTGTTCCAACTTAGTTAAATTAAATTTAGCAAATGCGAAAAATGACTATCGACTGACTACTTCAATTATCCCCAAGACTAGGGGCATAACTCAAGTATCGACCTCTGACCGAGACAGCTCAACGTTGGGACTCGACTCGACATTTGATTACGACCTGAAGCCATAACTTCATGACTTAACAACCGGACTCAAGTTGGACTCACAAACTAAAGCCTCATAAGTACATTGAATGGAAACGTGAGTGTTGAAATAATTAAACAAATAAACATAGAGTTATGCTGGAAAAAACAAAAAGAATTTTTATTTCCACTATTCTTTGAAAAAGATAAGTACAATAATATGTTCGGTGAATTCCTATAAATAAGGGCCAAATTTGCACCAATACATGGCCTACAAAAGCAAAAGGAAATCCTATTCCAAGCTATCTATGGAAAAGAAGAAGAAAAATTGCAAGCCCATGCCTTTGATTATTTATCTTTCCAGCTTTTCTTTGGCATAGACCCACTCAAGCTGCCGCTCGGATGTCTCTTCGAGACTTTCCCCCCGGCCTACTCCAGCTGGCTCGTCTCCAACTGGGGGAATCAGAGCAGCCTCCTCCTCAGAACTCATAGGAATTGGAATGTCCTCTGTGTGGGAAACTGGATGAATGGTGGCATTCTCGATGTTTGAAGAAAGAGCCGTGCTGGTATCAATGATAGTACCACCTGGAGAAACAATAAGTATCGAGACCAGACCAGGACCCGCCATGCCACCACCAGTTTTACAGGCCCGCTCAGCTTCCTCCATCTCAGCTTTAATTTCCTTCACTATTTTCTTAGCTTGGTCCATACGAGCACCCATTGGAATGCTAGTGGTCGGGCCAGAGGATCCCATGATGATCACTTCTTCATCTATATTGAAAGAAATTTCGATGTTTGGGTCGCTTTGATGGCTGAAGAGTGCTTTCGTCATTTTTTCATCAAGCACACAGCTGCTTTCATACATCTCCCTAACTGACGTGGCGATCATTGTAGTTGTAGCCTCCGTCATTATAGCTTCCTACTCGTGACACGTTTCTTCAATTGTAGGAGGATCGATTGACGCAGGATTTAGAGCAGAAAAAAATAGGAGAAAATATTAGTAACATCTTCTGAAAGTGCTCCTACATTTGGATGAATGGAAGAAGTGTTCGGAATACCTTCCTCGGGTTGACTCTCGTGTTGAGCTGATGTGCCTTCCAAGCCGCGTTCATGTATTGGAGAAAGGTGCGACTTATCAGGGTCAATCCTAGGACAACTAGGGGATCGATAGAAGAAGTAGGCTTAGACTGAGAGACTAGGAGCGCTTCGGGACCTACTTCGTGATGCTCAAATCCAGATCCCTCCTCTGCATACGGATACTTAGCAGCCAACTTTTCTTTTTCAAGAGCGACGACTGTATTGTGGAGGACTTTTGGTTTATCTCCAACAAGTATTTGAGCTTCTAGTTCGAACTCATCGCTAGTTGCAGCATTGCGGATCACCTTTTCATCGTCCACCAAGCGGCTCCAGGCCTTGTATAGTTGGAAAGGATAATCTTCACCAAGCCAGTTTAAATTGCGGTTTCTTAAGATGCGCGTTGTACATGACCAGGAGATCTTCAAATTCATTCTCCATCCTGGCCTCTACCACTTTGATTTCACTCTCAACCCTGGCATCGGCTTCCTGGCCTTTAAATTCGTTGCATCCTTCTCATCCTTAAGTACCACTGCCTGTTCACATGCTTCCTGGGCGGCTTTGTTGGCCTCATCTTTTTCCTTGACGGCTCGGCTAATTTCTCCTTTAGCTCCTCGACCTCTTTACGTGGCTCATTCTTTTCTTGAGTGATAACAGTGTTATGGTGGCCATCTCCTGCACAAGTCCATGTGATTTTTTTGCATGTTTTCCATGGATTGTCTAGCCTCATCGGCTCTCTTATCAGCCCCCATATGATTTCCTTAAAGATTCAGCTTCATTATTAAGCACTTCTATTATTCTGTCTTTCTGAGCTTGGTCGGCCTCTATTTCTCAATTGTTTTAGCCCACTCGAAAGATACCGTAGAAACTCTCTCGGCCATCTTAACCCATTCCATGTACTGGCTATATTCTTCATGCATGTAGTCTTGCACCAGTCTTTTTATGTCGTTGGGAATTCTTTTCAAGCTTGGAGGAAAGTGAAAGCCATCAAAACAGATAGTCGGGAAATCTTTCTTTAACTTAGCAATTAGGATAGCTCCCTCCCCTGTGGGCTCAATAGCGGCTTGCTCTGTAACGACGGGAGTTTTCATTTCAGTTCTACAGCGTTGATCGTCGAATTTCGAAGTATGAGGAGGCACTGCTTGGTGTGTAGTTTCAGAAGATTGCCTGCCGGAGCCGAATGGTTTTAGGAACCTTAGGGTGGTGAAGATCTCGACCGAGAGTAGCATCTACCTTGATGTGACCTTTCATAACGCTTGCGCTCTTGCTTGAATGATGTCCGCCATCGTAGTCTCCTTAAGTTTCTCGCATATGAGATTCGGAGTAAGAGCTGGAAGAATGGCGTTTAGAGTGAAGATTTCTGAGCATAGACCCCTGTCTCACCATCATGTCTGTAAAATGAAAAGAGAAGCTGAATTAGTCATCTCCAAAGATTAGAAAACATGTGATTAGAAGTGGTGTAGTGCCGTGAAATGTGTATATGCATGTGCAAACCCCCCAACCAACCGATTATGGTGGCCTTGCTCATAAGAGTAGGCTCCCATATATATAAAGAAGTTAAGCCTGCATTAGTTTGTGATGGAGAGTGGAGTCCCTCTAATCTAAGATCTTGGAATGAAGCTATATTATCTGGAATAGGGACATCAGATAATCCTCACAAAGAACTTTCCATTTGTGGAGAGGAAGTCTCCGGACTTACAGCAGTCGTAGAGGGCAGAGATACTACAATGGTATTACGCCTCTTGGATTTGTGGGCGAGAGTCTTGCCTTTTATTTTTGATTTTGATAATTGAAGACTCTGCGAAGGCGCAACTGCAGGCTCATCATTGGGTGGCATACTCTTGGCATTGCCTTGTTCAGTGATTATGACTCTAAGAGCTCTTCTTCCTTCTTGCCTTACCAGAGCCGCCCTGGGAACTCCTGTTAGCCCATTGCTATGCTCTCTCTCTATAAGCCCCACGACGATCAAGTTTTCATTAGTAAGAAATTCATTGATTTCTCTAAGTTCAGCTGACACCAATTGGAGTGTCCTTACTATCTCCTTGAATTGCGCTCCTTTGGGCCAGGGAATTGAAGCTGTAAAAGAAACGCATTATAAGACTCAACATCAATTTATGTTACCACAGGGGTGTAAATGGGTCGGACCGGACTGGATGGAGGTGTATCCTAGTCCTGTCCTATAACAGATTCAAACGGATGCGGACCATACAAACTTTAACTTCGAAGATTGTTCGTATAAGTCGAACAACGGATGGATAATGTTCAGACAATAGAAAAACATCGAACATTTTCAGACAGACATTTTTTCGTACATTTTTTCTTATCCTAATTCGTGTCCTAAATGAGAATCGTACATACACGGACCAAAAGTCTTATAGCCTCGGACCAAGTCGGACAACAGACTGTTATGTCCTATATACAGCCTTAGTTACCCAGTTAATTGACGAAGAAGTTGGAGCACTTACGTCTAACTACCCATCCTCTATCAAATCCTAGTGGACATCTAATGAAGAACCATTTAGTCTTGAAGTAACTCAATTTACTCCAATCATCTACAACTACTTGGCAGTTCTTGACTGCTTCAGGGAAGGTAAATGAAGGATTGCCCCCATGACTCTTGACATTGAATAACTATCTAATTTCGTCAACGGTCGGGGGTCGGAAAAGATGCTCCATGAAGATAATCTACATGCTACTGAGTAGTGCATATCCTTTCGAATGCAGTTGGCAGGGCGTAATCCTCAAAAAGAAAAGCACATCCCTAATAAATTGGTTAAACTAGGGCAACGTTTCGGCTATGCATGTAAATCTGTTGCAAGCAGTAAACCCCTCCTGAGGACTGTGCGCTCTGCCTTCCAGCCCAGGTTGTAAAACGTCTTCTAGAGACAAACCATGTCTGAGGCAGATTCAGCCTAGCATATCTTCGGAGATTTTTGAACGAGCCGAGTCCTCCAGATTCAAGACGAACACTGCACCCGGTAGTTCATCCGGGGCAGGACTAACTACATCTACCGCAATCTCTGGTACTTTGGTACTAGGAAGTAGAGAACTCTGAATTTCCTGCAGCTCGGAGGTTTGAGGATCCATACCTGTTGAACTTGGTAAAAATCATCATTAGGTGGAAGTAAACCCATGTTCCCCCCGGTGTGAAGTGAGTGATCGTGTTGTGTAGTGCATTGCTACAAAATACTTTAAATTTCTACAAGTTCGAAAGACGGTGAAACGACAAGACTTCGAGATTTGATCGGAGTGACCATCATCGCTGATCGTTCCAACCGTGCCATCCTGACTTAGGAGAATGATCCATGTTAAAGTTCATTATGTTTTTCAAATTACTGTTCCATCGACGAGCTTCGAAGGATATTCAAATATGTAGTTTAATGGTCAAGTTCAGTTATGCAAGGCTAAAGCTCGTCAAAGTCAAGTATTCGAATACGCAAAAGCTAAGATTCGTATCCATCAAAATTCAACTTGGTCATTCCTCTAAAACAGTCTTCGCATAGTCTAAGGGATTACATTTCATATCGACCGATCCACAGGTCATCGCACTTCGTATCGATTCCAAAGCCTTGGCTCGATCACTCCAGATCGATGCTCTTCGTATCGGTCCAGGGCAAGCATATCCATCAACCTGGGATAATACGAACTCCCTCAATTCCACATCGACACGAAGCGGCTTCCACCATCTCGGATCGATACGAGTTTGAAAAAAGAGATACGGAGTCAGTGACTTCCTCGTCTCTATCGGTTGCTCTCCTTCTTCCCCAAGCTGCCAAGACACCATGAAGGTACCTCCTCGACCTCACTCTATCCTAATTCCGACATCGACGCCGAAACTGGACGTTACCTTGGATGAAATGGCATCAAGGCTCGAATCTCGTCATTCTAAAGTGGTTTTAATTAATCGTTTACCTAGTATATGAGAATTGGTTTAAATATTAAAAGATAATTGTTTGGGGATGAAGACTTTGCAATTTTATCGTATTTCCGATCGATACGAAGCAGGAGTAAAGATAATGGAAAGTGAAAATTTTCTAAGCCCAAAATCTTTTTATATGGTTTTGTATCTAGAGGAAGGCATTTTGTATCCTAGTTGTTATACCGAAAGAATCGGTCAACCCCATCAATACGAAGAAACAACTTCATATCCTCAACGCAAGGTAGTCCACCTAGTTTATATCCATTAGCTCTTCGTATCCATCAATGACCAACCATATATTTCGTATCCATCGATACAAAGCCTATCGATATGAAAGTAACTACAAAATCATATTTGAACTATTCAACTCCATCGATACGAAACGTCGATTTCGTATCCATCTGTTCAAAGACCCAAAATCTCGTATCCATCGATACATAGCATCCCTAGGGACAATCTATTTCATATCGATAGCCATTGATACAAAGCATACACTCCAATATCCTAGATCAATTCAGGAGTGGATCGATAGGAAGGAGTGAATTAAAGTAACCATCAATCGTTGTTACAACTTGAATTTCACGTCGATCCAAGAGAGGATCGATATGAAACTCGATCAAAGTGAGAAAAAAAGAACTTGACAACGACCCATGAACATGCAAACGTGAACATCAGTCAGGTTAACATACGTGCATGTATACCAAACTGACATTTGATTTTCAAAGTTAACAGGAACTGAATGCTTACCTGGTGACCACCAAAACAATGAACAATAAATTTCTAGCACTCGACATTCAGTAATGTAACGACCCGGATTTTTTGAACGGCTAATTTGCAATATTTAAAATAAATTTAAATATTTAATTTGAATTATAATTTTATTTTGAATATGAAAAGCTGTTTTATTTAATAAAAAGAATTCAAAATTCAAAATATAACGATCTATAGAATTAATTAATTATTAAAGTGGTAATTAGATATTGGGTAAAATATAAAATCTGGTATAATAAGCTTGTTGAAAATATTTTAACGGCTTATAAAATTTATATTGATAATACTGGAAGTAATAGATGAGTTAAAATAGAATTTAACATTCGTTTGTTTAATTTTACAAATTGCATCGTTTAAATTGACGATTAAAAATAGCCATCCGAGGCACAGTCTCGGAATTGGACGAAACCAGTTCCGTTGGATCCGTAATATTGAATTATTGCCGGATTTCAAATTTCGTAATTTTCGGAGCTACCGTGTGATTGAACGATAAACAAACGCGCTATAATTTAATTGAAATTCGAGAAGGTTTTAAATATAAAATAATTAACGTAGCTTCCTCAACACACTAACACCACTAACACTATAATTCGTCTTCTCCCATATGCCTCCCATCTTCATTTTAATCACGTTACTTTCTGTTTCTTGCTTCAATCAGAAATGAAATTAAAATTAATGGCCGCCACTTCTATCATTTTTCCCCCAATCGAACGAAATTCCTTCGTTTATTTCTTTCCCTCAAAGCTCGTAACCGAAACCCTCTTTGTTTCATTTTTTTCTTCCTAAAGCCGATTCACGGCTTTCATAAAAAAAAAAAAGAATCGGCGAATTGAACCGATTAGGGCGAATTGGTTTCGCGTTCGAGCAGTAGAGGACGCGCGCGCTCGATCTGGTGGAGCATAGCGATGATTTGGGGGGATACGGCGGCACGAGGTGGATGAGCTTGCGGCTAGGGGTTTCGCGATAAGGGGGCCGCTACCGTTCGTTTGAAGGCGAGTGGTCGCGAGCTCGAGCAAGGCTGAGGGTGCGGCAGTTCGATCGGGGTGTTCGGTGGAAGCCAGGGCTTCGGGTGAGTGGTAATGTCGTCGAACGAAAGTCTGGGCTGTAGGTAATTGCTGTTTTCCTTTATTTATTTATTTAATGTTTGTGTATAAATAAAAAAAAATATACAGTTAGGTTTGAATTTCAATTCCTGATTTTAACTTGATATGATATGTTTTACTGACGGAAATATATAAAATTAGTTTTAGCTTTCGTTTTAATTTTCAAGTGAATTTTCAAATATGTTGCAAAAAAAAAAACAGTAAAGTATAGAAATCAGTTTATCCTTTTCAATTTAAAGATTTATAAATATATGTATATGTATATGCAGTAAAGTCAACTCATTTTAGTTCTTATCTAGAATATATAGGTTAGAGAGAACAACAATAATAATATAGAATAAATATACATATATATTTTCACAAGCCTAGTTTGTTTTAAAGTAATAAATTATGGTGATTTACTCATTTAATAAACTTATTTAATTACTGTACTCTCTAAAAAAATTATTTTATTAAAAGAAATTAGCTTAAATCAAAACTATTAGTTTAAAACCCAGAATTCTTAGTTAATTAAATTAATGGAAATTTAATTGTTTGATCAATTCAAATATTAATAAAAATCATCTAATATTTATTCAAGGTCAAAAGTATGGAAACGAGTCGGGATTGGGAAGGATTGCAACAATTAAATCAAAGGTGAGTTAACCTCACTCAGTTGATTTTAAAATTTAAATTGTTGAATTTAAATTTATTGTTGAATTGCTTAAATGATGGTTGAAATTAGTGAATAATTAAATAGACCCTATATGCCGCATAATAGCGGATGATAATATATGATTATTCCACCATTTAAGTGGAATTGGTATTTTATTTGTGCTAACATCTGTGGATGCAGGGAAACAGGTTGGAGGGATCCAACAGGATTCCTCAAAGATATTTATTTTATCTCATATATATGTTGTTCTGTGACAAGATGATAAATTGAGATGGGTGGCCTTGTATATAAATTGAATTATTAACTGTTGAATAACAAAGAAGCTGAAATTTGAAATTTTACTACTATTGATAAGTTAATTCAAAGAAGTTAAATAAAACTCAAATAGGAAATATTATTGGAATTTGAAACTTCAACTTGAGAATGGAGAAAAAGAAATGAAAGCATCTTATAAACTGAAATTGGTTAAAGTTGAGTTTTTGGGAAAAATTTAATATATTAAACACTGAAAGAATTATTGTAATCAACAAGTAAAATTTTTATTTAAGAATAAAAAGAAAATGTTGTTAAGAAGTACAAATAAGGGATTTTATTAAGAAATAAAAAGGAATTTTATTAAGTAATGAATGAAATTTATTTGAAGAGCAATATGAAAATTTATATAAAAGAAATAAATTATTAAGGTGGAATTCTTAAATAAAACTATCTTTATAAATAAAGTGAACTCAAATAGATTTTATAAATTTATAAATGGAGTTTATAAACGAGATAGGAAAATATCAGTGTATATTGGTAAGGATAAGTCAAGGTGAACTTATATTGAGTTATAAATTTGTTTGAAATGGAAATAGTAGAATATTTCCGAAAGAAAGAAGGTGAATGTGGACAAGAGGTATTTATAGATGGATATTGGATTTCCTAAATTATAAAGTTATTTTTTTTTAAAAAGAATATTTTTAAATTACAATACTATATAGGTTTTATAAATCATTTTTGGATTTAAAATATTTCAAATTAGTTATTTTTGAAGGCTTAGCAATTATTTGTAATAAACTCTAATTTTTCTAAAACCAGCTTTGAAACTTATAAATAACTAGATATAAATTTTAATATTTAATATTACTTATTTTATAAATCTATATGTTTTCAAAATGTTTTTTTTAAATCCAATTAAAATCCTCTTGTGATGGTAAGCAAATTAATTTATATGAGATAAGATTTAGGAGAAATCTTATAAAGTGGAGAAATTGAGTTTGAAAATTTATAAGCAGAAGTATAAATTGATTTTTAAAGAAGGAATGAGAAAATGAAGGATATTTTCAAAGGGTAAATCAACATGTGGGTGAGTATAAGAAATCAATTAAATGATTTCATGGAAATAAAGGACTTTGAAATTTATTTCAAATGGGATAAATGGTAATAATATCTGAATGATATTTGAGATAAATAATTTGTGGAAATTATTTGATGGTTGCTTGTGAATGATTAATTGATAGTTAAATAACCGACTATCAATATTGGACAATGCGCTAATCGTTTCAAGAGTCCGGGATTGGATTCAATTATCCGAAAACCACTTCGATCCGGTTTGAACGATAACGAATGAAGACCGTGAAGAGTTGAAGACGGTGATTCGGTTTGTCCAGACCCAGGGCAACTTGTATGGATTGAATGCTTTCAGAACATCGTCAGGAAGACGATGAGCATTCTAAGTGGGACTCGTTCTTAAAAGGTAATGCTTAGCCTCAAGCCTCATCAACCGGGAATGGCTAAAACAGGGGAGGTGCAGCAAGACTTCGTGGGTAGCCCCCACTGGAGAGTGAGGTTTCCCCTGTCTAGATGTCCCTTTTATTTCGGCTTAGTGGACGGTTGGTCGCGCCAACTGCGGGTTGATCTTGCTTGGGACTATTCAGTAAGGAATGGTTCCGGTCTTGTGTTGCAGGGGAGTTAGGGTGGCTCCTCGGTACTCTTATCTAGACCAGGTACTGTGATGGGCGGTACCCCAGTAGCCCTGCCATTGTATGGGATCCAATCTCCAATAAGCGCCTGTACGGTTTTGATTGTGCCCAACTATTGCTGAAACGTGAGATGCAAGCATTTCAGCTAGATTCTATTTACTTTCTATAGACACTATAATAATATCAGAGAACTTTAATAAAAATTGTTTTAGCTATTGTAAGGTAAAAACCCGACATATTTATTTGTGGCGTGGTCTTACGACATGCTTTTATTTCAAAGGATTTTTGAAACTTTAATAATTCAATTGAGTGTGATTTTCTCACGCTGGTATTCCAGACTGACTCGGGTGTTGTTTTATATGATGCTTGGGTCAGACCGAGTTAAACAGGTTCAGGTTATGTGCTGGAGCTCACGGATGAGCTGGATGACAGAGCATATTTCCGTATTTGTCTATTATTTCCGCTGTGTATGGACATGGATGATTGATTGATGTACTCTGATATGGCATGTATGTATATGTATACAGCACAGATTTCTTTGTATTTAAAAGCTGTATGCTATATATTATATTTTATTCCGCTGCGATGTGAGATTCTGACGTTGTTTTTGTTCTTCTTCTTCTACCTCTTTCTTCTTTAACCCGAAGACTCGTATTTTTGTTCCACTTTGAGCTGAAGTGTGGTGGTTTTGGCCAGCTCAAAGGGGTACGGATTTGCGGGCCTTTACAAGTTACAACAAAATACTACATGATCATTGGTAGTCTACATTTCAACATTTATATTCCTGGAAATCAATCAAGGGTTGCATCCCTTGACGAAAAGACAACAACTATACAACGAATCAGATTCAAATTTTTCGAAGTAAAAATAATAGCTTTTCAAAGCACCTCATGTTCATATGGGACGTACTTTAGGGGGCATATGTTATCCCGCCTTTTGGCAAGGCCGTGAAACTAAGGACTTGACTAGAAATTAAAGATAATCCATCCCAAAGGTCAGTTATACACAGGTATGCAATGGATATGGGAAAATTTGTCCTGAGTCCGGATCGAGCTATAATTAGCATGGTACGACAAATAAAGCCATGGAAGGCAACAGTCCAAGTTTTAGGTCAATCAGAATTCATATGCTCAAGTCATGAATCGATCAAGATTATGTAAAACATGTTTATTTTGTATCCATCATACTTCGTATCCAGCACTCTAAATCCATCCCCCTTCGTATCTATCAAGCAACAACATCAATCTAAGCTCACCTATTGAACAGCTTCCCATTTCGTATCGATCCCGCCTCTACACATTTGTATCGATCAACTATCTGATCGATATGAAGACTAGGGTCAGGCATCGATATGAAGGCGACATGCAATCATCGATACGAAACCGCATATAGAACATAGATATGAAGGACAATGTACCAGATGGATACGAAAGACATGGTCAAACCAAAGGAAGTGGCCTCTCAACATTAAATGTGGATCTCCCTAGGATTCATGCTCCACATCATCGATACGAAGGAGCATCGATACGAAGGAGCATCGATATAAAGGCATCGATACGCAGCCACCGACCTACTTGCAAACTCAATCTTGGATCGATCATAGCTCAAAAACTACAAGTCCAAATGCTATGAAATTTTCACCGAAGCTTTTATATTTACTCAAGAGTGTCTCTGATCGATCACACTTCGAATAGAGCTAAACTCAATCGATATGAAGATAAAGTGGATCGACAAGATTGATCCCAAATGACCCAGACCGAACTGGTGGGCCCACCCATGTGTGAGAAGGGGTATTTTGACCTTTGAGGGAGATATTTCCAGATCTACTCCTATAAATAACACCCCTACGCCTACAGAAAAAAGACCTTTTGAGTCTTCTACGTTGTTACTCTACTATAAAATGTTTTTAACTTCAGATCTAGTGATTTGTACTGTTGTAATCAATTTCCAATCATCAATAAGTAGCAAAACTCTTTAAATTGAACGTAGGCTACAACGCCGGACCACTATAAATTCTTGTCTCTTTCTATTTCTTCTTGATTTTATTGGTGTAATTGTTAGATTAGCCTCCTTTTCCATTTACTTTCTTTATTCTAATCTCTTCAATTACATCCGAAGAGTGTTGTGCCCAATTTTGGTACAAACAGACTGTAAGCGATGAATTTAGCCAAACCACCACATCACTAACTAAGGTGACATATGAACATCAATATATAAAATATTCTAATTTAACCGTTGGACGAATTCACACCTTTGAGCCTCGCAACCGTATTTTTAATTCTTCGAGAAAGCACGTTATTTAATTAATTTATAAAATGTTGTAAATTAAGTAATTAATTAATATTTGAGAAATGTCGATTATTATTTACTTTATTTGATGTCTGGAGTTGTTTGTAGTTATTTGAATGCATATATAAAGGTATATATATGAGCATGGATATACAATATTGGTGTAACTTTAAATGAGTTTAAAATAAAAGATAATTATGTGAAGAGGTTTATGAATAATATAATGGCATCTAGGGCCAGCTACACCTTGAGAGGAGAGAGGGCTAGAGTGAGAGAAAAATAAGGAATTAAAAGGAAATTTTTAATTAAAGGAAAGAGAAAAGTTTCATTCTTTCAAGTAAAAGAAAATCACTAATTATATTCTCATTAATTCTTCCATTCATTTATTTCTCTCTCCTACTCTCCACAGACATGGCTAAAAATTAAATCCTCCCTTAAATCAAATCAAAAAATAAAATAAAAGCTAGGTGGTTCATCTGTCCCTTGCAAAGTTGGTTACGGATTTACTTAGATATTTGAAGAGAAATCTCAATTCAAGGTGATGCAAGGGACAACATTTCGAAGTTTAATTCTTCTGTTAAAATTATTTTATTCTTAATGTTTAAGCATGACCAAATTCAAATATGTATGCTTATATATATTGCAATTTATTAAATATAATCTAAACCTCTTATGTAATTATTTTATTATAAAATCAATCTTGTGTTTTATTTATTTATTTTGTGTATTCAATTTGGTTGTTGGATCCAAAATTATTTGTTAACGTGGATTTGGTTATCAAAGTTGAATTAAATAATTATTTAACTAAAATCAATTGTAAATTTGATTCATTTTATGTATTGATATTATTTGTTGTATCTAAAACAATTAGTAATGTGGATGTAACGACCCAGGATTTTCGATCCACGAAAATTCCAGATGGTTAGGAAAAGAAGAAAAGAGATAGAAGAAGAAACAGAAGTGAAACACGGAATCTCACATTCGCAGTGGATCAAAATATAATATCAAATAAAATAACGTTTATATAAAGGAAAATCGTATCAGTTAATTTACAACAATACATCAGAGTTACAACATTTCACAACCACTGGACAATTAAAATCAACATGTCCTAGATAAACTACAATATATCACAGCGGAATTCACTCCATACGTTCCTGCCATCCAGCTCGCCTCCCGAGCTTTAGAACGTCCTTACCTGAAAATCTGTAATACTCGGTCTGACCCGAGCATTACATCAAAGTAACACCCGGGTCAGGCTGGAAACCAGGGTGAGTAAACCCATATAATATGAAATACCAAGCTATATAACTTATTTGCAAACCAGGGTAACTCGTACCTCCTATGAGTTCTTACTTATTATAGTCAATCATTTTCACACACAACAGTTCTTAGGTTAAATGTCCAGGTTAATTAACTTATTCCATTCCAGCCTGATTAATCTCTCATATCCAATTTATAAGGAATTTAGTTTACTAATCGAAGTGGTTTCAGGTATTACTGATAACCGACCCCGGTCACTTCGAATTCAATATCATTTCTAATCCAATTTGTTAAGTTTTAAAACAATACAATTCATATTAGGATATCATACCACACCACAGTCCAACTCAGATAGATAACACATATCACAGCACATCAAAATCGCCCATCAACAATTGAAGTCATCCAATATCATTTGATCATCCATAAACAAGATTTATTAGGTATATAATTTCTAATTAATTTAATCAATCACAATTAAATTAATCACCATATTTAATTACTTGGATTACCTTAATCCTGCTTACTTAACATTAATTAATTACAATCCAATTAATCAATCATTCTTAAATCATTCATCTTAATTAATCCCCCTTGATTAATTATTCTTTAATTAAATTAAGTAATTAACCTTTTATTATCATATAGATTAATTAGCCTTAACCATTCATATTAATTTACTTTTACTTAATCTCCTTAATTAATTCATTACATTAATTAATGATCCTCTAATCACTGTCCTTCATTAATTATTATTTTAATTAATTACATTCATTAATTAACCTTAATTAATCATCCCTTAATTATCCTCCTTAATTTAGTAATTAATTACCTTTAATTTTCTTTCCTTAATTAATTAAACTTTAAATGAATAATCAATTAATTAACCTTTAATTATTAATAAATCAATCAACCATTATCCCTTAATTACTTAATTAATTCAATCTTTAATTATTAAGCAATTTTAAGATAATCCATTTATCTTAATTAATTGGTTAATGATCAACCAAAATCCCATTTAATACATCTTCGAATTAAATATCATTAATCTATTAACTTAAAATCATAAGTTTAATTAATGATTTTAATCCTTTTATTTCTTAATTAACTTTTTAATCTCATTATTAGTTATGTTTTAAAACAATTTCTTTATTCACTTGCATGTAAAGGATTTAAACTTAATATTATTTTAAAGTCTCATTTTTACATCAATTTTAGACGGGTCGAAGCTCAAAACAAAAACCACCACCCGATAATCACCTTCCCCCTTTCCCAAACTCATCATCTCTATCTCCAGCCTGACTTCGAGCATTTCCCAAATCAGATGACAAAACAACACCATCCAGCATCGATCAATCGTGATACACTCGAGTCCACGTCGCACGCACTACCCAAAAGCTCACATATCGCAACCATTCGAACGATCACGCTGCCTGGACCGATCGTGGACGGTGACACATGTGTACATGTACACTCTTGCCGCCGATCAATTCGTTGTCGCACTAATGTCGACGAACCTCCTCTCACTCTCCGACCACGATCACCTCGTCGCCAAAGCCATCAACTCGCTTGATCGAAAAAGATCAAATCTCCATACTTTCTGAACCTAGAAAAACCACCCTACCCCACAAATTGACCCACCACGGTGTCAATCGACCACTTCCTCGCATGCACCTTATCTCCGTTGAAAGATCATCCATGCGACCACCTTTGAGCCCAACCTCACGAACTCCGGTCGCCTACAAATTCTCCAAAATCGCCGCGAGTCAATCATTGTCGTAGCTACCTTAAAACCCTAGAATCCACTCGCTCTTCCACCTCAATGCTCGATAAATCATAACTCCATTTTTCCCACGTCACTCGAGAACCCACCCTCCTCAAGTCCAAATCGCGGAGCGCAATTCCACGCCTTTCGTCGGCAATAGACGAAAACCAAGATTCTGGCCATCTCAATAATTCCCTACAACCCCACATCTAAAAATCATGATTCCTATTTTTAAATTCATTAAACTGCAAATATGATTTCGTTTAGACAATCCAAACATGGAAATTTGATGGGTGAAATTTTGACACTTATTTGTTCATTACTGTAATAATTTATTTCTGAGAAATTTCCTTATCATTTTTACTCGAAACAAATTTTAAAGATGATGTTGTACACATACAAACAATTTCTATTTAGAGATCAAGGTCTAAAAATCATTAAATTGGATGATTTGAATTTTGAATCAGGTTTTCCAACCCTGTAATGTTTTAAAACAAAGGGATGCTTAGCCTGTTCCAGACATAAACACTGATACAAACACACATATATAAATATGAAATCATTTTTAACATCATGCATAACAAAATTCACATCATACTTCAAGTATCATCTCATGCCAGTGCAAGCGATTTCAATTTTTAGGAGTTTTACTCACCATGTTTTAAAGAACAGAACAAGTCTGTTATTGATTTTAAAAGGCTGGATTCCTGAATCTTAAATTTGCTCAATAACTTGCTGAAGTTTGAGTTGAATTCATGTTGAATCTGCTTTGTACTAAATTGTTCTTGAATTTAAGTTGCACATGAATTATGAAGAGCTTCAAATTTTGGAATTGGAGAGATAATTGTTTTCTCAGGATTGAATATTTTGTTACAAACTTTTCTTTCTTCTTTTACTGGATTGTTACATATCTTTGTTTCTTAGTTTTTGAATGAAGATACGGAAAAAAATGAATATAATAGATATAAGTTTATATTGACTTAATTAGGATTTAATAAAAGAAAATGAAAATAAAATGGTGACACTTGTTTAAACATTTGACACTTGTCTTTTGTCATGTTTAATCATCTTACACTTATTATTAAATACATTCCTTTACTTACATTTGTAATTACGCATGAGTTAATTAGTTTTTAAATGGTTATAAAGCTTTTTATATTGAATTTCCTAATTAATAAATACATTTCTTATCTATATAAATAAAATCCTTTTAAAGAAAATAATATAAAACAAGCTATATTCTAAATAAATTCACATATAATATATTTTAAAATCCAAAATGTATTTAAGATATATATATATATATATCTTTTGAATTTCAAATTTCAAATTCAAATTCAATTTAAAATCCACTCACATATATATACACTTAATTTGTTTGAAAATAATAAGTTTACCCATTTTAAATAATTATATTAGGGAGATTATCAAACCAACATTTATCCATATATATTTTATTATCAGAATTATTTATTCAATCTGTAAATCAGTATTCCTATTAATTAATCCAGTTAATTATCGATTAAAAGATGTTCAAAAATCCGGGTTATTACATTCCTCCCCCCTTTGAATCTTTTCGTCCTCGAAAAGGAACGAAGCCAGAATTATTCAACAATTTAAAATCATATAAATTATCTTTAATCATTTTTAAACACTTTTAAAATCCACATAATATTATAAATTAATTTTTATAAAAATACTTTTTATAACTCGATGTCTCAACCAATCCATCCTTGTTCCCACAGAAATTCGGTCATACGTTGATTAGCGTAGGACTGAAAATCTATGAGTACTTAGCTGACCCATTTTCAACACCTAGTGAAAATACTTAGAAAATATTTTTACTGAAAATATAGAAAATATTTTGAAATAGAGGATATATCTTTGGTGAGAATGCTCTAGAAATCAGCACCCCTATCCTTGGTTGTAGTTAACTCGATGGTTACGTTGTCATCTCGGAAAAATCCATAGATAACTGAAGGCACTCTGCACCCTTCGATTACGCCTTGGAACCCGCTACAGATCGCAGCTACATCTGGGGTTAGGTTGCTATCATATCAACAACCCATATAACTGTATCCATCAGCGCCCTCGAATTCCGCTGCCAAAAAAAATGAAACTTCTCCACTCCACTCGACCATAGATCGCAGTCTATCGATGTTACATTGCCTTCCCGGCAAAATCAAGCGTAGTCCGTTGACACTCACCTCCATACGATTTCTGCTATGGTCCACAGTAGATCGCAGCGACATCGAGCTACACTGTCGTCACAGTATAACCCAAATGCCTCTGCAGGTATCAGCGCCCTCGACTTTCGCTACCTAATAGGAACTTCAGTTTGTCCGGACTTCCTTACAGGATCCGCTTTAGAGCCTCCCCCTTGGGGCTTAAGGTAGTACCGACCTATGGTACTCCTAAGAAGTTCATTTCTAGGGAGCTCCTTTTTCCCCGAAGCCATTTTCAAAACACTTTATACTATACACATATAGTATTTTCCAAATCATACACCTAGTATGAATCCCATATAAATCTCCTTTTCTCGAAATCGATAATTCTCAAACCAGGCTTTCCAAATTTCCAAAATGATTTTTCCCAAAAAAATCAAAAGCCTTTCCAAATCCAGAAGTTCCAAAAACCTTTTTCCAAAATCATTCTCATAAAGTCCTTCATATATATATATATATATATATATATATATATATATATATATATAACCTTGAGAAATCTTTAATCACTTCATACTTGTATAAATTCCCTTTTTATACTTCAAATACTTTCAAAAACCCTTTTCTCTAGCAATAGATTCAACAAGGGGAGTTTAACGAATATATATAACTTGTTTATGCCAAATCAATATTCAAGCTTGATTACTTTATAAAGTCACTTACCATATTACTTATACTTCCATAAGTAAATTTCTACAATAGAAATATCCAATTTCCACTTTATTTCATCATATATTTCATAATATATACTTTTCATTTCAAAAATCATTTTACAGTTTTTATCCACAAATTTTCAATTTCAATTTCATTCAAACCAGCACGATGTACTGATATCATCCATATGCAATATCAATCTGATCGCTCACTCGATCACACGATTTCACTTCCTAACTAGTATCGTCCACTCGACTTCCTAGCGCGGACTCAGATCTGGTTTCTTGATCAGAAACCGTCATTCTCCTTGCATAGTCATAACTATGATAGAGAATTTTCAGAACCAATCAGAAATCCATATCCAGGTTCGCCGCCAAATATCGAATAAAAAATCCCAACTCGGATTGATACACTATCTCGAAATTCTGTACTCGAATCTAGATCAAATCACTATATGAATAAAATAACATACGTACATCCTACGTATTTATCCTCATTGATTATTAGCCAAATCAGTTCTCTTTCTATTCACCTTCACTTTGATTTTCATTCACTTACTCACAATTGCTTCAATCCTCATTTGAATTATCACCTCAATTCTTAACTCAAATAGATATTTAATCATAAATAGTTTGAACTATGTCCAGCTTAAATTTAGAAAATAGCTTGAAAATTTTAAAAATAGATAAGTAGCTGAAAAATAATTATTATTTTGTAAAATAACTGTAAAATAGATAAGTAATTGTAAAATAGTTGGAAAATAGTCAAATAGTTATAGAAATTTTAAATAATTGCAAAATAGTTGTAAAATAGTAATCAGTTTATAAATAGTTGAAAAATTGTTAAATAGTTCCAAAAATAATTGAAAAATAAGTATAAAATAGTTTGGCTTTAAAAAGAAAGATTGTATAGTAAATAGCTTGGAAAAATAGGTTTATATTAAAATAACTTATTTTGAAAATAGTCTAGAGCCAAACTGTACAACTTTCCAATCTCCATTTCCAATCAATTTCATATCCTATTAAAATTGATTCAATCCTAATTCAAGTTGAATTAACCTCAATTTCTTTTCTAAATTCAAATCTAATTCCATTTGAATTTGCTTATTCAACTTTAATCACAATTTCAATTAATTCAAATAAATTTCAAATCGAACCATTTTCAGTTCATTTCAATTCCAGTTTGAATTAATCCCAATTCCAATCTCCACTTTTAAATTATCTCGAATCATATAAATTCGAGTTAAATTTTCAATTGCTGATTTAATTCCTTTAAGTCAATTTAACCTTTACTTCTTCACATACTTATTTCTAGGTTCAAATCATAATTCAAATCCTTTTTAAACAATTTAATCTTTGAAATTCAATTTATTACCAAATTTCAATTTTGAAACCAATCCTTAACAGTTTAAATTTACAAGTTACCCTTTAAACATTTGAATCTTAAATTCAAAGTGATTTCATTTTCCATTTATATCTACAATGGATATATATATATGTGTGTGTGTGTATGTATGTATGTATATTATTCCAAGCCATTTCTTAATTCTTTTCAAATATTCTAATTCACGGTTTCATAAATTATTAATAACAACAGGATGATAGCAGGGTGTAAATAAACATCCAATTATCTAAAACATCCATCACACATTCCCAGATCTCAAACCCGTTTTGAGATCTTATAGAACTCCCTTTCAAATCAACCCATTTTAACTTTCCTAAGTTAAATCTCAATTTCAAATTTCCATCAATATTCTTTCTTACTTATAAATTCAAAACTTATATCAGTTTAGGTTTTTATATCACACTTCCAGGAAAAATCAGAACTTAATACTTTAGAGTTTATCTTAAATCATTTTTGATAATATGTATATCCACACATATATACATATTTATTTCTTAGCCTACTAAGCTATATTTAAAAATTTAAACCGCCTTTGGTTTTAATTCATAATAAATTCTTTTAAAATTTTCATACAACCTTTTATTCTAAAATAAGATTACATTCAAAACAGTTTGAATAATATCATTTATTATTTCTTTGACCTTTTGAAGACAATTTCAAATGTTTCTAGACTTAGAATTCAAAACTTCACAATTTAAAACCCACTTCAATTTACAAGTCACACTTATCTAAAAGTTTACTTCCTTAACACATTTCATCTTACTTTGTCAATGTTTGCTAGAAAACAAACATTCCATTATTAAACACAATAATCATTTTATTTTCTGGTTTGAAACCAATTCACTATCAACTTATTCTGAAAATACTTTTACAAATTCAGGATTTTAGTTTCATTTTGGATCCATTTCAAACTTATCTTCATTCAATTTCAATTTGGTTGTATCACTTAATTCTCATTATTTTATTTAATTCCAATAATCAACAACCAATTTCTAAGTATTCATAATAATTAGAAAGAAATATTGCTTTATATATCAAAATATAAACTTATGTAAAAGTCATTTATTTTTAAAAATCATTTCTTAACCTTTATATAAGAAAATAACAAGTACGCTCTCATATATTTATACACACACACACAAAACTCATTTTAGGGTACCACTGACCCTATCCTTAATGAGTAAACCCACCAGAGCCAAGGTTCTCGCTTAACCATCTTCTCTGATACCAAATATAATGACCCGGGATTTTCGATCCACGAAAAATCCAGATAGTTAGGAAACGAAGAAAAGAGATAGAAGAAGAAATAGAAATGAAACATAGAATCTCACATTCACAACGGATCAAAATATAATATCAAATAAAATAACAGTTATACAAAGGAAAAATGTATCAGTTAATTTACATCAATACATCAGAGTTACAATATTTCACAATCACTGGACAATTAAAATCAACGTGTCCCAGATAAACTACAATATATCACAGCGGAATTCACTCCATACGTTCTTGCCATCCAACTCGCCTCCTGAGCTTCAGAACGTCCTTATCTGAAAATCTGTAATACCCGGTCTGACTTGAGCAATACATCAAAGTAACAGCCGAGTCAGGCTGGAAACCAGCGTGAGTAAACCCATATAATATGAAATACCAAGCTGTGTAACTTATTTGTAAACCAAGGTAACTTGTACCTTCTACAAGTTCTTACTTATTATAGTCAATCATTTTCACACACAGCAGTTCTCAGGTTAAATGTCCAGGTTACTTAACTTATTCTATTCCAGCCTGATTAATCTCACATATCCAATTTATAAGGAATTTAGTTTACTAATCGAAGTGGTTTCAGGTATTACTGATTATCGACCCCGGTCTCTTCGAATTCAATATCATTTCTAATCTAATTTGTTAAGTTTTAAAACAATACAATTCATATAAGGATATCATACCACACCACAATCCAACTCAGATAGATAACACATATCACAGTACATCTAAATCGCCCATCAACAATTGAAGTCATCCAATATCATTTGACCATCCATAAACAAGATTTATTAGGTATATAATTCCTAATTAATTTAATCAATCACCAATTAAATTAATCACCATCTTTAATTACTTAGATTACCTTAATCCTGCTTACTTAAAATTAATCAATTACAATCCAATTAAATCATTCTTAAATCATCCGCCTTAAATTAATTCCTCCTGATTAATTATTCTTTAATTACATTAACTAATTAACCTTTTATTATCACATAGATTAATTAGCCTTAACCATTCATATTAATTTACTTTTACTTAATCTCCGTAATTAATTCATTACATTGATTAATGATCCTCTAATCACTTTCCTTTATTAATTATTCTTATAATTAGTTACATTCATTAATTAACATTAATTAATTATCCCTTAATTATCCTCCTTAATTTAGTAATTAATTACCTTTAATTTCCTACCCTTAATTAATTAACCTTTAAATGAATAATCAATTGATTAACCTTTAATTATTAATAAATCAATCAACCATTATCCCTTAATTACTTAATTAATTCAATTTTAGTTATTAAGCGATTCTAAGATAATCCATTTATCTTAATTAATTGGTTAATGATCAATCAAAATCTTATTTAATACATCTTCGAATTATCTATTAACTTAAACCATAAATTTAATTAATGATTTAAATCCTTTCATTTCTTAATTAACTTTTTAATCTCATTATTAATTATGTTTTAAAACATTTTCTTTATTCACTTGCTTGTAAAGGACTTAAACTTAATATTATTTTAAAGTCTCATTTTTACTTAAATTTTAAACGGGCCGAAGCCCAAAACAAAAACCACCACCCGATAATCACCTTCCCCCTTTCCCAAACTCCTCATCTCCAGCTCCAGCCTGACTTCGAGCATTTCCCAAATCGAATGACAAAACAACACTATCCAGCATCGATCCATCGTGAACCACTCGAGTCTGCATCGCACGCACTACCCAAAAGCTCACACATCGCAACCATTCGAATGATCGCACTGCCTGGATCGATCGTGCACGGTGACACACATATACGTGTACACTCTTGCCATCGATCAATTCGTCGCCGCACCAATGACGACGAATCTCCTCTCACTCCCCGACCATGATCGCCTCGTCGCCTAAGCCAGCAGCTCACTTGATCGAAAAACGATCAAATCCCCATACGTACTGATCCTAGAAAAACCACCCTACCCCAAAAATCGACCCACCACGGCATCAATCGACCACTTCCTCACATGCACCTTATCTCCGACAAAAGCTCATCCATGCGGCCATCTTCGAGCCCAACCTCATGAACTCCGGTCGCCTACACATTCTCTAAAATCACCGCGAGTCAATCATTGCCATAGCTACCTTAAAACCCTAGAATCCACTCGCTCTTCCACCACAATGCTCGATAAATCTTTACCCCATTTTTCCCACGTCACTCGAGAACCCAGCCTCTGCCAGTCCAAATCGCGGATCCCAATTCCATGTTGTTCGTCGGCAATAGACGAAAACCAAGATTCTGGTCATCCCAATAATTCCCTACAACCCCACATCTAAAAATTATGATTCCTATTTTTAAATTCATCAAATTGCAAATATGATTTCGTTTATATAATCCAAACGTGGAAATTTGATGGACGAAATTTTGACACTTATTTTTTCATTACTGTAATAATTTATTTTTGAGAAATTTCCTTATCATTTTTACACGAAACAAAATTTAAAGATGATGTTGTACACATACAAACAATTTCCATTTAGAGATCAAGGTCTAAAAATCATTAAATTGTATGATTTGAATTTTGAATCAGGTTTTCCAACCCTATAATGTTTTAAAACAGAGGGATGCTTAGCCTGTTGCAGACATAAACACTGATACAAACACACATATATAAATATGAAATCATTTTTAACATCATGCATAAAAAAATTCACATCATACTTCAAGTATACATCTCATACCAATGCAAGCGATCTCAGTTTTTAGGAGTTTTACTCACCTTGTTTTGAAGAACAGAACAAGTCTGTAATTGATTTTAAAAGACTGGAATCTTAAATCTTAAATTTGCTCAATAACTTGCTGAAGTTTGAGTTGAATTCATGTTGAATCTGCTTTGTACTGAATTGTACTTGAATTTGAGTTGCACTTGAATTATGAAGAGCTTTAGATTTTGGAATTGGAGAGATAATTGTTTTCTCGGGTTTGAATATTTTGTTACAGACTTTTCTTTCTTCTTTTACTAGATTGTTACAGATCTTTGTTTCTTAGTTTTTGAATGAAGATGGAGAAAAAATGCAGAGAATAGATATATGTTTATATAGACTTAACTAGGATTTATTAAAAATAAAAGAAAATGAAAATGAAATGGTGACACTTGTTTAAACATTTAACATTTGTCTTTTTCCATATTTAATCATCTTACACTTGTTATTAAATACGTTCCTTTACTTACATTTGTAATTATGCATGAGTTAATTAGTTTTTAAATGGTTATAAATCTTTTTATTTTTATATTCCTAATTAATAAATACATATGTATATAAATAAAATCCTTTTAAAGAAAATAATATAAAACAAACTATATTCTAAATAAAATCACATATAATATATTTTTAAAAATCCAAAACATATTTAAGATAAATATATCTATCTTTTGAATTTCAAAATTCAAATTCAAATTCAATTTAAAATCCACATGCATATATATTTAGTTTGTTTGAAAATAATAATTTTGCCCATTTTAAATAATTATATTAGGGAGATTATCAAACCAATATTTATCCATATATATTTTATTATCACAATTATTTATTCCTTCTATAAATCAGTAGTCCTATTAATTAATCCAGTTAATTATCAATTAACAGATGTCCAAAAATTCGGGTTATCACAGTGGATCTAAAATGTGGTAATAAAATTTACATCGTTTTCACTATTTAATTTAGTTATATTTATGAAGCTAATATTCAATTAATTAAGTTATGTTGTATGTACATGTTCATATATCTCATCTTCATGTTATCTAAAATCATAAAATAACATGAAATTAATTTTTTGTATACTTAATTAGTTTTGAAATTATATATACACACACACATACATACATACATAGATATATATATATATATATTCAATGATTTATACTTAAATATTTGTGTTTGAATTTTGAGTTTTAGATTATACTATATTCATTTGTATGTATATGACTAAATTTAATCATGATTATTAAAATTATATATATAAATTATGACAATACTATTTTATAAATTGTTTACATCGAATGTGTATTTTCAGATCCATAATTATGAAGTTTAGATATTTTGGTCTAATTAAGCATGGAAATTTTCATATGGCATTGTGTTTGAGAAAGGGGAGATCTAAAATATTATAAGTCTATTTACTTTTTTTAGTTCTGGTTTGATTAGATCTAGATCTTGTGTAAACTTATATTTTCATCTTCACTTTCAATCAACCATTCTCTTATTTTGAAATATCTAATTATATATATATATATATTAATATATATAAGTAGCAACAAAGTATCGCATATGTGTGTGTATGTGTCTAAACTATATATATATATATATATATATATATCAGTTTCAAATATATATACACACACACTGTAAATATCAGCATACAAACCATATACGCATATTATAGTATATTCATCCATATGTATATACTTAGGCATTTATATTCACAATATTCATACGAAATTGTCAATATGTATATTTAGGTATAACACACACACACACATATGTGCACGTACAATAGATATAAATCCCAACGCTTATATGCATACATATATATAGTTATACACATGTTTGTATTTCATTATGTTATATTGTTATTTAATTGAAAGCATACATGATACATTCGAATAAAACATTTACCTAACTTAATTAATGTGATTAATTAATAAAAATAAAATAAATTTAATGTTGAATAACTAGATTGGATCTAGTGAAACTCATTAGACTTCATAGGCCCACCATGATCCAAACCTATTAGACATCAAAAACCCATTAGACTTTATAGGCACAGTTCCTTCAATGGTATTAGAACCCAAGTGTTCTAAATAGTCTAATTAGCAACTTTAAGGCCTACTAATTGAGCCTACCTATCCAATGATGTATAGAAAAGTAGTAACTAGGCTTGGCGTTGAATAAGTAAGTATTATACTCTTCTTAGCAATTGACCAAGCCTAATGGGTGGACTAAGTCCAAAACGTTGACCCAATAATATGGGATTAATTGACTTGGACCTTGGGTTAATTTTTAGAATTAAGTTTGAAAATTTATAATATGTTTTAAATTTAAAAGTTAAGTTTAAAATATAAACTTAAAATTTTGTAGAAGTTACAAAGTAAATTCAAAATTGCTTTGAGAAATTAAAATAAGTAATTTTGAAATTTTAATCTACTTTGTTAATTTGATTAAATAAATTAAATTAAATAATTATCAAAAGTTAATTAATATATGTATGTATGTATGTATTGACATATGTACGTAATTATAATTGGTATAATAATATATTTACTAGAAATTTGTTTAAGATAAAGTATATTAAAATTTTGAATTAATTTAAACATTTAATTAAATTTTTTAATTAAATAATTGAATTTAGTAAATAAAATCAATTAAATTTTCATTAATTAAAGGTTAATTAATTAAAATATATACATATACAAATATATATATAAACAAACTATAAATGTTATAGTTAATTATTATTCTTAAATTGTTTAAGATGAATAATATAAAATTTCAGAAACTTTATAAAAGTAAAATTGATTAAATATGATTTAATTAATAAAGTAAAATTTTAAATTGATTAAATATGATTTAATTAATAAGAACTAAAATTAATTAAATATGATTTAATTATATATATATATATATATATATATTATAAGTTAATTAAACTACAAAAGTTATAACTAAATTAAAACTTATATAAATATATACGTATAAACCTAAGTAGAACTAAATATGTATGATACAATGGATAAAGTGTTATCCATCGCTTGCGGGGATATGATTTGTTCAGCAAACTCAATGTTAGAATCCCAAGGCAAGCGATTTCTAACACCCGCTAGAGAAATCAAAAGATTTATGTGTTTTTCTTAGGGTTTTGGAAAATATAAAAGTCTAATATGAGCCTTGTTTGTTTGAATTTTTGTCTACACCAAAACCTCGAGGTCTGAAGGTATAGCTCCGAGAGCTAAATAGAATGTTGAACTTCACAAAAAAATTATCGAGATATGTATAATCAAGCTTAGGTTATTAACCATTGGATCATAGAGCCACAGTAACAAATGCACAAAAGGTAAGGTACATGAAGTAAATAACACTGAAACTTTTATAGTGGTTTAAGCCAAAAGTCTCTACATCCACTGTCCTTTCCTTATTTAGTCACTCTTATTTAGCTGAGAGGCTTATTACACTGGGGCTAAGCATTTCCGCCATTAATGAATTTGTGAATAGAGCTCTAATATAGGAAAGTATAATATGATTTTTTTTCTTAATTCTCCTTACGGGCCAAAAGATCCTTATGCCTTGGGATTGTCACATATTTATAGCCAAAATGTCATAATGCCATTAGTGGAGAGCTTTCTCCTTAGATTGATGACCTAGCTTGCTATGTGCAGCATAGATTTGGATGCTTCACGTCATCGAGTTGAGTGCATTTTGATGTAGATTGCTGATGTGATGCTTTTATATACAACTTCTTGTATATCTTTCATGTATTCTAACTGTTGGTCTCGGCCTAGGTTATCTGAGCCATTGATTGCTATTACTTGTTGAAATGTCATTGGTTCAGGTTACTACTATCCTTGGCTCAGCTCCTTGTTTAGCTGGACTATGATCTTGATCTCGGTCGATGATTTGACTTGTGATGTCGGACAGTATATTCTCGGAAACTGAGTCTGACGCTTAAGCTTTTGTTGAAAACCAAATAATTTATCTTGGAATTATAGGCCAAGGAACTTTCCTCTCGAATATTTGTAATTCATACTTGGTAAAAGTTATAGTATAATACATGCCCCCGCCCCAAAGTTCACTTTATATGGTTGACATGAGGTGGACTTTGGAAAGAATAGTGCCATGTCAGCTTAATACTTGGCTTGTTTATTCCATTCCCATCATAAAGTTGATCCTGAGCTTTTGGGTAAAGTGGTATTTTGAGAACTTTTGGGAGCATTGCTTTACCTAGACAACTTATAAAGATCTACCCTCTTTTAGAGAGTTCTGAAAATAATTTGAAATCTAACCTCATCTAGAGGGTTTCAAAAATTGAAATTAGTGCCTAGAAGCAACGATATTTTGATACCATGTCAGTCATCTAGATCTGGTCTTACAGGGGAAACGGATTTGAAAACCATTAGTAGTGGTATAATGCCTATGTTTTCACATTAATACAAGAAAAACTAAGCTATCCTATGAAATTAAATTTTAATTTTAAGCCAGAAGGCATAGTTTTGCTGGATCGAGAGGTCCAAAATTTTGAAACCGAGCTTGTCACTTGGAGTCATCTAGGCTAATTGATAGGTGAAATTGTTTGAACGTCGAGAGGCAAAATTTAATTCGGGATCGTCAGGTCAAAACTTTTGAAATTGTGCTTATCACTTAAAGCCAGCTTGGCCAAGTGATAAGCGAAATTATTTCAGTGCCGAAAAGCAAAGGCTAAACTGGACCGTAAGGTTTAGGGGATACTTTCCTTGCAAGATCTATGAAAAGGGATGACGAGATTTGCCTTTGAAAGGATGGATCTTGACCTTGCATTAAATGCTCATGACAACTGTCTCAATTCTAGCAGTCTCTCTGAAAAAGTGTCTTCCATTTCTTTATCCCTGGTTGATTTGTATTCTGATACTGCCACACTCATTGTGCTGTTAAGATCTAACCGACTAGGTAATCTCCATCGTTGGTTCTTGGATTTAAATAAATAATTTATTCTTTCTTATTCTTCCTTACTCATATTACCAACAGCCACGCTCGCCATTAAAACTTGGAAATCTTCACAAATTACTACAAGTTCTCGACTCAAACAGTAAATCCTTAATTTTTTAGATGAATTTATCAGTTCTTTGCTACTGTCGGTATTTGTAGGCATTTTTCTTTCCCGAATTACAAAAAGAAAAATTCAATTATGACCACTATTATTATACTAGTGTAATTTGAGATGTCATTCGATTGGTCACACCATGACGCCTATCGTTTTGTAGATTAAAATTCTAACCCCAAAATCAAATCTTTCATTATCTTAGGTCGATAATTAATTATTTAGGCTGAAAGATCTAATTTTAGGCCTTATCCCCCTTTTAAACTACTAGACTTTAAGCCTTTCTGGCAGAGGTTTTAGAATTCTTATTGAGCTGTTAGCTTATCATTAACCTTTTCTAGACCCTTCAATGGATAAACTAATGAGTGATCAAAAGGAGTTAGAGGACTAGATTGAGAAATATGGAATTGAATGAGTCATGGTCAGGGTCCTAATCTAGATGATGATGGGAGAAAACCCCCTTAAGGATCTTCACTTGGACATTAGTGCATCTAGCAAGCAGAATATTGCTTCCCCTTGCCCTCTTGTTTGTTGACATACTTGAATTTTGCGGACTTAATCCAATTCAACTTGGAGTTATTTCGTATAATACTCTATCTACTTCAGTAATCTTATATTGGAAGAAAGGGTATTCCGAAAATCATTATTTGTATAATCTACATAAGTCACTTAGTAAGCCAATTCCTTGGGGTTTTCTTTGATTCTCGAAGAAAATGCCTTTGATCAAACCGGTTTGCAAAGTGATAGCTACCCATTGGTTTTACGTGAGGACAGATGATCCTTGAACCGTTATTGTGTTACCGAAGATTTGTAAGTATTCAAGCCCTTCTCATCTAAGATGCTCTTGCTTCTAAACTTTGATCATACCGTTCTTTAATATCTTTTCCTTTTTGAATATCTCAGCTAAACTTGGAAGAGATAAGGCATTGACCCTCAAAGATCTTTATGATGTTCGATATAAGGAAATGATGAAAATCCTAGAAAGGGAAAGATTAAAGCACACAGTCCTTATCGAGGTTAATTTCAAGGTCTGTGGGTTACTATCTTCTTCTACTACGTTCCATGGATATGATCCTCCTTCATTCAAAATATATCCTTAGATATAGTTGATCTGTGTGAATCTGAAGAGCTCACCTACTCTTATCCAAAAAATACGAAGGCCGAAAGACTAGATGTTGTTCCCAAAGATAAACCTCGGTTTTAGTTGTATGTATTTTAGGATGTAACTTTTAAGAAATATAAATTTTATTCTTTAATCCATTTTCTTTTTTTTATATGGCAGTGTCTTCTGATGATGTGTGCAAAAAGGTGAGTTGCTACTGAATAAATCATCCTCTTCCATTCTTACTCGGTCGAAACCAGCTTTAAAGGACCTATCCGAAGTTAAGAAGTTAGGGAAAAAAATAATATCCTTCCTACTAAGAACACATCAGCTCCAGATGCCCTGGCTTTAGCTCCTTCTCTGAGGGACCAGGTAAATCAGGTGGTTGAGGTGGCTCGTTCCGCTATTGATGCCTATTTATCAAAGGTTGTGGGGAACTCCTGAGTGAAGTTGGCAGATGATATGGGCAGCTTCAAAAGGATGATAAGTGCAGGGATGGAAGATCATCTCAGGATACCATTTTTTATTATTATTTATGAATTGCCTATCTCTTGAGATTTTATATGCATTTCCTATCTTCGGGTCTAGCTAATTTCTCGATTCTGCACCGACAGTTCCAAAAGCTGAGTGGAGAATTGGAAAGGGCTAGGACTATATAAAATAATTTGCTGAGATCAAAGAAAAGGCTGCGAAGGATGCACATGCTAAGAATGAAAAGAATTGTCTGGAATTAAAGGCATCTGAGACTAGAATTGCTAATTTGAGGGAGCTTTGAAAGATCAAGAGACTAAAGATGAATTAGCAGAATCCCAGAAGAAGATCACAGGCCTAGTTACTAGGGAAGAGCCGAAGATAGCTACCACTGAAGCCTTTAAATTTCTTTATAATGCCAATAAATATAACCGAGACAACGGCGTGATACTTTTTATAGGTTTTAATCCTAATGGCAAGAAGACTGGAGAACTTCTCCTAGAAGTAGGAAAAAGCACGAGCTTTGGCAGGCATTGAGCCCTCGGTATCGGTAGAGGAGAATGTTGATAGGGAAGAGGTATGCCACCATTCTGAAACTTAGAAATCCTCTACTGATAATGTTTAAGCTTTTGGTTTGTAATAATTCTGGTATATTTTTGCATACTTTTGCTTGTGTTGGATAATGGCTATGGTAGAACTTTTGTTTGATGTCAGATTCATGATGAACTATTCTCTTACTGCTTTTATCATGTCTGTTCTAAAGTACTTTTCTCTTTAACCATGTTTAAACAGTGAAAGTCGAGTTTCACCTCTCACTATGAAGTATTATGGAAGAGGAGCCAAACCAAAAACTTTAGATTTCTAGCAATCATTTGTACCCTTAAAACCTAACTAAAATCCAGTTGATTAAGAAATGTTGACTTATCCAACAAGATTGAGGAGGTATAGGAAACACATGATCAAACCTATGCCAAATCACTTAAGTCCCATAGGATTAAAGGTTCTAGGTTAACTAACCAAATCTTGGAGCTTAAAGGTCAGTTGAATCTTGCTTTAGATGACTGAGATGAGGTCTTTTAAGGCCCAACTCTCTAAACTACATCTAGGTGACCCTCAGTCAAAGAATAAAGACTATCTTTTCTCAGAAGATTCTATGACCCAAATCTAACTATAACTCTGAAGCCTCCTCATGGTTACCAAAGTGTAACTCCGTCCCTTAGTTATTCTCCCGAAAGTGAACAAGTTTCTGAATATATTCCCTAATGTATTTTGGAAGCCGGGCTTAGACCACCTTTAGTAGATTCTTCTCCTTCGAAACTTTCTGTACCAAAGGGTGGTTCAAGAAAGGACATCTCTTTCTCCAATATGGCCAGACCCTTGTGGTCCCTTACTGATACTAGGAGCCAAGGCCTTAAGATTATTTTAGCTACTATAGAGAACTTGCATATTTTAGAGGACCATGAATTTTGTACCTTTTACGTTTTACTATCCGTATTAATTTCCTACAGAATGAAATAGGACTATCTTTATGATAATATGTTTTTTATAATTTTAATTTGAATATCTTTTTAGGGGAAATCATGTCCCAATGGCTTAAGACTAGAAAGAGATTATTTCTCCATGCAACGAAGTCTTGATGGTAAGATAACTAAACTAACGAAATATAATCCTAACCTCAATACCAACATCCATGCCATCTTGGAAGACAATGAATACTTAAAATGAACTCTTAAAGAGCTATCCAAGTAGATGTCTGCCATCTTGGAGGTAGTGCCGATCACTAGTCTGGCTTTAGAATAGGTTGTTTCAAGACTATGAGGTTCTGCGTTACTCTTAGACAATAGTTGAACAAAGCTCATTGATAGCTTTTGGAAATCAAACAAGAACTTGAAATTGAAAATAAAGTATCAACGAAGTTATGGTTGTAGCCACTTCGGTTCGTGGAAGAGGTAGAGGTTGTGCTGCCATGAGACTACGTTCTTCTCATAGGACTACGGTTGTCTCTACTAGGTCTCGTTCCCAACCTCCTTAACCTGAGAGGAGTTCTCCCTTAGTTCCAGTGCCTAATGCATCAAACATTCTCTTTTGTGCTAGAGACGGTCTAAGAATTTTGTTCAGGAAATTTAAGAAGGAATGGGTATCTAGGACATATGATAGAATGGAGAAACATTTCAAATCTTGCCTGGAGGAGGCTATTAAAAAGGCTGAAACTAGAGTTAGAAATAGGTATAAAGGCGTATGAGACATCGCCCTCACCCTTTTTTACTATAATTCGAATGTACTAATGATCACTTGGATAATCTCTCTATAATACCGAGGACCTTTTGTCCTTTCGGTTGAGTTACTCTTTCAACTCAAGCCGTCTTGCTTGCTCTTTGAATTCTATTTCGAGGTACTTCTTTCCCCTTGGCGTCTTTCCATACAAATATCTTTAGTATTTATACTTACTAATTTGATACCATCCTTATGGCCTTGATTAGGATTCTTACCCCATGCTCATTCTAACTTAGGAACTCTCATCCTAGGACTCTAAACATATTGGGAATCTATACGATTATGAACTTATGCATGATACTTCTTTATTGTGGTTCACAATTATTAGAATCTACCCAATATTTTAATTTAACTAGGAATCTACCCTAAGGCATGATACTTCTTGACCATTGCTCACTATTGTTGGGAATCTACCCAACACTCTAATATGATTGGGAATCTACCTAAGGCAAGATACTTTTTGACCATGGCTCATTATCATTAGGAATCTACCAAAAACTTTAATCTAATTGGGAATCTACCCAACGCATGGTACTTCTTGACCATGGTTCATTATCAGCATGCATTCTACTTTTTGACCTCCTTTTAAACCCAGGTGGTATAGCCTTACACTTTGTAGTGCATCACATAGGGGTGCTATTTTGGCAAGGTATACCAACTTATCGTTAGGTCCAAATCTAAAACCACTTTTGACAGGCGTTGGCCATCTACAACCACTTTTGGCAGGTGTCAGCCAACTAAAATCACTTTTGGTAGGTGTCGGCCATCTACAACTATTTTAGATTACTGGTCATACTAGGTGCTAGTTGTAACTTAGTAAAAGAGAAATATGAATTCTTTAAAAAGAGTTCTTTCAAATGATTCTATAAAAGATCTTTGGAATGGCATAATTGGTAAACTTTATCATTCGGTGGAAAACCTGTTAGATTCAAGTTGGAGAAAGTTAGTTGTTGAGGGGACTAATATTTTTTTAAAATAAATGAACTCTTTATTGACCTCATCTGACCAATAGAAGAGTTTTGACCCTTAGAATCTAAATGCAGACACGATAAATAAAAATAACTAAAAGAGATACATACTAGATAGAATCTTATGGGTACTGAGATTGGATTATGCCCATCGAGAAAGGAAATAGTTAAACCTGAAAGAAGTTTTTTGAAAAGGTAGGAGACTTCTTCAAATATTGAGATTCATATAATATTCTTCATCTTAGAAGTTGGATACATACATACATACATACACATATATCTGTGTGTATGTGTGTGTTTGTATGTCTGTATGTTTGGTTGAACGGGATTACATAACATGAGTTTCTCTTGAAACACAAAAGAAAAGTTAGATATTTATAAAAAAAAGATATTAAACTAATCATTTAAGGAATTTATTCAATCTCCCTTTCTGTATGTAGTTTTCCATGGCCTAAGAAAGTCTTTGACATCCGTCTATTTCATGCCCATTTACTTGATGGTAGACACAATAGTTTCTTCCTTTTGGATCTTCCTTAGTGGATAGGGGATAATTTGGATAATGGAGATCCCCACGAGTTTCCAGAAAGATACGAGACAAACTATAGTTAAATGGAGTAAGGAGTAAGGACTTGTTCTCGTTTAATCTTCTTCCGAGAGAAAACGTAGGAGTACCAGGGGAAGCTCTTTTAGCAGGACATGATGGAGCCTTACTTGTCATTATTATAATACTCAAGTATTTGATTTTGTCTGCCATATCCTTAACCATCCCTTGGAGTTGAGTAGACTCTTGGAGAGACTCCTGAAGATACTCCAGAAGCTGTCTGATCTGGAGAACTTGAAGTTATAGATGGGATCATACTCTTGGTCTCGATCTTTTTCTGAGATAAAGGTAACCAAACGCTCATCATTGCCTTCTTTAATGAGCTAGATGCAGAGGTTAAGGGGTAACTTCAGACTTAGTTCCTCATTTTCAAAGTTAGCCACGGTGGGAGAGATGGTGTCGTTGAATTTTCCAAAAGGGGACAAATGGTGGAGGTTCGAGGGGGCCCTCCTTTTAGTGCCAAAAATGTTAGTGCAAATTTTTGTCTACACAAACACCACAAGGTCCGAAGGAATAGTTCTGGGAGCTAGTTAGAATATTGAATTAAGGAAGAAATTACCAAGATATGGTGTAATCAAGCTTAATTACGAAATGATGGACCATAGAGACACAATAGCAAATGCAGGGGAGTTAAAGTACATGAAGTAAATAACACCGGGACCTTTATAGTGGTTCCAGCCGAAAGTCATTACGTCCACTATCATTTCCTTATATAGTCAGTCTTATTTAGCCGAGAGGCTTATTACATTGGGTATATGCGTTTTCTTCATTAATGAGTTTGTGTAGAAGCCTTAATATAAAAAAGAATAGTGTGATATTATCTTATTTTTTTGCAGGCGAGAAGATCCTTATGCCTTGTGATTGCCGCCTATTTATAGCCAACATGCTATAACGCCATTGGTGGAGAGATTTCTCCTTAGATTGATGACCTGGCTTTCTATGTGCAGTTAGATTTGTACGCCTGTCATCATTTGGTTAAGTGCATTTTGACACAGATTACTGACGTGATGCTTTTGTATATAACTTCTTGGATATATTTCATTTATTCCAACTGTTAGCCTTGGCCTTGGTTATCTGAGCATTGATTATTGATACTTATTGAAATGCTTTTGGATTAGTTTACTGCTATCCTTGGTAGGTTCTATGTTTTGGCTGGACAATGATCTTGATCTCGGTCGACGCTTTGACTCGTGCTGTCAGACTGTATATTCTCGGAATTGAGTCTGGCGCTTAAGCTTTCATTGAAAACTAAATAATTGGTCTTGGAATTATAGGCCAAGGAACTTTCCTCTCGAATAGTTGTAATTTGTACTTAGTAAAAATTATGGTGTAGCAAGCCTTATTAAAAAATGAAATGGTAACATTTAACTATAATATTGTAAGAATAAATGCTATGTAAAATTAAAATAATCTATATCGATGAATCTGTGCAGCTAATATAAATTGATATAATGTTTTACAATTAAAATGTAAAAATGAACTGCATGAAGATTGACATAGACATATAAAGTGTCCTTACAACAAATCTTTTGGCGTGTTATCACGTCAAGGCCTACATAAGAGCCCAATTATACAACTACTAATTACATTCATACCTTGGTTGCTTTTTTTCCAAGACTGTGTATTTTCCTCCAAGAGTTTTGAACTCTAAAGCAATGTGAGCATGGATATTTAATTCATATTCGATAAAATAAAAGTATTATATGGTGAACAGTCACGATTCGTAATGTGCAAAACCTCGATGAAAATTAGATCATTCGAAATCAGCAAGTAAACCATAATCAAGATGATGTGTTCATTATGCTTAAGTACAATGAGTAGTTATGTCAGAAGCAACATGGACCAGG
The DNA here is from genome assembly GCA_030765085.1 of Allium cepa. Lineage (NCBI taxonomy): Eukaryota > Viridiplantae > Streptophyta > Magnoliopsida > Asparagales > Amaryllidaceae > Allium > Allium cepa. Next base: position 19,043,639 of record CM060941.1, read on the forward strand.
AACGACGGGATAGACCTAGGAATTTGATCATTGAAATGTCTATCTAATATGTTTACATGAGGTGCAAATTATTTGATAACCTTAAATGTTAAGAATAACCAACTGCACTTTTGTAAAGAGTTCGATGTGATCTTGTAGTAAGTATTTTCTTTGAATGACAATATGGAAAGGAAAGTTAATGTACAGAGTGAATGTAATTTAAGCATAGTTGGGATGAAGAGAGTGAGTGGTCATCTCTATGAGGTTAAAGCCCCATTAAAGCCCAATAAAATCCCAGCTATAGTATGTAGCATTCTTTAGCCACTACGCCTTTTCAATTTTAGCACTATTAAATTACAGATTCCCCTTAAGACCCTCTAGTTTCCATTATACCCTCTAAATCGGCTTTTTAGCGCCAGCTTTTGCAATATTAGTGTAAAAGGTTGATTCAACTAATTCTCTTTTATACCAAATAGAAAAAATTAGAGTAAGGACCTAATTTTAAGGAAAGATTTCTCAATAGAAGTTAGAAATCTCTTGTAGTCACCAAATTTGGACTACATAAATCATGATATTCTTCAGTTTTGTTATATAAGGTTGACAATATTTCTCTTTCCCACATAAATGATGCGAGACGAGAATAAATTAATGTGAAATATTTGGATTTATATTTAATGATGCTTTTTGCGCCTTCACAATTTCCTTCTATATATTCGTTGTATCCCTGCTATAAATTTTTGCACCTTCACTACAATAGAACTGCTAAGCACTTTAATTACACAGCCTCTGCTTTATGAACAGACGTTGGAAATGCGAATTGTATAAAATGATAGTAGATACATAATATGTAATAAGAAATGCGATTTTTATTCCAAATGTAATTTTACATAGAAAATTGTTTTCTATGAAAGTTATTTCTATAAGTTCAAGATATTTGATCTGAAACTCTCAGTAGTAAACTAAGTACAGTGTATGAAATAAAATCCCATAATTAGTGATTGAATATAGCATATATTTCATGATCAATTATTGTAACGGTGGAAATAGTGGGAGCATACCATATGATACTTATTAGTGAATGCACAAAATTATGAAAGATTGTCTTTAAGTGTGTGAGCATCAAGTATTATCCATGAAATAATAATGGGATTTTAGCATTGACTAAAAATAAATATTTTATTATTTTATTACGAGGTTATAAATATTCGTTATAAGATATGAGGTTATATTCATTATAAGATAATGGGAGGGGTTTGGCTTACAGATTCTCTCGGGAGGTGGATATGGCTAGGCACCAATCGAGGGAGGATAAGCTTGAGGTAGTAGGATTGACCAACTTAAGGTGCTCGAGGTTGATGAGAGTCTTTGAATGCTAGCACATGTGCTGGCTGGGGTTGAGTTAAAGGCCATGCACAAAAAGCATCGGGACCAGTGGGGCTAGGAGACTCATGCCTTGGATGAGGTCCTCAACTCCCAGTTATCGAAAGCTTATTTGGTAAGGATCTTCCTACTTGGAAAATTTTCTCTTTCCATGACTTATGCCACGAACTACTTTTTGTGCAGACTACGAAACATGGCAACTTGAGACTGGAAAATATAACTAAGTTGTTGGTGGAGGAGAAGACTGCTTATAAGTAGGTGGAAGAAGAGAGGGAGGAAACATAGAAGAGGGTTCAATATGTTGAAGGGAGGGAGGAGGCTTTCAAGAGATGGGCCTTGCTGGTGGAATAGGCTCGAATCACAACTGAGCGACCTAGGGACACCACTATTAACGATCGATCTGAGGAGAAGAGGAGGTTGGATGATGAGCTTTGAAGATGAGGATGGATCTGGAGGCAAGTCACAATGAGATGGACATGCCAAGGGAGAAACTACGACAACACATGCACTGTGCGACTTGGGAGGAGATCAAGAAGGAGAAAGATGCCCTGAATGGGCAGTAGGAGGAGAAATTGACCAAGGTGTTAAAGCTGGTCCTCTTGGCCAACTACCACCTCTTATTGTTGGTTGCCTTTGTTACATCATAGTCGTGTGCAGAGGTCCATACTGAGGTTGCGGCGGAGACGGTGGCGTCTAAGGCGGTCCCCTTGGCAATTCTCACACTAAATCATATTTCCTTCATGATGGGAGGACTAAGCAAGCCTTTTGTCCCTAATCCCCTACTGGAAGATAAGAATTTGGTTTACTATGATGATTTCCATTTTGTAGGGGTTCTCCCTCCCTGATAAGATGTTGAGTGGGTCATATTTTTGTCTTTTTGGATGATGTATCGGTTAGGCCATGGCCTTGTTTATAAATGCTGAACATTACTATTTTCTTTTATGTTAAAACTTTCTATTATTGACTAGTTTAACTGTTTGAATCATATAAGCTTATTTCACATTTCTTTTGTTAATCATTATGCTATTTGAATGCATACTTGTATTTGCCTCATGTCTACTTATTCAAGGTCGGTCAGCTCTAATGTCCTTGGCGTTTTTTAAGTAAATGCGTAGGTAGTTATGCACAAGATAACATAAGAAAATACGATGAAGGTAAATATTATTTGAGAAAAATAAAATGTATTTCTAATGAAGATTCTATCCTACATTTTTTGTAATAAAGGTGCAAGCTATTGACAGGCGCCCTTGGGTGGTCGCCCAGTGCTAGAGGAAGCGTTCATTGATTGGTGCAACCTCTCGGAGTAGTGTTACGGGGGCCTGGATCGAGGATAGAACATGGGTGACTATGCCTCCAGGGCACTAATGTATCGACTCACAAGAGGGAAACATCACGTGGGCGAAAGAATCAGTGCCACTACATGGGATGACTTGCCATTGGTTCGTTGATGCCTTTAGCGAGGAAGGAACCATTGAGGCTTGCATATCCCCATAGAGCCGCACTAAGGTGGCTTGGTTTGGAGTTATGGCATGGGTAACTGCGCCTCCAAGGCTCTAGTGCCTCATCCTACTAGGGGGATAGGCAACATCATGGTTTAACGAATTGGGACCACTGTAGGGATAGTCTCGCCATCGGTTCGTCAATGCTCCCGATGAGGTAGGAAGCATTGAGTGGCTCGTACATCCCCATAGAGCAGAACTACAGATGCTTGGTTCATAGTTTAAAGTAGGTCCCTACACTTCTAGTGCACTAGTTCCTCTTCCCACCAGGGAGACAAGCAGCATCACGGGTGAATGAATCGAGATCACTACCGAGGTTGTCTTGCTATCGGTTCATTGATGCCTCTAATGAGGAAGGAAGCATCGAGTTGCTTGCATATCCCTATGGTGTAGCATCATAGATGCCTGGTTCGGAGTTATAATGTGAGTAATTGTGCCTCCAGGACATCAGTGTCCCGTCCCACCAAGGAGATGGAAACTGTCATGGCGAACAAATTGAGACTACTTGGGAGTGGTCTCACCATCAGTTCATCGATGCCTCCGATGAGGAAGGAAGCATCAGAAGGCTGGCACATCTCCACGGAGTAGTTTCTTCGGATTTCCCTAGAATAAAAGGTGGGTTTTCATAGTAACCCCTCTAGATAGTCGATGTTATGGTGCATCCCAACGACGGTGAGGGGCCTTGATAAGCTAGTTTCAGTTAATTAACCTTGTTATATCGAGATATTCCAACGATGTCTCGTTCACATTCCACATACCAAAATAGGGGTGGTCTAGTCACGCTGCCTTATAACTATGGCAATACTTTATAGCCTTATAACAACGACTTATAACTTTTATACATAATATGCTCAGAGATGCTCTCGTTTCCATGTATGGGAAACGTTGGAGCCATTAGGATTCAAGATGTGGTGTGCTCCATTGGTGAAAAAATAATTATATATGAGCCTTCCCATTTTTGCCCCATCACTCCCTCAATAGGGTCCTTGGTGCCGATGAAGACACAATGCAAAACTAAGTATCCAACTTTGAACTAGTGGAGCTTTACCCTTGCATTGTAGTGCTTGGCTATCTTTCTTTTGTATGCTTCCATACGCAGTTCAGCTTTCGCTCTATTTTCTTCCAAATCATCAAGTCTAAGCTCGAGCAACTCCCTGTTTTATTTGGGGTTGTGGGTGAGGTGCCTTAGAGATGGTACAATGACTTTGATAGGTGGCAAAGCTTCATACCCATAAATCAGAGAGAAAGGAGAGTACCCGATTGACATGCGGTTGCTGGTGTGGTACGACCATAGCAAGAGTGGAAAGTTTTTAGCCTAATTTCCCTTGGCCCTCGTAAAGCGCTCTTCAATATTTTCCTGATAGTTTTGTTCATAGCCTCAACTTTCCCGTTGACCTAGGGATGGTGAGTAAGGAAAATAACTGTTGAATATGCAAGTATATGATTTTTGTTTGATGATAATAAACACACACACACACGCATATATATATATATATTCAATTAAATGTATTTGTTAATGTACTATTTTATTTTTCACTTAATTAAATAAATATTTGCTGAATAAAATAAATAACACAGAATTTAAGTTCAATCAGATACTTTGTTTAGCAAATATTTATTACAATTTTGAATAGTACAAATTCAAGCTCTCACTACATATATATACAATTCCAATTACAATTTAAATTTTGTTACATTACAATTTTCAATTTACATTTGCACCTCACTACATTTCACTCATTCGCCCGTATTTATCTTCATCTCCAATTCTAGATTGAATCCAGCATCTGAGCTATCTGCAAAATAAACGCTGAAGCAGTAAAATTGAAAAAGAAATAATTTTTGCAGTGCAAACAAAAATTAAATGTGTATTGCTGAAAATATTATTTGCCTCGGTTATTTGGGTTGTTCGTCATCATTTAAATTTGAAATTATCACACACGAACAACTTGTGACATGCACAGTGTATCATTGTACATGACACCAGGCCGTGCACACTGATATACACTTAATAAATCTACAGGGATAGGTGAGCACAAGGTCAAACCCAATAAAAAGCCAGGTTCAACTCAAGTGAAATACAAATAAAGTCACGATACGACCACAAGGTCAAACCCGAGCTAAGCTGGATTCAACGCAGGTGCAATTCAAACATAAGTTCAAATTCAACCGGAAATGAAGGCATAAGCACATGCGCCAGTGGAATGAAGAACATTCGCACCATTTCACAAATACTCAAAGAAAAATGCAATGATACTACATCTATGGTTCAAATGAATCAAAAGCAACAACTCAGTCAAGCTCCATACAAAGGCACATATCACAGTCACCAGAGAACAACATGTCCAAATTAACAACCAAAGGCAGTTTACAAATTTAGTTGAAACATGAAGAACACAAGACTGGCAACAAAATGCTCCAAGTCAGACTCAATGAAACAACACTACAACAGTACGACAACTACAAGTGATCAAGCATCAAGTCAAAGACAACTACAATCTTACAGGAACCAAGACCAAATTCAAGCACCAAACTAGACTCAAGGAAACGAACAAAGAAAGTATGCATATATACATGTCGATCTGGCTACACAATAAAGACTGCATGATGATATCCAATAGGGAAACAAATGCATATGAACTCATGAATAAAAGTGCAGACAAATGTACACAGTGAAGACATGAACAAGACTCAAATACTACCAGAGCTCAACTGGCAACTGAAAGTGTACATGAAGCCAGCAACAACAGAGGAAAGAATTAAATCAAGGAACACAACTGCCTTGATACAAACCATACAGAAATGAAGACTGTATGTAAAGCAAGTAGCATGATCAGAATTACAAAAGTACAGACTTGTATCAAAACAGTTCACTAGGCCTCAAAATGAAACACAAAGCTAACACACACAATATGCACACATGTATGCAATGCACAAGTACAGGCCGAGACAAAATTAACCAGGAAGTTTCAAAAAATGCCGAAGACATTTTTTTTCTCACAGTAGATAATATGAGAAACACGAATTAACAAAATCAATATCAAGTTTAAAAGTCAAGGCCGATGTCAACAGAGAAATGCACAAAGTCAAATGCAGTTCAAATCAAACTATGCGGAAGTCATCAGAAATTCAAATGCTAGAAATTCGAAATCTTTCGTGGCCAAGGAATCATCGTCACAACAAAGTCAGAGTCGTGTTAAACAAGCAATCAAAATATTCATATTGAACCAATCAGAAATCATCATCAGCATCAAAACAAAATTAAACAGCCGAGCAAATTATTAGACGAACGAAATTTTAGCGATTCAAATCATATATAACCCATACATCGTCGGCTGTAAAAAAGCAATCGGGTTCGAGAAAAACAGATAAAAAAAATTAAATCAACAACTTGAATCTGATCAAGTTCGAGCAGGCTAAACAATAAATTAGAAAAGCATAAATTACATACCAGATTGTTCGAATCGAACTCGATCAAAGAAGCAGCCGAAGCTAAGTAGCAAACGAATGATCAATAGAGCTACGCGAGAATATCATTTGTTTGATCAACTATTATTGGCAGCTTCTAATAAGAAGCCCTAATTTTCAAGCAAAGGAAAGGAGGCCGAAGCCATCGAAGCACAAGAAAGCCGGTCGAATAATAGAAAGAAAGGGATTTAATTTTTATCGCTTTTTTGGGCCGGCCTATATACATTGGGCTTAATAATTTAAAATTAGGGTTTTTTGTTTTTAAATTGTATTTAATTATTGTATTTTCTTTTAAACGATTGTATTTTCTAGTCGTGTGACTAGGGGACAAACTACGGTGGTGTGGTTCAAGAACTCGCAACTCAGTGGCTGAGTCGTGGCAGGGTTTTGAGCGTAGAATTAAGGTTAGTCGATAGTGGGTGTCGCGAGTTTACGTGTGTAAGGTCTGACTGTTAATTTATAGTAGAAACCTTGGGGACAGTACGCAGGCAGAGTTTTGCCGAAGTTGGGTAAATCTGTGTGATCTATTTCTGCATTTTTATATTTTGCTATTATCTGTGCTACTATTATTCAACTGAAATCTGTGTTGCAATTATTTAATATAAACTTCCGCAATAATTTGTATAATTAATAATATCACTCTATTCACCCCCCCTCCTCTAGTATTAGAGCTAGGAACAAAAGCCATTTTTGTTTTTTTTTAAAATGTGATTTTTCAACGACCAATTTATGTTTTACAAATTTGAATTTTAAAATGGATTCTTTTAATAATACTTTTACTGAGGGCTAGTCTAATATTATTCCTCCTGTTTTTGATAGAACAGATTTTCTGATTTTGAAATTAAAATGGGAATTTTATTTAAAATCTGTTAATGTTAAATGTTAGAACATTATTGAAAATAGGCGTGAAAGAATATATGAGAAAAATGCTTCAATTTCTTCAAAATCTATTGCCACTAACAATCATGGACCTATAAAAACAAATAGGTCACAAAAATATTTTCTCATGTAGGTGCGGTGGCAGGCTAAGGAACAACAATAGTATTACTTGAATTCTGGCGATTCCAAGCACATGATGTGCTACAAATCAAAGTTCCTTAGCCTAGTACAAAGGTGACAGAATCATAGTGGACAACAACGAAAAAATATCGTAAAGGTAAAAGAGGTAACGGTATAATTATTTTGAACGATATATTTAATGTGAAAATCTGCAACGTAATCTAATCAGCCAGTTATGTAATAAATGCTGATATTGATTCTGACTTATTCATATGTTCTTGTTTGACTTGTTCTTATTTATGACTTTGATTTGTGCTTAAATGTTGACCAATCATCTTTTCATCTTTGAACTAATTCGTATAAATTTGTTTGGTCAAATGATGGTGTTTTATTGGTTTCTGATTGCTCATGTTACATGTGGATATATTTGTTCTGACACTGTGTTCACTGCTTATTTATTTGCACGGTTTCAATTAAAATTCAAAAGAATTTCATTTTAAAAACTGTAAAAATGATTTCAATAATTTGTTGCAACTTCACAATCTAGTCTATAACGTCAATTAATGATAATCTTGATTCAAAAGAAAATTCATATGTAGATTACACTGATAATCTAGTTGATAGAAAAATTACTGGTGGAACGTGATTTATGTTGTGACATTTAGTAGCCGCATTATTTTCAAAGAAAATATTTGCATCTTTTTCATTTCAAATAATTTTCAAATTAGCAGACATTTTTCTTTTGTAAAACCCCTTCTAGAAAATCTTTTTTTTGACCTTGTTCCAGATTAGTCATTTTGGAAAATTTGATTTGATAATTATTTCGGATTTGATTTTAAATGACTACATTGATTAATCTGACTCCGTAATGATTATCGAAAAGATAAATAGTGATTGAAAAAGTGATGAGTGTTGATACTAAACATATATTATAAATAGAGACAGTATAATTAGTAAATTTCTTTAGAAATTTAAACAAGAGTTATAAAAACTTTTTGTTGGTAAAAAATCCATGACCATCTCTAGTTATATCATATTTCTATCAACCATCACTTATCAAAATTCAATATAGTTTGTCAATATGTAGTATTTTAAACAGGAAATCATTCATTTTTCATTTTATCATATTTTTTTAAGATATAAAAAGATCAAAAGTATTCACTCTCATTTAAAAGTCCTCACGGTTATGAATGTGTGAATTACTTGGAATTTTTGATTATGTGATTCCATGCTCATTTAAAAATCCTTACGAGTATGCATGTATGGAACACATATCAATATTGATTAATTAAATAGACAAGTTGATTCTAATCCCATTCAAAAGTCCTCATGGTTATGCGTGGTTAAAAGATACTTGAATTTATTTTTAAAAAAAATTGGAATACTAATAATCTCATTTAAAAGTCCTAAAGGTTATGCATGATTAGTAGATATTCAAATTACTGATATAAACATACCACAAATAGACACAACTATATGGTTTTGTATGACGACATTATCCTTATCATTCTAAAGTGGAATATGCGCCTAACAGAATATTTATGATTTTTGTTTGATTTTTTTATTGAAATTTAATATTTATATTTGATTGAGTTTTAATGTTGTATTAATGTCTATCACTTTGTCTCTATGTTTCTAACACTATTACTCTTTTGCTGATAACAAAAAGGGGAGAGAAAGATTAAGATTCTGAAAAATAAAGGTCAAATATTTTATTTTGTATTTTCCATATGCATCTAGGATCACTTGCATATTTTTATTTATTTCATGCATATATGAAGGGGAGCTTTGCTGTAGAGAGGGAGCATTCAAATAGGGCGAGCAAATTGAATGATCAAATACATTTAATAAAATTCAAAATCTTAGATATATGTTTGTTATCATAAAAAATGGGAGATTGTTGAATATGCAAGTATATGATTTTTGTTTGATGTTAATAAACATATATGTATTCAATTAAATATATTTGTTAATGTACTATTTTATTTTTCACATAATTAAATTAATATTTGCTAAATAAAATAAACAACATAGAATTTAAATTCAAACAGATGCTTTATTTAAACAAATATTTATTACAATTTTGAATAGTACAAATTCAATCTCTCACTATATATATAATTCCAATTACAGTACAAATTTAATTACATTACAATTTTCAATTTACATTTGCACCTCACTTTATTTCACTCATTCACTCGTATTTATCTTCAACTCCAATTCCAGATTGAATCCAGCATCTGAGCTATCTGTAAAATAAACACTGAAGCTGTAAAATTGAAAACGAAATAATTTTTGTAGTGTAAACAAAAATTAAATGTGTATTGTTGAAAATATTATTTGCCTCGGTTATTTGGGTTGTTAGTCATCATTTAAATTCGAATTTATCATACACAAAAAACATATGGCATGCACAGTGTATCACTGTACATGCCACAAGGCCGTGCTCACCGATATACACTTGATAAATCTACAGGGACGGGTGAGCACAAGGTCAAACCCAATAAAAATCCGGATTCAACTTAAATGAAATACAAATAAAGTCACGATACGAGCACAAGGTCAGACCCTTTAAGCTGGATTCAATGCAGGTGCAATTCAAACATAAGTTCAAATTCAACTGGAAATGAAGGCATAACCACATGCACCAGTGAAACGAGGAACATACGCACCATTTCACAAATACTCCAACAAAATGCAACGACACTACAGCTATGGTTCAAATGAATCAAAAGCAACAACTCAGTCAAGCTCCATACAAAGGCACATACCACAGTCACCAGAGAACAACATGTCCACATTGACAACGAAAAGCAGCGTACAAATTCAGGTGAACCATGAAGAACACAAGACTGGCAACAAAATGCTCCAAGTCAGACTCAATGAAACAACTACGCAAAACTATGGCAACTACAAGTGATCAAGCATCAAGTCAAAGACAACTACAGTTTTACAGGAACCAAGACCAAATTTAAACACCAAACTAGACTCAAGGAAATGAACAAAGAGACCTGGCTACACAATGAAGACTGCATGATGATATCCTACAGGGAAACAAATGCATATGAACTCATGAATAAAAGTGCAGACAAATGTACATAGTGAAGACATGAATAAGAATCAAGTACTACCAGAGCTCAACCGACAACTGAAAGTGTACATGAATCCAGCAACAACAGAGGCAAATTAAATCAAGGAACACAACTGACTTGATACAAACCAAACAGAAATGAAGACTGTATGCAAAGCAAGTAGCACGATCAGAAGCACAAAAGTACAGACTTATATCAAAACAGTTCATCAGGCCTCAAAATGAAACCCATAACTAACACGGACAATATGCACACATGTATGCAATGCACAAGTACATGACGAGACAAAATCAAGCAGGAAGTTCCAAAAATGCTAAAGTTGTTGTTTTCTCACAGTAGATAATATGAGAAACATGAATTAACAAAGTCATTATCAAGTTTAAAAGTCAAGGCTGATGTCAACAGAGAAATGCACAAAGTCAACTGTAGCTCAAATCAAACTATGCGGAAGTCATCAGAAATTCAAATGCTAGAAATTTGAAACCGTGATGGCTAAGGAATCATCGTCACAGCAAAGTTAGCACCGTGTTAAACAAGAAATTAAAATATATGAATTAAACCGGTCAGAAATCATCACCAGCATCAAAACAAAATCAAACGACCGAGCAAATTATCAAACGAACAAAATTTTAGCGATTCAAATCATATATAACCAATACATCATCGTCCGTAAAAACGCGTTCGATTTTGAGAAAAACATATAAAAAAATCAAATCAATAACTCAAATATGATCGAGTTCGAGCAAACTAAACTGTAAAGCAAAAAAGCATAAATTACATACCAGATTGTTCAAATCGAACTCGATCAAAGAAGCAGCCGAAGCTAAGCAGCAAACAAACAATCAATAGAGCTACACGAGAGTATCATTTGTTTGATCAACTATTATTGGTAGCTTCTAATCAGAAGCCCTAATTTTCAAGCAAAGGAAAGGAGGCCGAAGCCATCGAAGAACAAGAAAGCCGGCCGAATAATAGAAAGAAAAGGGATTTAATTTTTATCACTTTTTTATTGGGCCGACCTATATACATTGGGCTTAATAATTTAAAATTAGGGTTCTTTGTTTTTAAATTGTATTTAATTATTGTATTTTTCTGTTAAACGATTATATTTTCTAGTCGTGTGACTAGTGGATGAACTACGGTGGTGTAGTTCGAGAATTCGCAACTCAGTGGCTGAGTTGTGGCAGGATTTTGAGCGTAGAGTTAAGGTTAGTCGATAGCGGGTGTTATGAGTTTACGTGTGCAAGCGTCTGACTGCTTAATTTCTAGTAGAAACATTGGAAGCAGCACGTAGGCAGGGTTTTGCCGAAGTTGGGTAAATCGGTATGTTCTATTTCTACATTTTTGTATTATGCTATTATCTATGCTGCTATTATTCAACTGAAATCTGTGTTGTAATTATTTTATATAAACTTCCGCAATAATTTTTATAATTAATAGTATCACCCTATTCACCCCCCTTTAGGGTGAAACCGATTCGACAAGAACTTCTCTATTTCATTTCGATCATAAAACTCTTGGAATCGTCCACTCTCAAAACTGGGTACTGTTGTTGGTAACGATTTTTTTTTGAAGCTCAAATTGGTAGATGATGTTCTAGATCACAAAGACCTACTTCATGAAGTAATCGACAATGACTATGGCATGGTTGTATTTGCCTTTTCCATTTGGAATCCGTCAATCGGATATATTCCCTAAGTATCAAGTAGCCAGGGGGATGTCATACGATCAGGAGATTCAGGGTGGCTTTAGGAATCTTGTTGAACCTTTGGGAGCGTACACACTCTTAACATAACTCATCATGTCTTTGATAATGATTGGCCAGTAATATCTTGGCAATTGGCTTTCTTCTCCAGGCTTTGGCCCCTAGCGTGATCTCCACAATAGCTTTCGTGTAGTTCTCCTAATATGTGGTCGACGTCTTCACTAGTAATGCATGTTTGGAGGGGAGTTAGGTATCCCCTTGGGTACAACATTGCATCCATGATTGTCTAATGAGGTGTGCGGTATAGGATACTCAAGGCCTTTTTTCTTTTAGTAGGTAGGTCGCTGTTTGTGAGATACTTCATTGATGGGGTCATCCAAGAGTCGAGGAAAGCTTCATCGATTTCCATTGTGTCCGCCCCCGATTTGAAGCAGGGGCCTAGTCATTCCTCCACTGGGATCCAAGGGAGGTTTTCTTCAGGGTTGCTAATAGCCTTGCCAACTGGTCGACATTAGTGATTCTTTATTGGGGTTTCTAATCGATCTTGGAACTCGCAATGGTGCAGATGAGCTTCTTGGCTTATACCATGTAAAGGGATAGCGTTTTGCCTTGACTTGGAAGCATTCCTCGATCTGATTTACAACTGAGCACGAGCCGACCAGGATGGCTTCATCTTCAACTTCATTGTTCGTGGCCTCAAAGGCAAGATGGATGGTAAAGAAAATTTCTTACTGGCGGGCGTGACCAACACCGTTCCTGCCCCTATGCCTTTCTCATTTGATGTGATTTTTGCATAGATTTTCCAATAGGGCCATTTGTTTGCCGCCCTTCATTGCCACTGTCCAGGCTGAAGCACCATGTAATGAAATTGGCCACAACTTGACCTTGATTGAGGTGTGAGGATGGAAAGTGACATGATGTTGTTTGAGTTCCATAGAGAATTTCAAAGGTTGACCCGCTGTGTCGGGTTCGCTCAAAAGTTGCTTCAATGGTTGATTAGTGAGAACTTTGATGGGGTGAGCTTTGAAGTATGTCCATAGACGTTGGGTGGCCATGGGTAGGCAGCAGGCCATCTTCTTTGAACTGGAATATTATGCTTCATGACCCATTAACCTCTTGCTTTGTAGTAGTAGATGGGGCATTGGACTTTTTCTTCATAGTGGATCAAGGCGGCCCTGATCGCATGGTCAGTCATCGTAAGATATAAGTCTTCTCATCAATAGGCTTCGAAAGCATGAGAGGTATTGCTAGGCGCCTCTTTAAATATTTAAAGCTTGGGTGCAATCTCCCCCCCACACTAACCTTTTCCCTTCATTATGAGGTTAGAAAAGGGTACGCAACGATCTGTGGCTTTCGACATAAAGCGGCTAACTATTGTAATCATTTCGTTTGGACTCTGCACTTGCTTGATTGCACACATCAACCGCATCTCTTGAATCACATGAATCTTATCAGGATTTGCCCCAATGCCTTTGGAACTCATTACAAAACCAAGCAACTTTACAGATCATACTGCGAAAGAACATTTCCTAGGGTTAAGATTCATGTTATATTGGCGGAGGATGCCAAAAGTCTCAGCCAAATTCTTCACATTGGCGGAGGATGCCAAAAGTCTCAGCCAAATTCTTCACATGCCCCTAGCCCTTTCATTATTAACCAGCATGTCATCTATGTAGACCTCTATTAAGTGGTCTATTTTCCGAGTGAACATTTGGTCAATGACCGTTGGTATATAGCGTCGGTGTTGCAAAGGCCAAAGGTATGGCTTGATAACAGTAGCGTCCAATGTTAGAGATAAATGAGGTATGCTCCTAGTCAGGGACATGCATAACAATTTGATTATACCCGGAGTAGGCATCCATGAATGTTAGTAGCTTATATCCTCTAGTTGCATCCATGAGCTAGTCAAATCGGGGTAGACGAAAACTGTCCTTAGGGCGCACTTTTTTAAGATTTGAGAAGTCGATTCAAGTCCTTCAAGCCTCGTTAGTTTTATAGACGAATACTAGCTTGGCTACCTAAATATGGTATGTTTCCTGATGGACAAAATCATTCTCTGGAAGTTTCTCCACTTCCTCCTTGGGTGATCTATACCACTCGGGGCTAAGCAACCTTCTCTTCTGCCGAACTGGCTAAGCCGCTGTGTAAATGTTGAGGATGTGGCATATAAACAATGGGTTAATGTTAGTGTTTCAGCCTGCACCTAAACAAACACACCTTTTCTCTCCCTTAGGAAACAAATCTATTTATCTCTTACTGTTGGGCTCAATTCTTTGCCTATATGGTTGACCATGTCGAGGTTGTCCTCATCAATTGATACCACTTTAAGCGACGTAGCTGGCCGACCTTTGGGGATGGAATCCTCCATTTAGGGATCAAATGGTTCATCATTATCACCTCCATCATTCTCATCCAAGTCACGATGGTCCAATGCATATATAATACGTTTAATATCCTTAACCTGCATAAACGTCTGTGTTTCTATCGAAAGGCCGACGATGCCTTGGCTCCGACAAACGGGTCCTTCAATGCCAAAGGGAAGGAATGGTAGTGACTTCTGCTCCGCGTACTAGCAGGGGTGAACCTTTTAATTTCATGCAGTAATGAGCTCTATGGTCTTGCTTAGACAGGCCAGAGAAAGATTGTCTCCATTGGCTATGCCGTCTTGATTTTGAGTGGTAATCAACGCATGCACTTTGTTAACGATAATTGAGTTGACCTCGACATGAATGGGAAAAACAAGCTGCCCGTATGTTCTCTCGAGCCTGTCACCATTGAGGGCTACCATTTCCTACTCTAACATAAGTTCTCCCTACTTCGATTACTACAAGGAGATTGCGATTTCCTCAGACACATCCTATTCCTCTCTCAATTGGGAACTTCATTCTCAAACATTGGTAGGTTGCTATAGTATCTATGTCTGCCAAGGCTATATGCCTATTATATTATTATATGTAAACGAATAGTCTACCAAAATGGATTGAACTTGAATCTTTTCCACCAGTGGCTCCTCATTGGAAGTGACCACGTGAGAAGTAACCCCTACGAGTATTATGCTAATGCCCCCAAACCCGTATATGGGTAATGCAGAGGGAGCAAGGCTGGAGGTAGGAAGCTTGATTCTATAAAAACATCGTTGAACATTACATTAACGAAGCTGCCCCCATCGATGCAGATCTGGTTGACCTTTGTACCAACCAAGCTGATTGAAATGACCATGGGGTCATGATGGAGGAAACCGACCTCTCTCTTGCCCTCTATAGTCAATGCAATATCGATGGAGTCTTTTTCGACCCAAGGAACCATTGAGGCCTGAAGGTTTATTGAATAAACATGATCTAATAGCTCCCTCCTATGGCGGGCCTAAATTGCCTACTGCCTGCCACGCATGGACTGCCATATATTTATAGGACCCAGTATTGGTCACGGCTACATTGTTGTCCTATGCCCACAAGCGGGTTTTTCTGGGTGTTATGTTGTTCCACTTGTTGCCTAACATACTAAACAAATACTCCCTTATGGATTAAACACTTTATCTCATCTTTGAGGTGTCGACACTCATTGGTCAAGTGACCATTGAATTGGTGAAATTCCTTGTTAAAACGGTTAACGCATCGGTGGAGTGACTTGGTCGAACCCTGCCTTATGTTGCCTAACTCATTGGCCATCATCATAGTTGTCTTCGACGCGAAGAAGCAGACCTTGAAGTCGGAATGCAGCTATGCCCATGAGTGGACACTTCCAGTTGTATATGAAAGAACTATCGGGAAATCGATCCAGTCTAGGTGGAGGGAAAAAAGGATGCATTTTGCATGGTTAGAGAGTCAACCAGCTCTGGTCACTGATTTGAAGGTGGTGATATGATCGGATGGGTCAGTGCTCCCACTTGTCCATAGGAGGCAAGACATACCTATTATAGATGTAAGCCCCTAAGATCTCTTTGGAGAATGGGTCTCCATTCTCATCATCTGACCTCCATCGTTACCAGGCTTCTTTGTTTGAATCTTGTGCATCTACTGATGTAGGGCGACTATTTCTTCTTAGAGGTCGATTCCACCTATCACGGATGACAATTTTCCCATACAGGGAGGGAGTTCTTAGCCGCTTGTTTGGTGGTGGGGATCTGCGGTGATGATATGGCGAAGGAAAACGATAATACCTAGTTAGAGTTGGAGATCTGCTCCTAATTACCAATAGGGATCTGGACAAATAAGATCACCTTTCTCGAGATCTGGGCTGAGGTACCTCCCCTTGAGGTTAGGAGTGGATTGATGGTTCGCTAGGCCCTGGCTTGGCTTCAACCATTATGGCATTCAAAACTGAGATCGCAATTTTTGCCTGCCGTCCACAAGCGATGGAAGGTGGACTGTTACTTGGTCGAAGGGAATCGATGGAATAGTGTTGGCTCTGACTTTAGGATCTTATGGGTGTCCTCTTGGATTGATGCTACGTGAGCATTCCTATGGTGGACATAGACTTCCCTGAGTGAAGTTTCCAGAATTATCCAGCATCAATGGTGCTCATGAGGTTGTACATGACTCGAAGGGTTGGTTGAGGATTCTGTTCAGCTATTGAGTGGAACTGGTGGGGCAAAATTAACTATTGTCTGGGTGTCCAGCCCTGTCTCAAACTCTCCATTTTGCGGGTTAAACCAACCATGTTTTTCAATTGCTGTATCAAGGTGCGATGCATGTCCATGCTGAACCCATAGATAGGGAAAACAACACTGGCTACAGTGTTTCCGTTAGTTTCATGCTCATTGGAGTTGTTACCCGTAGTCTTAAGAGTTGGCTTTATGGTAACAAACTAGAATGGATTTTTAAGGAGAAAAAAATAAAGAAAAACGAGGGCTTTCAAGGGAAAGTGCTCCTTCTAACATCAAAATATTGACTATATTTTTAGCTAACCTCGAAAATATGTTTAAAAGGATATATTAGCAAATATTGGTGGCTAATACCTTGGTTAAAAATGAAAAAAAGTGGTAATGGTATGCTATAAAGTAATGGGACAAGAGTTTAGTGTGGTTCGACCAAAGGTGATCTACGTCCACTATGAAAAGTTTCTTATTACTTTATTTCGATTACAGTAGTCTAGATTACTAAGTGAAACGACTAAAATACAAAGATACTTGAACACTTAATGCTTTTTTAACCTTTGTGAAGTGGCAATGCATGATAAATTTATAGTAGTTGAACTTGTTGTTTGGATGGTTGAGATTGGTCTAAACATGCCTAAGAAATGCTCTAGCCCGCTAATGAGATTATACGGTTAATAATCATATCAACCGGGACGTCAGGTGGTTTGCAAGGTGCAGGTGCAGACAACTGATGAATTATACTATGGAAATGCCCCCAAAACACGGCAGACAATGCATGGGTAAGAGATGGCTGTAGTAGAGATGCTAGGGTGTCAATGAAATACATGAAGGGGTTGTTATACAGCGACGTCCTTGTTAGATGAGCTATGTTAGGAGATGCCAGCCTTTTAGAGGTGTGAATTAGGCGAGACTTCTCTTAAGCCACGGAAGTTGACGTTTGCAGACACGGTTGAAGGCAACTAGGGGATTGTCGTGGACGAAGATAGACTGAAACAAAGATAAGGACGAACAATGGAGTTGTTTGGGGACTTGTCGATTGACTAAGCTGGCCGCCGAGAGGCTCTAACTTCCTGGGATAACCGGCCTTGACCTCGCTGTCTCTTGCCTTTGGGAAAGACCTGCCCGTCATTCTCACTGGAGCAGATGAGGTATTTCTTAGTGGACTTGCTAGGCCTGGCCGGTAGGTGAAAGGTAAAGAGATTGGGTCAAGCTCTGGATGAGGGCGACACATGGATTGATTGTTGCTGTTTGAATTAGGTCAGATGAAGAGCCCAATTGTTGTAATATGTGGGCTAAGGAATATATGGGTTCCCAAGTGGGTCGGGCCACTTTATTTGTGAGAAATACGAGCAACACTAAGTACTATTAGTATTACGTAATGAATAATATCTTTATGTTGATATTTGAGATTGTAGAAATGGATTAATACAACGAATTATGGGTCTCTACATCTTATCCTTGTTCCTGACATTATGGCAAAAACACTTTCGGCTCTCCTAACATTGTTTGATAACACTATTACTATTCCATTCATCCAATGATGCCTGATTCTATCTGACTAAGAAATAAGTGAAAAGGCCCCCATGAATTATGTCATTTTCGTCTAGAAATTCGTTCATCTCCCGTGAAAATCAAGGCAAGAAGTTGGTCTTTGTAACAAAACCTTTATAATAAACAATGCGATAAAACAATAATTTTGTGGAAATTAGGATTTGCCGCTTATTTTGAAACTTAACACAGGTGTGATTCATTTCAAGAACATATTTTAAATTGTCCTCGTGAATTAGTTTTGGTGACTTCTTTTTTCATTTTGTTTTTCCGAAATTCGAATAACTTGATATGATCGATACTAAACTATTTTGAATTTTTTTCCAGAAGCGCAAATATCTGCAGTTTCATTCAGTAATTTTGAAAATCTGTTTTTTTTAAGGCCTGTTGTGTATTTTAAAATATAAAATGCTTGTTTCACAAAAGGTCTCAATAATATTTTCAAGAAAATAGTCCAGGTGAAATGGTTTAGACTTTTTATTTAACAAAGGATGCCGGTTAAAAAGTTTAGGCGACAAAGTAATATTTTTCCTTTGCAAACTTTTGAGAAATTGTTCGTTTGTTAAACGTATTTTTAAAACTTTGTCTTTTAACTGATTCACTAATTAAACATAAAATTTATTGACTCAATACAATGTCATTTATGTATAAATCCGCACTTTCCATCCTTTCAAAATCATCTACCTCTGGAAGCGGGAACGACAACAATAAAATACCAAACAATGGAGGCAGAAAAGCTCACCCTCACCTCCCAAACCATCCGCCGATCGGATTGGCCAGCTGCACCCGATACTTAGCGGATCTTACTACCAGTGCAGTGTATCGTTGTATATACACGGCATACAGGGGCAAGCCAGGCAAAAGTATGGGTTTTTTCTTCCTAATCATAGTTTTTACTTTAAATCAATAGCAATATCAGTTCTTATTTAGATTAACAACATGGGTTTTCTTTGTTTTATCTTAAAGATGCAATTTTTAATCCCCGTTTGTAATGTGGATGGTGTATGCGATGGCTCTTGATTGAAATCAAAATTTTATTGTCTACCATTTTTTTATTTGGGAATTTTGGCATTTAGCTCAATTTAATGATTCCATATGAGTTCTCGACTGCTACCAGAATCATGAATGAAAAAAATCTCTGTTGTTTGTTGTGATGTTATGTTCAAAATAACTCAATGGTCTAAAAGTGCTTCTTTTTTATATTTGTTATTTTCACTTTGTACAATGTATCTATTTACTTGGTTTTGAACATTACAATCGTAACTTTGTAGTTATGTGGTAAGTTACATTACTCGACATGGAAATTAGCATAACTATAAATTTTCCTAAAACTTTATTACATTAAAATTTGATATCTTGTTGAAATAAGGAGGTGTTCACTACTGTATCCATCTTCATTAGTACACACATTTTCTATGTTAAGTTATTCAAGAGAAAAGACTCCTCATATCACCATTTATGACAATCAATATTTCTTTATAGCATCACTAGATGTGCAACATTTATAGTCTTTTTCTTTGCGTAGGCAAAAAATAATTTCGTTGTGAATGAAATGAATGCTCGTTTGTGCATTCCATTTAGAAATTCTAACTATTAGTAGCTGTTTGTTGAAAAAATCTAACCAATGTCTTAAAATAATTACATTGCATGCAATGTCAACTGTGCTCCTTGCTTATTGGTGAAATTTGGTGCCTGCAGTTAGTCATGCAAGCATTTAAATGTTTTTTTAATCTCCTTTTCTATCGAATGCTGAAATAATATGGATTAGTTGATGGAATATTTCACCTGTGATTGCTCTATATTTAAGTATTTTAAGATAGTTGAAATGTTCTAACATTCAACAGCTAATAGCTGTCTGTATCTAGGTTGGGTACTAAATTCTATTTGATTTCAAACCTCAATTTGAATATAACAAAGGCTGAAATTTTAATCCAAATCTTAACCTTTTATCATGCCTTTTGGATCATACAATAGTGTTGTTCTGTATGTATGCTTCAGTACATAGTGCATTGGCTGAAAGCAACTTTTTTGTGAATGTTCAATTTGTGTATACTCAGTTTATGTTCTTATTGATATTTGCATTCTAAAGTACATGTGCATTTATTTTAAAAACAACACTGCATTCATATCACCATTTAAATCATATATGTATATAGCTTGGCCTTTTCTGCTATTTCATATCAGTTGACTCTTAATTTTGTATCATTTATCAGTTTTTACTACTTTGCTCCATTCATTTAGCACTATACAAGCAAAAATAAATAAATTATGTATTTTATTATCATATAGCATAAAATTAATTCTATGAAAGCTCACCAAATGTCGTCTCATATTTAAGTTGTCTTTTGACCTTAGTTTATTGCTGGTCCTGTCAGCATCCTCTTGAATTAGTATCTACGTACCTGCAAGGTAGTTTTGGCTGCCTTTTAACACTATTTTTCTGTCCTTTAATTAAATTGGTTAATTTTTTATGTAGTTCCATTTTTTACTAAATAATATTTATCTGTTTTGCTCTACTACTATATTTGCAAATGTTTTCCGTTTGATATCCTCTTCTGAAGTGAATTTCTTGTGAACTGAAAACTAGAAATCTGGTCATATGTTAGTTTTCAGGTTCATCTTAAAGAACGGAACATGTTATAATATTGTTATTTTTTAATGTAATTTTGTTTCTGATGTCTTAATTCCTTACTCAGTTATGAGTTTTCCCATAAACTGATAATTGCCTGTGTACATGTACTGTCAATATAAATTTCTTAAGTGTATGAATAGACCTGCTATTTCAACTGATTATGGTCTGTTATGTAGTTCTTTTTTCACAAGTCTTGTGCATTTGTTATGCACCATTTAATTGCTCTGGTGACAAAATCAAAGCTGTAACCTAGCTAGTCTGCTTATATTTATATCACCATTTATGTATTTTTAATTGCATTGTGCAGTGTACCTCTTTCAAAATGCATGCCATTATGTTTTGCAGTAACATATCATGTACTTTTGCTCTTGCTACTAAATATGATCAGCAGATGGGTTTTGCTGTATAGGTTTTTGATTACTAGATGCTAATCATCATGTAGTATTTGCTCTGCTCTTAAAGATACATACGTGTGTTAACTCTCAGGAGCAATATAGCACCGGTACTAAATTTGTTTTAACTCTACTATTTTCTATATTGAAAGATTCTGGTAAAAGTAGATAATGGGAGTCGCTATTGAAATTCAAAATAGAACATCAAAGTTGACAACATAATTAACTGTTAAATTTCGTTGTATTTTATTTGAGGTTGGAATCAAAGAGAGATCCAATTTTAGATGTGATATATTGTTAATGACAAAAAACCACACATACAAAGCTGTTACCACTCCAACAAACACTCACTTGGAATTAGTAACATATATTACATTTTTATTCAAATAAAGTAGTAAAGTCATCACCACCACCATTGGTCGATGCCACTACCGGATCGGTTGCCTTAGGCGGCTGTCTTGACAGCGTTACCCTAAGGCCGGGCCTGAATGTATACGAACCTATCTTTATAGGCTTCACTTTACTATACAATAATCTAGATAGAACATTCTAGATAAATCAAGGAGTTAATAATTAACGACCGTAGATGATAGTTTTCTTTATCTTTCTAGAAGTATCTAACATAATATTCTTTGATTTTCGAGAAATTTGTTTCACTCTTCAACACTCCTCTTTGATGCAAATTTCGAAAACTCCGAGCATAGTTCGCAGCTGCTCGAATCTTGCTCTTGGCAATGCTTTCGTGAATATGTGTGCAACTCGATCCTTTGTCGTGCAATACCTAAGTTGGATTTGTTTAGTGGCATCTGCTTCTTTGACGAAGTGATATTATAGCTGTATGTTTTGTTTGACTATGACGAACTGGATTGTTCGTCATTGTTATTGGCGATTTGTAATCATAGTAGATTGTAGTAGGCTCATGTTTTGTTCATCCATTTCTCCAAGAATATCTTTATGTTTAGTGTCGTCTACTACATTTCAAGTATTATTCTTCTTAATCATTTTAACCTCTTCTTTCATTGCTTTAACTCATATTTTTTTAATATACTCAGGAGAACCCGACAGACCGGTGAACTCCTGAAAGGAATTAAGTTGACCCATACTTCTTTCTTTGATGCTACTTTGTAGCTTTCAGGTTCAAGTGTGGTTAAGTTGAAAGTTACTTATATCCAATAAAGATCTAACTCTTCTTGATGTAGACTCTGGTGAAGAAGTTTGTTGTTGAGAAGGTATAGGGGGCATATCTAGCTATTCTGCTACTTCTTCCACTTCTTCTTGAGGTTGTTGTACTGGTACAAAAATGTTTTTCTCTCAACTTTTTCTTTCCCAACTCCAAGTAGCATTCTCATCAAACTTGACATCTCGACTACTAGTGAGCTTCTTTGTTTGCAAGTTATGAACTCTACAACATTTAGAGTTGGATTTGTTTAGTGATTTTCGCTTCTTTGACGAAGTGATATTATAGCTGTATGTTTTGTTTGACTATGACGAACTGGATTGTTCGTCATTGTTATTGGCGATTTGTAATCATAGTAGATTGTAGTAGGCTCATGTTTTGTTCATCCATTTCCAAGAATATCTTTATGTTTAGTGTAATCTACTACATTTCAAGTATTATTCTTCTTAATCATTTTAACCTCTTCTTTCATTGCTTTAACTCATACATTTTTTAATATACTTAGGAGAACCCGATAGACCGGTAAACTCCTGAGGAAAATTTAGTCGACCCATACGTTTTTCTTTGATGCTACTTTGTAGCTTTCATGTTCAAGTGTGGTTAAGTTGCAAGTTACCTATATCCAATAAAGATCTAACTCTTCTTGATGTAGAGTCTGGTGAAGAAGTTTGTTGTTGAGGTGTAGGGGGCGTATCTAGCTATTCTGCTACTTGTTCCCCACTTCTTCTTGAGGTTGTTGTAGTGGTACAAAAATGTTTTATCTCTCAACGTTTTCTTCATCCCAATTCCAAGTAGCATTCTCATCAACCTCGACATCTCGACTACTAGTGACCTTCTTTGTTTGCGAGTTATGAACTCTACAACATTTAGAAATTGTGTTATACCTTATGAAGATTCCTCGTATGGTCTTGTCTTCTAGCTTATGCCTTTTCGTCTGGAACATGTATTTAGCAAATCTATCAAAAAACTCTTAGATGCTTGGCTGATGGCTTTCGTCCACTCCAATTCTCTATAGGAATCTTGTCTTGGACAATTCTAGTTGGACATCTGCTGAATATATAAACGGCACTGTAAAACGCTTCCATCCAAAAATTGTTGGGTAAGCCCTTTTCCTTCATCATTGATATGACAATCTTTATAACTGTGTGATTTTTTCTTTCAAATACTCCATTTTGTTATGGAGTATGTACAACTATAAGTTGTTGCTCAATGCCTTCATCATCATGGAATTTATTCATGGGAGTTGTACTCTTTGCCGCGATCACTTCTACGCCTCTTTATACGTTTTCCACTTTGATTTTCAACAAGGACTTTAAATTTTTTGAATATTTCAAAAACTTCTGATTTTTCTTTAATAAAGTAGACCCGTGTCATTCTAAAAATAGTCATCAAAGAGTATGACGCAATACCTGTTGTTGCTCATAGACATCAACGTGGATCAATTGCAACAAGTCTTTTACTTTCCATGTGTTTCCTATTGAAAACGATGATCGGTGATGCTTCTCAAGAAGACATCATTCACATGCTTCATTATTATTTTTTAGTTTGGGAGATCTTTCATAATGTACCTTTGATGTAACAACTTCAAGGCTTGAGAGTTGAAGTGACCAAAGTATTTGATGTCATAGTCATGAATCATAAATTTGTACTTCCATGACAATGTTAGTAGTATATTTAAATCTTATTAGAATGCTTTTATATCTCTTCTTCATTTTGCTTAGGTTATCTCTAGACTTTTGTTATTGTTATCATAAATTTTGCACGTGTCCCCTTTCAAAATGAAGAACATAGACTTTTTCCATCATTTGGCCAATGTTTGATAGATTTTCTTTAATATTTGGAACCTGTAAAACATCTTTTATAAATAGTGGATATTTTTTTGGTTTTACCATAACAGTATCTTTGCCTTTCGATTCTACAATAGCATCGTTCTTTAGTCGTACTTTCACATTGATGAAGTCATCAATATCTTTGAAGATGATTTCATCTTTGGTCATTTGATTGCTATAACCACTAACCAAATATTAGTTTCACCATTCATGACTAGAGTCTTAGGTAGCATTAAAAAAGATACTGATTATGATCATGTTGACGTTTCTCATGATTAGTCTCTTCAGTAAACTTTGTTTGATGCTTGTTTTTGTTGAAGCAGTTCATCTCCGTATATCCAAATTTTCTATGGTGCCTACATTGTACTTTCCATGACATCGACAGTACTTCTCTAAGTAATTGTTCATTTTACAAATTCCACATAAAGTATGTTTATCTTGTTTGTCCATAGAAATATCTCCAGAATTTTCATTGTTTCTAGATTTTTCTCTATCGTTTTTACCTTTTTCATGTCTTTTATTTTGAGTTAGTAATTTGAGATATGATTGAAAGACAATTTCTATCGCGTCTTCATCGTGTCTACTCAATCTTTGTTCAAATTGTAACAACCTACCTTTCGTAACAACTAAAAATCTGTGCCTCATATCAACGTCTGACTCTTGAATACTACAAAAGACGGCTTGTCGAGAAAAGAAAAAAAGAAGAGAAAACAAAATACTATGCCAAGGCATATCGATATGATCTCACAACTGAATAACAACATATAATATACCAAATATACATTAACACAATGGAATGAATAATATATAAAAGACTATACTGGCGGAAGTAACTGATAAATAAATATCAAAACAGAAAGTCAGAATAAATATCTAATACCATAAATCTCATACAAATGGCATCTGTCATGTACTACTATAGCATCAAGTAGATAAATATCCAAGTATCGTCTTTGCCTCCAAAACTCCAGCTGCACCACTTTGATAATGTATCCCTAAAAACACCCGACTTCCAACCTTCTCAATCGAGTACTTGGGAATTATCATGACATAAACATACAAAGAAAAAACGCAGGTCAAACATAAAGCTTTATGTGAGGGAAACTATCTTAAAATAATGTATATCAAAACTATATACATATACATATACATACACACACACACATATATATATGTGTGTGTGTGTGTGTGTGTGTGTGTGTGTGTGTGTGTGTGTGTGTATAAACAAGAAGCTATTAAGTTATAGTCGGTCCCCTCCAGTAACGTGGCTCATGGGTAATTCAGACTGCCAATATACAAGCAAACCTATCCAAAAGATAGGAAACCATACCATAACTTGCTCTTCTCTTGTAACCAATGAATTAGCACAACTAATATAACGTGACTGCTATGTAGCAATATGCCATGATACATGTCACCCAACATACAAAGATATGGTAATCATAATATAAGTCTATCCTGAAGTGCATAATAATAATAGTAACAGTATTGACATCAGTCAACTAATAAAACACACAACATAACAATGAGAGTCAACCAAAAAATACAAGCTGATACCGTCATTAATGATGGGTGAAGTCTACTACGGACTTCTATCGTGATCCAATTATTCCCGTCGAGGGTTCAAGATATATAGAGTCGGTACCTTATTGAATCATAGACCCTGAGCCACATCCTCAGTGGCGGGTCTTCTGTAGATCTCACCGTACCCCTATAATGGGCTTTGGTGATACATGACCTACTCTACATACTTGAAACCTAATCCCATAATAAGCAGAGCCCGTATCTGAATGTACCTTATACCCCGAGCCGCATCCTCAGTGATGGGTCTTGTTTAGATCTCACTCCGAGCAGCATCCTCAATGAGCGGTCTCGTGTAGATCTCATTGTACCGTTATAATGAGCCTTGGTGATATATGATCTACTCTAAATACTTGAGACTTTTGCAGATCACACTGTACCACTATAATGAGTTTTTGCTGACGTATGATCCCATAGTAGATAATTGTCATCATCCTCTTAGGACATCATGGATTTCTTAACAAACTCGTATAATCTCTACAAAAGAGAAAGACCGATGTGTCTTGTGTAATACTCTATCGGGACCACAAAGGAACACCGATGCGTATAGATATATGCACACACCAAATCTAACATTGTATGGTCTATCTCAAGGTCAAAGCCAAAGAGCATTGACTAAATCCGCTCAATTGTGCACGCTTATCAAATGTGATTGTGTAACCAACTTACTGCACCAATAACATATCCGATCGTTATTGATCGCACACGTATCATTATAAATTGCATTCAAATCCCGAGCTTCGCCTTGCATTTCATTTTTTAAGTGGCTCGAAGTCTTCTCGAAGTCATGCCAAAGTCTCATGTTGCATTGCATCCAGGGTCCGGGGAAAATCCCCGTATGCTTGGGCTTTACTGCCCAGGCCAATGCACCACCGGTCCATCATTGGCTGCCTGTTTTAGGCAATGAAGCCATGGTAGGTAGCCTTCGAGCCGTCGACTCGAGCCCCGTCTTCTCCACTACTCCGCCCAATGAGTCGCCTAGCTTCTGCAGCCTGCCTTTACCGTATCAAACATCTTTCGAAGTAGGTCTGTCAACGGATACTTTCGGATGCAGATAGTGTCATATCCGCATCCGCGTCCAAAATCATTTTCGTATATTGGATATTTGCATCCGTGGATATGGACGTATATCAGATAATTATCTTATCCTCTAACGATTAATAAAATCAAAAATATAAATGGAAATTTATAGTTTATCATGAACTTTCTCTAATCCCATTGATTATAAAAATGTTAAAAATAAACAAATATAACGATAATAAATGGTTTGAGCAGTTAATATGCATTTAATGCGTAATAAATGATAATAAACATCTTTCATTGTACTAAAATACACATAATTTAAATTATAATCTTGAAAAATACCGAACGGATAATTTTCGGATGCGGATGTCTTCATATCTGCATCCGCATTGTTCTATCCGGATATCAAATTTTTATCCACTTTAGGGATGCGGATACGAACAGATTTCGGATTTTTCGGGTATCCATTGACAGCCCTATTTCGAAGTCCATTTGTTAATATCTTGAAAGTGGTTTCTTAATTATTCAAAATTGATTTCGATATGGAAAACCACTCTTTTGTGTATAAAGTTCCGTAGGCCGATTCTTTCGACCCGGCCTTCTTTGATATGCCAAAACGAACACAACTGATCTTCTCGCTTCAGTGATGCTCACATGTGTATGTATATATGCCTACTTGTGTACGCATATCCTCACACGTGCATGCAAACAAGCTTCCACTACACAAATTATGTTTCGGGTATCACTGGAGCAACCCTAGTATTCTCTCATGGAATTTAACACACTCGATAGTCGCATGGCTACAAGAGATTATCTGTAACATGTTTATATGCATGTATGGATATTCTCATACACATATATAACTAATCACACAAATAAATAATCATTATCTGCAATCCAAACCATTTAACAATTCTAACTACAATACTTGAAATATATTGGTTATTATATAAATTCAAATGCACGTATACATATACTTATCCATATACATATACATATGGTATATTTAAATGGATATTTCAGTTATTACTTAAATCAAAAATTACTTTTATTTAACTAACTCTTTTTGATAAAAATCAAACTTCCTTTTCTTTTTACTATTTTATAAAATCATTCCATTATTTTATAAAATACCAAACTTTATAAATCATTTTAAGCTTTTATAATACTTAATTTCTTCATTAAAATTAAGCATGCATCTTATAGTTATTTTATAAAACCTTACAACCACTTTATAAAATTATTACTTCTTACCGTTTTATAAAATCTCTTACTTTCATAAAATACTTATTTTGTATTATTTTATAAATTCTCATTCCATTTTATGAAATTTCATTTATACTATTTTATAAAATCTCCCTTATTTTATAAAATACATCTTTATTGCTATTTTAATAAAATCTCATTCTATTTTATAAAATATATCATTCAGTTATGAAATTATTTCTTTACTGAAATATTATATACAAGTACTAATTAAGTTTTGTTAAGCCTCTAATTACTTTAATAATAAGTATATAGCTTCTTACTCACTTAATTAACTTGCTAGCATTTCTAAAATATATCCAAATGGTTTAATTAACGCTTTCTAATGACATGCACATCATTACATTACTTAATTAATCACAAATCAAACCAAACATCACACATAATCATCAAATTAAACCCAGAATCCATTATAGGGCTTAATAAGTTTTCCAAACATGATAATTAAGGATCCAAGCAAATAATTAGCTAACATAACCATGTTTATAGCATGAATATAAGTCCAAATCAACCCAACATTCTTTAAATCATTTCATATAACTTCATAATCATCGATAAACAAATATATGAAGTATAACATGTAAATAAGTTTAGAGAATCATCTATAACTCATCCCTTTTTCTTCAAACCATGCCTAAGATCATCAAGACCCAAATCCAAGCTTAATTTAAATTTGAAATCTCTATTTATACTTCGATTTAAGCAAATTCCTTCATGGTTTTTGTAAGAAATTGGATGAGAAGAATTATGCTTATTTTTTCATGAATTTAGGAATTTCATTTAGCTTGGATTGGTCAATTGAAGAAAGGGGATTAAGAGAGGATTAGGGAAAAATTAGGAGAAGAGGAAAAGAAAGTAATGCCGAATGAAATGAATGAGCGGAATTATGAAGATGTAGATGACTTAAGCTAACTAATGGGCCTAGCTCAAATTCATTTCATTCACTCGAAATCACTATTCACTCCAACAATTCATCAACCTCAAACATAGTCAAGTGTATACTCATTTTTCTTTCATCAAAAAAGCTGTCTCAACTACGAATGCCTTAAAGATCCAATTCACTCGTCTATGAAAAATTGATTATAATGGGTGTTTCATTAATTAATGATTAGATATTTCAATTAATCATTTAAATATTCAGTTGTTAAAATTGCGGGTTGTTATTTTCTTCTTTCAAAAGAATTTCGTCCTCGAAATTTCTGTGAGTATGAGAAATTAACAGGAGTAACCCAAAATTTCCAAGTCTAAACCTCGAAAAAATTTCGACAATACTTCCCTTACACAACAATCATTATGGAAACTTCTAGATTAAAATGTAACACACCTTTGGAAATGTGCGATAACCTACATTATTCCACATTTCTCTTAGTAAAAACCTTCCTTTTGAGAAAAATTCTCACCACCTAAATGCAAATCTAAAAGGAATAGCATATAAACAGCTAATTACATCTCTCAAGTACCTAATTGTACTATACAAAGAGGATTAAACACAATTGCAATATTATATCATAAAATTTAAGCATGTTAAATCACATATATCAATCATTTCAAATAAATTAGCTATATCAAGCTGTGCAACAAGCATCTCAAATAAACATGTTACAACTATCTATGCAACCACATGATATTAAAACATGTACAATCAAGCGTCTTAACTGATACCACCATAATTGTACATGACTATCAATTAGGGAGTAAGCTCAAATAAGTCAGTATCTAAGTATACCATGTGCTTCGAGCCGCACAAAAATGCAATCGACTCATATAGATCTTATCTCGACCCCTAAAATGGCCTTGGATGATATGTAATCTATACTAAATAGTTATTGCTATTTCTCTATGAACATGCTCTAACAGGTAATTGCAACTAACGTACAACAACCAATCACATGAAATAAGCAACAAATAATAATAATCAACAAAAATCAATCAACAATCAATCAAAAGCAATACAAGCAACAATAATCAATCAATCAAGCAACAACATGAAATCAACACGCAGAAACAAGCGATGATAAAAATATCAAACAATCAATAACCAACAATACCAAGTGATAACAAGTAACAATAATCAATAAAATTCAATAAACACTCAATCAAAAAGCAACACAAGCAACGAAATCAACAATCAATCAATAAATAGAAACAAATCAGTAACAAGCATCGATAAACAATAAAAGTAAAAATAACTAGCATACAAAGAAGTCTATACCAACACAAATGGTATCACTTATGGTCTAAGTGTGCATGTTAAACCATAAACTCCAATGAATTTTTTCGACTTTCGAGATGGACAAAATGTTTTAGTGGTGTAACTCCTTTCGTGAATACAATACACGAAAGATCATTACACCTCTTGCTGCAAAAAGGAAAACTTATATGATATGCTTGATCACCGAATCTTAAAACTCTCGAGTAAACCCAGCAACCTAAGCCTCAATCATACTTTTCCTTCTGAACAGAACACATTTTCCAAAGGAGGAAGCTGTACTAAATAAATCATTATTAAACGACAATATACAAATGTTTGGGCTTGCTCGGGTTCAAACTTATCTCAATCATACAGTGGTAACAAGGATAATATACTAAGTGTATCACGACGCTCACCTTAGTAAGTGTCGTATCGCCACTTAGAAGATTAACCAAATCTTTATAAAATTAGTCGAGAAGTCCTTTCCAGAATTATCCTAAGCAACCTTAACTATTCGATAATAATTTCACAATGAATAAAGATCATCCAAAATAATATATGATGCCCGAGCTAATCCTTTGTTCACTCGCATGATTTCTTTGTTAAATTAGGGTCGACCGATTGACTTCTCTCATGCGAACTTTGTTCTGGTTCCTTGATTCGACTACCGAAATCTTCTTGCACAACTAAGACCGTGCTTCGAAAATCTCTCAATCACCTCAATCCGACTCAAGTGTCATATTTAAGAATCACGTGAAAAACCCTTACCCAACTGGTGTATATCACCTAGAAATCCTACATCTGAACTAGTGATTAAGAATAAGCACGTGATGGACTGGTCCTTAAAATATCCCTTTAGTACATGGGATTAACCCTACCACCAAAGGTTTACTAACATAGAAATAAGTAACCCTAACGCGAACTACTCTATGCAAATGCCTATAAGTCATCTACCCAGTCTTTGCTCATTACTGGGCATCACCAAACCCTACTTGAACAAACCAAAGTCACACTTCATCAACCAACCCCAATCAACTTGAAAGCCGTGCATTAAGTTCAAATGGTAGTACTCTCATTCGCTTCACCGTATCTTTGCAACTAAAGTTACTCATACATGGTTTATATTTATCAAAGAATTTACCTACTATGAAAGGTATCAAGTTTAGCTTATCTACTGAGTAAATGGCAATAGAGAAATATACCGCTCAAGTAGTGGAATGAATTGAAGCAAGCTCCCAAATTAACAGAGCATACCTCATTACATAAGCTCCTTCCATTTCTCCCGAATAGTATGCCTATTAGGACCCAATAATGCTTGCAAGGCTTAAGTCATCATCATTCACTCACCCCTTCGAAAATGTAGGACAATCCTTTTTCAAGTGATCAAGCCAATAGCGATTGAAGCATTGTAACACCCCATATTTTTAGTAACATTATTTAGGAAATTTAATTAGTTAAATAAAATAAAATAATGTAAGTTGATTAGGGAATTGTGATTAATAAGGGGTAGTCCTGCCATGTTAATGAATAAGAAAATGAACTAAAGAATGAAGTGTTAAGGCAAATAGAGGAGGGGTAAAATAGAAAATAGAGCATTCTAATACCCTAAACCCTTAGCAAATCAAAACAGATGTTCATTTCATATTTTCTCAAGTAAATTTTTTAAGTCTAAGGTCGACCACCATTAGCAAAGAGGAAGAGGATAAAAGCTAGGATTCAAGAGAAAATCAAACCACTTAATCAAGATCAAATCTCACATCCTTATTCCTACAGCTAAGGTAAATAATGACTACGTCTCTTATTTCTTAAATATTTTCGATTTTAAGGAAATCCGAATTTATCTTGCATAGTTTGGCCATGATTTTGAAGGACAAAATGTTTATATATGCTTGTTGATGATTTATGCTTATTTATATAGATTTTATGATATGTTTAGATGTGTGATTGTACCAAAATTGGACACAACACTCTTCGGAAGTATTTGAAGAGATAAAAATGAAGAACAGAAATGTAAAAAGAGGATTATCTAACAAACATTTCAAAAACAAATAATGAAAGCATGCAGAAAGGCAATGATTTAGAGTGGTTTGGCATATGGCCTATGTCCACTATGAAATTGATGACTTTATTGATATTCACTTGCTGATTACAACCGATTACAACGGATTACAATGGCAAAATTCGAGTACAACAGCAGCCTTGGAGTATGCGAATGGTTTCGACAGAGGCTGGACGTCAAAGAGCTAAAAGATCCTTTTACGTAGGCTCTGGGTGCTATTTATAGGCGCAGGATGCAAATATCTCGCTCAGATCTCGAAAGACTTCTTCTAGCACGTGGGTGGGCCCCATGTGATCGATTCCGGGAGATTTCGACTTGATCCGTGATCAATACGAACAAATTTCATATCGATCAAGATTTGATCCAATCGAGTCGAAATTTGGCAGTAACATTTTTTAGGTTGTACGTAAGCTCCTGTGAAAATTTCATAGCATTTGGACTTGTGGATTGCAAGTTATGATCAATGCAAGATTGTGTTTTCTTTAGGCTATCCAGTTCGTATCGACGCGTTCGTATCGATGCGTTCGTATCGATCACTTCGAATCGATACCGAGCACGTGCTCGCGAGTTGACGTGGCGCTCACTCTTCGGATCAATCCATTTTTTATGCCGAGTTGACCAAGTCATTCTAAGGTTTTAGCCTTGTTCGTATCGATCTCCGTTTTCTTGTTCGCATCGATCATATGCTTTGTTCGTACTGATTGATCTTGGCTTTGTTCATATCGATGGTCTTTCACTTATTCGTATCGATCAACTGACCTGTTATATTCATATCAATCGATCGTCTGGTTCTGTTTGTATCGATGGGGAGTGTTTAATTCTTATCGATCTATGGTTGATCGATGCGAAGTATCCAAAGTGTTTCATCGATACGAAGTAGGCACTCGTATGGCAGTCAATGGATACGAGTGAACTTGTATCCTGATGGATATGAAGAATACCATCAGTCGATGGATACGAACAAGACAGCTGCCGATCGATGCGAAGTGGAGTTGTTTTGCCGATGTAGTCGAATAGATCGATACGAATAAAGCCGATTCTTCTGATGGATGCAAAGTAGTGCGCTGTGATCGATATGAACAGATGCTCGTCGAGGGACACGAACTAGATCGATACGAATAGATGGTTGTGAAGTGATAGACGTGGTTGTGCTGATTTCTGTGGCTTGTATTGATTATATCTTGATCATACGAATTCTGATTGACTTAAAATTTGGAATGTTGGCTTACTTATCTTTGCTTGTCATGTCATATCAATTGTAGCTTGATCCGAACTCGGATAAAATTCATCGACATCCATAGTGAACCTATGCTTACTCGACATGCAGAATGGGCGGTCTTTAATTTTCAGTCAATTCCTTGATATCTCAGTCTTGCCAAAAGGCGGGATAACATTTTCCACCCAAAGTACGTCTTGTGAGAACATGACGTGCTTTGAATAGTTGCATCTTTCATCCTAGATAGTTCTGTCTGACTTGTTGAACGAATGTCGTCTTTTCGTTGAAAGTTGTAATTTTGACTGATCCATAGAGATATAAATTGTGAACTGTAGACTGCCAACTGTTGTACTGTGTGCTGTTGTAACAGTTGTTGTATGATATTGATCAGCTGTTTGTTATTGTAATTATTCATCGGGTGGGCATTCGACCAGTGAATTTTGAAAATTGAAAATTAGTACGACATACATGCATATATGTTAACCTGACTCTTGTTAACGTTCACACGTTCACAAGTCATTGTCAGTTTTCTCGCATCGAATTCTGTATCGATCCTCTCCTGAACCGATGTGAAATTCGAGTTGTAACATCGTTTGACGGTTGTTTTGGAATGTCCCTTCTTATCGATCCTCTCCTGGATCAATGTAGAAGGTTGAAAGATTGTTCTTGCATCGATGTTATTTTCATTGATGGATACGAAATGAATATTTTGTATCGATTGAGCCATGCTTCTTTTCGCATCGATGCATCTTTATGGATTCGAATAGATCCCATGAGTTTTGCCTTTGTTGTTTATCGAGTCTTTCTTCGCATCGAGGAACTTATGATGGATACGTATAAAGTAGTTTGTCCCCATGCACTATTCGTATCGGTGGATATGTGTCTTCATAGGCTGTGCGTTAATGGATACGAACAGTGAAATTCGTATCGATGCATCTCGAATCCCTATGGTCTTCAAAGTGACGGACGCAAAATTATCATTTCGAGTCAATGACATGATGCTTAGACCTTCAAGCCTATGGATACGAAATGACGCTTCGTACCGATGAAATTACACGGCTCTAGTGTAGCTTGGTTGTTTCTTTCGCGTTGATGAATTAATGGGTTCGAAAAACTTCACCCGTAGTCAATCGTAGATGGATACGAAAGAAGCTCTTTCGCACCATATTGCCTAACTGTTTCGACCGGTTTACTATCACTGGGATACGAATCATTTTCTCTCTTACATTCAAATCCATATAAATACCATTTGGACTTAGGAAATTTCACTTGACTGCAATTCCCTTTCTTGCCTTCGTATCGAGAAGAACTGAGAAATACAAGACAACCTTCGTCTTCAAACCATTACGTCTCATTAATTCCTTGAATTGACACTCTCATCTAGGTAATTACCCGCATAATCTCACATCAAAAACATTAAGACTCGAGATTTAACCCAATTCGTCCATAATCGCGGCCTTTTCTGATGACAACAATGAGGTTGGAATAGGTTCAGAGCAACACCGAGGGAGGAATGAAATGGAGTTATGGCCATTTGGGGAAGATGGAGTGAGGAAGGAGACGAGTGAATCAGTGAAAAGTCGCTCGACCTTGATTTTGTATCGATGGATTGGGGTAGAAGGCGTTTTATCTCGTATCAGTCTTAATTGGAGACTTCGTATCAATCTCCTGCCTTAAATTTTGTATCGACCTTTCATTCTTGGATTTCGTATAGACCACCTTCACTTCGATTGCCTGCTCTAGTTTCGTATCGATTGAGGGACTCGATATGAGGCAGAGTCGTTTGATCGATGCGAAGTTGACAACTCAGGATCAATACGAAATGGACGTTGAACGATCGATACGAAATTACCATTATGGATCGATTCGAAGTCGCCGGCACCGATCGATACGAAGCTAAGGCCTAAGATCGATACGAACTGTATTTTTTGTGTCGATGCGATTTGAACCTTGATGAACTTGAAACTTCTTGCACATTTGAACACCTGATCCCGACGGGCTTCAACCTTGCACAATTGAACTTAACTGTTGAACATCATATTTGACTGTATCGAAGCTCGTGGATGGAACTGTAACTTAACAAAATTTTAATGAACTTTAGCTTGAATCGGTCTCTACGATCTGGATGGCTTGGTTGTGATGGTCAGCGATGACGGTCGCTGCAATTGAATTTCGAAATCTTGCCGTTTTAATATTCTTTCAAACTCTGTAGAATTTCTCAAGTAATATATAGCACTGGACTGCACATCTGCACACTTCACACTGGGGACACATGGGCTTATTATCGTCTAGTGATGGTTTTTCATAAGTTAGTTAGTTATGAAGTCCACAAGCTCACAACCACAGAAAATTCAGAGTTTAGAAAATCAAGCTTCGGACGAGCTACCTGGCGCTACTTTTATCGGTAATCCGCTAGATTCTGTACCGTCCAACGTTTTCGAAGACATGTTGGGATGAATATGCTTAAGGCATGGCTTATCATTGGAAGATGTGCTACTACCAGGACCAAATGACAGGCCACATTATCCGCCAGAGGGGTGTACTACTTTCAACCACCATGCATGCGTAGCTGGAACACTTCCTCCATTTAACCAATACATTAGGGAGGTGATGTCTTTCTTTGGAATCGCTCAATCTCAATTACACCCCAACGGATATGCTCTGCTGAATAGCCTAGTCATTATATTTATGGAGCATCTCTTCCAGCCACCGATCCCGCTCAAAATTAGATGCTTATTCACTGCCAAAAGTTGGGGAGATAGCCCTTCTTTTACGTTTCTCGAAGTAATTAGGAATTTTCAAGTGGTAACGGGGTCTTGGACCGGGTTGAGCCACTTCAAAAACAGAATGGTTTTATGCTCGCTGCCCCCCGGGATTCGCTAGCCGATGGCTATTCAGACATAAGTATCGCAGTCTTCTTAAGTAGTTAATATGGTGATCATAACTGATGTCAAACTAACATCTTCTTTTCTTTACAACTGTAATTCCATGACCCAAAGGTGCGCATTTCAAAGAGATAGTACAGGTTCTCCAAGAAGTTCCGAGTGAGATGGGAGACATCGATTTAGCTCTAACAGACAGGAATTTGAGAATCGTCGGGTTGATCGAGCATAGCCAAAGTATAAGGCCTGAGGGAACACTAAGGGTTGTCTCGAAGAAACGAGTGAAACGTAAGATGCCTGAAGTTGTTATAACTGAGGGGGTAGATTCAAAAAGGATATCCACCAACGATGAACATGTAGCCGGGCCTTCTGACGCCCTTCAGGGTTTCGAAGGAAAGAGAAAAGGCAAGGCAACTGCTTAACGCCCTAAATCCTTGAGATGGAAATCCATGGCCGTGTCTTTGTCTGTTCCCGGGATTGGAATTTCGGTGGCTCCTCCCTTGCAGGTGGGAAACCTTTTCGAAGGGCTCGTCGATATTCCAATTCAGGATTACGTGTCACTTCAACATGATGTCGGATTGGAGGGCCTTCAACATGCTTTAGACTTAAGCGAGTCTCTTCCCACTAGTGTGGCCGATATTTTCGGTTGGTCGGGGGGTTGCACATATATATACACTTCATGACACTACACGATTCCCGATCATAAGTTGCTTAATCTGGAAGATTACTAACTTTATTCTTTTTTTACTCCGTAGGTACAATGACTAGGCGAGATTCTATGCTTGGAAGCCTCCGTTCAGTGCGCCAGTCATCGATTTCATATTATGAATCCCGTAGGAGGGAAGATGATAGAAACCGCGACCGCGGTTATTCCAATTATGATACGACAGAGATAGGGATAGAGATAGGAACCTAGAGCAGATGTACCAATCTCGATTGCGCTCTCCATCTCCTCGGATCCCTACACAACCCTCTGCTTATGTTACACATCCTTCGGAGCCTCCACGCCACAAACCACCTTTCCATTCTCAGAGGCCAGATCCTCATCGCTATAGACATGAGACCGAAACTCCTGTTGCCGTTGAACAGGCTATTACCGAGCCCTCTGGGGAAGGGGCTATTAAAATTTCACACCTGAAAAAGGATTTCCCGAACATCTACTTCGATACTACATCTTCCCTCCACACTTAAAGAGAATCCCAAAGGAGGCTGAGAACACAATGCACGATTATATTCACGACATTTATTCTCAGTATAAGGGGTGGACGAAAGCCGCAGATAAAGCGTCGAGGCTGGCCTTTGAGCGGGCGGCCACCGTAGAGAAGTTAGAGAATGAGCTTGCTCAGAAGGATCGCATTATCCAAGTGCTTAACATTGAAGCTAAATCCTCTCGAAAGTCTAAAATAGACGCCACTCAAAAGGCCGACGAGGCTAACTTAGCCATGGAGAGGATGAGGTTGACACACTATGCCTTGGTGGAAGAGATGGGCCATCGGAACACCAGCATTACCGCCGAACGGGATGCGACCCTCAACGAACTTAATGAGCTTAAGGCTAAATTTTCTAAAATAGTTAAAGAAAGGGATGACGCCAATACCGTAGCACAGGAAGCATGTGAGCAAGCGGTAGTGCTCCGGGTGAATGAGATGCGGCAGTGGCTAAAGTCCGTGTGGTGGAGACCGATGTCTAGGAGAGGATCCGTACGGCGGAGTCCAGGCTAGAGGCTGATATCGAAGATCTCCTCATCACTTATAATGCTAATGTGCTGAAATAAAGGAACCTAGCCTGGCTCAAAAATTATCCGATACATCTTCACAACGCCTGGGGCCGATTGGTTGAGGAGGAGAAGGCGATGCATCTAGATGAATCAATCGGCGAGTTTGAGCTCGAGAATCGCGTGCTGACTGAAGATGAAAGAAAGATTCATCATGAGTCGATGATTTCGCACGAAAAGGAGAAGCTCGGCGCCCAACACCCAAAGGTTGGAGAAGGTTCAAGTGTTGAGCATCATGATGCTAGTCTTGAGACTCTACGCCAACCCAACCTAAACCTGCACCAGTAGTTGAACCCCAATCCGTCCCGGCTTATAATCCGAAACAACCGCAGTTATCTCCGGCTAGAGAGCACACTTCTGAAGCTGTTCAGCCGCCAACGAGCCTAACTGAGGAAGGTACTCTGAACATTTCTCATGTGTGTTCAAAATAAGGAGCTCGATTCGAGGCATTTACTAACAGTCTTTCTTTTTCTCTATCCAGTGATTGGAGTTACATTGACTGCGCCTCCTGCAACTCAAGAATCACATCAAGCGTAGGAGGCTATCATTACTGAGGCAACCACTGCAATAATGACTGCATCGATTGTTGAAACACAGGGGTGCACTCTCTCTTTTGACGAGTAGATGATGGAGGAACCTCAATCGCCACAGTGACCCTTTTGCGGACCTACCATTTGTTATAAGTGGAATCGCACCTGCTACCGGCTCTTCAATGCCGACTACTGATGTTCCTATCGAGGCTCAAGCATCTCATGAGGAAGAGATATTGGCCGAAATCGACGTTGAAATGGAGGCAGCAGCTCATCGCGATAGTTTTGGAGGTGGAATGGCGACACCTGGCCCGGTTCCGTTTAGAATGATATCACCCGGTGTTATAGTTATTGATACCAGCGCATCCATTCCGCCTCCTGTAGTTGATCCTGTTCCTCCGACTCCACCTTTAGGAAGCATTCCTGTACACTCAAGTTCGGAGGAGGACATTGAGATCATGCCTCCGCCTGGAGATCGACCACTGAAAGGCAAGAGCTCAAAGTGGAAAATCACTAGCAGCTCCAACAGGTCCACGCTGAAGAAGAAGCCGAGGAAGAAGAAAGAGTAGATAGGCCTTTTAGGCACATTTTTTGGTAGGTAGATAGGAATCTATTTAGTTTTCCTTTCGTAGGCCGTGTATAGATGCGGGTTCAGCCCTGCTGGTAGGAATTTTGGAAACAACTTGTACATGAACTTCTTTCACAGTTAGTTGAAATGAAATTTTGTTTTGACTTCAACTCAATTATTGTTTATTTCGCTTAAGTGTTACAGTATTTGAATTCTAGTTTAGTGCACTTGCGGAGTTCCAACTTTTGAGTCGAGTTTGTTTTTAGTAGTCAAGTTCGAAAATCACAGACACGTGTCATGACCGGGGATTAATTTGAACTTTGATGTTGCACTGCTTCGGTCAATGGTTGACACTTAAGCTCTACCCCCAGCTTCGGGAGGAGTCGTAAAGATTGGCCAGAGATTGCATTTCTCCTTTATTTCTTCGGGCTTAACATCGTTGAATCGATGCTAAAACAGGTGAGAGTCGAGTGATCAATTCACACTCGCTCACTTATCAATGATCTCGTCCACACTCCGGGGACCTTCATTTGTATGTCGACAGTTGGTTATGTCTGTTTGAGTTTTAAGTATGTGTCCACGCTCCGGGGACTTGAGTTAGTTTACGAGTGGTCATTCAAACCCGAGTTATGTTTATACTCTGAACACACTCTGGGAACTTAGAGTTATTTACGGTCAATAATCTGATTCACACTTTGGGAATCTAGAGATAACCGACATTTGTACTCCAGTTTGCGCTCCGCGAACTTGAAGTTGATTGATGTCTATGCTCTAACTCGCACTCTGGGAATTTGGAGTCGATGTTTATACTCTGACTCGCACTTCGGGTACTCGGAGTTGATGTTTATACTCCGACTCGCACTTTGAGAATTCGGAGTCGATGTTTATACCAGCTCGCACTTTGGGAACTAAGAATTGATGTTTATACTCCAATTCGCACTCTGGTAATTTGGAGTTGATGTTTGTACTCCGACTCACACTCTGGCAATTCGGAGTTGATGTTTATACTCCAATTTGCACTCTGAGAATTTGGAGTCGGCCGATAGATGGTCAGTCACATCTATTTAGGCTTTTAGGAATTCGTCCGTGCTCCGGGAACGATGGATTTATCGGGATCGTGGATGGTCGATTCACATCCATCCCGAGTTAACAAGTGAGGTCGTTAGACGGACGGGTCCATCCTCCTCGAACTTGGTTAGGATACAGTCGAAGTCGTTAGGTGGACAGATCCGCCCTCTTCGAAACTGCATTCATAAGTTTGTACTCCAGCTCGCACTCTGGGAGACTGGGGTTAGTTAAAAGATCGTCGTGTGTCAATCCTTCTTTGGCTTCAGAGTGATGGCTTACCCCTGAGCTCGGGTTTCACTTAGTGAGTGGTCGGTCGTATCACGGTCACTCCCTATTTGAATAAATTCCACCATATGATGGAACTTAGCTCTTCGTGCACCGTGATGATTGCATGTCACATTCAATAAATCACAGCTCTAGCTCGAAGAGATGGCATTTTATTGCTGAAATGAGAAATATGGCAAAGTCAGTTGCCCTATTACAAATTCAAATCTTGAAATCT
The DNA here is from genome assembly GCA_030765085.1 of Allium cepa. Classification (NCBI taxonomy): domain Eukaryota; kingdom Viridiplantae; phylum Streptophyta; class Magnoliopsida; order Asparagales; family Amaryllidaceae; genus Allium; species Allium cepa. The sequence continues at coordinate 19,084,596 of CM060941.1, forward strand.
AGAAACAAATTGCAGATGAAAAATAGACTAAAATAAATTACGCCTGTAATGTGTAGTAGCGACGGAGACTCTCGTTGTTCCAGACTCTCGGCAAAGTATGACCGTCAACGATCGATAACTTGAATGTGCCATCTCCGAGCTTTCCTTCAATCACATGCGGTCCTTACCACGTTGGTTTCATGTGCGAAGGAGCCGGATAGATTCTCTTGAGGACGAGATCATCGAGTTCGAAGGTTTGGTGTTGGACTTTGGCATTGTATAATCGGCTGACTCGACTTGGTATGCGGCTGCCCTCAAATTAGCCCCTCGCGCTTCCCATCCAGCAAATCCAAGGATTCAGCAAGCAGTATGGCATTTGTCTTGGATCATAATAAGTCACACGATGAGAAGGTACTTCCATCTCGACTAGAATTACGTCTTCTGAACCATAGGATAGAGAGAATGGAGTGTGTTCAGTCGCGGACTTGTGGATTGTCCGGTGAGCCCATAAAGCCATAGGAAGTTCATCAACCCACTTGCCTCCGCCATTTTCCAGTCAGTTCTTCAGGATAGATTTGATAACCTTATTAACAGCTTCAATCTAGCCATTCGCTTGAGGGTGTGCAACTGTAGAGAATTTCTTTCGAATGTGGAATCGTTGGCAGAAATCCCTGAACTCAAAGCTATCGAACTGGGTTCCGTTATCAATGACGATGGTATGTGGGAGTCCAAATCGACAGATAATGTTGCGGATTACATAGTTGATCACTTTCTTTGTCATGATTGTAGTAAGAGGTTCAGTTTCGGCCCATTTTGTAAAGTAATCAACTGCGACGATGGCGTACTTCGCACTACCTTTGGCCAGAGGTAGAGAGCCAACGATATCGATGCCCCCATACTGCAAACATGTAACATCTCGCCTTTTTGTACGTTTAAATCGACGATAAACCATACATGTCAGACTCAAACCATACAAAAGGGCAAATTGTTATTGGAGTGAATAAGAAAAATGGAGAAAGAAATAAAACAAAATAGAATCTCACAGAGGAATGGCAAAATATAATAATCAAATAACAATTCATGAAGCTGTTTTACAAAACATTTGATTATACTTATACAAGACGTATCAGAGTTACACATACTAGAGAATAATAAATAATGCAGTAGAACGGTATGAATGCAGTGGACTAATATAATAAATAATAGTATATAGTCTTCGTCTTCGTCCTCCAGCAATAAGGTCTTCGAATCTTGAAATGCTCAGACTGACCCGAGCGAATTGAAAAGACAAAACACTTGAGTCTGAACTAAAAGATCTTATGTAAGTTAAATCAATGGTAAATAACATGAATGGAACGGCGTCAGAGATGTGTACGGAATTTGACATCTCCTATCCAGTGTCTAACGTGTGTGCAGTAACTTAAGAGATGCTCGGAATTCACATCTCCTAAGAATCCGTTAAACTATTTACCATGTAGTAATATTTTGCTATTATAATAATGTCTATAGTAAAATAAACTTACTTTTAAATAGCTTTAAGGAGTTACCCATTCTCTCCCTTAACACAATAATAGCCCCAACAGTTCATCCAGTATTAGCGCATCTGCAGATCGGGAGACTACCCAAAACACTCCATGGACTACGGGAGGAATCCAAAATTGTACAAGGCGCGCTAGGGTAGGTGACGCGGCACCACTAGGCAATGCCAGAGTAGATATACCAATTACGCTTCCGGACCGGTGGTAACGCGTAGCAGCTACTACCGCCCACCTCGAGCCACACCCCCAAAATAAAAAGGGCCCCAATCAATCACAAAGTAATAGAATGGTATCGAAGGAGTGTGTCCGATAAAAGGTGCTATCTTCTTAGTCCGTCAATCGCTCCTGTTTTAGCTACCTTATGCCAACTCATGGGAGTCGGGTCCACGTATATACCTCAAAGGAAACGCCGCAACCATCCTACTTCATTCTGGAATGTCCACCGCATACACGGTTGTTAAAGTGGTTTTTAGAGTTGGCAGAGAGTATGGCAACTTTCGATCCCGGTCTCTTTAACAACCAAACGTTATTATAACACCGCGGTCATTCAAAATAATTTATACTTCAAAACCAGAATAAAATATCCATTTCAAAACCATATAAATACGATATCATTTCCATTTCAAAAACCAAATCAATATAATATCATTTTTCTTCTTCAAATATATCCTTTTTCCAACATCATAGCACTTTCAAAGTTATAACGCTTCGAAATCAAAACACTTGAAATATAACACTTTCAAATCATAATACTTTGAAACTCATAACTTTGAAACATAAATTCCACCACTTAAATGGTTTAAAATTTTAAAATACTTTATATAATATAATAGCTTCTTCAATTTCACAAATCAATTCCAAAACAACTCGAATTTCTAATTTTTAAATTTAACCAAATCCCAAATCATAAATTTCAATACTATTTAGTTTTCAAATAAATTATTCCAAATTATATCGATTTCAGAACAGATTTGATCCACAAAATAAGCCATTTCAAATTCAACATATTTCAAACTTTAAGTATTCAACAATTTCAAAACTAAGTTTGGTAATTACGATTCTACAATTCAATTTTCTATTATTTAGTTTATAAATATTTTACTTAATAAATCCATTATCATTTAAATAAAACTCAAATTACAAATAATTAAATATTTCCTTCAATTTATTTATACTTGGAATATTCATTTAATTCACCTTAAACCAAAATCAAGTTATAAAAATCATACCCTCTAAAATTTAAAATTTAATAAGTTTCACATCAAGCTTATTTGAGTTTAATTCTTAAATAAATTCAATTTCAAATAAATCTCAAATTTATTTTCCAACCTTAATTTTATCTAGATCATTATAAACTCTGTATTAAAATATGATTTAAATACTTAACCATATTATCTTAAATAAAAATCAAACTTATTCTATATTAAGACAAATTATACATAGCTAATAATCTAGGATAAAATAACATTGATATAATATCTAAAATCAATATTTATCTAAAATCATATATTTCTTTACAAAACCATAGAAATCATTTCAAAATATTTTTATATATAAACCATGGAGTCTGTATATAATTTTCTATCCAATGGTCAAGTGATACGGATATTTATCATTTCAATCCGTAATTTAAAATATAAATACGGTTATATATCATTTCAAACCGCAATCCCAAATGAAATAAAAACCCATAACAACTTGAAGTTTGTAACAATATAAAATACAACATCCATTCATACAATATCAATCATCAAACATTTATCACAATCATCATCCAATTCACCCAATAACATCCATATAGAACAGATAATAAATAATAGGTATTTACTGGCAGTTTATATTCGATAATAAATTAATAAATATTTTATCCACATAAATACAAATAAACTGAGATGATGATTCAAAATATGCCAAACCATCATAAATAAATTTCTAATCACATCATATATCAATTTAACAAACAAAAGAAATTTTAGAAGTTGTGAGTGGGTTAAAACACTTACCTTTTGAATTTAAATCCAATTTAAACCCAAAATTCAAACGGTTTCAGAATTCGTCCAAACTAGCTTCAAAAAGTCCAGAATTCTGATACGATCCTAGTGGAGAAAACCGTGCGTGGATTGGACCTCGTATGTAAAAGTTATAGCGATTAGAACATTAAAGAATTGAAATTCAGATTTAAATAAATTAAATAGCTAGCGAATTAAGTGCTTACACGTCGCTAGAGAAGACATGAAGCCCTAGCCCACTCACGTTCAGATCGAAATCGATACAGCCGCCGTCCAAGCTTCTTTGACCACCAACGCCGCACGCCACGATCACCAATGACCAAATCAAGCTAGCTCACCCTCCACGCCTCGACTAGGCGCCCACGGCCAAGGCAGCGCGATCGCCTGAGGTGCCCCGATGGTCAGCACCGCCGCGAGACTTTTAAGGTGATTTCTGGTGACTGCGGCGATTAATGGTGAGAACGAATACACCCCAACGACCCGCTCAATGACAGCAACACCCTCATGCCCTCTGATCGGCCTACGGGCGTAGATCCACCGCACGAACACATCCTACCCAATGAACGACCGAGACTAACCCATTGATTTTTGGACAAACGAGGATTCGATGGCAAAAACGAATCACGCCACTGAATTACACTCGTCGAGAGCTTCAAATCAATATGTAATTCGATATAATTTGAGGAGTTTGAATTTTTGATTTGATTTTGAATTGCAATTGGATTTGGAATAGAGAATTTGTCTGCCATTGAGAAAAAGGAGCAACAGAAAAAAATTATACGTATAGATAAATGAGAATAAGGGGTGACTAGGGTTTATAACGAGAGATATATATGTATATATATAGGGTTGAAAATAGAAAAACAGATCAGATTTGATTGAACGATATCGGCCCAAAAGCCCGTTCTGCCTCCGAAACAAAAATGGGTCATCCCATATATCAAAATAGATGTTTTTAAATATTTTAAACGCAATGGAACAGGTTTCAAGTCCAAATTCCATAGTATGAAGAAGTTATGCTAAAATCAAGTTATTTCAAATTGATTTCAATTAATTTCAATTAAATTGATTTCTAGGAGTTCAAGTCCGTATGATCAAGCGATAAGTCCTGTCGTTATGAAACTTAAAATCCTTCAATAATTCACCGTTACGGATCCGATGAAACTAGTTTCGTCGAAATCCGAGTCAGTGGCCAAAATGACTATCTTTCATATTAATTAAATAATTTAATATTAAATTAATTGATCACTTCTTCAATTCATCTTTAATTATTTACCATTTCTATCATTTCTAATTATAGTTAAATTTATAATTCATTAACCAAAATTTCCATGTCAATCAAATAAGGATTTAGTGCAAAATTTATAGTGTTTACCTTGAATTTAAGTAAATTCAAATAAATTATATTTTTAATTTCAAATAAATTAATTCAATTTGTTTCCAATCTCTTTATTCAATCAATCATCATCTTATGGATAAATTTAACATTAGTATATATCGAATTACCCTAATATTTTTACAGTCATCAACTAAATTCATATTAACGTAGTTTTTAATTACGTTTAATTGAAATGGATTTCGATCTAATTCAAAAAATTAAATAAATAGGTAAATAATTAATAATTATCACTATTTGCCTAATTTAATCCCATTTATACTTTATTATCAACCAACAATATTATAATTACTTATCTAGCATTGATTCTATCAAATTACAATTTATTACGTATTATTTCATCAGTTACTATAGCTTTGAATTTATTTTTCAATTTACTAATTACAATCAATTATAACCTTACAATTGTTCCAATTAATGGGGATTGCACTAAATTAGTTATTTATCAACTTGCATTAATATTATTACCTTAATTTACATTCAGTTACTATAAATCAATATATTATTTTATTGATTAATTCAATACTTACTTTTATTTACTTATTTTCAATTTTATAACCAAGTGCAACAATTTACACTATTTCATTATTGGGATTTCACTCCAATTGTCAATAATTAATTTTAGTTACCATTGCTACATAAGATTGTTTTATCCAATTATCAATAATTCTATACTAATCCATTAATTGATTCACTATTTACACTTGTTTTTTCATATTCACTTTATAACCAAAGATAGCCTTTCAATCACTTTATTAAATTTGAATTCCATTAACATATTAATAATTCACTTGAGTTAACTTTGTTACATTTCATTTTAGTTGTCATTTCATTCTCAAATTACAAATTTTTATTTCTTCCACATTTAATCACCAAAATCATATTAAATTAACAAATTTAAAACATCAAAATTTATGGGTCGTTACACTCTCCCCCACTCAAAACTTTTCGTACCCGAAAAGGAAAAAGAGGGGAAAAGAAGAATCAAGTAAACAATGCATCTTATTCAAAAAATATTAACTTTATAAACAAATAAATTTACAAATTAATTAATTTAAATAAAGTATATCAATTTATAACCATTAAATCTTTTTATACCCAAATTAATAAGGTTTGGAGAACATTTTCAAAAAATTTCTATGTGCAAAATTTACGGAAATTTTTGGCAGAGTCTCCTTTGTACGGAGAGGCTTGGAAGAAAATCTAATATCAAATATAACACTATATTACAATATTTAAAAATAATATATCCCAACATGGGAAAAACAATATAACAACGCTATAAAACCGTAATCCGAGAACGTACTTATTTGTCGGGCAACTAACGCTTATTTTATGAAACCAAAAGCAGTAGCAATTGCTTCCATAACCTGTATTTCACTTATATAATCCAAAAGGTTAACAATTATATAAAATGAAATATTTAAAGTTGTTTCGAACAATTAAATATAAAACAATAATCATTGCAACCAACAGCATACAATCATCATACAAAATCAATATACATTAATTATCCATCCAAAGAAAACAAAACAAATGGTTTGTTCAGGTTTTTAGACATTCTAAATTGCATGGCATGACAAATAAGCTACTAAGCATATCCTCTACTCAACAGTCTTAGATAAAGCTCAACAGATTATTCATACATCTAAGCAATTAAAAGTATCTTTTACCCAAACAACTCATAAATCAAAACAAACAACAATTCCAAACAATAGATCACGTTCATTCTTATTAATTCCATTTCATAGAATTTATTATTTAAACTCCTTTTTATTCATATAATGATTCATTTTTTTAATTTACATTTTCTTCTTACAAATTTTTATTTCCATTTATTTATTTATAGTATTCATGTTTAATTCAATTTCTTAGCATATCAATTCATCCACTTAGGTTTATAATCATTTATTTATAATTCTTACCTTCTATTATATTTACTTGTAGTAACATTTCAATTATAACTTAAGTTTATAACAATATATCCTCAGTTCTTATTTATTAAAGGACTTCATTGAATCCTTTCATTACTTTAAGTTTTACTTGTATATTTTCCATTACATTTTCTTATTAGACATTCAACTTTTAAATCTTTGGTAAGTTATTTATATATGCTTTTTAAGAATGCAATTAAATTTTTTTACAAGTTTACTCATTTCTTTATATTAATTTAATGTTCAATGCTTGTAATTTCATTTAGAGGTTTCAATTATTAGTTAAATTCCATTTCACTACGCTAATTAAAACTATTAATTAACAGAAACTTAAGAACTAAATACCGAGTTTAATTTCAAATCATATTAAAATAATAGATAGATGTATACACTTACCATTTATATATCCGATTATATTTAAAACAATTTGAAATTTATATTTGTTTATCAAAATAAATCTGTAGTACAACTACTACAATGACCTTCCCACTTTGAGACTCGAAAATGAATGTCGATGATGCGTGCACTCATCACTAAAATTATTTTCCAGCGACAGAAAGGGGAGTATAGAACTTATTTCATTCCAGAATTTCTTCAAAACATTTTTTTCACATTATATCATAATATTTATATCAGAAAATACTTTTAAATAATATTATTACTATACTCCAAAATCATTCAAAAGAAATTTCAAAAAATCATGGAACTTAGGTTCTAAATTCCAATTTCAGTTATTTTTTTATTTTAAATCTTATTTCCAACCAATATCTAAAATTTCACCACCTAACAAACAAATATATTACAACCAAATATACCATTTATAAAATATATTGTTTTATATATAAAAATATACAATAGGCAAAATTATTTCATTCACCAATATTTCAAAACAAATATCGTGTCAGTCTGTCCTATTAAGTGTTTAGAAATCCCTATCGATGTCATAGCATCCTATGCACCAACCAGAATTTATAAATACAAAACGGAACATATTAACAGAATATCAAAACCTTTTTATAACACAAAAAAATACGCTCTCTCATATATATACGCTCAGCGACTCATCATAGGGTATTTCTACCCTATTAATAAAGAGTCAGACCCCACAAAGCTAAGGTTTATCGCTAAACCAAAGCTCTGATATCGAATGTAACATCCTACCTTTTTGTACGTTTTAAATCGACGATAAACCACACATGTCTCACTCAAACCATACAAAAGGGTGAATTGTTATTGGGGGTGGATAAGAAAAACGGAGAAAGAAACAAAACAAAATGGAATCTCATAGCGGAATGGCATAATATAATAATCAAATAACAGTTCATGAAGCTGTTTTACAAAACATTTGATTATACTTATACAACACGTATCAGAGTTACACATACCAGAGGATAATAAATAATGCAGCGGAACAGTATGAATGCAGTGGAATAATATAATAAATTATAGTAATACAATCTTCATCTTCGTCCTCCAGCAATAAGGTCTTCGAATCGTGAAATGCTCAGACAGACCCGAGCGAATTGAAAAGACAAAACACTCGAGTTAGAACAAAAAGATCTTATGTAAGTTAAATTAATGGTAAATAATATGAGTGGAACGGCGTTAGAGATGTTTACGGGATTTGACATCTCATATCGAGTGTCTAACGTGTGTGCAGTAAGTTAATAGATGCTCGGGATTCACATCTCCTAAGGATCCGTTAAACTATTTACAATGTAGTAATATTTCGCTATTATAATAATGTCTATAGTAAAATAAACTTACTTTTAAATAGCGTTAAGGAGTTACCCAATCTCCCCCTTAACAAAATAATAGTCTCAGTAGTCCATCCAGTATCAACGCATCTCTAGATCGGGAGACTACCCTAAATACTCCATGGGCTACGGGAGAAATCCAAAATCGTACAAGACGCGCTAGGGTAGGTGACACGGCACAACTAGGCATGCCAGAGTAGATATTGTGAGAAATGCGGATTACAGATCTTAAGGCTAGAATTAACACTAGAGGAGGGGGGGTGAATAGTGTCTTAAGGAATTGCTAAATCTTTTTGAGTTTATATTAATTTAAACACAAATGTATGAAGCATTCAGACATAGATATGATCATAGTATCAAACACAGATGCAAAAATAAAGTAAAAGCAATAAAGGAAAAAATACACCGGATTTTATACTGGTTCGAAGTTACTCTACATCCATTCCCGCATACAAGTACGGATTTCCTTTCAAAATCAACTTTTACAATTACACCCTCGATTTCAAGGCCACGAGGTACACCACTCCAGATTCACAATACTCTGGGTAGAGATACTTGATTTTACGGGCAACAAGTTCACCCAATTGATTTCACAGGCTACAATCACAACTTTTCTCGCTTGATTGATTTCACAGGCTACAATCGCACCTTTTCTCGCTTAATTAATTAGAAAGAAGCCTATAACTCTGAATAGCACTGAGATCTTGTTGAGATAGTGATAGAGAATCAAACCAGAGATGATCTAGTTAGATTCAATATTGATTTCGACAGAGTAATGGTAAAAATATATATAAAGAAATGTGGAAGAAGAAGAGGAGTGAAATTAGAGAAAATATGTATATAATGTTTAAAACTGCCCCTATTTATGGTAGAACAACAACCATGTCCATTCGTGAAAGGATATGGCGAATAGACACTTCCTTTGAAATTCAGAATTTTGAAATCAATTGCCACCTAGTCGACATGGGTAGATTGGGGTTGTCGACAGGTCTATGTAATTTGATAATTTGTTTTTTTTTCAAAAATAACTTTCATCTTGTATTAAAACTATTTTTAAACTTTATAAATATACTTAACTATAGTTAAAATACACAAATACGCATAGAGAATAATATATATATAATTTTACTATAATTTTATATTTAAATCTAAGTAAAAATGTTAAAAGTTAAATATATTATTATTAAAAGATAATTTTAAACAAAGGATAAATTGATTTTAAAGATAAAGATTATTATGAGGCTAAAAGTATTTTAAAACCAGGATAGATGTTTTTGATTCTTTTAAAAGGAAGGTTCTGAAATCATTTTGAAAACAAGATATAATTTTGTAAAAACATTTGAATATAAATTAGTGGATACAAAACAATATTCCGCTAGATTTTTCGTCGGTTTCATCCTACTTAGGGTTCCATCCCTTTAACGAGATCGAAGTGGATTCCATTCCACGAATAAATTGTATTTTAAGATGCCAGTGCTTTTCTAAGAGTTTTAACAAAATTCCTAAATAAATTACTTATTATTGAAATCTTGAACTCTTGATAATCTTGATACTCATGAGTCTTCAATCTTGATGTCTTCAGTCTTGGATCTCTATACTATACAGTCTTCATTCTTGATACCTGCATGGTTAAATCCTACATATATATCTAAACTATAATGTTAGTATTTATTTATGATCTTATTCTAAGATTGTTGTCATCAAAACCATCTTCTCAGGGACTAACAATCTCCCCCTTTTGGATGATGACAACCTTTGTTTGTAAAATATTACTTTTGTTCTAATAACTTCTCCTAAAACTAATAACTTCCCCTTAATCTATGCCTAACTATCCTATTTTATACTTCTCCCCCTTTGTTATCAACAAAAAAGCTAACTCCAAACTATATAACTCCCCTTTAATCTAGTACTATATGACATGTGATTATAATGATAGTGTTATCATAAATAATCAACACTTAATTCTAAAACTAAAACTTAGTCCTTAAGTGCGAACTACCCTAACTAAGAATCCATATATGATAATACTTATAATAGTGATAATATAAGAACACAGATTATTTATTAATTATTTATTGTTATATTTACATTTGCGTAGAAGACGAAAGTAAGATCATATAACAATAAGAAAGAGAAAAAAAGAAACTAATGTGTGCTCTTGAAAATGAGAGATCTATGAATCGAGAAATTTGGGTAGTGGAAACAGAAATTTCCACATTGTTCGACTAGTTTACCATCCTTGTCAAAGCAAACTTCGCCAACGCAAATGACTTTGTCGTCATCTTCAGCGTGTTCTTCTTCCTTGAAGGCTTCTTCTTCCTCGCTGTCCTTTTGCACTTGATCTCCTGAAGATTCTTCATCAATCAAGATCGGATTAGCATGATTGTCCATTAGAAACTTTTGCAAATTTCTAAGGATTTTGCCTTGCCGTGCTTGTTCTTTGGCTATTTTGAGTTGCACTACTTGAATTTCAGTCATTAGTTGCAGTGCATCCTTCAAGGAATCCTCCATTTTCATCACTCGTGCAAGCATCGTTCGTTGAAATGGTCCAGTAGAAGGAGAAGGGAATGAAAAGGTTGAATTTTTGTTTGATTTGGAAGAGGAGGCCATTGTTTAATTGTTTTCAGAAGATAGATCAGAGAAAGAACATAAAGAATGAACAAAATTTCGAAATAGGAAGAATATATAACCACTTATTTGAACTTTGGTGGGAAAATTTCAAAAATTTCAAAAATCGTTACATGTCGACAAGGGTAAGGGAGGGTTGTCGACATGGTACTTGATATTTTTGCTATTTGATTTATTGTAATTTTTAATTATACTTTGTAATTTATTCCATATTTCAGTTATTGAACAAATACCTAATTCTCTTCTTAATTTAGTAAATATAGATTCATTTAAGGGTTTTGTTAAGATATCAGCAATTTGGATCTCAGAATTGATATAATCGAAAGTAATTACTTCCTTGCATATATATTACTTGAGAACAAGCCAAAGAAGCAGAAATATACTCTGTTTCGGTTGTTGATAAAGATACCGTGTTTTGCTTTTTACTAAACCGGAAAATCAGAGAATGCCCCAAAAAATGACAAGTTCCACTTCGGTCTGATTTACAACTAGCATAATCAGCATCACAGTAAGATATTAATTCAAAAGAATCATTTTTAGGATAAAATAAGCCATAATCAAAGCTGTATTTAACATATCTTATGATACATTTTACAGCTTTTAAGTGTGTCTCTTTAGGTTGGGATTGATATCTTGCACAGAGACAAACACTATGCATGATATTAGGTCTACTAGCAGTGGTATAGAGTAGTGATCCAATCATTCCCCTATATAATTTTTGATCAACATCTTTCGAGAGATCTTCTTTACTTAGGTATTCATTGGTTGCCATGGGAGTGGGTTTTCCACTTGCAGTAGTCAAACCAAATTTACTAACTAGGTCTTTAGCATATTTTTCTTAAGTAATAAAGATACCATTATCTAATTGTTTTATTGCAATCCTAGAAAGAAGTTTAATTCACCCATAGACTCATCTCAAACTCTTTTGTCAATATTTCAGAAAATTCTTTTTTCATTTCAAAATTAGTTGATCCAAAAATGATATCATCTACATAAACTTGTACTAGTTGAATATCATTTTTATTTCTTTTAATAAAAAGAGTATTATCTACTTTACCAATTTCAAAGTTTGATTATAATAAATAAGATCTTAATCTATCATACCAGACTCTAGGAGCTTATTTTAGACTATATAGAGCTTTATTAAGTTTGTAAACATGATTTGGTAATTTTTCATTTTCAAAAAGTGGTGGTTGTTCAACATATACTTCCTCTTTTACAAATCCATTTAAAAAGGCACTTTTAACATCCATTTGATATAATTTGAAATTATTATGATTTGCGAAAGCAAGTAGAATCCTAATGGCTTCTAATCTTGCTACGGGAGCAAAGGTTTCATCAAAATCTATTCCTTCTTCTTGACAATAACCTTGAGCGACTAACCGGGCTTTATTTCTAACAACCTCTCCTTGTTCATTCATTTTATTTTTATAAACCCATTTAGTTCCAATTATAGTTTTATTTTCAGGTCAAGGAACAAGTTACAAACATCATTCCTAGTGAATTGAGTTAGTTCTTCTTGCATAGCCAAAATCCATGAATCATCAGTTGATGCTTCTTTTGGATTTTTGGGTTCAATAGTTGATATAAAGGCTACGTTGCTCATTCTATTTAGTTGATTTCTAGTTGTAACAACAGATTGCATATCTCCTAGTATATTTTCTATAGGATGATCTTTTAAAAGTTTAATCTTTTTATTAGGATGATTAATTTCATTATTAGTTTCAGTTGACTCTTGATTTTGAGTGATTAAATCCTCTTCATCATTTGTATCTTCCAAATTTTTGAGGCTTTCATCGAATGAAACATGCATTGTTTCTTTGATGGTGTTAGCTCCTAAATTAAACACTTTGTATGCTTTACTTTTATGAGAATATCCGATAAAGATACCTTTGTCGGATTTAGGATCAGATTTATCTAAATTATCTTTTGTATTAAAACAAAATATTTACTTCCAAAAATTCTAAAATAAGATACCTTAGGTTTCTTTGAATGAAGAAGTTCATAAGTTGTCTTACCAGTTAAAGGTCTAATTAAAATTATGTTTAAAATATAAAAGGCAGTAGCAACTGCTTCTGCCCAAAAATATTTTGGTAATTTACTATCGGAAAGCATAGTTCTCACGCACTCTTGAATCGTCCTATTATTACGTTCTACTACTCTGTTTTATTGTGGAGTTCTTGGAAATGAAAATTTGTGAGTTATTCCCTTTTTATTGCAGAATTCCTCAAACTTTTCATTTTCAAATTCACCACCATGATCTCGATGGATGGTTATAATTTTAAGAGAAAGTTGATTTTGAATCCTTTTTGTAAAGTTCTTAAAACATTCAAAAGTATCTCTTTTATGTTTCAAAAACATTGTCCATGTAAATCTAGAATAATCACCTACAATTACAAAAACATATTTACTATGATTTATTGATAGAATTTGAGACGGACCAAACAAATCATGTAACGACCCGGAAATTTCGATCTTGAAAATTCCAGATAGTTAGAAGAGAAGAAACAGAAAAACAAACTCAGAATCTCACATTCACAGTAGATAAAATATAATATCAAATAATATTCTTTACACAAAGAAAACTGTACCGGTCAATTACATTTTTATACATCAGAGTTACAATATTTACACAAACATGGGACAATTTAAATAACTTGTCCCAGATATACTACAATATAACACAGCGGAATACACTCTATACGTTCATGCCATCCAGCTCGCCTCCTGAGCTCCAGAACGTCCTTACTTGAAAATTTGTAATACTCGGTCTGACTCGAGCATTACATCAAAGTAACACCCGGGTCAGGCTGGAAACCAGCGTGAGTAAACCCATATAATTTGAAATACTAAGTTCATACCATAAAAGAAAAAACCGGGGTAACTCGTACTACGAGTTCTAATCTTATTTAAGTCAATCATTTATCTCAAAACAATATTCAAGAATCGTTATCCAGTTTAAATGTCCATGATACTTAACTTATTTCATTCCAACCTGTTTGTTTCTAACCAAACTATAAAGAATTACTGTAGATTACTAATCGAAGTGGTTTCGAGTAGTTACTAACTCCCAACTCCGGTCTCTTCGAATCCAATGTCATCTAAACCCAAGTTATTCATTTAAATTCAATTCAACTTTAATTACCGGATAACATTTTACACAGCAATTCATCACGATTGATAACAATACTATACTATCTACCTAAACATATCATATCAGAAAACATTTCATATCAGAGTTATCAACCAATTCAAGGCATTTAATCATTAATCAATCATTCATAAGCAAGATTGATCACTTCCAAAATTAATTCAATTATCTCTAATTAAATTAATTTCTAATCTTTAATCACTTAGATTACATCTACCCTAATTAATTACAAACCAATTAATTAATCATCTTAATTTTTTTTTCTCTAAAATTAATCACCCTTGACTAATTATCCTTTAATTACAATGAGTAATTAACCCTTAATTAATTACACAAATTAATAAACCTTCACCCATTCACATTAATCTCATTGGTCCTTAATTAATTACTTAACTTAATTATTCTATAATCAAAATTATTCTTTGATTAATCACATTTATTAATTTATTAACCCTTAATAAATTTCCTTAATTAATTAATCAACCCCTTTCATTAATCACACTAAGTAATTAAAACCTTAATTACTTCCCTTAAGTGATTTACCTTCAATAACTTTTATCAAGTAATTATCCTATTATCCCATTGGTAAATTTTCCTCAATTAATTAACCTTAATCATCGATTAATTTAACCTTTAGTTTTGATTAAATTACTTAACCCTCAACAGATTAGTCCTTAATCATTCAAGGTTTTAATTAACCTTAAGATAAACCATTTATCTTTATTTAATCCCTTAATTATCATATTAAAACATTTATCTTCATAATTAACTTACTTAATTAAATCATTTAATTTTGAGTTTCAAATAAATTAAGCATTTAACAAATTTAGGTTAACAAATCATATAACCTTGTTAACCAATAATTTTTAAACATTTACGTTTGAAATTAAATCTTTGAACTTGATTAAAAACTTGTTCAACAAATTAAATGAGAAACTTGGTTTAATCACCTGCTTGAAAACTTGTACATCTCATTTTTGTTTGATAAACTTAGTCCACTCCCTTATTAAACTGGTTAATCAAATTATCTTATTTTAACTTAACAAATTACAATTGAAACCCGAGCGTAAACCCACATAACCCTGAGTTGACGTTCAAACAAAATCTTTCTCTTCCCCTTAATTCCTTACTTCAATTAATCTAATCTATAGTCTCCCTGGCCCAAAATATTTTCGGCCCAAAATTTTCTTCTTCCTTCACCACTTCCTACCCGAACTCAAGGGTACGCACTCGATTCTTATCTCGAGCCAAACTCCATCGTCCTCGAGTTCTTCTTCGAAAGCCTCATCCAACCCAGCAACGAGACCCCAACCCAAAACTATATCATACACGCGTGTATGTGCACAAGACATTGGTGCCATCCTGACCAACTCCGACGCCATCACATGCTGCCGTTGATTACCCCAATCCATCCAACTACCCAGTTTCCTCACTAACCACCCTGATTCGAATTCAAGTAAATTCAACATCCTACAGAAAGCACCAGGTCACCATAATCCTCCAAGTTCACTACCTCAGATCATCAGAAAAATCTGATACTACGATCAAGCCTTCGCCTCGCCTCCATCTTCCCTTTTCCCCACCTCTGGTTCATCCCGTTGCTAGCACGACGACGAGATCGCCCCGCGAACAACCCAGACCAAAAACTGAGACTAAACCCAAAAACCGCACCTCCGCGCCTCCAAAGTGAATTTGAAACCTTCTGAACATTTTTGCCAAGTGCTCCTACCGTCTCTCCACCTCCAGCAGGAACCTCGCCTTTCCCAATACGCCCCATCACCAGAAAAGGGCAGAAACCCAAAAACGTTCATCTCTCAAATTCCCCTGAATTGCTACCTTAAAAATCATGTTTTGATTTTTAAAAATCCTAGTTTTTGATGACGAAACCAATTATATAACTGGAACAAGCAATCATTATAAACAAAATTTTGATATGTTTTAAGTCCAGTGTCTTCCTCCTTTTTATTTGAAAACTAGTTCAAATTGAACTTGAAATTATTTTTAAAATTTATAACTTGTTACAACTAACAAATTTTGTTTACAACTTGAAAACTAAATTAATTCTGGGAGGAATTTTTTTTTAAAGCCTGAACACTAAAGCAGAGCCAACAGTCTTGTGTAAAATCATGCACATTCTTTTGTAGATATATATTTACATACGATTCCCATCATATAAACAATTATTGCATCCAACTTCAAAAGGGTTATCTCATGCATCCAGATTTAAGATAGAACAAGGTTTAGTTTACTCACTGTTTTAAAAGCAGAGAACATGCTCCCTGATTTCCAGTTTTGATTGAAGACCTGAAAATGCTTCTTGAATTTGATAATCTGAAAAAAGTTTGATCTTTTAATTCTGTTTTGTAGTTGATTCTGGAAATGATGATCTAAAACTGAGGCTTTGGTTTGGGTTCTTTTTTTTTCTTATTTATTTACCTGGCTAAACTGTTTTGATTTCCCAGGTTGAAAACTGAAGCTTTGAATTTCAGTTTTTAATTTATTGTTTAGAACATGGCTGATAATGAAATTGATACAAACTGTGATCGGGCTTATATTTTCTTTCTTTAGCATTTGAACTGACTGAAGAGTGTGAGAGGTATGAAAATGTTTACATTATCTTTTTCTTAATTATTTTGAAAAATTAAACGATATAATAGACACTTGTTAAATTGTTAAGTAACTAATTACACTTGTCATTACTCCTTATTTATTTACTTACATTTTTTAAATGGCTTGAATTTGTATACAGTTATAATCATAATGTTCCCAATATGTTTATGTATTTTATATAATAATTTTTTTATTTTTTTATTTTCATATTTTATTTACATCCTTATGTTAAAATTCTTTTTATGTTATATATATACTTATATATAAAAACTAAGATTATTTTCTTGGAATTTTTTTAAAATAAAGCACATTAAATCCTATTATTTAATTCTTATTTCTAATCCAAGTCATAATAAAATAAATATACATAGATATTATTCTTTGATGTTCGAAAAATAAAGTTTACTTAAATAGCCTTTGAGAATCATCATGTTGAACTCAAAACAACAGTTCCTAATCATAACATATATATATATATATATATGTATGTATGTATGTATACATATACACTTAAAAATTTCAATATTATAAATTTTGCATATGTCTATTTTCATATTTATAATTCACCATAAGGTTCATCACTTAAAGAAAATTATTTATTATAATATATATATATATATATCCAGATATTTTAAAATTATCAGAATTTTATCTGCTTAAATGAATAAAACCAGTTAATTATCTAATTATCAGATGTTTCAAAAATCCAGATTATCACATTCCTCCCCCCTTTGAATCTTTTCGTCCCCGAAAAGGAACGAAGCCAGAATTATTAAAATGCTTATCATCTGAAAAAATTATTCTTTTGATCATTTAAAACACCTTTAAAATCTACATAATATTATAAAATAGTTTTTATAAAAAATACTTTTCATAACTCGATGTTTCAACAAGTCCTTCCTCGTTCTCATAGAAATTCGGTCATACGTTGATCAGGCGTAAGACTGAAAATCTATTAGTACTTGTTAAACCCGTTTTCAACACCCAGTGAAAATACTTGGAAAATAATTTTACTGAAAATATAGAAAACCTTTTTGAAAATAAAGGAAATATCTTTGGTGAGAATGCTCTGGAAATCATCACCCCATCCATGGTCGCAGTTACATCCTGGGTTATGTTGCCATCGCAGCAAAAGTCCATGTAACTGTAGGCACTTCGCGCCCCTCGATTACGCCATGGAACCCATAACAGACCGCAGTTACATTCCAGGGTTACGTTGCCATCACAGCAAAAGTCCATGTAACTGTAGGCATCAGCGCCCTCAATTTCGCTGCCAAAATAAAACTTCTCCACTCCCACATAGGACGCAGTCTACCGATATAAAATCAAATGTAGACTGTTGGCTCTCAGCGGCACACATACTTTCGCTATGTTGCCATAGGTCGCAGTCTACCGATATAAAATCAAACATAGACTGTTAGCTCTCAATGGCACACGCGACTTTCCCTATGGTCTGCAGTAGATCGCAGTGACATCGAGTTAAATGTCGTCACAACATAATTCAAATGCCACTGTAGGCATCAGCGCCCTCGACTTTTGCTACACACTACTCATAATCCTCAGGAACTAGTTTTGTCCGGACTCCTCACAGGATCAACTTTAGAAACTCCCCCTTTGAGGCTCAAGGCAGTACCAACCTATGGTACTCCTAAGAAGTTCATTTCAAGGGAGCGCCTTTTTCTCCAGAGCCATTTTCAAAACACTTTATACTATACACATATAGTATCTTCCAAATCATACACCTAGTACGAATCCCATATAAATCTCTTTTCTTAAAATCGATTATCCCAAAATTGATTATTCTCAAACTAGGCTTCCCAAATTCTAATATTGTTTTTACCCAAAAATCAAAAGCCTTTCCAAGTCCGTAGGTTCCAAAAAACCTTTTTCCAAAATCCTCATAAGATCCTTTATATATATATATATATATATATATATATAATTTTTAAAAACTCTGGATCTCTCAAACTTGTATAAATTCTCTTTTTATACTTCAAATACTTTCAAAAAAACATTTTTATTTCTGGCTAGATTCATCAAGGGGAGTTTATCATATATGTAACAAAGATACATAACTTTGTTTATTCCAAATCAAATATTCAAATTTGATTTCTTTATAAAGTCACTTGCCAAATTACTTACTTCCATAAAGTAAATTTCTACCATAGAAATATCCAATTTCCACTTTACTTCATTGTATATTTCACAAAATATACTTTTCATTTCAAAAATCATTTCACATTTCTTATCCATAAATTCCCAATATCAATTGCATTCAAACCCGTACGATGTACACATATCATCCGTACGCTATACCAATCTGATCGCTCACTCGATCATAAAATTTTACTTTCGAACTAGTATTGTCCACCCGACTTCCTAGTGCGCACTCAGATCTGGTTTCTCGATCAGAAACCGTCATTCTCCTTACATAGCCATAACTATGATAGAGAGTATCCAGAACCAATTAACAACCTATATCCAGGTTCGCCGTCGAAAATTGAGTGAAAAAAATCCCAACTCGGATCGATATATTATCTCGAAATTCTATGCTCGTATCCGGATCAAATCACTATGTAAATAGAATAATATACGTACATCCTACGTATTTATCTTTATTGGTTATTAGCCAAATCAATCACCTTTTCTATTCACATTTCCTTTAATTCCTGTTCACTTATTCACATTTTCCTTAATCCCCATTTGGATTATCACTTCAATTCTTATCTCAGTTGGGTATTTAATCAATAATAGTTTGAACTCTGACCAGTTTATATTTAGAAAATAGCTTGAAAATTTTAAAAATAGAGAAATAATTGAAAAATATTTATCAGTTTGTAAAATATTTGTAAAATAGTTATGTAATTGTAAAATTTTGAAAAATAGTAAGATAATTGCAAAATAGTTGTAAAATAGTAACTAGTTATAAAGTAGTTGGAAAAATAATAATTAGTTTACAAAATAGTTAAATAGTTCCGAAAGTAGTTGTTAAATAAATATAATATAGTTTTGGAATTTAAAAAGAAAAGTTGTATAGTAAATAGTTAGGAAAATAGATTTAAAACAGTTTATCTCAAAATGATTTATTTAAAAATAGTCCAGAGCCAAACTGTTCAATTCCCTATCAACTCAATTTAAATTTCCACTTCCATTTAAATTGACTCAATTCAAATTTGAATAACTTCAATTTCCCTTGAACTTGATGTATCCCAAATTCAAGTTGAATTAACCTCAATTTCTTTCCGAATTCAAATCAAATTCCATTTGATTTAAACATGTTCACTTTAACTATAATTCCAAATTATACAAATTAATTTAGACTAATTTCAAATTGAATCCACTTCAATTTCAAATCATTTCAATTTCTATGAATTAGTCCCAATTCCCATTTGAATTTGAACTCTTTAAATCTTCGATTTTATTTCAAATTAATCCTATTCAAATTTCCATTTGAATTTTATACTTATCCATCTTCAATTCTAATTAATTCAAACTAAATTCAATTTGAACTAATGAAATCTAAATCTCAACTTTAACCCATCTCGAATTATATAAATTCGAGCTAAATTTCCAAATGTTGATTTAACCTCTTAAATCAGATTAATCTTTATTTTTAAATCAATAATCAAAATCTTTAAACAATTTAATTCTGAGTCCAATTATCAATAGATAAAGAAAATTTTATATTAGATTGTACTACCACAAAATATTCCATACATTAATTGACTACATACTAGTAGTTCATACATTACATATATTTATCCAAAATAAGAGTCTTACAGAAGTCATAAATCTAGATGCCTTTCTATTACCTAGAGGTTTGGAAAGAAGAAAGCCCTACTATTCTTACAAGAATCCTTTCTATGTACTTCCTTTCAAAGGGCAAAGCCTGAACATACACTTCTCAACAGGGTGTCCCCACTTATAACATTTACCACAAAATGTTTCTAGCCTATCATCAATCTGGATAACCTTCACGCCTCCAACAGTACGTTCCACAGCTTTACTCCTCTTCTGCCTCTCGGAACAATTCCTAGCAATGTGTCCCGTCTTCTTACAATGATAGCAAATAGTCGACTCATTGACCGGTTCAACTGGTTTACGCTTCGCCTTTCTCACTTTAGGGCAATGATTTAGGAAATGACCTTTCTTATGACAGTTAAAACATAAGATCTCAGAGCGAAACCGTTGGAAGGTACCCTTCAGTTCCTCCCCTGTTTTACTACACTTGGCTGCGTAATGACCCTTATTGAAAGATAAGGTCCTGGTTCAGCCCTTTGCTTAACATGTTTCTCATACTCTTGAATTTCTTCTTCTCGATCCCCACGTGTAGCTGCTCTTTGCTCTCTACGTCTAATCTTCCATTCTTCACTCTTAGTCATCTCTCTCAAAGACTGAATTCTAGAGGGACTTCCTAGCCTATAAATTAGACTTAATTAGAAGAATTCAACTTTTACTCTTATATATATCAATTTGCTTACCAAGTTATATCTTATGTTTTAACACCTTTGGTTTTTAATTCCAATTAAAGTTTTCAAACAACTTCTTATTTCAAAATAAGATTACTTTCAAAAATATTCTGAATAATATTATTTATCATTCCTTTTAACAGTTTGAAAACAAATTTCAAATGTTTTTAAATCTTAGGATTCTAACTTCACAATTTAAAATCCCACTTCAATTTACAAGTCATACTTATCTAAAAGTTTACTCCCTTAACACATTTCATTTTGCTTTATCATTATTAGGAAACAATCATCCCAATATTTGATACAATAACCATTTTATTTTATTTTCGTTTGAAACCAAACTTAATTCTAATTTTTCTTATATGAATGGCACATTCTATTCAATTCCTATTTGGATATATATATATATATATATATATATATATATATATGTTTACCACTTAAATTCTTATTTAAATTCAATATCCAACAACCATTGTCGCCTTATATATATAAACTTATACAAAAATACTTTACCTTTAAAACCATTATATAAAAATAACAAGTACGCTCTCATATATATATATATATATATAGACACACACACACACATACACTCAACTCATTTTTAGGGTACCACTTACCCTATCCTTAATGAGTAAACCCAACAGAGCCAAGGTTCTCGCTTAACCTGGCTCTGATACCAAATGTAACGAGCCGGAAATTTCATTCTCGAAAATTCCAGATAGTTAGAAAAGAAGAAACAGAAAACCAAACTCAGAATCTCACATTCACAGCAGATAAAATATAATATCAAATAATATTCTTTACACGAAGAAAATTATATAAGTGAATTACATTTTTATACATCAGAGTTACAACATTTACACAAACATAGGACAGTTTAAATAACTTGTCCCAGATATACTACAATATAACACAGCGGAATACACTCTATACATTCCTGCCATCCAACTCGCCTCCTGAGCTCCAGAACGTCGTTACCTGAAAATTTGCAATACTCGGTCTGACCCTAGCATTACATCAAAGTGACACCCAGGTCAGGCTGGAAACCAGCATGAGTAAACCCACATAATTTAAAATACTAAGTTCATACCATAAAAGCAAAACCGGGGTAACTCGTACTTCACTACGAGTTCTAATCTTATTTAAGTCAATCATTTATCTCAAAACAATATTCAAGAATTGTTATCCAGTTTAAATGTCCATGATACTTAACTTATTTCATTCCAGCCTGTTTGCTTCTAACCAAACTATAAAGAATTACTGTAGATTACTAATCGAAGTGATTTCGGGTATTTACTAATTCCCGACTCCGGTCTCTTCGAATCCAATGTCATCTAAACCCAAGTTATTCATTTAAATTCAATTCAACTTTAATTACCGGATAACATTTTACACAGCAATTCATCACGATAGATAACAATACTATCACTGTCTACCTAAACATAGCATATCAGAAACCATTTCATATCAGAGTTATCAACCAATTCAAGACATTTAATCATTAATCAATCATTCATAAGCAAGATTGGTCACTTCCAAAATTAATTCAATTTATCTCTAATTGAATTAATTTCTAATCTTTAATCACTTAGATTACCTCTACCCAACATTAATTAATTACAAACCAATTAATTAATCATCTTAAATTTTTTTCTCTAAAATTAATCACCCTTGAATAATTATCCTTTAATTACAATGAGTAGTTAACCCTTAATTAATTACACAAATTAATAAACCTTCACCCATTCACATTAATCTCATTGGTCCTTAATTAATTACTTAACTTGATTATTCTATAATCAAAATTATTCTTTGATTAATCACATTTATTAATTTATTAACCCTTAATAAATTTCCTTAATTAATTAATCAACCCTTTTCACTAATCACACTAAGTGATTAAACCTTAATTACTTCCCTTAAGTGATTTACCTTTAATAACTTTTATCAAGTAATTATCTTATTATCCCATTGGTTAATTTTCCTCAATTAATTAACCTTAATCATCAATTAATTTAACCTTTAGTTTTGATTAAATTACTTAACCCTCAACAGATTAGTCCTTAATCATTCAAGGTTTTAATTAACCTTAAGATAAACCATTTATCTTTATTTAATCCCTTAACTATCATATTAAAACATTTATCTTCATAATTAACTTACTTAATTAAATCATTTAATTTAAGTTTCAAATAAATTGAGCATTTAACAAATTTAAGTTAACAAATCATATAACCTTGTTAACCAAATAATTTCTAAACATTTACATTTGAAATTAAATCTTTGAACTTGATTAAAAACTTGTTCTATAAATTAAATGAGAAACTTGGTTTAATCACCTGCTTGAAAACTTGTATATCTCATTTTTGTTTGATAAACTTAATCTACCCCCTTATTAAACTGGTTAATCAAATTACCTTATTTTAACTTAACAAATTACAATTGAAACCCGAGCGCAAACCCACACAACCCTGAGTTCACGTTCAAGCAAAATCTTTCTCTTCCCCGTGATCCTTACTTCAGCTAATCTAATCTATAATCTCCCTGGCCCAAAATCTTTCTGGCCCAAAATTTGCTTCTTCCTTCACCACTTCCTACCCGAACTCAAGGTACGCACTCGAGTCTTATCTCGAGCCAAACTACATCGTTCTCGAGTTCTTCTTCGAAAGCCTCATCCAACCCAACAACGAGACCACAACCCAAAAATATATCGTACAAGCGTGTACATGCACTAGTGCCGTCCTGACCAACTCCGACGCCATCCCATGCTGCCGTTGATTCCCCTAATCCATCCAACTACCCAGTTTCCTCACTAACCACCCTGATTTGAATTCAAGAAAATTCAACATCCTATAGAAAGCATCAGGTCACCATAGTCCTCCAAGTTCACCACCTCAGATCATCAGAAAAATCTGATACTATGATCAAGCCTTCGCCTCGCCTCCATCTTCCCTTTCCCCCACCTCCGGTTCATCCCCTTGCTAGCACGGCAACGAGATTACCCCGCGAACAACCCAGACCAAAAACTGAGACTAAACCCTAAAACCGCACCGCCGCACCTCCGCAGTGAATTTGGAAACTTCTGACCATTTTTGCCAAGCTCTCCTACCTTCTCTCTACCTCCAGTAGGAACCCCGTCTTCCCCGACACACCCCATCACCAGAAAAGGGCTGAAACCCAAAAACGTTCATCTCTCAAATTCCCCTGAATTGCTAACTTAAAAATCGTGTTTTGATTTTTAAAAATCCTAGTTTTTGATGACGAAACCAACTATATAACTGGAACAAGCAATCATTATAAACAAAATTTTGATATGTTTTATGTCCACTGTTCTTCCTCCTTTTTATTTACAAACTAGTTCAAATTGAACTTGAAATTATTTTTAAAATTTATAACTTGTTACAACTAAACAAATTTTGTTTACAACTTGAAGACTAAAGTAATTCAGGGAAGAAATTTTTTTAAAGCCTGAACACTAAAGCAGAGCCAACAGTCTTGTGTAAAATCATGCACATTCTTTTGTTCAGATATATATTTACATACAATTCCCATCACATAAACAATTATTGCATCCAACTTCAAAAGGTTTATCTCATGCATCCAGATTTAAGATAAAATAAGGTTTAGTTTACTCACAGTTTTAAAAGCTGAGAACATGCTCCCTGATTTCTAGTTTTGATTGAAGACCTGAAAATGCTTCTTGAATTTGATAATCTGAAAAAAATTGATCTTTGAATTTTGTTTTTTGGTTGATCAGGCGTATGCTTTTCTTCTGGAAATGATGATCTAAAACTGAGGCTTTGGTTTGGATTCTTCTTTTTTTTCTTATTTATTTACCTCGCTAAACTGTTTTGATTTCCCAGGTTGAAAACTGAAGCTTTAGTTTCAGTTTTTAATTTATTGTTTAGAACAGGGTTGATAATGAAAATGTTTACATTATCTTTTCTTAATTATTTTGAAAAATAAAAGATATAATAGACACTTGTTAAATTGTTAAGTAACTAATTACACTTGTCATTACTCCTTATTTATTTACTTACATTTGTTAAATGGCATGAATTTGTATACATTTGTAATCATAATGTTCCCAATATGTTTATGAATTTTATGTAATAATTTTTTTTATTTTTTTTTATTTTTATATGTTATTTACATTCTTATGTTCAATTCGTTTTATGTTATATATGTACTTATATATACAAACTAAGATTATTTTCTTGGAATTTTTTAAAAGAAAGTACATTAAATTCTATTATTTAATTCTTATTTCTAATCTAAGTCATAATAAAATAAATATACATAGATATTATTCTTTGATGTTTGAAAAATAAAGTTTACTTAAATAGCCTTTGAGAATCATCATGTTGAACTCAAAACAACAGTTTCTAATCATAACATAAATACACACACACACATACACTTAAAAATTTCAATATTATAAAGTTTGCATATGTCTATTTTCATATTTATAATTCACCATAAGGTTTATTACTTAAATAAAATTATTTATTATAGTTTAAAGCCATATATATATATATGCAGATATTTTAAAATTATCAGAATTTTATCTGCTTAAATGAATAAAACCAGTTAATTATCCAATTATCAGATGTTTCAAAAATCCGGGTTATCACAAATCAAGATGAAGTAATTCAAGAGGTTTTGAAGTTGAAATCATATCTTATAATTTAAAGGAACTTTTTCTAAGTTTTCCTAATTGACATGCATCTCATAAACTATCTACTTTAAAATTCATTTTAGGTAGACCTCTTACTAGATCATGTTTTGACAGTCTAGATAAGAGTTTGAAATTCAAATGCCCAAATTTCTTATGCCAAATCCAAAGGTCACTTGTATTTGCTAAAAGACACAGGTTATCATTTGAAACTTTCATATTAAGAATATAAATATTCTTTTTCCTAATTCCCTCAAATATTATGGTTGAATTATTATCTTTAGTGTGACACTTATCTTTTTCAAATTTAATTTTATATCCTTTACCGCAAAGTTGACTAATACTTAGCAGATTATGTTTCAGATTCTTAACTCGCAAAATATTAGTAATAATAGGAGTTTCAGAGTTATCGATTTGTCGATGCCAATCACATACCCTTTTGAGTTGTCTCCAAAGTTAACCAGTCCTCCGTCTTTGTATATTATATCAGTCAGCATATTTGGATTAGCAGTCATGTGTCTAGAGCATCCACTATCGAGTATCCATTTATTCTTTTTGATCTGCACAACTTATCCATTGTGAATTGATTCTGCAACACCCATAAAGCATGTTTCCTGCACATCA
Organism: Allium cepa; assembly: GCA_030765085.1. NCBI lineage: Eukaryota > Viridiplantae > Streptophyta > Magnoliopsida > Asparagales > Amaryllidaceae > Allium > Allium cepa. The sequence goes on from CM060941.1 coordinate 19,111,372, forward strand.
TACAATTTTGGCAGACAACTTGAATTTGAATATTGATTATATGCAGACTCAAGAGACAATGATGATCTGAATATTTCTAAACAAGTATTGACAAGTTTTTTAAAACATATCCGTTTTAAAAGCTTTTTCAAAAATCATATTACGAAAAACCTTGCTCTGATACCAAATGTGAGAAATGCGGATTACGACTCTTAAGGCTAGAATTAACACTAAAGGGGGGGAGGGGTGAATAGTGTTTTAAGGAATTACTAAATCTTTTTGAGTTTATATTAATTTGAACACAAATGTATGCAACATTGAGATACATGTATGATCACAAAATCAAACACAGATGCAGAAACAAAGTAAAAGAAATAAAGGAAAGAACACACCGGATTTTGTACTGGTTCGGAGTTACCCTACATCCAGTCCCTCACACAAGTACGGATTTCCTTTCAATATCAATTTTTGCAATTACACCCTCGATTTCGAGGCGACGAGGTACACCACACCAGATTCACAATCCTCTCGGTAGAGATACTTGATTTTGCGGGCAACAAGTTCACCCAATTGATTTCACAGGCTACAATCACAACTTTTCTCGCTTGATTGATTTCACAGGCTATAATCACACCTTTTCTCGCTTAATTAATTACAAAGAATCCTATAATTCTGAATAGCACTGAGATCTTGTTGAGATAATGACAGAGAATCAAACCGGAGATGACCTAGTTAGTTCAATGTTGATTTCGGTAGAATATTGGTAAAAATATATATAAAGAAATGTGGAATAAGAAGAGGAGTGAAATCAGAGAAAATATGTATATAAATTCGTTTAAAACTGCCCCTATTTATAATAGAACAACAGCCATGTCCATTCGCGAAAGGATATGACGAATAGACGCTTCCTTTGAAATTCAAATTTTTGAAATCAACTGCCACTTTGTTGACAAGAGTAGATTGGGGTTGTCGACAGGTCTATGTAATTTTTGATAATTTGTTTTTCTTTAAAAATAACTTTCATCTTGTGGTAAAACTGTTTTTAAAATTTATAAATATACTTAACTATAGTTAAGGTGCATAAATAAGTATAGAGAATAATATATATAAAATTTTACTATAATTTTATATTCAAATCTAAGTATAAATATTAAAAGTTAAATATATTATTATTAAAAGATTATTTAAAACCAAGGATAATTTTATTTTAAAGATAAAGATTATTTTGAGGCTAAAAGTATTTTAAAACCAAGATAGATGTTTTTGATTCTTTTAAAATGAAAGTTTTGAAATCATTTTGAAAACAAGATATAATTTTGTAAAAATATTTGAATAAAAGTTAGTGGATACAAAACAATGTTCCACTAGATTTTTCGTAGGTTCCATCCTACTTAGGGTTCATCCCTTTAACGCGCTCGAAGTGGATTCCATTCCACGAATAAATTGATTTTAAGAAGTCAGTGCTTTTCTAGGAGTTTTAACAAAATTCCTAACTAAATTACTGATTGTTGAAATCTTGAACTCTTGATAATCTTGATACTCATAAGTCTTCAATCTTGATATCTTCAGTCTTCAATCTCTATACTGTACAGTCTTCACTCTTGATACCTGCATGGTTAAATCCTACATATATATCTAAACTATAATGTTAGTATTTATTTTATTGTAACAGCCCGCAAATCCGTACCCCTTGAGTCAACTCTATTCTATGTCAATTAACTCAAGTTGTACAGAAATACGAACCATTTGGGTTAAAGAAGAAGAGGTAGAAGAAGAAAATAGAAAACAACAACAGAATCTAACCATCGCAGCGGTATAAAATATAATAAATAATAAATAATCTTTACTCAAAAGCATCTCGTAGGACCACGCCACAAATAAACATGTCGGGTTTTTACCTTACGATAGCTAAAACAATTTTTATAGAAATCATCTGATATTATAATAGGGTCTATATACAAATTCTTATAAAATAGCCAAAATTGTTACATCTATTAAATTCCAGCTACTAGCCACAGAGTGGGTAATACAAAAAAAACTCGTACAAGGCTCGTAGGGAGAATGGATTTCCAACTAATGACTAGGTACTAGTGTACCACCTGTCACAGTACGTGGCCTAGATCACCGTACCGAGGAATACGCCCTCTCCCCTACAACACAAGACCGGGACTACCACTTACTGGATAATCCCGAGTGAGATCACCCCGCGGTTGGCAACCGCCCACTAAGCCGAAATAAAAAGGGACATCTAGACAGGGATGACCTCACCCTGCTTGGGTGCTACCCACCTAGCCTTGCTGCATAACCCCTGATTTTCAGTCATTCCCATTTGATGAGGCTTGAGGCTAAGCGTTACCTTTTTAGAACATAACCCTTAGAATTCCCATCGTCCACCTGACGATATTTCGCAAGCATTCATCCATACAAGTCCGTCCCGGGTTCGAACGGAACCGAAGGCACTGTTCCTACTACATCCATTTTGGAAATATCCTCAGGATTAGTAGCGACTAGCCATTGCACTTCACTGCTCCATCTTCGAATCCAAACTCGTTTCCACGAAACGTACAAACCGGATCGAAGTGGTTTTCGAGAAATAAATCTCGATCCCGGTCTCTTCGAAACGATCAACGCATTTGTCCAATATTGATAGTTGGTGATTTAACTATCAATTAATATTCATAAACATCCATCAACCAATAAATAATTTCCCAAATTATTTATTTATCTCAAAATATCTTCACAAGATATATTTTCACTTTTCAAATTCCTTTGAAAACAGTTTTCAAAACTATCTCCCTTTCTCAGAATAAATTCCAGTATTTCTATTTCCACTGGAATCACCAAGCACAAAACTAGATTTTTCTAAATTAATTTAAAACACTTTACTTTTAAAAATATACTTCAAAACATACAGGTTAAAATTACTTTAATAATTTGTTAAAAATACATACTATATGAATATTTGAAAATAAGGTACTTAATAAAATATAAAACTAGATTTCTACTTTTTTTAAAACAAAATACTAAGTTACTTCTTAATAATTATTGCTAAAATAGATTAAAAGAAAATACTTACTTTAGACTTTAAATATTAGAAATAATAAATTTTACAAAACTTGCTTTCTTTAAAAACAACTTTAAAACATTTAATTTATATTTAAAAGTTTACTTTTAAAACCATGTACTTGGCTATCCAGAGAAAATTCCAACTTCAATCACTTAAATCAATTTCCCCAAATAGATTTTCAATTTATTTTATTTGAAATAAATTCTTTTACTTATCAGTTCATTTCCAAATTTAGTAGTTATGGACTTTTTTTTCCAGTTTCTTCTTTACTCTTTCAATAATTCAAATCTTAAATTCTAAATAAATGTTTGTTCTTTTTAATTAATAATACTGCATTTTAAAATTCATTAACTTTCTGTTTATTCAAATTTTCCTTTCCATTCTCAGGATTCATTTATTAGAATTTTAAAGTCTCTTTATTTCTTTTCCAAGTCATTCTTAAATTTATTTTATAATTATTTTACTTGCAATTTCACTTTTTTTATTTTCATTTCCAAAATCAAATTTATATTTTTGGTAATTCATTATACCCAATTATATCAACCAAGCCATAGCATTCAATACTTCCACATAATTCATTATAGAATATCAAATAATCAGAATAGAGAATATTAAATAATTTAAATAAAAGTTGAGGGGTCTAGTTGGATCCCTCCAACCTGTTTTCCCTGGATCCACAGACGTTAGCATCACATAATATACCAATTTCAAATTATACTATACAATATCACATCATATCAATCAATTCAACCATACAATCAATTATTTAAATTTAATCATTTAAATTTAAATTTAAACTGAGTGAGATTAACTCACATTGCATTTGTTTTGCAATTCTTCCCAATCTCGATTTGTTTCCATACTTTTGACCTTGAATAAATAATTTATACGGTTTATCAATATTCAAAATAAATCGAACAATTTAACTTCCAATTTAAAATTTTGATTAACAATTGATTTGGTTTAAAAATGATTTCCCCTAATGAACTTCCATCAGTAATTCAAATAATTGATTATCCAATTAAACAAATTACTTCCTTCATATATTTAAATAAAACGATGAGTTCTAGTATGTATTGTTATTATTAGTATTCTAATTCTCGCTGAAAATAATTTTCTGCAAGCATAAATTTATAAAATTTGAAGACTGCCTATATATATATATATCCCAATTTAGATTAATCTAATTCTAAAGTTAAAATTGTTATACCTGCTTAAACAAATTTTCCCCCTTTTTACTTTATGTTTATATATATATATATATATATATATATATATATATATTTATTTTATTTTATTTTTACCTAGATTTCCTTTTTAAACCCTACTGTAAATAAATTTAAAATCTATACCAGTATTCAACTTTCTTAACTGTATGCTTATAAACATATAAACTTTTAAACTGAAATAAAAAATAATTTGTTTTATACCTTACTGCCCAGAAAACAACTCCCACCACAAAACCCAATTCCAAAGCACGAAAAGAAAAACACGGCTGAGCACGCTAGAGGCGATACCGAGCTCCATCACCCAAGTTGCCATCTGACAGCGCCGTCGCCACCTCCACGTCGACCTCGAATATGACTCCGCACGCTCGAGTTCTCTAACACGAAGCGGTCGCGATTCCTCCTCCTTACTGCATCGAGAACCGTACGCCATCAACATCACCCCTGCCGTCGTCACCTCGGCCTCGACAGTTCTCCAAACGTCGACGAAAACCCCCATCGTGAAATCGCGAGCTCGTGAGGGTCGAAATCCTCACCGATGAATCGAGTTCGCCCTATTCACGAAACGAATCTGATTTCGTTTGAGGAGAGGGAAGATATTGATTCGGTTTACATGAAATTGAAAGAGGGAAGAAAATCACGTTTCGATTTTTACTTGATTTTGAAGATGACGGCTTCGACCATTTTTTTCTTTTTATATTTCGAACTTGCTTTCTGCATTTACCTGCTTGCGTGAGATATTAAAACGGAAGCGAGAGGAGACAAGACGCGATGTTTGCCAGAGTATAGGGTGGCTTGCATGTTTTCAGGGAACGAGATGATGTTTTGTATGCTGATGTAAAATTATTTCAACTGGTTGACCAGAATATAAATATATAATACTTTAAATTCAAATTTGAATACATATTATCTCGATTTACGTAGCTTAAAATCACGAACTTCTATCGAGGCATGCCACTAGGCGTTTATAATGTTATATCCCTATTCCGAATGCAATGGAAAAGGTTTCCAGTCCTAATTCGATCGTATGGAGAAAATAGCATTTGAATCGACTATTATCAATTAAATTTTTCAGCGCGTTTATATATCGTACGCTCACATAACAATTCCGATCAATATGAAAATTCAGATTCGATAACAATTCAATATTACGGAACCAATGGAACTAGTTTCGTCGAAAACCGAGACTGTGCCTCGGAAGGCTATTTTTAAATTCAATTTAAACGATATAAATTTCAAAACTTAACAAACCATTTTTAAATTTGATTTCATCACTTCTATTCTCTTCATTATTATCAATATAAATTTTATAAGCCTTCAAATTATATTTTAACAGGCTTAAAACTCTAGATTCAATAATTTTTCCAACTTCAAATTATTTAATTAAGTAATTAAATTATCAAATAAATTATGATATTCGTAATTAAAATTAAAATTATTCTATTGACTATTTAAAATCAAAAATATTCCAATTTTAAATGCTCGAAAATTCTGGGTCGTCACATTCCTCCCCCCTTAAAAGAATTTCGTCCCCGAAATTACTAATTAGGAAGAATGGTCCAATACCCGTTACCATATATATTTTTCAGAACCAACAATTTAACATCCTACCAACTATCTTTTTATTAACGACCCAATACCCTTCTTACTAACTTCCCAAACTTTCCCAAAATTTGCAAACAATTCTATTTGCCCAATCATTCAAGTTTTAATTTAAAACCAATTTTGAATTATCAAAATTTCTCAAAAATTTTCTAACTCTCTAAATTTTCGAAAAATTTCGCCAGCGTCTTCGTTGTGCGGCTGACTCGGTACAACTACAAAATGGCTCTACGGCCTCCCAAATCCAAAAAGAAAACAAAAAGCCAAGTGGCTCAATCCAAAATCCCAATCAATTTCATATAGAAACTTAAACGCGTACCTTTTGTCGAGCATTTCAAATTTATCTTCTGAAATCAAAATCAATTCTCTTTACCTTTATGTTACCTGCACATCTTACACAGCATATGTACCATTACAATATTCAAAGACATTTTATCGACTTTCTTACAAATGTCAATATCTATTAATTCAAATACTAACTTAAATTTTATTTGAAATATCAATTTCCAATTGAGAATGCATCATTCCTTACCTAAGCTAGTATAAGCATTTATGTATTTCTTATATTTATTTTCATCTTACCACTTTAGTTTATATCCATTCCTATTCAAATTGATTCTTCCATTTCCATATGAATTCAATTTATCATGAACTCTGCATATATAAATTTTATTTTTCATTTATTACCAATTCATGTCATTACTTTAATTAGTTTCATTTACTAACTTATTCAATTTTTCAGTTTTAAATCGTTTTGTCGTTATCAAAATTTTCCAAAAATTTTCTAACTCCCAAAATTTCTGAAAATTTTTGGCAGTCTCCTTTGTACAGAGGAGCTTTTGCAATTTGACAATAGATATAAATATATATACATCGACCCACACGGTCGAAAAAATCAAAAACAGTTCATATTTCCTATTTTTATTGCGTAGGCGTACCTTATTTAGCATTTTTAAGCAAGTAGCTTATTTATTTAGCCGTTAGCGTAACCAAATCCAGCCACACGGCTTCCATGTACCTGTACTTACTCAATTTAAACATGTAAGTGCCAAATATATGAAGTTTAACAGCATATCACTTATTTGCAATAGTTAAAACATACGAATTCTAAAAGAAATGCTCATTAAACAATTTCTATAAGCAATTTAAATATTCCAACATTAATTTTAATTGCTTACAACCAATCACATATCGTTTCACTTAATCCGAATGGTTAACAATTCACAAGCTTACATTTACTTTATTTTTAAGCAGACTAAACTCATATTTAATTCAATTGCTCTCAAAATCGATTTATTTTACCCTTATCAATACATAGAATTTTAATTACTTCCATTTACATCAAATGACAATTTATTCTATGCAATTTGACGAGATCCATGTGAATAAATAAGTACTTATGTTTTATAACCAACTTAAATTGATTTCAACTCCATTTATACTCAATTCTATTCCATTTTTAAATTTATTCACAATCCCTATATTCTCATTTTCATTGCATTTTAAATTTGAATCCATTCACTTGCATCTCATTTTACTAACCAAACTAGTTTCATTCAAAACCATTAACAATTTAGGTTCATCTTCATTACTAATTAAATTCCCTTTTTGTTTTAATTCATTCACAACCATTTATTTAGCTCGACACATTTCATTTCAATTTATTCACAATCTATTCGTTTGCGATTCATTTCTTCTCTGCATTCATTAAAACCATTCTATTGTCTTGAAAACATTCTATTGTTCATATTGTCTCTAAGTTATTTCAATTCTTTAACATTTTAAATGGTCTACAATTATTTAATTAAGAATTCCCTTCCATTTATTTATTCAATATAATTAGTTTATCCGCTCAATCCGTTATGAATTTTCATTTCCTTAAATATTATTTACAACCCACCCAATTCTATTTCGATCCAAATTTTTTTTTTACTTGATTCAAATTCAGTTCAATATCATTAAACTTGGCTTTAAGTTGAATTTAATTCAACTCTCCCCCTTAAATTCAGCTTAAGACAATTTATTTTGATTTATTCAAATTTTATACTTAAGCTCATTTTCATTTTACAAATAAATATTTATTCTCTTTTATTCAACTTGCTTCTATCTCAATTAAATCTCGTTTTAAATCTACAATTTCCTTTGATTAGTTATTATAAAATTTAACTTTCCAGATTCAACTCATTCAATTTATTACAAGGCTATTTCCACTTATTTCCACGTATTTGGATTTTATTTGCAATTCAAACCATCATTATTTTAATCCAATTTCATTTTTATTCGATACATTTTCAATTATATTTAATTTGTTAACACTTCAAGTCAAATTTTAATTAATAACTCAAGTTTGATTCTACCATTCTCTTTTAATTTACCATCCAATTTATTAACACAATTCAATTATATTTACTTCACTATCGATCCAGGTCGAATTTGATTTATAACTTGAGTTTTATTTTCAACCTTCATTATTAGCTCACAATTCAGTTTTATTTAACTACAATAGATTCCATTTACACATTTCATTAACTAATTTATTAACAAATTAGTTCTCCCCTATTTATAGTTCAATACTTGATCTTTTTTTTATAATCCAAGTTTTGATTTTCATTTTATTTTCCAATTCATCAAAAATATTTATTTTGGGTTTCTATCCCACTTTTTCAAATTTTATAAGTTACAACTTTTATTTACACAATTCTATTTATTATAGGCTTGAATATATCCATCCTTTATTTTTAATTCAAGCCTTATGCTTATTTATAACCCAAGCATATTTTATTCTATGGATTTTTAATTCTTTTACATGTCATTCTAATTTATTTATTTCAATCCAATCCTTATTCATCTTATTTTCCATTTGTTCAGGTAAGAATCTAATTCCATTCAAGAACTCAATTGAATTTTTATTCCAATTCAATTTTTATTTTAACTTAAATTTATTTAATCTAAATTCGATTTCAACTTAATTCGAAAAACAACTGGATATTATTTTCAGCCTATTCAATTAATTTCAATCCAGTTAAATTTTGTTTCCTAATCCAAGTTAATTTCATTTTTTTAACTTTTCACTTTAAATTTAAGTTCCGACATTCAAAGCTTATATTTCCTTCCTGATTTAAAAATCATCTCAATTTATAAGCTTACAACTATCTCATCAGGATTTTTAAACACCCGGCTTTTGGTTTCCCAGCATTTTGAAATCTCCAACATCTCAAATCACAATTCTGAAAAATTAAACCAACCCTGGTTTTATTCCCAACAAATTTCCTTTAAGATTTTTAGAAACAACTAGCTTTACTGAACAAATCAATTTTTTGGCAGCAATCCTTCACTTAGTAATTCGAAAATGAATAGTGATGATGCGGTCGTCGTCATCAGAATTATTTTCCAATAATCCAAGTGATTTCAATGCTATATTACTTCCAAAATCCATTTAAAACAATTTTCCTTCCAGAAGTACCTCCAAAACAATAATGCTATCATTTATCTTCAAAATACTTCCAAATTTCCGGGATTTTAAATTTCCAAATCCTGCTTAAATCAATTTTAACTATAATTCATTTGCACAGCTTATGCTCATGCAAATTCTCATTTGATTATATTTCAACTTATAATTTACGTTTATAATTCATATTTATAAATTTCATTTTAAAATTGAATTTATCTCCTTAATCTTTGGTTGTATTTACAATTTCTAGTTAAATTTCCACTCAAAATGATAATAATTTAAATATCATCATTCCTAACATCCAAGCAACCATATGTTAGCTAAATAGTTTACAATAGATTTTCTTTATATCAAAAATATATTTTGGGTAAAATTATTTCATTTACCCATATTTAAAACAATACCGTGTCGATTGTTCTATTCAAGTGTTTAGAAACCCCTTCAATATAGTTGTGCAGACTATGCCGACGAAGGTTCATATGCCACTCAATAAATCAATCAACACAATATTAAAATAATTTATATTCACTAACAAATACACGCTCATATCTATTAATACGCTCAAACTCATTCTAGAGTACTACGGATTCTAATTTAAATGAGTAATTCCCACCAGAGCCAAGGTTATCACCAACCTAAGCTCTGATACCACTGTAACAGTCCGCAAATCCGTACCCCTTGAGTCAACTCTATTCTACGTCAATTACCTCAAGTTGTATAGAAATACGAACCATTTGGGTTAAAGAAGAAGAGGTAGAAGAAGAAAATAGAAAACAACAACAGAATCTAACCATCGCAGCGGTATAAAATATAAAAGATAATAAATAATCTTTACTTAAAAATCAAATATATCTGTTTGTATATATATTACATCATCAGAGTACACCAATCACAGCTCAACCACAACAACATACAAATGGATACACAGCAACACAACACAGCGGAATACATATATATAAACAAGTAAGGAAGTACGTATCGTCATCCTGCTCGTCTCCTGAGCTCCACTGCATCATATCCTGTATCCTATAATACTCGGTCTGACCCGAGCATTATAGTTAAATAACACCCGAGTCAGTCTGGGATGCCAGCGTGAGAAAATCACACTCAATTTATTATTAAAGTTTCAAAAATCCTTTGAAAACAAAAGCATCTCGTAGGACCAAGCCACAAATAAACATGTCGGGTTTTTACCTTGCGATAGCTAAAACAATTTTTATAGAAATCCTCAGATATTATAATAGAGTCTATATACAAATACTTATAAAATAGACGAAATTGTTACATCTACTAAAATCCATCTACTAGCCACAGAGTGGGTAATACAAACAAAACTCGTACAAGGCTCGCAGGGAGAATGGATTTCCAACTACTGACTAGGTACTGGGGTACCACCTGTCACAATACGGGGCCTAGATCACCGTACTGAGGAGTACGCCCGCTACCCTGCAACACAAGACCGGGACTACCCTTACTGGATAATCTCAAAATATCTTCACAAGATATATTTTCACTTTTCAAATTCCTTTGAAACCAGTTTTCAAAACTATCTGCCTTTTTCAGAATAAATTCCAAGTATTTCTATTTCCACTGGAATCACCAAGCACAAAACTAGATTTTTCTAAATTAATTTAAAACACTTTACTTTTAAAAATATACTTTAAAACGTACAAGTTAAAATTACTTTAATAATTTGTTAAAAATACATACTATATGAATATTTGAAAATAAGGTTACTTAATAAAATATAAAACTAGATTTCTACTTTTTTTTAAAACGAAATACTAAGTTACTTCTCAATAATTACTGCTAAAATAGATTAAAAGAAAATACTTACTTTAGACTTTAAATATTAGAAATAATAAATTTTACAAAACTTGCTTTCTTTAAAAACAACTTTAAAACATTTAATTTATATTTAAAAATGTACTTTTAAAAACATGTACTTGGCTATCCAGAGAAAATTCCAACTTCAATCACTTAAATCAATTTCCCCAAATTGATTTCCAATTTATTTTATTTGAAATAAATTCTTTTACTTATCAGTTCATTTCCAAATTCAGTAGTTATGGACTTTATTATTATTATTATTTTCCAGTTTCTTCTTTACTCTTTCAATAATTCAAATCTTAAATTCTAAATAAATTTTTGTTCTTTTTAATTAATAATGCTGCATTTTAAAATTCATTAACTTTCTGTTTATTCAAATTTTCCTTTCCATTCTTAGGATTCATTTATTAGAATTTTAAAGTCACTTTATTTCTTTTCCAAGTCATTCTTAAATTTATTTTATAATTATTTTACTTGCAATTTCACTTCTTTTATTTTCATTTCCAAAATCAAATTTATATTTTTGGTAATTCATTATACCCAATTATATCAACCAAGCCATAGCATTCAATACTTCCACATAATTCATTATAGAAAATCAAATAATCAGAACAGAGAATATTAATTAATTTGAATAAAAATTGAGGGGTCCAGTTGGATCGCTCCAACCTGTTTTCCCTGCATCCACAGACGTTAGCATCACATAATATGCCAATTTCAAATTATACTATACTATATGACATCACATCACATCAATCAATTCAACCACACAATCAATTATTTAAATTTAATCATTTAAATATAAATTTAAACTGAGTGAGATTAACTCACTTTGCATTTGTTTTGCAATTCTTCCCAATCTCGATTCGTTTCCATACTTTTGACCTTGAATAAATAATATATACGGTTTATCAATATTCAAAATAAATCAAACAATTTAACTTCCAATTTAAAATTTTGATTAACAATTGATTTGGTTAAAAACTGATTTCCCCTAATGAACTTCCATCAGTAACTCAAATAATTGATTATCCAATAAAACAAATTATTTCCTTCATATATTTAAATAAAACGGTGAGTTCTAGTATGTGTTATTATTATTAGTATTCTAATTCTCGCTGAAAATAATTTTCTGCAAGCATAAATTTATAAAATTTGAAGACTGCCTATATATATATCCCAATCTGGATTAATCTAATTCTAAAGTTAAAAGTTTTATACCTGCGTAAATTTTTTTCCCCCTTTTACTTTATGTTTATATATATATTTATATATTTATTTTATTTTATTTTTACCTAGATTTCCTTTTTAAACCCTACTGTAAATAAATTTAAAATCTATACCGGTATTCAACTTTCTTAACTGTACGCTTATAAACATATAAACTTTTAAACTGAAATAAAATAATAATAATTTGTTTTATACCTTACTGCCCAGAAAACAACTCCCACCACAAAACCCAATTCCAGAGCACGAAAAGAAAAACACGGCTGAGCACGCTAGAGGCGATACTGAGCTCCATCACCCAAGTTGCCATCTGACAGCGCCGTCGCCACCTCCACGTCGACCTCGAATATGACTCCGTACGCTCGAGTTCTCTAACATGAAGTGGTCGCGATTCCTCCTCCTTACTGCATCGAGAACCGTACGCCATCAACATCACCCCTGCCGTCGTCACCTCAGCCTCGACAGTTCTCCAGACGTCGACGAAAACCCCCATCGTGAAATCGCAAGCTCGTGAGGGTCGAAACCCTCACCGATGAATCGAGTTCGCCCTAATCATGAAACGAATCTGATTTCGTTTGAGGAGAGGGAAGATTTTGATTCGGTTTGCACGAAATTGAAAGAGGGAAGAAAATCACGTTTCGATTTTTACTTGATTTTGAAGATGACGGCTTCGGCCATTTTTTTCTTTTTATATTTCGAACTTGCTTTCTGTATTTACCTGCTTGCGTGAGATATTAAAACAAAAGCGAAGGGAGACAAGAGGAGACAAGACGCAATGTTTGCCAGAGTATAGGGTGGCTTGCGTGTTTTTGGGGAACGAGATGATGTTTTGTATGCTGATGTAAAATTATTTCAACTGGTTGACCAGAATATAAATATATAATACTTTAAATTCAAATTTGAATACAAATTATCTCGACATACTTGGCTTAAAATCACGAACTCCTATCGAGGCATGCCGCTAGGCGTTTATAACGTTATATCCCTATTTCAAATGCAATGGAAAAGGTTTTGAGTCCTAATTCGATCGTATGGAGAAAATAGCATTTGAATCGACTATTATCAATTAAATTTTTCAGCGCTTTATATATCGTACGCTCACACAACAATTCCGATCAATATGAAAATTGAAATCCGATAACAATTCAATATTACGGAACCAATGGAACTAGTTTCGTCGAAATCCGAGACTGTGCCTCGGAAGGCTGTTTTTAAATTCAATGTAAACGATATAAATTCAAAACTTAACAAACCATTTTTAAATTTGATTTCATCACTTCTATTCTCTTCAGTATTATCAATATAAATTTTATAAGCCTTCAAATTATATTTTAACAGGCTTAAAACTCTAGATTCAATAATTTTCCCAACTTTAAATTATTTGATTCAATAATTAAATTATCAAATAAATTGTGATATTCGTATTCAAATTAAAATTATTCTATTGAATATTTAAAATCAATTAAATATTCCAATTTTAAATGCTCGAAAATTCTAGGTCGTCACATTTATAATCTTATTCTAAGGTTGCTGTCATCAAACCATCTTCTCAGGGACAAACAATTTCTTCCTTTTGATGATGACAACCTTTATTTATAAAATATTACCTTTGTCCTAATAACACCCCGTAAAACTAATAACTCCCCCTTAACCTATGCCTAACTATCCTATTTTATATTTCTCCCCCTTTGTCATCAACAAAAAAACTAACTCCAAACTATATAACTCCCCCTTAATCTAGTACTATGTGACATGTGATAAAAATCAAGTTTAATAAAAATCATACCCTCTAAAATTTAAAATTTAATAAATTTCACATCAAGCTTATTTGAGTTTAATTCTTAAATAAATTCAATTTGAAATAAATCACAAATTTATCTTCCAACCTTAATTTTATTTAAATCATTATAAACTCTATATTAAAATATAATTTAAATACTTAACCATATTATCTGAAATTAAAAAAAAACTTATTATTAAGCTTATTTTATATTAAGACAAATTATACATAGCTAAAAATCTAGGATAAAATAACATTTATGTAATATCTAAAATCAATATTTATCTAAAACCATATTTTTTTTTAAAAAACCATAGAAATCATTTCAAAATATTTTTATATATAGACCATGGTGTCTGTATATAATTTTTTATCCTGTGGTCAAGTGATACGGTTATTTATCATTTCAATCCATAATTTAAAATATAAATACGGTTATATATCATTTCATACCGCAATCGCGAATGAAATAAAAATCATAACAACTTGCAGTTTATAACATTATAAAATGCAACATTCATTCTTCCAATATCAGTCATCAAACATTTATCACAATCATCATCCGATTCAACCAATAACATCCGTATAGAACAGATAATAAATAACAGGTATTTACTGGCAGTTTATATTCAATAATAAATTCAATAACTATTTTGTCCAAATAAATTCACACAAACCAAACAGTCATAAATAAATTTCTAATCACATCATAAATCAATTTAACAAACATAAGGAATTTTAGAAGTTGTGAGTGGGTTAAAACCCTCACCTTTTGAATTTAAATTGAATTTAAATCCAATTTAAAACCAAAATTCAAACGGTCTTAGAATTCGTCCAAACCAGCATTAAAAAGTCAGGAATTTCGATACGATCCTAACGTAGAAAACCGCACATGGATTGGACCTCGTATGTAAAAGTTGCATTGATTAGAAAATTAAAGGATTGAAATTCAGATTTAGATAAATTAAATAGCTGGCGAATTAAGTGCTTACACATCACTAGAGAAGCCACGAAGCCCTAGCCTGGTCACGTTCAGATCAAAATCGATACAGCCGCCGTCCAAGCTTCTTAGACCACCAATGTCGCACGCCACGATCACCAAAGACCAAATCAAGCTAGCTCACCCTCCATGCCTCTACTAGGCTCCCACGGCCAAGGCAGCGCGATCGCCTGAGGTGCCCCGATGGTCAGCACCGCCGCTAGCCATTGAAGGCGATTTCTGGTGACTACGGCAATCAACGGCGGGAAGGAATACACCAACGACCCGCTCAACGACAGCAACACCCTCATGCCCTCTGATCGACCTGCGGGCGTATATCTACCGCACGAACAAACCCTACCTAATGAACGACCGAGACTAACCCATTGATTTCTGGGAAATGAGGATTCGATGCAAAAACGAATCACGCCACTGAATTACACTCGTCGAAAGATTCAAATCGATATATAGTTCGATAAATTTGAGGAGTTTGAATTTTTAATTTGATTTTGAATTGCAATTGGATTTGGAATAGAGAATTTTTATGCCATTGAGAAAGAGGAGCAACAGAAAAAATTATACGTATAGACAAATAAGAATAAGGGGTGGCTAGGGTTTATAATGAGATATATATAGGTAGGGTTGAAAATAGAAAGAACGGATCAAATTTGATTGAACGATATCAACCCAAAAGCCTGTTTTGTCTCCGAAACGAAAATGGGTCATCCCATATATCATATGTTTTTTAATATTTTAAACGCAATGGAACAGGTTTTAAGTACAAATTCTATCTTATGAAGAAGTTATGCTAAAATCAATTTATTTCAAATTGATTTCAATTAATTTCAATTAAATTGATTTCGGGGCATTTTGACTCCGTATGATCAAACGACAAGTCTGATCATTACGAAACATGAAATCCTTCAAAAATTCACCGTTACGGAACCAGCGAAACTGGTTTCGTCGAAATCCGAGTCAGTGGCCAAAATGGCTATCTTTCAGGTTAATTAAATAATTTAATATTAAATTAATTAATCACTTCTTCAATTCGACTTTAATTATTTACAATTTCTATCATTTCTGATCACAATTAAATTCATAATTCATTAACCAAAATTTCCATGTCAATCAAATAAGGATTTATTGCAAAATTTATAGTGTTTATCTTCAATTTAAGTAAATTCAAATAAATTATATTTTTAATTTCAAATAAACTAATTCAATTTGTTTTCAATCTCTTTATTCAGTCAATCATCATCTTTTGGATAAATTTAACATTGGTATCTATCCAATTACCCTAATACTTTTATAGCCATCAACTAAATTCATATTAACGTAGTTTTTAGTTACGTTTAATTGCATTGGATTTCAATCTAATTCAAAAAATTAAATAAATGGGTAAACAATTAATAATTATCACTATTTGTCTAATTTAATCCCATTTATACTTTATTATCAACCAACAATTATTATAATTACTTATGCATTGATTCTATCAAATTACAATTTATTACGTATTATTTCATCAACTACTATAGCTTTGAATTTATTCCCAATTTACTAATTACAATCAATTATAACCTTACAATTGTTCCAATTAATTAGGATTGCACTAAATTAGTTATTTATCAACTTGCATTAACATTATTACCTTAATTTACATTCAGTTACTATAAATCAATATATTATTTCATTGGTTAATTCAATACTTAGTTTTATTTACTTATTTTTAATTTTATAACCAAGTGCAACAATTTACACTATTTCATTATTGGGATTTCACTCCAATTGTCGATAATTAATTTTAATTACCATTGCTACATAACACTGTTTTATCCAATTATCAATAATTCTGTACTAATCAATCAAGTGATTCACTATTTACACTTGTTTTCTTATATTCACTTTATAACCAAAGATAGCCTTTCAATCACTTTATTAAATTTGAATTCCATTGACTTGTTAATAATTCACTTGAGTTAACTTTGTTACATTTCAGTTTAGTTATCATTTCATTCTCAAATTACAAATTCTTATTTCTTCCAGATTTAATTACCAAAATCATATTAAATTAACAAATTTAAAACATCGAAATTTACGGGTCGTTACAAAAAGGCCATGGGCTGACCATTTGGGTTATCTTAGTAGGTAGGGCTCTAGAAATTCGAGCATGCTTTTGACATTTATCACATTTCCTGGCATAATCTGCTGCATCGTGGTTTGCAGTCGGCCAATAATATCCTTATCGGAGTACTATCTTAGCAAGAGATTGCCCCCGGTGTGATCACCACATTCTCCTTAGTGAACATCATGTAACACTCACTTAATTCATCGTGGGCGATACACCAGAGTAGAGGAATAGAGTATCCTCTTCTATACATGACTCAATTCTGAATAGTGATGCAGCTTTACGAAGAATCTGTCTCTTCTCGCTCATGTGCTCATGCAGCATTCCATGCTCGAGGTAATTTCGAAACGGAGTCTTCCACGAAACCTTATCGAGAGTGATTTCAAATATCTAGTCTATCTCCATCAGATCAATGCTTGGGGAAGATAATGTTTCTACAGGAATAAGTCCCATTTGTTGTGCTTCGCCCATAATCAATCTTTCGATTGCGATCACGGGGTATGTAGAAGATGGCATAATAATCAAATTGATTAAGTATCTCCTGGACTCGAGCTAGGTAAGCAGCTAGTCTCCGATCTTTTTCCTAGTATTCACCCCGAACTTTACATACAACTAATTGTGAATCAAAATAAATTTCCATAGCAATAATTCTCAAATCTCGGGCGAGTTTCAATCCAGCAAGCAAGGCTTCATATTCAGCTTCATTATTGGTTGCACGAAAATCAAAATTTAGAGCATAACATATGGATCGACCTTCAGGGGTCTCAAGTACAACCCCAGCACCCGAGCATCGGTCGTTTGATGCACCATCAATATGCAGCTTCCATATATACTCAGAAGACTTGCTAGTTTCGGGCAAGTCTTCTGGGATGTTAAATTCAGCTATGAAATCTGTCAGGACTTGTCCTTGAATAGCTCGCCTCGGAGTGTAAGTAATATCAAACTGGCTTAGTTCAATGTTCCATCGAGTAACCTACCAGATGTTTCATGCTGCGTAAGGACCTGTCATAATGGCTGATCGGTGTAAACAGTGTTATGATGAGCTTGGAAATACGGACAGAGCTTCCTTGAGGCAATAATGAGACAGTAAGACAACTTCTCTAGCTTCGAATAATTTCTCTCAGTTCCGGTTAGTCATTTGCTGATACAGTAGACCAGTTTCTACACTCGTTCTTCCTCTAGAATTAAGGCAGCGCTGATTGCATTTTCTGATACCGCCAAGTAAAGGTACAACTGTTCGTGATCGATAGGCTTTGACAAAATAGATGGTGTGGAAAGATATTGAATTAGTGCTTGGAATGCGTCCTCGCATTCCATGGTCCATTCAAAATGTTTCCCTTTTCGAATCAAATCAAAGAAAAGAATGCATTTGTCGGTGGACTTTGAAATGAACCTGCTCAATCCTGCTACCTTCTCATTGAGGCTCTGGACTTGCTTTATGGTTCTTGAAGTTTCAAGGTTTCTAATTGCCCAGATCTTTTGGGGATTTTCTTTGATTCCTCGAGCATTGACGATAGACCCAAGGAATTTTCCGGATGCGACCTCGAAGTGACATTTCAGTGGATTGAGATTCATCTTGTATTCTCGAAGGATGCTAAACATCGATTCCAAGTCTTTAATATGATCAGTGGAGAATCGTGGTTTTACCAGCATGTCATCCACATATACCTCCATGGTCTTTCCGATCTGGTTTGCGAACATTCGATTGACTAGTCATTGGTATGTTGCCCTACGTTCTTGAGTCCGAAGGGCATGACTTTGTAGCAGTAGAGTTCTAGATCGGTTACAAAAATGGTGTGTTCTTGGTCGGATAAGTGCATGGGTATCTAGTTGTAACTGGAATAAGCATCCATAAAGGATAATAATTTGTGCCCAGCCGTTGAATCTACGAGCTTATCAATTCAGGGAAGTGGAAAACTGTCTTTCGGGAAAGCTTTGTTCAGGTCTAAGTAATCAACACATGTCCTCCATTTCCCATTTGGATTTCGGATAAGTAAGGGATGGGATACCCACTCCGGGTATAAGGCATCTCGAATAAACCCATTCGATTTCAACTTATCGACCTCTTCTTTAAGGGCGGCAGATCTCTCTGGATCCATACCATGCCTTTTCTGTTTGACCGGGATATACCACGGGTCAATATTAAAAGTATGGCTTATGATGTCTGGCGAGATCCCACACATGTCAAGGTGTGTCCAGGCGAATGCGTTGAGGTTCACCCAGAGAAATTTAACCAATTCCTTCCGCGTCTGTTGGCTTAACTAAGATCCAATCTTTATCATCTTTGAATCATCGTCATCGTCAATCGGAACATCGATTTTCAGTTCAGCCGGAGAAACTTGACTGTCTTTAGTTTCATCTTCACTTTCAGTATCTTTCGGGTCAAGTTCCCTCTAGAATTGGTTCGGGTGCAAGGGCCTGGGCCTAGGCACCAATTGTAAATTGTCAACAAAGCGGACGCAGAGACATTCCTCTACGCCCTTTCCTTTCTCCTTTCGCTATGCCCCGCATAGCTTAGCAATATAACAGGCTCGTCCAGCAGCCTGATCTCCTTGAACGACTCCAACCCCACGATCAGTAGGGAACTTTAGAGTCAAACATCATGAGGCAATGGCTACCCTGAATTCAGCAAGGGCCGGTCGGCCCAAGAAAGCATTGTAAGGGGAGTCTATGTTCAACACAACAAACTGCAGTATCCAGACTCTCCGGCGTTCTCCAACTCCCAATTCCACTGGTAGTTCCACCACTCCAGTGGTTATAGTAGCACTTCCATTGAAGCCATGAATGCGAGATTGACAAGGCTTCAACTCTTTATCTTCCATTTTCATTTGATCATATGCCCTTTTAAACAAAATATTTATAGGACTTCCACTGTCAACCAAGATCCTCTTCATCCAAGCAGTACCTACCTGAGCTGATATGACCAGTGGATCGATAGTGGGGGATTCGACCTTATCAACGTCTCTATTTCGTAACACGTTGTCATTGGTCATCGTCTTATGTTTCCTGGCCGGAGCCCCATCATCACAACTACTACAATGTTCAAAGTCTGCATGCCTAATAGAGTTGGCATACGACTCCATTTCCCTCCAACTTCAATCTACTGACGAGGACCACCACTTATTTTATTTATCGCCAACCTCCCACCGGTATGAGCGGGTTCCTCCGGTCTTGCCTGATTGGGTATATTATTCTGATTCGATGGGCCCGCACCTCCAAATTGCGGCGCCCATACAAACTGTTCCAACTTCCTTTCTCTAATCAGCTTCTCAATGAGAACTTATAAATGGCGACACTCATTCATATTATGGCCATAACACTCGTGAAACCTGTAAAAAATTTCCTATTTGGATCTGCCTCTTCGATGATGGCTTTGGAGCAGGCTTCTTGTACTGCATAGTATTTCAGGTTTGTAGATATACATTCTCCAGCGACATATTTAGAGGAGTGTAATTATCGAACATAGGAGCTCTACGTCGTGAGCCTCAGTTTTGATCTCGCTTTCAATTCTGATTCCCACTGTCTTTCTGCTGAGTTTGCTTATTTTGAATGTTTAACTGAACTTTTTCGGAACTCTTCCCGGACTGCTTGACTGCAACATTACTTTGAATCCCTTCAACACTTGGCGCCCCCGTCCTCCTTCCTAAACTATTTCGCATCTTCCTTTCTCAAGAATTGGGCTGCTTTGGAATAGAAACGTTCCAATGACGCAGGAGGCTTTCCAGCAGACCAATTTTCGAACTTAGAATCAGGATCAATCCCTTAGTTAATTTCATCGAGATAGAGTTGTCATTACGATTGCTTATCCTGCATATGCAGCATGAAATCTCTCTAAATAGCGTCTTAGTGTCTCTCCAGGAGCTTGGGTGACATTAGACAGAGTACTAACATCTTTCGAACTTGCGACATGCATTCAAAACTGCTCAGCAACTTGGTTACCAGTTGATCAAAAAAAAGGTAGATCAGGGTGGCAAACGAGTGAACCACATAGTAGCTATGCCCCCAGTGAGATCGGGAAGCCTCGACATTTAACTGCATCGTCAGCTCGTGAAACATTCATTAACCACTCGTACTTCAGAATGTGTTGGTTTGGATCAACACTTCCTTCATAAACTGGTAAAGCCAACATTCTAAATCGCCGAGGGGGTTCAGCATATGGTATGTCATCAGTGAAAGGGGTATGACTTCGAAAGATTCCTCAGTCGTCATTAGTGAGACCCTGACTCTCACGGATCATCTGACGAATCATAGTTGGTATATCCTGCGTCTGGACGTTTTGTGCACGTTAAGCCAAGGTATGGTCAGGTTCCACAATGTGAGGCTGGACCGGACGCTATCGACGGTCCATTTCTCGCCTCCTTGGTTCCAAGTCTTCGGAGGCATAGGGTTCGGGAGTATGCCCATGTTGAAGATAGTTCAGATCTGGTTGATTTCGGGCATCAACCCCTGGGCCAACAACGGCGACAGTAGCGCAAATGTCGGTGGTATAATGAGGAACAGTACCTCCCTAAGAGGAGGTCCAGCCTGGTAGTTGGTCGATGGGCCAACTCTTAGTTTTCTAACGTTCAAAGTAGGTTGATGTCTAGTGGCTTGGGTGTAGCTTACGTCCAATCGTGGGCGCGTAGATCTGTGGTTGTAGTCGGATGAGGCTGAACTTTTGGTGGATGAGTAGGAGGCCTGATCCCTCCTGGATCTCCTACGTCGTTGGCGGTTTAGTTGATTAGTCAACTTTGCATTGGCGTGCAGTTGTTCGGAAAGTTGCTAACGACTCTGAGTCAGCTCTTGCATAAGCATTTGAAACTCTAATTAGGTAACGGGGACTAACGGATCTGACGATCCGGCAGCATTCTGGTTAGATGAAGGCAGTTGTGCGGGATTCTGTCTGTCCCGTCCTTCTTGATCAGCAGCTGTGGAGGCGGTCCTTGTGCTAATCATGGCGAATAACGAAGTCCTTTCCTAGATTTGATGCAAACCTGAATAGGTTGGAAGGATTCTGAATTTGAGATTTCGATCTTCTTCTTAGATTTGTGCAATCCGGTATTGATAGTAGATCCAAAGAGCAGGAGAAAAACTGTGTTCTCTCAATGAAAGCACCAAAGTGTTTGTACCAAAATTTGGCACAACACTCTTCAGAAGTATTTGAAGAAATAAAAATGAAGAATAGAAATGTAAAAAGAGGATTATCTAACAAACACTTCAAAAACAAATAATGAAAGCACGTAGAAACACAATGATTTAGAGTGGTTTGACGCATAGCCTACGTCCACTATGAAACTGATGACTTTATTAATATTCACATGCTGATTACAATCGATTACAGCGAATTACAATGGCAAAATTAGAGTACAACAACAACCTTGGAGTATGATTTTTTTTTTCGGTAGAGTCTGGAAGTCAAAGAGCCAAAAGATCCTTTTTCCGTAGCTTTGAGTTGCTATTTATAGGTGTAGGATGCAAATATCTCGCTCAGGTCTCGAGAGACTTCTTTTGGCATATGGGTGGGCCTACCCGATTGATCCCAGCAGATTTTGACTCGATCTATGATATATACGAATGAACTTCGTATCAATCAAGATTTGATCCAATCGAATCAAAATTTGGCAGGAACATTCTCTAGGTTGTACGAAAGCTTCTGTGAAAGTTTCATAGCATTTGTACTTGTGGATTGCAAGTTATGATCGATGCAAGATTGCATTTTCTTTAGGCTGGCCAGTTCGTATCAATGCGTTCGTATCGATCACTTCGAATAGATACTGAGCACGTGCTCGCGATTTGATGTGGCGCTCACTCTTCGGATCGATCTACTTTTTATGCCGAGTTGACCGAGTCATTCCAAGATTTTCACCTTGTTCGCATCGATATTTGTTGTCTTGTTCGCATCGATCATATGCTTTGTTCGTACCGATTGATCTTAGCCTGTTCGTATTGATGGTCTTGCACTTATTCTTATCGATCGACTGACCTGTTATATTCGTATCAATCCATCGTCTGGTTCTGTGTGTATCGATGAGGAGTGTTTAATTCGTATCGATCTATGGTTGATAGATGCAAAGTATCCAAAGTGTTTCATCGATACGAAGTAAGCACTCATATGGCAGTAAATGTATACGAACAAGACAGTTGCCGATCGATGCGTTGTTTTTCCGATGTAGTCGAATAGATCGATACGAATAAAGTCAGTTCTTATGATGGATGCGAAGTAGTGCACTCTGATCGATATGAATAGATGCTCGCCGAGGGACATGAACTAGATCGATACAAATAGATGGTTGTGAAGTGATAGACACGATTGTGCTGATTTCCTTGGCTTGTATCGATCATATCTTGAGCATACGAACTCCGATTGACTTGAAATTTGGAACGTTGGCTTACTTAGTGTTGCTTATGTCATATCAATTGTAGCTTGATCTGGATTCGGACAAAATTCATCGACATCCGTAGTGAATCTGTGCTTACTCGACATACAAGATGAATGGTCCTTGATTTTCAGTCAATTCCTTGATATCTCGGCCTTTCCAAAAGGTGGGATAACAATGTGGAAACCCTATTTAATTACATCCAAATACCTTTCGATTTTAGATATAGATCAAAAATGATATTTTATAGATGAGTTTCAATTTTCATAATTTTTTGAATTAAATGTAGGTTTTATATTAATTTTCTAGTGAAGAAAATGGTTTGTTGGGTTATAAATAATTAACGGTTAATTATAAATAGTTTGGGTCTGAAATTTATATATGTTAGATAACATATCAAAAAGGATTTTATGAAATTTTTATAGAATGTTCCAAAGTGTTTTGATGAATATATAAAATTATTTAAGATATGGGACTTAATATTTTATATATTTATAAAAGGAGAAGGGGTATTTTGTAAATAAATTAAATGGTTATTTTTGAAATTATGGCAGTGCTTTTAGAAAAGAAAAATTAGCAACCATTTATATTCTGACAAACAAGGTAGGTTAGTTAAAAAGATTACTTAAAAAGGTTAAAAATCAGTTTTTACATGCTTTTAGCGTGTTTCGCCACTTTCGGCACAGAGGGTTCTGATTGAGAGCTTCCGCATCTATTCCATCAAAACTAATGCACATAGCATCATTAACCTGATACATAGTGAATTTTATAAAGGCGGAAGGATACGGGTCGAGAATATAAGTTTTGATGGGGTTGAGGCATGACTTTGTTTTAAATGAAAAATGCTCCTACTTTGCTTTCGATTATAGTGCTTTCGAGAGACAAATTGATTAAAGGAATGGTTCCAAAATGGTTGCACCTTTTTTTTGAGTAAACTACTTTCGACCTAGTTGGCTTTCGACTAGGTCGATGGTTTAATAAGAATGGTTTTAAAGAGTTTGCGCCTTTGTTTTTAAATATAGGCTTTCGACTAGGTCAAAACCTTAGCCGCCGCTTCTTACCTTTCGAAGAAATGCCTTCGAAAGGATACACTTTGTTTTTATAAACCCTACCACTTCTCCAATGCTTTTGGAAAGATGGTTTCAACACCATCACTTCTTTACTTTGGTTTTGGCTTTCGAAAGAGTTTCTTTCTACCATATTATTTGTGACCTTCAGAGATTTCTAAAGATTAACCCAAAGGTTTTAAAGATAAGGTCTTGAATGGTTTCGAATGGTGTTTCCACATTTTTTAAAATTGAACTCAAATGCTTTCGAAAGGTTTTAAGGAAGGTTTCTAAAGGGTGTTTCCCCTATACTTTCAAAAGGCTTCGAATGAATGGTTTCGAAGGGGTGGTTCCCCAATGGTTTCAAAAGGTTTAAAGGAAAGGTTTTTCAATGGTTTTGAAAGGCTATGTTTAAAGATTTTAAAGAGAGAATGTCGAAGGTTTTTAGCTTTCGAAGGAAAAGATATTTCAATGGTTTCGAAAGGTTTGTCTTAATGGTTTTGAGAGGAAGGTTTTGGTATTTCGGCCTTAATGAATGAAAAGGTTTATTTGGTTACGAAAGGGATACTTTCAATGAGATCGAAATAGGTACTTTCACAGGATTAAACGTTTTCATCAATAGAGATTTGGGTAAAGTATATATAGCATGGCAAGGGGATTTTGAGTAAAATATAGAGTACATATTTTCCTTGTTTATGTTTGATTTAAACGTTTTAAGTCAATTTGAGAAGAAAAGGTTTTCAATGAAAATTAAAGTAAAATGGCTTAGATATCAAAACGCCAGATGGTACAGGTATAGGGTTACACCCTATACATTAGCTACTAGCCCCTAGCTAATTTAGTCCTAAATTCCAATGTGTATGGTTTTGTCACATTTAGGACTAAAATTATGGTACACACAGAAAGGAATATTTGAGCAGTGTAGGTTATTGGTGCCTGCAAAACCATTAGGATCAGTGGACCCTAGAAGAGAATCAGTTAGGGAAAGAACATACAGAAGACTTGTCTAACAAATGTTAGGCCATTTTTATTGTATTGTCCGGTAGGTTCTAGTCAGCCAAAGGTTAGTAGTTAGTCAAACAAAACTATACTGTTCGGATAAATAGTCCATTTATTACTTGATATGTATGTTTACATAAAATGCTTTACAGTTTTAACCAGTTTTGGTTGCAGGATTATGATTTTCAAAAGATATGTTTTAGAAAGGATATTAGCGAGGGGAACCCGTTCCGCTAAGTGGCATGGTCTCACTTAATATCTTATATCCGAGATGTATAGTATTATTCACACCAAGCTTTATGTATGACTCAATTTTTATGTTTTCCCCTTAAACTCTCAGGTGCTCAAAAATGATTTAAGTGGGCCAAGGGTTGAGGATTTACAGGTTTTAGTAAGTTTGCGAAAAAAGCTTCCTGAGGCGAGCAGGTGGCTGACGTATAGCTATTTAGGAGTTGCAGTTCGTTTTATTTTGATGTATTTCCGCTGTTTTTGTATTAAGTCAGATATGACTATTTAGTGACTCTGATCAACCAAGTGGGCATCTTTATATGTCGCTTTTGGGGTATTTATGTAATAATTAATATATCTGAACCTGGGAAAGCGATGGGGTATGTAATTCGAACATGAAAGATGTTTTAAATATGTGATGTGAAAATATGTTTTTGAAATCTGTGATTTTGTTTCATATTCATGTAATGCAAATATTATGAATACAATTATCGTTACCATATTTGGTCACTGGAATTTAATACCATGGATGACTACAGCATCTGTAGCGCTTCGCTTCGGGCCTATAGATAGAGGATCTTACAACTTGGTACCGGAGCATGGTTTATGAAAACTTTAACTAAAAATGATTTTTGAAAAACATAATCCTTAGGATTTAGAGTTAAGATCGAGGTATGAGATAAATATATTGTAACATACCTGTATTTGTTATATATAAGTATACGCTATATCTCTAGTCTTCCATCTTTAT
The DNA here is from genome assembly GCA_030765085.1 of Allium cepa. Classification (NCBI taxonomy): domain Eukaryota; kingdom Viridiplantae; phylum Streptophyta; class Magnoliopsida; order Asparagales; family Amaryllidaceae; genus Allium; species Allium cepa. Next base: position 19,138,021 of record CM060941.1, read on the forward strand.
TATGATATTCTTCTGTGTCTCACGAGGTTTGAATACAGATATGGATTCAAGGAGAGTAAATCTCGTAGGAAGCACCATAAAAAATGGCAATGTCCGACCAAATACGAGAAGAAACCAAGGTCAGGCACAAGCTGGTAGCGTTGGTGCTAGAGTCCCGCAAATGGATATAGGAGCTATGTATCAGTTTTTCATGAATATGATGCAAGTGGGTGTAGCTGCTGGAGTAGTTGGAGGAGGAGTTTAGGAAGCTCCAGTGGCCAACAACTATGTTATTTTGAGTTGGGACTACGTTAGGCTTGGAGAGAAGCCATTTATTGGAACTGAAGATACTATTGAGTTGGAGATTGGTTGCTACATAGTGAGAGTATCTTTGCAGACGTGGGGCTCAACGATGAGCAGAAGAGGAGATTGGCATCAAGACGGCTTCAGGGAGCAGCTTTATTTTGGTGGAATAGTGTGATTGTGGCGGTGAATGAAGAGGAGATGACATAGGCTGAGTTCAAAAGGAGGTTCGAAGAAAGTAAATGTCGGTGATGGCGAAGTCTACCTTGCTTAGAAAGTTTGCTGAGATGGAACAAGGAGATATGAATGTGTTGGAGTATGTTAGAAGGTTCGAGGAGTTGGCTAGATATGGATATGCCACTGCTGATTCTATGCTAAGGAGAAATGAGAAATTCATAAGGGGGTTGAATCCTGAGTTGGCAAGAGCTACATTACCTCATATAAGAGAACTTTGTGAGTGGTTGTAGAGTTGGCTTTAAGACACAAGGAAATGTTTGATTTGTTGGAGAAGAGTAAGGAAATGGAGGTTCAGGTTGGACAAGGCCAGAAGATGAAATTATGTCATAAAAAGGGTGCTTAGAAAGGTGGAGCAGCGAAGAAAGGAAAGTCTGAGGTGGTTTATTATAAGTGCGACAAGAAGAGGAACTTTGCTAATGAATGCCATATAGGAAAGGCGAAGGAAGTGATCAGAAAGAACATCAAGTGCTTCAATTGCGATCAGATTGGCCACTATATGAACCAATGCAAGGAACCAGCAAAGGAAGAGAGAGGAAAATGTTTGCATTGGAAGCAACTACCTCGAGGCCAATAGAATAGGTGAAAGGGAAATCAATATTGGGAGGTATTCTTTAGATCCATGGTATGCATGTTAGCATTTTGTTCGATATTGGTGCATCGCATTCTTCTATATCTTGATGTTTGGTAGAAAAGCTTAACCTAGAACCCATACATTTAGCTACTTCCTTAAGAGTTGCAAATCCGATAAGAGGGTACGCGAGACTTGGGAAAAAGTGTGACCATTTAGAGTTTGACTTGGTAGGATACACCTTTGTTCGTAGTTTGCATGTATTTGATTTTGTAGGACTCGAAATTATATTGGGCATGGATTGGTTAAGTGGGTACGATGCTAGTATATTTTGCCACAATAGGAAAATATCACTTAAACACCCTGACTGCAGCGACTGGATTGTATATATAGTAGAAAGCCCTAACTGTGAGGTGAACTCTTTGCTGGGTGTTATTGAGTTATAAGATGAGTTGAATCGAGCTTTCGTGGTTAAAGAATTCACGAATGTCTTCGAGCCGATAATAGGATTGCCACCGAAGCAAGCCATTGAGTTTCAGATAGATTTGGTACTTGAAGCAAAACTAGTTAGTAGGCCGCCAAGTAGGATGACACCTACAGAGATGAGAGAGCTGACGGTGCAATTGGTGGATTTGGAAGGGAAGAATTTTATTAGACCAAGTAGTTCGCCTTAGGGAGCAGCCGCAGTGTTTGTTAAGAAGTCAGACGGATCGTTAAAGTTATGTACCGATTTTCGTAAGCTGAATGAGAAAACGATAATGAATCGATATCCATTGCCTAGAATTGATGATTTGTTCGATCAGTTGAGTGGAGCCAGGATATTTTTTCAGTTGGATTTAGCAACAGGTTTTTTTTTTTTTTTTTTTGAAACTAATATGTTTTTTTTAAAAAGAAAATATGGATTTAGCAACAGGTTTCCGTCAACTAAGAGTAGCAGAAGATAGTATATCTTTGGTTGTGTTTAGGACCAGATATGGATCGTACGAATGGTTAGTTATGCCGTTCGGATTAACTTATACACCGACATTCTTTGTAAACTTGATGAACCGAATTTCCAAAGAGCACTTGGATAGATTCATGTTGGTGTTCATACATGATATTTTGATATACTCTAAGGATGAGAAAGAGCATGAAGTTCATCTTAGAGTGGTTCTTTAGATTTTGAGAGAACATCAGCTGAAGGCGAAGTTTTCGAAGTGTTATTTCTGAAAGAAGGAGGTGAAGTTTTGGTCATGTAGTTTTAGAAAGAGGATTGGTAGTAAACCCAACTAAGATCGAAGCAGTGAATAGTTTAAAAGACCAAAAACAGTGACTGAGATAAGAAGTTTTCTTGGATTGGCCGGATATTATCAAAGGTTTACAAAGGATTTTTCGCAGATAGCAGGGCAGATGACCAAGCTAACGCGAAAAGATTTGAATTTTGTCTAGACCCAATAAGTGTGAGAAAGCATTCCAGAGCTTGAAACACTTATGATCTATGCACCTGTATTAGTTATTCCAAAGGGGAATCAAGATTTGGTAGTTTATACAGATGCATGTGGAACTGGATTAGGAGTAGTGTTAATGAAGAGAGGTAAAGTGATTGCCTATGCTTCTAGACATCTTATACCGCATGAGGTTAGATACCCGACTCATGACTTAGAATTAGTTACAGTCATTTTTCCTTTGAAGGTGTGGAGACATTACCTTTTGGGAAAGAGGTTTAAGTTTTATACAGATCATAAGTCGTTGAAGTACTTGTTCCCTCAGAAGGAGCTGAACATGAGACAACAGAGGTGGTTAGAGTTTATTTCTGCTTATGATCTTGGAATCGAGTACACACCGGGGAAGGCAACAAAGTTGCAGATACGCTTAGTAGGAAGTATCAAAATGCAGTGTTGGATATGATAGCAGCATGGAAATACTTGGAAGCGTTGTCGACTTGTAGAGTGCAGTGGAGATCCGAGGCTGGGTCTAGTGGAGAATCTGCTATGTTAGCTTATTTAGAAGTCCGGCCGCTATTGATTGAGAAGATTTCTTCTAAATAGGAAGAGGATCCAGTGTTAACTGAAAGATAAAGAAGTTAAGGGATGGAACAGAGAGCGATGACTTAAAGGATTTTGATCTAGACCAAAGTGAGTGGTTGAGAAAGAAGGGTAGATTATGTGTTCTAGATGTGGGAGACATAAGGAAGGATGTTTTGGAGGAATGTCATCTTTCGAAGTTCATTATTCATTCAAGAGGAAAGAAGATGTATCAGGATATGAAGAGAAGTTTCTTTTGAGAAGGAATGAAGAAGGATGTTGGCTTATGGGTGAAACTGTGTTTGAACTATCAGCAGGTGAAAGCCGAACATCAGAAGCCAAGTGTGTTGCTTTAGCCATTGGATATTTCGGTATGGAAGTGGGACTCTATTTCTACGGATTTCATATATGGATTGCCAAGATCTAATAGAGGAAATGAAAAGTATATGGATCATCGTTCACAGATTGACTAAGGGTGCCCATTTCATTCTTGTTAAGTCAACTAGGACGACGCCTATTTTGGCTAAGTTATTTATGAAGAATATGGTTAGACTACATGGAATTCCTAGTAGTTTTGTTAGTGGTAGAGATTTCTTATTCACTAACGAGTTCTGAAAGAGTCTACAGGAGAGTTTAGGAACCAAGTTTAAGATGAGTATTGCTTACCATCCGTAGATAGATAGACAAACATAAAGGGTTAACAAGATCTTAGAAGATTTGTTAAGAGCTTGTGTATTAGACTTTGGAGGATCATGGGAAGACCATCTATGACTAATCAAGTTTTCGTATAATAATAATTATCAGACTAGTATAGGGGTGACACTGTTTGTAGCTTTGTATGAAAGACCATGCAAGTCTCCCGCATGTTGGTTAGAGACCGAAGATTGACTAGTCCTTGGTCCAGATTTGGTAAGAGAAGTTGTAGAGAAGATTGAACAGATAAGAGCGAGAATAAAGGAAGCTTGGTCTAGGCAGAAGAGTTATGCTGATAAGAGACGAAAAGACTAGGAGTTCTCGATTGGAGATTATTTTTTCATCAAAGTATCCCCGATGAAAGGTGTTATCAGGTATGGTAGACAGACTTCCGAAGGCCCAAAATTAACCTCTACTGATGTTGCAGTCATCCATAGTTGCTATTTCTTGGCGACCAAATGTGGCATAGTTAGTATTGATACACAGGAACACAAGAATATGAAAAAAAATTAAAATTCCAATAAACAGAATTTTTCATTTCAAGCAAATTACAATTTGAGATTTAATTACATAATCTCAGACGTTAACCATGTTCAAATGATATATACATGTACAAAATATGATAAGAGCGACATATGAAGATATTCCCTTATGATGATTAGAGAACTAATAAATATGAACTTTACAGCTCTTAGTACGTCACAGTGGAAAACTTAAAATAGCTCTTATATAGCTAACAATGCCTCCTGCACGTCTCTAGAAGCTTATTTGTCCAAAAACCTGAAAGTCTCCCGCTCTCTGACTACTCAAATTAATTTTGAGTACCCCAGAGTTTGTGGAGAAACACAAACTTCGAATCAGATAATAAGTCTGGTATGAGTAATCCCTATCATCTCTTATCATAAATAGATAGCTAGTGAGACCACCCCGCTTAGCGGAATGGGTTTTCCCCTCACTAGTATCCAAAAAAAACATGCAAATCGTTTACTATGCCCCTGCGTCCAAAATGTTTAGTCTTATCATAATATGAAATAAAGTCATAAATCATAATCGTTGGATATCTCATCCATTCATTTATTGGATATCCCATCTAAAAGCAATATATTAGGTTCCCTATCTAAAAATAAATTTATTAGATTTCCCTCTAAAAACTTTAAAATGACTATCTGTCATAAATTAATAGGATTATCTGTCCTAAATCCATTTAAAATAACTGCAGATTATCCAATACATTGTTTTATAAAAGTTGGTATGGGCTATCCACCACATATTCCATAGTTTTCCTAGGACGACTATAAACCCTTGGGTGCCAAATCCCATGGCTAACCACCTTTGGAAAAACATTCTTTACTTTAGAAATTTGATGTGGACTATTCACCGCATATTCCGTGGTTTTCCTATGTTAACCAAGAACCAAGAACCCAGAATTTGGTGAAATAAAATATCACGATCACCATGATTATGTATAAAAATCATGATCCCCATGATTATTTATTTTTCCCAAATGTACCACCTATTTAACCTATTACCATTGGCAGCCCCAATTAGGTTAAATTAAATAAAAACACATTGATAGCCCCAATGGATATTTTCGAAAGCATATTTCCGTCTGTAACCCCAAACTATGTATCGAAAACACTAAACCCACCCCGATGTCCCCAAGGTTTAATAACATCCAATTTATATAAGGACCCCCCTTACGTTTTCAAACAAAGATAAGTATTTTATGTTATAACCCTTCGAAGTAACCCCTTTAAATTAGCAAAAAATTTCTTAAGGAAAAATGGCTTAAACAGCCCTTTGAAATCCTTCGAATGAAGCCCCATTCGAAAGCAAATAAACATCCAAAGTTAGCCACTTCAGAAGCCTTCCTTTTGAAAGCATCACAAAATCATATATTTCGACCTTGTCGAGAGGTCCTTCCTTTTGACCTTGTCTAAGGGTTTCATTTCGACCTAGTCGAAAGGTTCCACCTTTTGACTTTGTCGAAAGCCTGGGGTATCCCCCTATAAAACCATTTATAAACTTTTCGAAAGCAATGAAACTCAAAACCCATTGAAATTATTGAAACTCAAAACGTTTTGAAATTATTAAAGGTAACCCCTTCGAAACCTTTCGAAATCAAACTTTTGAAATCAAAATCTTTCGAAGTCAAAACCATTCAAAAACAGTGAAGTGTTGGTATAGGAACCAACCCTTCGAAATCAATGGAGAAAGGTGGCAAGTTTTATAAAAACAAAAGATAACCTTTGACTCCATCTGGTTCAAAAGGTTTAGAAGTGGTAACTATGCTTCAAACCTACCGAAAGCTAACCTTTCGACTTTGTTGAAAGGTTTCATTTAAAACAAGAACACAAACCAATCGAAACCTTTTTCTTTTAAACCATTTGACAATGTCAAAAGCTAGCAGGTGTATTTTCTTTAAAACCAAAACAAAACTTCATCTCTTTCGAAAGCTCTAACCTTTTTCCCCTAACCTTTTGACTTCATCCAATTCACTACTTATCAGTTGCCTGCTATATGTGCATTGGTATTTGAGCTAATCGAAAGGTTTGATACCTTTCGATCTTGTCGTAAGGTTTCGAACGAAGGCGGTAACTCTTGCCGAAAGAGTTGAAACAGTGAAAACACTGTTTAAAATAGTTCTTTTGTAATCCACCTGCCTTGTTTGTCTAAAACTGATCGGTTGCTAGAATTTTATATTCAAAATTGCTGTCGACTTTCCTTATTTGAAAATTTAAATAAATTTGAAAAAGCCCATTTCTCATTTATAATTATACAAAACATTTAAGTCTCGTACCTTAAATAATTTTATATAAGTATTAAAACATCATGAAAAATTCGGGAAAAATACCAGAAAATCAATCAATATGTTCTCTTTAACATATTAAAATTTCAAAGCATATGAAGATCAAAACCACTTCGAATTTAACCAAAACCGAATAAAAACATGTTAATTAATCCATTAACATTTAAAACACCTATGTTTTATCTAAACAAAGGTTTAAATGGTTATATCCTAACCAAGTCACAAACATGAATCAGGTATAACCCATAACTGATCCAAACATAGAAAAATAAGATGATAAACACGATTATTCATATTGATTGGTTGATTGGAGAATGAGATAATTTCCTAGCTTTAATTCCTTAGCTTTATTATTGCTCTTCCTGAAGTTTTTAATGGTCGGTCGAAATATAGGTGATGAGTTATGAATGAGAAAGTTAAAGTTTATTAAGGTGGAGGAAGAGATATATATTAAAAATAGAGCCCCATTTCCAAGTTTATCCCTTAGCAAAATTCCTCCTAAATTTAGTCAAGTCTTATTTTAGTTTATTCATTAAGACACGACCATTGGATTTATTAATCTCATCTCCCTAATTATTCATATTATTCTATTTAATTTATCCAATTAAATATCTCGAATAATGTTAACTAAAATTTAGAGGCATTACAAGATTCGTAGGACCGTTTCGTATTTTAGAGAGGATCAGAAAACTCACGTACAGAGTAGAGTTACCGGAGTCCACGATATTTTCCATGTATCTCATCTATGGAAGTGTTTAAGGGATCCAGACACAACTATAGCGCCAAACATGTTAGAATATTTAGTAGTGGAACCAGACTTAACTATTATTAGGAAGCCTATCCAGAGAATCGCAAGAGATGAGAAGAAGTGAGAAAAAAGACAGTCAGATTAGTGAAGTTCAAATGGAGTGATGTTGATAGAGACTATACTTGGGAGACTGAGAGCATGTTTAGAGTCGCTTATCCCTATTTGTTTGATGGTATGTTTTACCTTTGATTGTTTTGATGTGTTCCTTATCGTAATTTCGAGGACGAAATTCTTTAAGGATGAGAGATTATAACAACATATTTTTAGTAACATTATTTAAGAATTTTAATTAGTTAAATAAAATAAAATAATGTAAGTTGATTAGGTGATTGAGATTTGTGATTACTAAGGGGTAGCCATGCCATGTTAATGAATAAACAAATGAACTAAAGAACGAAGTGTTAAGGCAAATAGAGGAGGGGTAAAATAGGAAATAAAGCATTCTAATACCCTAAACCCTTAGGAAATCAAAACGCATGTTCATTTCATATTTTCTGAAGAAATTTTTTTTTAGTCTAAGACCGGCCACCATTAGCAAAGTGGAATAGGGTAAAATCTAGGATTCAAGAGAAGAATCAAACAACTTAATCAAGATAAAATCTCACATCCTTAATCACACAGCTAAGGTGAACAATGACCAGATCTCTTATTTCTTAAATGTTTTCGATTTTAAGGAAATACGAATTTATCTTGCATAGTTTAGCTATGATTTTGAAGGGCAAAATATTTATATGTACTTGTTGATGATTTATGCTTATTCGTATAGATTTTATGATATGTTTTGATGTGAAAACCCTATTTATTGACATCCAAATGCTTCTGATTTTAAATATAAATCAGAAATGATATTATAGAGATGAGTTTCAATTTTCATAATTTTTTGAATTAATGTGGATTTTATATTAATTTTCTAGTGAAGAAAATGGTTAGTTAGGTTATAAATAATTTATGGTTGAATTATAAATAATTCGGATCTGAAATTTATATATGTTAGAAAATATATTAAAAAGGATCTTATAGAATTTTTGTTGAATTTTCCAAAGTATTTTGATGAATATATAAAATTATTTAAGGTATGGGACTTAAATGTTTTATATATTTATAAAAGGAGTATTTTGTAAATAAATTAAATGGTTATTTCTAAAATTGTGGCAATGCTTTTAGAAAAGAAAAATTATCAACCAATTAGATTTTGACAAATACGGCAGGTTAGGTAAAAAGATTACATAAAAAGGTTAAAAATCAGTTTTTACATGCTTTTGGCATGTTTTGCCTTTTTCGGCACATAGGGTTTTGATTGAGAGCTTCCGCCTCTATGCCATCGAAACCAATGCACATAATTATGGGATTGTTTTCATCCTAGGAGGGGGATAAATAGGGCGTACTAAAAATTAACGGGGAAATAAAAATAAACACAGAAAGTAATGGAGTAGAGATCACACAGATTTACCCAGCTTCGGCAAAAACCTGCCAACATGCTGCCCCAAAGGTTTCTGCTAGAAATTGAGTAATCGGACGCTTACAAACACACATAAACTTGTGATACCTGCTATTTAATTAACCTAACTCTAAGCTCAAAACTCTGCCACAACTCAGCCACTGAGTTGGAATTCTTGAATTACAAAACCATAGTTCGCAATCTAGTTAAAGTAGAGTCCGGTTTAAAATAAAAATTAAAAGCAAATAAAAACAACTAAAATAAACAAAAGCCCTATATTAAAAGAAACAAAGCCCAATATAAAAGACCAGCCCAAAGTAATTAAAAACTGTCTCCCTTTCTATTCTTTTTTTCGTATGTCCAGGCCTATTTTTCCTTTATCCCTTTTACTAATCCACGCCGCCTTATTTCTTCGATCTGGAATTAAGGCTTTGGAATGGCTTGAAGCCGCCGCTTGAAGATTGAATTTCAAATTGATTGCTGGTGTGCTTTCGTTTCTCAATTCTCTTTGATGCTTCTTCATTCAGTGCTCTTCGATTCGCTTTGGCTGCTTCAAGGATGGGTCCGAATGTAGTATAAAATTGTTTTGTGATTTTATACTTTATTTGCTCTGTTGTTTTGATTGAATCAGAACTCATGATTTTTTTTCTGATGATAACATTGGGTTTAAATAGGGATAAAATCCCTAAATTTTCAATTCGTATATTTGGATTTGAATTCTTTAACCTTCTAGTTTCTACGTTGATATGTAATCGAATGATTGTGCAATTCTTGACTCGTTCATTTTATCATCGGTGTTTTTGATATATTTGTATTTGCTTAAACCAATTTGATTTGTTCCATTCGGCGCTCCTATGACTTGTTCATCCCCTTACCCTTTGTTCCATTCTTTGCTGGCAGTTTTTGACTTGAGATAAATATGGCTAGTTCATAATGTTTGTTCCATTTCTAGTTATTCATCCATGTTGAACTGCTGTGTTCATTCATGTATTCATGTGCTCACTTGTCCTTGATCATTTAGTATTCTCTAAACTGTTGCTGCTAGCTTCATTTGTACATTGCATTTGCTATGTCTGGTGCATTTGAAGTCTTTACTGGTCTGATTTTGTTCCTCTTGTAGTCTGGTCTTTGTTTATGCATTTGAGCTTCTGTCTAGTTGCCTTGATTTGTTTTTGAATTATGGTTCGGTTCACTCAAAGTTTTCATTCTGTCATGTGGTCTTGTTTTCCTTGACCGACCATGTATATATGTATGCAATTTCCTTACATTCGTGTACGTATGAGCATGTACAGACTTGTGACCTTGCTTTGGTTGGATTCATGTTGCATTGCTTTGCTTCTAGTTAACTTGCCTCCTAGTTATGCCATAATGCTTGAGATGTTGTTAGCATTTTTGTAAATGTTGTATGTTGTTTCCTTTGCACCTGACCATGCCTGAAAGTTTGTTGATTTTTGAACTGAGTTTTGTCTTGCATTTTGGAATCTGGTCTGTGACATGATTCATTGGCTTGTTGAGTTACATTGTTCACCTTGTTGAGTTACATTGTTCACCCGATCCCAAGTTTGTTTGCATGTTGAATTGCATTCATGTTAACCTATTTTTGAAGTGTGGTTTAGGTTGCCTCTAAACCTGCATTTGCTCACTGATTTAGAAATAACATGTATATATTCATGTATATACATGCATACATATGCATGTATATATGTGTAATTGTGTAACATGTGCCATATCTATTTATATTCGATTTGTACATGTATGCATTTGCACTAGTCTGTGAGATGGAATTGAGAAACGACCTTGTGATATTCATAGTGATATATTGTGAATATTATAAGTTTTTCGTGCACATATATTTGGTCCTTGTTAGAAAATATGAAAAGAAACTTCCCAAATACCTGAGGCAAAAATAAATTTTAAATTCCTTATATTTTTTCAATTTAAATTTGTTTCTTTTTCTAGTTTATCATGTCAGTGTTTATATTGCAGATAGTCCAGATGCTTGATTCAGGCTGGAATAAAGTTGAAAATCAAATACTAGTGATGCGAGAATATGCAGTGAGGTGAAACTTGGAAAGTGAAACTGTATTTGTTTAAATATTTATTTGATGATAATAAACATATATATATATATGTGTGTGTGTGTGTGTGTGTATTTAAATGTATTTGTTATTGTACTACTTTATTTTTCCACATAATTAAATAAATATTTGTTGAATAAAATAAATAATTCAAAATTCATATTCAAACAAATATTTTATTACAAATTCAAATAGTACAAATTTAAGCTCTCACTACATTTACGCATTTTCAATTACAATACAACTTTAATTACAACACAATTTTCACTTTACAACTTTCACCTCACTATATATTCACTCAGCGCTCGTATTTGATTTTCAACTTTATTCTAGTCTGAATCCAGCATCTGAACTATTTGCAAAATAAACACTTTCGTAGTAAACTGGAAAACGAAACAAATTTAAATTGCAGAAATAAAATTGAATTTAAAACTTATTTTTGCCTCAGGTATTTAGTGGATTTTTTCTATATTTTCTGACAGGGACCAAATATATGTGCACGAACAACTTGTAATATTCACATTGTATCACTATGAATATCACAAGGTCGTTTCTCAATTCCATCTCACAGACTAGTGCAAATGCACATATGTACAAATCGAATATAAATGGATATGGAACATGTATTACATAATTACACATACATACATGCATATGTATGCATGTATATACATGATTATGTGCGTGATATTTCAAAATCAATGAGCAAATCCAGTTTCAGAGGCAACCCAAACCACACTTCAAAAATAGGTCAACATGAATGCAATTCAACATGCAAACAAACTTGGGATCAAGTGAACAATGTAACTCAACAAGGTGAACAATGTAACTCAACAAGCCAATGAATCAAGTCACAAACCAGACTCCGAAATGAAAAACAAAATTCAGTTCAGAAAGCAACAAAGTTTTAGGCATGGTCAGGTGTAAAGTAAACAACATACAACATTTACATGACTGCTCACAACAACATCTTAAGCAATATGGCATAACTGGGAGGCAAGTTAACTCGAAGCAAAGCAATGCAAAATGACTTTAACCAAAAAAAAGTCACAAGTCTGTACATGCTCATATGTACATGAATGCAAGGAAATCACATACATATATACATTGCCAGTCAAGGCAAACATGGCCACATGACAACATGAAAACTTCAAGTGAAACCGAACCAGAATTAAAAAACAAATCAAGGCAACAAGATAGAAGCTCAAATGCACAAACAAAGACCAAACTTCAAAAGGAATAAAACTAGATCCGTAAAGACCTCAAGTGCACCAGACATAGCAAATGCAATGTACACATGAAGCCAACAACAATAGTTCAAAGAATACAACTGCTCAAGGACAAGTGAGAGTATGAATACATGAATGAACATAGCAGTTCAACATGGATGAATAACTGGAAATGGAACCCAAAACAACTAGCACAGTGGATAGAGCAAACAACAATACATATATACATGCACCAATCACTCATATACATACATACATACATACATATATATATATATATATATGTGTGTGTGTGTGTGTGTGTGTGTGTACATGGAGAAAATAGATTAAACTCGAGAAACTAACATCCAAGAATCCAAGTCAAAATCAAGGCATGTATCAGTAGCAGTTTTGAACAAGGTCAAAGAGTAGTTTCAAAAGTAATGACTAAAAGAAAAACATGATGAACCGGCCATATTTATCTCAAGTCAAAGACTGCCAGCATAGAACGGAACAAAGGGTAACGGGATGAACAAATCATAGGTGCATAGACAGAACAATTTAAATGGGTTTAAGCAAATAAAAATATATCGAAAACACCGATGATAAAATAAACGAGTCAAGAACCACACGATCGTTCAATTACAAATCAACGCAGCAACTAGAACGTAGAAGAATTCAAATCCAAATATACGAATCGAAAATTTAGGGGTTTTATCCCTATTAAAACCCAATGTCATCATCGGCAAAAATCATGAGTTCGAATTCAAGAAAAACAATAGAGCAAATAAAGTACAAAATCACATATTAATTTTATGCTACATTCAAGCTCGTCCTTGAAGCAGCCAAAGCGAATCGAAGAGCAATAAATGAAGAAGCATCGAAGAGAATTGAAGAATGAAAGCACACCAGCAATCAGTTTGAAATTCAATCTTCAAGTGGCGGCTTCATGCAATTCCAAAGCCCTAATTCCATATCGAAGAAATAAGGCATTGTGGATTGGAAGAAGGGATAAAAGAATAATCGGCCTGGACAAACAAAAAAGAATAGAAAGTGAGATACTCTTTAATTACTTTGTCCCGGTCTTTTACATTAGGCATTGTTTTTTTGATATAGGGCTTTTGTTTATTTAGTTTTTTTTTTTTAAATTAGACTCTAGTTTAACTGGGTTACGAACTACAGTTTTGTAGTTCGAGAATTCGCAACTCAGTGGCTGAGTTATGGCAGGGTTTCGAGCTTAGAGTTAGGTTAAGTAAATAGTGGGTATCACAAGTTTACGTTTGTTTGTAAGCATCTGATTACTTAATTTCTAGTAGAAATCTTGGAGGCAGCATGTAGGTAGGTTTTTGTCGAAGCTGAGTAAATCTGTGTATGATCTCTTTTGCATTACTTTCTGTGTTTATTTTTATTTCTGCATTACTTTATAGTACACCATATTCACCCTTCCTCCCCCTCAGGGTGAAAATGATCCCACAAGTAGTATCAGATCTAGGAACAAAAACCAATTTTATTTAAAAAATGATTTTTTCTTTCAAATGCTTCTTTTAATAATGCTTTTGCTGAAGGCCGGTCCATAGCTAGACCGCCTTAGTTCAATGGTGAATATGCATATTGGAAAACTATAATGAAATTTTTTATAAAAACCATAGATGCATGGTATATTATTGAAACAGGATATAGGACACCAATAGTAATGGTAGCTAATCAAGAAGTGGAAAAACCTAAGGATCAATGGACAGATCTTGAAAATAAACTACAAAACGCTAATGCTAAAGCTATGAATTCTATTATTTGTTCATTAAATCAAATTGAATTTAATCATGTCTCGCATTGTTTAACTGCGTAGGCAATTTGGCACAGGCTTGAACTGACTCATGAAGGAACCTCCTAGGTTAAAGAATCTCGCCTTGCCATGCTTAGTAGTGAGTATGAGAACTTCACAATGGCAATGTATGGACGACTTTTTAATCTTGTATACAAATCAAAATCTCTAGGAAAACCATACACAGAGCTGAAAATAGTCCGAAAAATCCTCAGAATTCTTCCATAACTTCTTGAAGCAAAAGTGACTACCATTCAAGAATCAAAGGATCTACAACAAATCAAAGTTGAAGAACTCATCGGAAATATCACCACTTATGAGCTAGAAATCAAATTCAAGGAAGAACGTCAAAGAGGTGATACGCGAAAGAAACTAATAGCTCCCAAAGGAACGGTGGAAAGTGAAGATGATGGTGATAATAAAGAAGCAGCTGAACTGGCACTGATAATAAGGAGATTCAAAAGGTGGAACTGCAAATATGGAAATCCTGCCTTAAATCAACAATTGAAGAACAGATCCATCAAAGTTCTAGACAATACAGAGAGCATGAGATCATTTGTCACAAGTGCAATAAACCCGGTCATATCAAGCCCAACTGCCCTCAAAATCGACTCAGCAAAAGAAAGAAAACGAAAAGGAGAAGTTTTGCAGCAACTTTTAAAGAAAGTGATGAAGATGATGATGAAAGCACTGGCAGTGAGAGTGAAAAAGAAAATTTTGTGTCTTCGAGGAGAAATAAGTGACAGCAATGATGACGAGCCAAGCGAGGTATCTAAACTTACTCACTTGCAATTGCTTATATATTTTCATAAAATAGATGGCTATTTTGATAGACGTAGGGAGAAGTACGCTAAAATTGAACCATAAAGAGATAGTTCGACAGAACTAAATAAGCATCTTGATCAAATGGTTCAAAACTATAGAAATGAAAGCCTTAATTGTGATAAGTGTCCATCATTTGAAGAGGAAATAAAAAAAATCAGAAATTAAAATTAAATCGCATGAAAATGAAATTCTGATTCTGAATGAAAGTAAAAATACGAGGAGAGAAAATTCTATTAATAAGTGCACTTTGTTATTTAATGAAAAGGAATCTCTCAAGTCACAAGTCCAGCAATTGTCTACAACTTTAGGGAAATTCTCCATAGGAGAAAGATCATTAAATATGCTATTAGGGAAACAAACTATTAATACTATTAGACAAGGACTTGGGTATATTTAATATAAAAAGGTAGAAGTGAGACTAATCATGTCAATTCCAAGTGAACAATTTGTGGAAAAATTGGACACAACCAAAACTATTGATGTTATAGACCCAAACACGCGAAAACCACCTCAATTTGTGTTTTTAAAGGCATGAATGTAAAATCTCCTAAAGTCAAGCAAATCTAGATGCCAAAAGGAACAAACATAGACTGTCTTGGTTCTACACAAACTTGTTTTTCAAAATCATTTGTCACTAACAATCATGGATCTATAAAAACAAATAAGCCATAAAATTCTTTCTCCAAGTAGGTGTGTTGGCAAGCTAAGGAACAACAAGAATGGTACCTAGATTCTGGCTGGTCCAGGCATACGACGGGCGAAAAATCTATTGAATATGCTAGTATATGATTTTTGTTTGACGATAATAAACATATATATATATATATTCATTTAAATAAATTTGTTAATATACTATTTTATTTCCACATAATTAAATAAAAATTTGCTGAATGAAATAAATAACATAGAATTTATATTCAAACAGATATTTTATTCAAACAAATATTTATTATAATTTTGAATAGTACAAATTTGAGCTCTCACTATATAGACACACACACACACAATTTCAATTACAATGCAATTTTGATTACATCACAATTTTCCATTTACATTTGCACCTCACTACATATCACTCATTCACTCGTATTTAATCTTCAACTCTATTCCAGATTGAATCTAGCATCTGAGTTATCTGTAAAATACATATTAACGCAGTAAAATTGAAAAAGAAATGTTTTTGCAATGTAAAGTAAAATATGTATTTTGAAAATTTTATTTGCATCAATTATTTGGGTTGTTCGTCATCATTTAAATTTGAATTCATCATACACGAACAACTAAAGACATGCACAGTGAATCACTATACATGCCACAAGGTCGTGCACACCAATATACAATTGATAAAATTACAGGGACTGGTGAGCACAAGGTCAAACCTAATCAAAAACAGGGTTCAACTCAAGTGCAATGCAAATCAAGTCACGACACGAGCATAAGGACAAACTCGAGCTACAATCTGGATTCAACACAAGTGCAATCAAAATGTATAAGTTTAATAAAATGGTCAAGGCAACTAAAACAACTCGACCGGTCCAAAATCAAAAATGAACAAGCACAAAAGGTAGTGGACAGCACACAAATTCCAAAAACACTTGATCCAGAGAACTTGAAGTTCTGTGGCAACCAAACTAAAATGAAAAATGCAAATACCAAAGTGAAGGCACTAGACTACATGAAGTATAATAATGACCAATGGAACTTGACTTAAAGTAATGCAACAGTGAATCAAAGCCTTAGCAGTAAATGGTGCAGCAACCTCAAATGTTACATAAAACATGACTACATCAAGAAACCAAAACCAGGCAACACAATAAACACAACCAAGTGAATATGCAACAGAGAGTGCAACATGCACATATGAAGTGGTGCACCAAGCAGCTAAACCGAATACAAGTGTAGATGACATAGTCGAGTTCCAATGCAAGCATATGAATACAAACTCAAGACTCAAATGTACAAAGACTCCAAGCCTGCAAGCATTTCAAACTTGAAGCATTACTCACAAAGTAATACTCACATGTAAACTTCAAGTGAGAACAGAGTGGTACAAGTGCAGCCTCATCATGGCGACCAGGCAGCAAATAAGAGTGAAAACTGCAGTGTAACTCGAACACAAATTTGAGCTAGCATATCAAGTACGTGTACATATAAC
Source organism: Allium cepa (assembly GCA_030765085.1). Lineage (NCBI taxonomy): Eukaryota > Viridiplantae > Streptophyta > Magnoliopsida > Asparagales > Amaryllidaceae > Allium > Allium cepa. Next base: position 19,154,947 of record CM060941.1, read on the forward strand.
AGTTCAAATTTTTGACTGCAACGAAAATGAATCACACAATATAACAAGTGCAACGCTACCAAGTTCAACAGCAAAATGCATATGGTCAAGCAACATTGTATCAAGTCGAGCAATGCTTCACAAGATACAACGATATAATATACATATGCATAACAGCATGTACCAAAACAAGCAATAGTGTAGACGACCAAAGTAGTAAATAAAATGGCAATATGAAGCAGTTCAATATTCAAGCAAGAATACAGCTCCAAAGCCTACTACATGATGATATAAAACAAAGAGGACTGCAACAACGCATACACACACACACACATATATGTATGTATGTATGTATGTACATATATGGAGACAACTCAAATAATAACATATCAAAGCATTCAAGAGAAACAGAACTGCACTGGCTCGAACCATACAAAACTGAGATGACACTGCAACATATAACACGAATATATACACATACACATACATGTACATATACATATACATATACATATACATATACATATACATATACATATACATATACATATACATATACATATACATATACATATACATATACATATACATATACATATACATATACATATACATTACATACATATGCAGTGAAACAGAAAGCAACAGCAAAGCACTTCCTACAATTAAATGCCAACAAGTCAGGTGATAGCAAATTCGAATATCATAAACGAAGTCGTAGTCAAATTTTCATAAAATCTAAGTGGCCGATATCAACAGCATAAGCAAGTGTAACAGCAGTTTCAAATCAAGTCAAAGCCGTGAGTCAAACAATTTCACAAAGAGATATATATAGTAAATCGAACAAAGTCCAGAAATCATTTCAAATGGCCGAAGTCAACCACGACCAAGTCAAGATAAATCAACATCGTTAGAGAATTCAAAGCCGTGGAAATCAAGGAATCGAGCAAGTTCAAAATCAAAGCCGTGTTAATCAAGTAAAGAACAAATTATACGTATTGAAGAAGTCTAAACAAATCGTATACACTCAAGAAAAATTGAACGACCAAGCTATAATATCAGACGATTTCATCGAATGAAATTATAGGAATTGGAATCCTATATAACCTAATCATCATCGGCCTAAATTGGCATTTAATTTCAAGTAAAATAGACGAACAATAAATCATTAACACTTGAATCAAGTCGAGCATAAGAAAATTGGAAAAATAAAATCACATACCATTTTTAACAATCGAACTCGACTAAACTAAAGCAGCCATGAAAAATATAAGTGATCGAAGAATAATATCGAAGCATCGGGAATCAATTCGAAAAAGCAGCAACTTCATCACGAAGCCCTAATTGAGGAACGAAGCAGCCATAATTGTAGACAAAAGAAAAGGAACAGGCCGAAGAAACAAAGAGATAAAGAGGACAATTTCTACTATATATTTTTTTGGACCGGCCTTTATATTTGGGCTTTAATATTTTTAAATCAGGGTTTTTTATTAAATTCTTTTTAAATTTGTATTTTTCTCTTTTAAACTTTTGTAAATTCTAGTCATGTGACTAGGTTACGAACTACGATGGTGTAGTTCGAGAATTCGCAACTCAGTGGCTGAGTTGTGGCAAGATTTCGAGCACAGAGTTAGGTTAGTCGATGGCGGGTGTTGTGAGTTTACGTGTGTAAGCGTCTGACTACTTAATTTCTAGTAGAAACCATGGGGGCAGTACGTAGGCAGGGTTTTAACGAAGCTGGGTAAATCCGTGTTGTTCTGTTTCTGTGTATTATATTCTGCTATTATCAGTGCTTTAATTATTTTATATGCTTCCGCAATAATTTTTATAATTGATAGTATCACCCTATTCACCCCCTCCCTTTATGGTGAAATCGATCCTACAAGTGGTATCAGAGCTAGGAACAAAAGCCAATTTTTGCATTAAAAATTTAATTTTCCAAAATCAATTTTTGTTTTAAAAATTTGAATTTTTAAAATCGCTTCTTTTAATAATGCTTTTGCAGAGGGTCAGTCCATAGTTAGACCACTAATATTCAATGGTGAATACGCTTACTGGAAAAATAGAATGAATTTTTTTACATTGATACTTGGAATATAGTTGAGACATGTTATAGAGCACAACTATTATTGTAGATAATCAGAAAATAGATAAACTGATGGATCAATGGACAGATCTAGAAAATATACTACAGAATGCTAATGCTAAAGCTATGAATTCAATTATTTGTTCATTGGATAAATTGAATTTAATCGTGTCTCACATTGGCTAACTGCGTAGGAAATTTGGCACACACTTGAATTGACTCACCAAGGAACATCTCAAGTCAAGGAATCTTGCTTTGCCATGCAAAGCAGCGAATACGAGAACTTAACAATGGCTAAGGATGAAAACGTCAAAGAGATGTATGGACGAATTTCCAATATTATATACAAATCAAAAGCTCTTGGAAAATCATACACAGAGCTGGAAATGGTCCGAAAAATCCTCAGAGTCCTTCCACGAAATTTTGAAGCCAAAGGCACACTATTCAAGAGTCAAAGGATTTGAAGCAGATCAAAGTTGAAGAACTCATTGGAAATCTTACCACTTATGAGCTGGAAATGAAATTCAAGGAAGATTGCGAAGGAGGTTATATTCGAAAGAAATCAATAGCTCTTAAAGGAATAATGGAAAGTGATGATGATGATGATGATGATGATGATGGAGCAGCTGAGCTGGCGCTACTAATAAAAGGATTCAAAAAGTAGAACCACAAATACGGAAATCAAGCTCTAAATCGGAAATTGAAAAGGAGAATGTCAAAGCACTAGACAATTCAGATGAGCAAGAGATCATTTGTCACAAGCGCAACAAACCCGATCATATCAAGCCCAATTGTTCACAGAATCGATTCCGCCATGGAAAGAAACAGAAAAGGAGAAGTTTTGCAGCCACTAGGATGAAACGGATGAGGATGATAAAGAAACGGATGAGGATGATAAAGTACTGGCAGTGAGAGTGAAAAACCAGATGTGCTTCGAGGTGATATAATTGACAGTGATGATGACGAGCCAAATGAGGTACCAAAACTTACTCATTCAGAATTGCTTATATATTTTCATGAAGTAAATTGCTGTTTCAAAAGACTTAGGGAGAAAAATGATAAACTTGGATCACAAAGAGACACTTTGATAGATTTAAATAAACCGCTAGATCAATTAGTCAAAAACTATCAAACCAAAAGCCCTAAGTGTGATAAGTGTTCAACATTCGGAGAAGAAATTAAAAATCAAAAATTAAAATTAAATCACTTGAAAATGAAATTCTGATTTTGAAAGAAAGTGAAAATACGATGAGAGAAAATTCTACTAAAACGTGCACAAATTATTAAATAAAAATGAATCTCCCAAAACACAAGTCGAACAACTGTCTATGACTTTCGGAAAATTTTCAAAAAGTGAAAGATCGTTAAATATGCTATTAGGGAAACAAAATGTTGATACAGTTAGACAAGGACTTGGGTATAATCAATCAGAACGTGATAGAAATGAAATTAATCAAGTCAATTCAAAGTGCACAATATGTGGAAAAACTAGACACGATCAGAATATTTGCTGGTATAGACCCAAACGTGTGAAAACCATTCCATTTTGAGTTCCAAAAGGCATAAACAAAATCCCTTAGAGTTAAACAAATCGGAGTGCCAAAAGGAACAAATATAAATAGTTTTGAGTCTCCACAAACATATTTTTTAAAATATTTTGTCACTAACAACCATGGACCTATAAAAACAAATAGGTCACAAAAATCTTCTCTCGTGTAGGTATGGTGGCGGGCTAAGGAACAATAACAGTGTTATTTGGATTCTGGCTGTTCCAGACACACAACGGGCGACAAATCAAAGTTCCTTAACCTAGTATAAAGGTGGAAGAATCAAAATGGGCAATAACGAAATATTATCGGTAAAGGTAAAATAGGTAATGGTATATTCAACTTGAATGATTCATTAAATGTGAAAATTTGCACCATAATTTGGATTAAATCAGCCAGTTATATGATTGAATAGTGAATGTTGATTTAGATTCTGACTTTTTCAAATTTGTTGGCCAATTACATTTTTATGCCGCGAACGCTATAAGTTCATCTAGAGTCTTTGGACTAGTTCATGTAGATCTTTTTGAACTAGTGATGTTGTTTTATTGGTTGATGATTACTCATGATACACGTGGGTATATTTGTTTCTGGATCTGAAACTATGGTCACTATTTGTTTATTCGCACAACTTCAATTCAATTTCATTGAAAAGCTATTAGAAATGATTTCAAGATATTTGGTTACATACTTCACGGTTTGGTCTATAACATACAACTAATGATAATCTTGAGTCTAAAGGAAAATTCGGATGTAGATTACATTGGTAATCTAGTTGATAGAAAATTTACTAGTGGTACGTGATTTATATTGAGATATTCAGCAGTTGCACCATTTTTCAAAGAAAATATCTGCATATTTTTCATTTGAAATAATTTTCAAATAGCAGATATTTTTCTTATAAAATCCCTTCTAGAAAATCATATTCTGTTGACCTTGTTTCATATTAGTTAGTTTGGAAATTTTGATTTTATAATTATTTTTGGATTTGATTGCATTAACTAATTTGACTCCCTACTGATTATCAAAAGGATAAATAGTGACTGAAAAAGTGACGAGTCTTGATATTAATGATACATTATAACTTGAGACAGTATATTTAGTAAATTTATTTAGAAATTTAAATAAGATTTAAAATAATATTTGATGAGTAAAAATTCCACGACCATCTCTATTTCTATCATATTTCTAATGATCATCACTCATCAAAATCCAATGTAGTATATCAATATGTGGTATTTTAAATGGAAAATCGTTCGTGTTTCATTTTCTTATATTTTTAGTAATAAAAAAACATCCAAAGTATTCATTATCTTTTAAAAGTCCTCACAGTTATGCATGGGTGAATTACTTGGAATTTTTTATTATGTGCTTTCATGCTCATTTAAAAGTCCTTACGGTTATGCATGTATGGAACGCATATCAAAATTGATTAATTAAATAGACAAGCTAAATCTAATCTCATTTAAAAGTCCTCACGGTTATGCATGGTTAGTAGATACATGAATTCATTTTTTATAAAAATTGGGAATACTACTAATCTCATTTAAAAGTCCTAACGGTTATGCATAGTTAGTAGATATTCAAATTCCTGATATAAATATACCACAAATAGGCACAACTATTACCAACATCATCCCTATCATTCTAAAGTGGAATATGCGCCAAACAGAGTATTTATGATTTTTGTTTGATTTTTTATTGAAATTTAATATTTATACTCGATTGGGTGTTAATATTGTATTAATGTCTATCACTTTATCTCTATTTTTCTAACATTGTTACTCTTTTGCTAATAACAAAAGGGGAAGAGAAAAGTTAAGATTTTGGCAAATAAAGATCAAATATTTTATTTTGTATTTTCTATTTAAATCTAGGATCATTCACATATTTTTATTTATTTACATGCGTATATGAATGGGGAGCTTTGTGTAGAGAGGGAGCATTCAAATAAAGGGAGCAAATAGAGTCTCTCAATGATCAAATACATTTTATAAATTCAAAATCTTGAATATATGTTTGTTATCATCAAAAGGGGGAGATTGTTGAATATGCTAGTATATGATTTTTGTTTGATGATAATAAACATATATATATTCATTTAAATGGATTTGTTAATGTACTATTTTATTTCCACATAATTAAATAAATATTTGCTGAATAAAATAAATCACATAAAATTTAAATTCAAAGAGATATTTTGTTCAAACAAATATTTATTATAATTTTGAATAGTATACACAATTTCAATTACAATGCAATTTTGATAACACCATAATTTTCCATTTACATTTACACCTCACTGCATATCACTCATTCACTCGTATTTAATCTTCAACTCTATTCCAGATTGAATCCAGCATCCGAGTTATCTGCAAAATACACAATGATGCAGCAAAATTGAAAATGAAATATTTATGCAGTGTAAAATAAAATGTGTATTTTGAAAATTTTATTTGCTTCAGTTATTTGGGTTGTTCATCATCATTTAAATTTGAATTCATCATACACGAACAACTTGTGAAATGCATAGTGAATCACTGTACATGCCACATGGCCGTGCACACCGATATACAGTTGATAAAATTATAGGTTAGGTGAGCACAAGGTCAAACCCGATCAAAAACTGGGTTCAACTCGGGTGCAATACAAATCAAGTCATGACAAGAGCACAAGGTCAAACCCAAGCTATAAGCTGGATTTAATACAGGTGCAATCAAAATGTACAAGTCCAATAAAATGGTCAAGACAACAAAAATAACTCGACCGGTCCAAAACCAAAAAATGAACAAGTACAAAAGGTTGTGGATAGCACACAAATTCCAAAATCACTTGAACCAGAGAACTTGAAGGTCAGTGGCAACCAAACAAAAATGAAAATTGCAAATACCAAAGTACAACCGCCCGACTACATGAAGTCTAATAATGGCCAACGAAGCAATGCAACAGTAAATCAAAGCCTCAGCAGAAAATGGTGCAGCAACCTCAAATGCTACATAAAACAAGACTGCATCAAGAAACCAAAACCAGGCTACACAATGAACACAACCAAGTGAATATGCAACAGAGAGTGCAACATGCACATATGAAGTGGTGCACCAAGCAACTAAACTGAATACAAGTGCAGATGGCACAGTCGAGTTCCAATGCAAGCATATGAATACAAACTCAAGACTCAAATGTACAAAGACTCCAAGCCTGCAAGCATTTCAAACTTGAAGCAATACTCATATGTAAACTTCAAGTGAAAATAGAATGGTCAAGTGCAGCCTCATAATGTTGACCATGCAGCAAACAAGAGTGAAAACTGCAGTGTAACTCGAAAACAAATTCGAGCTAGTATATCAAGTACACATACATATAACAGTTCAAAGTTTTGACCGCAATAAAAATGAAGCGCACAATATAACAAGTGCAAGGCTACCAAGTTCAACAGCAAAATGCATATGGTCAAGCAACAGAGTATCAAGTTGAGCAAAGCTTCACAAGATACAGTGAAGCAATATACATATGCATAAGGACATGTATCAAAACAAGCAATAGTGCAGACGACCAAAGCAGTAAATAAAAAGGCAATATGAAGCATTTTAATATTCAAGCAGAAATACAGCTCCAAAGCAAGCTACATGATGACTCGAAGAATGCAAACACAAGCACAATGATATACAACAAAAAGGACTACAACAACACATATATATACACACATACATATGTATGCATGTACATATATGGTGACAACTACAAAAATAACATATCATAGCATTCAAGAGAAACAGAATTGCACTGGCTCGAACCATACAAAACTGAGATGACACTGCAACATACAACATGAATATATATATATATATATATACAGTGAAACAAGAGGCAACATCAAAGCATTTCCCAAAGTCAAATGCCAACAAGTTAGATGATAGTAAATTCGAATATCATAAACGAAGTCGTAGTCAAATTTTCACAAAATCTAATTGGTCAATATCAACAGCATAAGCAAGTGTAATAGAAGTTTCAAATCAAGTCGAAGCCGTGACTCAAACAATTTCAAAAAGAGATATATATACAGTAAACCAAAATCAAAGCCGTGTTAATTAAGTATACAGCAAATTATACGAATTGAAGAATTCTAAACAAATCGTAGACACTCCAGCAAAATCGAATGGCCAAGCTATAATATCAGACGATTTCAGTTGAACAAAATTATAGGAATTGGAATCTTATGTAGCCCAATCCTTATTGGCCTAAGTTTGCATTCGAGTTCAAGTAAAATAAATGAACAATAAATCATTAACACTCGAATCAAGTCGAGCATAATAAAATTGGAAAAATAAAATCATATACCATTTTTAACAATCGAACTCGACTAAATTGAAGCAGCCATGAATTATCTATGTGATCAAAGAAAGAAATCGAAGCATCAGTAATCAATTCGACAAAGTGGCAACTTCATCACGAATCCCTAACTGAGGAACAAAGCAGCCATAATCGCAGACAAAAGAAAAGGAACGGGCCGAAGAAACAAAGAGATAATGGGACAATTTTTGCTATATTCTATTTTTAGGCCTGCCTTTATATTTGGGCTTTAATATTTTCATATTAGGGTTTTTGTTTATTAAATTGTTTTTAAGTTTGCATTTTTCTCTTTTAGACTTTTGTAAATTCTAGTCGTGTGACTAGGTTATGAACTACAATGGTGTACTTCAAGAATTCGCAACCGTGGCTGAGTTGTGGTAGGGTTCTGAGCATAGAGTTAGGTTAGTTGATGGCGGGTGTCGTGAGTTTATGTATGTAAGCGTTTGACTTCTTAATTTCTAGTAGAAACCTTGGGGGCAGCACGTAGGCGGAGTTTTGCCAAAGCTGGGTAAATCTGTATTGTTCTGTTTCTGGCTTTTATATTCCACTATTATCTATGTTGCTATTATTCTGCTATTATCAGTGCTATGATTATTTTATATACTTCTGCAATAATTTTTATAATCAATCGTATCATCCTATTCACCTCCCTCTAGGGTGAAATTGATCCTGCAAAATCAAAGTTCCTTAGCCTAGAGAAGTACAGAGGTGGCAGAGTCATATTGGGAAACAACGATAAATGTAAAATTATCGGTAAAGGTAAAATAGGCAATGGTACATTTACCTTAAATGATGTTTTATATGTTGAAAATATGCACCATCATTTGACTTAAATCATCCAGTTATGAGATAAGGGAATGATGTAGTTTTTTGATTCTGAACTGTGCAAAATTGTTTGACCAATTATGAGATAACTTTGAGTTAAAGGGGTATTCAGATGCAGATTATACTGGTAGTCTAGTTGATAGAAAAAGTGCCAGTGGAATGTATTTTATGTTGGGACATTCATTAGTTGCACCACATTTCCAAAGAAAATATCTACAAAAATTTCATTTTAACTAATTTTCAATTGGCAGACATTTTTACAAAACACTTCCAGGAAATAATTTTTGTCGACTTCGTCTCTGTTTATGTATATTAGAAATTTGATTTTATATTTTTGGATTTGATCTTAAATGCCTATGTTAACTAATCTGACATCTTATTAATTATCGAAAATATAAATAGTACCTGAAAAAAAGTGATGAATGTTGATATTAATCATGCATTATGACTTGAGACAGTCTATTTAATAAATTTCCTTAAAAATTTAAACAGAATTTGTAATAACTTTGGTTGGTAAAAATTCTATGACGATCTCTATTTATATCATATTTTTACGACTACCACTCATCAAAATCCAATACAATATGTCAAAATGCGGTATTTAAATAGGAAACTATTCTTTTTTAATTAATTAGCAATAAAATAATCTAAAAGCACTCACCTTAATTAAAAGTCCTTATGGTTATGCATGGGTGAGCTACTTAGAATCTTTGATTATGTGCTTTCATACTCATTTAAAAGTCCTCACGATTATAAAATAGGCTAGTTGATTCTAACCTCATTTAAAAGTCTTTATGGTTATGCGTGGTTAGAAGATACTTAGGATTTACTTTTTAATAAAAATTTAGAATACTACTAATATCATTTAAAAGTACTAACGGTTATTCATGGTTAGTAAGTATTCAAATTCTTATCATAAATATACCACAAATGGACTCGATTATATGGTTTTCTTTGCCGACATCACCCTTATCACTCTAAAGTGGAATATGCACCTAACAGAGCATTTATGAATTTTTTTTTTATTTTTATCAAAATTTAATATTTATACTCGATTAGGTATTAATGTTGTATTAATGTCTATCACTTTATCACTCTTTCTCTAACGCTGTTACTCTTTTGCTGATAACAAATTGGGGAGAGACGTCAAGATTTTGGCAAATAAGTCATATTTCTTAATTGCATCTAGGTTCATTGCATTTTTATTTTAATTGCATCTAGGTTCATTACATATTCTCTTTTTTATTTCATGTATATATGAACGAGGAGATTTGTTGTAAGGGGCGTATTCAAATAGGGGAAGCTAATAGAACTCATTAAGGTCAAACACATTTAATAGAGTCAAAATCTTAATATATATTTGTTATCATTAAACAAAAATCATAGGCTATTGTATTCTACAATGTAATTATTAACCTAGTGCATAGTGAATTGTACAAAGGCGGAAGGACCTATGTCAAGAATATAGGTTCTGATGGGGTTGAGGCATAACTTTGTTTTAAATGAAAAATGTGCCTGCTTTGCTTTCGATTATAGTGCTTTCGACTTGATTGGCTTTCGAATGAGACAAATTGATTAAAATAATTGTTTCAAAATGGTTGTGCCTTTGTTTTGAGTAAACTGCTTTCAACCTGGTTGGCTTTTAATTAGGTCAATGGTTTAATAAGAATGGTTTTAAAGAAGTTTCGCCTTTGTTTTTAAATATAGGCTTTCGACTAGGTCGAAACTTAACTTCCTAAGTTGGTTTTCGACTAGGTCAATGGTTTTATAAGAAAGGTTTTCCAATGGTTTCGAAAGGCTATGTTTAAAGATTTTAAAAATAGAATGTCTAAGGTTTTTAGCTTTCGAAGGAAAGGTATTTTAATGGTCTCGAAAGGCTTATGTTAATGGTTTTGAGGGGAAGGTTTTGGCCTTAGATGAAAGAAAGGGTTTATTTGGTTACGAAAGGGATACTTTCAATGGAATCGAAAGGGGTACTTTCAAAGGATTAAATTTTTTAAGCAACAGAGGTTCGGGTAAAGTATATATAGCATGGAAAGGTGATTTTGAGTAAAGCATAGAGTATATATTTTCCTTGTTTATGTTTGATTAAAGGTTTTAAATCAATTTGAGAGGAAAAGGTTTTCAAGGAACATTTAAGTAAAATAACTCAGATATTAGAATACCAGACGGGACTGGTATAGGATCATGTCCTATACATTAGCTATTAGCTCCTAGCTAATTTAGTCCAAAATTCTAGCGTCTACGACTTTGTTACAAATAAGACTAAAATTATGGTACACACAGAAAGAAATATATTTTCTCGGTGTAGGTTATTGGTGATCCCGCAAAACCATTAGGATCAGTGGACCCTGGGAGAGAGTAAGTTAGGGACATACCATATAGAAGACTTGTCTAACAGATGTTAGACCATTTTTAATGTATTGTCTGGTAGGCCCAAGTCAACCCATTTTTAATGTATGTTTATATAATATGCTTTACAGTTTTAACCAGTTTTGGCTGCATGATTATGACTTGCAAAAGATATGTTTTAAAAAGGATATTAGTGGGGGAAACATGTTCTGCTAAGCGGCATTAACTTACTTAATATCGTATATCCAAGAGTATAGTATTATTCACACCAGGCTTTATGTCTGATTCGAAGTTTATGTTTTTCCTCTTAAACTTTTGGGTGCTGAAAATTGATTTGAGTTGGCTGCGGGTTGAGTATTTATAGGTTTTTGTCAGTTTGCGAACAAAGCTTTTGGAAATGAGCAGGTGGCCGATGGATAGCTATTTAGGAGTTGCAATTTGTATTATTTTGATGTATCTCCACTGTTTGTATTAAGTTAGATATATCTATTTATAACTCTTATCAACCAAGGGGGCATCTTCATATGTCGCTCTTAGCGTATTTATATAATAATTATTTTATCTGAACCTGGGAAGTGATGGGATTATGTAATTTGAATATGGAAGATGTTTTAAAAATGTAATGTGGAAAGTTGTTTTTGAAATCTATGATTTTGTTTCATATTCACGTGATGCTGATATTTGAATACCATTAACATTACATATTTGGTCACTGAAAGTTAATACTATAGATGACTTCAGCATCTGTAGCGCTTAGCTTCGGGCCTCCAGATATGGGATGTTACAAGCACTTACACTTCACTTTAGCTAGATGACATCTCATAGCGACATGCCCTTATATGCCACGGGAATGACATACCAGGCAAGGTTTCTTTTTCGCATAACCTCGATCTTCCCTTGTATCATTGTCTTTGCTCCTCGGTTAGAGCTTCATTTTGCTTACACTTTTGCTACCTCCAATTGTGCCTCATGAGTGCTCTCATGGAGGAGAAATATCCCACCAAGAATTTCTAAAGTGTCCCTTAGTAGGGATAAGAATAAGCAATGAGTCCCCAACTGGTGCTTGAAGACCAAAGCCAAACTCCTTTGCCTACACTAATGGAGTACCGACTATCTCAATCCTCAAATCAAACCGAAAGATTTAATCGATCAACATACTCCCCTACTAACAAACTGTCTTTCACGAAATGGACGAAGTGCTCAAGCTACATGCTCTTCTCAATCTCAGAAATGATCTGAAACCCAAAGCAACGCCTAAATTCACTCCAAGTCATGGGCCTACTCATTAGCCACTAAAACTCTATGTCCTACCCAACCAGAGTCTCCCCTCTCTAGATAGCAAGAAGCAATTTCCCTTACGACAATTTTCTCTAGACCTATCTCGATGGAAGTGCTTTCATGCATTTTTCTAAGGTCATGTCACATCAATAGTCTTAGGACTCAGATATGGCTTCCCTCAATAGCTAAGGAAATTCTAACACAACTTCGTAGAGTCTAAAGCCAATGGAACTAGAAATATCAGTGCCCAAGGGCCATATCACCTCAATTGCCAACAGTATCTATGGGAATTGTTGAGGCTAGCAAAATATCCCTTACAGTAGCTAAATAGTCCCTGAACTAATCAGGCATCTCTGACTATCCATCCATATTTTCCCATGTACTCCATCTGCTTAGGTTAATAGCCTAACAAAGATACCTTAGCGACTAGTAATAGAAATAAATCAAGTCCATAAGACAAGTGGTGTATATAGTATAATATAGTATAAAAATACAAGTATGCTCTCTCAACGTATCTCATTTTATCAGATTAATTAACTCAAACCGGTCTACCTGGTCCGAATGTTGAGCCTAAGCTCTGATACAAATGCAATAACTTACCCTTCGTAACACCCAAAATCAGCTCTCACATCTAAACCCGACTTTCAAAAAATACAAAAGAGGGCTTATTGAAAAAAGAAAGAAAGGAGAAAAATTAAAATACCATACACATAACGATATGATCCCACAATGGAGTTATAACATATAATACATTAATATACATGAACAAAATGGAATGAACAATATGTAAGAGGTTACATCGGCGGAAGTAAATGATAAATAAATATCAATATAGAAAGTCAGAACAAAATATCTAATACCATAAGTCTCATATGCAAATAGCATCTGTCATGTACGACTACCGTATCTAGTAGATAAATTTCCATGTATCTCTATGCTCCAAAACTCTAGCTGCACCACTCAGGTAACGTATCCTCAAAAGCACCTAACTTCTAAACTACTCAATTGAGTATCCAAGAGTTGTTATGATATATATAGATAGAGATAAAACGCGAGTCGGACATAAAGCCTTGTGTAAGGGGAACTGTCTTAAAATACTGTATATCAAACTTATATACATATATAAAGAGGAAGCTACCGAGTTACAGCCAGTCCTCTCCACCAACGTGGCTCAAGGGTAATCTGGACTGCTAATGTGCAAGTAAAGTAAACCTATCTAAAATATGAAAACCATAACATAACCTGCTTTTTTCTAGTAATCAACGAGTCAATACGACTAATGTAATGTTACTGCTACATAACAATATACCATGATACAGTAACTTAACATACAATGATTGGGTACTCATAGTATAAGTCTATCATGAAGTATACAATAATAATAGTAACAATAACAACATTAGCTAACTAATGACACACACAACATAATAATGAGAGACAACCAAAGAATACAAATTGATACTCGTCATTAATGATGGGTGGAGTTCACTACAGACATCTACCATGATCTAGTGATTCCCTTCGAGGGTTCAACATAATAGAGTCATTACCTAATTATACCATAGACCTTGAGCCACATCCTTAGTGATGGGTCTCATGTAGATCTCACCATACCCCTATAATGAATTTTGGTGATACAAGACCTACTCTATATACTTGAAACCTAGTCCCATAATAGATAGAGTCGGTACCTAAATGTACTTTTAGATGCCGAGCCGCATCCTCAGTGACGGGTATAGATCTCATTGTATTTCTACAATGAGCTTTGGTGATATATGATCTACTCTAATTACCTAACACCTTTGCGGATCACACCGTACCTCTATAATAAGCTTTGGTGATATATGATCCCTAGTAGATGATTGTCATCATCCTTCTAGGACAACAAGGACTTCTTAACAAACTCATATAATCTCTTGAAAAGAGAAAGACTGATGTGTCTCATGTAATATGCTATCAGGACCACAAAGGAACACCGATGTCATATAGATATATGCACACATCAGATAGAACATTGCGTACTCAACTACATCTATCCCAAGAGGCACAGACTAACTCCGCTCAATTGTACATGCTCACTAAATGTGACTATGCAACCAAATCACTGCATCGTCAAAAAATCTGATCATTGTTGATTGCATACATATCACTATACATTTCACCCGAATCCCGAGCTTCGCCTTGCATTCCACTTTCCCGAGTAGCCCGAAGCCTTCCTGAAGTCATGCCAAAGTCTCATGTCGCATTGCATCTAGGTCTGGGGAAAAAAATTCACCGTTCCATCGAAGCCTTCTTGAAGTCATTCCAGTGCACCACCTATCCACCAGTGATCTGCCACCGATCGATCAGTGGCTGCTTGTTCCTGGGCATTAAAGCCCAGGTATGTAGCCTTCGAGCCATCGATTTGATCCATATCTTCTCCATTGTTTCGTCCGATGAGTCACCTAGCTTCTACAGCCTGCCTTCGCCCCATCGGACCTCTTCCAGTCCATTTGTTGATATTTTGGATGTGGTTTCTTAATTATTTGAAAACCGACTTCGATACGGAAAACCACTTTTTTGCGCGTGGATTTCCGTAGGGCGATTCTTTCCAACTGACCTCCTTTAACACGCCAAAACGAATACAACCAACCTTCTCGCTTCATGTAATGCTCACATATGTATAGATATGCCTACTTTTGCATGCATATGCATGCACGTTCATGCAAACACGCTTCCGCTACACAAATTACATTTCAGGCTTCAATGGACCAATCACTCGATTTGGTATTCTCTTACGCAACTAAGCGCACTCGACAGTCACTATGGCTACAAGAGATTTCCCGTAACATGTTTATATACATGTATGGATATTTCCATACACATATATAACTAATCACATAAATAAACAATCATTATCTACAATTCTAACTACAATACTAGAATTGTATTAGTTATTATTTAACTTTAAATATACGTATACGTATCCACATACACATACATATACATATACATATACATATACATATGCATATACATATACATATACATATACATATACATATACATATACATATACATATACTTATACATATACATATACATATATTTAAATAAATATTTCGATTATTACTTAAATCAAAACTTAATTTTATTTACCAAGAGTTTTAAGAAAAGTAAAACCTTCTTTTATTCCTATTTTATAAAATCGTTCCATTATTTTACATAATACCAAATTAGCTTATAAATTATTTTAAGTCTTTATAATACTAAAATTCTTCATTAAAATTAATTATGCATCTTATAATTATTTTCTAAAACCTTACAACCACTTTATAAAATAATTAATTCTTACTTATTTTATAAAATCTCATGCTTTTATAAAATACTTCTTTTTATTATTTTATAAAATCTCATTCCATTTTATAAAATGTCATTTTTACTATTTTATAAAATCTCCCTTATTTTATAAAATATATCTTTATTACTATTTTAATAAAATCTTAATTTATTTTATAAAATATACCATTCGCTTATAAAATTATTTGGAACGACTCGAAATTTCACTACTTTGACTTACGAATATTTAATTAATTTTAAATATTCAAATAATAGGTTTTATAATGAAAATAAAAATCTTTTGAATAATAAATATTGATGGTGAAATAGTTTTCAAATTTGGTTTACAAAAATATTTAGTTCAAAGAAAAATCGAAAATGTGACCGAAAAATGTTTTTCAAATTTTCGACTAGGCTAAAAGTTATTGGAAAAATTATGAACTCTTTACCATAAGTATTCACATCTGTAGATAAGTTAGTATGTGTGTGTGTGTATCTGTGTGTGTACTAGTTTATGTGTATGTATGCACTTATAACTTAGTATATTAAGTCAAAAAAAGAGAATGTTACATCATTAGGAAACGTAAGTACATTAGAGTACTTAAGCATATTGGCTTTAATTTAATGGGAGGGTGGCTAGGTATGGGCTGAAATGGGTGAGGTGGAGGAGAGGGTGTGACATGGCATGCATGTTTTAAGGGTAGAGGACATAAGGGTAAATTGGTAATTTAATGTGTGTCTTAGTATAAATACTCATTTTCATAACTTTTATTCATTTTTTCTCATTCTCTTTTCAGTTGGAAATTTTTTCTAAATCCTTAGCATTCTTTAATGGCTTCCATACATAATTTAAGTTTTTAAAAAAAATCCAAATTTAAACTTTTAAAATGATTTCAAACTTGTTTAATTTCCTCCTTTTCACTTTAAAAACTTCTCCATTTTCCTCCTAATTCTTTCGACCAGAACTTCCTATACAGTATTCCAAATCAAGATTTTCTTTTTTCAAACTATATAGAATTCCAGTAGCTACAAATTTTACTTCACCACATTTTCAAATTTCTAATATTTTTGGTTCAAAATTTCGTTTCTATCTGACTCATTTGCGGACCCATATGATCAAAGCCATAAATACCTCTTCTTCTTTTGACCATATCACCCTAAAATAGATCCAAATTGTGTGATTATTTTTTGAAATTGTAGAGAAAATAATTTCCTAAAACTTTTCATTTTACCACTTTTCCAAATTTTGAGAGTAACATGGCTAAACATCTAGGGGAAAATGACCTATTTTTGAGTGATTTTTGTGCGGTCTTCTAAGATTTACCGGTTTTTCCAAAATATTTGGTGAGTAAACTTTAGTTTTTAAAAAATCTAAGTTTTAGCTTCTATGTGTTATATGAATTATGTGTGATTTTTGATTTGAATTATTTGGATATGTTGTGGTTGAATATGCTCATAGGTGGTTGTTATGAGTTGAAAAACTGGACTTAAGGTTGAAGTTAAATATGGTGTTGTTGGAAAGTTGTAAACTTTGGTTATATTTTGTGATCTTGCTTATGTTTTGGTTTGTTTCATGTGTACATTGTTATGACATGATTATGTGTTAGTTGCTAAGAAAAGTTAGCACTTTGATTGGTTTATCGACGAAGAATCCTTATGTGAAAATACGAGCTTTGGTTTTAAAGATCAAAAACCATTTTGTTAAAGTTAGAAACTTTGTTTCATTTAAAAAAAATTACTTTGTGTTTCCAAAAATTTATAAAGCTTTCAAGTTATAGGTTATCAAAGAAGGAAGTTAGGAAACAATTCCAAGAAATGGCATCCATAGCGATAGTTGCTATGGACGCAGTTTCGATAAAAATCCAATTCTTGAAAGTTTGAGTTTTTTCTCTTTTGAAAGTTTTGTAAATGTTTTATAAACATAATAATGATGTTTAAGAAGTTAATTAGGAATTTAATAATTAATTTTTAATTAATTAAGTACTTTTAAACAATTAATATTAATTAAATATCAAGCAAGGTTCAATAATTATAATTGAGTGGAGATTAGTTCTTAATTAATCATATTTAAAGTAAGATTAATTTTACATTAATTTTTAATTAAGCTAGATAAATTTTATTTAATAATGAGTTAAGTATGTGATTTATTTTTAATTAATTGTTATTTAAATATAGGGTTAATTATTAGTTGATTATTAATAAAGTGTTTCGTTATTTGTAATTATAAATTAGTTAGGGTTTTAATTTAAAATAATTATTTGTTAAATGTTTAATTTATTATTTAAATTTTGGCTAAAATATTAACTAATTAATTAAGGTTAAAAAATAGTTAATTATTAATAAAGGTTTTAAAATATTATTTAATAATTAATAATGGATTAATTAAGGGTTTAATTTATAAATAAATTATTTATTAAAGATTTAGTTATTCATTAATTTATAATTAAATTAAGTTCAAAATTAATAAAGATTAACTATGATTTTATAAGTTTTAACTTATAATTAATCATTTTAAAAGGGAGTTTAAGTTTCAAATCCTTTGTTTTCGAGAATCAACTTATTTTAATATTACTTAATTTCCAAGAATGATTTTGAACACAAGGGATTCAAATGTCGATACCATTGGGTAGAAACACAATTGTGAATGTGTTATGTAAATTGTTTTTTTGTATGGACATATTTTAGAAGAATAAATTCTCATTTTGCTATAATTTGATTGTTTGATTGTTTGGACATCAAATAGCAGAATAAATCCTCGTTCTTCTATAATGTAAATTGCTTGATTGTTTAAACACCAAATGATAGAAAAAATTCCCTACAAGTAGTAAATTGTTTGGACATTTATTTAGCAGGATAAATCACCTTCCTGCTATTATGTTGTTTGGATATGTATATGCGAGTTAGTTTATATTGACATATTATTCTTGACTTGGATATGAAATGTATTTACATATATGTTGACTTATGTAAATAAATTGCTAAATGAATTGGAAGTGAAATTGAAATTAAATGGTAACTTAAATTAGACCACTGGGTTTACTAAGCCTCATTTTGAATTTAAAAAGTATGATTGTGAATTAACTTTAATTCTTTAATCAATTTTGGGGTTTAAGGTTTATAAATGATTTTTCAAGTTGTACTATTATTTTATAAAGGTATATATATAAGTAATAACTTGTTTATAAAAATGGGTATTACTATGTATAAAAGGTTTATTTAAAGTGATTTAAAAGGATAAGTTACAAACGATGTTTGTAAAGGATTTTTCTTAAAGAATATTTATCAAAGTAAATTTAAGCGGGGAAATGTTTTATAAATGATTTTAGAGGTTTGGAAAGAGGTTTTGTAAATTGACTTGTAGACTTATAAAAGTGTTTTATAAATTTATTTTGGAAATTTATAAAGGATAAGTGGATCGGCTTATAGCAAGTAATGTTTTCAAAAAGAAATTTAAAAGGAGGAATTTTCCAAAGGTTTTGATAATATATTTATACCATTGAGAAAAGTATATAAATGTTTTTCAAGTATAAAAGGGACGTAGGGGTTTGGGAATAGTGTTTTGTAAAGATCTTTTAATCTGTTTATAAAGTGATTATAATTAATTAAAGATCAATTGAATGAGGCTTAGCGGATTTCATATGGAATTTGTAGGATCAATTTCACCCTAGAGGGGGAGGTGAATAGGGTGATATTATAAATTATAAAAATTATTGCGGAAGTTTGTATAAAATAATTGCACCAGGACATAGTAGAGTAATAGCAGCACCGATAATAGAAGAATATAAAAGGCAGAAAATAGAACACATAGATTAACCCAGCTTCGGCAAAACCCTGACTACGTGCTGCCCCTAAGGTTTCTACTAGAAATTAAGTAGCTAGACGCTTACATATGTAAACTCATGACACCTGCTATCGACTAACCTAACTCTATGCTCAAAACTCTGCCACAACTCAGCCATTGAGTTGCGAATTCTCGAACCACACCACCGTAGTTCATCCCCTATTCACATGACTGGAAATTACAACGTTAAAAAGAGAAATACAAAATTAAAAAACAATTTATTACTAAAGGCCTTATATAATAATTATAAACCCAAAAAGAATAAAAGAGGTTGGCCCAAATGAAGTGATCAACAATTTATCCCTTTTTCTTTTATGTCCAATCGGCCTTTTCTTTTTCCTTGTAAAAAAATGGTGCTCGCTCCTCTTTTCTTTTTGCTCGAAAATTAAGGCCTTTGATTAGAAGCTGCCGACTTTGATTGATCGTTCATGTGGATGTTGTAGTGATTACTTTGACGACCATTTATTTCTTCGTTTCTTAACTTCGGCTGCTTCGATCGAGTTCGATTTTGACTTCTGTATGTAAGTTATGCCTTTTGCTTTACTCGCTAGTTTTGCTTGAACTCGATCGATGATTCGAGTTATTGATTCTCTTCTATTGTTACTTAAACTCGAATACCTATTTACGGCCGATGATGATTGGGTTTTATAGGATTCTAATTCCTATATTTTCATTCGTGTAAATTTATTTGACTTCGTCAATTATTTTTTTCGGCCACTTGATTATGTTTGAATACTTGAGATGATTTCTGACTTCTTTAATTTTGCATATTTTGTTTACTTGCTTGTCACGGCTTTGTTTTCGACTTCCTTGGCCACCACGGTGTTGAATTCTTTGACGATGTTGATTTCGTCTTTGTTCCCTTTGACTCGGCCACTTTGTAGATTTGTTCGAACTTGCCATGGTTTTGATTTTTATCTCTATGACTTCGGCACTATCACTGCTTTGATTTTGTCTTCTGTCTTGAACACTGCATATATAGTTCACTGCTTTATGTACTTTGGGTCTGGTTTTTGATGCTGAGGCTGGTGTTCCATGACTTTGGCATTTAACTTGACTTTGTTTGAATTCACATATTTTTTGTGTCTGCATTTCCCTGAGTCACCGTGCATGTCACAAGTTGTTCTTGTTTGACGAATTCAAAATTAAATAATGACGAACAACCTAAATAACTGAGGCAAATAATATTTTCAAAATATATACTTTATTTTTCACTGTAAAATATTTTCTTTTCAATTTTACTGCATTAGTATTTATTTTGCAGATTGCTCAGATGCTGGATTCAATCTGGAATAGAGTTAAAGAAAAAATACGAGTGAACGAGTGATATATAATGAGGTGCAAACGTACAGTGAAAAATGTGATGTGATTGAATTGTAATTGAAAATTGTATATATAGTGAGAGCTTAAATTTGTACTATTCAAAATTGTAATAAATATTTGTTTGAATAAAATATCTGTTTGAATTTAAATTCTGTGTTTTATTTTATTCAGCAAATATTTATTAATTATGTGAAAAAATAAAGTATCACATTAACAAATACATTTAAATGAATATATATATATATATATGTTTATTATCATCAAACAAAAATCATATACTTGCATATTCAACAGAATTAAATCAATGATTGAATGATTATTTATTTGATAGTTAAATAACCAACAATCAAACTTGGACCAAAACGACTTTGGAAATATCTAGGAGAAATATGAAATTTATATTGTACAGTTACCGTCGGTGGTGCTATACTGTACATATAAATTCATTTCATTATTCTAGGATAAATGATAAGGAAATCCGTTCACTAATGGTTAGAAGGTGATCTGCGCTCTTATCTTTGTCTGTTTGCTTCCTAAAGAACCAGGATTGAGTTTGCTGGAAATTATCAAAAGTTGTTTTGAAGAGACCAGGATCAAATCTGTTTCCATTAGTTGGATTAATGTGAAGGGGGTTCTCGCTTTCTATTTGGTGGTGAGCAAGAGACTCTTCTCCCTATACATCACAGAGAGGTCGTATAAGGCTTTGATGGGTTGGTTTGCTAAGTGCTTACAGTCGCGAGCTGACCGTAAAAATAGATTCAAGGTACCAGTGTAATGCCATGGTGGTGTTGGGATGGTTGAAAAACCTAACGGTTGTCGCTGTTGATGCTTAAAAAGCCTAGATCGTTGCATTTGGTATCAGAGCACAAGGTTAAGCGAGAACCTTGGCTTTGGTGGGGTATTTCATTTAGAGATAAGGTAACGGAATGCCTTATGATGAGTTTGAGTGTATATATAAGAGCGCATACTTGTTAGTGATATAAAATGTTTTTATTGTGTTATTTGATCTGTTGAGCGGCTTATGAGTTTTGGTCGATACGCTTGATCAACCTTGTCAATAAGGATTCCTAAACACTTAAACAAGGCAAATTGACATTGTATTGTTTTGAAATTGGGCAAATGAAATAACTTGACCTAGAATATATTTTACTTATAAAGAATGATTTTCAAAATAGTATAGTATAGTTGGTATAGTTAATTAAGGTGATGTTTATTAAGAGATAATAATATTCTATTATTATCAATTTGGATTTTGTTACTCATGCTTGTCCAGTTGAGCATTGACTATTGTTAGTGTTCATACGTAGTTTTCCTTTTTAAGATTTGAGGTGGGTAAATAGAAATAGAAAAAACTTTGAAAAGACCACCTGGTGAATTAAGTTGCACAATTTGACTATAAGGCGTACGATTGATAATGTGGGGATAAATTTAAAGGATGTATATTAAAGTTAGAATTTTTTTGCAGTAAATATTTTGAAGATGATTTTATAAAAGTTAATTTACAAAATGAATTTATAAGAAGATTTATTTTGATTAAAAATAATTTAAGTTGAAAAATTGAGAACTTAAATCTTAGGACTTATGGAAAATGTTTCAAGGTTTTGAAAAATAATAATAGTATTATTGAAAAAAAAATTGGATTAAGGAAATTTTGGGTATAAATATGTTAAGTAAGTATTATTTTCTTTGGATTGGTTCAGAGGAATGAGTCTTGATTGTTTGTGATGATCTGAATAATCTTCTAAGTGACGATCATATGTTTTTCTAGGAAAATGTTGGGGGCACTAAGTAAATTGTTCTCTTTACCGTTGTACAACTGAAACAAGTTCAAACCGAACGAGCTTAAAGCAAGTTAGTGATAAATGTTTTGCAGGAAATATGTAAAGCATTTTTTCAAAAATAGGATTTTGAGATAAAAGATTTTTTTTAAGTTAACTGGTTCGAGTGGCTCGACAATAACTTAAAGTGAGGAAAAAATGTGTTGGATAGTAAAATCTTCTCTTGAATATTACCTTTCTTGTTAAGGGAGCGTATGGTACTGTTTGGTAGTGCCCAGTTCCTTAGTATCATTTTGGAGTTACTCGGGATATATATATTTTTTCTATGATTAAAATATATTATTTCAATTCAAAAAAAGTTTTTCAAATAAGACCAGGTATTTAGATTTTGAGTTTTCTTAGGGAAATAAATGCAAAATGTAATGGTTAAATCAAATAGGAGTATATACTCTTAGGATGTAGTGGAGTAGTATACAAGCGAACCTAAATTTAGTTTTATGAAATATTTTCGTAAATAATTTAGTGGGAATAGAATGGGTATTAGTGAGAACTAATTAGATAAGTGTGTAGGTTGGACATAGATCATCTCTCATTTTCATATAGTTTGACCGAAGATTCGAATACATGGCTTTGAGGTGTTTCACACATTCCAAATAAGGATTTATTACTTGATTTTTGACAGCATGCACTTGATGAGGATTTTTGATAGGAAAAATGTATTCTGTCATAGTTACAACTATGTAAGCAGAACAAAGATTCCATATCAAGGAGTGCGATCGAAGCCCGCACTAGAAAATCGGGTGAGTGGTGCTAGTTCAAAAGTGAAGTTATATATTCAAGTAGTGATCAAATCATATTTATGTATAAGAATGATTTACGTACATTGATGTATGGTGTTAAGTACTTTCTGGGAAGGGTTGAGGTGTAATTCGAGGATGAATTCTTTTAAGAGGGGAAGAATGTAACGACCCGGAATTTCACTGCTTTAATTTATGAATATTTAATTAATTTAAAATATTCAAATAATATGTTTTATAATGAAAATAAAACTCTTTTTGATAATAAATAATGACGGTGAAATATTTTTCAGATTTGGTTAACAAAAATATATAGTTCGAAGAAAAGTCGAAAATGTGACCAGAAACTATTTTTTTCGACTTTTCGTCGACTAAAAGTTATTGAAAACATTTTGAAATCTTTAGCATAAGTATGCACACTTGTAGATAAGTTAGTACATGTATATATATATTCGTATTAGTGTGTGTATGTATGCATTTATACCTTAGTATATTAAGTTAAAAGAAAAAATTGTCACATCATTAGGATACATAAGTACATTAGAGTACTTATGCGTATTGGCTTTGATTTGAAAGGAGAGTGGCTAGGTGTGGGCTCAAATGGGTGAAGTGGAGGAGAGGGTGTAACGTGGCATGCATGTGTGGAGGGTAGAGGATATAAGGGTAAATTGGTAATTCAATGCATGTCTTAATATAAATACTCATTTTCATAATTTCTATTCGTTTTTCTCATTCTCTTTTCACTCGGAAAAATTTCCTAAAGCTTGAGCATTCTTTTATGGCTTCTTTCATAATTTAAGTTTCTAAATAATCCAAGTTTAAACTTTTAAATTGAACTCAAACTTGTTTAATCTCCTCCTTTTCATTTTAATAACTTCTCCATTTTCCTCCTGCTTCATTCAGCCATAACTTCCTCTATAATACTCCAAACCAAGATTTTTTTCAAACTATATAGAATTCCAGTAGCTATAACTTTTATTTGCAACACTTCTTCAAATTTCTAATATTTTTGGGTCAAAATTTCTTTTTTTTTCGACCCATTTTCGGACCATATGATCAAGGCCGAAAATGTCTCTTCTTCTTTTGATCATGTCTTCCTTAAAAAATTCCAAATTGAGTGTTTGTTTTAAATTGTAGAGAAAATAATTTCCTAAAACTTCTCTTTTTACCACTTGTCAAAATTCCTAGAGTAACATGGCCAAACATCGAGGGGAAAATGGCATATTTCCATGTGAATTTTATGTGGTTTTCCAAGCTTTACAAGTTCTAAAAAGTTTCTAAAATATTTAGTGAGTAAGCTTTAGTTTTTTAAAAATTTAGGTTTTAGCTTCTATGCATTATACGAATTATTATGACTTATGACTTGGATTGGTTAGATATGTTGTGGTTGAATATTGTAACATCCCATATTTTTAGTGATATTTTTTTAGGAAATTCAATTAGTTAAATTAAATTACATAATGTGGGTTGATTAATGGATTGAGATTTGTGATTTAAGTAAGGGGTAGCCATGCCATATTAATGAGTAAATAATGAACTAAAGAATTAAGTGTTAGGAAATAAGGGAGGGCAAAATGAGAAAATGAGTAAACTAATACCATAAACCCTTAGGAAATTACTTTCACACATTCAATCATACATTCTCAAGCAAAAATTTAAGTCTAAGGCCGCCCACCATTAGCAAAGAGGAAGAGGATAAAAGCAAGGTTCAAGAGAAGAATCAAATCACTTATCAAGACCAAATCTCATATCCTTAATCTCAAAGCTAAGATGAATAATGATAACATCTCATTTTCTTTTGGTTTTTGGTTTTAAGGTTAATCCGGAATTATTTTGCATGATTGTGCCATGTTTTGAATGGTTGAATGTTTATATATACTAGTTGATGATTTATGCTTATTCATATAGATTTTGTAATAGGTTTTGATGTAAAAACCCTACTTAATGACATCCTAATGCCTTGTGATTTTAGATATAGATCAGAAATGATATTTTTGAGATGTTGTAATTTTTGTAATTTTCTGAATTAATGTGGATTTTATATTAATTTTCTAGAGAAGAAAATGATTTCTTGGGTTATAAATAATTTACTACTAAATTATAAATAATTTAGGTCTGAAATTTATATATGTTAGAAAACATATTAAAAAGGATTTTCTAGAATTTTTGTAGAATTTTATAAAGTGTTATGATGAATATATAAAATTATTTATGGTATGGGACTTAAATGTTTTATATATTTATAAAAGAAGAAGGGGTGATTTATAATTAAATTGAATATTTATTTCTGAAATTATGGCAGTGATTTTAGAAAAGAAAAATTTTCAACCAATAAGATTTTGGCAAACAAGGCAGGTCAGTTAAAAAGATTACTTAAAAATGTTAAAAATCAGTTTTACAGGTAAAATGTATGCTTCACCACTTTCCGCACCCTGCTTCCGACTTAGATGGCTTTCGACTTAGTTCCTCTGCCTCCCTTACTAATGAAACCAATGCACATGGCATCAAAGACTTTGCGCATAGTGAATTGGAAAGAAGGCAGAAGGTATGAGATCGAAAGTAGGGGTTCCGAGAGGGTCGATGCGCCGTCTTATTTTAAATAAAAATGTGCCCGCTTTGCTTTTGACTGTATAGCTTTTGACATAGTTAAAACATTTAAATTAATGGTTGCGCCTCTGTTTTGAGCAAACTGCTTTCGACCTAATTGGCTTTCGATTGGAGCAATGGTTTAAAAAGAATGGATTTAAAGGGGTTCCGCCTTTGTTTTTAAGTATAGGCTTTCGACTGGGTTGAAGCCTTAGCTACCGCTTCTTACCTTTCGAAGCAATGCCTTTGAAAGGATATACTTTATTTTATAAATATCCTGCCACTTCTCAAATGCTTTCGGAAGGATGGTTTCGACACCATCACTTCTTTACTTTGGTTTTGGCTTTTTGAAAGAGTTGCTTTCGGTCCTGTTATTTGTGACCCTTAGAGATTTTTAAAGGATTAGCCCAAAGGTTTCGAAAGATAAGGTTTTGAATGGTTTCGAGTGGTGTTTCAACATATTTTAAAATTAAACCCAAATGCTTTCGAAAGGTTTATGGTTTTGATACTTTCGAAAGGTTTTCAAGGAAGATTTCTAAGGGGTGGTTCTTCAATGGTTTCGAAAGGTTTAACCATTAGTTTCGAAAGGTTTAAAGGGAAGTTTTTCCAATGGTTTCGAAAGGTTTAAAGAAAAGGTTTTCCAATGGTTTCGAAAGGCTATATTTAAAGGTTTTAAAGAGTGGATGTCTAAGGTTTCCGACTTTCGAAGGAAAAGGTATTATAATGATTTCTAAAGGTTTGTGTAAACGATTTCGAAAGGAAGGTTTTGGCCTTTTGGCTTAGGTGAAGGAAAGGGTTTTTTATTACGATAGAGGTACTTTCAATGGGATTGAAAGGGGTACTTTCAAATGTTTAAAGATTTTCATCAACAAAGATTATGATGCTTTCGAAAGGTTTCTAAGAAAGATTTCTAAGGGGTGGTTCCCCAATGGTTTTGAAAGTTTTAACCAGTGGTTCCGAAAGTTTTAAAGGAAAAGTTTTCTGATGGTTTCAAAATGTTTAAAGGAAAGGTTTCCCAATAGTTTCGAAAGGCTATGTCTAAAGGTTTTAAAGAGAGGATGTCTAAGGTTTTTAACTTTCAAAGGAAAAGGTATATCAATGATTTCGAAAGGTTTATGTAAATGATTTCGAAAGGAGGTTTTGTTCTTTTAGCCTAGATGAAGGAAAGGGTTTGTTTGGTTTTGAAAGGGTTACTTTCAATGGGATTGAAAGGGGTATTTTCAAATGTTTATAGGTTTACATCAACAAAGATTTGGGTAAAGTATATATATATAACATGGCATGGTGATTTTGAGTAAAACATAAAGTATATGTGTTTTCCTTGTTTAAGTATGATTTAAAAGGTTTTTAAATCACTTTTAGATGAAAAGGTTTTCAAGGATTTTTTTCGGAATGTATCCTTTAGTAAGATGACTTGGATATTATAAAACCATTTCGGACTAGTATAGGGCTATTATCCCCAGTTAATTTAGTCCAAAATTCCAACGTGTAGGTCTTTTTCATAGGTAAGAATAAAATTATGGTTACACATAGAAGGGAATATATGTTTATATACAGATAGTTTATTGTGAGCCCACAAAACTATTATGATCGGGTGACCCTAGGAGATGTTAAGTTAAGGACAGACCGTCCAAGAGAGAACTATTTAACAGATCGTAAGGACGGACCATCCATAAGAGACGTGTCTAACAGATGTTAGATTATTTTGTTAAATTGTCTGGTAGGCCTGTGTCAGCCAAATGTTAGTAGTTAGCCAAACAAAATTATATTGTTCGGACATTTATTTCATTTGTTACCTAATATGCATGTTTACATGAAATGCTTTATAATTTTAACTAGTTTTGGTTATAGGAAATGGATTTGCAAAAGATAAGTTTTAAAAGGATATTAGTGAGGGGAAACCCATTCCTCTAAGCGGCGTGGTCTCACTTAATATCAAATACCGAGATGTATAGTATTATTCACACCAAGCTTTATGTCTGACTCGAAGTTTATGTTTTCCCTTAAACTCTCGGGTGCTCAAAATTGATTTGAGTAGGTCGAGAGTTGAGGATTCGCAGGTTTTAGTAGGTTTGCTAATAAAGCTTCCGTAGACGAGAAGGTGGTTGATAGATATCTATTTAGGAGTTGTAATTGTGTTTGATGTATATCCATTGTGTTGTATTAAGTTAGATTTGACTATTTTGTGACTCTGATCAACCAAATGGGCATCTTCAAATGTCTCTCTTGGCTTATTTGTGTAATAATTATTTTATCTGAACCTTGGAAAGCGATGAGATTATGTAAGCTGAATATGGAACATATTTTGAAAATGTAACGTGAAAAGTTATTTTTGGAATCTATGATTTGTTTCATATTCATGTGATGCTGATATTATGTATACCATTAACATTACTGTATATGGTCACCAGAGGTTAATACTATAGATGACTGCAACATCTATGCGCTTAGCTTTGGGCCTCTAGATAGGGAATGTTACAACTTGGTATCAGAGCACATTTTATGAAAAACTTTAACTAAAAATGATTTTTGGAAAATATAATCCTTAGGAATTAGGATTAAGATCAAGGCATAGGATAATGCTATATAGTAATGTACTTGTATTTGCTATATATAACTATACGCTATATCTCTAGTCTTCTATCTTTATCAAGCTATTCTTCTCTATCTCACGAGGTTAGAATACAAATATGGATTCGAGAAGAGTGAATCTTGGGGGAAGCACCACCGCAAATGAGAATGCCATAACGAATACTAGAAGGAACCAAGGTCGGGCATAAGATGAAAATGTTAGTGCTAGAATCCCACAAGTGGACATGGGACACATGTATCAGTTTTTCATGAATATGATGCAAGCTGGAATTGCTGCCGGTGTGTTTGGTGGAAATGCTGGAATAGGAGTTCAGGAAGCTCCAGTGGTCATCCATTATGCTATGTTGAGTAGAGATTATGCTAGGTAAGAGGAAAGCCATTTGTTGGAACTGCGGATCCTATTGAAGTGGAGAACTGGTTGTTGTATTGTGAGAGGATCTTTACAGATATGGAACTCGATGATGAGAAGAAGAGAAGGCCAGCTTCGAGATAGCTTTAAGGAGCAGCCTTATTTTGGTGGAATAGTGTGACGGTTGGAGTAAATGAAGAGGAGATGATTTGGGCAGAGTTTGGGAGAAGGTTTCAGGAAAGGTCCAAGTCTGTGATGGCGATGTTTGCTTTTCTCTAGAAGTTTTCAAAGTTAAAGTAAGGAGAGATGTCTGTCTTGGAGTATGTTAGAAGATTCAAGGAGTTGGCTAGATATGAATATGCCACTGTTGATACTGTGCTGGAGAGAAATGAAAAGTTTATCAGGGGGTTGAAGCCTGAGTTAGCAAGGGCTACATTACCTTTATATCAAAGACCCTTATGATGTGGTTGTAGTGATGGCTTTTAGATAGGAGGAGATAATTGCTTATCTAGAGAAGAATAAGGCCAAGGAGGTCAAGGTTGGGCAAGGTCAGAAGAGAAATTTCATCCACAAGAAAGGAGCTTAGAAAGGAGGAGCTATTAAGAAAGAGAAGTCTGAAGTGGTCTGTTATAAGTGTGATAAGAAAGGACATTATGCTCATGAGTGCCGGACGAGCAAAGGAAAGAAGGCCGCTGAGAAGAAAGGATTTAGATGTTTCAACTGTGATCAATTTGGACACTACAAGAACCATAGCAAAGAGCTAGCTAAAGGAGATAAAGTCCAAGTATTAGGATTGGAACCAGCTAATTCAAAGCCAACAGTCTAGGAAAAAGGGAAATCGATTTTGGAAGGTACACTTCAGATCCATGGTATGTCTGTTAGCGTTTTGTTTGATATTGGTGCATCAAATTCTTTTATATCTTGATTTTTGGTAAATAAGATTAACCTTGAACCCACATATTTAGTTACTTCCTTAAGAGTTGCAAATCCGATAGGAGGGTATGCGAGACTTAGGATAAAGTGTGACAATTTAGAGTTTGACTTGCTAGGTTACACCTTTGTTTGCAATTTGCATGTATTTGACTTTGTAGGTTTCGGAATTATATTGAGCATGGATTGGTTAAGTGAGTACGATGTTAGGATATTTTGCCACGATAGGAAAATATCACTAAGATACCCTGACTGTAGTGACCGGATTGTATGTACGGTAGAAAGCCCTAACTATGAGGTGAACTCTTTGTGGGTGTTATGGAGTTAGAAGATGAGTTGAATCGAGCTTTCATGGTTAGAGAATTCGCGAATGTCTTTGAGCCGGTAGTAGAATTGCAACCGAATCGAGCCATTGAGTTTCAGGTAGATTTGGTGCCTGAAGTAGAACCAGTTAGTAGGCTGCCACATAGGATGATACCTACAGAGATGAGAGAGCTAAAGGTGCTATTGGTGGATTGGAAAGGGAAGAATTTTTTTTAGCAGTTCGCCTTAGGGAGCAGCCTTAGTGTTTGTCAAGAAGCCGGGCGGATCATTGTGGTTATGTATCGATTATCGTAAGCTGATTGAGAAAACAATAAATAATCGATATCCATTGCCTGGAATTGACGATTTGTTCGATCAATTGGGTTAATCCAAGATATTTTCTTAGTTGGATTTGGCTATAGGTTTCCATCAGCTTAGAGTAGCAGAAGATAGTATACCTTTGACGGCTCTGAAAAAACAGTGTGGATCGTGCTATATGGAATCATATTAAACTAGTGCGAAAATAAACTAAATTATTAAAGTAATGAATAAGTAAAATAAAACAAGCACACCAGGAATTTTTATACTAGTTCGAACTTCGCGTTCCACGTCCATTCCCAGACTCCTTCTGGAATTTCAACTATAACAACCCTCACTTAACCCGGAGGAACAGGTTTATACTGCTTGAGCAACTGAACAGGACTTCACCCGCCTAAGTAACCAAATAGGACTTCAACTGCCTAAGCAAGTGAACAGGACTTTAACAAATGTATCTGACTGTAGTGTGTTCTTAAATAACACTGATAAGTCAATTGAGTACAATCTTCCTATAATCTTCTCCTTTATGATATATAGTGCGATGCGCTTTGAGAATTGTGGAAGATAAAGTGATTAATGATCAAAGTATGTAAGCAATTTGAGTGCAATTTGAAAGCTTGAGAATAGATGATAATTCAAGAATTCTAAAAGTAAATTCAGTTTCAACTGATTGTTTGTTGAATTCTGTAATATATTTATAGTGTATAAAGAGTTGCAACCATATATGAAAAGTTATATTGAAAAGAACAGGTGCAACCATTGATTTTGAAGATGTTTCTCTTCGGCGAAGAGAAGTGACTTTTCAAGAAAATAGCAGTTACAAGTATTTAGACGTCTGAATAAAAAAATTCAGACTTCTAAATTGGATTAATACGCAAACAGCAAGGAAATAGGCTATTTTTGGCCTTATTCAAACGTCTGAATATTTTCATTCAGACGTCTGAATATTATGGAACCACGATTTTGTTTCAGCATTCAGATGTCTGAATGAAGTATTTCAGACGTCTGAATTTAGCCTGTAACAAAAAATATCATAGCTCATTTGGTTAGAGCACTTGCCTTTTAAACTAGAGACCTGGGTTCGAGCCCCGCTTCATGCAATTTTTGAAAACTTGATTTTTCATTTAAAATATGAATGTATATGTGTGTATACCATTTGGAGAAGATTTTAACATTTGTAAACTCTAGACACAGCACTCTATGACTAATAAAACTTTGTTTGTCACCTTCATTTTGTCTCTATCGTGTATATCTCTTCTTGTATCTCCATATACATACTTTCAACCTTTTTTTGTACTGTGTATTTTCATTTTGAATGTATTTGTTTATTTCTTTTTGATGCTCATGTATCTGCAAATTAGTTTAGAGTTTCTTTGACATAATTGAATAGTTGTTGTCATTAAAATCTAACAATTGAGGTTCTAACATTCTTCCCCTTTTTGATGATGACAACTATACAATTTTAAAAAATATTCATTCGATATAAAAAATATATTAATATGTTTAAAGCTCCACCTAAGTATGACATCTCCCCCTAAGTATAATATCTTATCAATATGCATATGAATTTCTCCCCCTTTGTCATTATCAAAAAGAATGAGGGAATATAATAAATTATATAAAATATCTTATGAATAGTGGGATAAAATCAATATTAATTATGGAGAAAAAATAACATAGATTTTACCATATTTGCTGAAGTCCATATTTCATTGTAAGCACGTAATTCTATTAAACGTATGGATCATTCTTTAAAATTCCAAACTCTATCATTTTCCTTTTGTTTCTCCGAGTAACTGCAATAAATAATAATCATTTTCGGTACCCACTTACTATGTTAGGGTTCGAGGGGGTTAGGTCTTTGGAAACCATACCCATTTGGGTGTGGTTGAACCTTTATAAATATAATTTTCATTACAAATCACATTCCTATCTAATATAAAGTTGTTTATCATGATCAATCATATTAGCTGGAATGCATATCTTAATACTACTAGTCATTAGCTTAGTACTTGAAGAATAATTTCTATCATTTCTAAACAAAGTACTACTATGACTATAACTGGTTTAAAACTATCTTGTTTACTAGTATTAGCACTAAAATTAGTATACAAGAATGCATGTCTAGTACTATTTTTACATTTAGCTTGTATATAACCTAAACCGCTTTTATCATTGTGAGCTTTTAGATTCTTAACATAACCTAATCCCTTCTTATTTGAGCAGGTTGAGAATTTTCAATAATCCTGGATAAATTTTCTCTCACTTTATTAAAATTGGAAATATTTTTAGTAATGTAATCAAGCTTAGTTTTGAGACTAGTGTTATCTAACTCAACAATTTTAATTTTTGTTTTTAGCTCATGATTCTCGGAAGATAGAGCATAATTCTTTTCTTTTTGAACTTCTATTTCTTGACTTAATAGAGCGAGTTGAGAATTGTCTGAAACTTGAATTTTCTCAAGTTCTTCTTCTAATATTCTCTTCTCATCTTTAAGCATATCTCTTTCGAATTCTGCTTTCTACTGATATTCCAAAGCTTCCTTATATTTTCGTTTGAGACTTTTTAAAGTGTCTAGAAGTTCTGAATTTATTTCTATCATATCATCAAAAGTTAGATCACTAACCTCATTTTCATTAGCCATAAAGCAAACATTAGCTTGCTCGTTTTCACTGTCACTGCTGCTATCTGATGAAAAGGTATCTGAATCATCCCATGTAAAAGAGAATGCCTTCTTTTTCTTATCTTCTCTGCCCTTGTTGAAGTATTTTTTCTTCAATTCTGGACATTCTTTCTGCATGTGACCTTTCTTTTGACAATTAAAACATTCTAGAACTGAAGATGATGGTTTGCTTTGAAAGTTCCGTTTTCCATTGTTTCTGTTGTTTTTCCAGAATTTCAAGAACTTTCTAAATTTTTTGGCAATAGATGCTAGATCTTCTTCATCTGAATCGTCATCTTTTTCTTCTTCAGCATGGAAAGCTATGTTCTTTTTGTCTTATGCTTGTACTCATTTTTCCTGCAAATTTACTTTATAAGACATTAGATTTCCTATTAACTATTCAGGTTTTATGGTAGAGAGGTCATTAGATTCTTCAATAGCCAAGACTTTTCTTTCCCATTCATCTGTTAAAGAGTTTAGGATTTTTGATACAATATCAAAATCAGTGTACTTTTCTCCTAATCCTAATAATGAATGACAGATATCTTGAAATCTAGAGTATATATCATTGATGGATTCATCTTGTTTCATTCTAAAGTTTTGAAACTGGTTTTTGAGCATGGAGACATGAGCGATTTTAAGCATTCTCCGTATTTCATAAGCTGTTTGACACATGTTGACACGATTAAATTCATTTCTATCTAGTGCACAAAATAACATGTTCATAGCATTAGCATTAGCAGTAGCATCTAAATTTTTTGTGTTTGTCCAAGTGGAGTATTCTCCAGTAGGAAGAGTGCATTCATTTTGTGTAATATTCCATGATTCAAAGCTATTTGATTGCATATAGATTCTCATACAAGTAGCCCAATAATCATAGTTCAAACCATTGAAAAATGGAGGTCGTGCAGTGGGTTGACCTTCAATAAAACTAGTGTTAGTGGTAGTGCTGGTGTTGTTTTCCATATTAGCAAGATATCAGATAACTGTGTAACCGTTATAAGATGCCTTGCTTTGATACCAATTTAAAAAACAGTGTGGATCGTGCTATTTGGAATTATGTTAAACTAGTGCGGAAATAAACTAAGTTACTAAAGTAATGAATAAGTAAAATAAAACAAACACACCAGGAATTTTTATATTGGTTCGAACTTCCCGTTCTACGTCCAGTCTCAGACTCCTTCTGGAATTTCAACTACAACAACCCTCACTTAACTCGAAGGAACGGGTTTACACTGCCTGAGCAACCGAACAGGACTTCACCCGCTTAAGCAATCGAATAGGACTTTAACTGCCTGAGCAACTGAACGGTCTTCTTTTACAAATAACAAATGTATCTGACTGTAGTGTGTTCTTAAATAACACTGATAAGTCAATTGAGTACAATCTTCCTATAATCTTCTCCTTTATGATGTATAGGTGATGTGCTTTGAGAATTATGGAAGATAAGTGATTAATGATCAAAGTATGTAAGCAATTTGAGTGAAATTTGAAAGCTTGAGAATAGATGAGAATTCAAGAATGCTAAAAGTAAATTCAGTTTCAGTTGATTGTTTGTTGAATTCTGTAATCTATTTATAGTGTATAAAGAGTTGCAACCATATATGAAAAGTTATATTGAAAAGAAAAGATGCAACCATTGATTTTGAAGATGTTTCTCTTCAGCGAAGAGAAGTGACTTTTCAAGAAAATAGAAGTTACGAATATTCATACGTCTGAATAAAAAAATTCAGACTTTTGAAGTGGATTAATACGCAAACAACAAGGAAATAGGCTATTTTTGGCTTTATTCATACGTCTGAATATTTTCATTTAGACGTCTGAATATTATGGAACCATAATTTCGTTTCAACATTCAAACGTCAGAATGAAGTATTTCAGATGTCTGAATTTAGCCTATAACAAAAAGTATCATCGCTCATTTGGTTAGAGCACTTGCCTTCTAAACTAGAGATTCGTGTTCGAGCCCCGCTTCATGCAGTTTTTGAAAACTTTATTTTTCATTTAAAATATGAATGTATATGTGTGTATACCATTTGAAGAAGATTTTAACATTTGTAAACTCTAGACACAACACTCTATGACTAATAAAACATTGTTTGCCACCTTGTCTCTATCGTGTATATCTCTTCTTATATCTCCATATACATACTTTCAACCTTTTTTTGTACTGTGTATCTTCATTTTAAATGTATTTGTTTATCTCTTTTTGATGCTCATATACCTACAAATTAGCTTAGAGATTTTTTGACATAATTATATAGCTGTTGTTATTAAAATCCAACAATTGAGGTTCTAACAGGCTTTTAGGACTAGATATTGATGGTATGAATGGTTAGTCATGACGTCCGGACTAACTAATACGCCGACATTCTTTGTGGACTTCAGGAATCGAGTTTTCAGAGAGCACTTGAATATATTCGTGTTGGTGTTCATAGAAGATATTCTGATATACTCTAAGGATGAAAAAGAGCATAAATTCTGCTTTACTTTAGAAGTTTGTAGTGTTAAAGCAAGGAGAGATGTCTATCTTGGAGTATGCTAGAAGATTCGAGGAGTCAGCCAGATATGAATATGCCACTATTGATATTGTGTTGAAGAGAAATAAGAAGTTAATCAGGGGGTTGAAGCCCGAGATAGGAAGGGATACATTACCTTATATCAAAGACCCTTGTGATTTAGTTGTAGAGATGGCTTTTAGACAGGAGGGATGATTGCTTGTGTAAAGAAGAATAAGGCCAAGGAGGTCAAGGTTGGGAAAGGTCAGAAGAGAAATTTCATCCACAAGAAAGGAGATCAGAAAGGAGGAGCTGCTAAGAAAGAGAAGTCTGAAGTGGTATGTTATAAGTGTGATAAGAAAGGACATTATGCTCATGAGTGCCGAACGGGCAAAGGAAAGAAGGCCGCTGAGAAGAAAGGAGTTAGATGTTTCAACTGTGATCAATATGGGCACTACAAGAACCACAGCAAAGAGCCGGCTAAAGGAGATAAAGGCCAAATATTTGCATTGGAACCAGCTACTTCAAATCCAACCGTCTAGAAAAACGAAAATCGATTTTAGAAGGTATACTTCAGATCCATGGTATGTCTGTTATCATTTTGTTTGATGCTGGTGCATCACATTCTTTTGTATCTCGATTTTCTGTAGATAAGATTAACCTAGAGCCCACATACTTAGTTAGCTCCTTAAGAGTTGCAAATCTAATAGGAGGGTATACGAGACTTAGGATAAAGTGTGACCATTTAGAGTTTGACTTGCTAGGTTACACCTTTGTTTTCAAATTGCGTGTATTTGACTTTGTAGGTTTCGGAATTATATTAGGCATGGATTGGTTAAGTGAGTATGATGCTAGCATATTTTACCACGATAGGCTAATATCATTTAGATACCCCGACTGTAGTGACCGAATTGTATATATGGTAGAAAGCCTTAACTGTGAGGTGAAATCTTTGTTGGGTGTTATGGAGTTAGAAATGAGTTGAATCGAGTTTTTGTGGTTAGAGAATTCACAAATGTCTTCGAGCCGGTAATAGAGTTCCATCGAATCGAACCATTGAGTTTCATATAGATTTGGTGCCTGGAGTAGAACTAGTTAGTAGGTTGCCACGTAGGATGAAACCTATAGAGATAAGAGAGCTAAAGGAGCTATTGGTGGATTTGAAAGGGAAGAATTTTATTAGCAGTTCGCCTTAGGGAGCAGCCGCAGTGTTTGTCAAGAAGCCGGATGGATCGTTATGGTTATGTATCGATTATGATAAGCTGATTGAGAAAACGATAAAGAATCGATATCCATTGCCTAGAATTGACGATTTGTTCAATCAGTTGAGTGGAGCCAAGATATTTTCTTAGTTGGATTTGGCTACATGTTTCCATCAGCTTAGAGTAGCAGGAGATAATATACCTTTGACGGCTTTTAGGACTAGACATCGATGGTACAAATGGTTAGTTATGCCGTTCGGACTAACTAATATGCCGACATTCTTTGTGGACTTGATGAATCGAGTTTTTAGAGAGAACTTGGATAGATTTGTGTTGGTATTCACAGAAGCTATTTTGATATACTCTAAGGACAAAAAAAGCATAAAGTTTACCTTAGAGTGGTTCTTGAGACATTGAGAGAACATCAGTTGAAGGTGAAGTTTTCAAAGTGTCATTTCTGGAAGGAGGTGAAGTTTCTTGATCATGTGGTTTAAGAAGAGGATTGGTAGTAGATCCAACTAAGATCGAAGCAGTTAATAATTGGAAAAGACCAGAAACAATGACTGAGATAAGAAGTTTTCTTGGATTGGCTGGATATTATAGGAGGTTCATAAAGGCTTTTTCGCGAATAGCAGCACCTTTATTAGTTGTTCTAGAGCTAACACGAAAAGGTGTGAAGTTTATTTGGACCGATAAGTGTGAGGAAGCATTCCAAAGCTTAAAACACTTATTGACTCATGTACCTGTATTAGTTGTTCCGAAAGGGAATCCAGATTTGGTAGTTTATATGGATGAGGGTGTAACGGGATTAGGCGCATTGTTAATGCAGAGAGGTAAAGTTATCCCCTATGCTTCTAGACAGCTTAGATCGCATGAGGTTAGATACCAGATTTATGACTTGGAGTTAGCTGTAGTTATTTTGCTTTAAAGGTGTGGAGACATTACCTATTGGGAGGTTTGAGCTTTATACGGATCATATGTCATTGAAGCACTTGTTCTCTTAGAAGGATCTGAACATGAGACATCAGAGGTGGTTAGAGTTTGTTACCGCACATGATATTAGGATTGAATACACACCGGGGGAAGGCAACAAAGTTGCAGATGCGCTTAGTAGGAAGCATTAAAATGTAGTGCCGGCTATGATAGCAAAATAGAAAGAATTGAAAGCATTGTTGACTTGCAAAGTGCAGTGGAAATCCGAGGCGGGGTCTAGTGGAGATTATGCTATGTTATCTTGTTTAGAAGTCCGACCATTATTGATTAAGAAGATTGCTTCTAAACAAGAAGAGGATCTAGTATCAGCTGAAAGCATTAGGAAGTTAAGGGATGTAATGGAGAGCGATGACTTGAAGGATTTAGCCTTAACTGGAATGAATGGTTGAGAAAGAAGGAAAGATTATGTGTCCCGAATGTGGGAAACATTAGGAAAGAAGTTTTGGAGGAATGCCATCATTCGAAGTTCACTATTCATCCAGGACGAACAAAGATGTATCAGGATATAAAGAGAAGTTTTTCTGGGAAGGAATGGAGAGGGATGTTGGCTTATCGGTGAAACATTGTTTGAACTGTCAATAGGTGAAAGCCGAACATCAAAAGCCAAGTTGGTTGCTTCAACCATTGGGTATTCCAGTATGGAAGTGGGATTCTATTTCTATGATTTCATAGACGGGTTGCCTAGATCTAATAGAGGGAATGAAAGTATATGGGTCATAACGTACAGACTGAACAAGAGTGCCATTTCATTCCTGTTAAGTCAACTTGGATGGAACCAATTTTGGCTAAGTTATTTATAAAGAATGTGATTAGACTACACGGTATTCTTAGTAGTATTGTTAGTGATAGAGATTCCTTATTCACTAGCGAGTTTTGAAAGAGTCTAAAGGAAAGTTTAGGAACCAAGCTCAAGATGAGTACCACTTACCAACCACAGACAGATGGGCAATAGGAAGAGTTAACAAGATCTTAAAGGACTTGTTAAGAGCTTGTATATTAGACTTCGGGGGATCATGGGAAGACCACCTACACCTAGTTGAGTTTTTGTGTAACTATAGTTATCAAACAAGTATAGGGATGACACCATTTAAAGTTTTGTATGGAAGATCATGCAAATCTCATGCATGTTGGTTAGAGACCGGAGATAGATTACTCCTTGGTCCCGATTAGGTAAGAGAAGCTGTAGAGAAGATTGAACTGATAAGGATGAGAATGAAGGAAGCTCACTCTAGGCAGAAGAGTTATGCAGATAAAAGATGGAAAGATTTAGAGTTCTCTGCTAGAGATCAGATTTTTATAAAAGTATCGTCGATGAAGGGTGCTATCAGGTTCGAGAAGACAGGGAAGTTAGCACCGAGATTTATAGGACCATTTTCTTTTTTTAGTGAGGATCGAAAAACTCAAATATAGAGTAGAGTTACCGAATAGTTTGGCCGGAGTCCACGATGTTTTCCATGTATCTCATCTGAGGAAGTGTGTTAGGGATCCAAACACTACTATAGCACCGACCGTATTAGAGGATTTAGTAGTGGAACCAAACTTGATTATAGTTAGGAAGCCTATCCGGATAGTCGAGAGAGATGAGAAGAAGTCGGGGAATAAGACAATCAGATTAGTAAAGGTCTAGTGGAGTGACGATGATAGAGACTATACTTGGGTTACTAACAGCAGGATTAGAGACACTTATTCTGATATGTTTGATGGTATATTTTACCTTTGATCGTTTTGATGTGTACCTTACGTAATTTCGAGGACGAAATTCTTTAAGGAGAGAAGATTGTAACACACCAGATTTTTAGTAATATTATTTAGGAAATTTAATTAGTTAAATTAAATTAAATAATGTGGGTTGATTAATGGATGGAGATTTGTTATTTAAGTAAGGGGTAGCCATGCTATATCAATGAGAAAACAATGAACTAAAGAATTCAAATGTTAGGAAATAAGGGAGGGCAAAATGAGAAAATGAGTAAACTAATACCGCAAACCCTTAGGAAGTTACTTTCACATATTCATTCATACATTCTCAAGCAAAAATTTAAGTCTAAGGCCGACCTCCATTAGCAAAGAGGAAGAGGATAAAAGCAAGGATTAAAGAGAGGAATCAAATCACTTAATCAAGACCAAATCTCACATCCTTAATCTCAAAGCTAAGGTGAATAATGATAACATCTCGTTTTCTTTTGCTTTTTGGTTTAAGGTTAATTCGAAATTGTTTTGCATGATTGTGCTATGTGTTGAATGGTTAAATGTTTATATATACTTGTTGATGATTTATGCTTACTCGTATAGATTTTATGATTGGTTTTGACGTGAAAACCCTATTTAATGACATCTTAATGCCTTGTGATTTTAGATATAGATTTGAAATGATATTTTAGAGATGGATTTCAATTTTCATAATTTTCTAAATTAATGTGGATTTTATATTAATTTTCTAGCGAAGAAAATGGTTTTTTGGGTTATGAATAATTTACAATTAAATTATAAATAATTTGGTTTATAAATTTATGTGTGTTAGAAACATATTAAAATGGATTTTCTAGAATTTTTGTAGAATTTTCCAAAGTGTTTTGATGAATATATAAAATTATTTAAGGTATGGGACTTAAATGTTTTATATATTTATAAAGGTGAACAGGTATATGTAAATAAATTAAATTGTTATTTCTGAAATTATGGCAATGTGTTTAGAAAAGAAAATTTTGCAACCGATAAGATTTTGACAAACAAGGAAGGTTAGTTAAAAATATTACTTAAAAAGGTTAAAAATCAGTTTTACATAAAAAAAATATGCTTGTCGGCACCCTGCTTCCGACTTAGATGGCTTTAGACTTAGTTCCTCTGCTTCCATTACTAACGAAACCAATGCACATGACATTAAATACTTGGTGTGCGGCCAATTGGAAATAAGGCTGAAGGTATGAGGTCGAAACCAAAGATTCCGAGGGGGTCGAAGCGCTGCCTTATTTTAAATAAAAATGCGCCCGCTTTGCTTTCGACTATATAGCTTTCGACATAGTTAAAAGGTTTTAAAGTAATGGTTGGGCCTTTGTTTGAGTAAATTGCTTTCGACCTAGTTGGCTTTTGATTGGGTTAATGGTTTAAAAAGAATGGATTTAAAGGAGTTGCGCCTTTGTTCTTAAGTGTAGGATTTCGACTGGGTCGAAGCCTTAGCTGCCACTTCTTGCCTTTCAAAGCAATGCCTTCGAAAGTTATACTTTATTTTATAAAAACCATGCCGCTTCTCTAATTCTTTCGGAAGGATGGTTTCGATATCATCACTTCTTTACTTTGGTTTTAGCTTTCAAAAGAGTTGCTTTCGACCCTATTGTTTTTGACCCCTAGAAATTTTTAAAGGATTAACCCAAAGGTTTCAAAAGGTAAGCTTTTGAATGGTTTTGAATGGTGTTTCCACATGTTTTAAAATTGAACCCAAATGCTTTTGAAAGGTTTAAGGTTTTGATACTTTCGAAAGGTTTTTAAGAAAGATTTCTAAGGGGTGGTTCTTCAATGTTTTCGAAAGGTTTAACCATTGGTTTCGAAAGGTTTAAAGAAAAGGTTTTCCAATGGTTTCGAAAGGTTTA
The DNA here is from genome assembly GCA_030765085.1 of Allium cepa. Lineage (NCBI taxonomy): Eukaryota > Viridiplantae > Streptophyta > Magnoliopsida > Asparagales > Amaryllidaceae > Allium > Allium cepa. The sequence continues at coordinate 19,196,441 of CM060941.1, forward strand.
AAGAAAAGGTTATCCAATGGTGTCGAAAGGCTATATTTAAAGGTTTTAAAGACAGGAGTCTAAGGTTTTTAACTTTCGAAGGAAAAGGTATTACAATGATTTTGAAAGGTTTATGTAAACGGTTTCGAAATGAAGGTTTTGGCCTTTCAGCCTCGATAAAGGAAAGAGTTTTTTTATTACGAAAGGGGTACTTTTAATGGGATAAAAAAGGATACTTTCAAATGTTTAAAGGTTTTCATCAACAAAGATTTGGGTAAAGTATATATATATAATTGCAAGGTAATTTTTAGTAAAGAATAAAGTATATGTGTTTATCTTGTTTAAGTATGGTTTAAAAGGTTTTTAAATCAATTTCAGATGAAAAGGTTTTCAAGGAAAATTTTAGGATGGTATTCCTAAGTAAAATGACTCAGATATTAGAATACCAGATTGGACTGTTATAGGGCCGCACCTTATACGTTAGCTATTAGCCCCGACTAATTTAGTCCAAAATTCCAATGTGTAGGGCTTTGTCACAGGTAAGACCAAAATTATGTTACACACAAAAGGGAATATATGTTTGCATACAGATAGGTTATTAGTGAGTCCGCAAAACCATTAGGATCAGGTGACCCTGAAGATGTTAGATTAAGGACAAACCATTCAGGAGAGAAGTATTTAACAGATAGTTAAAGACGGACCGTCCAAAAGAGGTGTGTCTAACAGATGTTAGATTATTTTGTTATATTGTCTGGTAGGCCCGAGTCAGCCAAAGGTTAGTAGTTAGCCAAAAAAACTATAGTGTTCGGACAGATAGTTCATTTATTACCTGATATGTATGTTTACATAAAATGCTTTACGGTTTTAACTAGTTTTGGTTGTAGGAAATGGATTTGAAAAAGATATGTTTTAAAAGGATATTAGTGAGGGGAAACCCGTTCTGCTTAGTGGCGTCATCTCACTTAATATCAAATACCGAGACGTGTATTATTATTCATACCAGGCTTTATGTCTGACTTGAATTTTATGTTTTCCTCTTAAACCCTCGGGTGCTCAAAACTGATTTGAGTAGGCCGTGGGTTGAGGATTCGTAGGTTTTAGTAGGTTCGTGAATAAAGCTTTCAAAGACGAGCAGGTGGCTAATGGATAGCTATTTAGGAGTTTCAGTTCTATTTTGATGTATTTCTGTTGTGTTTATATTAAGTTGGATATGACTATTTGGTGACTATGATAAACCAATGGGGCATCTTCATATGTCACTCTTGGCGTATTTATGTAACAATTATTTTATTTGAACCTAGGAAAGCGATGGGATTATGTAATTCAAATATGGAACATGTTTTGAAAATGTAATGTGAATTTTTTCTAAAATCAGTGATTTTTTTTCATATTTAGGTGATAGTGATATTAGTATACAATAACATTACCGTATTTGGTCATCGAAAGTTAATAATATGGATAATTGTAGAATTTGTAGCATTTAGCTTCGGACCTCCAGATATGGGATATTACAAATATGCTTATAGATTGTTGTTATGAGTTGAAAAATTAGACTTGAGATTGCAGTTAAATACGGTGTTGTTGGAAGTTGTAAACTTTGGTTATATGTTGTGATCTTGCTTATGTTTGGGTTTGTTTCATGTGTACATTGTTATGACATATTACGTGTTAGTTGCTAAGAAAAGTTAGCACTTTGATTGGTTTATCGATGAAGAATCCTTATGTGAAAATACGAGCTTTGGTTTTAAAGATCAAAAACCGTTTTGTTAAAGTTGGAAACTTTGTTTAGTTTCAAAAACACTTTATGTTTTCAAAAATTTAGAAAGCTTTCAAGTGATAGGTTATCAAAGAAGGAAGTAAGGAAACAGTTCCAAGAAATGGCATCCATAGCGATAGTCACTATGGATGCAGTTTCGATAAAAATCCAATTTTTGAAAGTTTGAGTTTTTTCTCGTTTGAAAGTTTTGTAGATGTTTTATAAACCTAATATGATGTTTTAAAAAGTTAATTAAGAATTTAATAATTGATTTTTAGTTAATTAATTTTTTTAAATAATTAATGATTAATTAAGCATTAAACAAGGTTTAATAATTATAATTAAGTGGAGATTAGTTCTTAATTAATCATATGTTAAAGTAAGATTAATTTTAAATTAATTGTTAATTAAGCTAGATAAATTTTATTTAAATATGAGTTAAATATATTTTTTTAATTTCAACATAGGGTTAATTGTTAGTTGATTATTAATTAAGTGTTTAATTATTTTTAATTATAAATTAATTAGGGTTTTAATTTAAAATAATATTACTAAAGGATTAATTATTATTTAATTTTTAACTAAAAGATTAATTGATTGATTAATAACTGTTTTAAATTATTATTTAATAATTAATAAAGTATTAATTAAGGGTTTAATTTATAAATAAATTATTTATTAAAGGTTTAATTATTTATCAATTTATAGTTAAATTAAGTTCAAATTTAATAAATAATCATGATTTTATAAAGATTTTAACTTGTAATTAATCATTTGAAAAGAGAATTTAAGTTTCAAATCTTTTGTTTTCGAAATCAAATTGTTTTGAAGGTACTTCTTTTCCAAGGATGATTTTGAACACAAGGGATTCAAATGTCGACACCATTAGGTAGACAAACAATTGTGAATGTGTTATGTAAATAATTTTTTTGTGTAGAAATGTGTGCAGAATAAATCCCCTTTCTACTATAAGTTGATTGTTTGGACATCTGTAGCAGAATAAATCCCCGTTTCGCTATAACGTAAATTGTTTGAACACCAAATGATAGAATAAATTCCCTATAAGCAGTAAGTTGTTTGGGCATTTATTTAGCAGGACAAATCATCAACTTGCTATTATGTTGTTTGGACATGCATATGCTAGTTAGTTTATATTGATATGTTATTCCAGATTTGGATATGTAGTGTATTTACAAATATGTTGACTTATATAAATAAATTATTGGATGACTTGGAAGTAAAATTGAAAGTAAATGGTAACTTAAATTAGTAACATTGGGTTTACTAAGACTCGGTAGAGAAAATAATCTTTTAATATACACGTTGAAACTAACTCAACGGTATCCTATCATTATTGAATCTTAAGGATAAAGACAGCAAAGATAATTTTTTCTAACACCCTCCCTTAAGCTGAATATGCTTTAAGCATTCAAATTACCTATCAATGACAATATTTAATGGACCGTGGCTCTTGATTCCATCATGACTTGATCAATGCTTTGATTTTCTTCTTGTTTGGACATGTGCTCAACTATTTGATGTTGATTCGTACTTCGCTCATTAACCATCAAGAACTATTCTTAGCTTCCACCAAAGGACTCACTGCCTTTGCGAATAGACCGTTCCTTGATATTCGATCATCTTCCCAGTAAACTAGAGCTTCGAGTTTTCTTCCATTACTTGCTGCATGATATGAAATCAATCCAGCCTCACTTAAAGGTTTTATCTTAGTCACTTGTAGGCTACCATATCAAACAGTTCTTTTGAGCACTCTACAAGTAACCCAACCTTATACCTACATTCTGCATATCACCTTCTTCATCGTCAATGTCAATATTATTTTTAGGAAAATAGACTACCAACTCACCGACATTCGCAGCTAAATCACACTATGACAATCATTTCAACATTAAGATTCATGACTTAAAAGTTGTTGAACATATTTTAAAATGCAATTCGTACATATTATGGATGATTTGCAATCAACCCCAAATATGCGACCTTATATTTCTCCTATGTACAGATCTACTGGGATAACATTATGTTTTGATGCTTTTTGACTAAGGCAAACAACTCTAGCACCACATTACTGCAGCAACCTATAACCTCTCCAATGTCCCACATGGCTATTCTTACAAACAAAACCGAACTCATAAGACAGTTACAGGGTATACTCCATTTTTTCCTTCCTCCTACCATTCCTTGAACTAAATCCTACATCGGCACTGATCTAGTATAATCTCATATAACAACCCTTCTTTTTATCTCATTGGAATAAATCACTTTAATTAAAATAAAATGTCTGAATTTAGTTTCTATTTTAAAGAAACTCTACTCCGAGAGTAGCTAGAGGATACAGATGGCCTACTACAACCGACTACCCCTTTTTAGCCAGTCCAACATAGAGTATAATTCCTCCATGCATTCTCGCTTTTTCGAGGGATAACCGCTCCACGTCTTAAAAGTTACATAGCTCGGCTGGCCAGGACTCGAATCCACGACCATATGGAACTTTGTTCCATGATCGCTAAGTAGCCCTAACCAACTGAGCTATGCACGCGGACTGAATTCAGTTTCTAATTAACTCTATTTTTGAAAATATATATTATTGAATTAAAAATTATTTAAAATGATTTAATAAATTGAATTGAATAATAAATTCTTTTCTTAAAGTATATTGAATTTGAATAAATTTACATTGAATATAAATTTTATATTGTAAATAATTTTTATATGGCTAAAGTAAGTGGAAAGGAATTTTATTTGATATTGATAAAATGGATATGTCAAGGAAGATAATATAGTTGTTAAATTTAACATTTTGTATAATTTACCAAAATATAGTTTAAAACGTATGTTGGATGAATTTGAATTGAAAAATGAAACTATATATAGATGATCAGAATTAAGATTTGAAATTAAATGAAAAGGGAATTAATCAAATTGAATTTAAACCATAACATATTAGTTGCCCAAGCCTATTTCCTTTAGTCTATCTCATTCTAGACTATCCCTTTACCTCTTCTAATTCTCTTTACCCATACTGATTCCTGTCTTCTCTCCTTGGCCTGGAATCGTGTTGAGGGAAAAAAGATGTGATCTAAAAAAAAAATCATGCTATCACACTTTGGGATGATGTACGGAGGGAGAGGCACCATCGAGACCGATGGCATAGGCTAACATGAAGGAGATTGACTGGCATAGGTGGCATACGTTAGAGCAAGACGATGAGGGCGAAGGAGCTTCAATTGACGGCAGTAGAAGAGGGCTTGGTTGTGCGTAGTGAGATGGTGATGTACAAAGTAGTTGAGCAAGATGGAAATGATGTGGGTGATAAAGAAGAGGCAGTAAATGATGATTGAAATTGTTGCTGAAATTGAGGCAATTGCAAGCTTAATTGCTCAGTTTGGCGGCTACAACGACGTGAGTAAATTTATTTACTCAAAACTATGTTCTAGCACTTCATACATGTTGGATTAAGTTGTTATTTTAATTGTATGACATTCAATGGTTGATGGATTTAATCATAACCTGGGTTGATTGATTGTATGTAATGCATTATTTGATAATTGAGTGGATAAGACTAGATTTGATAGCAAAATTGATTAAAAGAGTGGACTCTGAGTTACACGATTTGGAAATATTTACAAAAATTTATTTGAAGTATTAATATATATATATATATATATATATATATATATATTATTTTTGAGAAGAATCAGCAATTTGATTATATAAAGGATTTTATAAGAGGAAAGACTGGAAGATTATTATGAAAATTTAAAACCAGTTGGTTTGAAAATAAAGAGAAACAAAATAAATTTATAAGTAAATCTATTTCTTTTTCTAGATATTTAATTTCTTATAATTATAAATTTTTTATTTAAATGAATTTTACTTTATAAACGGCATTTAAAATTTATTTTCTAAGTAAATGAAACTATTTTATGGCTTCTGAATAAATATGAAGTTTTGAAAAAAAATAGGGGAACTCAAGGAGTTTTAAATATGATTTATTTATTTTATGGTAAATTTTATTAATATGAATCATTTTTAAAAAGAAATGGAAATTTTTAATTTTCTTTATAGTATGGAATTCCTATTCTGAGAAGAATCCATTCTAATATTATTTTAAATAAAGAAAATAAAATTTTAGTTTAATAAATTATTTTTTAACAATGATTTAAAAGCATTTTGAAGTAAGTAAGATTGAAATTATTTATTTTGAAATTTAATATTAGAAAATGTGAAATATCTTTAGTTAAATTCATTTTTGGAAAGAATGATATAATTTGAATTTGGGTTTTAAAGGAATTCTTGGATTGCAAACCTCTTTTATCATTTTTTTTAAAGTGTTAAAGATGGGTTTGCTATGCTTTTGTGATTTTGAAATCAAATGAGGGATTAAAGAATAGTTTCTTTGTAACCGAAACAGGTTTTGAAGTATTGAAGTTTGAAATTTAGTAAATATTTGGGATAGAATGGAATTTTATAATTTAAATTCTCTTGGGAATTTTATACTGATATCTGAGAAGTAATACAAATTTTTTGAAAATGAGGAATTTTTAGTAAAAATCTCTTTCTAATCAATAATTGGTTGAATGGTTGAAGTTTTGTATAATAAGAGTTTTGAGTAAGTAGATTAGTAACACCGAATGGTATGAGACTTTTTATGATACTTTTGCGATTACACCTATGACTCATTGTGTGGAATAAATCATTATATCATACTTATTTCTTTATAGTCAGGAGTTTAAATTAATGGATAAGTAATACCAAATGGTATGAGACGTTCGGTAATATTTTTTCAATAATTATTTTGACTTATGTTAAACTAATTTTTAATTCAACATCAAAGTATTTCAAAAGACATATAATTCAAATAAAGTTCCAAATGTGCCCATAATCAAAAAATATATGTAAAAAATGTATAGGGTTCAAATCATCTTTCTATCATATGCATATGAGGTTTGCGTACATATGAAATATCCATTGTTTAATGGTCATTATGCAAAAAATACAAGTCATTCTTTTGTTCTACTCCAAGAAATCAAGGATGAAGTCAATATGAAATTTATTATTTCTAAAGGTCCTTATGTTCAAAAGTTCAAGTCATCTTCTTCTTTGTCAACCATTAGAGGATGTCTTAAGCTCTTGAGGGAGCTTAGATATGTCAAGTCCCAAATAATGATTTGTGCTAAGAAAGAGAAAGAAAACATGAGCCTCTTCATGTACGGGTGGGTCTCCATTTATAGCAGTTGGAGAGGGGCATGACTTCCTTGGATTGATCGATTAAAGTTAATGTGGATCGGTAACTTGGCAAGATGGATGGTGTCGATGGTGTCATTTGTCATCATCTCAAGGCTTTAAAGTTCGTGCGAATTACTATCTTGGTTATGATATCGATAAAGGTGGTATGTGTGTGTAAAAGTGCTTTGAAGCTTTAATTTCATTGAATTTCCATTACATCGATATGTACCTTTTATCATTACTCGTTGTTATCCCTTGATGCGAATGTTTTCCATGTCTTCCTTTTTGTATATCTTTGAATAGATTTGCTTGAGGTAGAAACAACATTATATTCCAGTAAATATGCCTTATTGTGGTGTTCTTAGGATCTCCTTTTATTTAATATTCCTTTTCAATTTAATAGCGTTTATTTTTCATTGCTCTTCTATATTGACAGTAGCTTTTATTTTCGACACAATATGTTAATTCCCCAACATGCGATAGCCTTGGAAAATATCATCCTTCGATAGCTCAATTATTCATCATGCGATAGCCTTGGAAGATATCATCCCTCGATTGCTCGATTACCCAGCGCGATGACTTTATGCTTCTCAACATGCGAAATCCTAATAACTTAACACAATAGTCTCTTATCTTCCACATGTAATAGCTTATTCTTTCATCCTATGATAGCTATTCCTTCATCCTACGATAGCTTATTTCTTTCGACTATTATGCTTATTTCTTTCGACCCGCGATAGCTTCTCTATTCTCAACCTACGATAGCTCATCTTTCGATGGCTTCTTTGTTCTCGACTTTTGATGATTTTTACATTACCAACATGTGATGACTCATAACTTCAACTTGCGATGGCTTATAACATTGATTTGTGATGGCTTGTTCTCAACATTCAATATCTTCTTATTGCCAAAGTGTGATAGCTTCAATGTGTGGTAGCCTTCAAAATGCGGTAGCTTCAAAGTGCGATAACTCCATTATCAACTTTCAATAGTTCCATACCATATCCATCTTTGGAAATTTTGGGTGTAACACTTACCTCTCCCCGTTAGCAAGTTTTCTTATGCTTTAGCTTAAATAAACTTTTGCGCTCGCTTTATTTCTTCTCTTCCTAAGTTTTCATTCTTTATTTCCATATTTCTCATCATTAATCATTTGTGCTCCTTGACTTACGACAACTTTTGTTCTTAAAAACCATCACTTTGTCTATAAATTGTTATATTGGAAACATTTTACAAAACCCATAGGTTTTACAGTCTTTTGAAAATATTCCTATTTGCGATGATCGTTTTCATTGGAAATATTCCTTTTTCATAAAGATTTTCCATAAATTGCTCAAAGATGTTATTGAAATATAAAAGGCTTTCATAATTTCATTTGGAAATTATTCAGTACAAACATCGTATACAAATCTATTAAAGTTTTACTTTTACAAAAGTTTTTTGAAAGTAAGGAATTTCACTTGAAACCTTTTCTGCAAGTAGTTTTTATCAGATTTAATTGACCTTACTGCAAAGTGGGATTTTCTCCTAGTCTTGATGGAGTACTCCTCATCCTTGCATGATTTGAGTTTGGTTGTTTATCGAATCAGGAGTTTAATCGTTTATCTTTCTTTAGATGGTTTCTTTCTTATTTGATCTTCATAATTTCTATTAACTATCTTCCTTGGATGGATACATTGGCCAGGCCTGGCGGTGGAACCAAAGGCTTAGTTGATCATCGCTCTTTAGATGGTTACTTTGATCAGGCCTTGAGATGGAACCAAAGGCTTCTCATCCATCTCCCTTAGATCGGTGCCTTAGCCAGGCCCAATGGAAGAAAGACGGCTTAATTGATAATCATTTTTTGAATGGTTGTGTCGGCCTAGCCTTGCAGTGATATCGAAGGCTTCTCATCCATCTCCCATGATAGGTTCTTTGACTAGGCTCGGTTGTGACACTCTTTGAATGGTTAGTTTGGCCAGGCCTTGCTATGGGACCGAGGCTTCTCGTCTATCTCCCTTTGATGGATGCTTCAACCAGGCCAAGGATGGGACCAAAGGCTTAATTGATCTTCACTCTTTGGATGGTTGCTTCGACCAGGCCTTCCAGTGGAACCGAAGGCTTCTTATCCATGTCCCTTGGATGGGTGCTGTGACTAAGCCCAGGAGCGGGATCACAGGCCTAATTGACTATCACTCTTTGGATCGTTGCTTTGGTCAAGCCTTACGATGGGAACGGAGGCTTCTCATCCATCTCCCTTGGATGGGTTCATTGGACAGACCCAATGGCAAGACAAAAGGCTTAATTTAACTCTTCTAGATATGAGGTATGCTTCTGGTTAACAAGTCTCGCTAACCTTATTGGGTTAGAAGCTAAGTCAAACATATCACATCTCAGTTTGGAGGAAATTTGTTAGAATGAATCTTTTGTAATCCTTTGTCTCTTTTCTAAAATTGTTGGAATTTATATCCTTCATATTGTATTTGTATTAAGTTTGCTTGACCAATAGGAGTCTAGAAGTAACCAATAGGATTCTAGAAGTAAAGATTCTTTTCAATGTTGACTTTAGGGATTGCCTTCTTTGCTTTTGATTCTTTCCTTTCCTTTTGAACTCTAAAACATTCTTCTTGTAAGTTTACTTGGTTTGAGATACTTAGAGTCTTTCTGTTGATACTTTGCTGCTTATAATATGGTTTTGGCTAAACTCAAGGACTTCCTTGTTGGTTCTTAGTTTGGTTCACAAGCATACGCGATTTCTTGGCATGGTGGAATATTTACTTTGTTTAGTAACATCGCTTCGAATTCCTATGTTGAAGAAATATGGTATGTCCAGTGGCTACTTTTGTTTAGGTTTACATGACCACAAATTAGAGATGGTTCTACTCAATTTTCTGACAGATTAGCTCTTTTGGGGGATTTCTTGATTGTCCCATTTGTAGCTTTTGTTGTCAATAATTCCAAAAGTTTTCCTCCCTTAGCCTCTTCCTATCTAGTAAAATAGTTAATTGCTTCTATTTGCAAGTCTGACATCTATGTTGATATAGACAGAGTTTTTATCAAACTAATCGGTTGAAAAGGCCATGCGTTAGTGGTGGAAGTTAAAAAAAATAGATTTGGGTAACTATTGTCTTCATCTCATTACTTTTTTTATCTTTGTATTACCATAATACTCATATAAATCTTTTGATTGGTTCTAATTAATATTTATGTCTTTCAGACTTACTCCTTTTAGATATGAGATTGACCAATCCTTTCATATAATGCTTCGCTAATTATAGTATTGGAAGATGCTTAGCATCTTTAACTTCTTTGATCTATTCCCATCAATATTTATCCAACTATATGTATGCTGATATTGATGGCCACTTATTCCTGAGGGTGTACATGAACCCATGTCCTGACGTCGCTTCGAACCATGCGTTCGAACCCATCCTGACTTCGCTTCGAACCCATGCGTTCGAACCCATCCTGACTTCGCTTCGAACCCATGCGTTCAAATCCATCCTGACGCGCTTCGAACCGATAAACAGATGACAAGTTCGAACCGATGAGAAAACCTCAACTCCGCATCATTCACGTTCGAACCGATCCACTTCGTATCGATACGAAGCTGTGGACTTCGAAACGATAGCCTATGGGTTAGAACCCATCGGTTCGAATGGACCCCTCGAATTCCTCAATCGGTGCGAACTACACACCCCAGCAAGGACATTCCAAGGATCGATTCGAAATCCAGTAAAAAGACGCCACCATCATCGATTCGAACTTGAGCCCACGCATCGGTTCGAATCCCTCCCAAACCAGATCTGGTTTTGCCAATCTCGAAGCTACGCAATCGATAAAAAGAAACAGGTTCGAAACAACTTCGCCGTTTGAATCCGAGGCTAATTACCTATTTTGGATGATGAATTCAAGGAATAGAAGATTCGGATCTTGAATGGTTCGAAAGAGCGACACTGTGTTTTCTCTTTTGGAGCTCTGAAACGATGAAGAGCACAGTAAAAAGCAGGCAACAGTAAAAGTAAAAAGTGAAAAAATGCCGTGGTCTTTGCTATTTATATGGGGAGTTGGAGATGACTGGGTCGATTCGTGTGCCGGTGGACTTGACCGGTTACAACAGGTCAGAATGCAGAACCGTTTCGAAATCCACTTTCGAACCCTTACGTTTGAGGCTCCATCATGTGAAGCACACAGACCACTGCCACGAACAAAAGTCTCGAAACCATCCCTTCACATCGGTTCTAATGTCAATTTCGAACCCATCACTACACAAGTGTACTCCATCCTTTCAGACCGGTTCGAATGTCAATTTTGAATCCATCATAGCAGCAAGCGTACCGCGTCCATACAAACGTGGATTTCGAACCCATCAATGCTCGAAAGCATCGGTTCGAAACATTACGCTCGCGCAATACAAATTCGATTCCTTTAACCTTCTACATCGGTTCAGGAGAGGATCGATGCGAAGGAACCTTTCAAAACAACCACCAAGCGTTGTATCAATTCAAATTTCAAAGTTGGTTCAGGAGAGAATCAATACGAAATTCTATAGCAAACCAAACTGACAACAACTCGTGGACGCACGACGTTAACAAGGGTCAAATTAACATATGCGCATACATGTTGGACTAACGTTCGATTTTGAATATTCACAGGGATCAAACACTCATCCTGTTACAAATGCGACAGCCAACGGCTAAGCACTATTATACAGCAATCAATCATATCAGCGCAAGGTTACAGCAGTACAACATACGAGTTTCGACAAAAAAGAGAGCAATGATTGTTCAGAGAGAGATTGCAGCTATTCAAAGCACGTCATGTTCCCACAAGACGTACTTTGGGGGGAAAAATGTTATCCCGCTTTTTGGCAAAGCCGCGATACCAAAAGATTGATCGAAAGCGAAGGACAGTTCGCCTCAGAGGTTGATCGTACTTCCGTTCGCCATGAAAATCACTGAATTTTATCCGAGTCCAGATTGAGCTACAATTGATAGGACACGGCAAGAAAGACCATAGGAGTCAGCATTTCAAATTTCAAGTCAATCCGAGTTCGCATGCTCAAGCTATGATCGGTTCAACTTGGAGGGGGCATGCTGGTTTCGAACCCACCATGATGGGTGTATTCGAACCCATCATCGTGCACCACTCGAGACCATCACCTTCGAACCGAAGGACATCGAACCCATCAGTTTCGAAACCACCAAAGCGCCTCACCTTCGACTCCATTACCTTCGACTCCATCGTATTCGAATCCATGTGCCTCGTATCCATGGAGGGGTTGCAGAGCTCATGTGCATCCAAGGAACACAAGTTCGAACCCATCACCGAAGCCATGCTTCGAACCCATCATCGAAGCCATGCTTCGAACCCATCACAGAGGCCTTCTTCGAACCCATCTGTGATGCCATCTTCGAACCCATCCTGTGTAACTTCGTTCAAACCCACTGGGTCAACCAGCCACGATGACGTGTCTTCCATCGGTTCGAATGCGCCGAGATACATGGAGTCGAAGCGGTCAACACGGAGTGAAGTCCGGATCGATTCGAAGTTTGCGCTCCACGTCACCACGAAGCCGCATGCCATGATGGATTCGAAACCATCGTTTCGAATACATGGGTTCGAACCAGACAGCTGTGCCAAAAACCCAATTTCGAATCCAAGATATCTCCTAACCTATTGATCCAAATGCCACAAAATTTTCACTGAAGCTTGCGTGCATGTTGAAGAATGTCCACGCCAAAGTTCACCTCGATTGGATGGATTCTTGATCGGTTCGAATGGAGTTCGAACCGATGCCAAAGTGGGCCCAAACTTTCTGAGACCGTGCGTGTGCGCCCCCTCACGTGCCAGACATGGTCTCCCGAGTTTTCAGCGAGATATCAGCAGCCTACGCCTATAAATAGAGCCCCAGGGCCAACAGAAAAGGGATCTTCTGACTCTGAAGCACCCAGACTCTGCCGGATCAAGATCTCCATCATCTTATATCATAACTTGATTGTTGATTTCGAATTTTCAGTTGTAACTTGCTGTTGATCGCTGTAACAACTTGTAAACATTGAAAGAGAATCAATAAAATATCAAAGAACTTCACAGTGGACGTAGGCAACACGCCGAACCACTATAAATCGATTGTCTACGCATTTTCTTTACTGTTGATTGGAGTTTTTGTTAGATAATATCTGTTTTGAACTTGCATTCTTGACTATTATCTCTTCAACGACTCCCGAAGAGTGCTGTGCCCAATTTTGACACAAACACTTTGGTGCTTTCATTGAGAGATGAACTCAGGTTTTCTCCTGCTCATTGGATCTGTCATCGATACCGGATTGAAAAAATCTAAGAGAGAGATCCAGATCGTTAAATCCAACTTCCTTCCCTTCTATTCAGATTTGCACAAAGTCTAGGAAAGGAACTCAATTCTAAAGATGGTTAGCACAAGAACCACCTCAAACGCTGTCGGTCAAGAAGGACAGGATAGACAGAATCCTGCCCCTCTACCTCCTCCTAATCAAGATGCCGCTGGGCACTCAGAACCGTCGGGTCCGGTTACCCGACAAGAATTGCAGTTGTTACTTCAAGAGCTGACCCAGAGTCGGCGACAACTAGAAGAACAGCTACGCGTTAACGCTGAGCTAATCAACAAGCTGGATCGCCAAAAATGAAAAAGATCCATGAGAGATCGTGCTTCTCACTCTTCCAGCGAAAGTTCTTCATCTTCTGATTATCATAATCGACCTCCACGACCCCGGTTAGACGGGAGTCGTATGCCATCGGCTGGAAACCAACCGACATTGACCGTTGGACAAATAAGAGTTGGTCCGTTAGCCAGTTTCCAAACCGGACCCTCCTCAGGAGGAGGCGCCGTTCCTCATCACGCCGCAGAATACCGCACCACTAGCGTTGCGGCTGAACCAGGGGTCGACGCTCAAGACCAGTCGGACTTAGACCGTCGTCATAGCGGCCGTACTCCTGAACCGTACGTCCCAGAGGACTATGAGCCGAGAATGCAGGATGTGAACCGTCAACGATATCCGGTTCAAACCCGAAGTATGGAACGTGACTATACTCCGGCGCAAATGCCGGATCTTTCAACTATGATACGTAAGATGATCCGTGAGAGTCAGGGATTCACAAACGACGATTGGGGAGTTTCCCGAAGTCACACCCCCTTTACGGACGACATTCTTAATGCTGAACCCCCACGGCGATTCCGAATGCCCACTCTGCCCATGTATGAGGGAAATTCCGATCCCAACCAACATATTCTAAAATATGAATGGTCAATGACTGCTGCCAGAGCCGACGACGCTGTGAAGTGTCGTAGTTTCCCCATATCCTTGGAGGGCATCGCCACCATGTGGTTCACCCGATTGCCTCCTCGATCCATCTCCTCATTCGACCAGCTGGCCACAAAATTCGTTGAGAAATTCCGCATGCACGTCGCAAGGCCGAAAGATGTCAACACTCTATCTAGTGTCACGCAAGCTCCCGGAGAGACACTCAGACACTACTTAGAAAGATTCCACACTACATTTGCAGAGATTAGTAATCCAAACGATAACTCCATCCTTATGGCGTTAACTAAGGGGATCGACCCCGATTCTGAATTTGGCAATTGGCTAGCTGGGAAACCACCTGCGTCATTGGACCGTTTCCATGCCAAAGCAGCTCAATTCCTGAGATAGGAAGACGCGAAACAGTCTAGGAAGAAAATTGACGCAGGACCAAATGCGGAAGGAACCCAAAGCAATGTTGCAATAAAACAATCCGGTGAGAGCTCCGGAAAAGTTCGGTTGAACATTAAAAATAAACAAGCTCGGCGAAGAGAGAGCGTGAATCTACTTAAAAAACAAGATCAAAATCGCGGTCCGCAACGCAAAAATCCGAAGTTCGACAGTTATACTCCTTTGAATATTTCATTGGAGGACTTGTATTTGCGGACACGTAATGCGATTCAATATGAAAAACCTGCTCCAAGACCGTCGTCGGAGAGGCAAATCCAGACGAAAGTTTTTTGCAGGTTCCATGAAGGATACGGGCACGATACGAACGAGTGTCGTCACCTACAGGATCTTGTTGAAAAACTGGTCAGGGAAGGGAAACTGGAACAGTTTGTACGGACACCGCAGCCCAGAGATGCGGGCCCATCCAATCCAATCAATGAACCCAATCGACCGAGGCAGGAGGACTCGACTTGTCCCCGTGGGAGATTGGTGATAAACGCCATCAGTGGCGGGCCTACTCATTCAGTAGCCTGGAACGACGAAGAACCTCGTCACTGTCACACATGACAGGCTCCTTCAATCCATGAATACTTTACAATTCCTTTTACGTTCTGAATTTTGAATTTGTAATAAGGCACTGACTTTGCCACATTTTCTCATTTCAGCAAATAAAATGCTATCTCTTCAAGCTAAAGCTGTGATTCACCGAATACAACATTCAACAATCACGACACACGAAGAGCTAAGTTCCATCGAACAATGGAATTTATTCAAATAGCGAGTGACTGCGTTACAACCAGCCACTCACTAAGTGAAACCCCAGCTCGGGGGCAAGCCAACACATCGAAGGCTGAACTGGACCAACACACGACAGTCCATTCAATAATTCGTTCCCAGAGTGCGAACGAACTCCAACTTCCCACAGCGTGAATTGGAGTATAAACATTTAACAATTCGTTCCCGGAGTGCGAACGGACTCTAACTTCCCACAGCGTGAATTGGAGTATAAACATTTAACAATTCGTTCCCGGAGTGCGAACGGACTCCAACTTCCCACAGCGCGAATTGGAGTATAAACACTCAATAATTCGTTCCCAGAGTGCGAACGGACTCCAAATTCCCGGAGCGCGAATTGGAGTATAAACATTCAATAATTCGTTCCCAGAGTGCGAACGGACTCCAAATTCCCGGAGCGCGAATTGGAGTATAAACATTTAACAATTCGTTCCCGGAGTGCGAACGGACTCCAACTTCCCACAGCGCGAATTGCAGTATAAACATTCAATAATTCGTTCCCAGAGTGCGACCGGACTCCAAATTCCCGGAGCGCGAATTGGAGTATAAACATTCAATAATTCGTTCCCAGAGTGCGAACGGACTCCAAATTCCCGGAGCGCGAATTGGAGTATAAACATTCAATAATTCGTTCCCGGAGTGCGAACGGACTCCAACTTCCCACAGCACGAATTGAAGTATAAACATTCAATAATTCGTTCCCAGAGTGCGAACGGACTCCAAATTCCCGAAGCGCGAATTGGAGTATAAACATTCAATAATTCGTTCCCCGAGTGCGAACGGACTCCAAATTCCCGGAGCGCGAATTGGAGTATAAACACTTAACAATTCGCACCCAGAGCGCGAACGGGCTCCAAATTCTCGGAGCGCGAATTGGAGCATAAACGTTCAATAACTCGTTCCCACTGCGCGAACCAACCCATCAATGCGGACTCCAAATTCCCAGAGTGTGAATTGGAGTATAAACATCAATTCAAAGTTCCCGGAGTGCGAACCGAAGTATCAACACCAACTCCATGATCCCCAAAACATGAAATGGGGTATGAACATAAGTTACGGGTTCCCGGAGCGCGAACCGAAGCATCCGTGCAAACTCCAGATTCCCGAAGTGCGAGTTGGAGTATAAATGTCAATTCCGGGTTCCTGAAGTACGAACCCAAACATACATGTTTTATCCAAGTTCCCGGCGTGTGAATTGGAGCACAAACACCAAGTCAAAGTTCCCGTAGTGCGAACTAAAGTGTTAATACTAACTCCGAGTTAGTAGAATGCAAGTTGGAATGTGAACATCATTCCCAAGTTCCCGGAGCGCGAACCACGTTACAAGCATCAATAACACTCGAAATCCTGGAATGCAAACCAGGTTATCGATCTCAAATTATTCTAAGTCCCCGGAAGGCGGACGTGTGCTCAAGACTTGCAACAAGTGCGATCAACCATCATAAATACAAGTGTTGTTCCCCAAAACTGGGGGACACGAAAGCTAAATATTAATCACTAACCGAAGTGATACAACGTCCGAAGTTCAACTCATTCATCAATCACAACGTGTGACCAAGATCTTCAGACTTGGAAAATGAGACGAACTCTACTTAAAAGATAAAAACACCACAAGTACACCGGACCGAAACAAGACACTGCAAGTACTTAAGCACAAATAAAACAAGAGTTGAAACAAAGAAATGAAATTTTATTTCAACTAACTTAAAACAAGGACTTACACGCAGATAAGTTCTTCCAAAAAAGAATGCCTACTAGTAGGGCCCGAACCTGCATCTATACACGACCTATTGACAAAAAAACGGAGACAAGTACCTATCTACCAAAACATCTACTTGAGAAGCCGATTTATTTCTTCTTTTTTGTCCTTCTTACTAGTGGTACATCATCAGTGTCACTAGGGACAGAAATTCTTCGTTTTGAATGTCTCCTCTCCGGCGGCGGCTCTTCGGCTGGAGGCATGATGTCAATATCCTCCTCGGAGCTTGAATCTGCATGGAGGCTACCTGCCGGAGGAGCAGGGGGGACTGGATCCGTAACGGAAGTTGAGACCGTGCCACCCGATGGTGCTACCGTAGCAGGTGCTGGACTCTGCGCCGCCGTGCTGCCACCGACGGTACCGCTATGCCCCCCAGCCTCTATTTCGGCGTTAATCTCAGCCAAAATTTCCTCATCACGAGTCGCATGGGCTTGGCTGGGGGCATCTACGGCCTGCATCGAAGAACTTGAGGACGGCGGGAGGCTACTAACGATGATAAATGGCAAGTCAGAGAAAGAACCACCCTGTTCACCGAGCAGTTCGCTCACCATTTGTTCGTCAGCAGATAAGGATCCCCCCTGCGTCGTCTCAGCAGATACCGCGGTTACAACAGTAGTCTCGGTAGCGATGGCCTTATCTCCTCTACTTGATTCTTGAGCCGCAACAGTCGGCGCAACTCCAGTCACTAGGCAAAAAATAAGAAGTTATTAAAAACTGCTACAAAACAAACACTCTATTCAGAAAATGCTTGAGATAACTTCGGAATACCTTCCCCAGTTTGGCTCGCAGACGGCTGAACGGCCTCGGAAGTACGCTCATGAATAGGAGATAAGCGCGGTTGTTCCGGGTCGTAAGCAGGAACAGGTTGCAAACTGACCACAGATACAGGCATCGGCGAAGATGGTGTGGTGACTTCAGTGACAGCAGAATGGCGCTCAACGCCTGACCCCTCTCCGACTTCCAGGGAACGACCACCGATCATTTCCTTCTCATGAGCGATGATAGCGTCATGAAGAACCTTCTTCTCATCGTCTGTGAGCAGCCGATTCTCCAGTTCGAATCGATCGACCGCTTCACCTGGGTGCGCTTCCTCTTCCTCCTCAACCAATCGGTCCCAGGCGCTACGAAGGTGAACTGAGTAATCTTGAAGCCAGGCCAAGTTTCTGTGCTTCAACACATTGGCGTTGTAAGTTATGAGCAAATCTTCGATATCGGCCTCTAACCTGGCCTCTGCATGTTGAACCTTCTCCTCCACCTCTGCTTCGACCGCCTGAACTTTGGCCATGGCCGCATCTCTCTCAGTGCGAAGCACTACGGCTTGCTCGCAGGCCTCTTGCGCCGTGTTATGCGCATCATCTCTATCTTTAATAATCTCGGCAAATTTAGCCTTGAGCTCATTAAGTTCTTTTAACGCCGCATCCCGCTCAGCAGTGACGACAGTGTTCCGGTGGCCCATGTCTTCCACCGTAACATAGTGCTCCTTTTTCATTCTATCCATGGCTGCTTGAGCTTCGTCGACCTTTGTAAGAGCCTCCATCTCCGACTTTCGAGACGATTCAGCCTCAGTATTCAGCACTTGTATGATGCGGTCTCTTTGAGCCAGCTCGGTTTGAAGTTTTTCAATGGTAGCCGCTCGTTCGAAGGCCAACGCCGATGCCTTGTCGGCCGCCCTATACCACGCCTTGTATTGGGAGTAGAAGTCATGCACATAGTCGAGCGCTAACCGCTCGGCCTCAGGCGGGACTCTTTTCAGGTTCGGAGGAAAGACGTAGTTATCGAAACAAATATTCGGGAACTCCCTCTTTAATTGCGCGAGTCTAATTGCCCCTTCTCCCGAGATCTCTGTAGGAGGCTGCTCTGCGACTATCGGGGTCATCGCCTCGGATCGGGAAGGTTGAGAAACCGACGTATATCGAGAAGACTCGGAAGGATGAGGGACGTGAGCAGGAGGTTGTACGGGATCTCTGGAAAGAGGAGGAGTACGCGACCACGATCGACGCTTATAGCCCCTGTCCGTGTCATATCTCTCGTGACTAGAATACCCAGAACGTCCCTGGTCATAATGCCCAGAACGCCCCTGATCATAACCTCTATCCCCTTCTCGTCTGCGCGAGTCGTAATATGAAGGCTTGCGGGCATGACGAAGACTCCCAAGCATTGAACCGCGCTTAGACATGATATCTGCGAAGCAAAATAAAATAGAATTAATCACTTTTCAAAACAGGTAGTTTATAGTCAAAGGTTATGCAGTGTCGTGAAATGTGTATGAATATGCATTCCCTCCGACCAACCAGAAGTGTCGACCTCGCTAGTAACAAGAGGCTCGCTCAATTCTAGAGTGCGATGGAATTCCTCCAACCCGGCATCATGTTGAAAAGACACATCGTCCGGGATTGGAAGATCGGCAAGCCCCTCAAAAAGATTTTCGGTTCTCGGAGGAGACATCTCCGAGATTCTAACTCCGGGAGCAGAACGGGCCGTGACAACCGATTTCCATCTCCCCTTCTTACTTGACTTAACCATGGCAGCCTTGCCTTTTCTCTGCTCCGCAACATCCGGAACTGCGTCAGTAGGCCCGGTCAGTGGCTCATCATCGGTGTGGGTTCTTTCAGAGTCCGCTTCCTCAGCTGTGGTAACTCTGGGTTTCTTGTGCTTGACTCGTTTCTTCGAGACGACCCTTAGTGCCACTTCAAAACTTATGCTCTGCCCTTGTTCGATCAAACCGCAGGCCCGGAGATTCCTATCCGTCAATAACACATCGATATCCCTATCTCCATCCGGGACTTCTCGAAGCACTCGCACCATCTCCCTAAAGTGCTCGCCTTCAGGTCGCTGGATCACCGCTGTAAAAAAGAATAAAATATAAGTTCCACTTCGACTGCGATTGCCATAGTAATTATTTGCAAACTCAACTATACTCACGTCTGAATAGCCATCGTCGGGCGAATCCAGGAGGACATCTGACATAAAACCATTCTGTCCTATAATAGCTCAACCTGGTCCAAGACCCGGTAACCACTTGCCAATTTCTCACCGCTTCCAGGAATGTGAAGGAGGGGTAGTCACCCCGAGTTTTGAAATTGAACAAGTATCTGATCTCAATTGGGAGCGGTGGTCGATGGAGATATTCCATAAATGCAATGAACAAGCTATTGATCGACGCATATCCGTTCGGGTGCAACCGAGATGAGGTGATCCTCAAGAATGACAATACTTCCCTTATGTACTCGTTGAACGGAGGAAGTGTCCCGGCCGCGCACACGTGGCAGTTAAATGCCGTATATCCCTCCGGCGGATTATGTGGTCTATCATTCGGCCCCGGCAGTAGCACATCATCCAGCGACAGGCCGTGTCTCAAACATATTCTCCCCAACATGTCTACAGAGATATTGGACGGAACGGAATCTGATATTGGCAATGAATGACGCATCGGGAAGTTCATCCGGGGCTGGACCAATAATCTCAGGGTCAATATCCGGAATCTCTAGCCTCGGAGAGACTGTAACTTGAGTCTCCTGCTGCTGTGAACTTGACGATTCCATAACTAGCTAACTCACGAGAAACCATCGTTAGACGACATAAACCCGTGCGTTCCCCAGTGTAACGTGTATGAGTGTGTGTTGTGCAGTGACATGCATTACCTGAATAAATGTTGCAGAGTTAAAGAAATATGCAACCGACAAGGCTACGGAGTCCAGCTATAATGACCGTCATCCCTGACCGTCATCACCGGTCCGTTTCCATGATGGAAGTTGGTTCGGGTAGAAGTTGTTATAGTTCCATCGACGAGCTTCAAAAGGTAGTCATGTATGCATTTTAATATTCAAGTCCAAATATGCAGGAATGAAGCTCGTCGGAGTTATGCTTGGAGAATTTCAAATTTTGGTATCCATCATGTAGGGTTCGAAACCATCACCAGGACTTCGTTCGAACCCATGTCCTGACGTCGCTTCGAACCATGCGTTCGAACCCATCCTGACTTCGCTTCGAACCCATGCGTTCGAACCCATCCTGACTTCGCTTCGAACCCATGCGTTCGAATCCATCCTGACGCGCTTCGAACCGATAAACAGACGACAAGTTCGAACCGATGAGAAAACCTCAACTCCGCATCATTCACGTTCGAACCGATCCACTTCGTATCGATACGAAGCTGTGGACTTCGAAAAGATAGCCTATGGGTTAGAACCCATCGGTTCGAATGGACCCCTCGAATCCCTCAATCGGTGCGAACTACACACCCCAGCAAGGACATTCCAAGGATCGATTCGAAATCCAGTAAAAATACGCCACCATCATCGATTCGAACTTGAGCCCACGCATCGGTTCGAATCCCTCCCAAACCAGATCTGGTTTTGCCAATCTCGAAGCTACGCAATCGATAAAAAGAAACAGGTTCGAAACAACTTCGCCGTTTGAATCCGAGGCTAATTACCTATTTTGGATGATGAATTCAAGGAATAGAAGATTCGGATCTTGAACGGTTCGAAAGAGCTACACTGTGTTTTCTCTTTTGGAGCTCTGAAACGATGAAGAGCGCAGTAAAAAGCAGGCAACAGTAAAAGTAAAAAGTGAAAAAATGCCGTGGTCTTTGATATTTATATGGGGAGTTGGAGATGACTGGGTCGATTCGTGTGCCGGTGGACTTGACCGGTTACAACAGGTCAGAATGCAGAACCGTTTCGAAATCCACTTTCGAACCCTTACGTTTTGGGCTCCATCGTGTGAAGCACACAGACCACTGCCACGAACAAAAGTCTCGAAACCATCCCTTCACATCGGTTCAAATGTCAATTTCGAACCCATCACTACACAAGTGTACTCCATCCTTTCG
Source organism: Allium cepa (assembly GCA_030765085.1). NCBI lineage: Eukaryota > Viridiplantae > Streptophyta > Magnoliopsida > Asparagales > Amaryllidaceae > Allium > Allium cepa. Next base: position 19,218,520 of record CM060941.1, read on the forward strand.
GACCGGTTCGAATGTCAATTTCGAATCCATCATAGCAGCAAGCGTACCGCATCCATACAAACGTGGATTTCGAACCCATCAATGCTCGAATGCATCGGTTCGAAACATTACGCTCGCGCAATACAAATTCGATTCCTTTAACCTTCTACATCGGTTCAGGAGAGGATCGATGCGAAGGAACCTTTCAAAACAACCACCAAGCGTTGTATCAATTCAAATTTCAAAGTTGGTTCAGGAGAGAATCAATACGAAATTCTATAGCAAACCGAACTGACAACAACTCGTGGACGCACGACGTTAACAAGGGTCAAATTAACATATGCGCATACATGTTGGACTAACGTTCGATTTTGAATATTAACAGGGATCAAACACTCATCCTGTTACAAATGCGACAGCCAACGGCTAAGCACTATTATACAGCAATCAATCATATCAGCGCAAGGTTACAGCAGTACAACATACGAGTTTCGACAAAAAAGAGAGCAATGATTGTTCAGAGAGAGATTGCAGCTATTCAAAGCACGTCATGTTCCCACAAGACGTACTTTGGGGGGCAAAATGTTATCCCGCTTTTTGGCAAAGCCGCGATACCAAAAGATTGATCGAAAGCGAAGGATAGTTCGCCTCAGAGGTTGATCGTACTTCCTTTCGCCATGGATATCACTGAATTTTATCCGAGTCCAGATTGAGCCACAATTGATAGGACACGGCAAGAAAGACCATAGGAGTCGGCATTTCAAATTTCAAGTCAATCCGAGTTCGCATGCTCAAGCTATGATCGGTTCAACTTGGAGGGGGCATGCTGGTTTCGAACCCACCATGATGGGTGTATTCGAACCCATCATCGTGCACCACTCGAGACCATCACCTTCGAACCGAAGGACATCGAACCCATCAGTTTCGAAACCACCAAAGCGCCTCACCTTCGACTCCATTACCTTCGACTCCATCGTATTCGAATCCATGTGCCTCGTATCCATGGAGGGGTTGCAGAGCTCATGTGCATCCAAGGAACACAAGTTCGAACCCATCACCGAAGCCATGCTTCGAACCCATCACCGAAGCCATGCTTTGAACCCATCATAGAAGCCATGCTTCGAACCCATCACAGAGGCCTTCTTCGAACCCATCTGTGATGCCATCTTCGAACCCATCCTGTGTAACTTCGTTCGAACCCACTGGGTCAACCAGCCACGATGACGTGTCTTCCATCGGTTCGAATGCGCCGAGATACATGGAGTCGAAGCGGTCAACACGGAGTGAAGTCCGGATCGATTCGAAGTTTGCGCTCCACGTCACCACGAAGCCGCGTGCCATGATGGATTCGAAACCATCGTTTCGAATACATGGGTTCGAACCAGACAGCTGTGCCAAAAACCCAATTTCGAATCCAAGATATCTCCTAACCTATTGATCCAAATGCCACGAAATTTTCACTGAAGCTTGCGTGCATGTTGAAGAATGTCCACGCCAAAGTTCACCTCGATTGGATGGATTCTTGATCGGTTCGAATGGAGTTCGAACCGATGCCAAAGTGGGCCCAAACTTTCTGAGACCGTGCGTGTGGGCCCCCTCACGTGCCAGACGTGGTCTCCCGAGTTTTCAGCGAGATATCAGCAGCCTACGCCTATAAATAGAGCCCCAGGGCCAACAGAAAAGGGATCTTCTGACTCTGAAGCACCCAGACTCTGCCGGATCAAGATCTCCATCATCCTATATCATAACTTGATTGTTGATTTCGAATTTTCAGTTGTAACTTGCTGTTGATCGCTGTAACAACTTGTAAACATTGAAAGAGAATCAATAAAATATCAAAGAACTTCACAGTGGACGTAGGCAACACGCCGAACCACTATAAATCGATTGTCTACGCATTTTCTTTACTGTTGATTGGAGTTTTTGTTGGATAATATCTGTTTTGAACTTGCATTCTTGGCTATTATCTCTTCAACGACTCCCGAAGAGTGTTGTGCCCAATTTTGACACAAACAACATTCGTGCCTCATTCGGCATTCGTGCCTCGTTCGGCATCCAGCCTCGTTCGGCATCCAGCCTCGTTCGGCATCCAGTCTCGTTTGGCACTCCAACCTCATTCGACATTCATGACTCGTTCGGAATTCCAGCCTCGCTCGACACTTCAGCCTCGTTTGGCACTCCAGCCTCGTTCGGCACTCCAGCCTCGTTTGGCATTCATGCCTCACTTGGCATTCCAGCCTCGCTCGACATTCCAGCCTCGTTCGGCGTTCCATCCTCGTTCGGCCTTCCAGCCTCGTTCGGCCTTCCAGCCTCGTTCGGCCTTCTATCCTCGTTTGGTATTCCAGCCTCGATCGGCATTCCAGCCTCGCTCGGCATAAGTATGTCGTTCGACATCTCCCCTCATTTAACATCGAATCTCGTTCGGCCTACACGTTTCATTCAACATACTGCCTCGTTCGACTTGGAGGCATGGCTTGGCATTTACCGTTCGGCATTTGTGGCTCGACACATAGAAGTCACTCGCAACGGGCCAAGGTATCTTGCTATTAGGTCCATCAGGGAAGTCCAACCCATCTCCGTCTATAAATAGAGAGGCGGGGGCACAGTGAAATAGACTTTTTTTCGTGAACACCGTAGGGACTCTGCCGCATTCAAGACTCATTCAAAACTTATCTTTTTTACTTAGCAGCTATATTAAAATAGTTGGTGAATGGATTGTATCTGTAACCAGTTGTTAAGTAAAGAAATAAAGATAAACTTTAAAGTGGACGTAGGCAATTACGTCGAACCACTATAAATCTGGTGTTCTTATTTTCTTCATTTAATTTAGTATACTGTTCTTCCTTTAATTTTAATTTCTTCATTAATCTCTCTACACAATCTTTCTTAAGGGTGTTAGCGACCAATTTGATGCTAACATTTTGGTGCTTTCACTGAGAATCGAATTCTCAGGCCGATATGATCTACTTTGTAGCTACTATATTGAAAACTCCCCTAAAGGAGATCCGGCTTATTCATAGGACGCTCGTTGAATCTATTCAGAGTTTCGAACGACGACTCTACTATGGAAAGACCACGTACCGGATCAGCCTCTCACAATGCGGACATCCACGAGACTGCTAGTGTGCAACAAGTTGGACCTAGCAATCAACAAACAAACTTAGGTCTACGGACTACTGCCTAAACATCACCAGGACGGAGTTCAATGATTTGATGAGGGAACTCAGGGAAAGTAGAGGCAACTTGCGGAGCAGATTTAGGCCAACGCTAATCTCATGACTCAGCTAACTCAGCAGCAGCATCAGAATGCTGGAGGTAGCCCTGCTCCTTATTCTTCATCTGATAGCTCGACCTCAGCCGATGAACCTTCTAAGCATAGACGCCATAAGACTGAACCTGGACAGGCAGGTGCCACTGATCGATCAACCGAGGATCAAGCACGTGAGGAGATCGGACGCCCGGCTCACCAAGATCCTAATGAAGCTGGCCTTCAAGATGCACGTTTGGCCGATCACCGGTAGAGGGGACACCAACCTGAGCGGTCCCGTGGAACAGAACCCAACCTTCCATCCTTCATACAACTTCAGAGTTATCAGCCACGGTTAGACAGTTGATGATAGAGAACCATGGTTTGACCAATGAAGATTAGGGAGGTCCAGGAGTCGTACTCCCTTTACAGATACTATTTTATAGGCTGAGTATCTCGAGAAGTTTAGTATGCCGACTATCCCAGCCTACGAAGGGAAGACTGTTCCTAGACAACACATGATGAGGTATGAATGGATGATGGATTCTACAAGAGCGAATGATGCGACCAAGTGTAGGTGCTTCCCAATTACTATATCCGGAATGACCACCATGTGGTTTACTCGACTTCCCCCACGATCTATACAAGCTTTGACGAACTGGCAATGAAATTCGTAGAATAATTCAGGATACATGCTACTCATCCGAAGGATGTAATGTCCTTGTCAAGCATCATTTAGGCTCTGGGAGAGTCATTGAAAGCATACTGGTAGAGATTTCATTTTGCTGCTACCGAAGTTAGTAACCCTAATGACCACGCAATTCTGATGGCAGTAATGCGAGGTGTAGATCCAGACTCGGAGTTTGGAGATTGGTTAGTGGGAAAGCCCCCAGCTACATTGGAGCGATTCTATTCGAAAGCTCATCAATTCATAAGAAGGGAGGAAGCTCAATGGACAAGACGAGATAAGGCATCAGGGCCTGTTCAGGTGACCGTGAAAAGTAACATCGCCGTGAAGCAATCCGACGACAACTCAGGAAAAGTTCAAGTCAACATCCAGAACAAGCCTAGGCAATCTAAAGGATCCGGAGGTGGAAATCCTGAAAAGAAAAGAGAGACAGGGAAATGGAAGTCGAGGATAACCTATAACGAATACACCCCCCTGAATACGTCTCCTGAAAATATCTACCTATCCACCTATAACACCTTTCAACATAGAAAGTCATGCCCAAAGGAGTCCATAGAGGAACAGAAGCGGATGGGGAAGTACTGTCGCTTCCATGAGACCCATGGGTGCAATACTGAGGAGTATAGACACCTCCATAACGCCAAAGAAAAGTTGATCAGGTAGAAAAAGCTGCAGGAGTTTATTAAGAACCCATAAGTGGGTAGGCAAGGAACGTCAGACCCCGGACGCGGCCGGCTCCACGCCATCCAGAGGAACCTGCCCGAACCGTGGGTAGGTTGATCATAAACACTATAGTCGGAGGACCTCATCCTACAGACAAGAATTGGCAGTAGATGGAGCGATATGCTACCTCCTTGAGGCATGCAGATTATGTGTGTTGCTCGAATGTGGAAGATGGAACCCCTGCAAAACAGCAACGCATGATGACAGACGATATGGTATTTCGGAGTCGAGATGCGGACAAGGTGGAGGCTGCTACTATCGATCCGATGGTCATATCTGCAACGATCGGGCCAGCTTACGTCAAAAGGATTTTGATTGATTGTGAAAGCTCAGTCAACATCATCTTCAAGAAGAATTATGACCAAATGAAGATGGAGACAATAGATTTAAAACCAGCTAAAGCCTGTATCCAAGCCTTTAATGGTGCAGTGACTGACGCAATGAGGTATATCGAGTTACCCATTGAACTGGGAGAAGGTGAGCGTAGGAGAGTGTGAATCCCACCGTTTATAATGATGGATGTTGACTCTCCATACAATGTATTTCTAGGTCGTCCGGCCCTGGCGGAGTTTAGGGCAGCTTTGGCCCCATGGTGTTTGACACTAAAATTTCCGATAGACAAAGGAGTCGGCGTAGTGCATGATAATCAGGCGACCGGTCGCGCATGTTATGTGGCAGAGCTAAGAGAGGCTCAGCGGAGTGAAAAAGGGAAGGTTGTGGACAACTCTGTCTGCATCCAAAATGCTGACAGTTGACAAATAGCGCCTAAGCCCTGGCTTGGGCGACTTTCTCGGATCTATAGAGACGTAGATCTGAGGGATGATGATGGAGTACCTAGGGAAGCGAATGCAGCACCGGCTGAGCTGACGATTGACATTCCAGTCAGCCGGGATGACCCATTACGAGTTCTTAAGATTGGATCGCAACTCGACCCGCCATTGGCCGAGGATCTTACTGATTTCCTCCGAGTGAACCTGGACGTTTTCACTTGGACACATTCTGATATGTGCGGGATTTCTTCCGCCATTGCAAGTCATATGTTGAACATAGACCCGAAGTACATCCCAGTAAAACATAAATGGAGAGGCATAGGCCCGGAGAGGTCCACCGCTTTCAGAGAGGAGGTGGACAAACTCAAAACCAATGGGTTCGTCCGTGACGCCCTCTACCCTGAATGGGTATCTAACCCTGTGCTGGTAAGAAAAGCGAATAGGAAGTGGAGAACTTGCGTTGATTATTCTGATTTAAACAAAGCATGCCCGAAGGATACTTTCCCCTTATATAGGATCGACCAGCTGGTTGATTCAACGGCCGGACACGAGTTACTGTCATTTATGGATGCGTACTCGGGATACAATCAAATTCCGATGCACATTCCAGACCAAGAACACACTATTTTTGTCACAGACGTTGGGTTGTATTGCTATGTAGTGGTGCCCTTAGGATTGAAAAATGCCGGAGTGACTTATTAGCATTTGGTGAACCGAATGTTTAAAGATCAGATTGGTAGAACGATGGAAGTTTATGTGGATGACATGTTCGTGAAGTCACGACGGTCAAACGACCACATTCGAGACTTAGCAGAGATGGTTGATATACTCAAGCATTATGGGATGAAAATCAACCCTTTGAAGTGTTCTTTTGGCATTGCATCAGGGAAGTTCTTGGGTTTCATTGTGAATGCACGTGGAATTGAAGCTAACCCAGAAAAGTTTTAGGCTATTCGGGACATACAAGTGCCCAAAATTATAAAGCAATTACAAAGCTTGAACGGAAAGGTAGCCGCGCTGAGTCAATTCATATCCAGAGCTACGGATAAGTGCATTCCCTTCTTCGATGTGATAAAGAAAGGAAAGAGGAACTTTTAGTGGACGTCTGACTGCGAGGATTCATTCCGAGCTCTGGTTAGACATCTAGAAAGTCCCACTGTGCTATCAAAACCAATTGACCATGAAATGCTGTATGTATGCCTGGCTGTGTCCGAACATGCTATTTGTACGGGTTTGGTTCGCGAGGAAGACCGAGTTCAAAAGCCAGTGTATTATGTCAGTCAACGATTGACGGGGGCAAAAGGAAATTATCCCAAGATTGAGAAACTAGCTTATTTCTTGGTGATTGCATCATGCAAGCTTCGCCCATACTTCGAAGCACACTCGATCAGTGTATATAATGATCAACCCTTGCGTCAGGTACTCCAAGGACCGGAAACTTCTGGAAGGATGTTAAAATGGAATATTGAGTTGAGTCAGTTCGGTATTACCTACCTGCCACAAAGGGCTATACAAGGGCAAACGCTAGTAGATTTCATTGCTGAATTCATCATATCAAACGAATCAAACGGCCACGATGTCATACCTCCCGTTCGATGGAAAATGTACACCGATGGGGCATCTAACGACTGTTGTTCGGGGGCTGGCATAGTTCTTGTGACTCCAGAAAACCGATCAGTTTGCTATGCTTTGAAGCTCGAATTCACAACAATGAATAAGGAAGCCGAGTATGTAGCATTGATTGCTGGCTTGAGACTTATCAGAGGATTGGGGGTAAGATCAGTTGAAATCTTTTGTGACTCACAACTGGTGGTGTACCAAGTCTGGTGGGACTATCAAGAAAAGGGGCAGAGACTTTCCCCATACTCGGCACGGGTTCAAGAGCTGCTAACGAATCTGGAATATTATGATACTTCACATGTCCCGCGTGAGCAAAACAGAGCAGCCGATTCATTGGCAAAATTTGCAAGCACTGGCGATGCGCAACAAATGGGATTGTTTTCCGTTGAAACCTTACATGTTCCAAGCATAAATATGATGGAGGTATATTTCATGTTAAAAACAGAAATCGAGAAGGAATCATGGATGACCTCATTCAAGCAGTACTTGTTACACGGGGTCGTACCCGAAAGAAGGAGCGAAAGACGACAAGTCATTCTTAAGGCTTCGCGTTATGTAATGCAAGACGGGGTAATGTATCGGAGGGGATTCTCGACCCCCTTACTCCAGGGCATTGCCCATGATGGGATAAAATGAGATATACAAATGGTTAGTCCCTAGCCGCAGACTATGAGAGAAGATGTGAGAAGATGTGACAAATGTCAGAAATATGCAAAAATCTTGAGAGCTCCACCAACGGAACTCACACAAATGGTTAGTCCCTGACCGTTTGCAATGTGGGGGATCGGCGTAGTCGGTTCCTTACCTATATCTAAAGGTGGTGCGAAATACGCGATAGTTGCGGTCGATTACTTTACCAAGTGGGCAGAAGCAGAGCCTTTGGCCACTATCACCACCAAAAAGATCATTAATTTCGTTGTACGAAATGTTATATGCTGTTTTGGCCATCCACGAACCATCATTACAGACAACGGAACTCAATTCGAAAGCAAAGAGTTCAAAATTTTTTGCCAAAAATATGTTATTGGGAAAAGTTTGTAGCAGTTACTCATCCGAAAGCCAATGGACAAGTGGAAGCCGTAAACAAAATAATCAAATCCATACTGAAAAAGCATTTGGAAAAGACTAGAGGAAAGTGGGTGGATGAGCTTCCAACAGCGCTTTGGGCTTATAGAACCACTCATAAGTCCACCACTGGCCACACTCCATTCGCATTAGCATATGGCATGGAAGCTGTTATACCCATAGAACTTGAAGTTCCATCACATCGAGTAACTCATTATGACTCTGAGTCGAATCAGGAACTTATGCTGGAATCACTGGACTTCATTGACGAAAAACGCAAAGAAGCTAATTTAAGAGTGGCCGCATACAGACACCAAGTCGATCGATATTATAATGAAAAAGTCCGACCGATAATTTTGGTATGGGTGACCTCATTTTGAAATGAGTTTTCCCAGTTCCGTCACATATGAGCCCCTCATGGGAAGGTCCATACGTTATTGAACGGAGGTTTAGAGAAGGAACTGTCAAGCTAGCGACCGTTGATGGTGTGACACTCCTCCGAGCCTAGAATAGCGAGCATTTGCGACATTATTATACTTAGTTCATTTCTTTCATATTTTAGTTGCAATTATTTCCAGCATGTTTTTATTCCTAGTTTATGACATATAATAAGACAATTTAGCTTGTTTGCATTAATAAAGGCCTGAAGCCATTTTTTCATGAATTGTCGATGTTTCTGTGTATGATAACTCTGTGTCAAATGACTAAGAGATACATTATTCTGTTTGACGTACGTACACGCACGAGCAGTTGAAATCTCCAAGTCCCTTGAGTGCGGACAGGAGTACCCTGAGTCCCGTGAGTGCGGACCAGAGTATAAACGACTCAAAATCTCCAAGTCCCCTGAGTGCGGACTGGAATACTCTGAGTCCCCTGAGTGTGGAGTATAAACGACTTAAAATCTTCAAGTCCCCTGAGTCCGGACTGGAGTACCCTGAGTCCCCTGAGTGTGGACCAGAGCATAAATGACTTAAAATCTCCAAGTCCCATGAGTGCGGACTGGAGTACTCTGAGTCCCACGCGTGTGGACCAGAATATAAACGACTCAAAATCTCCAAGTCCCCTGAGTGCGGACTGGAGTACTCTGAGTCCCCTGAGTGTGGACCAGAGTATAAACGACTTAAAATCTTCAAGTCCCCTGAGTGTGGACTGGAGTACTCTGAGTCCCCTGAGTGCGGAACAGAGTATAAACGACTCAAAATCTCTAAGTCCCCTGAGTGCGGACTGGAGTACTCTGAGTCCCCTGAGTGTGGACCAGAGTATAAACGACTGAAAATCTTCAAGTCCCCTGAGTGCGGATTGGGGTACTCTGAGTCCCCTGGGTGCAGACCAGAGTATAAATGACTCAAAATCTCCAATTCCCCTGAGTGCGGATTGGAGTACTCAGAGTCCTCTGAGTGTGGACCAGAGTATAAACGACTTAAAATCTCCAAGTCTCTTGAGTGCGGACTGGAGTACTCTGAGTCCCTTGAATGTGGGCCAGAGTATAAACACTCAAAATCTCCAAGTCCACTGAGTATGGATTGGAGTACTCTGAGTCCCCTGAGCATGGACTAGAGTATAAACGACTTAAAATCTCTAAGTCCCCTGAGTGCGGGCTGGAGTACTCTGAGTCCCCTGAGTGCGGACCAGAGTGTAAACGACTCAAAATCTCCAAGTCCCCTGAGTGCGGACTAAAGTACTCTGAGTCCCCTGAGTGCGGACCAGAGTATAAACGACTCAAAATCTCCAAGTCCCTGAGTGCAGACCTGAGTACTCTAAGTCCCTTGAGTGTGGACCAGAGTATAAACGGCTTAAAAATCTCTAAGTCACCAGAGTGCGGACTGGGACATGAATGACATGAAGTCATCAAGTCCCCGGTATACAGACTAAAAAATATTCTAAGTGTTTGAAGCATGGAATACAGGGTGAGCAGCTCCAAAGAATTACAGAGTTATATGAAGATAAATTGAGAAGCTCATGTAACTCACAATAGCTTGGGTTTCAACAGCAATCACACAGAAAGCTGAATGATAAAAGTCTTTTGACAGACAAAAGAATAAGGCTTTATTTATTCAAAAATAAGTTTCTACTACAACTTCTCCAAAATTCGGAGTTAAAAGTCTATTTACATGGACTACGAAAATAAATAAAAATAATTACATAAACTAAACTAACTCTCGTTGAACGATAGTAACGATTACTTCTTCGACTTCTTCCCAGACGACTCCTCTCCCGTGCGTTTGCCTTGGTAATTTTCTTTGATGGAGAGGTAACAACTAAGGTAGTATGGAGGACTTCCACTGGCCTAGACCAGCCAGGGAGGATGACCTTCAACGGCTTATTCAGAGGATCGTCCAGGTCCACAACTTGAGGCTCGACTTTGATTTTGACTGTCTTCTCCTTCTCAAGCTGCTCCTTCATGCTCATTTAGATGTATGCTCAGAGGCGCCTGTAATCTCGATTTCATAACTCCCGTCGATGGGAGAGGAAGTCTCGGACTTATCCTCATCAAGCGCTCCGATCACCTGAGCATCTGGACCGGAAGCCTTCCCTACGTGAGTAGCCTTCACTTGTTTTTCCTTCACCTCCTTGGCGACATCGCTCCTCGAAGTGGGCTCGGGATCAGAACGGCCTGCGCAAAATCATGAAAACAAGCATTAGAATACAATCGCCTCTCGTGGAAAATGACGACTTTTGGAATGTTAAAGTGAAGGGTCGTCTACCAGGTTCTGGCTGGCTCTTAGCCGTCCGAGGGGTCTGACCTCTGGAATGGGAGACAGAATGTGAACACCGAGGCCATGTCCTCCGTGTCATAACCGATATGCTGTGGATCAAGTATCGGCCGATCGGCCGACTGAGTAGGAGCATGAGCTGGAGACTCGATCCCGGATGGACCGGCAATAACATCTTTCCCTTTTGATGAGGGGGAGCCTTTGCAGTAAAGAGCTTTCGCTGCAGACAGGTCCGTAGGCTCGTTCCCCTTAAGAAATTCTTTTATTAAAGCGTCTTCATCGACCTCCTCGGTGCCAAGTTCGACCTTCCTGATTTTTGTTAAAGTCTTCTACGCCTCAACTAGGGATTCGAGGTAGCCCTCTTCCAGAAAAGTTAGGTCTCAATGCATGAGGACGCGGACGTTGAATTATGCGATCAATGGGTCGAACATGCATTTGACCTCCTCCCTACCAGCCTCTTTAGCCGCCTCTAGACGAGAGTCAATCTCCGCAGATGCTATTTTCTTGCCCTCTTCATGGGCCTCATCCTTTAGCATCTGAACTTTAGAAAGTTCATCATCAAGCTCCACCTTTAGAAGTCGTGTAGCAACGATCTCGTCGCAATATCGTTGCGACTCTTCTTAGGCAGCAATCTTCTCTTCTCTTTCTCTGCGGAGTTGCTCCTCCGGTTCTTTAACTCGGAGGCCAAATGCATCCCTCTCTTTCTGCACTGAGTCCTTCTCCAAAGCTAGGGCCTCACAACGTTGGACCGCCTCGTCGATTTCTTTTTTGTTGGTTGACTATAGACGAGTAACGGCCTCGGCAATGTCTTTAGCGCTCTGCTGGGCGGCTTCAAGCTGAGACTCATAAGAAGCAAGCTCTTAGACCTGAGCTTTAATAATGTCTTTATCATGGATAGCCTCATGCTTCAGGTGATCGATCTCATGCTGACGCTCTATGGAAACTTCTGAAACTTTTTCGGCTAAGTGCACAAATGCATCGTGCTGAATATAGACGTCATTGGTGCAAGCAATGGCACTTTGCTTGACATGCCCCGAAATCTGGTGAATCATCAGTAGAAACTTTAAGCCATCGAAACATAACTTCGGAAATGAGGCCTTAAACTCAGCAAGTTGTTCAACAACCGTTGGATCAGATACGGAAGCAAGAGGAGTATGCTTGGAGATCGCAGGCGTTCTGTGGGGATCTCGAAATTGCCTGGTACTTGATGAACCGGAGTGTTGATCCCGATGTGCCTCAGGCTGAGACCCCTTATGTGCATGTTTATCTTTGCTATGATTCGAAGGAGAAGGAGGATCACGAGGGTAAGAGGATTGACTATAAGATTTTCTCCGGTAGGACGATTCCCGACGGTGGTAGTCTCGATCACCGGAGTCATCTCTATCTCGACGCTTGCCGGAATCCGAATCCCGGCCGGATTGGTGAAAAATCGATGAACCGTGAAGGTGGTCAAGTCCTTGCGTATGCCTCATGTCACCTACACAGAATTTAAATAACATCGAGTTAGAAAATAGTAGACTGATGATAGGAAGTTAAGTGCGAGGTGAAGTGCATGTGTTTGTATGTGTCCTAGTGTTTTCCCCCAACGGACCAGTTTCTTACTAATATGAGTTTTTTCTCCCTGGTTGTGGGCTTGAGCACTTATATTGCCTCGCATGGGCGAATGAAGTTTAAGGGCCTCTGGATCATCGAAATCGTAGTTGAGCAGATCTTCAAGTATAGAGAGGTTCGATAGGCCTTTCAGAGAGCTTTCCAAGTGTTGCAAGGAAGCTTCTTTCTCCGCTGGAACAAGAGTAACTTTAGAAGTTCCGTCAATTGTTTTCTTCCTCAGCTTGTATGTCAGTTTCTTCTTCCCCTTTGAAGGGGAAGGCGTCGTTTCAATGTCGTGAACTTCGACTATTGGGTCCCCTGTACTTCGAGCGTTTTGGTTGCTTCAATCTCCCCCTCCTCCGGCGTGTCAGGTGCGTTATGTGCTGAGGACTCGGCCTTCTTTTTTCCTTTGCCTGAAGCAGGCTTGGGTATGGAAACATCTTGGGGGAGACTTATCTGGTGACCTTCCGCCAATAACCCAAATTTCGTGAGCGACTCATTCGAAATGAGAGTCCTAATGTCCCGGTCTTCGGCGGGAATGGCTCGGATAGCTTCGACGGCTTGGGAATATCCGAGGACATCAGGACGTGGATTAATACCTGAAAAGATGAAAGAAGAGTTAGAAAAGGTACGTCTTCGACCAAACATGAGTTTTGGTCCGGGAAAAAAGACTTACATCCTTCCACCCATCTCCTCGCGAAGACGGGGGGACAACGCACATAGAATCACTCTTGTTTATACTGGGCAAACTTGCTCCATGCCCCAGTTAAGATTTGGCATTTGCTGTGTGGCTCGAGAAACATGAAGGAAGGACTATCCGATGGTCTCTTGATGCGATAGATGTATCATATATCGTTCGGAGTCGTACGCCTAAAGAGGACACTCATGAAGAGGATGCAAGTGCTGTATATGGACGCATGGCTGTTCGGATGCAGTTGCGATGGGGCAATCTCGATATACTGCAACACGTCTCAAAGAAATAAGTTGAATGGTGGCATGTTGCCAACTCAGCACATGAATCTATTACAAGCTGTATATCCGACTAGGGGCAAGTGGGGACGATCATGCCCCGATGGAACTAAAACGTCGTCGAAGGGGATTTTGTGGACAGAGCATATCCGATGGAGTGTACTTTCATTAATCTTTGAGACCGTCGTAGGGCATATTCGACAGATGCCATCGCAGGGCTCAGTAAGTATTGAGTAGGGGTAGTTGACGGATTTGAAGTTCCTACAACTTCTTGTCGAGTGTATGGCCTAGGTCTGTCCGAGATCGTAGCGGAGCTAGATTTCCTAGACATCTCTAATGAAGATTGAATCTGACAAGGCACCTGTTTGAACTATACTTGAAAAACAATCGCCATTAGACTTAACAACATAAATATTCCTCCCCCCTGTGTGGTGTGTGAACTAGTGCGATCATTCAAATGTAAGTGCCGGGTAGTAAAAACACTGAATTGATTAAATAAGTCTAAGTTTTGAATCGTCGTCTTCAAACGTCATCGCTGACTGTCTACGAAAGCTTGTCGTAAGACTGTTTATATTTTGAACTCGACATCGCCACTACATTTGAAAGGTTATTAACTATTAAGCAAATTAAGTCCAAGCTTTCAATTATCAAAACATGGGAGTTATCAGTCCGAGTTGTCTGATATGCTTTGTTGTTCAAGTTGTCCTTTTTCACTATCATATGTTCACTCATGAAATGTTTTAAGTCAATTGTGCATTAGGTTCGACTAGTGTTGTTGTTGTGCACAACTCTCCTATCGTCCACTATTACCGTTCGGCATGCGGCAAGGCATGCTGAGCCGCAATCATGCTGGGCCGCGTTGTTCGGCATTCCACACTTCCATCAGTCCTCTCCACCATTCGGCATAAGAGAGTCATGTCGAACCACATTCATGCCGAGCCGCATCGCTCGGCATTCTACTCTCAACAACAACGCTCTTCCACATATCCACGTCACCGTTCGGCATGCGGCAAATCCTGACGAACCACAATTATGTCGAGCCACATCGCTCGGCATTTGGCCCTTAACACCAATTTCACTCCTTCCCTCTTGCCCCATTCAGCATGAGAGAATCATGCCGAGCCATGGACGTGCCGAGCCGCATCGCTCGGCACACTGAGCCTTAACTCCAATTCACTTCTGAACATCCGCTCCTCGCTCGGCATGAGGAAGCCTTACCAAGCCACATCAGTGCCCCTTCCACCAACACCCTCCTTTGAACGCCTCTAACGCCTCCTTCTTTCCATCACTCTGCATATCCCTAAAAACATGTTTGACCTTGAATTTATTGTCCTCTATCCACATGTTTCCTACCATCCTCAGTCTTATAGAGATTCACGAGTTCGAATCTCCGGCTATGTTTCTTATTTGGGAATAAGGTGTTAAAAGGGAAAGCCATTACCTAAGAAACAAATTGAAGCTTGGGGATGTTCTGGGGTAGGAAGCACGACTCTGTTCGGGTTCATTGATTTGGGAAGGGAGGTGAGGCAATGTATCGAGTTTGAAAAGAAAAGGAAAGGGTAGGTAATTCGCAAAAGTAAGAGGCAAGTTCGTAGGTTCTATAGGGTGGGGGTAAAAGTAAAAAAGAGAAAAAGAAGTGAAGTGCCGACCTTTATAGGAGAAAGAAGGGGAGTCGAAGGGACAACGATCGGCAGAACCAGTCAAAACACCTCCCTCGCTCGGCATTAATATCATTCGGCATTTGTATGTCGCTCGGCATCATCTAAGCCATTTGGCATTATATGTCGTTCGGCATTAGCATGTCGTCGGCATACAATGCCTCGACCGGTGTTCAGGAGAAGACATCATCGAGAAAACAAGGCCAGGGCTCAAAGAAAAATACGGAGAACTCGTAATTCAAAGCGCAACATGTTCATCCACATGATGCACTTTGGGGGGCAAGTGTTACCCGGTGGTTTAACCAGGCAACAAGAGACTTGACGTAGAAGGCTCGTTCGGCATATAAGGCCACTCGGTACGGCTATGTCGTTTGGCATTTCGCATCGCCTGGCATCCAGTATCGATCGGTATCCAGCCTCGTTCGGCATTCATACCTCGTTCGGTATTCGTGCCCCGTTCGGCATCCAGCCTCGTTCGACATTCATGTCTCGCTCGGCATTCTAGCCTCGCTCGGCACTCCAGCCTCGTTCGGAACTCCAGCCTCGTTTGACATTCAAGCCTCGCTCGGCATTCCATCCTCACTCGGCATTCCAATCTCTTTCGGCATTCCAGCCTCGTTCGGCCTTCTAGCCTTGTTCGGCCTTCCAGCCTCGATCGGCCTTCCAGCCTCGCTCGGCATAAGTATGTCATTCGGCATCTCCCCTCATTCGGCATCGAATCTCGTTCGGCCTGCACGTTTCAATCAGTATATTGCCTTGTTCGGCTTAGAGACATGGCTCGGCATTTGCCGTTCGGCATTTGTGGCTCGGCACACAGAAGTCACTCGCAACGGGCCGAGGTATCTTAGTACTAGGCCCATCAGGGAAGTCCAACCCATCTCCGTCTATAAATAGAGAGGCAGGGGTTATAAATAGAGAGGCAGGGGTACGGTCAAATTGACTTTTTTTCGAGAACACCGGGGAGACTCTACCGGATTCAAGATTCATTCAAAACTTATCTTTTTTACTTAGCAGTTGTATTAAAATAGTTGGTGAACGGATTGTATCTGTAACCAGTTGTTAAGTAAAGCAATAAAGATTAACTTCAAAGTGGACGTAGACAATTACGCCGAATCACTATAAATCTGGTGTTCTTATTTTCTGCATTTAATTTAGCATACCGTTCTCCGTTTAATTTTAGTTTCTTTATTAACCTCTCTAGACAATCTTTCTTAAGGGTGTTAGTGACCAATTTTGGTGCTAACATATGCCGATGATGGCATTTGTAAGTTTGTTGATAAGTAATCCATGCTCTTTCACATTTTTGGGAGTTGGCTAAAATAGAAGGTCTATCGATATTCTAGAAATTCCATTAGTCTAAACGCTTGGTCGCATGAGTTTTATCATCCAAGGAATAATGAATACGACCAGAAGCCCATTCAATAAAGAGATTCACCACTACTTAGTAGAAAACTAAATCATGTTCGAAAATCATAATCCAAGACCTTATTCAACTCGATAACTTGAAGAATAATAGTCCGAGCTCCACTATTAAAAAGTAATTAGCACTTTATAAGGTAATTCCGAACTTTGTAGATTCGCCATTTTGATGCTAAGGTGTATATGGCTTCGGATAATAGATTGTCCTTGCTTCATTTTCTAGAAATTTCAATAGTAGGAGTTTCCCTAATCCAAATAATAAGAATGGGGAAACTAGAAGTACATTACAGCTTAATAGGAAACCCAAACCTATGCTTGGGAATAGATGATTTTTCAAGGAATTTGTTTGAAATAGGACACGATAATAACATCTTATCTTGAAAATCCCATTAGTCGTAATGAAAAGAACATACATCAATAATAAGAGTTTTATCGTCCAAATAATAATAAGGAAACCAAAAATCCATAAGGAAACCATCATCATGCAGAAAAGAGCTTGAGTCCATGTTTTCTAGGAACTCGTATGATGTAGGAGACCATAATAATATCTTACCTCGAAAATTCCATTAATTATGATAAAAAAGGGATTCATCAATGATAGGAATTTTATTATCGAGGTAATATTAACAAGGTAACCATAAATCCATAAAGAAATCTATCATTATATAGAAATGAGTTCAAACACAAGTTCTAAGGTAGAACATTAGAATCTTATTCAAGATAAGAGGTCATTCTTTATCATGATTGTAGAAAATCCACAATTTCAAACTTTTTCCATGATTTTCTTTTGTAAATTAGGTTCATCATCCTGAATAATATATAACCCTTACATCTTCTGCTCCCATGAATTTTTCAAAGGTAAAGGTATATTCGATAATAATAAAGAAGAATGGGAAACCATTCAATAAATAAATCCACTATTGTTGGAAAAGAAATCCAAATATATGCTCAAATATAATAGAAGGAGACTCTTCAGCTTTATTATTTACTTTAATAGTTCAAAGAATAATATATGGAGTTCACTATTTATGCTTGATAAGAAAATAATAAATCTCATAACTTTACATCCGTGCTTTTACTTACAAATAAACTTGAATCCCCGATTAGCGATTCAACGAAATTATTAACATAAATAATCAGTGTATATTCTTAGCTTATAATGCAAGAGGAATTGCAATTCGACAATAACACTTACTCGGTACATTTGTGATGAATATAAGTAGTTTACAATTTCACAAATTTATTAGATTTTATAACTTAGTTGTCACAACACCACTGTTATCGAAGTTGTTTTATTATAATATCTTTTGTATTACTTTTTCAAAGTGACAAACTATCATTGACACACACACACACATCCATTTTTTAAAATTCATTTGTTATCTATACTTCATATTGTATTCCAAATCACGTTTAGTTGCATTGAATTTTCTAAATGTTCAAAATTTTGAATTTCAATTTATTCGATTTATGGAATTTGACTGGCAATTTCTCTCACATGCAGGTAGATATGAGAGAATGGCACCATAGTTGCTTATATTTTTCCGAGATCTTTTCAACGATACTATTTTCGTCAAAGCTACCCCTACTTTGATTTTCATGAATTGATATGGCTAATTATAGCAATCCATTTGCAACTTTCAATTTGTGGTTGCATTCATCAAATTGATTATATGGTGTCTGATATCTTGATGAGTAGAGTCAATCCATGGTGGCCGATCTCCTTAGTTCATCACCAATTTACCAATTTAGAAAATAAGTTACGCTATTAGCATTTTTCCTAATCATCATGGGCAAATAAGCGACCATGTTACCATCGTGGGATAAAGGGCAGTCTAGTCTACATGCTGCTGGTGGTCTTCAAATTTTTACCGGATTGACGAATTGACTTGGCAATTTTTTTCATGAAAACCCTAAAATATTTCTATTTTCTGGTAGTTGGAGGTAGAAATCGATTGTTAGAAGCGAGGGATCGAGATTGCCAGTGCCTTATACTTCTTCCATGAAGTTTGGACCATCTACATCGCTATATCTTGCCAGCAATCAAAGTCGCTGGAATGTTCACCTACAGTGAACTCTGATTTTCATTATGTTTCCTTTATATACACTTGCAGGCCATCACAATTTGACATCCATTCTCACTGCACCACCTATTGCACATTGATACATTGATAGGTGTTGTCACAAGATAAGGTAGGAGTTATCACTAGTTGAAGGTGGTGAGAGTTTTCAAAGGTTTAAGGTGGTAAGAGCTATTGAAGGTTGAATGTGGTGGGAGCCATCGACTTAAACTTAAAGGTGGTGGGAGCTGTCAAAGGTTGAATGTGGTAGGAATTATTGAAGATTGAAGGTGGTGGGTTCTATTATGTGTTGAGATTAACATTCAGAAAGTTTTCGCATGTTAAAGAGGCGAGTAATGGGGAAGTAGCTATCAACTTGACAATAGGTGATTTTCACAGTTTTTCAACCTATGAGAGGACAATTTAATGAATTAGTTTTCAATATTTTAAAAAATTAATAACTTTCAAAAAGTAATTGAATCCAAAAAATTCTTTGACCATCATGCGTGAAAAAATATTTTCAATTTTTTAAAACTATTTTAAATTTTTTTCAAACCTTTTGAAATCAAGGGTATTTTAGTTATTTTTCAAAATAAAGCCTTGAGTTCAACCCTTAATGAAAGAGCCTAAAATTTTAAACTAATTTTTTATCCAACATTAAAATAGTTTAAAATAGATATAATTTAAATAAAATTATAAATATGCCATAATCAAAATAATGTAAGTCAAAAATGCCAAAAATGCCCAATGTTCAAATCATCCTTCGAACATATGCAAATGGTATGAGATTTGAGTACATATGCAATAGTCATTTTTAATGGCTATTATTTAAAAAATGCAGGTCATCTCCTTTGTTCTAGTCCAAGAAATCAAGGATGAAGTTAATATTCGATTTTATATTTTTGAAGTTTATTATGTTCAAAAATTCAAGTCATCTTCTTCTTTATCAGCCATTAGAGGAGGTCTTAAGCTCTTGAGAAGCTTAGAAATGTCAAGTCCTGACTAATGATTTTTGCTAAGAAATAGAACGAAGAAAGAGACCCTTCTCATGTAGGGGAAAGTCTATATTTATAGCGGTTGGAGAATGGCATGGCTTGCTTGGATCAATCGATTAAAGTTGACGCGTATCGGTGAATTGGCATGGTGGATGGTCTTGATGGTGCCATTTGTCATCATCTCAGGAGTATAGTAGTTCATGCAAATAAATATATCTTGTTCATGGTATAAACAAAGATGGTACGTTTATATAAGAGTGCTTTAAAGCTTTTTTTCATAAAAGTTCCTTCACATTAATATAATACCTTTTCTCATTACTCATTGTTGTCCCTTGATGTTTAACGTTATCCACATCTTCCTTTTTTATATCTTTGAATTGATTTTCTTGAGGTGGAAAAACTGTTGTATCCAAAAAATATTCCTTATTGCGGTGTTCTTAGCCCCTCCTTTTATTCAATATTCCTTTTCAATTTAATAATGTATATTTCTAATAGCTCTTCTAAATTTACAATAGCTTCTCTTTTCAACACACAATAGCTTAATTCCTTAGAAATATCATCCTTTGATAGCTTGATTAGTTATCATCCGATAGCCTTAGAAGACATCATCCTTCGACAGTTCGATTAGCCAACTTCAATGACTTTATGCATCTCAACATGTGAAAGCCTAATGACTTAACATATGATCGCATCTTATCTTCCTTATGCAATAACTTATTCATTCATCTTGCAATGGTTTTTTTCTTCATCCTGTAATAACTTATTTCTTTCAACCTATGATACCTTATTTCTTTCAACCTATGATAGGTAGACTAGCGATAGTTCATCTTTCGATGGATCCTTTATTCTTGACTGTATATTGTTCCAACATGCGATGGTTCATAACTTCAACTTATGATGGCTCGTTCTTAACGTTTGATAGCATCCAATTTTCATAGTGCGATAGCTCCAAAGTGCGACACCCTTTAAAATGCGATAGCTCCAAAGCGCGATAACTACATACCATCAACTTTTGATAGTTTATACCTTATCCATCATTAGGAAATTTTGGTGTAACAAATCATAGCATAGAATATTATTATGACAGAGCGAGTGTAATTTACGCACATTGAATAAACGTGTAAGTATCACCAGGTGGAATGGTATGCTTGAGTTGATATATGTTTGGCGATTCCTTGTAAGTAGATGACACTCATTCGGGGATAGTTGTGATAATACTATGATATTGCACATATGTAAATAAGAGGTAACACTCACTATGCTAAGCAAGACTGCGTCCCTATGATTGTGTCCTAATAGATATGTACGGTTGTATTCCTATATAGATATATAGGCATGTCTACCACTGTGTGTGTTGTGTTCTCCTATTATAAATGGAGGAGTAAACCAGATTAGGCTAATATCCATCTTACACTACTACAAAATAGGCCATTTGCATCGGTTGTTTACCCCCCTTTTGCATCAGTTCAACAACTGATGCATATGCAACCGATGCAACAGGCTTAACACTTTTGCATCAGTTCTGAAACCGATGCAAAAATGTCCTTTTTGCATCGGTTGTTACTAACAACTGATGCAAAATATCATGGTTGGTTGCTTGAAGACAGCCCCCATGTTGCATCGGTTGTAATGAAAACCGATGCAACAAAGTAACTTGTTGCATCAGTTTTTTATAACAACCGATGTAAACTAATCCCTCTATTGCATCGGTTTTTTATAACAACCGATGCAAACTAATCCCTCTACTGCATCAGCTATTTATACCTGATGCAAAAAAGCCATTCTCAGAAACCATTATTACAATGTACATATATATATACATATTATTGATTATAACAAACAATTATTGCATGCAATATTACAATCATTCAAAATTAAATTTGATGGCAAATACAAACTGAATAATAAAATACCAAAATAAACATATATCAATTAAAGTGTTAATAATCTATATAATGGTTCATACATTCATTTTCATTTCATTGTTGCATATTGCTATCTGTTTTTTTTATTGTCTTCATTTCATTGTTGCATATTGCTCTTTTTTTTTCATTGGCCATAATCAACCACTGCACATCCATACATCCATCCCACTGCACATCAAATTACAACACCAATCATGTACCTCATTCCCAATACTTCCCAAACAAACCCTACACTTCATTGTACTGCTTCTTCACATCATAGTGCAAGTTCACCACAAAATCACATTCTCCTACCCACGGTCTTCTCCATCAACTACTCCAACCACAGTGACCTGCTAAAACCACCGACCTCTGCTAGAACCACTAACCGGCCATCAGAGAAACACAACAGCTGAAACATCATCACACAAAACTCCATACATTTCATTCCATCACCTAGCAGCAGTACATACACTGCCATAGCCACCACCACCATACAATACAACTGCTGCCAAGCCCACACTTAATCAACCAGAACTACTTGCCTTAACCATTCACTACATCAACCCTCTCATCCTTCACAAGTTGCTGTAACATTACAATTCAACACCCTATTTCATCATCACAAACCATCACTGCAGCTGTTTTACCACTCCTCAACATTTCTACAACTTCCCCTGACTTCTCATCCTTACTAACAACTTCTATCCCCTAAAACATCCCTGTCATCTGCCTTCGACCTGCAAATTTCTCCCTTCACTCATCATCAACTCTTCTCTGCCCTGACCCTGACATCAAACACTCATCACTGCAAACCAAACAACTCTAACCCCTTACTACTTCTAACTCAATATTTCCACTGTTCCAACCATTCACCATATTCATTATCACTTGCCTGCACCCTGGACATTGCACACAAACTGTTCATCTTCAACCTTCCCAATCACCACTTCGACAGCCACTTACTTTCCATATACAACTTACCCAACAGTACAATTTCATACTATACCATACTTCCCTGCCCTGAAGTAAAATTAAAGATACTGCAGTTAAAGTTTCATAGGGCAAGTTGTTCCATAACATAAGATGCTATGTAAGTTTGTATAAAAGGACAACTAGACTCAATTAATGTCTTAAGTAATTAACAAACAGAAGGTCCATCTGGATGTTAAACTAATAAAGAGAAAGGTACCTTTCCTTCTGATATTTTAACGAATGATCTCCTCGTTGGCTAGCTTTGGATTATTTTATCAGAAGCTCGTAATGAGAGGATTGCCGTGAAGGTCGATCTGTAGCTATCAATAACTTTTCCTTGACAACATCAACACCTGTCACACACACTCATAATTAATTACTACGGTAATTCAGTTGGCCGTTGATGATTCCACGTTAATGTAGGAAAAGTTACAAACTTAATCCATTTGATTATATATTAGTATAATATGTGTATATTATAACTAGGCATCACGTAAAAATCTTATGAGTGAATTAGTTTTAAACTTAATGAAAATTGATACCTACTTGCTCATAAACTAAACCACAGACTAACAGCTAAATTAGATCATATCTTGTTTTGATAACCAAACTATGCAGCAAAAACTTGATTCAGACTTATTTCAGGTTAGATAAAAGCACATAGAAAAGATGAAAAAGAGAAGAAATCATAGCAAAACATGAAGTAAAAAGGAAAGGAAAGTACAGAGCTTACCATATCTCTGTATCAAATTCGGTAATGCTTCATGCCAGCATGGTTGTAGTCAATGCCAAGTGCAGCCCAAACTTCACATGGAGCATAACTAATTTCTTGTAGGTGTAACATCCTCATCTGAAACCCCGTAACAAAACCTGATTATCTAACCCATAATCACATATGCTATATCACCCACCCAATCTGGCCATACTCATCAAATTGGATAGCAGGTTAGATAGTATAGAGCAATCACATACAAGAGCATAATGGCCAATGCTATGCACATAACTTATTAGAGCATCTCCAACAGCTAATTCAGCCAAATATTAAGCATTCCTTGCAAATTTATACTCAAACTGTGAAAATATTACTGAATATTAAGGCTAATATTCAAAGGACTATTCAAGATTCTGAATTTGAACATGAAATATGTATCCCAAGTGTTCATTTTCAAGTGGTTATAGTACATACAAGACAAAGAATTAGCATGAGAACACCGTTCATAAGATAGGTGTTGCTTCTCTTCATGCCTCCTATATCTAGAAACCTTCAAACAAAGAAAAGAAATAAAAAGTGTAAGCAAATATAAGTGAGAGAGTGATTAAATGATGATTGGAAGTGAATTTTCTAACCATCGCAAGTTAACCAAAGGAGTAGTTGCCTCTGATATTAACACCATGTATGTATATATCTGCCCTTCATTGGTCATCACGACGTAAGTAATAGAGTAAATGATGAAAAACCTATTAATATACATTTGTATACAGTTGTGACGATAAAGACAAAGAAACGATATATGTACACACGCGCGCGTATGTATATGTATGAATATGACTAGTGAAAAAACATAGAAGGTGAGAGAAATTTACTTACATACTCCCTTTCACCAAGCAGAGGATAGAACCAGAAAATCATTGCAAGGTCGGTGATGAAATATCCGATAGAAACCTATGAGTATACAATACATTGGTAAATATATGAGAGCTTAGACATTACTACAACTAAAGAGTTTTATCATACCCCCAATGAAAAATTCGATAAATTTGAACTTCTTAATGTGATATTGCTGTCATGCAAAGATTGAATTTTTACAAATTGGGATATTGTAATAATGTCATACAAAGACATTACTACAAGCTAATGAACTGGGTAATGTCATAAGCCTGTCATGCAAAGATTGAATTTTTACAACATACCATTGTTAAGTAGATAGAAATAAAATATAATAATGGTAAGGAGACGCACAATCAAACACAAAGCTACTGTATCCTCACATAGCTGCAATAGAAACAATACAACATGTGACACATGTAATGCAATGGTAAATGAATTGCATGCTTACTTTACATACAAAAATTGAATTATAAAACCAAAACTCAACCAACATTGTTCGAATTACTTGTTCTTGGACCTATTTGTGTATCTGCTGACATTGCTTGGTTTGACAGTAGTCGACCTTCAATGATAAAGCAGTAAGAAATATCATTATGCAAAAAGTATTTGAAAATATATTTTTAAAAAAAGGACATTAACTGTAAGATACCTGAGCGGGTGTGTGTTGAGTACATCTATAAGAGGGGGGCGAAGGCCGCTTGCACGAGAACCACTGTACCTGAAAGATTCTATCAACGCTACATATCTGTCCATTGACTTCTCTGCTATGCCTGAATACTTGTTCACGTGAGATACATCGCAAGCAATATTGCCTTCTACTGTTTTATTCCTGCTCTTGTCAGCCACTGCATTATCAAATTCGATTTATCCGCTTTTATATACCAACAATGCAAAACAGATAACTTGAATAGAAAAGCAAGATAGCACTTACCATCATCTGCGGAAGCTTGAAAATTCTTTGATGAGCTAGTTTTCTGCATATACGATGTTTACACATTAGAATGACTACTGGTTAACATAAAGGTAAATAGAAATCTTCACTTTCTTTTATAAACATGTTTAATTACTTTGTGAGGATGCAGTAGCTTTCTTCTCTTGATAGAAATAACGATATGAAAATGAACACTTGGGATACATATTAAAGCCTTGATCACCACTTACGACCTATATTATGAACAGAGTATTTAACACTAAAGTTTTTTTTAAAACCACACAACACTCACAAAAGGTGAAACACATAGAGCAACGAATAATCAGACTCTTGGCTACTAAGCTCAAAAAAGAGCTGATAACAACAAAGATTTGTGATGCATGCTTCACTACGTCTAGTGCATCTTTTATAAGTGTGCACAATTGCGTCAGCAGCAGCCGCAGCCATTGTTTCTTCTTCTATAATGATAAGCAATTTGAAATCTGTCTGGATACTCTGGAGAATTTAAACATAAAAATACATTACAAACTTTGTATATTATAGAGCTTGCCCCAGCAACTAACTTCTGAATGTGTTTAATTATTTGGATATAAATACGCATATGCATTGTTTGCTTTATGGTATCTGACCTTAGCAGGCAAGCGAATAGCTCACACATAACATGATGAACTCAAGTATACAAAGATTTCACATGAGATTTAAGAGTCAGTAACTAAATCTTCTCAAAATCGATCACAGCTGTCATTTGGTAGGGAGTACATTGAACTCAGATATTAACAAGAGTCTTAGGTTTTGCTGCATCACAAGGTGAGGAAGGAAATCTTTCCGTTAATAAGTAAATATTCAAATCCCATTCAGAACAAGTATTAAATCAACCGATACTCAATGTTTGGCAATCACTTTGGTGGTATTAATAACGAAGACAACATATTAGAGAGTGTGGGGATTTCAGTTGTATATTATATAACGAAGAAGGGATATCAGAGTGTAATCACTTAGTAGCCGACTGTAGCTTCCAAATATATATTCGTGATAGTGGACTAAAAGATTTGAATGAAACAGGGACTAATTTCACACGACAAGGTGGTATTAATTTCAGTATACACAGTTTTAAACTTCTTTCAAAATTCGATCGGGCATGGATAAATTTATTAAATCATTCTACTGGTGATCATCCCCTCATGTCGAGCAATTCACTTTTAAATTCACTCAAGGTCAATTATAGATCCATTATGTATAAATAATGTATGGCCTACTCTATCAGACGCATTAATACTAAAACTGATGATGATCCTATGTTTAGTTTTCTCTCTAAGCTTAAGGAAGTCAATGCAACCTCAAATAGTGGAATAAAACAAAGCTAGTATCAAACAAATTTGTGATTAGATAAGAGAAAGCAACAACTATTATGCTTGCAACTCATTAACAGGAATTTTATCATCAATCTTATGGACACTGCTGCGTGATATAACCACTATTAACTAATTACGTTAAACATCAGAAGTAAAGAGAACAAATATTATCTTGTTGCTCATAGAAAGCACATTTCGGCAGTAAATCACGCCCGACTTCTTAAGTGAGCAAAAAATCAAAGATCTTATTTAGTATTCCACAAAAAACTACAATTTGGTATTCATTTCACCTGATGTTCATATCAAAATGCATGATTTTCACTTTAATTCACAACTAGGGTATAAAGAGCAAACAACAAACTATGAAATATAGTGCAAAAGAATGAAAAATGGGACACCTTAAAGTGATTAACGAGAACAAGTGCATCTCCATCCGCAGGAGGGATGCCGATGGCAGTGACAACAAGATTACCCGACGACACATCTCCATCCGTAGTAGGGATGCCGAGGTCGTCATCCGAAGCCTTAAGCAAGTAGTCGTGATCCAAACAAATCGAGTTGGAGTTAGACTCCGGACCCGATAAAGGATTCACCTCCGAATCCTAAACAGAAAGCAACATCTCCTCTTCTAAAAATTTCATGACAGAACCTCAGAACTGTTTCATGTTTGATCTGTAATTGAAGAAAATAGTGAAGAAATTAAATCACTTTCAAGTGCAATTTCAACGACAGATATAAAGTTTAGTAAACAAAGCTACCCGACATTAAGGTTTTCTCACTTGTACAACATAAAGCAAAAGAAAGGGACAGTACATCAGATCAGAGTATCAAAACCAAAGTACGAACTAACTGATGAATCCATAGAATACTGAAATGAAGGAAAAGAGTACTAAACTACCAACTTGGATTTTCCTAAATTTGACAGTCGCCTTTAAGTTCGGTGGCGAATACCATCAGTGGCTATATATTTGACATGGAATGGAGTTACTGAAATGAGAATTGTAGTGAGTGGAGAAGAAGGGGCGGAGTAGAAGTTCGCCGAATTTTTACTGCAGTGAATTAAAACATAACCATCTCACCACAATTCACATAACCATCTCACCGCCCAGAAACATCATTTACTTACCTACCATCCACTGCCCATTACTTCTACAACGACCACAAACTTCATAGCTCAACTCCACGAGCTTCATACTTCTGCAACCTGACTCCCGACCACATACCAAAGCAAATACCACTCTGCCTCTGCCTCGCAACCTCCTGCATTCATTCCACCCATCAATCGGCCATCTCCACCCACCTGTTAAACCCCTTCACACTTCTCGCCACAAACCAATTTCCAGTGCACACAAAACCCTGCACAAAACCCCATACAACTCTTCTTCACTATACCATCAAACAACACATACTGCCACAATATTAACTTTCAACCATCTTCCACTGCCCTAACAAAACAATTGCAATCACTTCCTACAAACCTCCATACCAGTTGCCTCTGTCCTATCTCTCATCATCAATCACCACCTGCATTGCTTCTGCCTGGAACTTCTATCACCACTTCGTATTCCATTACCACAGACCATATTGTCATCCTTATCAACCCCATCACTCGAGTACAAACATTCAACAAGAGCAACTCCACTACATATTGCTGCTACCAAACTGCTCGCAAAACCATCAACGTTTCAATCCATCAAAGTGCCACTTCCTCAACATCAATCAATCCATCCCCTATACAAAAATTGCCCCATTTACAATTGCATACACTTGCTCTTCCAATCGAACTGTTACTACTGCCATTTGCTTTTCATCCTCAACCCAAACTGCCTCCGCGAACAACTCCAATTCGCGACCCCAATCTCCACCACGACTTCGAACACAAACCCAATCGAAACAGCGAAGTTCCCATCGAACTCGAACTCAAACTGACGAAATCCTCCAACCAATCCTTCCTCAACAATCTTATCGAATCGAACACGGCAAGAACTCCCAAAATTCGATTTGGGTTGCAATTGAATTTTGTTTTCTGAGAAAATTGGGTTGAGAAATTGCGAGTTAATCTATTTTTGAGTGCCGCCATGGATTATGAAAGTAGTGTGTTTGGAGATTTGGGTTTTCTTAAACTGATATCATTCTCGATTACATTCATTTTGTAGCGTAGGTTTTGAGCATTGGTTGCGGGTTGTTTTTGCATACCCGTTTTGGTTTTTGTATTTGCCTACTATTAAAACATAACTCAAACTGACGAAATCCTCCAACCAATCCTTCCTCAACAATCTTATCGAATCGAACACGGCAAGAACTCCCAAAATTCGATTTGGGTTGCAATTGAATTTTGTTTTCTGAGAAAATTGGGTTGAGAAATTGCGAGTTAATCTATTTTTGAGTGCCGCCATGGATTATGAAAGTAGTGCGTTTGGAGATTTGGGTTTTCTTAAACTGATATCATTCTCGATTACATTCATTTTGTAGTGTAGGTTTTGAGCATGGGTTGCGGGTTGTTTTTGCATACCCGTTTTGGTTTTTGTATTTGCCTACTATTAAAACATATGTTGGTAAGGGATGCAAATTAACGTAGTTGCATCGGTTGACTTTAAAACCGATGCGACTAAAACTATTTGCATCGACGTATTTGCATCGGTTGTTGTTGACAACTGATACAAATTTGATTTTTTTATTACCTATTGCTTTCCTCGTACCAATTGCATCGGTTATTAAGACAGAACTGATGCAAATAGTTCTATTTGCATCAGTTTGTACTTCAACCGATTCCAATGAGGCGATGCAAATGGCCTGTTTTGTAGTAGTGTTACTAGCCTAATTATAGGGTCATGCCCCGATCCGTGACATAGTTTTATTATATAGTTGGTGCTATCGCTGTGCATTTTCCTTATTCTCGGTCGGAAGTCCGTTGCTATAGGGCACTTGCAGAGTCATGACCGAGGCTTAGTTTTGACTAGCGGCCAATGGATATGGGTCAAGATAACCGTTGAGGTATGAAAGACTGTAGGAGTCGTGCCAGATGGGCATTTGTGTAATATTCTGGAGCAAGTGTGTGATGTTAGTCTCTCATTTGGTTCTTGGTGTGTGTAGTAGATAAACATATATTATATTTACTCCTCACTTGAGATGATAAGATGCAATTATATATGAGACTTTGTGCCTAGAGTATGGTCAATCCCCATAACTTTCATTAGAATGTGTTGCCAACCGTTCTTTATTGACATATGTCGCTAATTGTATATTGGATGTATGAGTGTATATGGTTTATTTAATGAATGGTGATTATCTATTTAATTGGATTTGCTATGTGCTTATCCAATTTTAGCAATCAGCTATGTGCTTATATATGTATTTGTGCTTAAGGGACTAGTTGTGTGCTCTTCCATTATATGTTATATATTGTATTTTAATTTTCAGACAAATAGTGAGCTCATCAATGTATGACTTGTTATGTGCATGACTAGAGATAAGATTAGCTATGTGTTCTTCTACTCATATTCTATTTGTTTTATCATCCTATCTTGCACAAGCCTATTGTGATTACTTGTTGATATCCTTATTTTAGACATTGTCTGGCCAGTGTATTATTTTATAATACTTGGGTCAGTTTGAGACATTTTAGGTTCAAGGATAGGCATAGTTGGAGGTTAGTTTACAAGTTAAGTATTGTATCATTTGTATATACATAGCCTCATGCATGTTGATGATGTTGAGATGTAATAGAGTTAGGTATATGCCCTAGGGGCAATTATGTAATTTGTTACATAAATCTAACTCGATAACCAATCTTGTTGAAACAAATGGTGTTTCCTTTCTATTATATACTCGTTATAAAATATTACAAATAATTAATTAGTTAATTAAAGTATATATTTTAGAAAGTCCATAAATGATGTGTTTGTGGTATTAGTTATAAATTGTTGTAACCATGAGTATTATATCATACTATCATATGCACATCATTTTAAATGTTTCTAGTCAAGATGTATCGAGATTTGACATCAATGCATTCGTTGAAATTGGAGTACATAAGGCTCTCCAAATGTTGGGAAATTACTACTTATGGCTGTTGGAGGCACCAAAGAGTTACGTACTAATAGTTATTGGATAAATATGGAACGACCAGCTCAATATTTTTCTATTGGTTAATATAACTAAGGTCAAACAATAAATATCGAAGTGGCTAATTTAGACAGCTCTCTTGACTTGAGAATACCATTAATCTTAAGTATGAAGGCTCCGCTTTGATTATAATTGAATAAACTATAGCACGACATCCATTGAATGACTATAGTTAGGTCAAGTAGAAGTATTGGAAGTGAAACACTATTCAAGAGTGGATTCGTCACCTCAGTTAACTGAAATCAACTCAAAGTCAAAATCTCTAGACAGAATAGTTATGTTAATAATAATTATTATTATTATTGAACCAAGGACTTTTTGTTTGGCATGTAAAGCAGAATATGAGCGATATTGAAATTTTGACCATTACCAAATTCCATAAGTCCAAAGTGATACGGTTTTGACGAAGAGAATTGGTATAAATAACCGTCATTACTAGATAATGCTTTACAAAGTAAAATTGGATTACAATGAAACCAAATAAGTGATAAATTTGGCAAAATGTAACACCACCTACTAAGTGATGTGTAAATGTTAGCATTTGAATTGTTCGATACTAATCACTGACCAAATTTACACCTAAGAGTCACACAACCGATATGTTGAATATTCCATTGACCACCTGATTTACTTAATTTATAATAACTATAAATTAATTAAATTAATTAATATTTATGAAATTTTAATTATGAAATTTTATTTGATGTATTGAACATGATTAAACAGCGTGTTTGTAATAGTAATAAATATATCGAACGATATACGATATCGGTGTGCGTTTAAATTGTATTTAAATGTAGGAATTTTTGTACGGACTTAAATGTGTTTAAAGTCCATAAGAAACCATACATAGTCAACCGATAATTGGCTTATTATGGTCGGCTGTAAAAAAAGAAAAAAGAGGAGTTATGTTTTTGAATTTGAAATGAAAAGGTAAATGTTAAAGGAGATTAATAACCACATTAATCATATATTAATTCTATTCCTTTAATAAAGCATTACCTCTTTATTTCATTACTGACCACTCTCTTCAAAAAAATCTCTAGATTAGAAAATTTCGGCCATGGCTTCACAAAAACAATACAAAATACTACAAAGTTCACACTACATCAAATTCAAGACTATTTGATAATCGGCGATCGCAATTCAGGAACTAACACTTTCTGATTTGTGAACTGATTCAAGAAGACCAATTCAACATTTCAATGTGTACACAAAGGCTTTAGTGAAAGGTAAATCTATGTTTTAATTTTGTTAATTCATATTTATATGTTATATTATAGGGTGTTAGACTATATTACGAATCTTGTATATCAAAATGTTGTCACAAATCGGTTGGTTGTGTATACAGTTGCATCTATAATATATATAAAAAAATTCATTTTATGAATTTTTGCTATGCTAATGCTCATGACCAGAAAAAGAAAAAGATTATTATTTCCTTTTGGAGTAAAAAAATTATCAGTACTAATTTCAATAAACTAGTAATTGTTTCTAAGTGTTATAAATCATATATTACATGTTTAAAAATTTCATAAAATTTATTTATGGAAAACACACGTTCAATTAAAAGAATTATTTATTTAATACACACACATCTATATTTATATATTAATATATAATTGACTATTCATGCATTCATATATTCATTTGTATAATTAGTTTAAGATGAAATTATATTGTGCATTTCTAGACTTAAAAATATTCCTTTTTTATTTTATCATCGATTTTCTACAGAATTAAATGATAAGTCTTTATTTTAGAAACTAAAGAAATAAATTTATTATTATCTAGGACAAGAGCATAAGTAAGTAAACATTTAAATATAAAATTTAACATCGTTATCATTTATATTTGTTTTAACTTTGAAATGAAAGGGTGATATTAATCACACACTAATGTTGGGTTCATTTATTCCTTTATTATTTACATGTATTTTAACTTTAAAATGAAAAGGCATTCTTAATTACAAGGATGTTAATTACACATTTATTCACCTCCCTTAATAAGACATTGCCTTTTGATTTTAAAAATACTCCATATACATCTGACCTATAATTAATTGCCATTTCAAAATGAAAAGGCAGTCTTAAGTACAAGGATATTAACCACAAATTTATTCTCCTTCTTTAGTAAGATATTGCTTTCTTTTTCAAAATGATCTTCACAACTTATTTTATGTTATATATTTATATTTATATATACATATACATATACGTATATGTATAAATATATTTTATAAATGTTTTAGACAAATTGTTTACACTTATTATTTTAACTAATGTAAGAGTGAATATATATATTTGTATAATTGTTTATTTACACACAAATATATATACACACATTGATGCAAATACATGATTGTTGCGGTGTAAATCCCATCACCTATACACAGACGTGTTAAAAAATGTACTCATAATTCTGTTGCATGTGCATGTTCATACATATATGTATAAGATACATTATCCAAAATATAGTATGAAATAATATAAAGTAAACTTTATTTATGAAGTAGAATAAAATATTGATTTTATTTAAAAGAAAATTTAGATAATGTCACGACCCGAAATCCAGCGATTGAAAATCGACATCAAATACCTCACTTGTATTCGACTGCCGGAGATTCAAACGTTGAACTCCAGTTCGGATGGAGCTTATAACAACATTAGATGAAAAATAAACAGTGGAAAAATGAATATCATTGAACATAATACAGATACAACTTTGATACAATATCCATTACAACATCGATCACCAATATCGGAGTGCTACAAATATGATACAACAATAATACGACAACATAAACTTCAACAAGTTTCCAACATACTTCACTTCGATAAAGTCTTCAGAAACTCCAACACTTCAAAAGATTTTCAAATCCAAAAACTTTCCATAATCCGACAGCTTTCGAAGGACTTTAAAATCCAAGCTAGCTCCAAAACATGGATAACTTGCTTCTAGGCTGCCCTGTGTGGAAATTATGGGCACCCAGAGTTTAGGAAGGGAACAATAAACTCCGGCTTAGTCATGGGACTGGTATGAGTAAACAAAAATAGTTGT
This sequence comes from Allium cepa, assembly GCA_030765085.1. NCBI lineage: Eukaryota > Viridiplantae > Streptophyta > Magnoliopsida > Asparagales > Amaryllidaceae > Allium > Allium cepa. The sequence continues at coordinate 19,251,973 of CM060941.1, forward strand.
TTGAGATTAAAACAGTTTATAAAAGAAAACCGATATGCCTTTTTGGAAAATGAAATTATCATAAGACCTCCCACCACACACACAATGCAAATGCAGACTTGGAGGATATTTCTTCTTATGATAGTCAAACATGCTTAATATGAGAAAACTCTTTGATATTATTATTAGTGCATAGTGTAGAAATCATTTTGAAAGTATAATATTAATCTTAGTTGGCATAGACATTTCGTACTATTCCTACTATAGGTACCATCTAAACAGTGGAACGCCACCATAAGTAAATGGCATGTTATACAACTAAAACGTAAAGGGATCGTATTTGATGATTGGATTTCCAACAAATTGTCAGGCAATGGAACTTCCCACACAAAATGGAACGCCTCTGGAGGGACATCCCCGAGAACCTAACCGGATCTCTACCAACACAGGGTCGGGTTACCTCTGTAACTAGGTAACTACCAACACGAGTATGCCATCTCCAGGTCGTTACTAACCTTTATCTGAAGCGCTTGTCAACCAACAACCACAAAGCAATAAGTTTGCAGCAACCACAAATAAAGTACCTGGGCTCCATACCATGATACCACTTATAATCTAGAAGAAAATGAACATACCCTCGGGGGGCGCTACCCCCAAATAACCGTGCCACAACGATTCCTGTTTCAACCATAACCGAGTTGTGAGGTTCGACGAAGTCTCGTCCACAAAACTACGCTTTTTCACAAAGCCATGTTTCAATCAACAAATGATCAGCAGCACTCAGCATGCCACTCTACCAAATTGGGAGTATATCACTAATAACCTTCAACTATATAACCTCTAAGCGCGTAGTCTCAGAGAAGGGTGTTAAGCTAAGAGAATAAATTCTCCGCCACCAACAGAAATGTATTTGAAAGAAATCGGCTTTATATCTCAAATTATAATGTCAGACATATAACCATACAAGTCTGTTCGGGGTTCGAACATAACCGAAGGCACTTTCGAAGAAGCCTTTGCAATCCGGACATCCACAATCGCGATCAGACTCCCCATCACATATGGAGATTCTATACCGGAGCAACTCAGTGCAGAATCATTCGACAGGTTATCCTATCATTCTCGAAGATGCCTGGTCTTCACCACCGTCTTTATGCTATCCATTTCGTCGTATCACATATTCGGAATGGGTTATACGATACAAAGGTCCTCTTCCGGCTAAACCGAATAGTAAGCGATCAATTAAAAAATACGTGGATATAACATTTACAAAGTTTCACAGGTTCGATGTGGGTTTTGGATAACCAACTGGAATCTGACTCCCTGTCGCATCGAAAATTAAATTGTCGTTTTACGGCCAATGGGTTTTCAAATTCACACAGAAGTATATTCATCACAGATATCACAGCTCAGCACAAAGCAATTCATATTACATAGCATCACAATCACATAACAGATATATCAATCCAATACACAACATTCAATAACAAACAAGCATCTTCAATTAAGATGAATAAATCGTGTGGTTTAAATTAACTAACCACATAATTATTTTCATCAATTGTCTTTAATTAATGATTAATTATCATTAATTACAATTGATTAAGTCTTAATCACCTTCATTAATTAATCATTCCTTAATTAATTATCTTAATTAATTAACCCTTAATTATTAATTAACTAACTCTTAATTACTTTTATTAATTAATTACTTCTTAATTAATTAATTAATTAACCTTAATTATTTATTAAATTATTCTTTAATATTAAGTAATTAATTAAGTAATTACTGTTTAAGTAATTACTATTAACAAAAATCCTTAATTGTTTAATAAATCAAGAGATAAATTAATTACTTTGATTATCCTTTTAAACCTTGTTTAATCATTGTCCTTATACATTAATTGCCTTAAAAGGGTAAGATTAGTTTAAACAACATTTTACTTAATTTCCTTTTAAAGTACATTATTTATTTAATATAAATAACTTGATAAAATAATGTAACAAAATTAAATAAATTTAATTTAATTCCTTTAAAAACATCTTACTTAAATCCTGAATTGACTCAATCTTTTTGTCCAAACCATCATTTGAAAACATGTTTTAAAAATGTTTAAAAGTTTGAGAATTTTTAAAATAAAAACTGTTTATATATCAGGCTCGAGACTTGCTTCGAGTCACACCCGAGAAAAATTCTCGTTTGCTTCGGGTTTTACCAAAATTCTACCCATGCTCCAATTTTTTTTCAAACTTAAAATTTTACTAAATGTTTTACCCAGCATATCGAAATCATACTCGAGACCAGTCTCGAGTAAATGCTCTGATCCTCCCAAAGCTTTCTTAGAGTCACCCCAGCTTCTTTCTCAATTTTCTCCACTAACACCAACCTAGTGGTGTGCACATGCACCGTCTGAATCGACACCCTTGGTCGAAGCGCCAGCCTCCATCGAGTCGACGACAACCACACAGACATCCACACCACCCAGAAGACCCAAACGTCGGCGATCTTGTAAAAGAGTCATCTGACTCAAATCTAAGTCGAAGCTCGACCCATGAATCCACCTCGTATCAACGCCATAGATCACCAAAGTCCACGCGCTTCCATCACGAGCTTCCCCTATCGACCACGCACCACCACTAAGCGTTCCCGTCTAGTCCGATGCAACATAGAGGATGAAATTGGTCAATTTTCGACCAATGTAGAAACATGGGTTAAAAATCTTGTTTGATCTCGTCTACCCTCCACGACAAATTACAAAATCGTTGAGCATTTTTTTTGTTAATCCCTGAGTCTTCCTCCACCTTCACGGGCAACCCCGACCATACCCATTGCATCGATGATCGGCAATGGCCAAAAACCCCAAAATCGTTCATTTCTGCCTATCTCTGTAAATTTTGATTTTACTTCAAAAATCATTATTTTTAATAAGATTTCATATGGTATACTTGAAATTAGAATTTACGAGGTTTGAAATTTAACATGATTTGAATTTTGACTGTATTTTTCAATTTTCCAGTGAAGCTTTGATTGGATTTACTTAAATCTATTTTTAAGATTCGAATCATATTAAAACTAACAATTTTTGTTTAAATCCCATAGCTTAATAAGGATCAAGGAGGGAGCATTTTGATTTTCCTATAGGTTTGAAATCTGTTATCTTTAAAACAGAAACATATGTCTATTTCTTAGACATGCACAGGCAAATTCATATACACATGCACACAGATTTGTTCACATGCAAATAGTTTTCAACATCACTTCAGGCATGCTTACAAAGAACAGTTAAAACTGGATTTAACAGAGGTTTACTCACCTGTTTTTTGAGAGCGAGGGAGAAGAAACCTGGAAGTTTGATTTTTTAAGTCTGGAAAGCTATTTTAAACTTGATCCTGGATTTTTTTTATGCAACTAGTTATGCAAATTTGCTTAGCTTCTACTGGATTTACTTGCTTGATTACATAACAAATTGAAACTCAAATTCTTAAAAGAATTTACCTTCAGTTTATTTTTATGAAAACAGAGAAGAGCCTGAGTGTTGAACTTGAAATTTTTTGGAAATTGCAACTTTGATTATAATGCCTTGATTCCTTGTTGTTTAGATGATGAAGCTTGATTATTAGCTGAAGCCTTGTTGAGTTGAAATTGGGTTTTATAGTGCTTGATTTCTGAACAGAAATGAAATTCCAGGCTTTAAATCTTTTTGAATTGAAGAAGTTGTTTTTCTGGTTTGTGAATTTAATTAGTTTTAAACTTGCTTGATGATCTGATTTGAGGATTCGATGCTTCCGAGATTTTTTTCTTTTGTTTTCTTTTGGTTTTCAGCTTTCGAAAAGGGATAAAAGTGATGAAAGGAATGAGAGGAATGAGAGTAATAATGTTATATAGCTTAAATTTATTTTTATAAATTTTGTTAAAAATTAAAATCAAAAGAGATGACAGTTGTTAATTCACTTTCTAAAATTTAAACACATGTCACATTGGGCGTCTCACTAGTTAACACTTGTATTACTATGCAGGAATATTTTAAATAAAAGTTTTTATATTATTTTTCTTTCTTATTTAAATAATTACATTCTCTTTTATATTTATACAAACTTTTAAAAGAAAATGTTTTTTAATATCAATTCATGCATTAATACACATATGTTAATATATTTGAATCCAAATAATTTTACTTAAGATATTTATTTAAATTCAAATTCAAATTCAAATTCAGATTAAAATTCAAATTTGAAATTCAATCCATTCTATATACATATATACATATATATATATATATATATATATATATAATTAAACAAACAAAATATTCATATGTTTTGAAAATTTAAAATTAATTCAAATTAACCCAAATTCAATTTCAAAATTTCAAATAAATTACTAGTTTTAAATTTATAAAATTTTGGGGATATTGCAGGTTCCTCCTTGAGAAAATTTCGTCCTCGAAATTTGAAAGAGAGAGAAAGACAAACAAAGTACATATGAAGATATAAAAGATAAAGAAATGGCTTACCAATCAAGCCATAATATCCACTCTGCAGTTAGGATAGGACTTCTGCATATTATCCTCTGTTTTCCAAGTACAGTCCTTTGGATCGCCACTCCATTGCACTTTAACTAGTTTCACAATCTTGTTCCTTAACTGCTTTTCACCACGATCAATGATCTTTTTACTGCCAAATTTGGTGTGATCTTCAAATCTTGTTGAGCTGCCTCTTCAATGATACTATCTGGGTCATGCACATATTTCCGAAGGTTAGAAATATGAAACACATCATCCACGCCAGATAACCAGCTGGGTAGCTGCACTCGATATATTAGAGGACCGATCCTCTCCAGAATAGGAAAAGGACCAATATATCGTGGTGTTAGCTTACTAGTTTTCCCAAACCTTAACACGCCACGTATTAGAGACACTTTCAAGAAAACAGAATCTTCAACTTGAAATTCCAATTCTCTTTTTCTACGGTCATAATAGCTCTTCTGATGACTTTTAGCAGTTATTAACTTCTTTCGAATAAAATCAACTTTCTCCGTGGCTTCTTTAATCATATTTGGTCCAAGGACGAGTCTATCACCTAATTCGATCCAACATGCAGGTGATCGACATGGATGACCATATAAAGCCTCAAAAGGAGCCATCTCGATGCTGGCCTGATAGCTATTGTTATATGAGAATTCAACCAGATGTAAATGGACCTCCCAAGAACCACCAAAGTTGAGAATACAAGCTCGCAAAAGGGCTTCTAAAATTCAATTAATCCTTTCCGTCTGCCCATCAGATTGCGGATGATAAGCAGTACTGAAGTTCAGCTTTGTTCTCAATGCGGCTTGAAATGTCTCCCAAAATCTACTAATGAAGATCGGATCACGATCACTCATTATACAGTTGGGTATACCATGGAGATGAACAATCTCTTTTGCATATATCTCTGCTAAGCTTGCCGCCATTCGGGTGGATTTCACTGAAATGAAGTGAGCGGTTTTGGTCAAGCAATCCAGTATAACCCAAATTGCTTCATTTCCTTTCTTAGTTTGTGGCAATCCATCGATGAAATCCATCGATACTTGATCCCATTTCCACTTTGGTACTTCCAAAGGCTGAAGTAAACCCACCATTTTCTTTTGATCGCTTTTAATTTGTTGATAGGTAGCACAACGACTCACATATATAGATATGTCCCTTTTCATCATTTTCCACCAAAACGTTCTTTTGATATCACGATACATTTTATTGACTTGTGTATGGACACAAAGTTTGGACTTGTGGCATTCGTCCAAAACTTCACGTTTTAAATCCGGAATGTCAGGGACACAAATCCTGCCTTTCAATCTTATAAATCCTCTACTATCAATCTCAAAACTAGTATCTTCACCTTGGCATATTCTTTTATAAATTCCTTGAAGAAACTCATCTTCCTTCTGCTTCGTTGCAATCTTCTTAAGAAGAGTCGGATCTACGACAAGATATGCGAGAACAGCATGCCTTTGCTCAAAGCATCGGCAACTACATTGGCTTTTCCAGGCGTATATAGAATATCTAAGTCATAGTATGCCAGAAATTCCAACCAAAATTATTGTCGCAGATTCAAATCTTTCTGGGTGAAGAGATACTTCAAAGATTTGTGGTCGGTGAATAATTCGAATTTTTCATCTAAACAAGAAGGATTTATTAAGTATATATTAAGTTAAGTTGAACTTTAAAATTCTTTTACAAAAGCTGAAGGAGATTCTTACCCAGAAGATAATGACGCCAAATCTTTAAGGCGAAAATAACAGCCAAGAACTCTGAATCGTATGTTGGGTAGTTTCACTCATGCGGATGTAATTGCCTACTCGCGTAGGCAATTACCTTTCCATTCTGCATTAACACTGCACCCACACCATCACTACAGGCATCAGTATATATAGATAAGCCTTGGTTCCAGTTAATGATAGCGACAACAGGACTAGTAGTCAATCTCTTTTTCAACTCCTGAAAAGCTTCATCACATTTCGGAGTCCAATCAAACTTGGCATTCTTCATTGTTAGCTTAGTCAACGGACTAGCTATCTTAGAAAAGTCCTGAACAAACTTCCGGTAATATCCTGCTAAACCCAAAAAACTTCGAACTTCTTTCAGAATTGTGGGTCGCTTCCAGTCAATAATAGCAGAAATTTTGCTAGGATCAACAGAAATTCCTTCTTCATTAACAATATGGCCAAGAAATCTGACTTCTTCGACCGAAAAGTGGCATTTAGAAAATTTTGAAAATAGGATGTTCTTCCTTAATATCTCCAAAACAATTCTGAGATGGTCAGCATGCTCCTCTTTGGTTTTGGAGTAGATTAGGACAGCATTGATAAATACAAGCACAAATTTATTCAGCACTTCTCGAAACACACGAGTCATTAAATCTACGAAGTAAGTGGGAGCGTTGGTTAGTCTGAAAGGCATGACTAACCACTCGTAGAATACGTCCGGACCCCAAAAAGCAGTCAAATGCACACAGTCTTCAGCAATTCGAAACTAATGGAATCCCTGGGCCAGATCCATCTTTGAAAAGAATCATGCGTCGTGCAGTTGATCGAATAGATCGTCGATCCTGGGTAAGGGAAACTTATTTTTGAGAGTTTGCTTATTGAGACCGTCGTAGTCAACACACAATCCCAAAGACCCGTCAGATTTAGCCACAAACACCATAGCTGAATCCCATTCAAAAACACTAGGACGTATCAATCCCCTTTTCTAGCAAATCACCGGTTTGCTTGACTAATTCAATCCTTTCCTTGGGCACCATCCTACGACTAGCATGAATGACAAGACGAGCATTCAGAATTTAGTCAATTTTGAATTCAATCTCTCTATGCGGGGGTAAATAGTTGACCTCTTCGAATACATCGGGAAAAATGCTGGACAATAGGAATGGACTCCAGACTAGGTTCTGGATATCCCAACATGTACATCTGTTTATCTCTCTTAGTACTCAAATCCTCACAAGAGATTCCAATAAAATTACCCAGTTTTGATTTGACCAAAATCGTTTGATTGTTGCATTCTAATTTGGCTTCGTATCTCGCTAACCAATTCATTCCGAGTAGGATTTCAAATTCAATGAAGCCGAGAACATTAAGGTTGATAGGAAATTAATGGCCAGAATACGAGATAGGCACTCTCCTACATATAGACAAAGATTTGCGGGACCACCCACCGGATTCTTCACACAAATAGGTTTATCAACAAACTTGGGTTTAATTTTTAATTCATTCACGATTTATTGGGAGATAAAGCTACGTGAAGCTTCCGTGTCGAATAAAACTCAAACGACTCTATCACCAACAAGAAGATTACCCTTTAAAACTCCCTTTTCTTCATCCGCTTTTGAAGTTGAGGGGTTATCTTTTACTGCGTACATTATTGCTACTTGTGCTTGTTTCTTTTTTGGGCAATTTTTAACTTCGTGACCCATCTGGTGACAACAATAGCATTCCTTAGTTCTTCGACTTGACTTCACGGGTTGATCTTTCTTCATTTTCTTCTTTGGCTTCTCACAATCGTTTGCTAAATGGCCTTTCTCCTGACAGTTATAGCAAGTAATATTTCTAACTGGGTTCACTTGATTATTATTCTTCTTCTCCTTGCCTTGATCCAGCATCTTCCGTTCGAATTTTCTTTTCTTCCAATTCGAACTACTTGATCTCCCCTTCTCTTCTAGAACTTTCTGCATATCTAAAGTAGTATATCGATAACCCATATCGATCAAGTCCAAAAAGGATTCTTTTATGTGGGTTGTCATCCTCTTGTGGTATTCCTTATTTATTTCCCAAATGAATCTTTCGTTCTTCTTCAAGGGTGTATTCACTTGCTCCGGACCAAATCGAGACAATTCATTGTATTTATTCAAGTACTCCTCAAATGATAAACTTCTTGTTTCAAATCTATGAACTCCTAGTGCATTCGAGAGATACCAGCGGATGGGATGTATCGCTACTCAAACACTTCTTTAAATCATCTCCAAGTAAACTCATCTTCTAACTCATCTAGGGTAATTGTCTTCCACCAAGCTAATGCTTCTTCTTGGAGCTGCCAAGAAGCCATTAGTCACTTCTGATTGTCTTCCAACTTTAATCCTTTAAAAATTCTTTCACACGATCTAATCCAAGCTTGGACTTCAACAATAGACTCCTTGTCGGTGAACTGCTTTCCACCAAGTCTTGAGAAGCTCTTAGATAGATCAGTCAGATTCGACTGAGATTGAGTAGACATAGTTGCTGTTGCAGGGACTTGACCAGTTGCAGTGGTATTTCCCCGTCCCCTACCTTGTCTTTTCTTCTGCTCATTCTCACTATCTGTAAATAGTAAGAAAACTTGATTTAGGCATACAGACAAGATATCTTAGGGAATATCAATAGTTAAAAGGAATAGACCAAGAAATTTTAGGGTTTCGGTATCTTGAGTTTATTCTCATTCTAGGGTATACTTCACCCTATCTCTAATGAGCCATCTAATGTGTTATACTCCGTAGCTAAAGTTCTTACTCAACCTTTAGCTCTGATACCACTTGCCATGACTTAAAATCCAGCGATTGAAAATCGACATCAAATACCTCACTTGTATTCGACTGCCAGAGATTCAAACATTGAACTCCAGTTCGGATGTAGGTTATAACAACATTAGATGAAAAATAAACTGCGGAAAAATGTATATCATTGAACATAATGCAGATACAACTTTGATACAATATCCATTACAACATCGATCACCAATATCAGAGTGCTACAAATATGATACAACAATAATACGACAACATAAATTTCAACAAGTTTCCAACATACTTCACTTCATCAAAGTCTTCAGAAACTCCAACACTTCAAAATATTTCCAAACCCAAAAGCTTTCCAAAATCCGATAGCTTCCGAAGGACTTTAAATCCAAGCTAGCTCCAAAACACGGATAACCTGCTTTTAGGCTGCCCGTGTGGAAATTATAGGCATCTAGAGTTTAGGAAGGGAACAATAAACTCCGGAGTCAGTCATGGGACTGGTATGAGTAAACAAAAACGGTTGTTCGAAATAAAAAAAGTTTATAAAAGAAAACCGATGTGCCTTTTTGGAAAATGAAACTACCATAAGACTTGCCACCGCACACACAATGCAAACGCAGACTTGGAGGAGATTTCTTCTTATGATAGTCAAACATGCTTAATACGAGAAAACTCTTTGATATTATATTATTAGTGCATAGTGTAAAAATCATTTCGAAAGTATAATATTAATCTTCGCTGGCATAGACATTTCGTACTATGCCTACTATAGCTACATCCAAACAATGGGGCACCACTATAAGTAAATGGCAGGTTATACAACTAAAACCGTAAAGGGCTTGTATTGGACGATTGGATTTCCAACAAATGGTCAGGCAAAGGAACTTCCCAGACAAAATGGAACGCCTCTTGAGGGACGTCTTCGAGAACCTAGCCGGATCTCTGCCAACACAAGGTCGGGTTACCTCTGTAACTAGGTAACTACTGACACGAGTATGCCATCTCCCGGTCGTTACCAACCTTTATCCGAAGCGCTTCTCAACCAACAACCACAAAGAAATAAGTTTGCAGCAGCCACAAAGTAAAGTATCTGGGCTTTATACCATGATACCACTTATAATCCAGAAGAAAATGGACATACCCTCAGGGGGCGCTACCCCTAAATAACCTTGCTGCAACGATTCTTATTTCGACCATAACCGAGTTGTGAGGTTCGACGGAATCTTATCCACAAAGCTACGCTTTTTCACAAAGCCATGCTTCGATCAACAAATGATCAGAAACACTCAGCATGCCACACTACCAAATTGGGAGTATATCACTAATAACCTTCAACTACATAACCTCTAAGCTCGTACGTCTCAGAGAAGGGTGTTATGCTAAGAGAATAAATTCTCTGCCACCAACAGAAATGTATTTGAAAGAAATCATCATTATATCTCAAATTGTAATGTCAGACATACAACCATACAAGTCTGTTCCGGGTTCGAACAGAACCGAAGGCACTGCAAAATAAGCCCTTGCAATCCGAGCATAAACAATCCCGATCGAACTCCCCATCAAATATGGAGATCTTTATACCGGAGCAACTCAGTGCAGAGTCATTCGACAGGTTATCCTATCGTTCTCGAAGACGCCCGATCTTCACCATCGTCTTCAAATGCTATCCATTTCGTCATATCACATATTCGGAATGGGTTATACGACACTAAGGTCCTCTTCCGGCTAAATCGAATAGTGAGTGCTCAATTTTAAAAATATGTGGATATACCATTCACAAATTTTCACAGGTTCAATGTGGGTTTCGAATAACCAACTGGAATCCGGCTCCCTGTCACATCGAAAATTAAATTGCCGTTTTACGGCCAATGGGTTTCCACATTCACACAGAAGTATATTCATCATAGATATCACAGCTCAGCACAAAACAATTCATATTACATAGCATCACAATCACATAACAGATATATCAATCCAATACACAGCATACAATAACAATCAAACACCTTCAATTAAGATGAATAAATCGTGTGGTTTAAATTAATTAACCACATAATTATTTTCATTAATTATCTTTAATCAATGATTAATTATCATTAATTACAATTGATTAAGTCTTAATCACCTTCATTAATTAATTATCTTAATTAATTAACCCTTAATTGTTAATTAATTAACTCTTAATTACTTTTATTAATTAATTACTTCTTAATTAATTAATTAATTATTAATTACAAATTAATTAACCTTATTTATTTATTAAATAAATCTTTAATATTAAGTAATTAATTAAGTAGTTACTTTTTAAGTAATTACTATTAACAAAAATCCTTAATTGTTTAATAAACCAAGAGATAAATCAATTACTTTGATTATCCTTTTAAACCTTGTTTAATCATTGTCCTTATACATTAATTGCCTTAAAAGGGTAAGATTAGTTTAAACAACATGTTATCTTAATTTCCATTTAAATTACATTATTTATTTAATATAAATAACATAATAAAACAAATAACAAAATTAAATAAATTTAATTTAATTCCTTTGAAAACGTCTTACTTAAATCCTGAATTGATTCAAACTTTTTATCAAAACCGTCATTTGAAAACATGTTTTAAAAATGTTTAAAAGTTTGAGAATTTTTAAAACAAAAATTGTTTTATATATCAGGCTCGAGGCCTACTTCGAGTCACACCCGAGAAAAATTCTCATTTGCTTCGGGTTTTATCAAAATTCTACCCGTGCTACAATTTTTTTCAAACTTAAAATTTTACTAAGTGTTTTACCCGGCACATCGAAATCATACTCGAGACCAGTCTCGAGTAAATTCCTTGATCCTCCCGAAGCTTTCTTCGATTCACCTCTGCTTCTTTCTCAATTTTCTTGATTGACACTAACCTAGTGGTGTGCACATGCACCATCGGAATCACCACCGTTGCTCGAAGTTCCAGCCTCCATCGAGTTGACGACAACCCCACCAAACATCCACACCAACCAGAAGACCCAAACGTCGGCAATCTTGCAAAAGAGTCATCTAACTCAAATCTGGGTCGAAGCTCGACCCACGAATCCACCTCGTATCGACACCATAGATCACCAGACTCCACACGCTTCCATCATGAGCTTCCCCTGTCGACCATGCACCGACACCAAGCGTTCCCGTCCTGTCCGATGCAACATAGGGGATGAAATTGGTCAATTTCCGACCAATGTAGAAAAATTGATTAAAAACCTAGTTTGATATCGTCAGCCCTTCACGACAAATTATAAAATCGTCGAGCGTTTTTCTGTTAACCCTGAGCCTTCCTCCACCTTCACGAGCAACCCCAACTATACCCATTGCATTGATGATCGGAATGGCCAAAAACACCAAAATTGTTCATCTTTGCCTATCTCAGTAAATACTGAATTAAAAATTTTGATTTTACTTTCAAAAATCATTATTTTTAATAAGATTTCAGACGGTATACTTGAAATTAGAATTTACGAGGTTTGAAATTTAACATGATTTGAATTTTGACTGTATTTTTCAATTTTCCAGTGAAGCTTTGATTGGATTTACTTAAATCTATTTTTAAGATTCGAATCATATTAAAACTAACATTTTTTTCTTAAATCCCATAGCTTAATAAGGATTAGGGAGGGAGCATTCTGATTTTCCTACAGGTTTGAAATCTGTTATCTTTAAAACAGAAACATATGTCTGTTTCTTAGACATGCATAGGCAAATTCATATACACATACACACAGATTTGTTCACATGCAAATAGTTTTCAACATTACTTCAGGCATGCTTACAAACAATAGTGAAAACTGGATTTAACAGAGGTTTACTCACCTGTTTTTGGAGAGCAGGGGAGAAGAAACCTAAAAGTTTGATTTTTGAAGTCTAGAAAGCTATTTTAAACTTGATCCTGGATTTTTTTTTCTGCAACTAGTTATGCAAATTTGCTTAGCTTCTACTGGATTTACTTGCTTGATTACTTAAAAAATTGAAACTCAAATTTTTAAAAGAATTTACCTTCAGTTTATTTTTATGAAAACAGAGAAGAGCCTGAGTGTTGAAGTTGCAAAATCTGGAAATTGAAACTTTGATTATAATGCCTTGATTCCTTGTTGTTTAGATGATGAAGCTTGATTATTAGCTGAAGCCTTGCTGAGTTGAAATTGGGTTTTACAGTGCTTGATTTCTGAACAGAAATAAAATTCCAGGCTTTAAATCTTTTTGAATCGAAGAAGTTGTTTTTTTGATTTGTCAATTTAATTTGTTTTAAACTTGCTTTATGATTTGATTTGAGGATTTGATGCATCTCAAATTTTTTCTTTTGTTTTCTTTTGGTTTTAAGCTTTTGAAAAGGGATAAAAGTGACGAAAGGAACGAGAGGAATAAGAGTAATATGTTATATAGCTTAAATTTGTTTTTATAAATTTTCTTAGAAATTAAAGTCAAAAGGATGACACTTGTTAATTCACTTTTTAAAATTTAAGCACGTGTTACATTGGGTGTCTCACTAGTTAACAATTGTATTACTATGCATGAATATTTTAAATAAAAGTTTTTATATTATTTGTCTTTCTTATTTAAATAATTACATTCTCTTTTATATTTATACAAACTTTTAAAAGAAAATGTTTTTTAATTAATTCATGCATTAATTACACATATATTAATATATTTGAATCCAAATAATTTTACTTAAGATATTTATTTAAATTAAAATTAAAACTAAAATTCAGATTCAGATTAAAATTAAAATTAAATTTTGAAATTCAATCCATTCTATATATATATGTTTATAAATATATAATTAAACAGACGAAATATTCATATGTTTTGAAAATTTAAAATTAATTCAAATTAACTCAAATTCAATTTCAGAATTTCAAATAAATTACTATTTTTAAATTTATAAAATTTTGGGGATGTTACCGATAAGTTCTAGACGAGATAGACTTCATAGGCCCATTAAAGATCCAATAAAGGATTTTTCTTTGAAATTTACCATTTAGCTCCATTATGGGCTGGTCCAGTTCCAATAATAGTATCAAGGCCCAACAGCCTATATGGTCTAAAGTAGCATGTTAGGACTAGCTAATTGAGCTGCCTACTTAATATGTTGTCTAGAAAGGTAATGTTTAGAATAAGAATTGGGTAATCAAGTCGCATGTCCTACCTAGCCATCGATCTGGCCTAAAAGGTGAAGTGAGCTCAAAAGTTGCCCCTAATTGAAAAGTCCAATTTGAAATGGGCCTTGGGCTAATTTTTGAAATTATTTTGAAAATTGTAGTAAGGATTTTAAATTTAAAAGTTGAATTTAAAATGAAATATATTATTATTAAAGTTATGATATTACATAAGTTTTTAAAATGTTTGAAATGATAATAAAATTTCTGAGGTGTTTGAAAATTTAAAATGTAAACATTAATTTCAAAAACTAATTTATTAATAAGTTAATAAAATAAACTAACTAAACGCGTTAATTAATAAAATAAATATATGCATTTATTTTGTATATTGATATATGTTATATTATCTTAAAATGTTCAAGATAGTATAAATATACATATAGATATATAAAATGACTTTTGAAATTGATGTAATTTAATTATAAGTTATTAATTATATGATTTAAGTAAAGGTTAAATTAATTAAATTGATACACACACACATATAGACGTATGTGTATGTGTATGTATGTATGTTTGTGTACTACTATAAAGTTATAGTATATATATAAATTCAATATAATGTGTTAAAATTGAATAGTAAACAATTACTTAAAGAGTTCATTAATTAAAATTAATTACATATGATTTATTTAATACAATGTTGTACATAAGATTATTATATGAGCTAATTAAAATATAATACTTATATAACAATGAAACTTACATAATGTGAATGTATAAACTAAGGTGGATGTAACATCCCCCTACTTGGAGACCCAAAACTAATGGCTTCAATTGCTGCAGTCATCCTTAATGATTAATCCTCGACTATCAAATACGGCAATGTTAGATGCACTGATACACAGAAACACATGAATATGGAAAAATTCTCAAACAGCAAACAAAGTCAACATTCCATTTCAAAATATTTCAAATTCATTACAAAATCCTAAAGCGCAGGCCACGTTCAGACAAAGTATACTTATTACAAAATCTGCCAAGAGCGACATATGAAGATGCCCCTTGGATAATCAGAGTATATGATAAGGCACTAAAACAAATTTTCCTTTACAATCAAACACTCAATGGAAATAAAAGAACTCTAATAACAAGCTTGCCTTCTACACATCTTTAGAAGTTTTTTATTCGTCTAAAGGAACATCTGGAAACCTTAACTCTCAACCTACTCAAAATCGATTGAGTATCTAAGAGTTTAAGGGGAAAACAAAAATTTCGAGTCAGACATAAAGCCTGGTGTGAATAACAATTTATCATCTCAAAACATTTAGATATCTAGTGAGACCATGCCGCTTAGCGGAATGGCTTTTCCCCTCACTATTATCCTAAAACATTTATAAAACCATATACTATGCTCCTGCATCCACAATGGTTTATTTCAAAACAATATGTTGATATGCAAAACACACAAGTAAAATCTGGATTACCCATCCCCTTTAATTCGAACTGTCTTTCTTAATTGTAGTTTCTAGGGTTACTATTAACCTGTTAAATACTTATGGACAACCTGTCCAATTTCATATTTTTCTTGGTATTATTAAGACCATGTTGGTAACTCCAATATCTTGTCTATTATCCTAGTTTTCATGGGATAACTAGGAACCTATTAACTAACTGTCAATATCTTAAACAAGATATAGTTTTCGTGGGCTAACTGTAAACCTATTGGCCCATACCAATATCTTTTGCTGAACATAGTTTTCATGGGATTACTGTGAACCTATTAGCCCCTGCCAATATCTTTAGTTAAGATTTTAATATTTATTAAGTTATATTCACTACAGGGTCAACCTAGTTAGTTATTATGCCCTTTCCCAAAATACCGTTATGGGTTCATAACAATGTGAATAAATATATGAAGAAGCAATCATAACAATATAATAATACCAACACATGTGGTTGAATATCCCTGAAATCATTTCATATAAAACTTGATTAATCCCTTTAACCTATTAATCAAGGAAAGCTTCTTCCAAAACTTCATTTCAAAAATCTATATGTATGCCATGGTTTCTGCTTTAAAATGAGATTGGATTTATTTGTTTTGTAAATCTTAAATCATCTCTTTCTAGACCCTTGGATAACCTCCTTTGAAAGCAAAGAAAACCTCTTTTCAAAACACAATAAAAATATCTTGCAAAGCCCATGCTAAATATTTTCTTTTGAAACCAAATATAACTTTTGATGGTGTCAAAACGTTCTTTATAACATAGCTTCGAAAGAAATGAAAATATCCCTTTCGAAAGTATTGGGTTTACTCATTAAAACACCTCTTGGATCAGAGTAGTTATATATAAAAATATCTCTTTCGAAACCTTTATAAAATTATTTGGGAGAAAGTTGATGGTGTCGGAACCACCTATTCGAAAGCTCAAAACTTTTAGATTAAAACTTCGAAGGATAGCGTTGAAACCCCCTTTCGACCCCTTTGCCTTCGGAACCCTCAACCCCTTTCAAAAGCATTTAGGAAGTGACTTAGCTTAGGTTAAAGTAGAGATAACCCTTCAAAAGCATTGATGGCTTCAATACACTTGGAAGGAATTACAGCGGCTAGGTTTCGACTTGGTCGAAACCATAACTTGCGAAAGCATATATTCAAAAATAAAAGGAACTACTTTGAAAGCTAATAATTTAAACATGTTACAGCAGCGTCCTTTGAAAACTATTTATAAACTCCATTCGAAAACAAAGCATCTGATAGAGTCCAAAGCTTTAAGCAAAATAAAGCAAATACTTAACTTTTGAAAACCAAACACGGTTTCGACCCTATTGGAGGCATCCCTTTCGATACCAAGACTTTCGACTTTCCTCCAATCCACTACGTACCGTCTAAATGATACCTAGTGCATTGGTTTCGACTTAGGTAGGTTTCGGCATGGTTGGTTTCGACTGAGTCGAGGCGAAAGCATTGGGTCGAAAGCCACTTCCAAAAGAGGCAGAACTAACCTTTTTGTTTAAAAGGCTGAATTAATGCTAAGTTTAGTAAATGCTTTATAACTAACCTGCCTATTTGTAAACACCTGATTGGTTAAAACTTTTCAAATACTTTACAAAATAACTACCACATTGATTAGATCTAAATCAAAGGAAAATTAACATTTAATCCCTTACGTTTAACAAAATCAACATTTGCAAAAAAGTCCCTCTTTTAAAATAATTTATTTTTCCTAGTAAATCAATTAAGAAAAATCCCCAAAAATCACAGAATATCAATTTCATCATGTTATCTAACATATTAAAATTTCAGATCCAATTTCTTCCTGAAATAATCGAAATTTAATTTAAACCCAATATTATCATATTTTCTTTTAGAAATTCATAGTAAATCTTTTATGTCTTGGAAAATTGCAAAAATTGATACCCATCTCTAAAATCATGTTATACTTAATGAAAAAAAATTCCATGGCATTTTAAAATCAATAACAATCGGTTTTTCCCTAAAACCATGCAAATTCATATGTAAATGAATTGTTTAAATCAAACAAACAATAGTTCAAGCATATCATCATCCAAAATATCATAATATTAAATCTAAAAATATATGATTGTAAAAAAAATAGAGGTGGACTGAATTATTATTCACCTTAGATATGATAAGGAATTTGAGATTTGTTGCTGATTAATTCTTAGTAGCTTTGATCCTTAGCTTTAGTTTGAATTTTCCTCTTTTCGTCCTCGTTAATGGCCGGCTCTAATTTGGTTTTTGATTTTCATTTATGATAAATGAGAAATGAAACATGAATGGGCAATTAGAAAAGTGTATATCCATAGTATAAGGAGGTGTGGCTATCTACTAATATGTCCTTGTGTATATTAATTAACTTACAAACCAAATTAAGCCCATTTATTTTATTATTAAGCACAGCCCTATGTTTTTTTATCCAAATCTCAATCCCCATATCATCATTATTCTATTTAATTTATCTATAAATTTTCTAAATAATGTTATCAAAAATTAATTATGTTACAGGCTCCTCCTTAAAGAATTTCATCCTCGAAATTCAGTAAGGGCTAAATACTAAACAAAGCAATCATCTGTAAAAACTCCTAACAAATATAATAGCCTATCTGACTAGTAACTATCTATATAAATCTAATATAAACATACCCTCAAAGTAGTTTAGGATAAGCATCTCTAATCCTATCTTTTGCCTCCCAAGTACAGTCCTTCTCGTTGTCGCTCCACTAAACTTTCACCAACTTGACTGTCTTGTTCCTCAATCTTTTCTCATCTCTTGCTACAACTCAGACTGGTAGTCTAACAAAAGTCAAATTAGGCTCTACTACCAAGTCTTCCAACACTATCGGAGGAATAGTAGTCTCTAGATCATGCACATACTTATGAAGACGAGACATATGAAATAAATTATGGACACTTGTCATACTGCTTGGTAACTCTACTCTGTATGCGTGCTTCCCAATCCTCTCTATGATTCTGGAATGATCCAACATATCTTGAGGTTAACTTCCTTGACTTCCCAAATCATACCACACCCTTCATCGGTGATACCTTAATGAAACCCTTATCTCCAACCGAGAACTCTAGGTCTTTACTCCTCTTTTCTGCGTAACTTTTCTGTCTGAATTAAGCTTCCTTCATCCTTTCTCGGATTAACTCGATCATTTCTGATGCCTCCCTAACCAAATCTGGACCTAAGACCAATTTGTCTCCTGTCTCAACCAACATGCGGGTGACTTGGATGGCCTTCCATATAAAGCATCAAAAAGCGCCAGTCCTATACTAGTCTGGTAACTTTTATTATAGGAAAATTCAACTGAATGTAGGTGGTCTTCCCAACATCCACCAAAGTCCAATACACAAGCTCTTAGTAAATCCCCAAATACCTATTGGCTCTCTCTGTCTTCCCATCTGTCTAAGGGTGACATGCATTACTCATATTAAGCTTAGTACTCAATACCTCTTGTAGACTATTCCAAAATTCACTAGTGAATAATGCATCTCTGTCATTGACCATACTACTAGGAACTCCATGTAGTCTAACAATGTTCTTCATGAATAACTTTTCTGAAATAGGTGTCATCTTGTTTGACTTAACTGGAATGAAATGTGCACTCTTGGTCAATCTATCAAATATGACCCATATACTTTCATTTCACCTATTTGACCTTGGCAACCCACCTATAAAATCCGTAGATATTGAATCCCATTTCCAAACTGGGATCTCTAAACGTTGAAGCAACCTACTCGGCTTCTGATGTAAAGCTTTCACTTGTTGACAATTTGCACACTGCCTAACCCACAAGCCAACATTCTTTTTCATAGCTTCCCAAAGAAGCTCCTCTTCATATCTTGGTTCCTTCAGGATGAATCGTAAACTTAGATCGATGACGTTCTCCAAGAACTTCTTTCCTCAAGTCCTCAATATTCGAAACACACAACCGTCCCTTCTTTCTCAACCACCCTCTTTTTTCAAACCTAAATTCCTTTAGATCATCAATCTCTATTCCAACTTCAAGCCTCCTGATCCTCTCAGCCAATACTGGATCCTCTTTCTACGTAAAAGCCATCCTATCGATCGGCACTGGTTGTATTTCCAAGTAGGACAACATGGCAACACCCTGACTAGAACTAGCAGTCGATCTTAACTGCACACCACAACTAGCCAAAGCTTATTTATCCTTCCATTCTGCCAACATAGCTAACACCACATTTTGTTGTCTTCTGCTAAGAGTATCTACCACCTTATTACCTTTCCCAGTTGTATACTCTATACCCAAATCATAAGCAGCCAAAAACTCCAGGCAACTCTGTTGTCTCATATTCAACTCCTTTTAAGAGAATAAGTATCTTAAAGACTTACGATCCATGTATAGCTCAAACCTCTCTCCTAAGAGATAATGTCTCCAAATCTTCAATGCAAAGATCACCGCAGCTAACTCCAAATCATGTGTAGGTTATCTAACTTTATGCGGTCTAAGCTATTTGGATGCATAGGCAATAACTTTACCCTTCTGCATCAACATTGTTCCTAATCAATTTCCTCATGCATCAGCCATTACAACAAACAGACCTTTTTATAGCATTTAAAAACCGCTATTGATGCCTTCCATGGCATTTCTATAAACGTCGTAGATCAACAAGTTGTAATAAGTCTGATAGATACGATAACGTTTCAAAATTGCAATGGAAAACGGACTTAAGCGTTTTTGTTGCCATCTTAGACTGGCCGTATCGGTACAACTACTTTTCTATTGCATTTTGAAGCTTTCTATAGAAATTTTACACGGTGTTGTGTTTATGATACTAAAAATTATGACTTTAGTTAATTTCCATGATATGTTGACATGCCATATTATTATAGCGTCAAAAAACGCTATGGAAATATTATGTCAATCTTTTATTACGCATTGAAACGCTATAGAAAATTCATTACCATCTAATGTAGCATTATTTTTTGCTATTAAAACTATTTAATCCTTGCAAAATATTTCGTATAGCACTAGCATAATGCTGTAGCATAACAAAGCTGTAACAATTTTTCGTTTTATAGCAAACTTAAAAGGTTCTAAAAAATCCGTTGCGTTTTTTTTATTGCCATATACATTCAAGCTTATAATTTTCATTTCTACTAATATCTTATAACAATTCAAAAAATCATACTTATCACATTGCAATGTACGTAAACAAATGGAGTTATAAGCCAAACCATAAAATGTATTTATCCATAATATTTCATACACGGAGAATTAAGCATATAAATATTTGTAACAAAAATTTACAGTACATACAACTACAGCTAACCAAAACGATACATACTAAAAAATAAAGACGTAGAACGTTGATAGACAATACATTAATGCAAGCATGACCATTTGAAGGAGAAAGAGTGCGACATCATGCAGCAACCTCAAAAACACATATAACACATCTCAAAAAGAAGTACATACGGGCGTATGTTAGTCATAAATATAATGTTAGACCTAATAGAAGAGGTTGCCACACAATATCCTAAGGCAATAATTAAGAAGCTAAGATGAACCTATTGATTGTGCTTTACAATCAAGAACAATCATGCTAGTAAAATATGACTCAAATAGTTCAAAGTTCATTCAAATACCACGTAGTATATTTAACAACATTTGTAAACAATAGAAAACAGAAGGAAAACTGATTGTTTTCATGCAACTTTAGCTAGCCACAAAAAAGCTAACAGACAGAACTTAAAATCTACATTGAACTTGAAATTAGTTTTCATAGTTACTTGTGATAAACTTTGGTTACTAGAAAATTCTAATCTGAACTACAAATAAGCTTCTAAACTGTGCCTACGAATAAGCTTTAGTTACTTGAAAATTCAGTTACTAGAAACTTCAGTTACTAGAAAATTTTACATATTTAATCTTCCAAAGTTCTAAATAAGCTTCATTTACTAGAAAATTAAAAGGACTATGCCTACATAACAATGTACCTTGACCATTCCAGTTACATTATAGCAAACAAGGGGTTGGATGTCCTCTTCAGCCATTTAACAATCTTCATAAAAACTGCATATCAAATTATCAACATAAACAAATTGACAAACTATAAGATCCCTTACCTCAATTTACCATGTTTTTTTAGTTTATATCTCACACTACTCTGAACAAAAAATTACCTTGCATTTGAATTTTTATATCTTACAATCTACGCATAAACTGGACGGTAGATGCTAGTTGCCTTGATCAACCAGTTTGTGCGAATTATATTGCATAACTCCACAACAAATGCATTCAACCAACTCATATAATTTAAAAGCAACAAAATATTATCATACAGTAATATATAATGTACATATACAAAACAACAATCATACAAATTAATAAAGCATAAAAAATTTATGTCTCGGATCCACTAACAAGTATAAAATGTACAGAAACTAACTAGAGTGGAAAAAACAATATTAATTTTAAGAAAAATATCTGCAATTAGAGAACAAAGTGGTAAGATGATCATCAATTTGCACAAAAGACTGTTTTCTATAGTTCGTCGATGCTTGGTAATACACTATCTTAGAAATGGTAATTTATAAATGAAAATGGAGAACTGAAGGAATAAAACAGGTTTTAAAAAGTACAAGATGCAGAGTAGACGAGGAGGCAAAGTAGTCAGAGTAGTGTATTAAAAATGCGGTTGTTTCGGTTGTTAAACAAGTCAAATTAAATGGGAGAAAACAGGGCTACTGGTATAAGATCCTTGGACTCAATTACATATTCTGATTAATGATTAGTGATTAATGATTAGTGATTAATGATGTGTTGATAGAATTTGGATCAAAAAGAAGATTGAGACTGATTAGAGTGCTTGCTAGGAAAAGGGAAGCAAGAAAAAAGGAGTCAAAATGAAGATGTGAATGAGGTAAAACTAGATGAATAAAAACATTCTATTGTCCTTTTATAATGCAGAAGTAATTTCTTGAATATGCCAATTCAATCAAAATGCATAAACAATGATGTATTATACATCATGTATATATATTATGTACTCTAATTGAGATACTCATTCATGCATGTAAGTGCTCTTCACTGTTTATTAAATACAACCCCATCTATTTTGGATAAAGGTGATGAATGATCAAGAACTTGACAATGAACTTAGAGCAACTGTGGCTAACATGGACATAAGCAACAATACAAGTGTGAGGCGTCAGCAATGGAAGCCAGCTTTACAACCATTAAGGAATTCAGAGTTTAACTGCAATCTTAATTACTTTTTATTTTGTAATTTTCTTGAAAATATCCAGACGTTGATACGTTTTTGCATTCATTTCATTTTCTACTAATTAAGACTATGAAGCATATTCAATGGAATACTATTTTGTTATTTGCACAGTGAAATACACTAAGACACATGTACGTATGTATCAACTAAAACATGTCAAAATCAATAGCAGTGCATTTTCGACTGTGTATGTATGTGTGTATCAAATAATCCCTAGTACCAAAAGGATAGCGAGTCAAAACATATTTTGATTAATGATGTTTTTCTCAAAGTTCCTATAATGAAAATTTTCAAGATAAACAAATAAAGAATGAGGTACGTACACATAATAAAAAAGATTTAAAATGCTTTGTCCCTTTTCCATTGTTAAAAAGAATAAAAGCCAGGCGTATTTTAACTTAAAAGCCAGAAGCTCAGGATTGAGATGTTGGTATCATGCATAACAAGTGGGTTATAAACAAAAAAGAAGTGCATGTATAGATTGTATTTTGTTTTAATATATAAATATGAATAATTTACACTACTAAACAGTAGGATAATAATAAACAAAAAAATATATATTTGGAGGTAAGGAACAAGGAAGGAAGAAGTGGCTTTTTGATAACGGAAGTCTTTAAATAAACCTTAACGACACTGACTGGGTGGATATATATTTTGACGAGGTGGATATACATGCATGAAGCTGATCCATTTACACAATATCATTATTTCTCCCTATGTCTATCATGGCGATCGTTGGGATATTAGGCCCAATCATGGTGATCTTTTGGTCGTGCAGTATGGAGTCTGAACTGTTCTAGAAACTTTCTTGCCAATTTGTCAAAGGCAGAAATGGACCTCGGTGGAAGTCTAGTAAACAACATGGAAGCGACTTCTTCCAAGAAGATAGGAAAATATCTACAATGTACAGCATTCGTAGCTCTAGGTCCATTCATATGCCACTCATATTTATACAAGTGTCGCTTAGGGTTCATGGTTCCATTGTATGATGGCATAGTCAGAATAGTGAACTTCTTAGGATATTCTTCTCTTACAATGTTTTCAGTGAAGGAGTTCAACTTGGCCTGGAACCCCAATCTTCATTCTTCCTGCCTCTATTCTCCTCCACAACCGTTTGACTATGTCAGTGATGTACTCCTCGTTGGCACAATAGTCTATAACGCAACTGTCAAGGGCTAGACCAAGTGCTTGACTTCGCAAATGATCTCGGCTTGCCAACTAAAGCTAAGGTTCTCCATTCTTTGAAAGAAACACTACTGCAGAGTTTCATTGGTGCGCGATTGGTCCTACCATGGCAGCTTGAACCTCTTTTCAACATTCTACCTGTTTACATCAGCACTCAGTTCTAGTCCACCTTCATCAAGTTTCATGTAATCCATTGAGTCGAAGATAAGTGTTGCAATATAAGCAGGGACAGAGTGGGGCTCAACCACTGGTGTAGGTTTAGATAGAGGTGGAGTAGGAATCTCAAGGCTTATAGCGTGACGCTCGACATATGAACCTTCCCTAATCTCCAGATGTGGGGTGCTGAGCTTCTCCCTTTCACATGAGATCATTGAATCATGGAGAATCTTCCTTTCATCTTCGGCCAGCACACGATTCTCGAGCATAAACTCTTCGAATAATTCACCCAGATGCACCGCCTTCTCCTCCTCGACCAATTGGCTCCAGGTGTTATAAAGATGTGTCGAATAATTTTCGAGCCAGGCCAAATTTCTGTGTTTCAACACATTGGTGTTGTAGGTGACGAGAAGATCCTCTATATCAGCCTGCAGCCTAGATTCCACCATCTGAACCTTCTCCTCAATCTCAGCCTCCACCGTGCGGACTTTCTCCACAGCGGCATCACGTTCGCCTTGATGCACCATGGCCTGATCACATGCCTTCTATGTTGTGGTTTTGGCTTCATCCTTCTCTTTAATGATTTCAGAAAGTTTGGACTTAAGCTCGTTAATCTCTTTGAGGGCCGCATCCCACTTGGCAGTGACGGTGGTGTTTCGATGACCCGTTTCCTTCACCAGGGCGTAGTGTGATTGCCTCATCCTCTCCATGGCCGAGTTGGCCTCGTCGGTTTTTTAAGGGCCTCCATTTCTGATTTTCGAGAGGACTCAGTTTCAGTATTGAACATCTGGTTAATAACGTCCTTCCAAGCAAGCTCATTCTCTAACTTCTCAATGACAGCCGCTCGCTCAAAGGCCAGCTTCGATGCTTTTTTCGCTGCCTTCCCCCACTCCTTATATTGAGTGTAAATGTCATGAATGTAACCATGAATCGTGTTCTCAACCTCTGTTGGAATTCTCTTCAAGTGCAGGGGGAAAATATAACCATCAAAGCAGATGTCTGGAAAATCCTTCTTCAATTGAACAAGTTTAATTGATCCTTCCCTTGTAGGCTCGGTAAGGACCTGCTCTGCAATTATGGAGGCCATTGTTTCATTTCTATGATGTTGAGTTTCACTCCTTGAAGCGTGAGAAGACGGCTTGTGCAAAGAAGTTTCCGGAGGACGTGAGACATAAATAGGAGGATGAGTAGGGTTTCTAGGAGGGGGAGAATGAGATCAGGATCGGTTCCTATACTCCCTATCTCTGTTATGTCGCTCCTAACTAGAGTATCCACGGTCATAGTCCCTATCTGCCTCTTTCCTGCACGGCTCGTAATATGTGAAGAACGAAGAGCTTTTCGAAGACTCCCTACATCAAGCCTCGACCGGACATTATATCTGCAAAGTAAAAGAAGAACAGAGTTAAAAATCTTCCAAGGAAAGCAACTTATGGTCGGGAATTATGTGTTTCCATGAAGTGTATATAAATGTGCAACCCCCCCACCAACCGGAAGTGTTTACCATGCTTGTGGGCAGAGATTCTCTTAAATATAACGCACAATGAATCTCATCCAACCTGGCGTCATCCTGGAGTGACACATAATCCGGGATTGGAATATCGACGAGCCCTTTAAAGAGGCTTTCCACCTGCGAAGGAGGAGCCTCTGAAATTTTAATTCCAGGAACAAGCAAAGACACGACCACAGGTTTCCATCTCCCAAATTTAAAGAGTTTGAAAGCAGCTACCGTGCCTTTTCTCTTTCCTTCAGAACCTTGAAATGCATCAGACAGCCTGACTATAAGTTCATCATTGTTGGGTGTTCTTTTTGGATCGACTTTTTTGGTTATGACATCTCCGGGCGTCTTATGCTTAGCTTGTTTCTTCGAGACAGCCCTTAGTGTTCTCTCGAACCTTATACTTTCGCTATGCTAGATCAATCCAACGATTCTCAAATTTCTATCTATCAGAACTGAGTCGACGTCCCTCTCTTCGCTCAGGTCTTCTTGGAGAACCTGAATTATCTCTTTGAAATGCGCACCTTTGGGCCGCGGAATTGTAGCTGTAAAGGAAAAATAAATATAAGTTTGGTGTCAGTCATGATTATCTTATTAGCTACTTGAGAAAAGTCACGACACTTACGTCTGGCTTACCATCGGCTAGCAAATTCCGAGGGACATCGGACGTAGAACCATTCTGTTTTGAAGTAACTCAACCTAGTCCAAGACCCCGCTACCACCCGACAATTTCTGACCGCTTCTGTAAATGTGAAAGAAGGGCTATCTCCCCAGCTCTTGACGTTAAACAGGTATCTAATCTCGATCGAGATCGGTGGTCAAAAGAGATGTTCCATGAATACGATGAATAAGCTATTCAACAGAGCATATCCGTTGGGGTGTAGTTGAGATGGAGTGATTTCTAGGAAAGACAATACTTACCTAATGTATTGGTTAAAGGGAGGAAGTGTTCCAGCTGCGCACGCGTGATGGTTAAAAGCAGTAAACCCTTACGGTGGAAAATGCGGTCTATCGTTTGGTCCTGGTAGTAGCACGTCGTCCAATGACAAACCGTGCCATAAACAGATCCGTCCCAGCATGTTTCGGAAACATTCGACGGTACAGAATCTGGCGGAGTGCAGATGAAAATAGCATCCGATATCTCACTCAGATCCAGATCTATAACTTCAACCGCGATGGCCAGTATCTCGATTGTTGGGAGGACTAAAACTTCGAATTTCCTGCTGTTGTGAGCTTGAAGGTTCCATAACTAATTAACTTACGAGATATCATCGTTAGACGATAATAAACCCATGCATCCCTAGTATGAAGTGTATGGATGTGTTACGCAATGCAGTGCTACAGATAACTTGAAAAATTCAATAGAGTATGAAAAGACATGCAAACGACGAGACTTTGAAATTAAGCTAGAGTGACCGTCACCGCTGACCATCACAACCGTGCCATTCGGATATTAGCGATCGATCCAAGTTAAAGTTCGTTAAAAGTTTGTTAAGTCACAGTTCCATCGATGAGCTTCAAAGGATGGTCAAATATGCTATTCAACAATTAAGTCCGGATATGCAAGAATGAAGCTCGCCGGAGTCAGGTGTTCGAATGTGCAAAAAGTTTTTCAAATTCATCAAATTTTGGATTGGAATCGATCAACAAAGTTCAAATTCGTGTCATTCAAGGAAGCTCTGCGTATCCATCGAAATACAAATTTCGTATCGATCGCCAGAGTCACCATCGTATCGATCCCCTGGCGTGTAATTTAAATCGACCGGAGCGTCGGGTTTTGTATCGATCAGATGCAACCTCTTCGTATCGGTAAGCAAATCAGAAGCCTTCGTATCGATAACTTCGAACCGATACAAAACTCCATTATCCTTCGATACGAAGACCTCCACCTAACCATTTTGAAGTCCAATTGTCCATATCGATTCGAAACAGGCCATCGCTGCTCCATCATCGATACAAAAGTAGAGCTTAGTCGTTCCCACGATGATTCCTTCATATCCCTATGCTTCATCTTCTCCAAAGCTTTACATGGATCACTTCTCCAACCCTAAACCTCGTTTCGACCATCTACGGCCATCACCTCACCGGAATCGGCAACGGAAGTGGCTAGGTTGGCAAGAGATTTCATGTCTTATCGATTTTAGTACAGATTCGTTGATTAAATTACCTAGTATTAGCGTTTGGTTTGGAGATCTGCAGGCTCGATTCAGTTGGTACACAAAGACAGTTATGAGTTCTTTTTCAGAGCGATACGAAGACAAGGGTGGATGGAAACAGAAAAGTGAATAATGGCTAAGTACCGAGCCTATTTATATTAAAGGAACGAGCATTCACATCCCAGTCAAAATGACCGGTTACAACAAGTCTACCATCGGACCAATACGCATTGGCTATTTGTATCCCTCAAACTTAAGCTTCATCGATATGAAGAGAATAGCCAGAGTGAACCTGAGCCATGTGACTCCCTCGATACGAAATGCTTTGTTCTTATCCATCAACATGCGACATTTTAAAGGTTTATATCCGTCGATGCGCATAGTGCACAGAGGACCAGTTGCATTGTTCGCAACCTTCATTGGTGTATCGATCGAAGTCATTTTTCATATCCATCGACGAAGGACGCAGGAAAGTTCGTATCCATCAATGTGAAGTATTTATTTCATGTCCATCAATTCGTATTGCTATGACGCGAGAACCATCTTTCAACCTTTTACATCGATCTAGGAGAGGATTGATACGAGGGGACAATCCAAAACAACCGTCAAAACGTTGTTTCAACTCGAATTTCACGTCGGTTTAGAAGATGATTGATACAGAATTCGATACGAAGAAACTGACAATGACTTGTAAACGCACGAATGTTAACAAAAGTCAGGTTAATATATGTGCATATATGTCAGACTGAATTTCAATTTTCAAAATTGACAGGTCGAATGCTCACCTGATGAACGATTACGACAACATATAACTAATCACTATCATGCGACAATCAACTACAACAGTACAGGGTTCAACATTTGGCAATCGACAGCTCATATTGCTGAAAAATTAATCAGGAGTTTCAAATTTCAACGAAAAGACGATAATCATTCAGCAGGTCGGATAGAACTATTCAGGATGAAGATTGCATTTTTTCAAAGTACGTTATGTTCACGTAAGACGCACTTTAGGGGGCAAATTTTATCTCGCTTTTTGGCAAGGCCGAGATATCAAGGAATTGACTAAAAACAAGGATCGCTCATCCCGAGGGTCGGATGAGCACAGGTTCACTATGGATGTCAATGAATTTTTTCCGAGTCCGGATCATGCTACAATTGATATGACATGGCGACCAAAGCTATGAAAGCCAACATTCTAAGTTTCAAGTCAATCTGAGTTTGTATGCTTAAGTTAGATCGTTGCAAACCAAGAGGGTTAACTTGTTCGTATCCATCAATCGGCCATCTTCACACCAATCCTTTTTAGTATCCGTTAGTGAGCAAGCTCCATTTCGTATCCATCAAGTGAAGGGCTTTGTTCGAATCTATCGACTACACATAGTTTTGAATCGATCGGCAACAAGTGGGTCCACTTCGCATCGATCCAAGTCTGCCGGTTTCGTATCTACCCTTTTCGTACCACTTCACGTCGATAGTTCCACCTCTGGTTCGTATCGATCATACAAAGTCTACTTCGTATCCATCCGAAAACTCCTACTTCGTATCGAGCGACAAGTACCATCTTCGTATCCATCGAGGATGACCTTCTTCTGTCCATCCGAAGGCAGGTTCACTTGAATTGGTCAGATGTTGCTCATTTTGTATTCATCGAGTCGATCAAACATCATGTGCACTTCGTATCGATCGACCATAGATCCATACGAAGTAAGAACCTACCCACCGATACGAAATGGACAACCGAGCATCGACATGAAATATGGCACGATCGATACGAACGAGAGCACAGATGATCAACAAAAAAAGAAGCACCAAGCATCGATCGCAAAGGCATAGCACTCGATGGATACAAGGACGGAAGCAGTCAACTCGGCACTAAAAATGGATCGGTCCAAAAATTTAGCACCATGTCAATTTACAAGCACGTGCACTGATCAATTCGAAAGGAATGATGCGAAGGTAATCGATACGAACCATACAGCCTACCGAAAACACGAACTTGCATCGATCATATCTCACAATCTATAAGTCCAAATGCTATGAAATTTTCACAAGAGCTTACGTACGACCTAAGGTCCATGCCAAGTTTTGACTCGATTGGATCACATCCCGATCGATACAAAATTCGTTCGTATCGATCAAGGATCAAGCCAAAACTTCATGGGATCGATCGCGTGGGCCCACCCACATGCTAGAAGAAGTCTCCCAGATCCAAGCGAGATATCAGCCTCCTACGCCTATAAATAGAGCCTTAGGGCCTATAGAAGAAGGATCTTTTTGCTCTCTGACGTCCATACTCTGCCGAATTCAACTTTGCACTCCATAGCTGTTGTTGTACTCGAATTTCAATATTTTAATCCGCTATAATCCATTGAAATCAGTTGTATTCAGCAAGTGAATATCAATAAAGTTATTAAACTTCATAGTGGACGTAGGCAATACGTCGAACCACACTAAATTGTCGTTTTCCTACATATTTTTATTTCTTTTTTTCAAGTGTTTGTTAGATAATGCTCATTTTACATTTCTATTCTTCATTTTTATCTCTTCAAATACTTCCAAAGAGTGTGTTGTGCCCATTTTTGGTAAAAACAATATGTTTATATATTATATACTTATATATAAATGTATAATGGTATGATACAATATAAATTAATACTTATAAAATGCACAAAAGTATTTTTAATAATAACGTATTTACTTGGTCAAGCGCATGGTCCAGAATTAATTTTGAAAAAAAATTAAAACTATGTTTTATTAATTTTCCTACGGATTAATTTTAAAATATCAACAAAAAATATTTTATCAATTAGAGCTGAATATAACCAGCCATATGGGCTTCAAACCCATTGAAAGCCCAAACAAAATATTTTCAATTTAAATCCAATTCAAACGCTTATCGATATCGTTTATCAATTTATTTATAATTTTTATAAATACATTAACTATATTTATTCATCGAATCAAAATCAAATTTTATAATTAATATTTCATAAATATCAATTATTTTAATTAATTTATAACAATTATAGTAAATTAAATAGTTTTGATCAAAGGAGCATTCATCGTTTCGGTTGTGTGACTCATTAGGTATAAATTTAGTCAATGATTAATATCGAATTATTCAAATATTAGCCTTTATAAGTCACTTAGTAGAAGGTGTAGGACTTTGGCCAAATTTATCGCTTACTTGGTTTTAGTAAATTCCAATTTTACTTTGTTAAGCTTTACTCGGTTATGACTTTTATTTGCACCAATTCTCTTCGTCAAAACTATATCACTTTAGACTTATGAATTTGATAATGATCAAATTCCAATATCGCTGATATTCAACTCTATAGCCTGATCCTAAAGTCTTTGGTTTAATAAAAAAATTGTTATTAATCGAACTACTCTAGCCAGAGATTTCTACCTTGAGTTGACTTAAGTTGGCCATGACACAACCCCATATAACTGAGGAGGTGAATCCTCTCTTAAATAGTGTTTCACTTCCAATACTTCCACCAGACCCAACTATAGTCATTTGATGGACGTCGTGCCAAGATTTGACTATAATCAAAGCGGAGCTTTCATACAGAAGATCAACAGTATTCCCAAGTCAAGAGAATATGTAAATCAGTCACATTGATATTTTCAATTTGACTTAGTTATATTAACCAACATAAAACTATCGAGTGGGTCATTCTATAATTATTCAATAATTACCAATACGTAACCCCTAGATTTCCCCAACAGTCATGGGTAATACACTGCCCAAGATTTGAAGCGCATTATGTACTCTGGTCTCAATGGATACACCGATGTCCAATATCGATGTACCTTGACTAGAAATATTTAAAATGATGCATTTATTATATTATGACATAATACTCATGATTACAACTATTTGTAATTGCTACCACAAACATACGATTTATGGGTTTTCGGTTAAATATATTTTAATTAAATATTTAATTATTTATAGCACATTATAACAAATATATAATATAAAAAACACCTTTATTGTGAAAAAGAATTGATTACAGAGTTAATTATTTTACAATAAATTATATAATTTCCCTTAAGGCATACCTCTAACTCTATCAAAGAATGCATTATTCAGTTGTTTAAAGAACCGTACGGTGGTTGGTTGTCGCCATTTATGTAAGTTTACGGTGATGCACTATCATATCTAGTTTCAATATTGTACTTAAGTACAGTTTGGAGCTTGTAACACCATGCAATAATTAGGAACCATGATATTATAAAATTCACGATTGTGCCGCATAAAAATGTGAACAGTTAGGTGACTATTATTCGGCCATTCTAATTATTATACCATGTTTATTTTGCTACAACTTTTTTCCTTGATGGTAGTCAATTGCCGCCCAAACTATCAATTGCCCACCCCCACTCAAATATTGAAGGACGGTTACACATCGTGATTAATTTGACGATGTGCCATTCAACCATAGGTATAACTTTAATCAAATGGCTTCTTTCCACTAATTGAAACTTACATCTTTTAACTGCCCACTAGTCGGTTCTACATTCCACCACGCAACAATAAAATGTCATTGTCTTTCTATTCGGGGCAGTAGTTTAACACCGTACTGTGTGCTGTAAATGTTGCTTTGTGAATATTACGGTCATTAACAGCTTGACCTGTTAATCACACAAATTATTTCTATTCTCATAGAAACAAATTCATAATAACAAGTGGATGTTAATAATATGTAGCAGAATCACTACATCATAAAAAATTATCACAAACTAAATGAATAATTAATTTCATTTAACATTTTCAAACACTTGTAATAACCCTATTTTCGAAGCTATAATATTAAATCAATTTAATTAAAATAGAAGTGTTTGAATTCGATTCTGACTATTATTACTTTTGGAATCAAATTATTATTTAATTAAAAGTCTAATTAATGAAGGATTTTTGTTATAATAAAAATTTGATTAGTTAATAAATTCCTTTTCAGATAATATATAAAAATTCAAATAAAACATTTTAATATTGAATAATTAAATAGAGCGAAACAATATTGAACTGAATTGTGTAGTTATAAATTATAATTTGTGATATGAAGTGTACTAAGTTTTAGATTAAATTGAAGTATAATTTTAACAAACAAAAAGGAGAACAAATAGAAAAGAATAAATAAAAACAACACATTCTTTAACAATTAGGCCCAACCCACTCTCCATAAACACTCAAACCCTTTCCTTTAACTCATCTCACTCCAGGTTGTAGCATTTTTCCATAAACTATTTACACTTTTATGCCCTAGCCTAATTCGTAAATTCGAAAAAAAACAAGATTAAAGTTCGCGACCCTAGAAAGCATCTCGAAGATGACGCTGATGATGAGAGGCATGCGTTCGCGCATGAATTCTGAAGCTTGGAAGAGGTGACAGTGGTGAATGTTGATGGAGGCCAGATGGTCGCGTAGCGAAGGGGCATCGACG
The DNA here is from genome assembly GCA_030765085.1 of Allium cepa. Taxonomy (NCBI): domain Eukaryota; kingdom Viridiplantae; phylum Streptophyta; class Magnoliopsida; order Asparagales; family Amaryllidaceae; genus Allium; species Allium cepa. Next base: position 19,285,327 of record CM060941.1, read on the forward strand.
CGTGTGTAGGCCGGATAGCAGCAATGAACAATCGACAATGTGGAAGGACGAGACGAAGTAAATGGCATGACTCAAGTGGCAATGGCTGAAGGTAAAAAGACTTGGAGGTGTGCATCAAAATGCAATGGGAAAAGTGCCAGTGTCGATGCTAATAATGTCTCACTATCTACAATTGACAACGACGATAGTTAGGGGTGTGTGCTGAATCGAATGAGAGAGATTTTGATCTGTAATAGGTTAAGGTGAGTCATTCTATTAACTCACACATCTATATCTATATAACTATATCATATTTACATGCCTTGTTTGGGTAATAATCATAAATTGCTGGTAGTGATTGAATAGAACTATTGAAATTTGCATGCTACAGATTCAATTAGTTTCATGTTATGATTTTTCTAATTCGTTAAAGATATAGACAATATTTATTTGTTTGGTGTTATATGGATTGTATGTGGATTTAAAGAGGCTAATTTGCAAATAGAATTTTTTTCGTTTGCAAATTAAATTCTTCTAACTTATATAGAAGTACAAACATTGTTTGTGTAATCAAAGTTGTCAGAAAGCAATTCGGGTCACTAAATAATTCCTTATTATGAATTATATTTTATTGAGCAACGTTGGATCTAAATGTTGAATTTTCAATGGGTTTATTGTTTGAATTGTTTAAATGTTTTAAAAGGATTTCAAATTGAGATTTTATCTATTTTGATCCTTATTGGAATATAATTTATGAAATTTAGTTAAAATTTAGTTTTATTACATTCTTTAACTGATTATTATTTCTAGATTTCTGTTCAAAGCTTTTTAGAATGAGTAATATTTGATTATAAAACCTTTTTAAATTTACTATTTGAAGTATATAAGTTTGAAACTGTTTCAGAGGCAAAGGATAAAATATAGTAATTTTTTAAAAGCTATTCTAAAAGCAATAATTTTAGTTTTAAGTGAATTTAGTTGTAAAAGAGATCTAAATTATTTTAAAAGAGTTCCAAAAGATTTTGTAAATAAGCAACTCTTCTTTAAAATGAGTTTGTGGATTTAAAAGTGATTTTAGAAAATTATATCCTAGTATATATAAAATTAATTTTAAAACTCTTCTATTTTATTTATTATGGATTTGGGTTTTAACGAGATTTCGTGTTTTTATATGAAATGAATAATTTTTAATAAATGATTGTATTATCGGATTGGTATAGGATCGTACAATTCTTTAATTTATTATTGTAATTTGTTAAATAGAGTTCGAGTGAAAATTACTAGCTTTTAGTAAATACTTGAATTCAAATTCTTGTGATAACTTGAGTGACTATGATCTACACTTAGTGTTGCATTATCTTAGGATTTATGGATTTCATTTTTAGGCCGATAGATCCTTGAGAGAAGGTGACTCATTTATCATCGACTTGGGTGTCGATACATTCTTAGATTTTGGTTGGCAGACCTATTTGGTTTGTTTAGGTTTGTTATGGTGTTACACGGCTGCCTTTCGTCCTTTGGACATGTGTCATATGCAGACCTATCAGTTTATTTAATGTATAGCTAAACGGTGTTTACTATTTTATTTTGTTAAGTAAATTAGCATAGTAGTCTGTTTGGTTTGACTATTACACTATGTAGTGGGGTATATTTAGGTTTTCGACTGGTTTCATTCTATTTAGTTTTTAGGCTCTATGTCGATGTTTTTAAACTGATAGTTGACTATTATTATTACTATTATTATTTTGTAAGTGATGATTATTTCTTTAGAGACTTTAGGATGGATATTTAGTATCATTTTGGCTCTAGAGAATTTTGAATTATCATCATCCTATTTTTTATGACAGCCCATTTGAACTTGATATGGATTTATGAAATAGTGATTTGGTTTAATATGCCTTATTTTGGTTAATTGGTTTTAGGCGTATTTGAGATGATTTATTTTATGGTTAAGGCATAAATGGAATTATGAAATGGTGATTTTATTTAATATGCCTTATTATGATCATTTGTTTTCGCATATTTTTATTATGCCTTATTTATTGTTAAAACATATATTTATGATATTGGTGTCATCTCACTTTTCTATTAGATATAGTCTAATCCACTTATTTTTATAATATTCGGGTCAGGCCGAAACTCTACAGTACTGGGACCTGTTGACCTCTAGATTTTGTGCTAGCACTAGAGTAAACTAGTTTTACTGTTTCAGTTTACTTCATTCTTGTATATGTTGACATTTAGGAGGATATGTCATGTATATAATCTAGTAGTCACTATGTACCTGATACGGTATGTTGGATATAACGTGTATGTATATATATATATATATATATATATATATATTATGTGGGTCTAGCACTGATATTTTGTAGATGTGCATTTTATTATGTATACGATGTATATAAATCTGCTTTGATCTGTGACTCTAATACTGATTTATGTATATTATATAATCTTCTGAATATTTTTAATCCATGTGTTTATTATTTGTATTAAAACTCTACGCGTTAAATTTTTTAGTTCAGAGCCACAAAAGTTAATAAAGACATGTCACTTTTTAGTATAAAGGTATATTCACGTTCGATCGCCCTTAACCAGCCGTATTCTCAATGTTATTAGACGAGATAATTGTAATGTTCTTTAACAATATAGTTATAGCGTGTTGAATATCAAGTATATGATTTTTGTTTGATGGTAATAAATATATGTATATTTATTTAAATGTATTTGTTAATGTACTATTTTATTTTTCACATAATTAAATAAATATTTGCCGGATAAAATAAATAACCCAGAATTTAAATTCAAACTGATATTTTATTCAAACAAATATTTACTACAATTTTGAATCGTACAAATTTGAGCTCTCACTATATGTATACAATTTTTAGTTACAATACAAATTTGGCTACATCACAATTTTCAATTTACATTTACACCTCACTACATATCACTCGTTCACTCGTTTTTATCTTCAACTCTATCCAAATTGAATTCAGCATCTGAATTATCTGTAAAGAAAACACTGACGCAATAAAATTGAAAAAGAAATATATTTGCAGTGTAAAATAATATGTATTATTTGCCTCAGTTATTTAGGTTTTTCGTCATCATTTAACTTTGAATTCATCAAACATGAACAACTTATGACATGCACAATGTATCACCGTATATGCCACAAGGCCATGCACACTGATATACACTCGATAGAATTACAGGGACAGTTGAGCACAAGGTCAAACCCAATCAAAAGCCAGGTTCAACTCAAGTGCAATACAAATAAAGTCACGACACGATCACAAGGTCAAACCCGAGCTATAAGCTGGATTCAACATTAGTGCAATTCAAAATGCAAATAATTCTCGAGTGAAACCAAGGCCACAAATTTTGGCACGATCAATATACATGCATGAATAACACTCAAACTCGAAGTGACGAGAATGAAGCAATTTGACATGGCAACCAAACAGAAACAAAGATTGCATATACCAAAGTGAAACACAAACCATAAGTATAAACCAAGTGCACAACAACTATCTAATGGAGACTCAAATGAAATCAAAATTACCAAACCAATTGCAAAATCACAAGCATATATGTACAACATGAACCAGATAGACCAGTGTACAGCAAGTGATACAAGGCCGAACCAGACACATTGCAATAGTAGATTTTACAAGTGTAAATGACTAGCTCATTGTAAAATGCAAACTTCAACAGAAGTGTAGTCACATGAAGGCCTCAACATCAAATAACAAACCAACTCGGTGCAAACAAGGATACGAGCTAATCGAGACGACATGAAGAATATGTACAGCAAGTGCATATCAAACTACAACAAGCCTCAAGTAAACATGAACATACATATATGGTGATGCAACAAGTTTACATGGTTATGCAAGCAGTGTAACCCGATGCAACAGACTCAACGAAACAACAATACAAAAAGTTTTATGAGCAAGTGAGTATGAATCAAAACTGGTCAGGTGCCGTGGGTTATCAAAGTAGAATTCAAACAAAAGAAATTTGCATAGAAGGTTTTTACAAAAATCAAAGCAGCAGTTTCAATTGAAAGTCAAAGACATGGTAGCCAAGAAAACGAAAGTCAGAATAAAACAAGCCATGATAATCAAGTAACGAAGATATACGAATTGAACAAGTCAGTACAAATCACCAACATTCAAGTTGAATTGAACGGCCGAAGAAAAATTATCAGATGAATTCATAAATTCAATCGAATGAAATTATAGGGATTAGAATCATATTTAACCCAAACCATCATCGGCCTAAAAGATCATCAAGTTCAAGTAAATTGACCAGTAAAGCAAAGAGAAAAAATTACATACCGAAGTCATATGGAACTCGACGAAATTAAAGTTGCCGAGTGTAGTAAATAGCAAGACGGTCAATCGACGAAGCAAGCAATGGAAGATTATATACTCGATTGATCAATTGAAGCGGCGCCTCAATTTCCAAAGCCCTAACTTTTGCATAGAGAAATGAAGAAGAACGCAGCTATTTTTTATCACAAGCAAGGATACGACCAATGATAAAAGAAAAGGAGAAGGGGCATTCGTTTACACTACTTTATGTTGGGCCATCTTTTATAATTTACATTGGGCTGTCATAATTTTAAATTAGGGTTTTTATTTTTAATTGTTTTTAATTTTTAATTTTCTTTTCATCTTTTGTAATTTCTAGTCGTGTAACTAGGGTACGAATTACAGTGTTGTAGTTCGAGAATTCGCAACTCAGTAGCCGAGTTATGGCAGAGTTTTGAGCGTAGAATTGGGTTAGTCGATAGCAGGCGTTGCAAGTTTATGTGTGTAAGTCTGACTACTTAATTTCTAGTAGAAACCTTCAGGGCATCACGTAGGCAGGATTTTGCTGAAGTTGGGTAAATCCGTGTGTTCTATTTTCTGCTTTATAACATTCTGTTATTATCTGTGCGGTTATTATTCTGTTATTACCAATGCTGCAATTATTTTATATACTTCGCAATAAATTTTTACAATTAATAGTATCACCCTATTCACCCCTCTTAGGGTGAAATAGATCCTACATAGCGGTGGGGTCATTACTACTTGGTATCAGAGCTATGTTCCGAACATTATGGAATACAATTGACATAGAGTTGAGATCTAAACCTAGTGAGACTTAGAGTCTCGTCCCTTAGGCGTGTAGGGTAGAATCTAGAATTTATTTCCTATTTAGGACATAAAAATAAATGATTATTGGGAATAATCAATGGGATGTATTTGCAAATATTTTAAATTACTATACATAATATTATTATGAAATTTTTTCCAAAGTTAAAACTCACTTTAGTAAAGAGTGAGATTTAACAGATATTATAAATGAGACCTTAGATAGTTTGGAATCAAATATTGTTATGTCCCGATCCATTAGTGATCAGAGTTGCGCAGTGGAAGCGGATGGATTGCTTTTCACTAAGAACGTTAGTAGTTGTATATAAGTTTGATTTGTTGATGAATGATTGGTTGCATTGAAATTGTAAGTCTTTATTTAAAATTAGTATCGAGAAGGAATCATCTCTTGAAAGTTAAAAAACCTACTCGGTGTTAATTATAGAACTTTGCGGTATGTCTAATAGTGTAGTTATTGCAAGAAATAATAAAAATTTAAATTTGTATAAAATAAAATGTTGATTCATATGTGTGACTAATTAAATGTTAAGATAAACTTAAATTTTGATGGTTGCTTGAAGTATATATTGATGGACGTGTGTGTTATGGAATTATTACTAGTAAATTATTATATATACGATAATATTAAGATTGATTGAAAGGATTTTAATAAAAGCAAGCATCTATTTGAATTAATTTTTTTTTCATATTAGATACTTAATTATGTTTATTATAGACAAACAAATATTTTGTAAAGGCCTAAAGTATTAAAAGATATATGTATATCATATAGAAAATAATTTTATGTTAAATTAACCACTTAGCGCTTTGAGGATTCTGGTCGATGCACTTGATCAACGTTATTGATAGGGGTTCCTTAATACTAGAATGAGACAATCAGACATAGTGTTTTGTGCAATAAAATGTTTCGAGTAATAATATTTAGTAAGTATATAATACTTTTGTAAAGAAGACAGAAGTTTGAAATAAGTTAAATATTATACATAATAAAGTGGACAGTTTGGAAAGATTGTTTTGATGGTAAAATAATATTTTATAAAATGTATAAATTATATTTCTGAAGGGGTTGCCTTGGGGCATTTTGATAAATACAATAAAGTATTTAAAATAGGAGTTAGGATTTATATTTGAAATAAATTTCGCATTTGTAAAATCTTATAAACACACACACATATACACATATACAAAGATGCATGTTAAATAAATTGGGTGCGGTACTTTTAGATGATTGTGAATATTATGTTTAAAGTGGTATAAAAATTATAAATATGAATTTCTAATTTAAGTGAAGTTTAAAAATAAATTATAATTCAATTATGAGTGTAATAAGTGATTGAATTTTGAATACTTTGATTTGGTAGGTATATATTTTTCTCAAGTATGGTTTTTCAAAATAAAACGGGATTTAAAAATTTCTTTTATAAAGCTAAGATAGGAAAGAAATTTTGTGAAAGGAATTGAATGAGAAAAATATTTTGTGTATAAAGAAACACTATGTACCAAAATAAAAATTTAAATTATTATGAAAAGAAAGCCTTGAAAATATAGGCGAGATGAAATTTAATAAGATAAAATCCTTTTTGGATATATATATACACACACACAAACATCACATAACTTCTTTTTAGAAGTTGGCTTTTCCAATTATAAAATTTCTAATATAGAATTTTAACTTGAAGGAAAGCAAATATTGGATTTTTATGATTTTCATTTTATGCAAAATGATTCTTTGAGAAACGAATTTTGTGTTAAAATAATTTAAATTGTGAATTAATAGTACTTATACAGGAGAAACCTTTAAATCTTTTTCATCCTTATTTAGAAAATACTTAACGAGTTGAATATCTTGAACACATCAAAATGTTTAATGTTTTAAATTTTGTGTAAGATGTTTATATGTTAAAACGGTGTAAAATGTTTGTATAAACTATTTTTAGATTAGAAAATAAGGAAGTAATTAAAGGAATATATATATATATATGAATTGAAATTTCAGCTTTCTAATGAGAAATTATAATTTGGCAGACGTATTGAATAATCAAATATGACATCACAAGGAAATGATTTATTATTCGAAACGTAAATACCTATTATTTTGAATTTTTTATAAAGTACTTGATTTTTGAAAAGTTTTAATTCAGAAATCATTTTGGAAAAGAAAAATGAATGTTATTGTGTAAGAAAATATAATGATATAGATTGGATATTATGGAGAAAGAGTATATGATTTGTATGGCATAGGCTATAGTTCATACATAACTTTTTGTGTTGTATTCCATTCCATTTATGATAAAACATTCATATTGCCTCAGCATACACCAACAATAGGCTTGAATTTCAATTATTTATGCTCTTGAACAATTTAGGAAAAGGTTTTGAAAATAAATATCATCACTTGCGAGTGATGAATATACACATGAAACTTTATTCCTACGACTTTATTTCTTTCCAATGCTTATCATCGTGTTCATGTAATTTTTTAGCTTTATCTTTACCCATTTTGGTGAATCGAACAAGCAAAATATGTTGTTGAACCTTGTTTCATGAGTTATTTAAATGAGTAGTGTTAAATAATAAATAAACCACACCATCTGCATTTTATTTGATTTATTTTCAATTCTAGAATAGAAGTTTAAGTTTCATTTTAACCATTTGAATGATAATTGATGTACATTTGCCATAAAATGCCAGTCGACAATGCACCACCCAATGTTTTATTATGTAAAATGAGTAGTCGGCAATGTATTGTTGTTTCTTTCTTTTTCAAAAAATGAGCAAACTAGAAGGTAGGTTTTGATTGGTTGTAAGAAAAACATTTTGGGTAAAGGTAAAATAAATAGTGTAGTGTATAACCATTGCTCTTTAACATCATGTTATGCATGTGTGTGGAAGTAATAATAGTCTTATAGGTGCCTTTTATGTTTGTGTGACGCAAAGGATGTTAAGACTTAATTATAATGTTAAAGTGCTCTCAAAATTCTTTAGGTAAATTATGATCATCATGTGAAGGAGGCAAGCTTCTACTACAAAGTAAACTTTCACAAAGTCAATTTGAAGCAAGCAGCTTTGAAAAGAGTTTATTTAGAAATTTTATACATTGGGAAAAAGAATCTAATAATAATACTTAACTAATATGGATAGAACTTTTAAATCATTTATCTGATTTTGACGAATTTGCATTTCCTAGAAAGCTAATGACATAAACAACTATCATATGTTATGCGTTTTGTGAAATTTTTTTGTTTCCCTATGCTAAAAATGCCATTTTCTTAAGTGGGATTGCACTTAAAAGTGTAAGACAAGATTTATCTATCTTTATAAAATCTCTCACAATCCAAGTACTTTATATTCTTGCAATCCGAATATTGTTTTGCAAAGATAGCACATTACGCAACACATTGTTCTTTGAAACCATTATAAAAATTTATGTTTTAATACTTGAAATCTTTATCGAAAAATGACTTGAACAAAGATGCTATGTGTTTATAGATTAATTGAATGCTTATTTTTAACATTTCTTCTGTGCAACTAGTATTCAAACTCGAGCTGAGAACAGGCGCTCATGAGGCATTTTAGATTTATGAGTGATGATGGATCGTTTATGCATGCTTAATAGCTAAATAAGTTGCTTTAAATGATAAAATAAAGGTTCATTTTTGGATTAAAGTATAGAAGTGTTAGAAATATTAACATATATTATGTTTACAACCATGTGGTCGATGTATATTTATCACAATTATGAATTGCAAAGGACTCTTCGTACAAAGTAGACTGCCAATTTTTTTTAAAAATTCTAACATATAAAAAAAAATTCAAAAAAATTCTTATGCAAAGAAATAAAGGGTTAACAAATGAATCTATTTAAGTTTATAACTTATGATATGTTGAATTCCAATTAGAGAACCGAATGAGTTTCAACTTGATTGTACAATGTGAAAAGAGTTAATGTTAGAGTTTAGTGCGTAGTCTGTCTATAAAAAATTACGAGGATGCAATTTTCATAAGGGGGAGGTCTGTAACAACCCTATTTTCAAAGTTATAATATTGAACTAATTTAATAAAAATATAAGTGCTTGAATTCGATTCTGACTGCTATTATTTTTGGAATCAAAATATTATTTAATTCAAAGTCTAGTTCATGAATGATTTTATTATAATAAAAATTTGATTAGGTAACAACTTCCTTTTTAAATAATACATAAAAATTCAAATAAAATGTTTTAATATTGAATAATTAAATAGAGCAACACGATATTGAATTGAATTGTGTAGTTATTAAATTATATTTTATAATATGAAGTAGTCGGCTTTAAATTAAATTGGAGTACAATTTTGACAAATAAAAAGGAGAACAAATAGAAAAGAATAAATAAAAACAACACATCCTTTAACAATTAGGCCTAACCCACTCTCCATAAACAACCAAACCCTTTTCTTCAACTCATCTCACTCCAGCCTATAGCCATTTTTCCAAAAACCCATTTACACTTTCATGCCCTAGCCCCAATTCGTAAATTCGTAAAAAACAAGATTAAAGTTCGCAACCCTAGCAAGCGTCTCGGAAATGACATCGACGAGGGGAGGCGTGCATTCACGCGTGAATTCCAAAGCATGGAAGAGGCGACAGTGGCGACAGTTGTGGAGGCCAAGTGGTCGCATAGTTGAAGGGCGTCGAGGTGTGTGTATGTCGGACAGCAGTAATGGACGATCGACGATGTGCGAAGAATGAAGACAAAGTAAAAGGCACGACACAAGCACCATTATCCAAGTGGTTAATTGATTCGGCTTTGGTGCAAGAGGTCATAAGTTCGAAACTTGTTTTCGAACGTTTATTAACATGGGATATACTGTCCCAATGATTTGTTGTACATAAAGTACCATTTCAAAAAAAAGTAAAAGGCACGACTAAAGAGGCAGTGGCTGAAGGTGAAAGCACTTGGAGATGTGAATTAAATCGCAGTCGAAAAAGTGGCAGTGCTAATAATGTCCCACTTTCTGCAGTTGACATCGACGACAGTTAAGGGGTGTATGCCGAATCGAATAAGAGAGGTTTTGAACGGCAATGGGTTATGGTGAGTTATTCTATTAACTCACACATTTATACCTATCCTATTTGCGTGCCTTGTTTGGGTTATGAATTGCATAAATTATCGGTAGTGATTGAATGGAATTACTGAAATTTGCATGTTATGGATTCAATTGGTTGCATTTTGTGATTTATCTAATTCGTCGAATGACATAGATTAGAGTTATTTGTTTGGTGTTATAGGGATTGTATATGGGTTGAAGGAGGCTAATTTTCAAATGGAGTTCCATTTTCTTGCAAAATAAATTCTTCTAACTTATATAGTGGTACATACATTATTTGTGTGATCGAAGTTGTCGAAAAGCAACTAGGGTCGATAAATAATTCCATAATATGGAATTATATTTATAAAGAGATGTTGGCTTTAGATGTTGAATTTTCAGTGGGTTTATTTTTTGAATTGTTTAAATGTTTTAAAAGAATTTCAAAAATAGATTTTATCTATTTCGATCCTTATTGGAATTTATTCATAAAATATAGTTAAAAAAATTTTGCATTCTTTAATCGATTCTTATTTCAAAATTTCTATTCAAAGCTTTCAAAATTGAGTAATGTTAATTATAAAACCTTTTTAAATTTACTATTTTAAGCATGTAGGTTTGGAACTGTTTTAGAGGCAAAAGATAAAATACAGTTTTATAAAAGCTGTTATGAAAGTTATAATTTCAATTTAAAGTGAATTTAGTTATAAAAGAAGTTTAAATGATTTTGAAAGAGTTCCAAAAGCTTTTGTAAATAAGCAAATCTACTTTAAAATGAGTTTTTGGATTTAAAAATGATTTTAGAAAATTTTATCTTTGTATACATAAAATTAATTTAAAAGCCTTCTATTTTATCTATGATGGATTTGAGATTTTAATGAGATTTCGTGCTTTTCTTTGAAATAAAGAATTCTAATAAATGATTGAATTTCCGGATTGGTATAGGATATTTCATACAATTCTTTCGCTTATTATTATTACATGTTAAATAATGTTCGAGTGGAAATTACTAGCTTTTAGTAAACACTTGAATTTGCTATCTAGTATGTCACGGTTAGTTAAATTCTTTTGATTACCTAAGTGACAATGATCTATACTTAGAGTTGTATTATCTTAGGGTATTTGGATTTGTTTTTAGGCCGGTAAATCCTTGAGAGAAGATGACTCATTTTCATTGATTCGAGCATTGATACATTCTTAGATTTGGAAAGGTAGACCTATTTGGCGTGTTTAGGTTTGTTATGTTGCGACACAGCTGCTTTTTCATCCCTTGGACAAGTGTTGTATGCAGACCTATCAGTTTATTTGGTGTACAGTTAGACAATGTTAACATATTTTATTTTGTTAGGTAAATTCGCATAGTAGTCTATTTGTTTTTTAGACTTATATCAGTCTATTTGGTTTGACTATTACACTAAGCAGGGTCATTTGGGTTTTAAACTGATTTCAGTCTATTTGGTTTTTAGGCTCCGTATCGTCATTTTTAAACTAATAGTTGACTGCCATTATTATTTTATTAGTGATGATTATTTCTTCAGAGAATTTGGGATGGATATTTAGTATCTTTTTGGCTCTAGAGAATTTTGAATTGTTATCACCATATTTTTTATGATAGTCCATTTGAGATTTGATATGGATTTATGAAATAGTGATTTGGTTTAATATGCCTTATTTTGGTTAATTGGTTTTAGGCATATTTTGAGATGACTTATTTTATGGTTAAGTCATAAATGGAATTATGAAATGGTGATTTTATTTAATATGCCTTATTACAATCATTTGTTCTGGCATATTTTTATTATGGCTTATTTATTGTTAAGTCATATATTTATAATATCAGTATCATCTCATCTTTCTATTAGATGTAGTCTAACCTGTTTATTTTTATAATACTTAGGTCAGGTTAAAACTCAACGGGTACAGAGACTCGCCGACCTTTGGATTTATTGCTAGAATGGGAGTAAACTAGCTTGCTATTTCAGCTTACTTCATTCTTGTATATATTGGCATTTAGGAGGATATGTCATGTATACTATCTAATAGTCACTATGTACCTAATATAGTATATCAAATGTGATATGTATGTATGTATGTATGTATGTATGTATGCATGTATGTATGTATGTATGTATGTGTTATGTGGGTCTAGCATTGATTTTGTGGACTTACATTTTATTATGTATATGACGTGTTATTCCGCTGTGATCTGTGACCCTGTTTCTGATTTATCTATATTATATATTGTTCTAAATATTTTTAATCGGTGTGTTTATTACTTTTATTAATACTATACACATCAAAATTTTCAGTTCAGAGCCTCAAAAGGTAACAAAGACGTATCAGTGTTAGTATAAAGATATATTCGCATTCGATCCCCCTTACCAAGTCGTATTCTTAGTATTATTAGATGAGTTCTTTAATAATATAGGTATAGCGGTGCAGTCATTACAGAACCGTGGATAATTTAGTATTCAATCCTAATTCCCTATCAATATTAAATCATTCACTTTCCCAAAAAAATTAATAACAATTTCATTACACGAAAGAATTTTTGGTTTCCATATCTGAAGGTTGAAGTTTAATAAATTCAATCCGACATTCGACAAATAAGTCACCCCAAGGAATGGCTTCTTTCCTTACCAACATATGCCAAAAACTGGCAACCGTTGGAATAGGCGCATCATTTGTAAGTGTCTCCTTAACAAAATAATCTTTGTGAACATGTGGGAAAGTAATAAAGCAATGCAGTTCTTCTAGATTAGGACCTTTTTTCTGTGGAAAAAATGTTAGCGGTTGCATATTCGAAATATATATGACCACTCGATTAAATGCAATTGCTATCAAATATCTTATTTTGGGCATTCATCCAATTCTTCTTGAAATAAGGACTATTATCACAATCGAAAGCTAATTTCAGTGATTCACAAGTTGAGTTATCAAAATGTCTAACAAATCCCAATGTTGATTGAGATCATTCAAAATGAGTTTTCTTACTTCAGTCCAACTATTGTTTTATTACTTTACCAATTCCACAACATAGTGAAAACTATAATTACCATCACCTATTACATCTTTAACACTAACAATATACTTATGCGAAAATTTGAATAAACAAGCCAAGAGTTGAAATTTTCATGCATCGACTTTGTTTATTTTCCATCAAATTCTACCTTTGGTTAAGGTCCTTACACCTCGGAGTCAATTTCTTATTGACACTTGATTGAGATACTACTTTTATGTTTTCCAATTCTTTCACAATTAAGTCCAATATGTAGAAAGAAACTTTACCTTGTATTTGTCTAAACAATGGAATTTGTTAAGGTTTTTTTCATTGCTCATAAATTTCTTTCGAATGAAGCTTTAATTTTTGTATGTTATAAGCACAACATACTGTCCAATTTTTCTAACACAGGTGCCATTGACATTTCAAGATGTTTTTTCAATTGAGCATGTGAAGTCTGTCTCTAGTTGTTATTCTATTATCATGTTTTTAATCTTATTTGTCCAAGCAATTGAAACATACTCTTTATATGGAATCCATTCGTTCTGAATACTTAATACTTTGAAGAAACTCTTTCCAATCTTCGTAAAGATTACACCACATAATCCAAAATTGTTCTTCCATTGGTACACGAACAACCTTTTTTCGAATTTGCATTAACATCTCAAAAACATCATTTGTCCTCAACTCTAATTTGCACTTTGTAATAACATTGTTTCCTATATGCCATGGACACATCATTAACTTTAAATTAGGAAACCAATTTTCAGAACCGTTGATCAGAGCCCACTCTTTATCGGTAATTATCAATTCAGGTATATTGTCAGGTACATGCAAATGTTTAAGCTTCAAAAGTGGTCATTCATAATTTTCTTCCCTTTTATGTACTAAAAAACATGAGTAACACTAAATGGGCCCATAGAAACCATTGCAATGATTTCTAATAAATTCATATTATAACGGTTTATTTTACGAGTGCAATCAAGTAGTAAAACAGACGGGAAACATTTTCACGAGGTTGTAGATTCTGAATAAGACAACATCAAATCAATCAAATAATCACTTGACGGACCCGCTCTATGAAAATAGACATAATGTTTTTCTATGAACAATTTCATTAATCATTGCATCACCAATCTACATTACATCATTGAAAGTTGCATCCTATATTTTGTATTATAAATTGTTGTCAAAGTTATGTATTTTCAAGAATATTTTTTAATAGTAGTACGTACTTCTCTTAGTTGCAAGCCTGTAACTGTCATGTCGGCTAAAATAATTTCTCATACTCTAATAATCTTGCTGTATATGGATGACCCACCAACGAATGTGTTAGCTCATGATAATGTATGTCATTCCATATGTCAACTTTTCATTTATCTTCCCCTATATAAACACCCTTGATCAAAAAAGGACAACTATACTCTCTCGTAGCATTGTCCCAACGATGCTTTATCGTTTGTCTTCTGTCTTCATTTTTACAAATATGACTTCTATATGTTTCATCTCTTTCATAAACCAAATGCAAACTTGGATTTCTCTCGGTCCCAATTTGGCTGATTCAACTATTATTATGATGGTGTATATTTTTATTTATTTTATTTAACCAATTTCAAGGACCTTTATGACGTAAGATATGTACAAATATATATAAAAAAGTAGCCAAATTTTAGGCCACTACTCCTCACTTCATTCCAAAGTTCCATAGCCTATTATATAATAGGACAAAATTTCAAAGTAGGCTACTTTTAGAAACAATTTCGCGATCAGTGTTAGTTTTCAAATTTATTACCAAATATGGCTAGTTTCAGCCCAACCAGCAGTCCAGTCAGCGTTTGTCTAATGCCAGACCAATACGCAACTGTTAATCGCGCCTATCAATTAATTTTTTTCCGTTGCGCAACTATGAGTCGCGCAAATTCCATTGTGAATAATATTGTAAAAGGAGCAAATGTTGGTTGCGCATGAATATTTTATAACTTTGCATCAACATTTACGTATAACAATATAATAAGTACGTATAGCTCATAGTTGCACCTACTTTGACATGGTGTAGGCGCAACTATGGGTTGCGCCTATGCAGCCTGCTGTTGTTTAAACAGAGGCAGCATCAACATTTTTCTCCAACCCCTTCAAAATATTTCCCAACCTCCTTCATCTTATTCATGACCGAACCCAACATCCCCAGATCCATTTTTTAGCCAATTTGTATCAAATTATCACAAATTTTCCAAATTTCTTCTTTATTCTTCGATTAAACCAAAGCTACGACAATCCCTTCATCCCACGTTCACATTACCATTCATTTATATGGATAATTTGGAGATTCCAGATGAAGTATTGGTGAAATATGTTGAATGGATGGAAGCTGAAAATGAATTTTTTCTTGAAACTCAGTTTGAAACAGTTCATGAAGCTCAATTTGAGATAGTTCCTCCAGCTAATGGTGTTGTTGTTCAATCTGCTTTGGATAATAAAGATTTCTTAGGTGAACCGAATCAAAGACCGAGGAAACAAATTAGCAGCGAAGGACGAGTGAGATAAGATACACATCCACTTTGCCACTATGGAGATGTTTGTGAGATAGTTGTATGCAAGACTCAATTAAATACTAGACGTCGGTTTTACGGATGTCCCGGTTACCTTGATCATATAACTAACCCAAAAGGTATTGAGTGCTGTGATTTCTTCAAATGGCTAGATTGTCTATTGACCCCTACGGGTGTGGAGTATGCACTAGAGATGCAAGAAGAAATGAGACGTTTGGAAAAGGAAAAAAGTCTGCTTCGACATCAAATAGACTATTTGCAGTCTGTAAATCCAATTTGGAAAGGGTCTAGTAAACTGGATAGTGCAATTGTAATGTAATGGATCTGTATCCGACTTGTTTAATTAAGTTATGTATGCTTTAGTTTTAATGAATGTTGTACTACTTAGTTGTATTTTTATTTGGTTGTTGTAATGGATATGCAATAGACGATGTATTATTGTTTATCTGTTATGTTTGTTTGAAGGTAGATGTAAAACTGTGGAAAATTCATACAAAAGCTACATATAAATTAAATCAAAGCAGTATAACATAGCAAGTAATTTAAATGTTTGACATAAGATAACCTTTGATAACAAAGTTGCCTACAAAATAAAAATATAAGTTATTCTGTTCATGAATGACAAAAGTAGTGGAAACAAATAAAATATTTATTCATTCCCACATGTTCTTCTCTTATGACCCAAGTTATCGCATTGTCCACATCTGTCCTATCTTATGTCCCCCATTTCGTCCATGAACCCCCTTATTCTTATGGACCTCGGTCTTCCTGTATTCCTTCTCGTTTGCGGTTGGAGAATGGTAGGGCCTTCATGTACATCCTAATTACTACTGTTAGGCACTGGATGAAAACTAAAGAATAACCATGTCTATAAATGTCTACCGTAAACTAGGACGAAATAAGATCATGGTAAGCTCTATTCGCTCCTCTTCTATATCGTGCGCATGCAGCTAAAACATGGGAACATGGAAAATGAGCTAGAATAGGAATATTACATAAACAGCTGTAGTTGTCATTAGCAATATTTACTGTGTAGTTGCACGTTTGTCTTTGTTACTTGCCACTCTGTTAAGTTGAACCTATTAATGCTAATATTACATGCTTCTGCTGAATATTCTTCCATCATTTTTTCATAATTTGGTACGAGCAAAGATGCGTAATCCATTACATCGGTACATCTTCTATAGAAGTAGCTATTAAGAGGATGAAAGGTATGTGCAACAAACGCCTTTACCAGTAACGATCTTGCACCTTTAAGAACTCCATTGAAACTCTTCGAATCATTGTTAGTCATCATACAGAAACGTTCACCGTTGTCCTTATAAGGAGCCCACTGTTCATCCTTATGTCGGAGACTTCTATCAATCCATCTGTCAGCAGTCGGACTCACATTTTTTAGTTGCTCTCTGAGTTATTTGTATGTTAACCCACCTCTTGCTTAAGCACAAGCAAGTAATAAGTTTTGCAAAATCTTACTACCAAAACCAGATTTTTTAAAGTTTGCTTTCAAATGGCGAAGGCAGAAGCGACGATGATGTGGTCTTCTCTACTTCTCTTGCAAGCGGTTGGAATTCCTTTCATTCTATCGAAAATGAATGTAATGCATGTTGCACTTAAAGATGGAATTAAGTATCCCATGCATGAAAAAAACCAACCTAAGTTTCCGCCGACTCAGTCCGTACAATAGCAAATGCCAAAGGAAAAAAAGAGAGTTTTTTGCATCAACTCCTATAGCCACAAGCAACGTATCTTGATATTTACCATACAGATGTGTTCTGTCAATAGAAAGAACCGGACAACAATGCTTGAAACCTTCAATGCTCGGTCCAAATGCCCAGAAAGCCCCGTAAAATTGTGCTCCTTCTTTATGTATATGATAAACGGTACCTGAATTGCATTTCTGTATAGTAGGAAGAAATGGAGGCTAATCATTTTACGAAGATTCCCAATCGCCAAATATTTTAGACACCACTTTGTTAAGTCCTTTCCAAGCTCATGTAGCTTATTTGGATTTTGTAAGTGTTTGTCATATAAGCTCTTGGACAAATTTTGAAGTGTAACTT
The DNA here is from genome assembly GCA_030765085.1 of Allium cepa. Taxonomy (NCBI): domain Eukaryota; kingdom Viridiplantae; phylum Streptophyta; class Magnoliopsida; order Asparagales; family Amaryllidaceae; genus Allium; species Allium cepa. The sequence goes on from CM060941.1 coordinate 19,303,157, forward strand.
GGGTTCGAACGAACATGTGGAAGGACTTTGGTGCAAAATAACTTGGCTATTGCTTGTTGGTGGTTCAAGTTGATGATTGGATTTGAGCAAGTGTGATCACCACTGTATTTTTTATCACTGACCACCTAACATGATCTCTTTTAGACACAATTGCATGAAGCCGCCATTGACAATTAGCACCAATATCACATATAGCAGTGAACTCTCTAGCATGGGACTTTATCTTTTTAAGTGAAACCGAACACTTTATCGACCATCCACTTATATGTTTAATTAAAGATTCCTTCGATTTAAAAATCATACCAACTCGAGGGCCTTTCTCCACATATTCCAGTTCCAACATTTCGTTGGTAAATTAAAATTCTTGCATAACAGATCTTTCCATGATTATATCATTGCATTGGTCATCTGCTAAAGGTTCTTCCATCTCGATATGCTCATCATTGTCATCAACTTCCTTCAGAATATCGTCTAAAGGAGCGCCATTGTTAACATTCATAGCATCGATCCATGTTTCATCATCGTCAAGTGAAGCATCGATTTCCATGCTATCCAAATGGGAAATTTCAATATCAGCATTTCCTCCCTTCATATCCTCGATGTCAATATCTTCATCTTTAATTTCATGCAAGTAGCCGTTTGAATTTGGGGTTGGGATTGATTGTGGAGGATACGATGGATATGGAAGGAAACCATACCCGGGTGACTACGATGGATATGCCATGACACCGTAACCGGATGATTGTGGATACAACCTGTACACAAACATTTGAGCATTAACTATAAAAACATGAATAAAACATTCATACAGCACATAAAAGCTTACCCAGCTTCTTGTGTGTAAATGTTAGGTGGTTTGTAGGAGTAGTGTGGGTAATACATTTGATTTTGCTCAGCAGTATTACTGGGTCCAGGTTGGCTTGCATAATCAAAGATTTGAGCTTATTGTTCAGTTGTATGTACCACATCCGTCTTCTTAACATACAGCTCAATTACCTTCATCCCCACACAAAACATAGAATCAAAATTGTCATCATCGTTTACCTCAATAGCAATTGGGCCGTCATTTGTTGCTTATTTATTAACCAATGAGATGTCGAACTTCGTAGAAGCAATCTTTGTAGCTTTGTAAGTTGTCGTTTTCAGCTCAAGAAAATTGCAACCCCTCCTCACTTTCGATCCCTTATGTTTTCTATTTTCATCAATGATTAAATCACCATCATAGTGATATATAATCGGCATGGTAGTAATTGATCTATCAAAATTACAGAAAGTTAAATGTCAATACTAGATCTATCAAAATTATTAGAGTAGGGTTTCGATGCTTTATCTCAACTGTAGATGAACGTGCAACCTTTTGTTGATCTTCGTAGAATTAAACGATTTTGAGTGGAATGTTGTGTTGCTAGTAGTGAAAATAATGGCAATGGAGGTTAGAGTTTCTGAAGAAAAAAATGGGTTTGAGGAGTTTTGTTTGTTTGGGGAGGAGTTATGACGTTTATATGTTGTTGGACCAGGGGATAGCCCAGGTATGTAGGCGCAACTTAAAGATGCGCCTATATGTATGAAAATACTGGGCTCAACTCAAAGTTGCATACAATTTATTCATGAGGCACAACTAGACATAGCGCCTACAACTTTCCATAGAGAAAATAATAGTCATTGGCGACTATAAGTTGCACCTACAACTTTCCAGATTTTCAGAGAATAAATAGCAGATGCAACTTTCATACAACATCGAGTTTCATACAATAGCAACTTATAAGTACAACATTTCATTCAAATAGGTGAAATATTTCATACAAAACATCATATTTCATACAACATGTTTCAAGTCAACATTACAACATCGCAACACCTACAAACCAACAAGTTCCAAGCTAATACAAATTCAAAAAAAGCAACCAAACGACAAAACCAACACAACCCTATCTTCTTATGTTACTACGGTCGCGTAGCGTTCTTTGAGTTTGCGTTGGAGGCAGTTGAGATGGTCCAGCTTCAACTATTTCTTGCCCTGGTTGGCTACCTTGTGAAGGACCCTATGTGCCTCTAAAACGTCTTCTTTGGTAGGTATGACTAAAAGCCTGGGGCGGAAGAGGCACATATGGTGGTGGTCTTTCTAGCTTACGCCTACCAAGAAGCGACTTGATAATTTCCTTGATGTGAAGCACTTTCCTTTATGTCCTCGTCTGCATGATTTTCCAGAACATCATCAACTTCATTGAAAATCATATACAACCCTTGAATCTAAAACAAAAGAATCGATGACGTAAGTAAGTAAAGCTTGTTGAGGAAGTTAAAAGATCAAAACTTATAAACACATACCAAATCACGTTCTGCCGGTCCCCGTGGAGCATATCTAGGCAGTCTAGTTGACGATTCTTTGAGAACAAATCATCATGTGATATGCCAGTACCAACAATAGCATTATTTGATTGACATTCTTGGTGCGTGTTAAACCATAATGTGATCCAACCTGTGATTCCACCTTGTGACGTACGTGTTGTACAAGTCTCTATTCCAACCATGTGGGAAAATCTGCTTGGTTGGATTCGGTATATGCTGATGAAGGCCAATTTCCCTCATCACTCTATCGGGGTAGCACATGGCTACACTTTATAAGCAAATAATCGAGGTCCTTGCATACCAAGCCTGCTCCCCATCAAAGCAAATAGGCGACACATCCTGTACGATCTTAGCCATGTATGGCATCCAGTCAATTGCATGCTCGTCCATAACATTGAGCTCGCTGCGAAAAAATGTGAGATGACAGGCAAGGTTATCTCTCCAATGTCTATCTCTAGTCCATCTATAGTCATAAATAAAATGGTGTGTGAATATTGGCAGAATTCATAAAGTATTCAGTATAAATTTCAAGTTGCTTTTACCTTTCCCCGTACGACAGTCCCGGAGCGACGTTGGCATGAACATTTGACCACCCAACAGAAACATGCGTACAAGACCATACCTTCATATTTTCAGTGTTAAGAATTTTTTTTCAAAATATTTCATAAAATTGGTACACCAATAAGTCAAAACCGACATACCTATAGAAGGATTAGGTAACCTGCTAACCTGTTCGTCTTTTTTAGTGCCACATTATCCAACTCCTTATACAATAAGCATAAAACCGCTCTACCCCATGAATAATCAAAAATGGTGGCAAAATCCTCCAGAAAGTACAAACATTTAACGCTAACTTTACCCTTCGAATGGTTCGAAAATAGACGAGATGCTATATGACATCCTATGTGAACTGTTCTAGCTCCTCAATGGATGAATCGACTGAAATCTCCCTGCCGATTATAAGGTCATTTATCCATTTGACCTACAACTCTCTTCTATTGACCACCGCTTTTGGAGGTGGAATTTCACCAAGCAAACGTTGACAAATCTCATCGGCGTGCACTTTACCATCGTAATTCAACATGGCGCCTTCGATAGGAAGGCCAAGAAAAATAGAAACGTCTTGCAGTGTAATTGTCATTTCTCTAATGGAAATATGAAAAGTGCAAGTCTCGGGTCTCTATCTATTGCATAAAGCTTGGAGTAAATGCCTGTAAAATCTGATATATTTAATCTGTATGAAATACCAGAATCTCGCTTGATGTAGTAATTGTTGAACCAGTTGATCTTCAACCATCTCCATCAAATCTTCGAAACTGTGCGAATGATCGACACAATCCACTAGTTTTACACTCTACAAAAAAAAGAATTATAACTTATAGTTAATTCAAAATGCAAAAAAGCTTACAAAAATATACTATAATTACAAAACAAACAATATCATCCTCATTAACTCTTCAAAATTAGAGCGGTGATTATCTGCATAGAAAACACGCTACCGTCTACCGGTCCGCTTTCTGGTTCTTCAAAGCTCATGCCAAAAAAATCAAATTTTACAAATTTTTTACAATCAATTAGTGATTCAACGCTTCAAATTGGATTATTAACATGCAAAACAAGCTAATTGACAGTATTTTGAGCAAATACAACCAAATAATAAGCAAATTAGAACTTAATCAAAAGAACTAGGGTTTTGAAAATTATCAAAATCTATTTGTGTTGAAGAGAATCCTGCTTCCATTGTTGTAGTTCTGTTTTAATTGAAGAATGAAGAAGAAATTTGAATAATTCTTGATAATTTGGTGCAAAATGGCTAAAAATTGGGTATGGAGTTGATGGGTTCAGGCATAGAAGAAGGAGTTGAGGGTTTTGAAATGTTTTTGGGCTATGAAGGAAAGGGTAGCTGCTGTCTCTGTTTTACAACAGCTACCTGTGCAGGCGCAACTCATAGTTGCGCCTGCACGAGATTAAAGTAGGTGCAACTATGAGCTGCGCCTACTTGTTACACTGCCTTATGCGCAACTGTTAGTGGCCCATAGGGAAAAAATAAGTTGAGCAACTAACAATTGTGCAATATAAAAAAATTCAAACTTCCGTCTATGCGCATTTAAGAGTTGTGCCAACGAAAATATTGAATCTATGCGCAACTAACAATTGCGCATGTTGGAATTCCTAATGTAAGTGTAAATGAAATACATTTGTCCCACATAGTCAAATTTAAAAAAACAAAGCTAAGTATATGAATAGGTTTCTCATGAGGAGGTTGGGGCCTTAGGGCTCCCAAATGTGTGCTTTGTTGTGAGGAGGGAAATCATGCTTCACCACACGCACGCGCCGCCACCGCCGTCCATCCGACCGAACCGGGCCAGGCCAGGCTTGGGTTTGGGTCTAATATGATCCTATTTTTATTTAAAACTGGGCTAGGTTTTTTAAAACAATATCAGGCTGTGCAAATGGGTGCAGATCTGCTATGAGGATGCAGACACGGTTTTTGACCGAGGAGGTGCGACGTTCGAAACGAGCGTGAGTTTTTGGCGAACAGATGCATCCACTAGCAGACGGAAGCAGGTGCAACCCATTAGACGCGAATGGGTGTGGCTTACGGCAGCACTGGGTGCGAATACGGAACCAGTAGCGAACGGGTGCGGCCCGTTAACGAACAGCAGCAATGAAAGGCAACAAATGCAACCTGTCAGGCGGACGCGATTATTCGAAGGGGTGCAGACGACAACATAAATAGGGGGAATATCAATCACATTCTCAATCGAATTCAATTCGGGTTTTTTCTTCTGCTTCTCTCTCCTATTGCTATCTTAATTATCAATCACAGAGCGACATACTCACCACAATCTCGAGCAGCTTACGTCTGTTGTATCTTGGAGAATTTTGAAATAAAATTGTTACAACAAGCCTTAGACGTTATCCGGATTCCGGAGTAGTGGAAATCTGATTTATAAACTTGTGAGACGATTTATAATTGTTTATTCTCTGTTTTGGTATACTTGACGTATAACATCTTAAGAATTTTATTTCTTTTGCTAAAACAGAGATGGCAACAGTAGAGCTCTCAACAAAGGCTGCCTGATCCTTTTAAAGGAGATTGTGACGATTTTCTAACATGGTAGAATCAAATGTTATTTTATCTCACCACACTTAGTCTGCAATGGTATCTCGAGGAGAAGGAACCAATTCCTGCACCAGGCAAGGAATCAGATATTGATACGTGGAAGCATTCTGATTTTCTATGTAGAAACTATATTCTGAATTTTCTTGACAAAGTGCTATGCATAGTATATCATCCTCTAAAGGCAGCAAAAGCACTCTGGAATGCACCTATCACGAAGTACAAGACGTAGAATATCAGTCTTAAGAAATTCATTGTAGACAAATTCATGGATTATAAGATGGTTAATTCCAAACCGGTGACTGCTCAACTACATGAACTGCAAATCATCATTCACGAACTCGAAGCGGAAGGTCATAAGGTTGGAAAATCATTTTTGGTTGAAGCCATCATGGGAAAACTGCCGCCGTCATGGAGCAATTATCGCAACTATCTAAAGCATAAGAAGAAGAAAATCTCTTTACACAATCTCATAGTCCGACTAAAAATTGAGGCAGATAACTGTGAAGTTACAAAACCAAGCGAGGAGGCATTTGTGGCTAAAGGGTAAAAAACCAAAACCAAAAAGAAGAATTTCTAGAAGAAAAGGAAAGCTCCAAACAATAAACCAAAAGACAACAAACGAACCAAAAAGTCTAATGGCGAGTGTTGGGTTTGTGGAAAGGTTGGACATGCCACTAGAGATTGCAGACACAAAAAGGAATGCAACAAAGAGGCAAACATAGTAGACAACATGGAAGTAGACGAGTCCAACTTCTCGGCAGTAGTATTTGAATGCAATTTGGTTTAGAATCCTAACCAGTGGTAGGTAAACACAGGCGCTACTCGTTATGTCTGCTCTGACAAATCCATGTTTTCTACATACCAGAAATTCGATCACGAAGAAAACTCTATATGGGTAATACTCTACAGTATTAATGATCGAAGGCAGTAGCACAGTAATCCTTAAGTTTACTTCTGAAAAAACTATCAAGTTGAATGACGTGCTCCACGTTCCAGACATACGCAAGAATCTCATCTCTAGAGCAGTACTATTGAAGAAAGGATTCAAAATGGTGTTCGAGTCAGACAAGATGGTTCTGTCCAAAGCTGGAATGTATATCGGAAGGGGATATTTATGTGATGGCCTATTAAAGGAAATTGTAGCCGTTATCAACAATAAAACTATGTATTCTGATTGTGCTATTAATAAAATTGAAGTTTCTTACTTGCTTGAGCACGAAATTTTACTATGGCATGATAGATTGGGACACATAAATTTTCGAAAAATGAAAACATTATCAAACTTGGGATTAATTCCGAAATTCCAAGCAGGTAAGAACTACAAATGTGAGACATGTATAGAAGCAAAAATGGTTAAAAAAACCATTTCAATTTGTTGATAGAAGCATAGAAGCGCCGAACCACAATCATACAGATTTATGTGATTTTAAATTGTTACCTACAAGAGGTGGAAAAAAGTACTTTATCGCGTTCATTGACGATTATACACGATATTTCTATGTATATCTTTTGAATAGTAAAGACGAAACAATTACATCATTTATAAAGTACAAGGCTGAGGTAGAAAATCAGTTAAATAAAAAGATCAAGATATTGAGATCTGATCGACGTGGAGAATATGAATCACCATTTGAAAAGTTTTGTGCCGAAAATGGTATAATTCATCAAAAAGCAACTCCATATTCACCACAACAAAATGGTGTGGCCGAGAGGAAGAACAGAACGTTAAAAGACATGATTAATGCCATGCTTTTAACCTCTGGTCTACCGACGAACTTGTGGAGGGAAGCCTTAAATATGTCTAATCACATATTAAACAAAGTCCCTCACAATAAAACAGGAAAAATTCCATATGAGATTTGAAAATGACACAAACCAAGCTTTAAGTACGTCAAAGTGTGGGGGTGGTTGGCAAAAGTTCCAGTTCCACCTCCCAAGAGAGTCAAACTTGGACCAAAAACAGTAGATTGTTACTATCTAGGGACAACCCAAAATAGTAGTGCCTATAAATTTTTGGTATTCAAGTCTGATATAGCTGATATTCATATAAATACAATCATGGAATCTAGAGATGCCTCATTCTTTGAAGACGTGCTTCCACACAAAAGGAATGACGGGAATAATGTCCTAAAAGGACAAGAGAAGAATCAAGAAATTCACATGAAGATGAAACTCATCATGAGATTGAGGAAGTTGAACCAAGAAGAAGCATAAAGGCTAAGACTTCCAAGACATTTGGTTTGGATTTTTTCACATATGTGTTAGAATACGAACCTCAAACGTACAAGGAAGCAATGTCATCTTCTGAATCTTCATGTTGGAAAGAAGCAATCCAGGAAAGGAACACTGGAAAGCACTAATGAGAGTGCTTGGATATTTAAAAACTACCACAAATTATTCCATACATTATGGAAAATATCATGCCATCTTAGAAGGATATAGCGATGCAAACTAGAGTGCTGATTCAGAGGAATCAAAATCAACGAGTGATTACGTCTTTACCTTAGTAGGAGTAGCAATGTCATGGAAATCAACCAAACAAACGTGTGTAGCTCGATCCACTATGGAATCAGAGTTCACCGCTTTAGATAAAGCAGGCAAAGTAGCAGAATGGCTTCGTCATTTTTTAGAAGATATTTCATTTTGGCCTAAACCTGTACTGGCCATATGCATACACTATGATAACCAAGCTGCGCTAAGCAGAGCGCACAACTTTGTGTGTAATGGAAAGTCATGACACATTCGTCGATGCCAAAATACAGTTAGGCAGTTACTCTCAAATGGAACTATTTTCATAGATTATGTGAGACCAAATGATAACCTAGCGGATCCATTTACTAAAGGTTTATCAAGAGAGAAAATTGACTATGCATCGAGGGGAATGGGTTTAAAAACCTAAACCACCAAGTGTTATCTTATACGGAAACCTATCCCAGGGACTGGAGATCCCACGGACTAGGATCAATAGGAAAACCAGTTCTAAGTAACTCAATATGTAATGCATTTGCTTGGACATAGTCCAACTCTGTTCCTACGGTAAACATATAAATGCATGCCTACAGAAGTATTTAAAGGTTAAAACTATGATTTTTAATGATGACCATATCTTGAATATAATAAGTGGGGTATATGTAGGATACTCTTAATGGTTGTGATCCCTATGTTAGTGTGAGTTGGGTCGGCTCTATGAGAATATTAAAGGCTTATATTTTGTATAAACAGTCGTAGAACCAAAAGTTGTTCAGGATCAAAATGAATACAACCAAGAGATTTGATGAGAAGGGAATCAATGCTTCGTAAAGCTTATTGTCTGGATATACAATAAAGGCCGACGGTTCAAGATGAAATAATTCACCGATTAGCCAAGTAGATCCTATAAGTTTTAACTAGGGAAAGTTCAAAGTGAAATATCTATTTATCCACGATAAAGCATTATTTCATATATACCCTGTGATATTTCGCTTAGTGTGGGGGAAAAGTATATTATCATTTATGTGGGGGATTATTGGAATTCCTAATGTAAGTGTAAATGAAATACACTTGTCTCACATTGGCAAAACTAAAAAACAAAGCTAATTATATGAATAGCTTTCTCATGAGGAGGTTGGGGCCTTGGGGCTCCCAAACGTGTGCTTTGTTATGAGAAGGGAAGTCATGCTTCACCACATGCATGCGCCGCCTCCGCCGTCCGTCGGACCGAACCGAGCTGGGCCGGGATTGGGTTTGGGTCTAATATGATCCTATTTTTATTTAAAACTAGGCCGGGTTTTTAAAACAACATCAGGCTGTGCAAAAGGGTGCAGATCTGTTGTGAGGATGCAGACATGGTTTTTGACTGAGAAGGTGCGACTTCCGAAGCGGACGCGGGTTTTTTTGCGATGGATGCATCCATTAGCAGATGAAAGCATGTTGCAACCTGTTAGACGCGAGTTGGTGCGACTTATGGCAGCAGCGGGTGCTAACGCGGAACCAGAAACGAACGGGTGCGGCCCATTAACGAACAACAGCAATGAAAGGCAACGGGTGCAACCCGTCGTGTGGACGCGACTGTTCGAAGGAGTGCAGACAAAAATATAAATAGGGGGAATACTGATCACATTCTCGATCGAATTCAATTCAGGTTTTTTCTTCTGCTTCACTCTCCTACTGCTATCTTAATTATCAATCACAGAGTGACATACTCACCACAATCTCGAGCAGCTTACGTCTGTTGTATCTTGGGAGAATTTTGAAATAAAATTCTTAAAGAAATTATTACGACAAGCCTTAGACGTTATTCGAATTCCAAAGTAGTGAAATCTGATTTATAAACTTGTGAGACGAGTTTATAATTATTTATTCTCTGGTTGGTATGCTTGACGTATAACAGCGCATTGGTCTGGCAATTAGAAAAACGCTGACTAAACTGCTGACTGGGTTGAAACTAGCCATGTTTGGTAAAAAGTTTAAAAACCGATACCGATCGTGAAATTGTTCCAAAAAGTAACCTACTTTGAAAATTTGTCCTATATAATAATACAAACATAAGAAGCATGACCCAACAAATCAAAAGTGGGTTTAAACCTGGTCCTTAGTCTCAAACCTTCCCACATACGAAACATATCTTTTTAATAAACACAAAGTTCAGTTCAGTTCATTTAATTCATTCCCTCCTTTTAGCAAAGCCATGGCAACTAAGGGAAACCCAAACATTGATGCTAAAATATGTAATTTTACTTTAAAAAATTGATGTAATTCACCAGCGTATGCCTGACACGCTGTGTTTGAGCATTGATTGGTAAGGGTCTCTCTCTCTCTCTCCTTTCTTTGTTTCGAAGTTTGTTATAAGATTATTGGCTTTTGAATCTATTATTTTACTTTTTTCTGGCAGTTTTGCATTCAATTAGGTGAATTTAACTGCGACTCCACTATAAGTTCTCCATGATTAAATCTACAGTTATTCTTGTGTCTGAATACTTTTTGGTTTCGCCTTTTGAAGGTACGTATATTTTTCATCCACTTCCTAGTGATATCGCTTGTATTCACATACAATCTTTAATACTTAACCTAATTTCTTTGCAATTGTTAAGCCATGGGTTGTATCAATGGCGAAAGTTACATTTTCCCTGGAATAAATCATGTAATACACAAAAAATTATAAAATTAAAATAGGTTGTACCTTGGCATCGCATAGAGTGGATGAGCGAGGCATTTTCATGGTGTTTTGCGTTGGACACGGCCCATTTTGGGTGATTGATAAGTTGTTATAACCATTCTACACAGATTTCTTCATCTCGACTATCCGTGTAGGACTTAAGTTTTGATTTTTTGTGCTATGAGTCCGATTGCGTCGTTGATCATCTTGCATGTTTGTGCTTCAGTACACATTATGGATCCAAAGACCTTATTATTATGTTCACACCATATGCTCCATAACATGTAGACATAACTATTTTAGTCGCATCTCTGCTTTTGTTGTCCTAATTAAAACTGACTGTGATTTTATTTATCTACTACTAGTATGGGTGCGTGCTTCACACACGGGCTGTTTGTATTATTGTATACGTTAATATTTTGTTTGAGTGCAAACATGTAAACAGAAAGCAAGGGCATTTTTGGAATTTCAAAAAGACACTGAGTAAATTAGTTCAACCAATTTTCTTTATTAGTAGTAGAGATGTGATATGTATGTTTTCATGCTCTATTACTATATAATGTAGTTTATTGCTGCACCATTCCCATACTTTGAAACTATAGTCACATTTGAAAAACAAATGTTCACTGCTTTCATCATGATCTATGGCCAATACACACTTTGGATCCATATTCATACACCTCTGGATTAGTTTATGCTTGGTTGGCATATAGTTGTTAATTGCTTTATACACACATACTGCCATATTTGGAGGGAGTATTTCACTCTAAATAAATTTAGCCCAATTTACTTTGTTGTGATTCATTTTGATTGTGCTCTAGATCGATTTAAAAATGTGTTTTCCAATTTTGCTGCAAGCCCAAGCCCAATAATCTCCATCCTCATTGTTGTATATTTTAGTTGTCGATATTTCATTTTTGAATCTTCTTAAATGGCTCACATTATCTGTTCTCCAGTGATGATTCTTTACTACTTCTACAAAAATGTTATTTTCTCCTCCGAGTCTTTCAATTGTTTCAACCCTTAGTCGGTGTATTGATCTCCCACCAACCATAGATCATACCGCATGGAGATTAACCTATCGTCAACAATTTTCCGTTTAATACATTTCAAAGCTTCTCCCTTGATTTTCAAATGATGTTTCAAAACTCCTGAGTAATCATTTCTGATTTCCTTGTCCCAAAAATATTAAGTAGTGTTTGGTTTAAAAACGAATTTGTTGTTTTCGGTTTTCAATATATATGTCAAACATGAGAAGAATGGAGAGACGATGGAGGGGATGAAAGAAAGAGGGATCGGAGGACGAAAGGGATAGAGGGATGACGGATGATTGAATTGTTTCACGTGTTTATGTTATTTCCCAAAACATGAAAAATTAAAAAAAAGTTGTTTCCTATTTTGTATGTTAACTTTGTTTTCTAACTTAGTTCTTTTTGGCAATATACATGCATCATAAGCATTTTTGTACGGACGAAAACCCAAAACTAAAGAAACAAACCAAACACTACCTTAGTTTTTGATGTATTTTATCCTTATCCATTTAGCCTATATACGTTCTCCATTTAATACTTTTCATACAAGTTTGATGCCCAAAGCCATGTTCATCTCTTCAAATGCTCTTAATCTTAATCCTCCTTCTGACTTTGCTTTTTGGAGCAATTCCCAAGGGACTTTATTGAATTTCCCTTTCCATGGAAGTTTAGACACATTTGCTTGATTTTGTTAATAGTTGTTGCCAGAAATTTAAAACATTGCATCCAATAAGTTACAATTGGGTATATGGTTGGCTTAATAAGCTCCAACTTACCATCGATGCTAAATAAGTTTTCTTCCTAACCATTTATTCGACTCTTAACGTTGTTTGTTGATGGTGAGCAGTCTTTATCCTTTATGTTGACACTTGCTAAGGGGGTGACGAGATATCTTAATGTCAGCTCACTTTTTTGATTCCTAGAATATCCTCTATTTCAGCTTACTTTTGGATTACTCCTCCAAAGAATATTGATAATTTCTTCTTGCTTAGTGTTGCACGCTAATTTCTACGAACGGATTAATTAGAAAAAAAACTAACATGTGCTATTAGAATTTATCATGCTAATTGAATCTGTCGTGTATAATTCAAGGTGGTCAAGTGAAGAAGTGAAGTCATCACGTGCTATTAGGAGTCATCGCACTTAGCTGAAGCCATCATGTATAATTTAGGGTCATCAAATGGAGAGTAAAGCCATCGCATGCAACTAGAGGTCACTGTGTCCTATTTGAAGCCTTTATATGTAGATGGAAGCATTACGTGCAATTAGAGGTCGTCACGCACAATAGATCCTACAAGCATCTATAGAATTATTATGGGAAAATGGAGCCATCGTCGGTAAATAGAGCCATCGTCATATGTTATCCAAATCTATTGTGAGGAGATTATTCATGTCATCACGATTCAATTATTCTAGCCATCAAAGCCATCGCGATGACTCGAGCCATCATAATAACTCAAGCTACTAAATAGATAAAGAGACATCGTGATAGATCATGCTATCACAATAGTTCGAGCCATTGTGATGAATTGTAGCTATTTTGTATCGATTAAAGTCAGTGTATGTTGAATAAAGCCCTCGTGTCTTAACTAAAGTCACATATAATGAAGAAATTCAAACAAATAGCATCTACAAAGAAGCAGTGTACTAATACGAAGGGAATCATGTGTAACAAAGCTTCAAACCACTCTTATACTATCATGCCATCTTTGTTGATACCATGGCCAGGATAGCAATCTGCATGAATTACTAAGGTATAGAGAAGATCATAAGTGACATCATCGAGACCGTCCATCTTGCGAAGTCACCGATTTACATCAACTTCGATCAACCAATCCAAGCGAGCTACATCACTCTCTAACCTTTATAAATAAAGACCCTCCCTCACCTAAAAAGGGCTCCTCTCTCCATACTCTCTCTTAGCACAAATCATAATTTGTGATTGGACATTCCTAAGCTCCCTTGAGAGCTCGAGGCCTCCTTTAATGGACAATGAAGGAGAAGATGATTTGATTTTTTTTTATTATAAGGACTTTTAGAAATATGAATGTTATCCAGGTTTTTAACCCAACAGAAACCAATAGAAAACAGGACAAACTTGTATAGACAGGATGGTTTAGGACTTAACTAAAAAGGCTAAGACAAAGGATCAACAAAGGCCAAGCTATATGGCTAAGACAACGACTGGGATCAACGAAGCCAAAAGATTAGCATTGTTTTAGTCCAATCAGCAGATGAACGTAAATAACTAGTGAATTTCCATCAAAACGCAACAGCTATGATAAAAGACTAAGGAAACATCTCCAATTTTGAACTCCAAAAAAATCCTAAGTGGTTAGATCATCAGCGACTCATGCCTTCCCTCAAACCTTCAAACCACACAACCAAATAATACTACAGAAGAGGCCAATACATTGGAGCGTAAACAAGCCAAGGCCATGGGTCGCCAGTGACCCATGGCTCTGCCTCGTTTTGCAATCCCAATCCTCCATGGGTCGTTCCTTACCTACCAGCGAGCAAATGATGAAGTGGCCTGGTCTAGAAGCTCTCTGATCCATATAAATATCATCATACCTGCAACATAAACTGGATCTTCTCCGGACTGGTTGCTGAAGCTCTGCTGGATACATTCTCCACTTTCTATCTATCTCACAACAATCTCCAAAGGAATTTCTTGTGATTCTCAAGTGGATTTCAACTCTGGAGAATCAGTCTTGCTAGAAAAAAATCGAAGCCTTGTAATTAAACATCTATTGTAACAACAATCAGTCTATAAAAAAATATAAAGTGGACATAGGCTTCATTAACAGCTGCACCACTATAAAAATTCTTTGTCTACTTTCTTTAACTGTTTTTTCTTGATACCAGTGATTTGTGATATTGCTCTGTTAGAACAAGACTAGTGCTTTCAAACTCAAACCAGGGTGTTGGTCCATTTTTTGGGCCAACGTTTTGGTGCTTTCACTGAGAACTCCAACATAGGATATATATATATATATATATATATATATATATATATATATAGCTATCTACTTTGGATATCATAGGTCTAGAAGTTAGATCCTCAATCCTTGCTTGAAGAACTTGCTTTTTTAGAACCAATGACTCCTAAAAGAAGAAGAACTGCCTTTGGAAGATCTATAGAGGCAGTAATAGCTGGAGAATGATCTAGTCTCCAACAAGCTGAAGTAAATGGTGCTAACTTAGGAAACCAGGCACCAACATCCTCCAATCAGCATAAAGTTGTCAACAGAGATGAGCTGAATAAGATGGCTGAAGAGATCAATCAGAAAATGGAAAATAGTCAAAAGGCTCTGATGGAAAAGCTCAATGCTCTGTTGACCCTATAATGAAACCTGCTCCGGGGACTGTTCCTGAACCAGGACTGCTGTAGAACAAGAGAATTCCTCTATTTTCGGCCCGCATAGAAGGAAAGGAAAGAAGCCATAGAGAAGGGTAACAACATGATGCAGCGTGGAGGAGAATGGGAAAACTCCGCCCGGCACAAGGAAACCAATCTTGAATTTGAATCAGGAGGCTAAAACCCCGTAGGAAGATATAGCTATCAATCTTTCTGATTCAGAAGATGGAGAGCAAGGTAATCGGATGGAGGAGAACGTCTATGCGTTCGATGATGCTAGAAACGTCCAAACTGCCCCAGTTAGGCCAACTGAAGAAAACGAGGTCCCAAGGGAGTGGATCTCCTGGATACAAGAGAGCCTAGGCGTCAACCCATGCGCCAAGTCCGTTTGCAGAACCAAACACTTAGTGCAGTGACTGATTGCCGCCCCTAGGATTACCGGATATTAGAGGCATACATAGTAGACACAATCAAACGGCTGATGGACGAAAGTAAAAGCCGAAATAATGATGAGTGGGATCTGCCCCAAGTCGGACCCCTTTTTCTAACGAGATATTGAATGAAAGGTACCCAGACAAATTTACAATGCCAACCATTCCTTCTTATGACGAAACAAAGGACCCAAAACCCCATCTGTATAAGTGTATCTGATACATGGATGGAGCCAATGCTCCAGAAGCCATTCGTTATGTTTCCCCAATTTTCTAGAAGAATTTACGTTGATATGGTCCATCAGGCTTCCACCAAGATCTATCTCTACTTTTTACCAACTTGCATCGAAATTCCTTGACCAATTGAGGCTTCATACCATACAACCAAAAGAAGTTATGTCCATATCCGGGCTAGTTCAAGGGTGCAATGAGTCATTGAGATCATTTATGAGAAGGTTTAACACTACGGTGACAGAAGTGAGCAACCCCAACGAGGGCATGGATTTTATGGCGTACGCACCATCCATCCAAAAACAGAATTCAGGAAATGGATCAAGATGAAGCAGCCTACCAACAGGAAAGACTTCAATCGCAAAGCAAGCCAGTACTTGAGGTTGGAAGAAGCACATGTTCTAGAAAGAAAGGATGCTGGAGTACAATAGATAAACATTGAGCAGAATGGCATGACAATAAATCAACGCACACAAGATCTTGGAAATAGCCAGGGAATCATAGGGAAGATTAAGAACCAGAAGAGAAGAAATCAGAATTCCGACAGGGGAATAGTTATGGCAGCAATAAAAGAATTAGACTAGGAGACTATACCCCTTGAATGACACTATGGAGAATATTTATCTTGCAACATAAGAAACTGAAGAGTATAGGAAACTTCTTAGAAAGGAGGCAACGTAATAGAAAAAGTGCTCAGGGAAATTCTGCCGCTTCCACAAGACACACGGCATAATACAAACGAATGTTGCCACCTTAAGGACCTCATTTAGGGGTTAATCCGAGACCACAAACTTCAACATATGTGAAGAAGCCATAAAAAACCAATGAACCTATGGTTCCTCAACCTCCTAGAGAGCAGAGAAATCAAGCTAGAACCAGTGAAGAAGGGTCGAAACGGACTGACAAAGGCTTGTTATCAGGACAATGTCTGGAGGACCACACCTCATGCAAAGAAGTTGGGGAGAGATGGAGTGGTATGCGAGTTCATTGAAGCATGCTCCAAAGGAATCGTGTTTTGCAGTAGATGACGGAACTCCGCCCAAGCAGCAGAAGGTTCTGAGCAATGGCATAGTGTTCCATAATTGGGAGATCAATGGGGTTGAAGCTCCAACTCTCGACCCAATGTTGGCGACAGTAGGGATCGGTCCCGCCGTAGTCCAATGAGTGTTGATTGATAGTGGCAGTTCAGTTAACATGCTTTTCAAATGAATTTTTGACCAAATGAAGATTGGCATGAAAAGTGTATCCACATGCCATACTAAGATTCAGGGGTTTACTGGAGAACCTAAACAACCGGTGGGAACAATTGACTTACCTATAAAGCTTGAAGAGGGTGAGCGACGAGTCACCCTCATTCAGACTTTTGTGATCGTGGATGAAATATCAGCATACAATGCATTCTTGGGACGGCCCGCATTAGCCGACTTCAGAATAGCATTGACCCAATGGTGCATTACAATGAAGTTCCCTATCGAGCATGGAACTGGAATAGTGAAAGGAGATCAAAGCTTTGCTTGGTAATGCTACATCGCAGAGTTGCGCGAGTCAAGAAGAAAGGAAAAAGGAAAGGACGTTGGGAGGGTCTCCACATCCATGAGCCCTCCGCATAGCAAATACAAAGCCCTCAGGCTGGTAAAGCATAGCTGACTCGACAAGGCTTTGGACCCTAGGAAGAGGAACTCAGAGGAGGATCAAGCAGCACTGGCGGAGTCGACGGTGTCTATCCCAGTCTGTATGGATGACCCAAGACGGGTCTTGAAAATTGGGTCGCACCCGGGAAACAAGATGCGATCAGAATTAACCAAATTCCTTCACGCCAATTTAAATGTGTTTGCTTGGACGCACTCCGACATGTGTTGGGTGTCATCTGAAATTGCCCGCCACACGCTCAATATTGACCCCAGATTTACACCAGTGAAGCAGAAAAGGTGCAGCTCGGGCCCCGAGTGGTCCAAGGAACTGAATGGGGAAGTAGATAAGCCGATGGCCAACGGCTTCATCCGAGATGCCACTTACCCTAAATGGGTATCAAATCTGGTCCTAGTCAAGAATTCTAATAGAATAGAAAATCGCTTCGTGGTTATTTCATCTGAAAAATAATTTTATATATCTTCTATTTTCTATTTTTCAACAAATAATCCATCCTAGAAATGCCGGCCGGTGGCATTGTAAATAGGCAAAGAATCTGCCATGCTTTTCTTAATAAAGTTTGCTTCTTGAACCAACCAAACTATGTTTATAATGATTACCCGCCGAGTCGATGGAAGCAAATCGACTCAAACCATTGGATCAGTGGAACTCGATCCTTGCCTCTCGAAGAAGAAAAACTATACTTTCTCGTGTTACTTGGAGATAGGCAACATCGAGGAATGTTAAAAACAAACTCCTGCATTGTCCGGAGATAGGCAACGCCGAGGAGCTTTAGAAACTAATTTCATCGCGTTGCCCAGAGATAGGCAATGCCGAGGAACGTCAAAAACAAATTCCTCGCGTTGCCCGGTGATAGGCAACGCCAATGAGCATCAAAAACTTCAATAATGGACAATTAAACCTTTGTCCCGCTGTCGGGCTTGGTCAAAGCACACATCCAAGGAAGATGGACAATGGAAACTTCAATAATCAAGGAAAATCTATGTAAAAAACCATCCAAAGAAGGACAATCGATATAATTCCTGATTCGATGAACAATCAAACTCGGAATAAACAAAGGACAAATTCATTTCCCCTAAATTTCAAAAGTTTATATCTTATCGTGACATGAATTCTTTCTAATAAAAGCTACTCTCAAAAGGTTTCAAGTAGATTTCCTTATTTCAAAAGTCCATTCTTTAGAAAATGATATTATAATAAGTACATATATTCGATTTTCACATCAAATGGTTTCCAAATAAAGTTATGAAATCTCTTATAAAGACATCTTTAAATAAATTTATGAGAAATTATTAACCATAAAGAAAATATTTTTAAGAATGATCACTGAAAACAAAAAGTATTTCCAAAGGATTGCAAAATCTATACATTTTGGAAGTTATGACAAGTTGAAGTAGCATAAACAATCGGTGATGAATGATAAAGCACCCAAGAAATGATAAAATGAGGGGAAAAAGGAACAATGCAAGTTTAGATGTTCACTTAAGCTAAATCTTAAGAAACTTTGTATATAAGGGTTGCAAATGTTGCACCCTAAATTCCAAGAATGGATTACTAAGAAAAAAAATCAACGCGTGCTACTAGGAGTTATCACGCCTAATCGAATCCATCGTGTATAATTCAGGGTCTCAAGTGAAGAAGTGAAGACATCGCATGTTATTGGGGTCATCGTGCCTAATTAAAGCTACCATGTATAATTTAGAGTCATCAAGT
The DNA here is from genome assembly GCA_030765085.1 of Allium cepa. Classification (NCBI taxonomy): domain Eukaryota; kingdom Viridiplantae; phylum Streptophyta; class Magnoliopsida; order Asparagales; family Amaryllidaceae; genus Allium; species Allium cepa. Next base: position 19,322,184 of record CM060941.1, read on the forward strand.
GGAGAGTAAATCCATCACGTGCAACTAGAGTTCATCATGTCCTATTTGAAGTCTTCATATGTAGATGGAAGCCATTGCATGCCATTAGAAGTCATCATGCATAATAAAGGCTTTATATATATATATAGAATTATCATGGACAAATGGAGCCATTGTTGGTAAATATAGCGATCGTGGTATGATGTCCAAAGCCATCGCTAGGAGATTATTTAATCTCTCGCAATTAAATTATTTAAGCCATCAAAGTCATCGCAATGATTCGATCCATCATAATAACTCAAGCTATTAAATGGATAACGAGCCATCATGGTAAATCATTCTATCATGATAGTTCGAGCCATCGCGATAACTTGCAAGCTATTATGTATTGGTCAAAGTCGTTGTACGGTGAATAGAGCCCTCATACGCTATCTAAAGCCAACATATAGTGGGAAATTCAAAGCAATAGCCTGCACAAAGAAGTAATGTACTAATATAAAGGGAATCATGTATAACAAAGCTTCAAAGAACTCTTATCCAACCATGCCACCTTTGTTGACATCATGGCAAATACAGCGACCCATGTGAAATACTAGTGTATGGAGATGATGACAAGTGGCACCGTCAAGACCATCTACCTTGCCAAGTCAAAAATCCATGTCAACTTCGATCAACCAATCCAAACGAGCTATGCCACTCTCCACCTTTATAAATAGAGACCTATCCTCACCTAAGAGTGGCTCCCCTCTCCATTCTTTCTCTTAACATAAATTATAATTTGGTGTTGGACATTTCTAAACTCTATTGAGAGCTAACGGTCTCCTTTAGTGGTTAATGAAGAAGAAGGTGATTTGATCTTTTTGACATGAGAACCTTTAGAAATATGAATTTTCATATCTACTCCTTTCTTGATTTTTGAATTAGATCAAAGGAAGATGATTTGTATTATTTGCGTATTGGCTACTAAATAAAGAAGATTATATACATTTTAGAATTTTAGAACTATTGCAATTTTATTTGAATTTCATGTATTTTCAAACATTTAAATGTAAGGGTAAAATTTGGACTAATATGTAGATTCAATCCCATTGTTTCCTTCAATGTTTTGAAGATCATTTTGATAGCCTTTGCTCCATTTATGTCTTCTTTCATAAATATTAAGATGTCATCGGCATAGATTATGTGTGTAATGTCATGATCTGACGAAGTTGTTTTGATCAATTACTTCTTTACACTTTCTTCAATCAATAAAGTCACGTACTCCACAAAAATGAAAAGTAATGGAAAAATTAGATCCTTTTGGTAGAGTCTTGAATTGCTCATAAAATACACCACCGGGCTGCCCTGATCAATTAATGAGAAGCTATGTGAATTGATTTTTTTCTACTACATCATTATTTTGTGAGAAACCCATAGCATTCATCATATGAGTAACAAAATTTAAATTAACCAAAAATTTACTTCTCAAATCTACTTTGATGGATACAATTTTATTGTCCTTTCGACCCATTCCCTACATAATTTTATAGGCAAACAAAATGCTAACTTGCATTGATCTGTTCTACATTAAAGCACATTGGCTGGAGGAAATCAAGTCATCCATTAGCAGTTTTAATTTGTTGCATAAGACATTTATCAAGATATTCTATACCATATTACAGCAATCAATCGACATGCATTGCTGAATTTGTTTGGCATCATTACTCTTTGGAATCAGATGTAAGAATGTATGTCTAATTTTATTTTTTTAAATTTTAACTTCCTCAAAACAATCACTAAGTGCATCCAAGATCTTTGACAAGTTTCTAATGGACTTTATAGAATATCATGTTCAAACAATTGGTCTCGACTTCATGTCATCTTTAATGTTGAATAGGGCTGTTTTGATTTTCGATGTATCAACCCGATCATTTAAGAAGTTTTTCCTACATTCTGTGATTAGTTGAGGAGGGTTATTGCCTATTGTTGACAAAATAAATCCTGAAACTAGTTCACTGCTCCCTCTAGAAAATCGTCTCGCTGAAGGGAAACGTCAATCTAAACTTCCTGCCCAGTTTGGCATATTGCATCTATTTGACATTTTAGCATAAAAGAAAGAAATTGCTTCATTGTCCCAGAGCAGCCAGTCATATTTAACTTTCCATTTTGCATCTATTATTTCTTGCATTATCGCTTTTTTAACTTGTTTTTTGTTTCCTAAAATACAAGTGCAGTGTTTTCACTATGGTTGCTTTCCAACTTCTACTCCCGTTGGGCACATTTCATCCTGCAATTTTCTACCTTTATCCTTGTATTATTCCTTCCTTTACCTCACTCTCTCTTCTCATTCCTTATCATTTTTGTTTATGAATTAAGCAAGATAATGGTATGCCTTCTACCAAAATATTCCACCCTTCTACTATTTGATCATTATAGTTGACACAAGTCGTCCAATGGTTTATGTATTTGAATGTTTGGTGAGTGATGTTCATGTAAATGTGCATATTTTTACTTTCATATTTAATCGAATTTAATTAAACAAACGAGCATTTATTGTGTTTTAACATGTTTAAACCAAAATTCAAATTAATTTTAATCACCATTCATTCATCTTCATATAGAGAGCAAAGTGTTCATTTTTGTGCATATATTAATTTGAGAAAATTTATTGAAAAATTTCTATGTTATTTTTTAGGAATTTGAATTTAAATTACAAGTGGCTTTATGGAAAATATGCAATGCATAAGAGAAAACAAACGAATGAAGATGAAAATAATTCATTTCCTGAAACATGGAGGACCCCACCTACCCACTTACCATGACGTACAATTAGAAGCTAATGCATGTGCTAATGGAGCTTAGTTCAAGCTAATGATTACTTGGTGGCCACCCTTTCGCAAGGGTAATTTGGGTAGTTTCCAAAAATATGATTAGGGTTTCCAAATATGTATAAATACCACATATGTTCATGCAATCACTTCCTCTCTTCTCTTAGCCACTTCTTAGTTAGTTTAGTTTGAGGCTCACAAATAAAACTATTTTTCTTTTCTATGGCCGCTTAGCCATTTTCTTCTTTCATCTATTTTCCTTTTTATGAAATTTTAATATATGCTCTTTTCGTGTTTGTTTTCTTTCATGCTAGCAGTGTAGATCTTTTATTCATGCAAGTAGATTAGCTCTTATTTTAGTTTATTAGTTCTCATTTTGCTTAGCTATCATTTTCCTACCTCTGTTTCATGTTGCAATCTACATTTGTTGATATGATAACAAATATGAAAGGCTAAACCCCTTTAATTTAGGGGTAGTGAAGCTCTCTAATTATATAGATTCAACATAATTTAATGATCTATGATCACTTTTTGTCCTTAATATTAATATTTGATGTGGTTTAATTTTGTTATTTTAGCTTTGAGTTTGATAGCATATGTTGTTAATACCAAATAGGCTATGCTTAAAAGAACAAAAAAAAAATCATCTCTTTATGTACATATGATTATGATAATGAAGTGATTTTAAAATCAAAATTTGATAATCTATATTTCTAATCAAAAGTTAATAGATCACGCTTAGAGTAAATTTTATTTTTTAATTTCATTGCAATTTTCATGGAAGTTAATAAGTGGTTTAATGGGTGTGTTATAGTTTGATGGTTTATATTGAACTATTTACTAGCATAGATATGCCATACTTATGATAAACACGTCAATTTAACTCGCCAATGACAAAAAAAGAGATCATAATTTCATGCTGTGTTGATTTATATGATCAAGACAATGGATTTATCTCTAAATTGCCTTCAAACTCTCATTTTTTATCAATTAGCTTTTGTTTGTTTTTACATTATTTTTAGCTTCAAACACTCTCAATTTTTGGTTTAATTTGATTGAATAAAATTTTAAAATCGAAACAATTTCCTACGAATCGACCCATACTTGCCACATACTAACATTGTACGTCGTGCATTCGTGATTTTAATTAAAAAATTCGACGATTTTCTAACTCACAGAAAAATAATCGTTAAACAAGTTTTTGACGCCGTTGCCGGGGAATTCATTTGGTTTTATTTTCTATTCTTCATATTATTTTTCGTTGATTTTATTGTATGTTTGTTTTGTATGTTAATTTGCATTTTAAAAAAAATTGGTGTGTATATTTGTTGTGTGATTTTGTTTATGTGCATGCTTTCTAGTTATATTAAAAAAAAATACACGATTTTTGACAAAAAAAACATTTTATTAACTTACACTTGCATTTTGCATCAACATTTTTACATCTACATTTTCTTTTTCTTCTTTCTTTTTGTTTAACATTGATTAAAAAAAAGTATACTGTGCTTCACTGTTGCATTCAAAACCTCGCTACTTGCTGCCACTTCAATGATGTATTCACATCACCATCATCTATGCATCAAGCAAACCCACTTCCTTAACAACACACAAACCTCTCCAATTCCACTTGACTTTTCTTGCCTTCACATGTACCACACAGTCTCTTGCCACTACCTAAATAACAGATCACAAAACAAACTGCCATCCATCACTAACCCTACTACACTGGCTGCCTGACATATCAACCATCGCCTTACTGTCACAACACTTCTACCAGTACTAACATCACTGACAGACCTCAACAATCATCAGCAACTCCCCTTGCTCTTTTCCACTACATCTCACTTCATTCACCCCATACATACAATACACATTGCTCTGTCATCCTCTAAATCACAAACTTCATCAATCCACATCCTTCACGCCACTATGCACTTCATAGATACCCCCTGCACACAGTGCTGCCTCTTCAACCATACAAACTTACATATCTGCATACCCACCAAACCCTATCTCCACGAGTCGCGAACCACTAAAACTGAATCACCGCAGAAATTGATTTTGGGGTTTTTGGTCATTTGGATTTAATTTTCTTTTGGAGCGAACGATAAATTTTTGTCTAGGAATCCATTTCTTTTTTTTTGGAGGGCTTGAGTTGTCTGTTTTTAGGAACGATCAAAATTTGGATTTCGTTTCTTATTGGGTCGGTGTGTGCGGGGTGATAAGTTTATAATGTTTTATTTTATTTTGAATCTTTTTCTTGCTTTATTTTGTTAATGTATCGTTTGTCTTTCCAAAAACATAAAAAAAGAACAAATTATTTTAGGTTTTATTTGTTTTATTTTATGATGGTGTAGTGAATTTGTTTTAGTTCTTAAAAAAAATCGTGTTTGTTTTAATTTGTTTTAATTTTGTTTTCATTTGTCTTAGTATCATTTATTTTGGTTTAGTTTCAATATATATGTATATATAACAACTATATATATCATGTTCAAATTTTCAGGTTGAAGGTGGCAGAAGTGATTGCCAAAAATAAATTGCTTTGCTTGCTTATATAAGAAAAATCACCACTAAATAAAATTTTTTGCAAATAATTCTGCATGCTCTGATATCGTGCCCTCATCTCCTGTTGGTTGCTTGCATTTTAAAAAATTTCAAAAACAAGAACAAAATCATTCGTAGTTGCATTGTTAATACACGTTTAATTTCAGTTTTGCATTTCATCCTAGAATTTTGATTAATAATAACGGTTAGACGTTTTAAGGGTGTCACGAGCTCACCTAGGGCTTAATTGTTTATTGACAAGTTGTCTTCTTTGAAAAAATTACTTTCTTGGTGTCTAGACTACAACAGAGCAATAACTATTTATAACTATTAGGGAGATTCATAAATATTGTATTAGTTGTTTCTTTGAAGGTACTTAAACCTTTGCTGCATTGCTACGGTGATTCTGGTGCACCGATAACTCCTGTCTGTTATCTAACCGAGAACTATCTTGTTGAATTAAGACAAAGTGTGATTATAAAATTTTAGGTTAGGAGCAACTTAGGGTAGAAAATTTGTAATTAAACATTTACATTCATTTAGTTGCATTAGTGCATGCACATTTAAAAAAAAAGTTCAAAATCAAAAAACTATTTTTTTTTTGTAAATATTCCTTTAACTTATTTTTTAGAACTTTTCTTTTGAAATTTTTTCAAAAATAAAAATCCAAAATTAATTAGTTTTTTTTAGAAAAGAAAAACAATCCAAAAAAATTATAAAACATTTTCGAAAACAAAAAAATTGAAAAAAAAACAAAAAAAATCTAAATTCCCTTTTTAAATAAATTCCCTTTGGTAAATGTTTTTTTTTTCCTCTATAAAAAACAGAAAAAAACATTTCGAAAATGTCTGAGTTTCCCTACTCACATGAATTTTACAATAGTTGTGAAAATGAATATAAACCATATAATTTCACTCTAAATACTAATGGATATTTTAGCAACAACTACTGTGTAAATAATTCAAATGTCTAACAACAAAATCAAAATGATGAATAACCCTCAACTCTTGAAAATAACATTGAAATGATCTCGTCTTTACTTGAACCTCTACACAACAAAATCAAAACATAAATGATTTGTGTAATTTATATTTGTGCAATTATTAAAGTCAAAGTTTTCAAATAATCAAATTTGATTTCACTTCACAATTCAAATGATTTCGAGTATAACCCATGCCAATTCAATTTCAAACTTCAAAATGAATTTCAAAATCGAAAGAAAATGGAAACAACTTTTCAAATAATTTGGGCAATGGGAATTGTTTCAAAGATGGTGAAATCTTTTGTTCTCAACAAGCTCAAATCAAAAAAAATTCAGGTTAATAATTATAAATTTGATTTTATTGAGCAAACGAATGATATTTACAATGATCACATGGATCTGTTGTTTGAAACGTATATGAAACAACGTGAAAAAAAAAATCAAATTTCAACGTGTACGAGTCAAATGATAATCCACCTTTTACCAAAACTGGCGATTTTCAAATAACAGCTTTTGAGATTGAAAATCACGATCTTAGAAAAGTTGTTGAAAATACGGTAATTGAGTTGGATTTCAATTCTTCTTATAATTTGAACCAAATTTGACATTCAATCTTCCTTTCTCTGATTTCGAAAATTTGAATACAACAACTTTGGATTTTGTAATTGATACTTGCAACGAAGTTGTTGATAATCCAACAAAGGAAGACGAATTTAATGAACATGAGCATTTTGGACTTTTCGATGATGAGTTGTTGAATTCTAAGGGAAAGAGTTAAATCACCATTTTCATTTTGAAACCAATAATTCTGAAGGAGTTTTCAATGATAAGTTTGAATTTCATTTTGGCAAAAATAAACTTGAATTTCAACCAATTGTTTTATCAACCTCAAAAATCATCAAAAACAAAACAACTCAAACGACTTTTAATAAAACGACATTCATTTTTCCAAATTGACATTCAACTTCGAAATCTTTTATGGTTTGGTTTTCTACGCTTGTGTTGTGTCTCTCATGCTTGGCGAGGCAAATAAATTGGTCTTTGGAAGACCTTTTCATTTACTCTTTGTCGATATACTTTCTGATATCGTGTAAATAATAACTGTTTCAGTTTGATGTAAATATGATCATATTTTTATTTTTATTTTTCTCCTTTCACTTGGGTTGATTGTGGAGGCAGTCAAAACCAAGTGTGGGGGAGGCTCATTTTATTTTTTATTTTTTTTGCATTTCCTTTCCAAAACTAAAAAAAATTCCATAAACAATTTTTTTTAGCATATTGATTTACTTTTAAAGAAACACTATAAGATAAATATATGGTTTTGGTTATTAAATTGAAATTTTTGAAAATTTATTTGTCTCAACAAAAATAAAAATAAAGTTTGATTATAGATAACTATGGTTTAACTAGTTATAGGAAGGTCTATGGTGATAATTATGAAGTCTATTTTAATTGAAATCTTTGTTTAAAAATAAGAGGTGAATTTAAAGTAAAGGATATAACATTTTTTATATTCTAACTTAAATCATGCGAAAATGATTTTGCAAAACTCTCTCTTCGACACACATATATATAAACACAACAACAACAATAATTATATTTGTATATATGTATATATATGTTTTATTAACACATTACAAGAAAGTATGTTATTAATAACGCCATTCAATAACACCTTATTCTAAAGCGTTATTGATTAAATTTAATTATTTATTTTAGTTACTTGGTTTGTTCTCTTCTCTTCTTTGTTGACGTAACGCATACTCAATTGTTTACACACGTAACACCCCAAAACAAAATTACCCCTCCCAAAATTTTCATTTCCCTCTCAAAACACTTAATCGTTCTCGTCTTCCTCCCAAAACCCTAAATTTTCGTCTCCCTCCTCATCACTCGCCATCGCTCTTAAGGTGTTCCAACTTCACTCATCGTTCACCATAGCCACCTCCGATCTCCGCTCATCGCTCTTCAGCAGTTCCTAAGTCGAAATGTCCAGAACCCTTGAATTATCTGCTTGGATTTCTAGGTTAGCAATTTCTAGGTTATGTTTATTATTATCCCACCTTTTGATCAAGGCTGGAATATCAACAAATTTGCAAGGAACGATGGATATTGGGATTGGAGATCGATTGGAATCAAGGCTGCAATCGATGTCGTCAAAATTTGGTTGAGCTCCGACCGGGACGGAATCGATTAGAGATGATGATGAGGACTAAGAGAGGCTATGTTTCAAATTTCAGGTTAATCGGAGTTCGTATGAAGGAGATATGATCGATGCAAGGTAGGAAGAGCATGATGTTCGTATCCATCGGCACACAGGGATGGTTCGTATCGATACATTTCGTATCGATCAGGTAGTTGGTGTTTCGTATCGATCGACAGAAGTTCGACTCGATGGGGTTCGCATCGATCAGGTTTTGGTTCAACTCGATGGTTTCGTATCGATCAGGATGAAAAGAAGCGGCATGTCTCGAATCTATACTCTCGTATCGATAGCAGAAGGATTTGGCACTTCGTATCCATCAGGTAAAGCTTTCTTCGTATCCATCAGGTAAGGTCTCGCTCATATCCATCCTGAGGATGAGCTTCGTATCCATCCTCCGCTCCATCACAACCACTTCGTGTCGATAACCCCCATGGTCGTTTCGTATAGATCAATTCGTGAATGATCGATGCGAAGTGTGCTCCTGGAATCGATGCAAAGAGAAACATGAATCGATGAGTACGAGCATGCCGTTGCGAAGTTATGGATATGGACGAAGCATAAAACATGGATGCAAGTCCACGTCTCCAGGAAGGAAGCGTTCAACTCGGCACCCAAAGTGGATCAACCCAGGAATTACGCGACACGTCACCGCACGCGCACGTGCTTCTATCAAGTCGAACGGGATGGATTTGAACCAATGGATACGAACGCAACAGCACTCACGAAAATGTAACTCGTATCGATCGTATCTCCCAAACCGCTGATCCAAATGCAATGAAATTTTCACAGAAGCTTCCATATATGGTAAACAATGCTCCTGCCAAGTTTCAGCTCGATTGGATCATTTTTTGATGGATACGAAATCATTTTGTATCGATCACAGATCGAGTCGAAACTTGGTGGGGTCGGTCGCGTGGGCCCACTCACGTGCCAGAAAAAGTCTCCCGAAGTTTGAGCGCGATCTCAGCCTCCTGCGCCTATAAATAGCCCCCTGAAGCCTACAGAAAGGGGATCTTTTTGCATGCTCAACGTCCAGACTCTGCTGGATTCATTTCTACATTTCAATACAACTATTGTACTCGAAATTCATTCATTGCTACTGCTGTAATCATCTGTAACCAGCAAGGATAATCAATAAAGGATAAAACTTTGAAGTGGACGTAGGCCGGAGATAGCCTAACCACTATAAATCTTGTGTCTCTGTTCATTGTTTCTGAATTATTGTTTGTTATTTGCTGAGATCTGATATTTATACTTGAATATCGCTGATTTATGTTCATACACTGGTGCTTTCATGGTATTTGGAGTTTGTGACCATTTTTGGCGCAAACATTTTGGCGCTTTCACTGAGAACGACTGGCACCCGCTACATCGGATTGAAGTTGAGATTTGAAAGGCTTGAAAGATTCAGATTTAGAGAAAATGACTAGACAAAACAGTAGAAGGTAGAGGGCTGAGAGAAGCCAACGGGAAGGAAGTCAAGGAGCGTCCTCCGGAGCTGGAGAAGGACAAGCTTCGATTTACATCACCAGAGATGAAATGAAAGATATGGCGAATTCATTGCAAGAGAGGTTGTTGAAGAGTCAACGGGATATGATGCAGACTTTCTTCGAATAGATGAGAGCTGCAGGGATGCAGAACTTAGGACCAGCCACAGCGGCTGTTAATGTGGAACAAGGAGCTAGGGTTATGGAACCCAATGGAGGACAGAATAAAGAACCGGAAGGCGATCAACGAGGGCTTGGGGGCAGGCTCGCAGGATCCAACACAAGAGGACCTTTGGAAGGAGTTCAATAGGCTAGCCAACGTTGCTGCTAATGAGCCACATGAAGAATATGTGCCGGAGTTCCCTGGGGGGCATGGAGGACAACCCTTGACAGACAATGCTGGATTGGTAGAGATAATTAGGAAAACTATACGTGGAGGCTTGACCAATAGAGACTTGGAAGGAGTGAACATGAGTCCGTTTACTCGGGAAATCAGGATAGCTCAGAATCCACCTAAGTTCAAGCTACCAACGTGGAAGTATATGATGGCAGGGCTGATCCGACTGATCACTTGATGAGGTATACTAGACACATGGAAGTGCTGGGGGCATCGGAGGAAGTGATGGCTCAATGCTTCCCTTTGTACTTGACGGACTTAGCTGCAATGTGGTTTAGGCAGTTGGAGGAAGGATCGATCAGGACTTGGAGGGAATTGGTGGATAGGTTTTTGCGGCAGTTTCGGATCCATATCAAGAGACCAAAGAACGTGATGACATTAACGTCGGTAAAACAAAGGACGGATGAATCGCTTAGAGCTTTTCTAACTCGATTCAATGCTGCAGTTGCTTCGGTGGATCGGCCGGATCCATCGATGATTTTAATGGCGGCAGTGTCAGGAGTCAGGGAGGATTCGGATTTCAAGGTATCTTTGATACGAGACCCACCATTGGATCTCGAGGAATTCTTTCACGAAGCTGAGAGGTTCCTCCGTCAAGAGGATGCATGTGCGGATTTAAAGATGAAGGAAGTAAATGCGACTGAGGGTGGAGGACCATCCAGCAAAGGTTCGGATAAAGATAAAGGAAAAAGGAAGTTGGACGATGATTCTGGTAAAGCTAGGAAGCGATGGAAGGATCCAAAGTTTTCCACATACACAGGATTGAACGAGACGCTGGAGCGGATATACCTGGATACTCGGAATCGCCTTCCCTATCGAAGGCCGGCTAGGAGAAAACCATCAGAACGGGAGAGGGCGTCAGGAAGGCACTGTCTCTTCCATGATTTGGATGGACATGATACCAACAGCTGCAGGCACTTAAAGGACATAATTGAGGAGCGTGTAAGGAATGGACAATTAAGGCAGTATGTTGGGACACGGAATGCAGCGGTGGAGCAGGAGTAGCCACCGCCTACCTCACGCCATGATGATGTGAGGCCCAGGAATGATGGTCGATTGGTTATCAATTGACCGAGATAATATGAAATAAGTAACAATCTACTGACAAACGGCAAAATCATTTACACGTGTATGAGGACGGAGATAGCCCCTAGGCATGCTCTGAATAATGGTAAACCGCGATGCTATGGTTTGTGAAATTGTCTTTTGCTTTCGGATTGGACACTAATTTTTCTGTTTTGGTTTTGGAGTTTGGATTGAACCCCTGGTTTTGTTTGCTTTCTGATTTGGATTTTCGCTTGGATGATTGTTTTCTGTTTTGGATGCTGGTTTGGATTTCTGATTTTCTGGTTTTGGATTTTGGATTGGATTTTGATTGGATTTTTATCTGGTTTTTGATAAAAGGTCGTCGGGTATGGATTATGCCTGGCAAGGGGTGAGTCGCTTTGCCCGAACGTGGTAAATTGACTCATTCAGGTCGTTGAGTATTGATTATGCTCAGCAAGGGTCTGGAGTGACCAGGATTCGGCCTAGGACTTAGGCCCTGTATTATCGATTATTGTTTCAGGTTGTCGAGTATGGATTATGCTCGACAAGGGTCCGGAGAGACCAGGATTCGGCCTAGAACTTAGGCCTTGTATTATCAATTATTATTTTCAGGTCGTTGAGTATGGACTATGCTCAGCAAGGGTCCGGAGAGACAAGGATTCGGCTTAGGACTTAAGCCGTGGCATTGTACAACGTCGGAGGACACTGGACCACGGTCATCAAGTGTGGATTGCGCTTGGTAAGAACCCAGAGAGGTTAGCTCAACGTTCAGGGATACTGGACCACGGTCGTCAGGTGTGGATTGCGCTTGGCAAGAGCCCGGAGAGGTTATGGATTTGGATATCGACCTGGAGAGGTCCTGGATTCGGTTATTGGCTATTGGATAAGGATGGATTAGGACTCGGTTGTCGAGTTCGAATGGACAGGGAATTGGCTATGGACTTCGGATATCGGATTCGGAACTATTCAAAACACGTCTTCTTATCACAAGACATGTTTTGGGGGCCAAATGTTATCCCACCTTTTGGTCAAGGCTGGAATATCAACAAATTGGCAAGGAATGATGGATATTGGGATTGGAGATCGATTGGAATCAAGGCTGCAATCGACGTCGTCAAAATTTGGTTGAGCTCCGATCGGGACGGAATCGATTAGAGATGATGATAAGGACTAGGAGAGGCTATGTTTCAAATTTCAGGTTAATTGGAGTTCGTATGAAGGAGATATGATCGATGCAAGGTAGGAAGAGCATGTTGTTCGTATCCATCGGCGCACAGGGATGGTTCGTATCGATACATTTCGTATCGATCAGGTAGTTGGTGTTTCGTATCGATCGGCTTCGTATCGATCGGCAGAAGTTCGACTCGATGGGGTTCGCATCGATCAGGTTTTGGTTTGACTCGATGGTTTCGTATCGATCAGGATTGAAAGAAGCAGCATGTCTCGAATCGATACTCTCGTATCAATAGCAGAAGGATTTGGCACTTTCGTATCCATCAGGTAAAGTTTTCTTTGTATCCATCAGGTAAGGTCTCGCTCGTATCCATCCCGAGGATGAGCTTCGTATCCATCCTCCGCTCCATCACAACCACTTCGTATCGATAACCCCCATGGTCGTTTCATATCGATCAATTCGTGAACGATTGATGCGAAGTGTACTCCTGGAATCGATGCAAAGAGAAACACGAATCGATGGTTACGAGCATGCCGTTGCGAAGTTATGTATATGGACGAAGCATAAAACATGGATGCAAGTCCACGTCTCCAGGAAGGAAGCGTTCAACTCGGCACCCAAAGTGGATCGACCCAGGGATTACACGACACGTCACCGCACGTGCATGTGCTTCTATCGAGTCGAACGGGATGGATTCGAACCAATGGATACAAACGCAACAGCACTCACGAAAATGTAACTTGTATCGATCATATCTCCCAAACCGCTGATCCAAATGCAATAAAATTTTCACAGAAGCTTCCATACATGGTAAACAATGCTCCTGCCAAGTTTCAGCTCGATTGGATCATTTTTTGATGGACACGAAATCATTTCGTATCGATCACAGATCGAGTCGAAACTTGGTGGAGTCGGTCGCGTGAGCTCACTCACGTGCCAGAAGAAGTCTTCCGAAGTTTGAGCGCGATCTCAGCCTCCTGCGTCTATAAATAGCCCCCTGAAGCCTACAAAAAGGGGATCTTTTTGCCTGCTCAACGCCCAGACTCTGCCGGATTCATTTCTACATTTCAATACAACTATTGTACTCGAAATTCATTCATTGCTACTGCTGTAATCATCTGTAACCAGCAAGGATAATCAATAAAGGATAAAATTTTGCAGTGGACGTAGGCCGTAGATAGCCGAACCACTATAAATCTTGTGTCTCTCTTCATTATTTCTGATTTACTGTTTGTTATTTGCCGAGTTCTGATATTTATGCTTGAATATCGCTGATTTGTGTTCATACACTGGTGCTTTCGCGGTATTTGGGGTTTGTGACCATTTTTGAGGCAAACACTTATTAACTGTTTTAATTCGACTTTATCATTTGGCTACGATTTTATTTACGTTCAAATTCATTAGGAATTGCAGTATATTCTTTAAAACTTTATGTAAGGATGTTTATATGCATAAGCTAACTTCTAATACTTGTGTTAATTAGCAAGGTTTATGCCGGGATGAAGAAATGAGTGCAAAATTTGTGTTAATTAGCAAGGTTTATATGTAGCGGTGTTATGATTCAGGAGGAAATAGTGTGCCAACTATTTTTTTATTAAGTATCTCGCCTTTACTAGATTACCCAAGTATGTTTTAAGTCAGTTTCTTTAAGCTTGAGCTTGCTTTAAGTAATTACCGGTTATTAATGGAGTGTTCTTGAAATGGAAAACAGCATAATTTTTTACAACATTGTGTAAAGGAAAATTCATATATTATAGTGTGTGGTTTATATTTTTGAAAAATTCAATTTCTTTGATGTCTTTTTATTCCCACTCACCATTACATACTCGAATCAAGTCATTCCACTCCGTTCTTAAGACAACTTCATCAAACTATTTCAAAGTAATAAATCCTAATCATTTCTTTATCGGTTTAATTTTATGATCTCTTACTCATATAATATGGGTAAATCTACGAAGCTACTCATTATATCTAAGTTACATAAATTCAAATTTTTTACATGTATAAATAAAAATTATTCTAGTTTCATTATTCTATTCTTGAACAAAACCTTCACAGTGAATGAATTGTGGATTTAGTGAGCTACCGTCTACATATTAAATTGATTCATCTCTACAGAAAATGTCTTGGTTACTTTTCCCTCTTCTTTGAAGATCCATGACGGTTCAGTAAAATCAGACTGATCTAATAATAAATGCTAGATCTGTTGTCAATGTCACTCTATTGCCTGTCTTTTGCATTCTGGATCATGTCGAAATGCATGGAACTTGACAAAGCTCTTCTCGTTCGTGGTCTTATGTTCAAAGCAGAGTATGGTTGTTGTTGTGTCGGAAGTTCTCTAGATTAAACATAAACTCCGAGAAGGTAAGCTCTTTGCCTCTAATTTTTTTTTAATGTATGCTTGTTGGATTACTTTCTTTTAGTCTTCAATGAGTAGAATTTGTCAGACTTCTACAGACATGTATAATACTGGTAAACTCTCGCATTGCTTTCATAGCATGTATACCTGATTAAACTTGTGATGACTATATCAATTAGATTGCTATAAAATTGGTATGATGATTATTCGGTAGGATTAAGTTGAAAATCTTTGTTATATTATTGGATGCTTGAAATTGGATGTACGATTTGTGTTTGATATTTGACTAGAGCTGATTCGAATAGCTGCAGTTGAAAAAAAACGTGCTTCTGTCTTTATTTTCACGAAACAAAGATCATATGTTAAGCCAGTATTGTTCTTCCATTGTAACACTTTATTTTTTTATGTTTAATTTGTTCTTTCTATCTTGAAGAGCACATAGAGACATTTTAGGTACATGATTGTTGTTCCAAATGTGCTTGCACCAATCATCTTCCGTGTATTTGGTTCTGATGCTTTCCCATGCTAATCTGAAACTAACTATGAAATAGTCGCCAACTATTTTTGATACCAATGCAAGATAAGTTATACAAATGGGTATCACCATGTCTGAATGTGATTACTTGTAGACTTTTATTTGGGAAGTAGACATGTAGCAACAATAATTGAAATGTGCTAAGTGCTAGTTCAATGATTAAGTGCATATTTATTATGGCAGGGGTATCTTAATTGGATATGGTATGAGCTGCTTTTCTCAACTGTTCTTTTGATTTCTTCCCGCGTTGTAGCAAATGTCTGACTGGCACAATCATGTCTTTTTATGTATAAATTTATTTTGAGATGTACAAATAAATACTTAACGGATTATTCCATTTCTATTTTCAATTAATAATATAATTCTGTTAAGGATCAATTTGCAATGCTAGCCGATACGAAACTAGGTTTCATTTTTAGTTAGCAAACACTCCGGACATGATATACTCATTTTAATTTAGTAATGAAGATTGGATTTAACAATAAAATATTTGATGAGAAAATAAAATAAAAATAAACACACATCTTCAGTTGAATGATTCATGTACAATTAGGTGTTTTCGTAAATATTTTATGATTCATGTACAATTAGGTGTTTTCACAAATATTTTACCTTTGCATTCCTGTGAACATATTTTACATATGAGTTACCACACTACTGAACAAGAAAAATATTTTGCACAACGATATTTGATCTAATCAGCATAATATTGTCAGATGTACTAGGTAAGAAAATTTTCATTTTAATCGATTGATTCTCTGAAATTTTATGTTACTAACAGTAAATGGCATCCTTAATCACATACATACTGTATATACAAAGTGCATTAAAGTTGAACAAGGAGAGGTTTGAAATTGATAGAATTTTTTGTGTATTTTTCGTTAGGTTGTTAATATGCTATTGTTTCATAATTTCACATTAAAGTCAGCCCACTTTTTTCCCTACATCTTAGCCAGGCATCATCATTTTAACGCACCTTTCCCCTTATATCATCCCATCCCAAAACCAAAGAACAGAGAAGAGAAAAAAAGCTCAGAAGAAGGGGACAAAACAATCAGAAAATAGTTGAGAAAAATATATCAAACTTGTTCCTCTGAATTTATATTCTTCAATTTAGAATTTTTTTGCATCTACGTAACCTTTTAAGCCATCTTCAAAATAACAGTGTCTTATCAAGGGCAACGCCTTAGTGTGGTCCCCAAAGTAACAATGCTTGGTGTGATGAAGGACAGTCTAATGGATGCCACCCGTGGCCATGCTCACCTCAAGAAAATAAGTCAGATGCCTTAACTGTCCAGTTTTGCCCTAACCGAAGCTATATATGTAGCTGGTGACAACATCAAACACGATGTTCTTGAAAATGTTCGATCTGCCTCTGTTCGTGTCCGCTCCAATCAAGAAAACGTTGTTGGAGTTAAGCTTCTAGCATTTGAGCACTACATAGATTATTCACTACCTGATTCAAAATCATCTAATGATTTGACTGGTCTTTCACGTGGTGAGCAGTAGATACAAGCATGCCGCGCGTCGCACATCAAGCATTTGAAGTGTTGGTACAGCTGGCTTCACTTCAGACGTCTTTCTTGACGTTGGGTGAAGCAATTAAGACTATAAATAGGAGGGTTAATGCATTGGAGAATGTTGCTAAACCCAGGTTAGAAAACACCATTAATTTTACTTATATCAAGGGGAAGATTGATGAGTTAGAGAGAGGATTTCTTTAGGCTAAAGAAAATACTATTTTCCGTTACTATTTCGAGAGTTGCCTGAAGGAGTGCTTGATGATTTATCTTCTAGTTAAGTTCTTGAAAGTAACACAGAAGAAGAATTTGTAGGTCTGGTTAAGCTTCTTCTTCTAACACATGCAGCATTTTTGAACTAGGCTGTTAATTTAATGGCTGATGTCATTGAAGAAGAAAAATTGAACAAGATGAATGCAAGAAACGTTGCCATGATTTTCGCCGAAACATGACCAAGGTTACTTTCCACTATTTTTTCCTTTAGGAATACAAATCAACGGTCTCATTTGGAAAACTAAATAAAAGTGCCTCTTTCATCAGATGTCTAATTCTTTAACAGCACTAATGCATGTTGTCCAAGTAATGAATTTAATTAAAGCTTTAATTAAACACATGCAACATTATAGAAAAATCTAATAAGCTTCTAACAATTAATTATGTTGATAATAATAATAATTGTTTAATTAATAAATTAACTAATAATAATTTAATAATAATAATAATAACAACAAAAATCATAATAACAACTAACAAATTAAGTTTATAAAAATAAACTAAGTTTCGTAACAATTACCTAAGTTTATAATAATTAATAACAATAATAATATTAATAATTATAAAATATTAACCCTTAGCTAAGTTTTATAAAAATTTACTAAATTTATATAATAAATATAATACTAATAATCAAAATAAATTAACTAAGTTTATAAAAATTAACTTCATTAATTAAGTTTTATAAAAATTAACTAATCTTATAATAGTAACAATAATTGAAAATTAACAAATTAACAAATTTTATAAAAACAACAATAAATTAACAAAAAAAGTTGTGTAAAAATTAACTAAGCTTATAATAATAATACTACTAATAATAAATGAACTAAAATTATAAAAATTAACTTCATCCATTATGTTTTGTAAATTTTAATAAGTTTATAAAATTAACTAAGTTTATAATAATAAAAATAATTTAATAATGTTTATGATAAATCACTAAGCTGGTAATAATAATAATAATTAACTAATTTATGAAAATTAACAAAGTCTATAACAATAATACTGCTAACAAAAAAAAAATCATAATAGCAATATTAACAACTAACAAAGTTGCCATGTCTTGTGAAGTTCAGTTGTTAAGTAATTTAAAATGTATTTTTATACCCTCTAATGGCTCCTTTCTTAATCGGCATACAAGCAGATTCATTACCGAGGTAGAAATGTCAACATTGGCAGTTAATTTCTATTTAAATGTTACAAAGTACACCAAAAATCACACAGTACTTAAATATACACCACATTTTACATACACCAATTTAATCATTATATCACAATAACGTTCCTAATTAGCTCATAAAGAAAACAACTCTTATTCTTTTCTTACTCTTAATTCACTGAAACTCTAGATACCTGTCGCAAACTAATTTAGCCACGAGCCCTTCAATTTAGATTTTATACATGACAATGGGTAGATTGTGGAATATCTGGAAATGGGAGCAAATAATTCAGTGCAAATCTTTTATAATTCACATTTGTCGGCAAGGATAGTGCTGGGTTGGACATTATAAGCCTTGTAGTATAGTTGAATCCATTTAGACTTCAGCAACCGTGTATAAAGTTGCCATTCTTACCTGTAGCAAATTTTCTTCATTTTCAAGGTTAAGCTATAATACAATTCAGTAACATAAATTTGAAACTTTGTCAAGTTAGTTTAAAAACTGAAACAAAAACTACTAACATCGATGTCTTCAATTCTATTCTGGATCCTCAATTTCTTTTATTAAATTTGAAGATGGCTGTTATGGTATTTGTTTTAGTTTAAGTGTGTAGCCACTAGACAATTTTGCGCCACGGTTCTCTTTAAGGAGAATGTAAGTTTTGGTCTACAAATAAAAGTTTTTTTAAAAAAAATCCATTGTTTTATTGTATATGTAAATACGTAAGTACTTATATAACTTGGGTTTTACATTGTAAAATATTGCTGTTTTTAACAGCCGTGTATGTGGAAACCAACATGGGTTGATTAGAAGTATGGGATCATGTGCCACAGGCAATGCTTCCGAGAAAATGCCAAAGAGATTGGCTTCATCAAGGTATATTTACATTCATTTAAACTCGTGCTATATTGATATAACTGTATGTTCTTTTCATATATTCTAAATGCTCGTGATAAAATATGTAATTTAAAATTGTAGTATCATTAAGAAAGCCTGCTACTAGAAGCATGGAGATGGATCCCTGGGTATATTATCAGCATTGTTTCTTATCGGGGTTTATATTTTGTGAATCTAATCTTGTTTTGCTTTTCAATTTCTATGTGCGTTTCTTGATTATGTATTGAACTTTCTATTTGCTTCTTGAATATGCCCTGAGAAAGTGTTGAAATTTTATATCGTTTTACATGGATTATATTATTTTTTGCTTTTTCAGATTTGTCATCTGAATTATATATTTGAAACTATAAATAAATATATATTAGAAATATAGGCTCCATACAAGAAAACCGATAAAGCTGCCCCAACAATAGTATATATTAGAAATAGTATATCTGGTTAACGATCACAATGGTTTTCACGTTTGGTGTAGGCCTCAACAAGTGCATTAGATTAGTTTCTACTGTATGCAATAACATAAAGAAAGGTACTAGCGTAAGTTATTTATTTATTATGTATTGTTGTTTTTACCATAATGGTGTCGGTACGTGCCACTGCTTAATTTCTTGGTATTGATTGGAATGTTAGACACTGGATAAAACTAGACTTCTTTGGTTTCAGCTGCAGAAAGACACTAAACAACTGCTAAGCCAGTCATACATGATTGCTTCAACATTTTAACTTATTATACATACTTTCAATTGCAAATGATTGTTTTCTTTCTCTAATTTCAGAAGAACTCAGGGCTAAGAGAAAGTAGCAACTGAAGAAAGACAATGCTGCTAAAATAAAACCCTTGGTAGATGAGGTACTACACAATCATCCTTGCTCTTTGTTACTTGATCCAAATGATCTAGTTGTAAATATTGATCCTTTGGTTTTGTTTGTTGAAGTTTGATATACCACTTTCTTTGTTGTTTCTTTCTTTTTTCTTCTTCTTTTTATTTTTTTCTATTTTTTAAAATTATTTTTTGCCTGGCACAAGTTATCAAGCGGGAAGTTAAATCAAGTACATGTTATACTTCCTTTTCTATTCTGAATATATCAAAATTCTAAATTATCTGACCTTCATGAGCTTATCCATTAAACCATAGTACAATACACATTAAAATTTAATCAATCTTGCCTTCACGAGGTTATCTTTGGCTTACTGATCGACTACTAGGTATTTTCTTTATGTGCAATTTCCCTATCGTCTTTATAATTGATTGCAGGTATAGCCTAGCATAATCATATGATTGAACATTTTGTTTATGGTCATTTTCTTCGGTACTGAATGTTGAAACCATGAGGAAAAAATCATGGCTGTTTGAATACACTCGCTATCAACTTAATGATTGCAATCTTATTGCTCAATCAAAAATATAGATTCATTTAAATGCATACGTGCGTGCACACACAAATGCTGACATACCTATTGTTCACCAGCCCGTACACATATGCTAAATCTTAGTATTCTCAAATATTTAACTACAAATATACTTCGGGAACTGTTATCAATATGTACTTTAGCTGCAATGGTTATGGTTATCGATACATTTGGTAAAAATTTAAACTAAATATGCATATGAAATTTATTAACAGGGGAGGTATGAACAATAGTATGATCAATCAACAGGCTTCCAGCAGCAGCTTAAAATCAAAGTTAGAGAAATATTAACTGACCAAGAATGGCGTAGGAGGAAAATGCCAACGAGGGTATTGTCAGTCATCTATTTTGTCCTCAATATGATTACTTTATGGGTTTAAGCTATTATTTTAGCTATGATATTGTTCTATGTACAGATATCAAAAGAGGAAGGATGCCGGAAGAAAGATGAAGAGGAAACAAAGGAGATGTGGAAAAGAAAACGCGAACATGAGGAATACTGGGAAGGGACAAGGGAACAACGGGTACGTTTATAGTTATTAGCAGTTAAAATCATATTGTATGTAATATGAGTAATTCATGCATACATGTACTTACATTCAATCACCACATATTGCAATTAAAATTACTAGTCTGCAAAATGTATGTACACTGTCCTGTTAAGGTAACAATTGTGTTCTTTCTGCAAACATACTACTCCATTTCAAAACCTTTTTCAAGATTTGGCTTAGAACTTGAATTTAGTGTAATTCTGGTATGTCTTTTCTCCTTGACAATTCGCATAAAAGTTTTCCTTTTTTTTTTGGTTCATGCCTTTTTCATATAGATCAAAGTTAACTTCATATAGTGTTTGCAAAAATGAAATCCAATATATGTTTGCAAAAGCATAGTCCAATGTTGATCCTCACTAATTTCATTTTTTAAGACTCCGTTGTGCTTTTAGGTGTCCAGTTGGCGAGATTTTATGAAAGTACGAAAGAAGGTAAAGAAGCAATTTTATTTTTCAAGATTATATAGCATATATATGTTATTGATGATAAGATTTACGTTCTTTGGTTTCAAGAACTACTACCAATGACCGAAGACATATATGAAGAAAGGTTTTGAGCGGTTCAAGTTGTTAGTGATGCATTTAGTACTTGTAGATGCTAACATTGAACTATGTTGTCTTTTGTTATCATGAATATGTATGGAATTTGGTAACTCATGTATTGAACTTATTTTTTTGTTAGTTGATACTTTATTTTGTTATCATGAATATGCGTTACATTTGCCGATTATTATATATTTTTCGTTCATACATTGTTCAAATTGTTATCTTTTTAAAAAAGATTTATTGTGATTGTTGTTATTAAAGTGTAATAGTGGGATGCGTCAAATATATAGTAAATTAAAGCATAGCTCCTAAAAAGCGTTATAATTATATGATATAAGTATTATAAAAAGATAATGCAATGTGTGAGGCTACTGTCAAAGGATAGTAGCAAATAGTGTTGTTGTATGCACACATTTTATAGCGGTATATATATGATGCAAATTGATGAGAAATATACTATAAATATGTTGATATATAGCGTGAAATAGGCGCTATAGGTAACTATTTTATGACGGCTATATTATGCTATGAATCATGCTCTTTTTTAGCCGTTTTTTATGTATTATAAATGTGCAATTCTTATTTATAACATGTCGATATACAGTGTTTATCAAATCGCTATAGTTATGTTTAATAGCGGCTATATGCCGCTATAAAAGACTGTTTTTCTTGTAGTGACACCTAAAGTCGATAGGTGTTCACACACAAGTGTGTTTACTTGCCATACTCTTTATCCTTCTCACGTAAGCTCGAAAGGTAGCGCACGATCAGTATATCCGGCCTCAGTTTATCTAAATTAGGTGTTTGTATATAAAAACTCTTTCATTAATAATGCTTACAGTCTATAGGTGTTTACACTTGTGTGTTCACTCGTCATGCTCTATATTCCCCTTACGTAAGCCCGAAAGGCAGTGCATGTGTAATATATTCGGCCTCAGTTTTTTGAGTTAGGCATATGAAAATATTGTTTAT
This sequence comes from Allium cepa, assembly GCA_030765085.1. Lineage (NCBI taxonomy): Eukaryota > Viridiplantae > Streptophyta > Magnoliopsida > Asparagales > Amaryllidaceae > Allium > Allium cepa. Next base: position 19,345,030 of record CM060941.1, read on the forward strand.
ATCAATAAAATATTCAAAAAAAATAGAAAGGTAAGCAATTGAAATATAAGCACTATTTTTACTTATTTGATTTGACTTGTTATTCAAAAGAAATGAAAATACCACTTTAAAAAACTTTGATAATCAACTAAGGATTTATTTCATTGTTGCACTATTTTATCAACCGAAACAACTAGCCAAACTATAGTCTATTTGGTATGATAGCTTAGTTTTTATTGGAAATTTTGACAAGTAAAATGACTAAAATTTCATAATGATGACCAAAACCTATATTTAGCTTATTCGTATCGATTTGAAAGTAAATCCTTCATTTGTAAATATTTTTAGAAACTTACATTCATAACTTTGTAAATAAATCTTGCATTTAGGAATTTTTCGTTCTACATTAGGATTTTGTGAGCAGTATCCACTGAAAACCCTCATGAGAAAATACTAGTCCTACTAAGGACATCTAGAGGTTTAACGGCTTGTTGCATATGCTTAATGCAATCGTGTTTCCTATGAAAACGGATTAATCTTAGTTTTATTTTGTTCAAGGACCAATAAAAAGATAAGCGTGGGGGTATATGATGTGCGCGTAAATGTGCATATTTTTACTTTCATATTTAATCTAATCTAGTTAAATAAATGAGCATATAGGGTGTTTTAACATCTTTAAACCAGAATTCAAATTAATTTCAAATCATTATTTATTCATCTTCATATATGGGCAAAATGGTCATTTTTGTGCATATATTAATTTGAGAAAATTTATTTGGAAATTTCTATGTTATTTTTTAGAAATTTGAATTCAAATTACAAGTTGCTTCATGGAAAATATGCATGCACAAGAGAAACAAAGGAATGAAGATGGAAATAATTCACTTTATGAAACATGGAGGACCCCACCTACCCACATACCATGATGTACAATTAGGAACTAATGCACATGCTAATGGAGCTTAAAGTCACATGCATATTTAAGTGGAGGATTAGTTCATGCCAATGATAATTTGGTGGCCACATTTTCTCAAGGGTGGTGGTTTGGGTAGTTCCTAAAAATATGAATAGGGTCTCCAAACATGTTTAAATACCCCATATGTTCATGTAGTCCCTTCCTCTCCTCTTAGTCTCTTCTTAGTTAGTTTAATTTGAAGCTCACAAATAAAAACTCTCTTTATTTTCCATGGCTACTTAGCCATTTTCTTCTTTCATGTATTTTTCTTTTTACGCAATTTTAATATGTGCTCTTTTCTTGTTTATTTTCTTTCATGTTGGTAGTGTAGATATTTTATTCATGCAAGTAGATTAGCTTTTATTTTAGTTTAATTAGTTCTCCTTTTGCTTAGCTTTCGTTTTCCACTTTTTGTTTCATGTTGCAATCTACATTTGATGATATGATAACAAATATAAACCCTTTCAATTTAGGGGTAATGAAGCTCTCTAATTACGTAGAGTTAACATAATTTGATAATCTATGATCTCTTTTTGTGCTTAATATCAATATTTGATGTAGTTTACTTTTGTTGTTTTAGCATTGAATTTGATAGCCTAAGTTGTTGACACCAAATAGGCTTTGCTTAAACAAACAAAAACACAAATATCTCTTCATCTACATATGATTATGGTAATGAAGTGATTTAAAATCAAAGTTTGATGATCTATATTTCTAATCAATAGCTAATAGATCACGCTTATAATAGATTTTTTTTAATTTCATTGCATTTTTCATGAGAATTAAGAAGTGATCTAATGGGTGTGTTATAGTTTGATGGTTTATATTGGGCTAATTCATAGCTCAAATATGCCATACTTATGATAAACAAATCAACTAAAATCACTAATGACCAAAAAAAGAGATGATAATTTCATATTGTGTTGATTTATGTGATCAAGAGAGTGGATTTATCTCTAAATTGCTTCAAACTCTCATATTTTTATCTATTAGCTTTATTAGTTTTTACACTATTTTTAGCTTCAAACACTCTCAATTCTTTGTTTAATTTGATTGAATAGAAATTTTAAATCTAATAATTCCCTACGGATCTGCTCGTACTCGCCACGTAGTAACATTGTATGTCGTGCGCTTACGATTAATTTTAATTCAAAAATTTCAACGGTTTTCTAACTCATAGAAAAACTATAGTTAAATAGTGAGTCTAAGGTTTTTTCTACGATCGATATCAAGATAGGTCTGTGATTGCTAACTCCTAAGGGAGAATATCTTACGTTGTAGTATTGTAATTTATCTTCTAGTTGATATTGAAAAAGACTCTGTCATCTTTGTTATTATGTTTTTATGTAGTCCTGACCACTCCGAAAATGTATCTATTAACGTGAGCTTCTATCAACCCATGGCATACATAAATTTGTCTGTCTCTTCCATTCTATCATATGGCACACTACTTCTCCTTTTTTCCCCATCATTCAAATGAAATTAAAGTTCCCTGTTATGATCCATGGTCGAAATATCGTTATCGAATCCTCCATCATACTTAACTACAATTCCCTCAAATACTATGAGTTGTGCACATATACATACATGACGTTGTAGATAGTACCTCCATAATTTTTCTTCTGCATAGTGATGTGTTGATCGCTTATACTTATGATATTGACATTCCATATATTTTTATTAATGAGGATTAGATTACGACATTTGTAGTAACATCCCACATTACTCAATATTATCCATTTACTCTCAAAATCACACTTCAGTTTCTCATTTTTCTCAACTCTTAACTTATGTTCTAGAATACCAATGAAGTCCACTCATAAAAATATATAAGCTTCTTAATCTCTACTAGCTTATTAGAGTTGTTAAAACCCCTAACATTTTAGTTGTAATACCCCATAAAATTAAAGGTAATTAATAAATAATTATTAAGGCTCGAAATTGGAATTCAAGCTAACATTGGAATTTGACAATGAAACTTACACAATTGCATTCTTGGAAATTTTCTAAGCAACTTTCGTATTTGGAGTTTTGCATCGAAGTTCAAACAAAGAATTTATTAACGTCTATAATTTTTGAAATGAAAATAATAAAAATCGAAAATAGAAAATAAATAATCATAAATGTGGGACCCTACCGGTCGAACCTCTCTTTGGGTCGGTCGACTGTTGGTGGTCAACTAATTTTAGGAGAACAGTCGATCGCTAGTCAAGGTGGCGGCTAGGATTGAATCTTGGCCGAGCGACCCAATCTACCAGATATTATCTATTCAAGTGCCTATAAATACAGGCCTAATTTTCTTCTCATATTTTCCAATCAAAGCAGCGATGCCCTACTATTTTCCCTTCTTTACTATTTCTATTAATTATAGAATATTTATATATTGTAGAACGGCAGAAAACAAAAGAGAATAAGAGAAGAAGCAAATCAATACTGCGAAAAAAGATAAATTTCATAATTATAAATCAATTTTCCACTTAACTCAAACTCTTTTCTCATATTAATAGTTCTAATAGGTGTGTAAATCTCTTGTTGTACATATTTTTGGATTGGAAAAGGAAAATGAATCACTTAAAGGGATGAATTCAGGTTTGGAAGATTTGGAAAGCTTGAAATGTTAGTAGGAAATTATATTATTATTATAGCTTTGAAATTTATATCGTTGAATTTTATTTAATTATTACGCCAATATAAGATCCAATGAGTTATAGGCTTAAAGCAAACATATATGAATATCGCCTACATATTTTGTAAGATAGGCAAGTAAAATAGGAATGATATTTACATCCTAATCTTGAAGTTTGAAAGTTAGTCCTTAAATTTATCAAAGTGGATCGTTAATAAGATAGTAAGATTTATCCTAGATTTAGGATAATTGGGTGTAATTTGTTAATATTAATTTAAGTTGCCTTAATTTGACTTGAAATGTGTATTTCTATGTTTTAATTTATTAAAAGCATCGTGGATACAAATTAGTTATACCTATTTCCATGTAATTTCCATAAGTTATCTAATTCCACAAATGTAGAAAAAATACATCATTTGAAATAATAAGGAATATACCATAAGTAAAAGAGATCTCTAAGTATGAATATTCTTCTCCATAGTTTGCACTATCTATTTCAATAAAAAAATATAATTCTTTGTGATTTCAAAACAAGAAAAAATCCTACTTTTAGTTAATCTATGAAAAGTTATTGTGCTTATTCTTTTTGAAAGGATATCTCTGATAAATTAAATCATGGAAGGAATGTTTTGGTTTAGGAATTAATAGTTATATATATCTGTGTTAATAATTAAATCATGGAAAGGAATGCAGATTACTACACTCTACAAACAAAACTGAAAGAAGAACCCATGAGGCATGCTCAGACATCAAACAAAAGGCCAAAGAAAAATGGCTCACACAAGGGATGCATGCAATAAATTTTTTATACTAAAATGTCTCAAAGAACACATCATAACAATTTATTAAATTGTTTGAATGAACAGGGTAATGCAGTTGACAAACTAAAGGAAATAGAAGAGAATGCCATATCTTATTTCATGAACTTGTATAATGGAACTCAGACCAAAGCTTACCTGTTATTCATTGCATAAGAAGAATATCTAAAGAAGGACAATCCATGTTGACAGTTGGGATTAGTGAAAGGGAATTGAAGGGATCCACTTTCTCCATCCATGAAGACTCCAGCCTTGGACCGGATGGAATGGGGGCTGCATTCTTCAAAATGCACTGGATAAACCTGAAAGATTACATGTTAAAAACTTATCAGGAGAAATTTGATAATGGTGAGTTTGTATAAGAAATTAATCACACCTTTATCTCCTTAATCCCTAAAGTCAAAAAGCCTGAAAGAAAAGAGGAGTATAGGCCAAATGCTTGTTGCAATGTCACTTATGAAATCCTTAGTAAAATCATATGCATGAGATTAAAATAAAGTGCTTCCAGACTAAATATCTCAATGCCAAAGTGCCTTTATTAGGGGTAGATTCATTTTTGAAAATTCTCTTATGGCTCATGAATTAATTAGAGATTTCAATAAGCCAGGAGCTGAAAAAATGTGCTAAAAGGTTTATTTACACAAAGTCTATGATAAAGTGAACAGAAAGTTTATAATTCCCATGTTAAGATCCATGGGTGCTCTAGAAAAGCTCTTGAAACTAGTTGAATACTGCTTGTCTACTCCTACTTTCTCTATCCTTATCAATGGAGTTCCTAAAGGATATATTCAAAGCAACAGAGGAATAGTGAAAGGGGATCCATCATGTCCCTCTTTTTGCAGTAGCAATGGAGTGGTTCACATTACAAACGGAAATAGCTTGCTATCAAAACAAGATTATTCCAGTCTATAAGTTTGAGCCAATAGCAACACATTTAATATATGCAAATGATCTTATAATTGTTATTAAAGCTTATATACATATAGTGGACACTCTTAAAAATATTTTCCACCTTTAAGAAACACATATTGGCTTAAAGCTCAATGAAGGGAAAATAAAATGTTACTTTAACAAATACTGCATAGATAAGCATAATCTATTAAGAAGCATTGGAGTATCAGAGGGATCATTTCCTGTTAAATATCTTGGAATTCCATTGTCTAATAATATTATTACCATTAAAGAATTTGGGAAGCTTATTGATAATATCAGAGATAAACTTCAAGGCTTGAGGTCAAATTTTTTGTCCTTTGCAGGGAGAATTTAACTTTCACAGGGTAATCACATCAAAAGTTAGATTTTGGTTGAAAACTTTTCAAATTCCAAATTGTTCTATTGGAAAATTTAATGTTATTTGTGCTAATTTCATATAGAGTAGTAAATTACATAAGGTACGCTATACAAAATTGTGCAAACCCAAAAAGGAAGGTGAAATTGGTATGAAAAAATTATTTGAGTTGAGAAAGGTCTATGGTATGAAGATGACATGGAAAATATTAGTGTCAGATAATCTATGGCGAAGGTGGATGCGTGAAAGATATCTAAAAGAAAATTTCTGGGCTTCAAAAATTGACAATAATGCTTTAGTAACATGGAAACATATTTTAAAATTCAGAAACGACTTATAACCCCTAATTGAAAGGAAAATTGCTAATGGCTTTAAAACTAATTTGTGAAGAGATCCTTGGCTCAATAACAAAAGTCTTGTAGAAAGAGTGGGATGGGAAGGTTACTCAGCATATGGTAACCCAAAATGTTAGATTCCAACATAATAGAGGATGCAAACTGGAAATGTGATAATCAAATAATAACAAGGAATTACAAAGATGAAATTCAAGGTATCCCAATTTATAGTGGTAAAGAAGAAGACACTTGGTCTATGAAACTCTCCTAAAGGACAATTTATAATGCAAAATGTCTAGGATGATATCAGATGGAAACACCCCATAGTAACTTGGCATAAAATTGTGTGGAGTAGATCAAACAATTCAAAGATGGCTCATACCCTTTACAAAGCTATTTTAGGCAAACTCCCTATAAAAGATCGACTGTACAATCCGGGAGTTCTAAAAGAAACTACATGTAACCTATGTGATGCTGAAACTGAAAGTCATGACCATCTTTTTTTTAATGCTCTTACCGCAAAAGAATTTGGTGTCTACAAAAACAAAAAATGTGTGCTTACGGATGAAGTAAAAAACTTTGAAGGAAGAAATCGAGTACTTGAACCAGTGGAGTAACGTGTCTAGCTTGATGCAAGAGCTGCTCAAAGTTTGCCTCACAACCTCCATATGGCATATCTGGCGTGAGAGGAACAACCGTCCTTTTAACAATTATAAAAAGAAGATTTTGTCACTAAATTGGCAAATTAACAAAGATGCAAGTTTCATAGTGGAACGAATTGCAAAGAGAAAACTTACCAACTTAAAGGTTCAAGAAATACTAGCACTAGAGAGGATGAAGTTGAAGCTGATTTCGCAGAAGGTCAAGCAAGGACCTCCATGCTCATAGCCTTACCCACGTCTGCTAGTGATCATACTTCCATGCTCATATTTTTCAGCCAGCATCGTAAAAACCAAAAAAGCCCCCTTTTGGATATGCAAATAAATGGTGCTACATGGAAGGTTACAATCAGTGTATTTCTAAAGGCCTATCAGTTGATTCGTGGGGATCTCAAGTTCATACATTGGTTTCCAGACTTTAAGCAATTAAAATAGAATTAAAGGCTTGGCATAAGTTAAGAGCTAGGGACAAAAATTTACGTAATCTGCATTTCGAGTTTGAAACATTATTCTACCTCGCAGATCATGAATCAGATAATTATAGTGCCCATGATAATATGTGTCAAACTTGTATGAATTTCAACATTGCACTGGCGCAACACTAAGAGTTTCTTCGACAACAGAGCAAAGTGTTATGGCTATAGCAAGGAGATAGTAATACTAAATACTTTTATGCCAAAATGTCAATGCGGCGACACGAGAATACCATTCAAGCTCTATTGGACACACAAGGACAATACATTTATGATAGTAACAAAATTAAGGATGATGCTATCAAGTATTATCAACTACTTTTCAACGGGGAATGTATGAATTTCTTTCCACATATTAACCCAAGAATGTGCGTATATGATATTGGGGGAGAAAACTTATCTTCACTAGTAAATTTAGATGAACTTAGGCAGGCGCTTTTCTCCATTGATGATGCCAAAAGCCCAGGACCGGATGGTTTTTCATCCAAATTCTACAAGTTACACTGGACAGACCTGCAAGAGAATTTATTTGCAGCCGTGATAGAAATATTTCAAACCAAAAAAATTCCAAAAGCGGTTAATCATAATTTTATAACACTGATTCCCAAGAAAGAAAAGCCCTGCACTATTTCAGATTTTCGTCCAATTTCTTGTGCCAATTTTTTATATAAAATAGTTTCAAAGACTATATGTAACCTAATTAAATGGTTTCTCCCTTATTTGATTGCAGAAAATCAATCCCCTTTTATTCTAGGAAGAAACATTGGTGAAAATGTCTTGCTCGCTCATGGACTTATTAGGGAATTTTCTAAAAGAGGCAAACAAAAAATATATCTCAAAATTGACCTTTAAAAAGCATATGATATGATTAATAGATAATTTGGTGTACATATGAGTAAATATGTACGCCCAAGAAAGCCTACATTTAGTCACAATGTGGATGCATTTTTAGTTATACCTGTCGAAGTAGATTTGATGGAACATATGTGAATTCCACTTTATATTTGATTTATGACACTACATTGTTAGAATGCAAATTTTGGCCAAATTTAAATTAAGCTGTAAAAATAAAAAAATGGTTCGATTTGTATAAGTTATTTAAAAAATACATAATCATTTAGTAGCAACTATCTGAAAATAACATTCATTAACCAAGCATGTAATCATATAACATTTTAATTAGAAGTAAATCTGAATCAAACTGAAAAATAATAGAATGAGGGAAATATATTACAATCAAACACGAAATTAAAATAGAAAATTTGGACATATCAACATAAATCATAATGAAGGTAAATAATTTTAAATTTAGGAGTTTTTTCTTAGGTTGTCGTTAGTAAATAATGTGCATGACTTTTGTGTTTGAAAGAATTGTATAAGAGAAGTAGTATCAATTATGAGAGTTGAAGATCCCTGCATAGTTTATGGTCGTGGATAAATTATCTTAGGAATCAGCATAAAACAATTTGAGTAAAATGTGTATCATATGGATTTTAAGTTTGCATGCACTAAATCATTTGTGACCAAAAGGAGTTGCTTTTGCACGACATCATAATTATGCAACTTTTCAATAATAAAATAAGACCAAATTATATCGACGATAATGAGACAAAATAAGACAAATTTGCATATTTTATCACTTATTTTTATTTTTATGTTTTTGACCATAGAACTATTTTTTGAAACTTTGTACTTAAATTCTCCGTTCCTGTAGTATTAAGTATATATGTATTTTATTTCTCTAACTAATAGTTTTGATATTGTAATAACTGATAGATGTTAACCTATAACAAACCATCATGATCGCCCATTTTATAAGCATAAATTGATCACAACAATTAATTCATGCATAAGTTTCTTGCTAAATTAGTATTAGATTTCGCAGCACATTTCTTGAAATTCTGTTTGGAAAGAGCAAAGAAATAAAAGTTGAATGGATGCTTCAATAACTAAAGGTCCTGAAAGCCATTAACCAATGGTCAAGTGCAAGGCTTTTGACAATGTGAATAAACGATTTGCTTGGGTATGGAACTTTTTTACCAATTACCTATTTATGAAAGAAAAATGGAAAAACTTGCTATAATAAATCATAAATACATCTCTCTTATATAACAAAACCGGTACATCATAGAACATCCAAAGTATTATGTTTTCATAATTTTTCGGTTCGTTCATCTCAGCAATGCTTCTTGCAATATCACTTGATTGGACTGTAAGCATTGTCATTTTTCCAACTATAGTAGTTCTGAACATTTAAAAGTAGCAATATTAAAACCACACATAACAGAAAATGAAAGTAACATAGATTAACATCAATTGCAAATATTGTAACAGTAAATGATTTGTACCAAATGCAAGTGCGAATAGCAGCAGTGGTTACTCTTATCCAGCATGAGTTAGCAACATTTATTCTAGTAGCAATAAAAAAGAGAGTTAAAAATTAACATTTCAATAAGTAAAATTCCACTGAACAAAAGCAAACATTATACAAATCTTAGAATGAGCTAAGCTCCAAACCAAGAACAGATCCCAATGAAAAGGCAGAATAAATTGGATTTTCAAATGTTTGAGAATTTTTAGGAAATAGACCATTACAACAGCTAACACACATTATGCAGTATAAATGATAGCTACTATAGAAGGACAAAAGTGGGGAAAAAACCCTAAATATTTGACCAAAAATTGACTCTTGACTTCATCATTTGTAAGTATACTTTTTTCGTTAGCTCCCTTATACTCTTAGATGTTATATGTGTCAATAGGAAAAAATACCAATGGATTTTTGAACTTTTAATTTATGTAGGAGGTAGTTATTTAACCATGTTGGAAAAAAAATGTACCACTTGCTTATGTGTTATAACTTAAAAATGATGAGTTGATAAATCAAATAAGCAAGACTCCACAATATGGATGCGGTACTATGACATAAACATATTACATCTACTGCTAAATTAACCTATTTATTAGATTAAGTAAGAGAGACGTATAATGATGCAATTTTTTTCAGTGGTGAGAATTTGGCTTTAAAGGAATGGATAAGCGAATAATGGAGCCAATGACGTAAAGACAAAGCTCATATCTTATTTCTTTATAATTATAAGTTTATGCCTAATTACAGTTTTAATCTTATTTTTTAATCTTTATTATCATGTATTTTGGTAAATATTAGCTTTAACAAACCATCCTTATTTCAGTATACATAAACATACGAATCAAACTTCCATACCTTTTAAAATGACAAATCCAATAGCAATAATACTTTTCCAAATAAAAAACCTATTGCCTCCAATCTAAATGTAAAAAATTATGGAGAAATTTCCAATTCAAAATTCTAACCTATTTTGCAAGTATTTCCTCTAAGCATACACCTTATCTTTTTGCTTTCGAAGTACAGTCTAACCAATATTGGTAAGCATAGCTTTAGCTTTTTGTAATATTGATAAACATAAGATTTCACATGTTTTCATGAGTTATTTTAAACTTTACAGTAACTATGCATAATATAAGCTTGATATATCAAAATACAAGCCTGTATGCAATGACAACTCCTTCAGTAATAAACCAAAGAGTTGGATTTCACATAAAAATTAAGTAAAGAAGAGGTTAAACTCATACAGAAGAACAACCAAACATACTATGTGTATATTCCAAAAATCCAAAAAATAATTGCAAAATATGAACAAACCTGAAAGGTCTTTGTGGTAGGTAAGGAAAACTCCTTTCAAACATGAATAATAATTGTAATATGAAGAAAGACCAAGAAGTAAATAAAGCTTCCATATGAAACAATACACATGAGGACCACAATCCAAGCAGTAGATTGAAGCACCAAAGCATTAAAACACATAAATTAAACCTAAAATGAAACAGGTGGAAAAAATAATTTCCTAATTTTGACGTGGCAGATGATTCGATGGATGGGGAAAGGGAAAATGAGATTGGATTTAATTTTATGGGTAGAAGCAGTTGGAGTTCTGATACAAAGTGCTGATAGGGTTTCAAAGAGGTAAGATGTGATTTTTTTTTTGAAAAGGTCATGGGTAAGTGGTGAGCAATCATGGTGGATGAGGAAGTTGGAGGCATTTAACGAAGTATTTAACAAGTTAACTATTGACATCATTGACTTGGATTATTTAGGTACGTCTGATGTCTTTTCCAGTATAAAATCAGTATCCTTCTTGGTCTTTTCCATTAAGTAAGACCAGTTTTATTATATAGATTGCACTTTAAACAGACAATGAGAGCTGCAACAACATTAAACGCATTCAAATTGTTTTAATTAGTCCCATATCGTACAAAATATGTTAATTGTTGTTGTATATAAGCTAAGGGATGAAGAAGGAATTAATTCCAATATCATCTAATCGAGATAAGATGTTGTGAAGTTTAATAATATGGCCTATGAACAAATGACATGCAAACCGAGAGACAGTTCAAATAATTTTCGCTAATACAGTTTTACTAAAATTTGTACACTGACTAATGATCCAATTATCATCAATATTTCTTTATGGAGATTTAAGGGTATTTTGAGAAATTCAAAAAGACACGCTTGAATTTTATTCATGGAATACTCATTATTAATAGTAGAGATGCTTACGAGTATGGGTTTTCCTACATCGCTAACCGTGCTTAAATGTGAACGTATTTCAACACCCGCATTTACAATTATAATTGATGGGAGACCGGAAGTCTTTATAACTTCCAACAGAGGGATTCGACAAGGCAACCCAATGTCCTCCCATTTATTTTGCATAGTCATGGAGTTTTTTTCGTGATTGATGGAAAAAGGGATATAGGGATGGACTTATACAGCCTACATCTCGTTTAAAACCTACTATTACACATCTTTTATATTTCGATGATGTCATGATATTCCTAGATGCAACTATAAACAATGCTGACTATATGAACTATGTTTTTGACATGATGGAGGAAACGGTGGGATTAAAAATAAACCAAACGAAATCTCAGCTGGTTTTTTACCAGTGGTTCAATATACAAGTCGCAAATTTCAAGCATTTTGAAAATGGAAGAATATGATTTACCTGTAAAGTACCTTGGAGTTCCGCTGTTAGTGGAATACATTCACGATGCACACTGTATGCCCCTGTTACAGGAAATCGGTAGAATAGAGGCTCGAATTGTAATTTCTTAACTATTACGGGACGAGCGGAGATAATCCATAGAACAATTACCACCATTGTCATGTATTGGCTATTAATTTATAATTTGCCTCGGTCATTTTTGAACAAAATAGATAAGCTTTGTCCTGACTTTTTTTGGAAGGGCAAGATGCATAAAATTTCATGGGAAGCACTGTGTAAACCAAAGATTGAAGGAGGAATTTGACTACATAGATTTGCAGACCTGAATAAAACAACCAGGCTTAACTACTCTAGAATTTGTTGACTACGGATAGCTTATGGTCTACATGGATTAGGATGAAATATTTGTCAAAGGTAAATTTCTGGATTTTACCAATTAATAATAATTTTTCTAGGATTATGAAATCGATCCTGAGACAACGCGACATCGCTGCATCTATTATGACTCATGTGATTATTAATGGGGAAAATACAGATTTATGGTTCGATCTGTAGATCAACCATAAATCTCATGTTGACTTATTAGGGTGGAACAGAATTCACCTAAGTAACACAGCTAAATGTAAAGTCAACTATATTATGCGGGAGGGCCAATTTTAATCCTAGTTATTATCAAAAACAGGGAAGGTCGCAGATCAAATTAAGCAGGTTAATATTTTGTCTGACAGCTCCAAAGATTACTGGAAAATATGTGACACTAAAATTTTTGTTTTTTAGAACATATGGAATGCAATTAGACCACAGACTGTCAGAGATGGTAACTTTCAATTGATATGGTGTAATAAAACATCAAAGAAATTTTCGTACACTCTATATATGGCGTACTTTCAAAGGATGCCTACTTTAGATCAGGTTTTAAATTAGGGTTTCAATATGGATCGAAGCTATGAATTATGTAACACAAATATTTAAAATCATCAACATTTGTTTCTAAAATGTGAGTATACTACTTTTCTTTGGGATCGTCTTCTAAAATGATGACATACTTTATGTTGAACCTCCTCGGCGATTCAGGATGCCCACTCTACCTGTCTATGATGGGAGCTCAGATCCTAATCAGCATATTCTAAAGTACGAATGGTTGATGAATGCTGCATGAGCAGATGATGCAGTTAAATGCCGAAGTTTCCTGATCTCTCTTAGGGCCATAACTACTACGTGGTTTACCCTTCTGCCACCCTAACCTATCTCGTGTTCCGATCAGTTGGCGACAAAGTTTGTTGAGCGGTTCCAGATGTATGTAACGAGACCGAAGGATGTTAACACTTTTTCTAGTGTCACTCAAGCTCCTAGAGAGACACTCACGCGTTATCTAGAAAGATTTCATGCTGCATGTGCTGAGATTAGCAATCCCAATGATAACTCTATTCTGATGGCACTAACTAAGAGAATTGATCCCGATTCAGAATTCGGCAACTGGCTAGCCAAAAAACCACCTACGTCGTTGGACCGTTTATATTCTAAGGCAGCCCAATTCTTGAGAAGGAAAGATGCGAAACAGTCTAGGAAAAAGCTTGACGCAGGGCCCGGTGTGGAAGGAATCCAGAGTAATGCAGCTGTTAAACAATTCGGGAGAGCTCTGGAAAAGTGCAATTGAATATTCAAAATAAGCAGAATCAACAGAGAGGTAATGGAGATCGAAATTAGAAACAGGATCAGAATCGTGGTCCGAGACGAAGGACTCCCATGTTTGATAATTACACTCCTTTGAATACATCGTTAGAGAATGTGTACTTATAAACTTGTAATACCATTCAATATAAGAAACCTAACCCAAAACCATCATCAGAGAAACAAATCCAGACAGGAAAGTTTTGTAGATTGCACGATAGCTATGGCCATAACACGAATGAGTGCCGTCACTTGCAGGATCTTATTGAAAAATTGATAAGAGAAAGGAAATTGGAACAGTTTGTTCGGGCGTCGCAGTCTGGAGGTGCGGGCCCATCAAATCATAATTGTGTACTTAATCAGGAAAGACCGGAGGAACCCGCTCGTACTGGCGGGAGGCTAGTGGTAAACACTATTAGTGGTTGTCCTCATTCAGCAGACCAAAGCAGGAAGGAAATGATGTCGTATGCTAGTTATATTAGGCATGCTGACTTTGAGTGTTGTAGTAGTATGGAAGATGGGGCTTCGGCCAAACAATAAAAGATGACGACTGACGACATCATGTTCCAGGATAGAGATGCTGACATGGTCGAAGCCCCTGCTATTTATTCACATGTCATATCAGGTCTAGTAGGTCCTGCTTGGATGTAGAGGATCTTAGTCGACATTGGAAGTTCTGTGAATATATCGTTTAAGCGAGCCTATGACCAGATGAAGATGGAGGCTAAAGATTTGAAGCCTTGTCAGTCTCATATTCATGACTTCAATGGAAGTCCAACCATACCCACTGGAGTGGTGGAATTGCCAGTGGAGTTATGAACCGTAGAATGCCGAAGAGTCCGAATATTGCAATTTGTTGTATTGGACATAGACACACCGTACAATGCTTTCTTGGGCCAACCGACCCTAGCTAAGTTTGGACTGCTATTTCCCCCTGGTGTTTGACTCTAAAGTTCTATACTGGTCGTGGAGTTGGAGTCATCCTAGGAGATCAGGCTGCTAGATGAGCTTGTTATGTTGTTGAGTTGTGCGAGGCGCAGCGAAAGGAGAAAGGAAAGGGCATAGAGGAATCTCTCTGCGTTCGCTTTGTTAAAAATTGACAATTGATGCCTGGGCTCAGGCTCAGGCACAGGCACCCCAACCAATTCCAAAGAGATCTTGACCTGAGATATAACGAAAGTGAAGATGAAAGTAAAGACAGTCAAGCTTCTCCAGTCGAACTGGCGATCGATGTCCCGATTGATGATAGCGACGATTCTAGAATGATAAAGATTGGATCTCAGTCAAGCCAATAAATGCAAGAGGAATTAGTTGAATTTCTCCGAGCAAACCTAGACATGTTTGCTTAAACACATTTTAACATGTGTGGAATCTCCCCATACATCGCGAGCCACACATTGGATATTGATCCGCGGCACTTCCCAATCAAGCAAAAAAGGCATGTTATGGATGCAGAGAGATCTGCCGCCCTTAAGGAAGAGGTGGATAAGCTTAAATCGAATGGATTTATTCGAGATGCATTGTACCCGAAATGAGTATCCAACCCTGTACTTATCCGAAAGCCTAATGGGAAATGGAGAATGTGTGTCGACTATTCAGACTCGAATAAAGCTTGCTCCAAAGAGAGTTTTCCACTTCCTCGAATCGATCTGCTTGTAGATTCAACGGTTGGACATGAACTCCTATCCTTCATGGATGCGTATTCAGGCTACAACGAGATACCCATGCACTTGCCCAACCAGGAGCATACCAGCTTCGTGACCGATTTGGAACTCTATTGTTATAAAGTTATGCCTTTTGGACTCAAGAACGCCGGTGCAACTTACTAATGATTGGTTAATCGGATGTTCGCCAACCAAATTGGGAAAACCATGGAGGTATACGTGGACGTCATGCTAGTGAAATCACGATTCTCCACTGATCATATTAAAGACCTAGAGTCAATGTTTAATCCTCCGAGAATACAGAATGAAGCTCAATCCGTTGAAATGATACTTTGGGTCGCATTCGGAGAATTCCTTGGGTTTATCGTCAACGCTCGAGGAATTGAAGCCAATCCCGAAAAGATCTGGACGATCACAAAATTTGAGACTCCAAGAACTATAAAGCAAGTTCAGAGCCTCAACGGGAAAGTAGCAGCACTTAGCAAGTTCATTTTAAAATCCACTGACAAATGCATTCCCTTCTTCGATTTGATCCGAAAAGGAAAATGGAACTTTGAATGGATCACGGAATGTGAGTGTGCATTCCGAGCACTAATTCAGCACCTCTCCACACCGCCTATTTTGTCAAAGCGTATCGATCACGAGAAATTGTACCTTTACTTGGCGGTATCAGAAAGCGCGATCAGTGCTTCCTTGATTCGGGAGGAAGGCTGAGTGTAAAAACCGGTCTACTATATTAGTAAATGACTAACCGGAGCTGAGAGATATTATCCAAAACTAGAGAAGTTGGCTCATTATCTTGTTATTGCCTCAAGGAAGCTCTATCCGTATTTCCAGGCTCATCCTATCACTGTTTACACTGATCAGTCATTACGACACGTCCTTACATGGCCTGAGACGTCTGGTAGGTTACTCAAGTGGAATATCAAGTTAAGTTAGTTTGATATTACCTACACTCCAAGGCGAGCCATTCAAGCACAAGTCCTTTTAGATTTCATAGCTGATTTACCATCCCAAAGGACTTGGCTAAAACCAATGAATCTCCTAAATATATATGGAAGCTACATACTGATAGTGCATCAAATGACCATTGCTCAAGTGCTGGGATTGTACTTGAAACTCCTGAAGGTCGATCTATATGCTATGCTTTTAAGTTTGATTTTCATGCGACCAACAATGAAGCTGAGTATGAAGCCTTAATTGTCGGATTGAGACTGGCCTGAGATTTAAAAGTCATTGCTGTGGAGATTTATTATGATTCACAACTGGTCATATGCCAAGCACGGGGTGAGTACCAGCCAAAGATCGAAGATTGGCTACTTACCTAGCTCGGATTCAAGAGATACTGAATCGGTTCGATTATTATGCTATCTACTGCATCCCTCGAGAGCGCAATCAAAAAGATGATTCATTGGCAAAACTAGCCAGCACAGTTGAAGCACAACAAGGACTCGTTCCTACGGAAACATTGTTTTTCCCAAGCATCGATTAAATGGAGACAGATTGGGTATTTGAGGTCATTCCCGATAGGGAGTCATGGATGGCTCCGTTTATAAATTATCTCGAGCATGGAACACTGTCAAAGCGTAGGAGTGAAAAAAGACGAGTTCTTCGAAAAGCCTCGTGGATCACTATTCTGAGTGGAGTCATGTATAGAAGATGATACTCTGTTCCTCTAATCCAGTGTATTTGTTACGGTGAAATTAAACGAGTGTTATATGATGTACACAAAGGAGAATGTGGCGATCACACCGAAGGGCAAGCTCTAGCTAAGAAAGTACTACGGTATGGATACTATTGGCCGACCGTGAATCATGATGCGTTGGACTACGCTAGAAAATGTGACAGATGTCAAAAAAAAGGCTTGGATTCCTAGAGCCCCTCTTACTGAAATAACCCAGATGGTCAGTCCATGGCCGTTTGAAGTCTAGGGCATTGATATTATTGGTTCTCTGCCTCTGGCCAAAGGTGGTGCGAAGTATGCCATCCTCGCAGTTGATTACTTTACCAAATGGGCTGAGTCTGAACCCCTTGCTACAATATGAAGAAGGTGATCAAATTTGCAATCTGCAACATTATTTGTCGATTTGGTCTTCCACATACCATCATCACCGATAATGGGACCCAGTTCGACAGTGTTGAGTTCAAGGATTTCTGTCAACCATTCAACATTCAAAATAAATTCTCTGCAGTTGCACACCCTCATGAAAATGGACAGGTTGAAGATGTTAATAAAGTTATCAAGTCTATTCTGAAGAAACGATAGGAAAAGGCAGAGGTAAAATAGGTCGACGAACTTCCTATGGCTTTATGGGCTTACCGAACAACCCACAGGTCCACGTCCGGCCACACTCCATTCTCTCTTTCTTATGGTTAAGAAGCCGTTATTCTGGTCGAGGTGGAAGTACCTTCTCATCGTGTGACATACTATGATCCGAAGACAAATGCTATATTACTTTCCAAATCCCTGGATTTATTGGATGAGAAGCAAGAAGAGGCTGACTTGAGGGCAGTCTCATACCGAAGTCGAGTCACTCGATTATATAATGCCAAGGTCCGACCTCGAACCTTCAAACTTGACGATCTCGTCCACAAAAGAATCTACTCGGTTCCTTCGCACATGAAACTAATATGGGAAGGGCCGTATGTGATTGAACGAAAGCTTGAAGATGGCACATTTAAATTGTCGACCGTTGACGGTCTTACTCTACCAAGAGCCTGGAACAGCGAAAGCCTTCGTTGCTACTACACATGACATGCTTTAATTATTCAGTTTACTTTTCATTTGCAATTTTTTTATGCATTTCGAAATATGAGTTTGTAATAAGGTAATTGACTTTTCTGTATTCTCTTATTTCAGCAATAAAATGCAATCTCTTCGAGCCAGAGCTATGATTTATTAAATGCGTCATACAACTATCACTGTGCACGGTGAGCTAAATTCCATACGACGATGGGTTTATTTAAATAGGGAGTAACTGTGATACCAACGTTTATTCACTAAGTGAAACTGAGCTCGATGGCAAGTCACCATATTGAAGCCAAAAAGGATTGATACACGACAATCCTTTAACTAACTCCAGTCTCCCATAGTCCGAGTTGGAGTATAAATTTATAAATGCAGTTTCAAAGAGGAAGGATCCGTCCACCTAACGACTTCACCCGTATCTTGAACAAGTTTGATGAGGATGGACCCGTCCATCTAAGAACCTCGCTTGTTAACTAAGGGTGGATGTGAACCAACCATCCACAATCCTGATAGATTCTTCGTTCCCGAGTGCGAATGAAATCCTAAAGCCTAAATGGATGTGACTGACCGTTTGTCGGCCAACTCCAATTTCTCAAAGTGCGAACTAGAGTATAAACATCAACTACAAGTTCCCAGAGTGCGAACTGGATTATAAACATCAACTCCAAGTCCCAGAGTGCGAATTGGAGTATAAACACTAGCTTCAAATTTTCAGAGTGCAAACTGGAGTATAAAATATTTAAGTCCCCAGAGCATGGACTAGAGTATAAGCATCGACTAACTTTAGGTCCCCAGAGAGCGGATTAGAGTTTGAGCATAGACCGGATATGAATCGATTATCCGTAACACAACTCTGAGTCCCTAGAGTGCTATCAGAGTATAAACATAACTCCGGTGTGACTGACCACCCATAACATAACTTAAGTCCCCGGAGCATGGACATATACTTAAAACTTAAACAGGCATGAACGACCGTCGACGCACAAATGCAAATCCACGGAGTGCAGATGTGATCATTAATAAGTGAGTGAGTGTGATTCGACCAATGGACCTTCACTTGTTTCAGCATCAATTAGATGACATTAAATCAATGTATTGGAAGCGAAATGCAATCGCTAGCCGATCTTTACAACTCATCCCTGAAATTAGGGGCAGAACTTAAGTGTCGATCACCGACTGAAGAAGTGCAACATTGGTGTTCAGTTTAGTGTCCGGCCACGACTCATAGCTGTGATTCTGGGACTTAACAAATAAACTCAAAACCCGATCCAAAGGTCGAAACTTTACAAGTTTACTGAACAAGAATTCAAATGCTGGAACATATAAGAAAATAAGCGATAATTGAGTTGAAGACAAAATAGAATTTCATTTCAACTATTTGTGGAAGGAATTTATGTACAAATTATTTCCAAAAATCCTACTAGCAGGGGCTAAACCTATATATCTATAAATGACCAACTAAAGCTAAAGAAATTCCTATCTACTAAAAATGAGCCGAAGAAGCATATCTACTCTTTATTATTTCTTGGTTTCTTCTTCGGCGTAGACCCGCTAGAGCTGCCACTGAGTTTCCTCTTTGAGCTTGTCCCTTTCGATGGCTGATCTCCTTTGGGGGTATTATATCGATTTCCTCCTCCGAACTCAAGTGTATAGGAATAAATCTGACAGGCGGAGTCGAAGGGGTCGGGTCCACTATAGGAGGTGGAATAAGCATGTTGGTGTTGACAATAGTGCCACTAGGAGATATCATTTGTAACGGGGCTGGACCAGGACCCGCCATTCCACCTCCAAAGCTACTGGTCCGGGCAACTACTTCCATTTCCTTATTAATCTTGGCTATAATTTATTCCTCATGAAGTGTTTGTGCATCAACGGAAATGCTTGTGGTTGGGCCTGGGAAGCTAGTTGCAGGTGCGCTTTCACTCATGACAAACGACAAATCCGAAAAAGGGTCACTATGATCACTGAAATGTTCCTCCATCATGTGTTCATCGAGTGAAAGTGTGCTCCCTTGTACATCATATGTGATTGTAGTGGCCGATGTCATGGTCGCTTCCATAATAATTACCTCCTGCGCATGATGAAACTCTTGAGCTGTTGGAGGTGCAACCCATGTGGCTCCAATCAGTGGAAAGAGACAAAAAAAACTGTTATTAAATATTTCAAGTGAAGCTTCCGATCGTGAACAAGCATACGAAATGTTCAGAGTACCTTCCTCAATCCGACTCATTGGCGGCTGAACGGCCTCAGAAATTTGCTCGCTAGCTTGAGATAACCGCAACTAATCCAGGTTGTAAGCAGGAATGGGTTGAGAATCAACTGCAGAAGTTGGTTCAGGCTTAGTCAGCACAAGAGTTATGAGATTTATGTCATGATGCTCTGCACCAAAACCTTTTTTGACCTCCGAATGCTGAGCGCCAAGCTTCTCTTTTTCATATGCAATCATGGCATTGTGGAGAACTTTCTGTTCATCTTCATTCAACTCTCGGTTCTCAAGCTCGAATTCATCAACTGATTCACCCCGATGGGCAGCCTTTTCATCTCCCGCTAATCGGCCCAGGCGTTGTATTGATGTGTCGGATAATTATCGAGCCAGGCTAGGTTCATATGCTTCAATACGTTAGCATTATAAGTAATGAGAAGATCTTCAATGTCAGCCTCTAGCCTGGATTCTGCCATTTGGACTTTCTCCTCGACCTCAGTCTCCACCTCCCGGACCTTAGCCATTGTCGCATCCCGTTCAACCCGAAGCACTACACAAGCCTCCCGGGCTGCACTATTTGCATCACCCCTCTCCTTGATGACTTTGAAAATTTGGGCTTTGAGCTCGTTAAGTTCTTTCAGTGCAGCGTCCCTTTCGGCTGTGACAATGGTGTTTCGGTGGCCCATCTCCTCCACCAAGGCAAAATGGGTTTGCCGCATCCTCTCCATTGCTAGGTTCGCCTCGTCGGCCTTTTGGGTGGCCTCTATTTCTGATTTTCGAGAGGATTTGGCCTCGTCGTTAAGCACTTGAACAATCTAGTCCTTTTGAGTGAGCTCGGCTTCTAATTTCTCAATGGTATTCACCTGCTTAAAGGCCACCTTCGATGCTTTTTCTGTAGCTTTCACCCACTCCTTGTACTGGGTATAGATTTCATGAATGTATCATGCATTGTGTTTTCTGCTTCCGAGGGAATTTTCTTTAAATGAGGGGGGAAGATGTGGCCGTCAAATCATATATCTAAAAAATCTTTCTTCAACTAAGCAATTCTAATAGCCCCTTCTCCATCGGGCTCAGTGACAGCTTGCTCAGCTACAGTAGGAGTTTTAGCCTCATGTTTGTGATGTTGTGGTTCAGGCCTAGAAGTCTGAGAAGATGGTTTTTAGCGAGGAGGCTCTACTGGTTGTTTCCCGTAGCCTGAAGATTGTATGGAGGCTCGAGGTGGAGGAGAGCACGATCGGTACCGATATCTATAATCCCTATCCCTCTCTCTTGTAACGTTCCTGACTAGAGTAACCGAGATCGTAGTCTCTTTCAGCCTCCCTTCTACAAGACTCATTATAGGAGCTAGATGATTATCGCGCAGAGCGGAGACTTTCCAACATAGATTCTCTTCTAGTCATTGTATCTGTAAAGGAGAAAGAAGAACAAAGTTAGTAATCTCCTGAAGTAAGTAGCTTATGATCGGAAATTGTGTAGTTCAATGAAGTGTATATGTATGTGCAACACCTCGACCAACCGAAAACGTAGGCCATGCTTGTGGGAAGAGACTCGCTTAAGTCCAAAGCACTCTGAAGCTCCTCCAATCCGGCGTCATATTGAAGTGACATATAATCTGGGATTGGGATATCAACAAGCCCTTTGAAAAGGTTCTCCGCTTGAGAGGGAAGAGCCTCTGAAATTCTAATACCGGAAACAGGTAAAGACACAATTATGGATTTCCATCTTGAAGATTTGTGACGCTTATGCACTACAGCCTTTTCTTTTCTCCATCCTTCAAGCCTTTGAAAGCTGTCAGAAGGCCTAGCTATGGGTTCATCATCGGTGGGCGTATTTTCTTCCTCACCCTCTTCGGTTATTACGATCCTAGATGCTCTATGTTTAGCCAGTTTCACCGGAGCCACCCTCAGCGTTCCTTCAAGTCTTATGCTCTGATTTCGCTCGATTATCCCGACGGTCCTCGAGTTTCTATCTGTTAGCACTGAGTCTATGTCCCTCATTTCACTTGGCACTTCTTGAAGGACCTGCACTATTTATTTGAAATGTGCTCCTTTAAGTCGTGGAATTACGGCTGCAAAAGGAAAGAAGATATGAGATTCAGGATCGATTATAAAAAATTCATGAATTATCGAAGAAATTTGTGACACTTACATCTGGCTAATCATCGACTAGAAAATCCTGGAAGGCTTTGGACATAGAACCATTCTTTCTTAAAATAGCTGAGCCTGGTCCAAGAGCCCATCACCATTTGATAGTTCCTAACTGGCTCCAGGAATGTGAATGAAGGACTATCTCCCTGGCTCTTAACATTAAATAGGTATCTGATTTCGAACGGAGTCGGTGGTCAGAAAAGATGCTCCATGAATATAATGAATAGACTATTTAGTAGAGCGTATCCATTTGGATGTAACTGTGATGGGGCTATTCCAAAGAAAGCCAACACTTCTCTAATATATTGATTGAATGGAGGAAGCATCCCGGATTTGCATGAATGCCTGTTGAAAGCAGTAAACCCTTCCGAGGGAGCATGTGGTCTATCGTTCGGCCCCGGTAATAAGACATCGTCCAATGAAAAACCGTGTCTAAGAGATATCCATCCCAACATATCTTCGAAAATGTTGTACGGCATAGGACCTTGTGGATATGCAATAAAATTTCTCCTGGCAACTCGTCCGGAGCTAGATCAATGACCTCGGCCGCGATGGTCGGCAACTCTATTATTGGAAGAGATGAACTTTGAATTTCCTACTGTTGAGAACTTGTGGGTTCCATAAATGATCAACTTATTAAAAACCATCATTAGATGATAATAAGCCCGTGTGTTACCCAGTGTGAAGTATGTGAATGTGCAGTGTAGTGCTACGTAATATTCAAGAAAATTCGCAGAAACAAAAAGTAAGTGTTTTAAACAACAAAGCTTCGAAATTCAATTGAAGTGACCGTCAACGCCGACCTTCACAACCATGCCGTCCAGACTTTGGAGACCGATCAAAGTTAAAGTTCGCTAAATTTTTGTTAAGTTATAGTTCCATCGACGAGCTTCGAAGGATAGTCAAATATGCAGTTTAGCAGTTAAGTCCAATTATGTCAGGCCGAAGCTCGTCGGAGTCAAATGTTCGACTTTTCATGAAGTTCGTATCCATCAAAGTCAAATCTCAGATCGTTCGTTTCAAAGGCCTTACGTATCGATCAGAAACTCCAATTTCGTATCGATCTGTAGCTTATTCACTTCGTATCGACCCGAAGCTCACATTTCGTGTCGATTAGAACACTTTTGATTTCATATTGATCAAGTCACACTGGCTTTACATCGATCGAGTTCCAACGAAGTTCATATCGGTATTCAAAGTTTTCATTTCATATCGATCTAACATTTGCTGGTTTCGTATAGATCTCAAACCATGAAGTTAACACCGAACTAAAACCATAAAGTTCGTATCGATCGCTTATTGTGGGTTTTGTTTCATATCGATCGACTCCAAGCGATACGAACTACTATCACTCCAGATCGATACGAAATTCACCATTTTATCAATCCATTTTTCATCGATATGAAACTTATGCTCCAAATTGATATGAAGCCAAGTCTTCTCCTTCCTTTCACTGATACAAAATTGAAGTGGTGCTGCCCTCCACACTTCATCTTCTTCAAAACCACTATGGTGCCACCCTCTCCTTCCTCGACCTTATGCCGATCGCCTTCGGCCACCACTTCATTAGAATCGGTCACGAAGGCAAGTAAGACGGCATGGAATTCCAAGTCTCATTGTTTTTCGTACAAATTCATGTTTTATTTACCCAGATTTGGTAATTAGTTGGAAGGATTAGAGTTCAGTTTGATTCGAAGGCAAGAACGGTTTCTCGATTTTGTGATATCTGGAGCGATACGAATGTTAAAAGAAAATGAAAAAGTGGTAAATTTGGCTACATTCAAAATCCTTTTATATGGGTTCGTAGCCAAGCAAAAAAGGCGCGTCATATCCCGGTTGTTGAACCAAAAAGACTTGTTATCTTCCTCGATACGAAGGCAAAGCTTCGTATCCATTACAAGATTGTATACGGCCAGTTCGTATCCATCTGTGTATCGATAGAAACATCTGTTTCCTATTCATTAATGCGAATCCTAACGATCCGAAGAGTATAATGAAGTCACGTTTTCCTTACTCAGTTCAATCGATACGAAGCATCCTGGAGAGACCATCATGTTCATATCGATAGCCATCGATATGAGAAACACAGCAAAGGCCTGTTGAAGCTACTTAGATCCATCGATGCGAAATGACAACTTCGTATCCATTACTCCGAGGTCCACTAGTACTTGTATTCATCGATATGAGATGCATAAAGAATAATGATCAAATCAACAAACTCATATCAATCCCTATCGATACAAAGATAATTTTTCCAACTTTTGAAATCGATTGCGGAGAGGATCGATACAGAGGAACACACTAAAACAACCATCAAGCATTGTTACAAGTCAAATTTCACATTGATTTGGGAGAGGATCAATGCGGGATTTGATAAAAAAGAAAAACTGAAAAACTGACAATGACTCGTGGAAGTACGACGTTAGAGGGAGTCAGGCTAATATACATACATGTATGTCATACAAACATCCAATTTTTAAAATTCATAGGAATTGAATGCTCACCTAATGACAATAACCACAACAAATGACAGTTTGCTATAGTCCAATACTCAGTTACAATAATGCACAGTACAGCAATTGGCAGTCAATAATTCATTATGTCATAAAGATCAATCCAAAATTACAGCTATTGATAAGAAGACAACAATCGTTCAACAAGTCAGATAGAAATTTTCAGAATAAAGATGGAAACTTTACAAAGCACGTTATGTTCACACAAGACGTACTTTGGGGGGCAAATGTTATCCCACCTTTTGGCAAGGCCGTGACACCAAGGAATCAACTGAAAACCGAGGACAGTCCGTCTCGAAGATCGATTATACACAGGTTCACTATGGATGTCGATAAATTTTATCCAAGTCCAGATCGAGCTACAATTCGTACGACGAGACAAATAAAACTCTGAATGCCAACATTCCAAATTTCAAGTCAATTCGAGTTCGTATGCTCTAGATATGATTGATGCAATTTAAGTGATTCCTTTGTTCGTATCCATCAAACAACCAGATAAAACCTTCCTTCGTGTCGATCCGGTTCGAATCCATCAGATGCGCACGACTTCGTATCGATCAGGAGAACAGTGTCCTTCCTATCCATCAATTATCTGTTGTTTGTATCCATCAAGCTTTAGCACTTCGTATCCACCAATGAGCATCACTTCGTATCCATAGACAGCGGTATTCTTCGCATCCATGATCTCCTGCCTGTTCGCATCGATCGACTGATGACCACTTCGTACTCATAGAAACTAAGCCAAGCCGCTACTTCGTATCGATACGAACAGAGTAGCTGCAATCGATACGAATAGAACAGAGCCATTGCAATCGATGCGAACAGAGTTAAATCAGATTGATACGAAGTCGATAGCCATGCATCGACACGATGTACACAAGCAGGATCAATACGAAATAAAGCGTAGTCGACCGATGCGAACAAGACCAAGTCAGATCGATATGAACGAGGCACAAACATTGGGAAGACTAAATCGATTCGACATGAACTTCGAATTGATCCAAAAATAAAACGCCGCGTCAACTGGCATTATGTGCAGAATCATCGAGTCGAAATCATCGATACAAACAGCATCGATATGAAGAGAATGGCAACCGAAAAGCCCAAAGTTGCATTGATAATAAATCACAATCTACAAGTCCAAATGCCACCAAATTTTCACAGGAGCTTATGTACAACCTAAAGAATGTTCATGCTCAATTTTGACTCTATTGGATCAAATCTTGATCGATACAAAATTCGTTCATATCGATCACGGATCGAGTGCGAATGACATGGGATCGATCGTGTGGGCCGGCCCACATGCCAGAAGAGGTCTCTCGAGATTTGAGTGAGATTTTGCATCTTATGCCTATAAATAGCATCCCAGAGTGTACAGAAAAGGGACTTTTAGGGATCCTACATCTAGACTCTACCGAAACCATTTTTGTACTTAAAGATCATTGTTGTGCTTAATATTCATTATTGTAATCCATTGCAACCAGTTGTAATCAACAAAAAAAAATCAATAAAATCACTAATTTCATAGTGGACGTAGGGCATATGCCGAACCACTCTAAATCTCTGAGTTTCTGCATGTTTTTCGTATCTGTTTTTGAAGTGTTTGTTAGATAATCCTCTTTTTACATTTTTCTTTCTTCATTTATCTCTTCAAATACTTTCGAAAACTGTTGTGCCTAATTTTGGTGTAAACATGGATCGAAGCTGTGAAATATGTAACACGAATATAGAAACTCATCAACATTTGCTTCTAAAATATGTGTATACTACTTATCTTTTGGATCGTCTTCTACTCCAATTGGCTATTCCACCGATTGATGCTAACAACTTCGAGACTTTTTGACCAAACTACGGCTCCATAACAAGGTGAACTCAGTGCTTCATCCCTTGGCCTATGTGGGAGCAATCACTTTAGTCCACCACGTCTGGGTTGAAAGGATTCAGAGAAGATTCGAACAAAAGTGTTGTTCGAAAGAAGTTAGATGAAAGCTCTTGGAGATTGACATTCGACTACAGCTGGTGAGGCGGCTCAACATTAGATCGATTACTTCATCTGAGAAGGCCATTTTAATTAGATGGGGGATTGAGTTGCGTGATAGTGGATAATGGCGGTGCTTGTGAAATTTGTTTCTGGGGTTAGGGTTTATCCGTGTTTTGTTTACTGGGCGGGATCCGGTCACATGTAAGAAGTGGGGGAGTCTTTGTGTTGGTGGTAGGCCTTTCTTGTTCATTTTTGAGTTTTTTTTATTTTTTATATTTGTTGTTTTGTGGTTATTTTGTTGTTGGATGTATATACCTGTATTGGCGACTTGTTATAGGAGATGTCGTGCTTTTTTTCCTTACCACAATGGGAAGGTTTTTTAAGGAGGCGAATCCTTCTATTGTGTACTATTTCGTTATTAATAAAGAACCATTTTATTTCAAATATATATATATATATATATATCTGTGTGTGTGTGTGTGTGTGTGTGTTTGTGTGTATGTATGCATGCATGCATGTATATGTGTGTATGTATGTACATATGACTGCACCTAACGAAAAATACATACATGCATATAACATAATATACATCAACGTTCACATTAATTATATTTAGGATTTCTAGCTAAAAATAGTATAGTAACTTAGGAGGTGTAGGTGGAAAAAGGGTAGTAACTTAAAAATTAATAAGGCAATAAATGTGCAATTATTAGGGAGTTACAGAAATTAAATGGAGATATAAATGTGTTTAATAAGATGTGTTAAAGAACTTAATTGGCAATTATAAGGAAATGAAATTAAATAATAGGTTGAATTAGAATGAATAAATACATGTATTAGAGATTTTACAAACAGAATAATAATGATCACTTATTACGGACATATGACGTTTATGAAATATAGTAAATTAGTGTATAAGATAGGAGCTAAATGCTGGAAGGTAGTATAATTTTTATAAAGGAAACCTTAGTTATACTTAGAACGAGCATGAACTAGTGGGACTAGTCCAACATTTAGGCTTAAGATGATTGGTTTGGTTGAGTAGGTTGGGAGCGAGGTCAGTAGAGTAACACAATAGAAGTATGCCCTTTACCTAGAGACTACCAGCAGTTGTGTGTACTTACTACTGATGTTGGACATCTCCAACCATAGGACCTATGGGAAAGGGATATGTAGTCGCATATAGGTAAGGGAAAATATACTAAGGATTCGTATTGGATTTGAAGCATTAAATGTCCTAGTAAGTTTTAAGGAAATGGGGAAGGCTTCATTTCTGGTAGGAGGTATTAAGTAACTGGAATGAGCATTTTCCTTAACTTATAATAGGTTAGTCTAAATAGGATTTCGATAATGGGAGGTTGGCGAGCTATGTCAGTGTTGTTGTAGAACTGGTATTTAATAGTAGGGCCAGCATATAGGCTATGAGCACCAACGGTCCCGAGCGATCGGTAGCAAAGGCTCAGGTTATGCCTTGAAATTTTTTGCTTTCTAGTAGTGCAGAATCGGTATAGGACACGCATATACTCAAAGTTTAATTAGTTAGTTGTTGTTTGTCAAAGGTGACCTAGTTAACCATTAGATGAGTCTTTGATATTGGTTAGTAGTACATCAATTAAATCATAAAGCCATATCAAAGGGTCAATGATCTCTGTAGCTAGTGCCGATTGAAACACAATTACGTTACAGAGGGCTCGCTTTGGGTTGGGGGTATCGAATGGCCATTAGGTCCGTCTCCTCCTGATTTAATAAGTAATAAGTGGTCAGGTTTCTCTTTTAGGTAGTACATCATTTAGACATTCATTTATATATGCATATATGTGCAGTTATACTTTAGAAAAGGGTGGACTTATTGCATATGCATATAGGATTGAAAGGATTAGACGTAAATAATGGACATAACATTTAAATAGGAATTAATCGGCATAAGTTATTGTTATGGGTAAAATGTGAAATTTTCCAATCACTAGAACGTTGTTCTGACCCCCACCTCATTGCAACTTATATGATAGATTTTGAGGGGACATGCTACTTGAGTAAGACAGGAACGATAGATAGAGAATTTTTTTATTTATCCTCAGCACTAACAGGGAAAATAGATATCCAAGGAATACTATTGATTCCAAGGTAGTAGACTCAGTCAATATTTATGTCGTATTATATTTTGTATCCCACTGTGAGCTCATATTAATCACTCTCTAAAATGCTTATGTTTATTATAGCTTACTAAAACCAATAATCCGCACCCTACTAATTTGATTATTAGAAGTTCGAGCACATTAAGGTGCGGGTTATTAAATTTAGTATCAAAGCATAGGTCAGTCGATCATATGAATTCCGACTATAGAAGTAGCAGCAACCATATTCTCAAAAGATGGATATGGAAACTATGAGTTGGAACAATCAATAGAGTTAAATTTATACACCCACCATGATTACTCCATGGAGTGTAGGTCGTACCGCAAGGTGTTGATGAAGAAGAGAATGAGTGTGGCATACAGATGGATCTTTAAAGCTAGATGGTATTCGACTACTTCATTAGGCCTAGGCTGCCTTAATATTGTAGATTCTAATTGATTGCCAATTTAAGAAGCACATTTCATCTAGATAGATGGGAGATAAGAACCTATATGATGTAGGCATTCGAAAGTAAGATATGAAGAAGGATTGAGGAAGTTCCCGTAAGAAGATGTGTAATGACCACTACAAAACGTTATCCATATTTTAGTATATACCCTTAATAAAAAGAGGTTAAGAGTGAAGGGAACAAAAGAAAAGTCCAAAAGAAAAGATGATTAAAGCCCATTTTGATTCTAACCACATATGAATGAAGTTGATAAAAAGATATTTGAAAATTCCTTAGAATGTTTTAGATGGGTTTTCCAATGGATTTATCGGGAAGTTTTTGTTCGAATAAGCAAAGAATTTTGAATTTCTTAGTTTGAAATTGGTTTAGTCAAGCTTTTGATTTAAAAGTTTTGATAAGTGGATCTTTCGTTTTGAAATTAATGGGAAAGAGAGTGTATGCTTGGCTCAATGATTTTTCCTATTTTTTAAGTTTGAAAGTTTTTAAGATTCTTTCTCTAAGAGGAGGATAAATGGAAATGGTACTTGATTGAAATGGGGTAAAGAGAATAGAAGGGCAAGGTTGCCAAATAGTGAAGATAGGAGGAAAATTCTCATGTAAGGAAAATATAGAGAAAAACAAGTGAAATAGATTTATACTCCTTTTCTTGTTAATGAAAGGAAAGCTCAATGGCTAAAGCAAGAGAAAAATGCACTGCATTAAGTCAATAAGGAAAACAATACAAGAGAAAAGAATTATATAGCAGAAGCTGGTTAGGTAGGAGAAATATATATAGTAACGACCCTTGAAATTTAAATGTGAACAAAGTTAGGAATTCATATTAGAATAGTGTTAGTAATCTGGTTAGGAATGATGTAGGTAATTAGAGGAAAAGCATGCGAAGAATGGATAAACTACATAAATATGTGCAATAATTGCACAGACCTTTTAGATGTCCTCCTTATGTGCTATTAGAATCTCTGCCAAGGTTGAACGAGGAAATATCATGAATAATAGAAAATAGTAGTATGGAAGTTATCCTTATCCATTATAGTTTTCATTTTTAAGTTGTAGAAGATATTTATGAAAAAGAAGGTTCGGTGTCATAATTGGTTTTTGGGTGCAAACATGAAAAACATTTTAAGTTAAAAATCATACTTTTGTAGATGTAAATCTTTGTTGTGGAAATTTTTCTTAAAAAGGAAAATTTTCATGGTCCTTTCTTTTGGTAATCAAGCAATTTTTAAATTTGACAAAAATATTCTCTGTTTATATTTTCAAAGATAAAGGTATCGGATTAGGTACTTCACGATTGTGAAGCTTTAGTTTTATAAAGAGTGGTGAAACCCAAACCAATTTTTGGTATGGAGTAGATATGGATGACTACTTAGGTAAGACGGGGTAAAGGTTTAAACTGTGAATGTAATAGCTATGGATGCTCATAGTGTATCACAAGGAATCCATGTTGAATATAATGAATATTGGTGTGTACATAAGAATATTTTATTAGAGATGCATAGAAGCCATAAGAAGAACCTTCAAAAGAATGGAAAATGGTTTCAAAGTGCAATTTTTCAAGTACTACATGTACTCACATGAAAGATCAATGATAAGGAAAGTAAAAACCAAAGTTCGAGGATACTATCAAGAAATTTTGATTGAGAGAAGATAGTGCTGGTGAGATTTTTCATACCATAACACTCAAGTGATCACTAAGTAATTACAATACCAATTACTTTCGCAATTAAGAATCAACAAATTTAAGTAATGTTAAATTTTCCTTAAAGGTAGTAATTATGTTGCTGACTGTTAGAAAATCAGGTAGTTGCATCCTAACTGGTTTCTAAAATGTCAAATTGAATTAATATCTAGTTTAAGAAAAATAGGCTAAAAGAGTCTAATACTAAAAGCCAAGTAAAAAAGAAAACACAGAGAAAGTAAAAGACATAAAGAATTTACGTGATTCAGATGTTAAGGAATCCTATGTCCATGGATCAAACACCACTTTCTTGTTTTATATATTCTTGGTACAGACAATTATGGTAGAGAGTACAAAAATTTCATTATTGTTCCTAGAAAATGTCAAATCTTAGAAAAAGATCCCCTTTATAGTATAGTTGCTTTTTCTATTTATAGTATAGTGACACACATAGGTCGCCAAAATCCTCCTTCCACTCTTTCTATTTCCACATTTGGATTCTATCATGTGTCATCCATCCATCTCTTCTAGTGGATTGCTGATGTGTCTTTGGTGGGAAACCATAATTTAAGTGGTTAAATTGGCGGGAAGTTTGAATTTGAAGCCGGAATACCAAAAAATGGAGGTGGGAAGCTATAATACGAAAGGATTATGCACTTTTATCTCTGAGGAGTGGACGATCTATGTACTGTTCCCATAGTAAGTGAGAGTATAACGAGATATTGTTCTTTTCTTAGGATGAATTGCGTTATCTATAGTACTTTTTCCACAAAATGTTAAAGTTGTGTCTTCGCTCTGCCTTGGGCGGCAATGATACCTATGGGGTTGAATTATGCTATTTGGTGCATAACGTTTGCATAATACTTCCCTAAAGATTGAAATAACTGGAGTCAAGACGTATTACTTGAGAAAAGAGGTCGAGCCGCCTTTTGTGAAGGTGGTTGCCTTAGGTGATTCCACGATGAACTTCTCTTGGTATTGAGCTGCAGAAGTTACTGGATGGGATGCTTATATCTATACTGTTTACCTATAAGTGTAAACTTGCACTAGAGCACTATTTGAGGGGCCATATATGCAGCACCTTGGGATGCTTTTGATTCTATGTGATACTGCTTAGGAAGTCCACACTAGTGCAATGTCCGTATTGAAATTGTTATCAATGCATAAACTTTTCGAATAGTGTTAGAATTTATTTACTGCAGTCCTTTTGGTTATAGTACAATCCTCTTTTGTTGTTGCTCTCTTTGTGCTTCTGTGTCTGTTATGTCCCGATGGCAGTGCTTTTCCTTACCAACCTAATCCTATGGTGGCATAGCTTTATATATGAATAATATAGTTTGTCTTTTGATTAACCTTGACAATAATAAATAACTACTAAGGCTCAAAAATAGAATTTGACAAACATTAGAATTTGACCATGAAACTTCCACCATTGTTTTCATGGTGATTTCCAGAGCAATTTTCATATTTAGAGCTATACGATCGGAATTCAAACAAAGGAGTATTTATCATTTGAAGTTTACGAAATGAAAATAATGAAAAAGGGAAAATATGAATCAACAATAGTAATGCGAGACCCCGCCGGTCGACTCCCTCCTTGAAACAGCCAACTGCCTATAAGGAAGTGGTCAACTGGTCGTCAAGTTGGCGGCTAGGATTGATACTTAGCCGAACAGCCCGGACTTAATTATTTAAATATAAGGATATGATCTAATCGAGTGCCTATATATACAGGATTAACCCTTTATTTTCTTCTCATATTTTCTAATCGAAGCAGCGAAGCTCTTCCATTTTCCCTCATCCACTATTTCTACTGATTATAAAAGATTATTTCTCCTACACACACACACACACACATATATTGGAGAAAACGAGAAAATAAAAGAGAATAAGAGAAGAAGCGAATCAATGCTATGGATAAGGATAAATTTTATAATTATAAATCTATATTTCCCTTAACCCCAAATCACTTCTCAGATCGATAATTCTAACTTGTAAGCATATACATTTTTGGACTGGAAAAGGAAAAAGAGTCAAATTAAGTGATGAATTCATAATTAGAAAATTTGGAAAGCTTGAAAGGTGAGTGGAAGATTATATGATTTATTTATAAATTTTATTTGATTAGTATGCCTATATAAGATCTGATGAGTTGCAGGCTTAATACAAACGTACATGAAATATTACTTACATATTCTGTGAGATAGGTAATTAGAATAGAAACAGTACACCCTAATATGTAAGTTTGGAAATCGGTCCCTAAAGTTGTTAAAGTGGAATGTTGACGAGATTGTAAGATTTATCCCCATTTTAGGATAAGTGGGTGTAATTTGTTAATGTAAATTTAGGTTGTCATAATTTTACTTGGGATGTGAATTTCTATGCTTTAACTTATTAGGAGCATTGTGGGTATAATTTAATTGTATTTAATTCCACGTAATTTTCATAAGTTATCTTATTCCATAAATGTTTAAAAAGTGCGTCATTTGAAATAATAAGGAATATACCACAAACAAAAGAGATGTCTAATATATAGATGTTCTTTCCCGTAGTTTGCACGGTCCATTTCAATAAAAGAAAAGAGGTAATATGTTGTAATTTCGAACGAGCAAAGGCCACACTTTTGGTTAATTATGGACAGTCGTACCAATAATCCTTTTTGGAATGATAGCTCTGATAAATTAAAACATGGAAATGAATGTTTTGATTTAGGATTTAAGAGATAGAAATAGGAAAACACACACTTACGTATAATCGTGCCTATATATAGCGTAATATAAGTCAATATTCACATTAGTTATGATTAGGAAGTCTAGTTATAAATAACATAGTCAATTATAAGATTAGGAGGTGCAGATGGAAAAGAAATAGTAACTCCAAAATTAACAGGGGAGATAAATGTGCAGTTGATAGGAAGTTATCGAAATTAAATGGAGACATAAATGTGTCTAACAGGACTAGTTAAAAAATTCAATATGGAAATTATGGGGAAATGAAATAGGGATAATAAGTTGAATTAGAAAAAATAAAATAAATGTTATTAGAGATTGTTCAAATAGAATAATAATGATCATGTATTATAGACAATTGATATTTATGGAATATAATAATAAGCATATAAGATAGCAATTAAAAGCAAGACGTCGGTATAATTTTCATAGTGGAAAATTATACAGGCTTAATTATACATTTAGAAAAAGCATGAATTAGTAGGTCTAGCCCTACATTTAGGCTTAGGATGATTGGTTAAGTTTAGTGGGTTGGGATGCGAGGTCGGTGGGGTTATGCAACGGAAGTCTTCCCTTCACTTAGAGGGTACTAGCAGTTTGTGTACATAACACTGATGTGGGACATGTCCAACCATAGGACACATGAAAAACGGATATGCGGTTGCATATATATAGGAGAAAATATGTTAAGGGTTTGCCTCGATTTGAAATATTAAATGGCCCAGTTCTTTTTAGAAAATAGGGTCTGCTTCATTTTTGGTATGAGGTATTAAGTAACTGGAATGTGCACTCTCCTTTACTTATATTACGTTAGTCTAAACGAGATTTCGGCTCTACGAGGTCGGCAAGTTATGTCAGTATTTCTGTTGAACAAATGTAAAGTTGTAGGGCTAACATATAAGCTATGACCACTAACGATCCTGATTGATCGACAACAAAGACTCGGGTTATGCCATGATGGGTTTAACTTCCTAGTAGTGTAGAATCCATATAGGATACATACAAAACTCAAAATTTAATTAATTAGTTGTTTATTTGTCAGAAGTGTGCTAGTTAACCCTTAGACGAGTCTTTGAGATGCATTAGTAGTACACAATTAAATCATAAAGTCATATATAGGAATTAAAGGTCTTTGTAGCTAGGGATAATTAACCGTTACGAAGGGCCCACTAAGGGCTTGGGATATTAAATGGTCATTATCCTCTCTATTTAAAAAGTATGAAGTGGCCGGTTTTTTCTTTTGGGTAATACATCTTTTGTATATTTATGTATATAGACATATGTATAATTACACCTCGGAGAAAGTTGGATGTCATAGTGTACATAGGATTGAATAGATTAGCTTTAAATAATAGACATAACACTTTAGTGGAAATCAATCAGCATAAATTATTGTTATGGGTGAAGTGTGAAATTTTGCAATCGCTAGTTCTAACCCCTCTTTATAAACCAACAAGATTGATTTTAAGGAACATGCTATAGAAACAAGACGAAATGGTAGATGGAAAAGTCTTTTTATTCATGCTCAGCACTGACAAAGCAATTGTTAATGAATTTCTTCATTAACCTTAAAATGTACATTGAAAGGGAACCTTGGTTAACGGATGGTTTTGGAGAGCCTTGGTTAACCTTAACAAGTGTAAGAAAAAGTGACACTTGATTGACTTCAAGCTTAAGAGGATTGAGTAAGCCGGCCTAGGTTGATAAGGAAGCCATAAGCACGATCTTGTTGAGGTTATATATTCTTGAAGTCGATTTATGTAGACAGTTGTACGCAAAAATGAAAATCAAGAATATGAATACTTTTGGAATTTGAAACAAGCTATGATTAAAAGAAACAAAAAGTGTTTGGAATTCGAAAGCAAGCCATAATTCAAGACATCTTAGTCGTATTCCATATAATAGTTGAATGTACAAGGCCCTATGTGAAATAGTGCATTTTACAGAAAAATATCCAACTGATTTAGGGTTACAAAGTCAAAAATGTAAGATATGAGAAAAGCATGGTTTCCCCTTCTCCCATACTCCTGTCCTAGGGGTAGAAGGGTGGCATAGCTGCTTGGCTTCTACATGCAAAATTTTTGTCAACATCAATGCCCTGTGGTGCTAGGCCTTAATCGGTGATGATTTTCGACATTCCTAGGTGCATAGTAGAACTTTGGCATTTCCTATAATGAAGATATGTGGCATCAGTGACTTCTGACATGGCAGCCTCTTCCATGGTAATTAGTATTATACCTTGGTTTATGATCTTCGATACTCATTATTGGTATGAAGCGGCACCAATATGGTGCGATATCAATAGGAAATGATACAAATTAACATTGCATCTGACCCAATAACTGCCATGGATATGGATGGCCTCCTGCATCAGTATCGTGTTTGTGGCTGTGCAGTATCCTCTAGTAATTGGTAAAGTGTGTCATCACTAAGATGCGGCATTGACAAAATACGACATCAGTGACATGCGAAATAAATCATGCTGCTATAATACTGATGGTTTATGGTGTTGATTATATTCGACATCACCGCTTCCTTGATGAATTATGGTAATGGATTTATTTGACATTGCTTAGCGATGTAAGAAAATCGAAATCCAACTCTATATATGGTATGCAGCATTGATGTCATTTGGCGTCCTTGGCTTCATTGATGACATGCAATACTGCACATTAACCCATGTTGATGAGAGGCGGCATCATAGGCCTTTGGCGTTAGCTCGTTACCATTCTTTAGACATTGATTATTGATGCACTGTCACAGCTATATCACGCGCTACATATCTTTGAAAACAACAATTATAGTAGCATTTTCCCTCCTTAGTTTAGTGGAAGCATTGATCTTTCAAGTCAATAATCTCGTCAATAACGCTTGCCATCTATTGGTATCTCAAGTGAATCTAACCGTTCATATGAATTGAATCGACGGTAATTGTACATCTTCCTTTTTCTCTATATGCAGATGAGCTTCCGCTTCATTTCTCTCTTACCTGCAATTAAAAAATCAAGAAAACGAAGTCAAAATTTGCAAAATTGTTTACAGATCCTAGATTTTCGGCAACAAAGTTAAAATCAAGGTACAATTCTCCTTTTATTGATTAAATTAATAGGAAAAATTAGGTAATTTGGAATCAAAACCTTTGTTAGGATTTGAATAGGGTTGCTAATTTAAATTTGGCACTTAGTTTCGATTATATAGCTTCGATGTTCATGCTAATGATTAGATTAGCAATTATTTATGCTTGTAGTCTAATTTAACATTAAATTTCTATGTTACTTGAAGGAATTTAAGGTTAGTTAATAAGTAAGTGACATTCATAATGAGAATCTTGGTGTTCTTAGTTTAGTAATGAAGGGGATGGTTTATTAGACCCGATATCCAATACCACTTCATTTTATATCAACATTGAGCTCATATGACATTACTAAAGTATTCGACATAGATTTATTTTCTTTTGTTTTATGCTAAAACTAATGTTTTACAGTATTGATATGATGCTCGGTATTGGTTGAGCTCTCTATTGATCCATTATCCTGATATTTAATATTGAGGTTTAGAAAATCTATGTCGTAAAGCTTTTCGTTTCTTTTGACTAAAGGGATGTGCAATAACCTATTTTAGGGATATAGGAGTTACTGTTACATGGGAGCTTATGCCGATTAGATGTAACATTAATAAGCTCGGTATTAACTAAATATGTTATCGCTTATGTTTGATACCGATAGCTTGACTATTTGTTATTGTAACATCCCCTACTTGGAGGCCCAAAACTAACGGCTATGAATGATGCAGTCATCCATAGTTATTAATCCTCGACGATCAAACATGGCGATGCTAGATACATTGATACAAAGATTACAAGAATATGGAAAAGAAACTAAAAATCAAAACACATTTCCACATTCCACTCAAAACATTTCTTGTTCATTACATAATCCCACATATGTTAACCACATTCAGAAAAATTTAATTATTACATACACCCCAAGAGCGATATATGAAGATGCGCCCTTGATTAATCAAAGTACGTAGTAAGGCAATAAAACAAGTCTGCCTTTACATCCAAAATGCACAGCGAAAGAAGATAACTAGAATGCCTCCTTCATGTCTTCGAAAGCTTTACTCGTCTAAGAAGAGAACATGGAAACCCTAAATCTCAAACTACTCGAAATTAATGCAGTACCCAAGAGTTTAATTGGAAAACAAATACTTCGAGTCAAACACAAAGCCTAGTATGAATAAAAATCTAACATCTCATTCCTTTTAGATATCAAATGAGACCACGCCGCAAAATGAAACGAGCTTTCCCCTCCCTGGTATTCAAAAACCTTTATAAACCATATACTGTGCTCCTGCATCCATAATGGTTAAAGCATAACATTTCAAATTATTATGAAGATATGCATACATATTATAACATTCTGGATTTTCCATCCCTTGTTTAATTGACTACTTGTCATTTTTATAGTTTCTAAGGTCATCATTAACCTATTAGTTTTCATAGGCTTACTAATAACATTTTCATAATTCATGGGCTCCCTGTCATATTCCATAGTTTTCATGGGATCCCTAACAACCTATAGGCCCCTGCCAATGACTTAGTTAATTTTATTGGGTTCTCCTTGAACCTATTGGTGCCCCCACTAACTTCTTTCTCACTATGTTTTCATGAGTTGACTAGGAACGTTTTGACATTTTTCAATCATTTAATCCAGATATAGTTTTCATGGGTTCACTACAAACCATTTGGCCCTTGCCAACCACTCTTAAAAGCATAGTTACCATGGGATAATTACGAACCTATTGATTAGTCCAATAGCTTCCGAATCATAGTTTTCATGGGTTTACTATAAACATGTCTTCCAGGCAACTTCAAGGTTCAGGCATCATATATTCCGATATCCCTAACTTCCTGGATGCAATTCTACTCATTCAGGAGTTAATCAATTTAGATTCACTGTTCTTAACTGAATGGTTCTTCTATCCTTTATCCCTAAAATGTAATTATGGGTCCATTATAATATGAATATACTAATATTGGAAGAAGCAAACATAATTAGAAAACTATACCACTTTTGTGGGTTTAATGTCCTTGAAATACTTTTCATACCAAATATTGTTAATCCCTTTAACCTATAACTTTACCAAGGAAAGCTTCTTCTTAAAATCATTTCAAAAATCCATTATTTAGCCATGGGTTTTTCTTTAAAAATGAGTTTGGGTTACAAAGCCTTTTGAAACCTTCGAAACCTTGTTTACGACCTCATC
The DNA here is from genome assembly GCA_030765085.1 of Allium cepa. Lineage (NCBI taxonomy): Eukaryota > Viridiplantae > Streptophyta > Magnoliopsida > Asparagales > Amaryllidaceae > Allium > Allium cepa. The sequence goes on from CM060941.1 coordinate 19,384,398, forward strand.
AGATGACCTCCTTTGAAAACATATAAATCTATCTTCAAAACATTAGGCGCCTACCTTTTGGATACTTTAAAAAAATTCTTTTGAAACCTTTCTTGTATTAAAGTATTACCGTTTTACTTTAGAAGCATAGTTTCAAAACCAATTGAAAGTATCCCTTTTGAAAACATTGAAAGTCCCTCTTTCGAAACCATTGGAAATCCGTTCCGAAGCTATTGGGTTTATATTTGAAACATCTCTTGGGTCGAAGTGAACATAAATGAAAGTATCCCTTTCGAAACATTTCTTTATCATACAAAAATATTTGGAGAAAATATGATAGTGTGAAAACTATATAAGTAAAATTGTTTGAAGGTTGATTCGAAATCCCTTTTGAAACCATTAACCCCCTTTCGAAAGCTATGTAGTGGCTTACATTTATATAACAAAGAATACCTTCCAAAAGCAATACATCTTCAATAACTTCTAAAGGTACAAAGTTGCAGAAGGGTTTTGACTTGGTCAAAACTACTCCTTCCGAAAGCATCACTTTGAAAACTTAGTACCTCCTTCAAAGGGTACTTACTTTAAAAAGGTTGTAACTCTCCTTTGAAAGCTTATTTTAAAATCCATTTCGCAAGCATTGGCTTCTACTCCTTCGAAACCTCTTTGTAAGCAGGCAAGCACTTTTCTTTAGAAAATAAACCAAAAGTATCGACCTCTTCGGAAGCTGTGTTTTGACACCCTACCTTCCACTTTTCTCCAATCCACTACGTACCAAATGATACCATGTGTATTGGTTTTGTCTTTACTGGTTTTGACCAAGAAGATTCCGACTAGGTTGAAGGTGGAAGCTCTGGGTCGAAAGCTACTTCTAAAGGAGGCGGAACCTGCTTTTCGAAGCAAAAGGTTGTTTTTACCAAATAAAGTAATCTTTTTATAACCAACTTTCCCACATGTAAACACTTAATTGGTTATCTTAAACTTTCAAATTATTTTACAAATAATTTCCACATTTTCTCAGATCTAAAAACTGAATAAAGTTAATAAACAAACCCTTCCCATTTATAATTAAATCATCTAGTTCCTCCTCTAGAAATAATTTAATCTCCATAATAAATCTCTTAGAAAAAATCCCCAAAAGTCACAAAAATTCACTTTTAATATATTATCTAACATACATAAATTTCAGACCCAATATCCATCATTTAACCATCGAAAATAATTTTAAGCCCAATAATACTTGTTTTCCTTTAAAAATTCATAATTAATTATACACTGCTTAGAAAATTATAAAAATTGAAACCCAACTCCAAAATCATGTTTATCATAACAAATAAATTTATCATTGCATTATATATTCATATCACACGGATTTATCCTTAAACCGTGTTTATTAAATGCAACTAACCTGTTTGAATCTTTCATTCATTTAAGTTGAGCGTATCATCAAAAATCGTTATATTGGATTAAATCCTAAATTCAAAACATATAAAATCAAAATAGATATGTTTTATTTATTATTCACTTTAGATTGGATAAGTAAATTAGAGATTGATTCTTCTAGCTTGATCCTAAGCTTTAAACTTGAATTTATACCAAGCTGTGACGCCCCACTTTTATACTCACACTAACCAAGGACGCTATTGGATTACGCCATCAACTGGCGTGAAGAATAAGGCTGTTGGGAAGCGATCATCTATGTAATTGTTTTGTGCGAATACCGATATGTCAAATAGTATATCATGCATTTCATTTAAAGAGGAAACTTGATGTATCAAATGCAAACTCAAAGCTACTACACAGTGGCTATGTGGCCTTAGAAAACAAACATAAAATAAGCACAATGCAAAATTAGTCACAGATATTCACATCATTAAGGCGGAAACAGATATGAATATAACACATAAAAGTGTACATCAAAGTAGTGGTTATACAAGATCCACCATATCCCAAAATAATAGGTATAAGTGCTAGACAAATGAATATGTATACATCAAGGAATCTTTATCATGAATGTATAAAAACAAAAAAACTACTAAGTAGTTAGCCAAAAGTCAGATGACGGTCCTTGATAAGAAGTCAAGTAGAAGCACTTGAAACACCTCGGTCTGACCCAAGTATTATTTAAGAAGAAAAATAGTAAACAGATCAGTCTAGTATAAATATCATATAAGATGAGATAGGATAAGAGATATAACAAAAATATATATGATAACAACAAAAATCATATAATATCTCAAATTTTCACAAACACCAAATAGAATGTCATATTCTTTAGATTATTCACCAAACCTCAAATATCGACAAAACATGTCAACACAAATCACAACAATTGGTGAAACGTAAATTCTAGAAATCAATAAATAGAAATCCAGAAAACACAAAGGGGGAGGTCTATCATAAACGGGAGCATGAAAACTCACCAACATGTGTATCACAAACGAGACACTATTCCATAGTCGCTCATCCATAGAGCCAATGCAACGATGTAGAATAACGGTACGCCCAAGAAACCTGAAACTCAAAAAAGCCGGAACAACGACATAGTATAATAGTACGCCTGATGAATCAAACTCCATAAAAGACCATAGGTCGCTAGATCATAAAAATGAGATGAAACTCCACAGAACGGGGTACAGTCCCCCACGCAGACAAAGAGACATCGCATATCGCTAGTCTAAACCATAAAATGATCATCATTGATCAATAAAAAGTGTAAATTACATTAAGCTAGTAAATAAATGAGTTTAGCTTCATGTCCCATAACCACTGGCGTAACTTAAATATTTACGAACAAATTTTAGATTTCTACTCGAAAATTGTCATAAGATTTCAATCGAACAAATCTAAGAATTAACCGACGAAGTAAACGCTAGCGTTTCATACCACTTGTTTTGCTAAGTCGTTTAATTGGATTTCTCATAAGAATGAGGTAAAGATTTGTATATACTAATAGATTGGAAAATGGTTTTAAAAACGAGCTTTGTATTAAAGGTAACGTTGAAATTATTTTTGTGAAAGAGTTTGAGTATTTACTACTAGTACAGAAACCTTTGTATTTTAAAGTGACAGATCACAAAAATTATTGTAAAAACAATCAATCAACAAAAATTCATATACGAAAACGTTAATCAAAACCATGAAAATCGATATCGAATCCATCAAATGGATATTCTCGATAATAAATGTCAACCAATAACCGGATCAACAAAAATCGATTCAAATGGAAGCCCACATAAAAATAGGCAGGTTGGCTGAATTAAACAGTGCTAGATGTCTGGCTATTTTCCCAGACGTCTGAGTTGAGAATCTGAATATTTTTTTCCAGATTGCCCAAGCGTTTGGAAATAACCTCAGATCTGAGCTGAGAATCTAGAATTTTTATTCCGATGACTCGGACGTCTGAGTTCCTTCCCAGACGTCTGAGCTGAAGCTCAGGCCAAAAATCAGCCTAGGCCATTAATGGCCAAATCGGTTCGAAAGCGATTGGACGGGCAACGGAGGCTAAGGATTTATGCCAAACGACAACCCAGCCCTATAGGCTCTTCAATACTCTCCAAAAAACATGTCCAAACATCCTTAGTAGGATTTTCATAGATTTTGACTTCAAAACACCAAAAAATGAAAAATTCACTAAACCAATTCAATTCAAAAGCAAATAAACATGATACAGATGTTAGGAATTCGTACCTAACAACCATCAAAGGTATAGAATGTGAGTTCAAGAACTCACCTTTAAACTCAAAAACAACAATTGAGAAGCTCTAAAACAAGGAAAGATCAATTTCTTTTCAACAACACCTCTAGAATCTTCATCTATTATCAAATGCAAAATTTTCCTTAGTTAGGTTATAGGAATTTATGAAAATTGAAGAGAGATTCAGAAGATGAATATGATGATTATCTAAGCTTTTCTTTGATTTCTAGAACTTGAATTTAAATTCCCTAAGAATCTAGGGCTTAGGAATTTTGATTTTCCCTCTTTTCCCCCATTTTTCTTTTTAGCTTAAGTGTTAGGAAATAAGGAGTAGAATAAATGAAGAATTGAAGAATTAGGGTATTTGGTAGAGGATTTTGGGTTCTCTTGTTGGGTTAGTGGGCTAGAACCAAACCCAAACCCTAAATGAAAATACCAAAATCCTAATCAACTCCAAACATATCGATGTTTATACTCAAACAAGTTATAAACGTTGTTTTAAACTCAATGGAAGTGGTCTCGAGTCGGGATTCGACTGTTTACAAAAAGTCACATTTCGGACTTTAAATTCAACTAATGATACTATATTTAAATAAAATATTTAAATATATAATCGCAAAATATACGGGTTGTTACAGACTCCCCTCCTTAAAGAAATTACATCCTCGCAATACTTAAGAAGAAAATAAAAAGTAACAACCACTTTAAAGCATAATAACACCAAAGAAAAATTTGAAGTGAGAAGTTCACCTTAAGGAGCATGAGAGAGTAAGTCCGGATGTGTTCGCTCGATGAATTCTCTGGATTCCCAAGAACAATACTTAGGATTTGCGGACCATTGAACTTTTACAAGCAGAATATCTTTATTATGAATGTGTTTAACCTCCATAGAAATGATGTGAATAGGATGTTGCTCGTAAGTCAAATTAGGTGAAACTTCAATTTCTTCAATAACACCAGGCTCAATGATAGAATTGGAATCTCTAAGGCATTTCCGTAGTTGAGAGACGTGGAATACGTCATGAATAGTAGAAAATTGAGTCGGTAATAAAAGACGATAAGCCATAGAACCAATGTGTTTGGTGATGGGAAATGCGCCAATATATCGAGGTGCTAATTTTTTTGAACGACTGAAATGCACAACACCCTTCATAGGTGAAACACTAACGAATACCAAAACTCTCATAGAAAATTCTAATTTCCTTCTTCTATCTTGATCCTAAGCTTTAGACTTGAATTTATCTTATCTTCTTCCTCCTAATGGCTGACTTGTTTTTAGCTTTTTTTTGTTTGTTTTTCTTATGATAAAATGAACGTGAATGGCATAGGGATAATAGTATAAGGGTAGGATATATAGCAGCAATTTACCCTAATGTCCTTGTGATCAATTATTTAACCATTTATAAGCCCATTCATTGTAATAAGCGCAGCCACTAAATTTATTCACCAACCTCAATCTCCTTATCACTCTACATTATTCTATTTAATTTATCTAATTAAATCTCCTAAATAATGTTACTAAAAATAAGGGGTGTTACATGCTCCCCTCCTTAAAGAAGTTCATCCTCGAAATTCAGTAAGGACTAATTATCAAATACAACAATCATCTGTAACAGCTCCTAACATCCATACTAACCTACTTGACTAGTTACTAATCTATATAAATCTAATATAGACATACCACCAAAGTAGATTAGGATAAAAATCTCGAATCCTATCCTCTGTCTCCTAAGTTCAGTCCTTCTCATTGTTGCTCCACTTTTCACCAATTTGACTATCTTGGTCCTATATTTTCTCATCTCCCACTACAACTCGAACTGGTTGTCTAATAAAAGTCAAATTTGGCTCTACTACCAATTCTTCCAACCCTGTTAGAGGAATTACAATCTTTGGATCATGAACATACTTGTAAAGATGAGACACATGGAATATACCGTGGACACCTGCCATACCGCTCGGCAACTCTACTCTGTACGCAAGCTTTCCAATCCTTTCTAAACTATGGAATAGACCAACATATCTCGAGGCCAATTTCCCACACTTTCCAAACCGTACAACACCTTCATTGTTGATACTTAATGAAAACCCTATCTCGCACTGAATACTCTAGATCTTAATGCCTCTTATCTGCGTACTCTTCTATTTGGATTGAGCTTCCTTCATCCAACCTTGGATCAACTCAATCTTTTCTGATGCGTCACTAACTAAATATGGACTTAAGACTAATCTTTCTCCAGTCTCCAACCAACATATAGGCGATTTGCATGACCTTCCATATAAAGCTTCAAAAGGCAACATTCCTATACTTGTCTAATAACTTTTATTATAGGAAAACTCAGTCAGATGTAGGTGATCCTCCCAAGATCCACCAAAGTCCAATACACAAGCTCTCAATAAATCCTCGAGTACCTTATTTACTCTCTCTACCTGCTCATCCATATATGGGTGATATGTTATACTCATCTTGAGCTTGGTACTAATACCTCTTGAAGACTCTTCCAAAAGTCGCTAGTGAATGATGCATCTCTGTCGCTGACTATGCTACTAGGAATCCCATGGAGTCTAACCATGTTCGTCATGAACAACTTCGCCAAAACATGTGCCATCCTAGTTGACTTGTTTGAAATGAAATGGGAATTCCTGTCTGACCCATATACTTTCATTTCCCCTATTCGACCTTGGCAATCCGTCTATAAAATCCATGGATTTCGAATCTCATTTCCATACTGGAATCTCTAAATGCTGAAGCAATCCACTCGACTTTCGATGTTTAGCTTTCACTTATTGAGAGCTTGCACACTACCTAACCCACAAGTCAACACCTCTCTTCATGCCTTCCCAATAGAAGCTTCATATCCTGATACATGTTGGTCCATCCAAGATGAATCGTAAACTTGGACCGATGACATTCTTCAAGAATTTCTCTCCTTAAGTTATCCCCATTAAGAAAACATAATCGTCCCTTCTTTCTCAACCATCCTCTCTGGTCGATTCCAAAATTCTTTAGATTATCGATCTCTGATCCTACCTCAAGCCTTCTATTCTTCTTGGCTAATATTGGATCCTCTTTCTACTTAGAAGTTATCCTTTTGATTAACACTGATCGAACTTCTAAACAAGACAATATGAAAATACCCTGCCTGCAATTAGTAGTAGATCTTAACTGCACACCACAACTGGTCGAAGCTTCTAGATCCTTCCGTTCTACCAACATAACTAACAACACATTCTGATATTTTCTAATAAGAGCATCTGCTACCATATTTCCTTTTCTAGGAGTGACTCTATACCGAAATCATAAGCAGCCAAAAACTCTTGCCACCTCTGCTGCCTCATATTCAGCTCCTTTTGAGAGAATAAGTATCTTAAAGACTTATGATCGGTATAAAGCTCAAATCTCTCCCCTAAGAGATAATGTCTCCAAATCTTCAAAGCACAAATCATTGTAGCCAACTCTAAGTGAGTAGGATATCTTACTTCATGCGGTCTAAGATGTCTAGATGCGTAGGCAATAACTTTACCCCTACATCAATACTGCTTCTAATCTGGTTCCACATGCATCAATGTATACTACCAACCATTGGTTTCCATTTGGAGCTACTAACACTAGTGCATTGGTTAAAAAATGCTTTAACTTAAGGAACCCTTCCTCATATTTATCGGACCAAACAAACTTCATTTCTTTCTTGGTAAACTTAGTCAAAGGTGCTGCTATCCGAGGAAAATCCTTAATGAATCTCCGGTAATAGCCAACAAGTTCAAGAAAACTCCCGATCTCGATTACCATCTTTGGTCTCTTCCAATTATTGACAGCTTCTATCTTAACTGGATAGACAGACAAGCCCTCATTTGAAAGCACATGACCAAGAAACTTAACTTCTTTCTTCCAAAAATGAACTTGGTGAACTCACCTTCAGTTGATTCTGCCTCATCGTTTTAAGCACCACTCTTAGGTGAATCTCATTCTCTCTTTCATCTTTTGAGTACACTAAAAATGTCATCTATGAACCAACATGAAATCCAAGTGTTCATGGAAAACCTGATTTATCAAATATACGAAGAAAGCAGATGCATTTGTTAACCTGAATGGAATCAAACTAACCATTCATACGAACCATACCAAGTCCAAAATGTTGTCAAAGGAATGATGTCCTCCGCCACTCCCAACTGATGGAACCCTGTCGCCAAATCCAATTGGAAAAACATTCTAGCTTCACTCAACTAATCAAACATATCATCTATTCTCGACAGAGGGTACCTATTCTTAATCATCCATTCATTTAAATTACGATAATCGATGCACATCCTTAACAACCCATCTGGCTTCTTCAAAAATACCGTGGTCGCTTCCCAAGATGAACTCTAATAAAATTCTTTCCTTATAGATACACCTTCAATTCCTTCATCTATTTCGTTATCATCCTGTTAAGGGGGTCTACCAACAGGTTTAGCTTCTGGTACAAGATCTATCCAAAACTCAATAGCTCGTTTCGGGGTAATTCCTTAATCCTCAAAGACATCAGCAAATTCTCTTATTACTCGAACCTAACTTAGTTCTTCTCCAACCTCCATTGCACTTAACAAAGCAAAAACACTCTGCTGAAATTTTCCACTGAGAAAATGATCCGGTTATGACATTTAGGAGCCTCAATGATATTTTCCTGTCCTGGCAAAAAATATCCCAGCCTCATACCCACCCAACCAATCCATACCCAAAATGATCCCGAAATCTATGAAATCAAAAACATACAAACTGCATGCAAACTTGTGACCAAACAAATCAAGTTTTAACTGGTCATATCTCATCCCTAAAGTTGCATATCCTCATATTATTTTCACAACCCTTAAGGAAGTAATAAGGTATGTGAGTTTTATGCATAACTTATTAACTAAATACTATGATATAACGAGTGCGATGCACTGGTGTCAAATAGTACCCTAACTGGTGTACTTTGAATCAAAAGTGTACCTTGCATCATAGTTTTCCCTTTATCTGTTGTAGTAGGCCTAGAAGAAGATGGTGGTCCTATAGCAAAAACCTTCCCTCTGTCCACCCTGACTGGCTCTGGACACGGATTCTTATAATGTCTAATTTGGTCGCAGTTGAAGCATTTCACATTCTTTTTTCTACATGCTTCTTCCCTTTGCTTGTCCGGCACTCATGCGAGTATTGATCCTTCTTGTTACACTTAAAGAACACTAAATCAGCCTTTGCCCTCTTGGCAGCATCCTCTTACCGGGTTCCTTCTTAAAGAATTTTCTCTTCTTTACCTGAGGACCCTGGGATTCAACTGGCTTCTTTTTGGTAGAAACAACAGGCATCTCTTCATGGAGAATGTCCACCTCCACCACCACATTATACGGGTGTCAGATATGTGTCATGGTCATTCTAGCAAGCTTAGGTCTCAGTCCTCGAATGAAACTCTCATTCCTTCGGATGTTAGTGTCTATAGTGGCACATCCATATCGAGACAGCCCATCAAACTTAGCAACGAACTCGATTACTGATTTAGCCACTTCAGATAAAAAACTCTTCTCAAACCTCCTTTCGAAATCATCCCATGTTAGCTCTTCCTCCGAAACTTCGACAATCACACTATTTTACTAGTAAAGCACTACCCTTTGCAACTGCCTAGAGGCCAGCAACCACTTTTGCTTATCATTCAAACCTCGAATGGTAAAGATCCTCTCATAGTGCAATAGCCAATTCTAAACCTCAATAGCATGCTCCATTCCAAAAACGGCTTTCCACCTAGACTGGTACAGTCTTTGCTTAGCCTAGCATAATTATTCCCAACTGGAGCTAAGATTAGCTCCTCCAACATTACCAACTACCCTAGCTGGCAAAATATTGACTAATAACTAATACACCATCCTCGCATTTACTAGCGGATTTCCAAAACCCACATTGGCTTTAGCATTTGGGTTAGTATTAGCCAGTCGACCTGGGTTTCTCTTGGTATTAGGTCGAGCAATTACGTTAGTCATGGTGCATCCTCCACCTAGATTTTCTCTTCCGTTTCCAGCTTCCATATCCTCTTTCTTATTATCCCGACTTTTGGAGAAGCCATGATTCATTGATTCAACCAAGAACGGATGGTCGATAGCTTGAAGAGCCAGTTATATACAGTACTGTAGACGATAGTCGGACAAATTCAAGTCGGGACCAAATCTAAGTGTAGCTAGCATAAAGCAGCTAACCTTTCCCCATGAAGTTATATCTCAAGTTTGGAGTTGATTGAAGTTCGTATGCACAAGCTACGGAGGAGACAATGATTTGTTTGGATCGACTAGAGAACGATCAAAGAACACTTCAAGTCATTAGAGAACATTCAATATCTTGAGATCCATGATGCCAATCCATATGACATCAATATAATGGCAAGTGGAGAATAACATAACGATCACGTGTAACAAACTAGAGGTGGAAGGAAGGCCGATTGATATATACCAATCATTATTGGAAGGTTCAACATCACGATTGGTGTTTTCTAGTGTATATTCTATCTTACCTAGAACGACCTATAACATGCAATCTACAACTCAGGATGATCCCATAATTTAGGAGCAAGATCAAGAGACCTTTTGGATCCTTCAAAATAGATCGAAAGTTGGTTGGAGAAAAAATAAGGATCGGCTACATGTATGCCGATCCTTATTGATTATCGAAATAGTGTGGCCAATCGATATGGCAAGCTCTGTCGGACCTAAGGAGCCTTCCTGCAAAGTTTTAACCTGATCCATTCGCGTCCCCTGCCATATATACAACAAATATAGCTTCAAAAAATGAGGACTTGGTTTTCTTCTTCCTCCTCCAGAGGCTCTTTCAAATTTTTATTCTTGAATCTTGTTTATCTATTTGCTCTGCTTTCTTTTCAATTTCATTCAATGTTTAATTTCTACGAGATTCCGCGGGTCCCCTTTTTGGCGTCAACATTTTGGTGCTTTCACTGAGAAACGAATTTTCAACTCAATCAGATCTCATTTTCCACTGGCGAATATCCATGTTCACTAGATAGATCCAGCTTTTGATTGATAAATTTCCTATTCTAGTCTGATTTGAAAGAAATATAGATGGAAAGTATTTCGCAAGGCTTTGAAGCCATGTCTACTACCCTTGCCAAAGAAGGAAATGATAAGATCAGTGCCCAAGTAGCCATATGATTCATAAATGTCCATACATTTTCAAGTTTTAGTGCAAGGAAGAATGATTGGCAATTGGCTATGGCCTATGCAGACTAGGTGAACGACCACTCACTACGAATTTATGCACTTCATCACCAAACCCAATCGTTCTTTACGATGGGTTACACCGATCATTCCATCAACATGAGAAAGGCCATTTGCATTTTTCATGATCCTGGTCGTCCCTACCCGGCCGTCCTTCAACCGATCGTTCCATCTCAATATTTGGAGCCGAACGTTTTGATTTGTGTATAACCGATCATACTATACTAATACTCTTGCCTACTGACACAAACCATCATCCTTATAGGATTGAATTTTTACACGATCGTTCCAATTAGACCCTCCAACAACTGATTATATACGAAAGTTCCAATATGATCATTTTTGCGCGATCGTTCCTATAGCCCACATAGTATGATTGTTCTACTCTGATCCTTATAACCGATCGTTTTCTATTAGCCTCTACACCAATCTATAATGGAACTATTGTCGTCCCTATATGACCGATTTAGTACGATCGTTCCAAGGCCATGAAGCACAACTGACCATTATTGTTGACACATCCATCAACAAATGCTCAACCATCCACTTTTGCTTCTACCTGAAGTCCAGAAATGACGAGTATGGAAGTTCCTCAAAGACAATATCCTACGTTCCAATGAAGAAGTGTGAAAAAAAGAGATACAAAATTCATTCAAGCTTGGTGTTGCACATGAATGTTGACAAGTACAAAACCAGGCATGATTATAGAACCCCTTCGAAGGACTCGAGTAAAACAAGGATTTTCCCCAAGCAAACTCCAAAGAAACCCCAAGCGCCAATGATTAGGCCTTCGAGTTTACTGACCCCAAGAGGTTCAATGGTTAACTCCAAGTTCCTTGGGTCAGACCCTAAGTGATTTACCACTACCCGTCAATTCCCGTCCATTTAGCTTTGCGTGCATTAGACATCCAAATGTTCTTCACGATCATAACAAGTAGCGGTGGCCTAAGAACGTACTAGATTGACGATGGCATAAACATTCTAGCCCTATCAATAAAGAGCTCTTATTATCAATTGGACCCCTGACGGTCGATATCCCGCTAGAAAGAGCTAAGGGTAAGGTAGAATAACGAGCGCATAATGTTTCCTCACTTATTAATGAAATTTATTCTGATCTTCTTTTACTTAATTTATTTTAATTTCAATTTCAATTATGTTGTGAAGTACGACCAACTTGAATTAAACTACATACATACGATGCAGGTAACCAAGTGCTTAGAGTTGGGCGCTGCCCAATCTCCATAGATCGTGGCAGAACCCGTGGAGCTTTTGTCTAGATGAGCATGATTTTACCGTTCGTCAGCTATCACGTGCCCCTGATTTGGGATGCCGAGGCACTAAATAAAGAACCCAATAAGTTCAGAATCTAATAGAACGTAGATATGACTAACTGTCCATTCAACGACCTTCATATTAGACTTGACGTAGCCGTGATTGGCAACCTACTTATCAACCCCAGATTTCAACAAGTCGACGGCTTGAAAAGGATGTGACTTAATTGCCTACTCACTAACTCATTATCTTCACTCACCAGAAAGAATACAAAACAAATTATGCAAGACTTGATCTTCCGACCCCAGCATGGTTATGATCCAATCATCCATTACCTACTTCCTTTCTCGACTTGATGGGAAGAGATACAATTACCAAGTGTATGAGAATTGATCTCTTATTTGCCAAGTTTCATCTTGAATGCTGGGGGAAGAATTCCATACTGTGGATGAATGTGATTTGACTATTCGTATAATAACTGTTACCTCGACGTGGTAAACGAGGTACAAATCACACAGGTGGAAATACAACTACCTACGATAAAAACTTTAAGTCCCTGACTGTGGACTAAGTATAAACCATTCGGTGGAAAAACAACTGCCACAGGCAGATACATGACTGCCCACGAAAAAAAATCTATGTCTCCCACTACGAACTAGAGTATAAACCATTCAACGAAAAAATGATTGCCACGGGCGGAAACGCGACTGCCCATGACAAAAACTCTTAGTCCTCGACTATAGACTATAGTATAAACCATTCTGTAGAAAAACGACTTCCACGGGCAAAAACACGAGTGCCTATGAAAAAAAACTCTAAGTCCCCGACTACGGACTAGAGTATAAACCATTCGACAGAAAAAATGACTGCTACGGGCGAAAACGCCACTTCCCACGACAAAAAGTCTAAGTCCCCGACTACGGACTAGAGTATAAACCATTCGACGGAAAAGCAACTACCATGGCAGAAAACACAACTGCTTATGTCAGAAACTGTAAGTCCTAGACTGCGGACTAGAGTATAAATCATTCGGTGGAAAAACTACTACCATGGGCGGAAACACGACTGCCCACGACAAAAACTCTAAGTGCCTGACTGCGGACTAGTATAAACCATTCATATAATAACGACTGCCATGGGTGGAAACACGACCGCTCATGACAAAAACTCTAAGTCCTCCACTATGGACTAGAGTGTAACGATTCTGACTCGGCCTTCGAAAATCGACACCGAATACATCACCTATATTCAAATGCCGCAGATTCAAACGTCGAATCTGGCTCATCGGAGCTTATAATACCATTAAGTACAACACAGCAGAAGAAAAAGAACATCATATACAACTCCAATGAATACAATATCCAATGATATACAATAATGATATCAATATGATGATACAACAGATGATACATGCTATCAGAGATATAAGAAATGCAGCGGAAAGAATAACTATGATCTCCAATAGAAAGAATAGTCTTTAGAAGAGAACTCCAATGCTTGCACTCTCCAGCTCCAAACATCAATCCAGAAATAGCTCGAACAACCATCAAGATGGACTAAGACAAGAAAGTCTCGTCCGCAACCAAAGACTGAACTAGCTCCAGATAATCTACTAAACCTGACTATCTGAAAAACCCAACTCTAGACTGCTCGTGTGGAAATTAGTGAGCACCTAGAGTTTAGGAAAGAAACAATAAACACTAGGTCAGTCATGGGACTGGTATAAGTAACGAAAACAGTTTATCTTTTAAATAAACAACAAAAGAATTTAAAACATATTCGCAATGCTTTTAGAAAATGAAACTACCATAAGGCCTCCCGCCACACACACAATGCAAGCGCAAACTTGGAGGAGATTTCTCCTTATGATAGTCAAACATGCTTGATACGAGAGAATTTCTTTTCAATATTATTATAAGTACAAAGTGCAGAAAACATTTCGAAAATATGATATAAATCTTAGCCAGCATAGGTACCATTATATTATGCATGCTATAGCTGCCACCTGAGGTGACAGGTAATACAATTTCAATCGTAAAGGGCTCGTATTGTTTTGATTGGATTTCCAACAAATGGTCAGGCTAAGGAACTTCCTACTGCCACATGGGATCGCCTCTGGCGGGACGTCCCGAGAACTTAACCAGCTCTATGCCAACACAAGGCCGGGTTACCTCTGTAACTAGGTAACTACTACTCGAGCATGCCACCCCCCGGTCCTTTGGGACCTTTATCCGAGGGACTCGATCACGAAGCAACAACCACATAGAAAATGAGATTGAAGCAACAACATAGGTTAAGCATCAGGGCTCCATACCTGACACCACCCTTTTCCAGAAGGAAATGACATACCCTAAAGGGAGCGACCCTCATAACCTTGCCGCATCATTCCTGTTTCGACCATTTTCGGGGTGTCAGGTCTGACGAAGTCTCGTCCACAAAGCTAGGCATAAAGCCATGCTTTGATCAACAAATGATCAGCACACAGCAGCACTCAGCATGCCACATTACCAAATTGGGAATATATCACTGATAACCTTCAACTACATAACCTCTTAGCTCGTACGTCTCAGAGAAGGGTGTTAAGCTAAGAGAATAAATTCTCCGCACCAACAGAAATGTATTTGAAAGAAATCTTCTTTATATCTCAAAATGTAATGTCAGACATGTAACCATACAAGTCTGTTCCGGGTTCGAACAGAACCGAAGGCACTTCAAAAGAAGCCCTTGCAATCCGGGTATTCACAATCCCAATCGGACTTCCCATCACTTAGGGAATCTCTATACCGACGCGACTCAGTGCAGAGATAATCGACAGGTCATCCTATCATTCTCGCAAATACCCGGTCTTCACCACCAGTCTTCAATGCTATCCATATACGTCGTATCACTATTCGGAATGGGTTATATGACACAAAGGTCCTTCCCCGGCTAAACCGAATAACGAACGCAATATTCAAAATATATGGATACTGGGGTCTCAGTTAAATCACATCTTAAATCCCAAAACCTTTTATTCGAATGGTTAAACAAATTATCATTTCGAATCTTTTAAACAAAAAGATTCATTTCAACAACCTTCAATGGTTTAAACAAATTTCCACACTTTTAATCTTTTAAACGAAAAGATTTAATTCACAAAGTTCACCCCATTCACAAAGTTCCATTTGTGGATTTCAAAAAAAATTCTATTTCAATTGGATTAACTCGTTAAATCTTTAAGTCAAGATTTAACTTATAGCTTTCAAAATTCGTTTCCAAAGATTCATTCATAGCCTTTCAAAACTATACCATTTTAAGTTGGATTAACTTATTCAGTCTTTGAATCAAAGACTCATTTTATAGTTTTCAAAACCATTCAATTCTATTTCAAACTTGAAATCTTTTAACACCATTTGGAAATCCATTCTTTAAATGAAAGCTATTATTATTTGAAAATAAGTAGTTTTCGTTTCGGAAATATCCGAATTCTTTTATACAAGTTAAAATCTTTGGGTTAGTTCAAGTTTCCAAAAAAAATTAAAACCCGTATAGACTTGTATAATTCTTTTTAAATCATAAATACGAATATAGGATTCAATTTCAGATATTGAATTCCAGTTTAAATCAAATTATTCAAATTTCAAATCTTTATTAAGTTATTCAAAATAACTTAAATTTTAAAACAGCTTTTCAAAAGCTTTTCATTTTAAACCCAATCCATTTTCAAAATATTTGAATTTAAAAATTCAAATTTAAAACTATTTCAAAAAAATCTGTGACTTAACCGATTTCCTCGTGAAATCCATATTCGTGTGTGTATGGTGTGGTCCAGGGGTTTACATAAATAGTGCAACATCATCAATCATCATAGATCAAAACACAGAAATATAGTTGATAAGCGATATAAACTATAACGCTTATCGTCCATTCACAGATAATATGCAGATGTAAATAAATGAATAAATTATACACAGCTCAATCCACAGAACAAAATATCATAGATTAGATAGGACAATCAATTCAAGGAATCTCATACAATACAATCATTCATAGGTAAGGTCAAGCATTCAATAATCATTTATAAGTAGGATTAATTAATCGTTTAATCCTAATTAATTTAATTTATTTCCAGTTTAAATTAATTACTTATGAATTTATTACCCAATCCTGATAAATTAATTACAAATCATTTGATATAATAAATTAATCAATCACCCTAATAAATTAAATTATTCTTGATTAATCATATCAATTAAATCAACCTTTTAAACCAGTTACATAATTAATTAACTTTAATTAATCAAAATATCCAACATTAATTTCAATAAGTGATTAATCCTTAAAATCATTTCTTAATCACTTTCATTAATTAATTAACCTTTAATAAATAAATTCTTCTCAAATTAATTACTTTAATTAATGATTTAAACCTTTAGTTACTTATTTAATTAATCCAAACCATTAAATAAATAAATCATCCATTTTAATTAATTTAAAAATTTAATGAATAATATAAACCATTAAAAGGAAAATTTATTCTTAGAAATGATTTAATCATTACTCACAGTATGATTACAAACATTATTTCAATTTTGACTTTTAAAATCTTATTTTAATTTCAAGTTTAAAATAAATACCAATTTAACTTTAATAAAGTTTAAAACCATTCATTTTGAACTTTAAATCCACATATTAAAGTATCACTTTTGTTATAAAAAAATTATAGAGTTAAAATCAAATTCCTTTAAATTTACATGTTAAATGTATACATTAACATTTAAATTATTTAAAAATTTAAATTTATAAGACTTATTTATATTTCAAAGTCTGGAATTCAATTTAGATTCTTGTCCAATTTAAAATTTTGTTTTAAATTCTTCCTTTACAAATCATATTCCCTTTTTAAATTCAAATTCCTTTAATTTCCCTTAAATACTTGAGTACTTTTTAATTTTTAAAATAATTTAAATTTAAAACTTTATTTCCCAACTAAGTTTCAAACTGACCTAAACTTTGGCTTTAAAATTCATTTTAAGCTTTGTTTTAAAATTTGAAATTTAAATTTTAAAAGTTAAATCAAAACAGAACAGGTTTGTTTATAAAACCTGGAAAAATTATTGACCCGTGCCCTTATCATTTTACTTCGAGTCCAATACGTCAAAGACTTCGAGCACAAATACTGAATTACTTGAGTCAAACTCGCGTATGATCTTTGCACACACCCAGGCTATTAAAATTTCCAGACCACCCAAACTCATGCTCCGTGCACGTGCACGACGCTGATGACCACCACCAGATGTCGCTGCATCATCAAGCAAGTCGACGATCTTCCACTAACAAATTCCCAATCACCAGAATTCCTTCATTTCCTCTGAATCGAAATCGAGTGCCAAAATCGATACCTGGAACATCATCAGGCTTCACCATCGACCCTGGAAACCGCCGTCGTTCTCAAACCTCGACCACCGAAGGACCTAAAACTCTGGTCAACGATTCGTCGACACCTCCTCCATTATCTCCCAAAATCTTGCAACGCTCGATCAACTCCAGACGACAAACGAGTTAAAGATCTCGACCTTACAAAAACTAGGTTTACGAACTTCTCGAGCTCGCCGCCATCACCACGAACAACTACACCCCATCACCCTATTTTTCGTCGACACCCCGTTCATCCTTCCATCACCAAGCAAGACCCTGACTTCTACAACTTAGAGGATCATCGGGAATCATGAAAACAAAGAAATTCATTTAACCCCGAACTGCTCTTAAATCCTAGCACTAAAAATTATAATTTTGCTTTAAAATTCATGTTAAAGTATACAAATTCAAGTTACAAACTTGAATCCATGAATTACGAAACTTCAATTTTGATTTATTTGAAGTTTGTTCAGATATCTTGATTTCTAGAGTTATTAACAAGTTGTTTTAGCTTAAAGAGATTTTTAATCTTAAATATATGCCATAACAAACAAGTCTTGTCTTAATCTTAAGTCCAAACAGCGAGTAGATCAAGTGAAAATGAATTTTGAGTCAAAATCTTGTGTTTAAAATCTTTAAAACAGAGAATATTTATAAACATCAGCCTGCACACCAATACATCCATTTTTTTTAATATACACAGAGAAGCCATATATATATAAACAGTTATTCACAATAAGTATTCAACAGTTTTACTTTTAAGTTTAAAACAAAAGTTACTCACAATTGAGAAAATGAACATAGAACAATCCTGGAAGCTGCTACTGATTTACTTACTAAATCTTCTTGCCTTTTGTTTGATGAAGTTGTATTGTCGTTTAAGTGTGAACTGACATTACTTAAGAGTTTTCTCAGTGTTTTGGAATGATCGAACTGGTGAGAAGCTAATGTATATAGATTGAGTTTACAGGAGATCATATTCTCTTTGTACAAACACAGGGTAATACTATTTTGTCTAGTACAATATCTGGTCAGATTTTTTTTTCCTGTTGGCTGAATTGATTTTTAAAGATAATTCGAATTGACTAAATGTTGCTAGCATTAAATGCGTAAGTCCTTTATGTCTTCATACATATCTCATTTGTACAAAGATATTTGTTGTCTTGTTTATAAACTTGCATATTATATTCTCATCAATTTTTTTTTGTTTACTTTGTATTGACTAAAGAGATTTCCTTTTCTACTTCGGATGGCTGCAGCTTCGTTTTGGTGGGGTGAAATGATTTGCATTTTGTGTGCTAGGACATGGCATTAATTGCTTTGACTTTCCATGTATACAAAGATATGAATGTATATTTTTCTTCTTTTCTTTTGCAAGCTACTTATACTAGTATTACTTATCCAGTTTTGCTTCAGCCATTTGTTTGTTCATACTTACCTTTATTTGTTGGGTCTAGATTTGAATATATATATATGGTTTGTTTTGTTTTAGTCTATTTGCTTTGTTTAATAAAAATGCATTTCTATTTTTTTATTTCTTCTAATGTTTAACCATCTACATTTAATTTCTTACTTATCATATATATTTTTTTATTTTACATTCGCATTCCTTCATCATATTTATACAACTTTTAAAAAAGCCATTCCATAAGATTAATTTCAAATATCTTACATTATTTATAAATCCCAATTCAATTTTAATTCAAATACTTTTTTTTTCTTTTCAAGTAATTCATAACTTAATTGATATTTCATATCAATTACCAATTAATTCATAATTTTTTTATTCAAACATAAAATTAATTATCAATTTAAACTAAATAAAATTCAAGATCGTTACATAGAGTATAAACCATTTAATGGAAAAATGACTGCCATGGGCAGAAACGTGGCTGCCCACAACAAAAAATCTAAGTCTCCAACTGTGGACCAAAATATAAATCATTCGACGAAAAAATGACCACCACATGCGGAAACGCGATTGCCTACAACAAAAACTCTAAGTCCCCAAATGCGGACTAGAGTATAAACCATTGGACGGAAAAATGACTACCACGGCGGAAACATGAGTGCCCATGAGACAACTCTGAGTCCTCAGAGTGAGGGCTATAGTATAAACAATTTGGCGAAAATGTGACTGCCCATGGGAAAATATAAGTCCCTAAAGTGCGGACTAAAATACGAACACGGATCGAGCGTGAATCGACCGTTCGCTTATTAACTCAAATTCCCCAGAGTGCAGACTAGAATGAAAACTTTATTAATATATTAGTGGACCTTGACCGTTCTCTATTCTAGTGATTCTACCCTGAAATTGGCAGAAGGAATACATAATGTTAAAGACCAGAATACGCACGACTCTGTTTTATATCCACTAGCTTGATCCCATGATTCAGCGAGAAAGAGCGTAAAGCTAAAGCAAGCATAACTTGCCTTCTTACTTATTAAAGTACACCCAACATGATGAATTGAATCCACCATTCATTGATCGGCTTTAATACTTTTGGAGATTATGTCAGAGTGTTAACACAACTGGGACAAGACTCGACCGTCCATGCAGTGCATTTATTAACCCGATACCAGGGATATAGTGTGATTGTCCAAGATATAATTGTGATAAATTGACACTACAACTCATATCCAGTGTTTGTAACGACTTGAGACCATGACCGTAGAGAGGCCTTGAGATGGATTAATTAAATCAATGTTCGATTCAACAAGCTGCAAGTCGCAAGTGCATAAAATGAAAAATGTTATAATTTAGACATTTAGACAAGTAAATGCTGAAAACATATGCAAGAACTAAAGAATTTTTATTCACATGAAACCAGTTGTACAAAATACAAGACAAACTAAAGGCAATACCCAAACGAATACAATCAATAAAAAAATAAATAGTTATTTGAATTATATGCATGTCCGAAGATTGCTCTTTGGATTTCTTATCCCTCCTCCTCTTCTACGAAGTGTCTCCCTTTGAACTACTTCTATCCCCCCTCTTCGATCCTTTGCCACCTTGGCTTTTATTGGAAGGAGTTTCCCCATCTATATGGACCAAGGTGGTATCATGTTTGGAAGTAGGAAGGATGGGGGCAACTCAGCTCTAGAAGTATGAGGAACGTCTTCCTAAAGAATCATCCCTTCAGGAGGGATTGTCTGAAGAGAGGAAGGTATCGGTTCATCTGGGACCTGTTCAACTAGCTTGCCCTTCACCTTCCTTTTTTCGAGCTCCTCTCACTCAATCCTCACTTTTATACTGGGACCACCAGTAGGATCGAAGGAGCTCGTGATCACCACTTCTGCGCCGAAAGGGATTTCATGGTGCGGGTCACCCCCTCCTCAAATAATGCATCCATGAGTAGATCGTCGAAAAAAGGCTTATTCACGAGCACTCTGAGTCGGGGCCAAAGCGGTAACTGTAACAGACTCTGTCACGGCCGTTGAGGTTCTCGAGAAGGGATAGAAGCAATATTTAACAGGTCCAAAGCTAAGAAAGAAAAATGGCGGAGAGATTAGAAATACTGATTGATAACATCCCAACTTTACAAGAGAAAGGAAAAAAACGATGGAATACCTTCTTTGGTGTGGAGTCCAGGTTGAGTCGAAGCATCTTCAGAACTATGCTCAAGGATCGGAGATAGTCGTAGTTTGTCTGAATCATACCCAGGGATGGTCGTGGAGCTTACCATAGAACCAGTAATGACTCGAGATGCCGGGGGCAATTCAGTTGCGATGTTAGAATGTGCCAATCTGGATCCTTCACGCACCTCATATGAAGAAGCAGTCACAAACTCTTTTTAAAGAGAAATCTAAATGTCATGTAATATTTTGGGTTCATCGTCCACAAGCACTTCACTTTCGAGTTGGTTACATCGACTTCACTGAGCCATGAAGTATTTTTTTCTTCCGTGAAATGCCAAGCATGATGAAGTTGGTAGGGGCATTCTTCGCTAAGCCACACTAAATTCCTATGTTTGAGAACATTGGCATTGTAGAGAATGAGAAGCGGGTCAAGGTCATCCATCATGTCTACTCTGAGCTAGTTTATGGTATTTATGTCTCGCATTGAATGAGCACGTTGACAACTTTAACTTTTTCAGTAGACACATCTCTCTCATGCCTAACATTAACTAGCTCTTCATAGGAGTCTTGAGCGATCTTTTGAGTATCATCTTTTTCTTCAATCGTGTCATGTAACAACCCTAGATTTTTATGTATATTTTAATTTCGAATTTATTTCATTTTGAAATTATTTTAAACTTGTTTTATTTCAAACATTTCATTTGTAAAAATAAATTTTGATTATTATATGAATTATAATTTCAAACTGGTATAAATTGAATATTTTCCTATAAAATGGAATTGTGGTCAAAACTGGTCAAACTTTGACTTTTAAATTTTAAATTTATATATTTAAATTCTTAAACTTTATCTTTTATTATAAAAATATATTTAATAACTTGAATACTGCTTTTTTTTTCGTTGAAAACGGAGTTATATTGTGAAAGTTATGTATATTTCAATATTGAGCACAATTTGTTTTATTTAGCAATTTTGTCTATTTTAAATTATATAAATCATATTTTTCTTTGTTATATTTTATTTTAATATTTGTTAATATGTTATTTTATGTATATTTTGTCTTTTAATATTTTTAAAGTGATAATAAAAAAATTCCAAAATTTACTGTATTTATTTCCTATTTTAAAGGTTGTTTTCTATTTTTCTGCTAGTTTCTTCATTTAAATTATATTTAATTAAAATTTATATATTTATTTTGCTAATGCATCTTTTATTTTATGTTATTATATTTTTTATAAATATTTTTACAAGTCCATATAAATTTTCAAAGTTCATTCTGTTTATATTCCATTTTTTTTAGACTAGTTTGCAATTTTTGCTGTTTTATTAATTAAATTATATATAATTAATATTTATTTATTTTGTTTACTTATTTACTTTATTTCTGAGTTTATTTATCTTTATTATCAGTATTTTTATGTAATTATAAATTAAAAATGAATTAGTGGAAATTTGAACGGTTTTAAACTTTTAAAATTCCAGGGTCCTTTTATCTTCCGACCTTTCACTTTCTCAACCTCCTCCTTAATTGTTTTTGCCGTGCATTTCCTCCTATCTATCAGCCTCTTCTTCATTTTTCACGAGAATTTCATTTCTCAAATATTTCTCAACAAAAAAAATCACGGCTTCCACTTTTGTTCAAAGTTTTTAGGTAAATTCTTCTTCCTTTCTTGTTTTTCTATGTTTTTCTATTGATTTTGCAATGGTTCTCTACATTCATGGCTCCACTCCTCCTCCTCCAGGCCTTGGCTGACCACTACCATCCCCTTCCTCTGACCATCACCCATCCTAGTACCCCTCCACTTCAGTCCGAGCCAACCCAAGGCATAGATCACCACAAAATCCACCAAAAACCATCACTATATGCACTAGATGGGCCACCTTTGCCAACACCTCCTTCTTCAACCTCTAGCCGCCACTACCTCCACCACCACCACCTATAGCCTGACCTCCACCCTTTTCCACATCAACCACCACCTCCTGGAGCCACTGGCCATGCCCCATAGCTTCTGGCCGAGCCAAACTTTAGCAAAGAGGTGATGTATGTTGCCTTGTTTTGCCTTGTGTTCGAAGTTTTACGCACCTAGATCCATGAATCCACCTTCAACACATGTAGGCCGACCCATAGTGAACCCAAAACAGACCCAATCCCTTGTGTTAGCTGAGCCAAATACATGCCTAACTGAAGTACCTGAGGTTGAGAACAAGTGCAATTCAAATGGATGTGGTTTTGGGTGTTGTTTCTAATGTTATTGATGTTAAAGTGTGTTATAACTTATATATATATATATATATATATATATATATTGTATTGTTTTGTTTAAATGTTTCAAGGGGTATAGCTTTGACTCTCCACTCTAAAAATTGTAGTAGTGTTTTCGTGCCTTCGTAGTGTCAGTATTGTTGCTTTGGTAGCGATCTCCAGCTTTGAACAGGTGAGTAAATCTCACCAGACTAATATGTACTTATATAGTGATAAACTGACATTACCTGAATCTGTAAATGCATATCATCCTGTTATAACTGCTATATTATATTCATATGAAGTTCACACTTATATTTACACTTGTTATACCATATGTTACTGTTATTTCATGCTATTCTGTTATTTTCATCAGTTTATCACACTGCAAGTTCCCTATTGACTAGAATCACTATGGGTTGAAATGATACATATCCGAACGGACTTTAGAATAGGAGAAAATCGTTATGGGCTGAAATGATAGGCCTGAATGATTTTCAATTATTTTCATTTACTTGGGATTGCGGGTTTGAAATGATCAAACCTGGGTTTTCTTTGTAAATTACGGGTTGAAATGATATATTACCCGTATCACTTTACCTAGGCTAGAAAATGAAATACAGACCCGTTGTTAAAATATGTTTTTCTAAAAAAATTAAATTATTTTAGAAATGTAAATATTATAATATTTTAATTTAAATTTGATTAAAAATGATTTTTGTAAAGCATTATTGATTTTCTGAAAATTTATAAGTGAAATAAATAAATGGTAAAGTTAGGAAATCTGAAATGTAAGTTATTTTGGAAATTATAATTTGGTGATAAATGGAATCTAAATTAAATATTAAAATATGATAAATTTATGATATTTTGAATTAAATGAATTAAAAATGATTTTTATAATATATTAATGATTTTTGAATAAAGTTAAAATGTGAAATGAATGAATATTTAAGTTGAAATTTTGAAATATAACAAAATTTGGAAATCTGTGAATTTGGCTTAGAAGTGAATTTTAAGTTAAGTAAATAAAAATGAAATTAAGTTATATTTGAAATTTAAACTTAAGTTTTAAGTTAAATTTAATTTAATGAATTTAAATTTAATGTTGGAATTTAATAAGTGAATTATCATTAATTCTTGCTTTTTGAATGGAGATTTAACTTTATAAAATCATGAATATAAGGGTATTTAAATGATTGTTTTAAAAGTGAAATTATATGATTTTATAAGTTAAAAATGATTTAAATAAAAAATATAATTGTTTGTGAAATTATACTTAATATTTGAAGTTGATTAACTGCATTTCTAAAATGCTATTAATTCTAATGTAAATGATAATACAGTATTTGCAAATGCTGTAGTGGATAATAATGAACCAAATGCCTAAGTTTAATTAAAGGCTATTATAGCATTTTTGTAAATGTTATAATTGTTGAAGTTAACTAAATTTTATTGAACTGATGTAACTCTATTATAGCATTTTTAAATGCAATCTTTTGTTAAATTGAATTGTTTTGAATGTAACTTTATGTAGCAATTTCTAAATGCTGCGAAAGTTGAATTTCCATCTGTTTTAATAAATTATGTGAATAAATGAATTTTGAAAGACTTAAATTTTGGAAATTTAATAATTTAAGTATTAAATATAATAACTTCATTTTATGATTTAAAAGGAAGTAATTTTTTTCGAAATATAAACTATTTTGAAATGTGTTTTGTAATAGTATTTAAATTAAATAAAAATGAATGTGGTTTGGAAGATATTATATTTTTGATATTTTGAAATGGATTTTGAATGATATTGAATTTTGAAATGATATTTGATTTTGAAGTATAAAATACCATTTTGAAATTTTAACCACGGAATGTATTTAATTTATAGTTTAACTGATTCTTAAAGGAAGGGTGATCCCAAGCATCCTTTAAGTTATTGTGTATTTCTACTACAGTTCACTTGAGTTGGTTTACATTATATAAGTATATATTGTCCTGACTCGAGTGTTTTGTGTTTTACTTTACGGTCGCGTCAGCCTGAGTATTTACAGCTTAGCTTTGGATTTCTTTTCTGGAGCTAGGAATTGCTGGAGATTCTGCTTATCTAGTTATCTATCCCTTCAGTTTCAGTTGTTCTATTTCAGCTTTGATATCGATAAACTGTTATGTAATTGAGATTTCTATTGTATATGTTTTTTTTAGACTGATATTATGTATTATGTTTTGAGAGTTTGCTATAGTAGCTTCATGAACTACTATGGTAATTTAATTTCCGCTGCGAGTTATTCTGATATTTCTGTGTCTGTGATTCTGTGATTGTATTTCATTTGCTCCAAAATTATTTACAATGCGATATTTTGAGCAATTCAAGTCCGGCATGTGTGGATGCGAATGGCTGAAAATATCGGGTTGTTACAGTTGGTATTAGAGCTTTGGTTTTGGGCAAACCATAGCCTGCGGAGCAAAAACTCATTAGAGATAGGGTAGAAATACCCTAGAATGAGTGAAATCAATCCCAGAATCCTTTCTTTGTGAGAGAACGTATTTTCAAAGTATAAAATGATTTCCATATGATTTTTATAGTATTTTCAAAGAATATTTTGGTATAAAAATCTTCTTATTTTGAAACCAAGATTTTCTAAGCTTCTTTCCTTCTGTATCCACCTTGTTTGAAATCTCTCGGTTAGGATTCTTATCGATTAGGATTTCTTGAACTTTGGAACGCTCCCACTTGTTCTGGAATCCAATCCTGTTTTCCCCATTTTTCCTTTTGATTTTGGAGCATTCCGTGACTCTACTTTGTAATGACCTCTCTAAAGAGCGGTGATTCCGTAAATCTTTGAATGATTTGTAAAGGGGTAAAACTCCTTTACAATTTGCATTGATTCATTGGAGATTTCTGTATCCTCGGATGTCGATGTTATCTATCTCCTGCTCTACCCGGATTCTATCTCTGGCGATCGAAGGTCGATTTGCCTTAGATTTCCGTATTGATTATATTCCTAAAGTCTCGGTTGACGGTTAAGGTCGCCCGCGATTTATATAGGCTTATCTATCCTCTATTTGGTAATTAAACTATCTCATCTTCGTTTGAGTTTATCTTCGAACTAGAATTCTATTTGATTAGAGTTCCTCTAATTTTGAATCTTTGTTTGTTTGAAATCCTTCCTTGAATCATCCTTTGGAAATTTGTATTTGGTTGCATTTTGAAATTGTGCATACATCGAAATTATTAAGGATGGCCATATTTTTATATATAAAAGTGAAATGTTTTCGATAAGGATTATATACCTTTCAAAAATTAAATTATGACATTTTGAAAGAATTTGAAATTTTGAAAATTTCATAAGAACTTAATTTATACAAAAATGATTTATAACTGAAGGGTTTTGAATTTGAATTTCGAGGAATCGAATTCCGGTGTTTTGAAATCGGTTTTTAGATTTTGGAAAATATATAATAATAATATGATTTAAAGATATTTTTTTTCTTTTTTCAAATAAGAAATGTTTCAAATGTATTCAAATGAATTTCAATGATTTCGAAGGAATTTCAAAGAAGTTTTTCAAAGTTAATTGAAGTCCAGAACTCACTTATATCGCTGGAAAATAATTTCGGTGATGAATGCATGCATCATCGACATTGATTTTCGTGTTTCTGAGTGAGGGAGAGGCCACTCTAGTAGCTTTGCTATGCGAGTGATTTTGTGAAACCAATTTTGATTTCAGGTTTCGAAGTATGGTTTGATATTTGAAAGATAGATCTGTATATATATATTTGAAAAGATTTAAAGTAAGCTGGTGTTCAGTCCTCGAGTTTCAGATTTTGAAATCTAACTTTTGAAATTGATTTACTGATTTAGTGTTGATTTCCAACTCTTGGATTGAAAATATGATTTCTTCGACTATTTTAAGATTCGAGCACTTCCAAATCAAGGTTAACTTTTCAAAGCTAATTTTTTTTGAAAGGTATAAGGTATTTGATAAAGAATATAAGTTTAGTTTGTATGTTTCAAGTATGAAATAATATGATTTTTATAAGTTGAAACTGTTTTGTTAAGTAAATAAATAAGACTATTTTGAATTATACTAATATGAAATTTAGTTTTGAAATGATTTGGATAAAAATTAGTCTTCAAATGTTTGAGAAAAATTTGGTTTAAATGTTTTAACTTAGTAACATCTTTATGAAACTATTTATTTAACAAGTTGGAATAGATACATAAGTTGTACGTATGCTGTTTTATTCGCATAATTAATTTGATCCAAGTTTGAGTACACAAGTTCGATGTGAATTACGCCATTTCGTGTTAGGATTTTTCATTTGAGTCTTGATGGTGAACATTTGATATGGATTTTAGGCTTGATTCTAGAATTCTCTATCATAGTATATGGCTATGCAAGGAGACTGATGGCTTCTAGTCGAGAAACCATATCGAAGTCCGCATTAGGGAAGTCGAATGGGCAATACTAGTTCGAAAGTCAACTTGTATGACTAAGCGAGCGATCGAATGTAATGTTGCGAAATGATGACATATGTAAGTAATAATGAAGTAAAATTTGAGATATATGAAATTATAAAATTTAGTTTGAAATATGGTATATTTAAGCCTCGAAACATATTTAAGATTGAATAGTTTATTTTGTAAATCAAATCTGTATTTGGAATTTGATAATATTTGAAATGGTTTTGTTGGAAAACTAACTTGAATTGAAACCGATGGTTTGAATGGAATTAAAATTTGGAAATTTTAGATTTTGGTTTAATTGAATAAATTTGTGAAATGTAAAGAATTAAGGGAATGTTTTATGATTTCAAATGTATCATTTCAAAATGTTATGATTCTCAAAGTGTAATGATTTCAAGTATTTGGTTGCGAAAGATTTATAACTTTGAAAGTATTATGATTTTTGAAGTGAATATATGTTTGAAATGGAAATGAACTTGTTTGACCTAAATTTTGTTGATTTGGAAATTTGGATTATTTTCTAAATCTACTATTTGAGAAACTTTGAAACTAAATTTATGTAATTTGGAAGAAATGATTTGGTGAAATCATATATGATAATGAAACTGAAACATTATTGAAACGAATTAAAATTGAGAACCTTGATTATTTAAAGACTTTGATTTGGGAGTTATCAAACTTATATAAAATTGATTTGTATAAGTATGCAGTAGATTTGAAAACTATTGATTTGAAAACCGTTGATTTGAAAAGGTACCCAATTTTGAAAAATGAAATCTTATATAATCGAAATCTATATAAGTGTGATTTGATAGACTATTGTTTTGAAAAGTATTTGATTTGAAATGAAATCTTATATAAAATGGAATTTATATAAGTATGATATTTGGAAGTGATTTTGAAAGGTACTATATGATACATATTTTTGAAGTAAAAATATGGAAAGTGCCTTCTGCTTGATATCCGCTTTGTGGCCACACTGTGGATTCATTCTATCGATATTATTCTCTCTCTTTGATTTGGGTTTTCCGGATATGATACTCGAGTGTCCATCGAATTCCATGGCGATCTCCATGGTCTTATGATTGCGATTGCATAGCGCAATTGCCTGGCTGAGCTGGCCTGGGGGTACGGATTGTTTCCTGAGGGATCCATGCGTAACCATTGTGTATCCTGCACTCTATGTAGGTCGCATTAGTAGCGAAACTGTCTGGCTGAGATGGCCTAGGGGTACGGATTGTTTCCTGGGGGATCCAGGCGTAACCATTGTGTATCCTGCACTCTACTAGTCATCATGGCGTAACTCGCAGGGCTGAGAAAGCTTACGGATATGGATTGTTTCCTGAGGGATCCAGGCGTAACTATTGTGTATCTGCGATCCATGCTTAGACAACTGTTTCGGTTTGGTTGATTTGTTTGGATTACTTTCCATATCTGTTTTTAAAAGTGTTTTTATTATTTTCACTGGGTGTTGAAACAAGTCTACCAAATGCCTAAAGAATTCTAGCTTTACGCCTGATCAACGCATAACCAGAGTCTGCAGGAACGAAAGTAAACTTGTTAAGACATCGAGTTATAAAAGTATTTTGATAAAAGTATCTTGATAAAGTACTATATAAAGAATATTTTGATCAGTTATTTGCCCTTCTAAAAAATTAAATTGTTTTAAATATTGTTTACCTTGAACCATCAGATTTGAATCAAATGACTATTCATCATATTATAAAATGTTTAAATGTTATGAAATTTTAATTGAAATGTATAATGGTTTAAATAATGGTTCACCCTTGTCTTCCTACCTACTTTCCTTCTTAGCTACTTTTTCCTACCTTCTTTCGGGATTTCTTCCAACCTATTGTTCATTCTAGTTGTTTCTCCGCTTCCTTCCTTTTCGTGGACGAAAAGATTTGAGTGGGGGAGAGTGTAACAACCCTAGAATTTTATGTATATTTTAATTTAGAATTTATTTCATTTTGAAATTATTTTAAACTTGTTTTATTTCAAACATTTCATTTGTAAAAATAAATTTTGATTATTATATGAATTATAATTTCAAACTGGTATAAATTGAATATTTTCCTGTAAAATGGAATTGTGGTCAAAATGGGTCCAACTTTGACTTTTAAATTTTAAATTTACATATTTAAATTCTTTAACTTTATATTTTATTATGAAAATAGATTTAATAAATTGAATACTGCTTTTCGTTTCGTTGAAAACGGAGTTATATTGTGAAAGTTATGTATATTTCAATATTGAGTACAATTTGTTTTATTTAGCAATTTTGTCTATTTTGAATTATATAAATCATATTTTTCTTTTTTATATTTTATTTTAATATGTGTTAATATGTTATTTTATGTATATTTTTTCTTTTAATATTTTTAAAGTGATAATAATTTTTTTTTTCAAAATTTACTGTATTTATTTCCTATTTTAAAGGGCGTTTTCTATTTTTCTGCTGGTTTCTTCATTTAAATTATATTTAATTAAAATTTATATATTTATTTTGCTAATGCATCTTTTATTTTATGTTATTATCTTTTTTATAAATATTTTTACAAGTCCATATAAATTTCCAAA
This sequence comes from Allium cepa, assembly GCA_030765085.1. NCBI lineage: Eukaryota > Viridiplantae > Streptophyta > Magnoliopsida > Asparagales > Amaryllidaceae > Allium > Allium cepa. Next base: position 19,414,845 of record CM060941.1, read on the forward strand.
GTTCATTCTGTTTATATTCCATTTTTTTTAGACTAGTTTGCAGTTTTTGCTGTTTTATTAATTAAATTATATATAATTAATATTTATTTATTTTGTTTACTTATTTACTTTATTTCTGAGTTTATTTATCTTCATTATCAGTATTTTTATGTAATTATAAATTAAAAATGAATTAGTGGAAATTTGAACGGTTTTAAACTTTTAAAATTCCAGGGTCCTTTTATCTTCCGACCTTTCACTTTCTCAACCTCCTCCTTAATTGTTTTTGCCGTGCATTTCCTCCTATCTTTCAGCCTCTTCTTCATTTTTCACGAGAATTTCATTTCTCAAACATTTTTCAACAAAAAAATCACGGCTTCCACTTTTGTTCAAAGTTTTTAGGTAAATTCTTCTTCCTTTCTTGTTTTTCTATGTTTTTCTATTGATTTTGCAATGGTTCTCTACCTTCATGGCTCCACTCCTCCTCCTCCAGGCCTTGGCTAACCACCACCACCCCTTTCCTCTGACCATCACCCATCCTAGTACCCCTCCACTTCAGGCCGAGCCAACCCAAGGCATAGATCACCAAAAAAACCATCACTATATACACTAGATGAGCCACCTTTGCCAACACCTCCTTCTTCAACCTCTAGCCGCCACTACCTCCACCACCACCACCTCTGGCCTGACCTCCACCCTCTTCCACATCAACCACCACCTCCTGGAGCCACTGGCCATGCCTCCTAGCTTCTGTCCGAGCCAAACTTTAGCAAAGAGGTGATGTATGTTGCCTTGTTTTGCCTTGTGTTGAAGTTTTATGCACCTAGATCCATGAACCCACCTTCAACACATGTAGGCCGACCCATAGTGAATCCAAAACAGACCCAATCCCCTGTGTTAGCTGAGCTAAACACATGCTTAACTGAAGTACCTGAGGTTGAGAACAAGTGCAATTCAAATGGATATGGTTTTGGGTGTTGTTTCTAATGTTATTGATGTTAAAGTGTGTTGTAACTTATATATATATTGTATTGTTTTGTTTAAATGTTTCAAGGGGTATAGCTTTGACTCTCCACTCTCAAAATTGTAGTAGTGTTGTCGTGCCTTCGTAGTGTCAGTATTGTTGCTTTGGTAGCGATCTCCAGCTATGAACAGGTGAGTAAATCTCACCAGACTAATATATACTTATATAGTGATAAACTGACATCACCTGAATCTGTAAATGCATATCATCCTGTTATAACTGCTATATTATATTCATATGAAGTTAACACCTATATTTACACTTGTTACACCATATGATACTGTTATTTCATGCTATTCTGTTATTTTCATCCGTTTATCACACTGCAAGTTCCCTGTAGACAAGAATCACTATGGGTTGAAATGATACATACCCGAACGGACTTTAGAATAGGAGAAAATCATTATGGGCTGAAATGATAGGCCTGAATGATTTTCAATTATTTTCATTTACTTGGGATTGCGGGTTTGAAATGATCAAACCCGGATTTTCTTTGTAAATTACGGGTTGAAATGATATATTACCCGTATCACTTTACATAGGCTAGAAAATGAAATACAGAACCGTTGTTAAAATATGTTTTTCTAAAAAATTTAAATTATTTTAGAAATGTAAATATTATAATATTTTGATTTAAATTTGATTAAAAATTATTTTTGTAAAGCATTATTGATTTTCTGAAACTTTATAAGTGAAATAAATAAATGGTAAAGTTAGGAAATCTGAAATGTAAGTTCTTTTGGAAATTATAATTTGGTGATAAATGGAATTTAAATTAAATATTAAAATATGATAAATTTATGATATTTTGAATAAAATGAATTAAAAATGATTTTTATAATATATTAATGATTTTTGAATAAAGTTAAAATATGAAATGAATGAATATTTAAGTTGAAATTTTGAAATATAACAAAATTTGGAAATCTATAAATTTGGCTTAGAAGTGAATTTTAAGTTAAGTAAATAAAAATGAAATTAAGTTATATTTGAAATTTAAACTTAAGTTTTAAGTTAAATTTAATTTAATGAATTTAAATTTAATGTTGGAATTTAATAAGTGAATTATCATTAATTCTTGATTTTTGAATGGAGATTTAACTTTATAAAATCATGAATATAAGGGTATTTAAATGATTGTTTTAAAAGTGAAATTATATGATTTTATAAGTTAAAATGATTTAAATAAAAAATATAATTGTTTGTGAAATTATACTTAATATTTGAAGTTAATTAACTGCATTTCTAAAATGCTATTAATTCTAATGTAAATGATAATACAGTATTTGCAAATGCTGTAGTGGATAATAATGAACCAAATGGCTAAGTTTAATTAAAGGCTATTATAGCATTTTTGTAAATGTTATAATTGTTGAAGTTAACTAAGTTTTATTGAAACTGATGTAACTCTATTATAGCATTTTTAAATGCTATCTTTTGTTAAATTGAACTGTTTTGAATGTAACTTCATGTAGCAATTTCTAAATGCTGCGAAAGTTGAATTTCCATCTGTTTTAATAAATTAAGTGAATAAATGAATTTTGAAAGACTTAAATTTTGGAAATTTAATAATTTAATTATTAAATATAATAACTTCATTTTATGATTTAAAAGGAAGTAATTTTTTTCGAAATATAAACTATTTTGAAATGTGTTTTGTAATGGTATTTAAATTAAATAAAAATGAATGTGGTTTGGAAGATATTATATTTTTGATATTTTGAAATGGATTTTGAATGATATTGAATTTTGAAATGATATTTGATTTTGAAGTATAAAATACCATTTTGAAATTTTAACCACGGAATGTATTTAATTTATAGTTTAACTGATTCTTAAAGGAAGGGCGATCCCAAGCATCCTTTAAGTTATTGTGTATTTCTACTACAGTTCACTTGAGTTGGTTTACATTATATAAGTATATATTGTCCTGACTCGAGTGTTTTGTGTTTTACTTTACGGTCGCGTCAGCCTGAGTATTTACAGCTTAGCTTTGGATTTCTTTTCTGGAGCTAGGAATTGCTGGAGATTCTGCTTATCTAGTTATCTATCCCTTCAGTTTCAGTTGTTCTATTTCAGCTTTGATATCGATAAACTGTTATGTAATTGAGATTTCTATTGTATATGTTTTTTCAGACTGATATTATGTATTATGTTTTGAGAGTTTGCTATAGTAGCTTCATGAACTACTATGGTAATTTAATTTCCGCTGTGAGTTATTCTGATATTTCTGTGTCTGTGATTCTGTGATTGTATTTCATTTGCTCCAAAATTATTTACTATGCGATATTTGAGCAATTCAAGTCCGGCATGTGTGGATGCGAATAGCTGAAAATATCGGGTTGTTACATGTCATCAAGCTTGTCTTGAGTTCAGCTATTTCCTTCAAGGCCGTAGACTCGATGTTTTGAGTCGCAACTCTCTCGAGTGCTATCTCCTGATTTCAGTGGTGCAATACTTGAACCATATCGAGATGGCTAGTTTTCACCTCCTCCTTGGATTTTAAAACAACGTCATCTTTTCCTTCGGCTTCAGTTAAGTCGATTCTAGAGGCCTCCAGTTCATTTGTCAGAGCTTTGATAATTCTCTTATCCTGGGCCTCTTGTCATTTTATTTTCTCCATTCCTACCGCGTGCTTGAAGGAAACTTTTGATTTATTTTCCGTGGCCTTCATCCATTCCCGATATTGCATATATATATGTCGTTTATGCAAGTAATGATCATTTTTCGAACATCATCCGGAACCCTCTTCAGATTAGGAGGAAAGTAGAATCCATCGAATCATAAATTCGAGATTTCCTCTCGAAGTTTTTCCATACGAACATTTAGATCAGTTGGGAAATCCTCAGAAATAGTTTTAATCCCAGTACTTTCCTTGCCAAGTCAATGAAATGCCATATGTTCGCCATAGCGGCAGAGATCGCTCAGCTGCTAAGACTAAGATGGGACCAAGGATATCAGAGGAATTATAGCGTAGAAGGGCCACGAGGGTGATCGATGAGTAGGTCTCTACGATCAGCTGATCTTTCAGGACCTTTCTGAGGAGGAGATCTCCATCTCATTCTATGAGTGTCCTGACTAGGCCTGTCCCTATTATCTCTCTCTTAATAATCATGATTGCGGCTGGGGCGATAGCTAGACTTATAATATTCATGACTGCCGCGGTAGTTTCTGGATAGCGATCCAGATGATTGATTTTGTACATTCCACATGGAATCAAACATGCTTCTCTTCCTCACCTTCGTTTCTGCAAAGAAAAGCGGATATCAATCAACTTTGAATTCTAAGAAGTACAAGTTAAGTACAGTGTAGTGTTGAACATGTGAGTGTGTGTAAGTGTCCTAGTGCAACCCCCTGACAGACTAGGTGCAGGAGCTTTGCTCATCGATGTAACTTCCCCTCTGGAAGTAGGGATCCTCGAGCCAGTTTTGATGAGAGACTCTAATCCTCTAATGCTCACGTTAGTTAAATGATAAGTGTCGAGATTAGGTGGAATTGGTAGATCGAATAAAGGATCTAGTGGTAGATTCGTCGGCGGCTTAGTTGGGTCAGAAAGACAACTTCTTAGAGGCTTGTGCGTGAATGTTTTCTTTTAACTACGATCGATGATTGAGAAACTTGTGAGGGTTCGGTACCAACCTCGAGATCAAGTCAATCATCATGGCGACCGAGTGCATTTTCATAACATCCTCCAGTGCCAATACTAGTAGACTCTTGGGTGCTTATGAGAGAGGGCTTCACGGGACCAGATTGACTATCTCTTTGACCAATTGCGGCCCACGATCTTATCCCAGCTGACTGGGCAGTTTTAGTGAGCCCCACACGAAGGCCCTCTTTTATCAAGCCAAAAGTGATGGTACGTTCGTCCCTGAGCAAAAATTTAATATTTCTATCTTTAGGTGGAGCGTTCTTTAAAATTGAAACTACCTCTTCGTAAGTATTGCCGCTAGGTCGGGTAACGACACCCGGAAATGAACAACATCATCAGAATATAGCTAGGATATTATTTTCCTATCTTATAATGAAATTAGTGAGAAACACTTATGCCTCTCTATCCATAGTCGAGCAAAGACATGCGGACAACAAACCAAGAACTATTCGCTCTTGAAAGCACTTAATTTATACCAAGTGTCGACCAAAATTTGGCATCTCTTCACCGACTCAAGAAAAGTGAATGATAGACTCCCTACCCATCGTTTAAAAGTGAAAATAAACTAGATATCTTCCATGGTAGGAGAACGGTGCAAAAACTCCATAAATACCATATATGTGGAGTTGAGGAGCACATAGCCATTTGAATGATGTTCTGTAGGGGTAATCCTTAGATAGTGTAAGATCCTCCGGATATATGAATTGAATGGTGGGATACACCCCACCCAGCACATAAATTTGTCACAAGTTGTATACCGTTCGAGAGGTCTATAAGCCCTATCGCCTCATCACAGAACAAACATATCGCTAAAAGGAATCCCATGCCTTGTGCAAATCCTCTGGAGAGCATCTTCTTCAATCTTTGAAGCAATCGAATTAGGAGGATTTTAGAGGATGATTGCGTCTTCTAAATTATCGGGCGTTGGTTCGATAACTTTTGGTGGAAAGATGGGGACAATCTCGGAAAGATCAAGCTAGGAACTCGAGCTTCAGGCTTTCCTAAATTATGACTAGGCAGTATGCGGTCAGACTCGGTCACTGAACTAGATTCTACATACAAATTAGTCATATAAGAGGAAGATCCAGCTGGCATGATTGCGAAGTGCCCAAAATACCTAGATTCTCTTGCTATCAAACATAGTAGAAATCATAATTTAAGAAGACAAGTTATACCCCCTAATGCATAGTGAGTTTAAGTGTAGTGTGATAAAGTGTTGATCAATATAATAATGAATTATGCAAAATTGAAGACAAAAGAGACAACAAGACTTAAAGATTTGTTCAAAAAGACGGGGCTTGAGTTTCATAGGCAATTGTTGGCCAACATAATTTTGATTGTTGTCTAAGTTATAGATGTGTTTTAGCATGACAATCAAAGGTTTTCATTCGTAACATTTTTTCTAAGGCGGCCCGCTATTGGTCGAGAGGTTCATGCTACATGCAAGTTATTTGCAAGCCCGAATGTCTGTTGGAATACGAGAAATAAGAACTTGTGGATTAGTTCAACATGGTCTATATTTCATTGGATTTTGTGAGAAAAGACAAGGATAGTTCATATGCGGGGAAGCACCTAAATTTAGTGTAAACCGATCATTATATTGTTTTGTAGTTCGATCATTTTGAATATCCCAAGGGCTGAACGTTCTGGAATCATGTTATATGTCGAACTTTCCATTAAGCGACCATAGCTGATTGTCCTACCCACCCAACATTCCCCAATTTATCATATCCAATTGTTTCCAAACAATTCTCTAAATCCAATAAAGTAGAACTCTACTGATCATCCAACATCGATCTTACCCATCGACCATTCTTATGCCAAGATATCCGATTGTTCGCAAGCCATTTATGAACTCCTCCATTTTTGAACCAGAAACTCATCGATCGTCTACAACTCCTCCATCTCCACCACCAACTTGATCTCCTTCAACATACGATCGGCTACAATTTTGGTTCGCTCACCTCTCTTCAAGATGAGCCTCCTCATCTCCATTTTACACGATCGTAAATAAAGAAAGGGAAGAATGTCCATGTCGATTCAAATTTTTTCTAAGAGTACTGCATCAAATTCAGACGATGTTCTACCTAAATCAAGATCTAGAAAGGGAAGATTCGAAGTCAATTCATGCCCAGGTATGGAGGAAGATGATGATTGATGTGAGGTCGGCGGAACAAAGAGGGGGGTATTTTGTCTCATGTTTTCATTTTAGGAAGAAGGACGGAGCAAGTGAAGAGAAGTTTCTAAGTCACAGGCCTTACATAGAAACGTGTTTGGCTGATCGTTTTCGCTGTGAAAGGTTTTACCCATCGTATAACACTTGAGAGCTATGCCTATCCATCTTTGGGCACTATGTTCATCGATTCATTGTCAATCTACCAACCATCTCATCATGTGCTGATCGATCCCAACCTTGCTAATGATCCCCTTTGTCACTTATTTATGCCTAAAAACAATTGTTTTACTAACTAACCTAAAATAATTGATTCCATGATCGCAAATGGCTCAAAAAAAGAAGTAAAAAAATAAAGGGGGGAAGGAAAGAGAGAGAAATGAATGGAAGGGAGGATGATGGATGGTAATGAGAATCCGATCGCCAATGCGGACATACATAATATAACAAAATAAACAACGACTTATAGACGTTCGAATACATCCGAGAGCCGACAATATAAACGTACATATGAATATGCATAGAAAAGGTTTAAAAGCTCAACATTACAAAATCAATAAAAATTGCAATCAAACCTAGGATTTTTGAGTCTGAGATTGGATTAGATAAAAGAGGGCTTATAGGTTCTACGTGACCAAACTTGTTATACAAATAGAATATGACTTCGGATTTGTACTATCGATAGACAATACATGAATAGTAATCAATCAGGAAGTTGAAAGGAGTTCTGTATGGAAATTCAGACTCTTTCCGATTCAAAGCACGTCATGTTATTTACAAGACGTGGTCGTAATATCATTGATTCGACCAAGAAAGGATGTCGATAGCTTGAAGAGCCGGTTATATACAACACTGTAGATGATAGTCGGACAGATTCGAACCGGGACCAAATCAAAGTGTAGATAGCATGAAGTAGCTAGCCTTGCCTCGTGAAGTTATATCTCGAGTTTGGAGTTGATTGAAGTTCGTATGCACAAGCTATGGATGAGACAATGATTTATTTGGATCAACCAGAGAACGATCAAAGAAACACTTCAAGTCATTAGAGAACATTCAATATCTTGAGATCCATGATGCCAATCCACATGAGACTTTCATGACATCAATGGAGTGGCGATCGTGCGTAACAAATGGAGGTGGGAGGAAGGCCGGTCGATATATATCGATCGTTATTGGAAGGTTCAACATAACGATCGGTGTACTTCAGTATATGTTCTATCTTCGACCTAGAATGACCTATAAATTGCAATCTACAACTAAGGATGATCCCATAATTTAAGAGCAACATCAAGAGGCCTTTTGGATCCTCCAAAAACAATCGTGGGTTGGTTGGAGAAAATGAAAAGGATCAGCCACATGTATGCTGATCGTTATTGATCATTGACTGATCGATATGGTGGGATCGACTGGACCTAAGGAGCCTTCTTGCAAAGTTTCAACCCGATCTATGCACATCTCCTACTATAAATACAACAAGCATAGCTTCAGAAAAGAGGACTTGAACTTCTTCTTCCTCCTTTAAAGGCTCTACCATTTTTTATTCTTGAATCTTGTATCGATGGATCCTAGCTAATCCAAATATGCTTGTAATTGTAATCGAGTGAAAGATTAATAAAAATGTTAAGTGGATGTAGGCCAAGATTGCTGAACAACTATAAAAATCTAGTGTGTTTATTTATTTCTTCTACTTTGTTTTCTATTTCATTCATTATTTAATCTCTACGAGATCCTACAGATGTTGATATCTATTTTCGGCGTCAACACTCGTAAATGTGCATATGAGCCTTAGTAAGATACAGAAGAATGGTCTAAGAGAGAGGAGAACACGTACTTATATATATATATATATATATATATATATATATATATATATATCAAATACAAATACGTTACTATAGCGTTAACCCAAACCCCGTGCATATTTCTGATTCATTAGATTATGTTTCAAAAAGCTTTTTAGATCTAACTTTTCTTTTAAGTTTTCATAACATATGCTCGATATCAACTTGTAATATCCCCCTACTTGGAGGCCCAAAATCAACGGCTATGGATGATGCAGTCATCCAGTTATTAATCCTCAGTGACCAAATACGGTGATGCCAGAAACATTGATTCATAGATTACAAAAAAATTGAAATTTTTTACAAATCAAACACATTTCCACATTCCATTCAAAACATTTCTTATTCATTACATAATTCCACATACGTTAACCACGTCCAAAAAAATATAATTATTACACATATGCCATGAGCGATATATAAAAATGCTCCTTTAGTTGATCAGAGTATATAATAAGGCAATAAAACAAATCTGCCTTTACATCCAAAATACATAGCGAAAAAACATAACTCTAAATAACTAGAATGCCTCCTCTATGTCTCCGGAAGCTTTATTCATCTAAGAAGAGAATCTAGAAACTCTTAACCTCGGACTACTCGAAATCAATTGAGTGCCCGAGAGTTTAAAGGAAAAACCCAAACTTTAAGTCAGATATAAAGCCTTGTATGAATAATAATCTAATATCTCGTTCCTTTTAAATCTCTAATGAGATCACGCCGCATAACAGAACCAGTTTCCCCTTACTAGTATCCTAAAACCTTTGTAAACCATATACTTTTCTCCTTCATCCATAATGGTTAAGACATAGCATTTCAATTTATTATGATGATATTCATACGTATTAAAACATTTTGGATTTATCATCCCCTGTTTAATTGACTACTTGTCATATTTGTAGTTTCTAGGGTCATTATTAACATATTAGTTTTCATTGGCTTACTTATAACCTTTTCATAATTCATGGACTCCCAGTCCTATTTCATAGTTTTTATAGGATCACTAAGAACCTATAGGCCACTCCTAAATGTGCAGTTAAAGCGCCTTGCTGCTCCATAGCATTTGAGGTGCGAAAAGTTGTGACGGAGATATATCGGGGATATAGTAGGATATAGCAGATGACTTTAAAAGGAAGAATGATGAACATTCTACATTAAAAAGAGGAACAAGTATTACTAATTATTTCCCACCAAGCAAAACAAGTTATATTAGGAAAAGATAAATAAAGTTGACACTTAAAAGGTTAGAACTAGTTATAATAACCAACAACGTATATTATTATTACATCAACTTTGAAGTTACCATAAAACTTAAGAGCAAGACATCAAGCAAAATGCTTATTAATAGGAAAGAGGGATATAACAGGGAAACAAACTCGAGGATATAGCAGATTATTACCGCGATATCAGGGATAATAGTGGATCCACTATATTGGGCCGCTTTATAGGAATATCGTTGCCCCAAAAGTCCGCTACAGGATATATCGGGGAAATATCAAGGAATTAAATACACAGACTGCCAATGACTTTGTTAATTTTCATGGGTTCTCCTTGAACCTATTGATGCCCTCAATAACTTCTTTCTCACCCTAGTTCTCATGGGTTGGCTAGGAACCTTTTGATATTTGTCAATCACTTAATCCGGATATAGTATTCATGGGTTTAGTACAAACCATTTGGCCACCTTCCAATTACTCTTAAAAGCAAAGTTTTCATGGGATCACTGTGAACCTATTGATTAGTCCAATAACTTACAAATCATAGTTTTCATGGGTTTACTATTAACCTGTTTCCTAGACAACTTCAAGGTTTAGACATCCTCTATTTCGATCTCCTTGACTTGCTAAATGCAATTCTACCCATTTAGGAGTTAATCAATTTATATTCACTAGTGGGTTAATCCAACTGGTTCTTCTACCCGTTATCCCCAAAATGCAGTTATGTGTCCATTATTATGTGAATATACTTATATTTGAAAATGCAAACAAAAGTACAAAGCAATACCACCCCTAAGGGGTTTAATGTCCTTGAAATACTTTTTATACTAAACATGGTTAATCCCTTTAGCCTATAATTTTATCTAGGAAACCTTCTTCTTAAAATCATTTCTAAAATCCTTTATTCAGCCATGGGTTATTCTTTTAAAAATGAGTTTGGATACAAAGCCTTTCGAAACCTTCAAAACCCTGCTTTCGACCTCAATGGATGACCTCCTTCGAAAGCATATAAATCTATCTTCAAAACATTAGGCTCCTACCTTTCTAATATATTAAAAAAAATTATTTCGAAACCTTTCGATTATACCAAAGTATTACCGTTTTACTTTAAAAGCATAGCTTCGAAACCAATTGAAAGTGTCTTTTTCAAAACCATTGAAAGACCCTCTTTCGAAACCATTAGAAATCCCTTTAGAAGCTATTGGGTTTATATTTAAAATATCATTTGGATAAAAGTGAACATAAATGAAAGTACCCCTTTCGAAACCTTTCTTTATCATATAAAAATATTTAGGGAAAATATGATGGTGTCCAAACCACCCTTTCGAAAGCTTATACTATGTAAGAAAAAATGTTTAAAGGTTGGATTCGAAACCCTTTTCGAAACCATTAACCCACTTCGAAAGCTATGGGAAGTGTCTTACATTTATATAATAAATAATACCTTCCGAAAGCATTGATATCTTCAATACCTTCGAAAGGTACAAAGTTGCAGAAGGGTTTCAACTTGGTCGAAACTACCCCTTCCGAATGCATTACTTTGAAAAATTAGTAACTCCTTCGGAAGCTACTTACTTAAAAAGGCAGCAGCTCTCCTTGAAAGCTTATTTTAAAATATCCTTTCGGAAGCATTGGTTTCGACTCCTTCAAAACCTCTTTGTAAAAATGTAAGTTCTTTTCTTTAGAAAACAAAACAAAGGAATCGACCCCTTTGGAAGCTATGTTTCGATACCCTACCTTCCGTCATTCTTCAATCCACTACGTACCAACTATGTGATACCATGTGTATTGGTTTCGACTTTACTGGTTTCGAGAAGAAGGTTTCGACTAAGTTGAAGGTGGAAGCTCTGGGTCAAAAGCTACTTCTAAAGGAGAAGGAAGCTAACTTTCTAAGCAAAAGGCTATTTTTACCAAATAAAGCATTCTTCTTGTAACTAACTTTCCCAAATGTAAACACTTAATCGGTTACCTTAAACTTTCAAATTATTTTGCAAATAATTGCCGCATTTTCTCATATCTAAAAACTGAATAACATTAACAAATAAACCCTTCCCATTAAACATCAATTAAATCATTTAGGTCCTCCTTTAAAAAAAATCCATAATAAATCTCTTAGCAAAAATCTCCAAAAGTCATAGAAATTCATTTTTAATATGTTATCTAACATATATAAAGTCCAGACTCAAAATCCATCATTGAACAACCGAAAATAATTTTAAACCCAATAAAACATGTTTTCCTTTAAATTCATAACTAATTATCCACGGGTTGGAAAATTATAAAAATTGAAACTCAACTTCAAAATCATATTTCTCATAACATATAAAATTTCCATGGCATAGTATATTTATATCATGCGGATTTATCCATAAAACCGTGTTTATCAAATGCAAACAACCTTGTTTGAATTTATCATTCACTGAGATCAAGCATATCATCAAAATCATCATATTGGATTAAATCCTAAATCTGAAATCAAATGATCGTACAAAATCAAAATAGAGATGTTTCAATTATTATTCACCTTAGATTGGATAAGGAAATTGGAGACTGATTTAAGATTGATTCTTCTAGCTTGATCCTAGGATTTAAACTTGAATTTCTCTTCTCTTCTTCCTCCTAATGGTCGGCTTGTTTTTAGCTTTCTATCGTTTGTTTTGCTCATGATAAAATGAACATGAATGGCATAGGGATAATGATATAAAGGTAGGATATATGGGCGGCCATTTACCCTAATGCCCTTCTGATTAATTATTCAACCATTTATAAGCCCATTCATTTTAATAAGCACGACCACTAAATTTATTCACCAAGCTCAATCTCCTTACCACTCCATAATACTCTATTTAATTTATCTAATAAAATCTCCTGAATAATGTTATTAAATTTTTTGTGTGTTACAGTTATTATCTTTCTGTAGCCACTTTTAACATTATAAATTAAGCTTTATTCGACACTATAATTTATGATATAATTGTTGCAGAAACTTATAAGTCGTTTATAGATTTAGCATTATATATTAATGTCGGCAACCTTATTACTTCGACTTTGATTATAGTTGTGACATTACATTGTTGCTTTATAGTATGACCTATGCGACATTTGGCATTGATGTACCTATTTGACATGGGTTTATTGATGCAATATTATACTTAAAATACCTTTATATCGACTTTATTTAGATTTCATGCAAATTTCCATAGGCTTACTTCATTATCATAAGTTTAACATTTACTTGTGCATTTTAAATCAACCTAACTGTTTAAGTTTTTCATGAATTTGATACTGACTACTCAATGGTCACTGATTTATTGTAAATACTATGTTAGGATTTGTATTTTCATATTTGGTGTGATAAGTAAACTATTTATATGCTTTTTGAATTAGTACATACTAATCCATCTATATAATAAGCACTAGTATTTCTCAAATTTGAAATAATATCACCTGATAGACAAATGGAAGGCCAAAAGACAATCAAGAAGTATGTCAGAAAGACTAGCATAGGTCCCAAGGCTTCACCCTCTACTAATAAAAATTGGGACCAACTCTTGAATCTTTATAATATAATAACTCAACCTAAAGTAGACTCTATCTTGGAGCAATTCATCATTACTGGAATTGAAGCTATTCCTGTTGGTCCTACTGGCAGCAACTATAACCTCTAGAAGGGCATTTTGCTATCACCCCAATCCACATCTGGCATAAGGGCTACCTTCCTTTTCCTGACTTTCTTTTCAGATATCTAGAGCATTTAAACATCGTGTTGGAACTGGACCAACCCGCAGCGAAAATTATGGGTGAATTTCAAAAAAATTACCCTATTGTATCTTTATTGGGTCTATGAAGTCTAACCGAATTAGAACATTTCTAAATTTCATTTAAATAAAATCGTTTATTTTATTTAAATTCAAATATATTAAGATATAAAATTAATTTTATTTGATTTAGTTTATACATAAATGTATCATATACATATATGCGTGAGTGCATGTGTAACATAATAATCCATGAAAGGTATAATATGCCCATATGTAGATGTTGGGATTTACATCGCAACAGACATATAGCTCATTTTGTATGTCATGTATGTTGTCCAAATATGTGCATGTATATGCATTACAATATATATATATATACATACATACATACATACATATATATATATATATATATATATATATTTCCGTGCAGTTAAAGCGCCCTGCCGTTCCATAGCGTTTGAGGTGCGAAAAGTTGTAGCGTTAGAGGTGCGAAAAGTTATAGTGGAGATATACCAAGGATATAGCAGGATATAGCGGACGACTTTAAAAAGTGGAATAATGAACATTCTACATTGAAAAGAGGAATAAGCATTGCTTATTATTTCCACCAAGTAAAAAAATAATAAAGTAAAGATAAACAAAGTTGACGCTTAAAAAGTTAGAACTAGTTATAATAATTAACAGCGTATATCCTTGCTACATCAACTTTGAAGTTACCATAAAACATAAAAGCAAATCATCAAGCAGAATGCTTATTTGTAGGAAAGGGGGATATAACGGGGAAACGAAATCGGGGATATAGCGGATTATTGCCGCAATATCGGGGATAATAGCGGATCTGCTATATTAGGCCACTTTTTACGAATATCGTTGCTCCAAAAGTCCACTGCGGGGTATATCGAGGAATTGACTGCACAAATAATACACACACACATCTATGTACAAATATATTATATATAATATATGAACATAAAACATTTATATATAGATAAATATATATAGAAAGAGAGAGAACAATTATTAAAACTTATTTATAATTCAAAATTAACTTAGTTTTGAAAACATAATAATTTTAGTATTTTAATTGGTATATATTATGAATAAAATAACATTTTCATCCATAAATAATTAACATAAAATAATCTATTAATGAAAATTCAAATTTTACAATTTTCAAAAATCTAGGATCATAAATAGAGCTTAGAAAAAATCTACAGATTTTTCAAAGTTGAAATATTTTATTTTAAAACAAATACATTGATTTCGAAAATAATTATTTGGTATAAAATAATATATTATAATAAATTCAAAATTTAAAATTTTAGAAATTCTAGGATCATGAATAAAAGGTTACAAAAAAATTTGAACTTTTTTTCAATTAAATTATTATTTTTAATATATCGTAAATAATTTTTTTGCAATAATATTAATTATTAAAAATAATAAAATTTGTTGAAAAATTCCTAAATTTTTTCTATATGTTTCCGAAATAGTATGATATTTAAAAAAAATATAATTGAATTTTTAATATAATAATTGTTTTATATATAATAAATCATTCAAAAAATCAATAAATGTTAATTTAAAAATATGAATATATGTATGATAATTAATTTTCAAAATTTTAAATTCATATTATGTATAAATAAGTGTACTAAATTTTTTAAATCATATATATATATATATCTTATATATGCTATTATGAGAGAGAAATATACACTAATATATATATATATATATATATGAATTTATTAATAATATATATAAAACAATTATTAATAAAAAAAAATTTTGTACAATAAAAAATATTTGGCTATTCATAAATCAAATAGTATAATAAACAAATTATGCATATAACTAAACTGATTTGTGACAACTACATCTACTTACAAAATCTCACCAAACTAAACATATAGTAGAAATATATTTAAACGGATATACAATTTCTCTTTATAGGATAATAGAATATAATTTAATTACTGTAATATGAATTAAAATTACCAATTTAATGATGAATTTGAATCCACGTTGAAGCAATGACTTCCCTTCCTTCTGTTGTTCTTGATTCGTCACATTGCAAGTCCGGAATCATCGGCCTCTAACTATCGAATGGTATTATTTTAATTTGAAATATATTTGAGAATTTTGAAACAGACTGAGAGTTATGTTTTTAACCAGCAATGTAGAAGGTAATGGTAGCCAATAAAATTAGTAATTATTTTAAAGATACATACAAACATAGATATTATAACAACCTTGGTTTTGGTAATTACCTATAAATATTAAATTATAACGGAGGTTATAATTTAATATTTGTAAAATAAAAATAAATTGAAAATCTAAACTGTTTATTTGGAATAAAAAATGGATTTTGGAAATAAAATGTGAAAATAAAGTTTTAAAATCTTTATCTTAGTTGTTTGAGATGAAATAAATGAAATTTGATTTTATTTAGTGACAATGCAATAATTCTTGTAATTATTACCAAATGCTCCTTTTAATAATTTCCAAAGGAAGTATTTGATTTTAAAATGTGTTTATTATAAATAAAAAGAAGAAAATTGGTTTAAAAATAAGTTTTGGTTATGAAATTGGTGTTAAAATGGTTTGTTATACTTTATTATACAAAAAAATAATTTTTGTACAATTTTGGTATTAAAAATAGTGTTTTGTGGAAATATTTGTGTAAATTGGATATTTATTTAAAATGAGAGTTTTTAATAATAAAAATAATTTTATAACAAAACTGTCTTTTTATTAGTCGTAAAATGTTTTATTAAACATAAAATATGTTTATATAATTTTACTGTGTTAAAATTTAGTGAAAACATGATATTTTGATTTATTAACATAGTGTATATGTATTTTAGAGCTAATTTATTTTACTTAGGCTAGTTATTTAGTTTTGGATCCCCACTTAACAAAACAAACCAGAAATGAGAAGAGTTTCTCTTCTCCTCCACTGTACGTTCATTTACAGTAAAAACCAGAAAACTAAAAGAAGAAACCATTCCTCTTTTAAAAATCCAAGCTTCAGTCTCCAAATTAAATCAAAATATTTGTTGTTTTCTATCAATCTAAAGCTTATTTCTACAGGCAATCTATTCCAAAACAAAATCATTTCGTCAAAATTCAATTTTATGAACTGGATTGTCTGTAATGTTCTTTCTTTCTTCTTGCATGTCTCTGTTTTGAGATCTTACAGATTATTGATGCTTTCCCTTGCCAAAAGCAAGCCACTTCTTTCAAGTTAACTCGGGGTTCGCTTGAAAATTGCAAGGTGGGTTTGTTAATCACAATTTCTAGCTGAAGCAAAGCTTCGAAAGCCAAACATCTGTATAAATATAGCCTCTGTAAAATGGTTTTATGTAGTTGTTTAGTTTCTATGATAATCTGTTTTGGTTGCTACTTTGCATGACCATATTTGTTTATTCCAATGTCGAAATTCGCAGATTCTTTTTATTTATTTGAAAATTGAAGTTTTGTACTATATGCATACCAATTTTTGTTTCAATCTGAGGTCGTTTAGTCATCTATTTCAGGCCTGTAAGTCGAACCCGAGATGGTCTTCAGGCCTGTACACATTTCTGTTTTCTGAGCTGCCGCAAACATGGCCTAAGTCCATGTTTGAGACGGCGTATCTCTTTCATTTCCTGTCGAAATTCACCGATTCTTTTTTAATTTGAAATTTGAAGTTTTCTACTATGTTCATACCAATTTTTAGTTCAATCTAAGGTTGTTTGGTCCTCCATTTCAGGCATATAAGTTGAACCCGAGATGGTTTTCAGGCCTGGGCACATTTTCGTTTTAAGCCACTGCAAACATGGCCCGGGTCCATGTTTGAGACAGCGTATCTTTTACATTTCCCATCCAAATTCATCGTTCTTTTTTTATTTGAAAGCTAAAGTTTTCCACTATATGCAAATTAATTTCTAGTTCAATCTGAGATTGTTTGGCCCTTTTTCCGTGCCCGTAAGTTGAATCCGAGATGGTTTTCAGAACTGGGCATAATTCAATATGGCATGAGTCCATGTTTGAAATTTCATTCTTTATCATTTCATTTTGGAATTTAGTGAATCTTTTTCCAATTCATAGATAAATTGTTCTACTTTGTGCATATCAAATTTTAGACCATTCCGATGTCACTACGTCATTCAAATTATGTCTGAAAGTTGAACCTAGAGAAGATTTTAGACCTGGGTGTTGTTTTTGCCTGTGAGCTAATTTGTGTCTTGCCTGCTTTTTCCGTTCGACTTTCGACTTCTGCATCTTGTATTTATGATATTGCTGAACTGTTTTGAAGGCTATAATACCTATCAATAGGCTAGCCAAAAATTTGGAGAATTTGTGATTCAAAATGAATCATTTTTTAGATGAATTCGAATGTCGGTTTTTGGGAATTTTCAATGTTCTTCCCTAATTTCGAGAACGAGTTTTCCCAAATAATTCTGAAATAATTTTTAAAATAACTTGGCTTTTGAAATAGTTATTATATAATATTTTTAAATTATTTTCAAGCTATAAAAACTGTATATTCTTTATAATAAGAGAATTTTCAAAGATTGTTTTTGAAAATAATTTCAAAAACTGTTTTTAAAGCTTGTTTTTCTCAGACCAATTATTTTCTATAGAAAATTCATGTTTTTGTGCAATTCGAGCGAACGAAAACGAGAAGTAAACGATTAGGTAAAACATGCGGTATGGGACACATGCTTTATCTGTTCGGTTAATTCCTTAGTTGTCCGTTTAAATGTTTTGACATTTGGGTCGTATTTGCTGATGAGATGAGGCAAATATTTTTGCTGATTTCAAGTGTGGCATTGGCTAGTGGTTAGTAAACCGATTAGTGAGAACGTGTGGTGTGGGAGCATATTAGTACTTTTCGGGTTTCTTTCTGAGAGTTTGTGACAAATTTGTCTAAGAGACATATTTTCCAGTGGACCTTCGGGTCATTTTTCTTTCAAGATGTTTGTCTAAGAGACGTACTTGTCCATTGAGACGTATTTGTCCTTCGGGATGTTATCCTTGGGGATGTTTGTCTAAGATACGTATTTGTCCTCCGGGATGTTGTCCTTCAGGACGTTTGTCTAAGAGACATGGCGCGTCATTTTGAGAGAACAATACTTGGCAGGCTTCGGCCATAAGCACGTGCTATATCTTTGATATGATTTCATTGATTATTGTGATTTTCTTAGTGTATCTCTGTTTCACATATTTGGCCATTTGAGCCATTTGAGACATTATATATAGCAATTACATCTTTAGAAATTTGGAATCCTTATCGATTTCTATATTTGAGATTTTGGTTTGCCAACACTTGGCATTTATTTGAGAATTCTAATCTCCTTTTGGAGATATATGTGTGTGTGTTGCCATTATTTAGCGTATTTTGAGTTTTGGGGTTTCTCTATATTGAGGACATATTTGAGATTGCCATTTATGGTGAGTTTTGGAGTTTTGGGATTTCTCCTATTTATGAGTTATGGTTTCTCTTTACCACTATTGCCAGTTTTGGTAAAATCAATTTTAGTTTAATAAGCGTTACCCGGTTGTGACATTTGTTTACACCAATTCTCTTTGTCAAAACTATATCACTTTGGACTTATGGAATTTGATAATGGTCAAAATTCCAACCTCATCCACATTCAACTTTATAGTCCAAATACAAAGTCCTTGGTTCAATAATAAAATTTATTATTACCCGAAATGCTCTGACCAGAGACTTTGACTTTGAGTTGACTTGAGTTGATTGTGATATTAACCGCATGTAACTGAGGAGATTAATCCTCTCTTGAATAGTGCTTCACTTCCAATACTTCCACTTGACCAACTATAGTCGCTCGATGGACTTCATGTCATGATTTAGCTATAATCAAAGTGGAGCTTTCATATTGAAGATTCACAGTATTCTTAAGTCGAGAGAACTGTGTAAATCAGTCACAATGATATTTTCTGTTTGACCATAGTTATATTAACCAACATAGAACTACTGAGTGAGTCGTTCCATAGTTATCAAATAATTATTAGAACGTAACTCCTAGATGCTTCCAGCAGTCATGTGTAATACACTGCCAACATTTGGAGAGCGTTACGTACCCCAGTCTCAACAGACACATCGAAATCCAGTCTCGATGCATCTTGACTAGGAACATCTAAAATGATATATTGTTTCGTTGTGATAAATTACTCACGATTACAACACTTTGTAACTACTATAATAAAATATACCATTTATGAATTTTCTATTAAATATACTTTTAGTTAAGTTAATTAATTAATATAATCACATTATATCAAGTATATAATATGAAGAAAATACCTTTTATTTCGAGCAAGATTGGTCAACGAGTAAGGTATATGTAACAAATTACATAATTGCCCCTAGGGCATATCCCAAATTCTATCAATCTTCCACTTATACATGGGGTCAATTATGAAATCTAATTCCAACT
The DNA here is from genome assembly GCA_030765085.1 of Allium cepa. Lineage (NCBI taxonomy): Eukaryota > Viridiplantae > Streptophyta > Magnoliopsida > Asparagales > Amaryllidaceae > Allium > Allium cepa. The sequence goes on from CM060941.1 coordinate 19,434,941, forward strand.
TCTCCAATTATTTTTCTTAAGATCAATTAGGTCGGTGCTTTAGTGAATGGGTATACTATTATGTTTTAATTATCTATTTTGTCGATTAACTCTCTTTGACATAGATAAACTGCCTTTATCATGTGAAACGATTCGAAGTATGTCTTTTGACTTCTAGTGAGCTTTAAGTTCTATCATGACCAATTTCATGACATTGTTATCTTATAACAATATTATGGGATTCTCATCATTTGGAATCACCTTTGACACAATTATAAATTTGTGCATTTATATCTATATATATTGGTTTATTGTACCGCTATTCAAGTTAATGTTTTCAACATTTCGTTGAATCGACCACAATCACTTTTATTTTGAAAAAAATTCAAATTAAGGATTTTAACTTGAATTTTATCTTTACCATGTTATACTCAATATCACTTATAAAAGTTTGTGTCCAAACATTCCATCATAACGAGTTCGTTGTTTTTATAACAATTCTCTAGTATTTCATAAATACACGAGAACACCTCAAACAACCATTCAGTGATGTCAATTTGGATTTTATATTTGCTCCATGTATCAAATACATAAACAAAACAAAATATCATACACAATATAACTTGTATGATAATTTCTATTGCCAATGCATAAGGAATCCAACTTATATGTTCTCTTTTAATAGAGTGCTCTTGTATATCACTTCGGGACAATCCCTATGTCTTTTATACTCGCCATAAAAGACATCATCTACAATCCAAAATTGAGTATTAGAATAACTTAAGTTGATTTTTATACAAGCATACTGTTAAAATCAACAATTGTTGTTTGCTTATAGTTTAGAAATATCAATGTACGTTTTAACGTTCTTTCTTATGAACACACGCTTCCTCTACACTTTGATTGAAAATCAAACTATTTGATATTTCTATCAAAATACTTATTCATTCTTGATGCTTATAAAATGATACATTTGATATTTCTATCAAAATACTTATTTAGTCTTGATGCTTATAAATTGATACATTCGTATCATTTCTTGGATCATATCCAATGACTCACAAGCCCAACATCGCTCCCAATGACTTCTAGGCATTTTTGGTTAATATATGTAAATGGCTTACTTTAAATCATTGTTTAGAATTTTCTGTTTTGATATATAAGAACCAAACACTAAGTCTTATTGAGCGATAATTTTGTGAGTAAATTTGAATTAACTTGAACATGTTGAATACCGAATCTGTTATGCTAATTTCAACAATTGAAATTTACGATATTATTCTTATCAACAATGCTCATTTAATTCCAACCGCGTTAGTATTTCCAATAAAGACACAATCTCGACTGATGGATCACATCTCTTTGGTTCCGACCACCAAAATCATATTTTGATAGTGTACATGGAATTCTTTTAGATTTGCACATCATATGATATAGAGTCGACAATCGTAATGGTTTAATTGAACAAATGTATATTTTCGACATTAATAAGAAACTCATTGTTTATCTTTGATGTACGAGAATACTTATTAGACATTCTAACGCTATGTGTTCATTTAGGTCAGTTAATTTCACTTCATCTCATATAATCAGTTTTATCTATGGATCGGATTCAATTCCATTTAACTATCAGAAATTTCTCAAAGAAATTCCTTCACAATGAAGTTGATATATCTTGAAACAACAACTATTTCTTAGTGCAAATAGAATAGGGATTCATAAAGCTTTATGAACCTTTCTATTTATAAAACTGATTTTAGTTTACAAAAGTTATGTTCAATACATAAATATGTCATTTGATGATAGACATTTCCAAAAAAATTTTGGAGATTCATATAAGATCCTTTATGAACAATTATTACGTGCAATCTTTTGACTCGCACAACCTGCCAACTCCTTAGCCTAGGACATGTTAGGATTTTTTACAGACCCTTATCTTATATGATTTTTTAAACTATTGTTTAGATGAAATAATGTCAACCTTGTGTACTAATCTTAAGAACATGACCTTATAGAAAGAAACCAACTCAACTTCACTCACAATTAATCGTAAATTGTCTAACGATATCTGATTACTCCTTATCAATGCATCATTATATATCACATGGAGGAGTGACTTTTGAGATTGAATCTATTTACATTTTTAGGAACATTTGGAACACTTTCCAATATACTTGCTTATTCGACCAAATTAAATCATTTTATTCTATTGCAAGTTATTTTATTTACTTTTCTTTATATTCTATGATTTATCATAAACTTAATACATGTGTATCTAATACACTTGTTCATGTTAGTAATAAATCATCAATGAGTATAACAAAGTATGTGGAACCCTTTTGGTATTAATAGGCTTGTGATTACATACATCAGAATGTATTAATTCAAAGAGTTCATCAAATCTTATGATGCTCCCATTGAATGGGAGCATAGCAATTAATTGTTTGAGATAATTAACCTATATCATTTGATTCATAATCATATAGTAAAATTATTTCTCTAAACTATGGCTTAGTCTATAATTCCGAAACAACCGTAAATAATTTTAGATGCATATGTTGCATCACTTTTACTATGAAAACAAATTCCATAATATAGTTCTATTTCATAATGAATATTCATAATACTCATATTGAAATATAGTTATATTTATTTTTCAGTCAATACAAAAAATAAACATTATTTCATAAATAATGTTCAATGCGTTTTACGAAAACAATTTTCATAATTTGATGCAATCGTTGCTATATGGCATGCTCCCACTATTTTCGCCATTACTATAATAGCATACTAAATTTAGAGGTCTACCATTCACCTAATATTGTTAATATTGTTTGCTTATTTCATATGCTGCAACTAGTTTACAGTGGAGAGTTCTTTGATCAAATATCATGAACTCAAAGAAATAAATGTTACAGAAAATAATTTTCTATATGAAAATAAATTTCGAAATAAAAATCATATTTCATATTCCAATATTAAGTATTAATTCTTATTACAATTCTTGTTTCCAATGTTTCTCTATGAAGCAGGAGTGACTATTTATTCTCTTTATTCCAACTTTACCTTAAATTACATCTATTCTTATACATTTGTTTTTCTTTTAAATGGTCAAACTATTCAAAAGAAAACCTTACTACAATATCATAACAAACCTTTTACTAAAGCGCATTCGACTATTTCTAACATTTAAGACATCAAATATGTTGCACTTTATGTAAACTGATCAAGATGACATTTCAACGATCGAGTTCTTATATGCATCTCGTAGTTTTTGATCATGTGTTACATTAACACAATATGATCCTTTTAAATCATTCAAGTTGAATACATGATCTTAAAATACTATTTATTGGCTTACTTTAAATGAACAAACTTCATCGAAATATTGTACCCCACAAACTATAACTGTCCACCGTATAACATTTATATGTGAAAGTACATGGATCAAATATCCATAGTCTTGAATTGCATTTAGAGTTCAAAGACTCATAAAATGCAATACACGGTCTAAACCAAATAAACACATTAGTGACCAATTTACGAATGTATTAAGTAGTTGAAATTAGGCACTTGCATGGGTATAGAAACATTATATAACATGCAATTAGAATAATTAGTAAGTATATATTATATTTCTGTTTGTTAACTTTCAATTTAGTTTGTTTATATATATATGTTAATTGACAAATGTTTTATCAATCATACTAAATGCACAAATTTATCATTGTAGATAATTATAACATTATATAGCATATGTTCTTACAATATAAGAAAGGTTAAATGTTACCATTTCATTTTTCTAATAAGGCTCTTACTAGTCTTTTATGTTTCTCCAAACCCTAAGTTGAAACATGGAAGTTTAACAACTTCACTGGTGCGTGTTAGGACTCGTTTGTCATGGTATTCTGACCTTGATTTTGCTCAATAAATCATAGCCCCACAAACAATGGATAACTCCTTATCGGTTGTATCACATACAAATCCTAACCCATTTTTCCTTGCTCTAATCTCATTTCGAACTTTAATTTGCTCAACAAATCGAAAGAGATTATTCACTCATACCTAACATATCATGATGGCCTAAGTATAATATATGTACCTTGAGTTTTCTCAGTAAATACTTATAGTTATCTTACCTCATCTGTTCAATATATTAATAATACTATGCGTAACATCCCTAGCTTGAGTTTGCTCAACAACTAACGAGTATTTAAGTAATTTATTAATATATATGGTAGAGAGCAACATTATATTGAAGATTCATAATCTTCAATATATATATATATTGAGTGATATCGACTTATAGAATAATATATTTCGTATGAAATATCCCAGCGATTCAAGTGTCATACACATCAGAAATCACGGTATATGTACATTTACTTATGTATTTATTTTTCAAGTCTATTTGGGTTACTTTAATATTCCATGTTTAGTTTATACACATATCATATAAGTTTTATTGTTATATAACTTTTATATTTCATATTACTTATATGGTAGTCTTATGTATACTATATCATTAATTAAAACTTATCAATTAATTTTAATCAATTAACTCTTTAATTAATTTTAAATTATTATTTCAATATAACTTTTATATTGGACATATGTACTATAACATTTATAGTGTAACTGTAACCTTCATAGTGTAGCACACATATGTCATATATATGTGTAATTTATTTAATTAATTAACCTTTAATTAATTTATTCAATTAAAAAATTTTATTAAAATTTATTAATTTCAAAATTTATCTTGTATACATACGTGTATACTTATGTTATCTTAAACATTTTAAAATAACATAACATATATCAATATATGAAATACATACATATATGCATTAACTAATTAACATATTTAATTAAATTATTTTATTAATCTTATTAATAAATTTAAATTTTGGGATCATTATATAAATATTTTCAAACATTTTGAAAATATCATTATCCATTCAAACATTTTGAAAACATATGTAGTATTATAATTTTATAACAAACATGTTTTATTTTAAATTTAGCTATTAAATTTAAAATATTTAACATTAATTTTCAAAACGATTTTGAAAATTAGCCCGAGGTCCAAATTAAGTTAGGCCTTTTCTATTATGGGCAACCTTTGGGCCCACTTCACCTTTTGAGCCAGAACGGTAACCAGGTAGGACATGATATTTGATTACCCAATTCCAATCCTAGACATTACCTTTCTAGACACCGTACTAAGTGGACAAGCTTAACTAGTTAGCCCAAATATGACTAATTTAAACCGCATAGGCTATTGGGCTCTGATACCATTGTTGGAACTGGACCAGCCCACAGCAGAAGTTATGGATGAATTTCAAAATTTTCACCCTATTGGATCTTTGTTGGGCCTATGAAACCTAACTGAGTCAGAAAATTACTAAATTTTATTTAAATAAAATCATTTATTTTATTTAAATTCGAAAATATTAAGATATGAAATTAATTTTATTTGATTTAGTTTATACATAAATGTATCACATAAATATATGCGTGAGTGCATGTGTGACATAATAATCCATGAAAGGTACAATATGCCCATATATAGATGTTGTAATTTACATCGCAACCGACATATTAGCTCATTTTGTATGTCATGTATGTTGTCCAAATATGTGCATGTATATGTGTTACAATACACACACACATGAATGTATAAATATATTATATATATATATATATATATATGAACATAAAATATTTATATATAGATAAATATATATAGAAAGAGAGAGGTATTAAAAATTATTTATAATTCAAAATTAACTTATTTTTGCAAACATAATAATTTTAGCATTTTAATTTGTATATATTATGAATATAATAATGCTTTCATCCATAAATAATTAACATAAATAATCTACTGATGAAAATTCAAATTTTATAATTTTCAAAAATCTAGGATCATAAAATAGAGCTTAGACAAAATCTGGAAAATTTTCAAAGTTGAAATATTACTTTTTTAAGAACAAATACATTGATTTCGACAATAACTATTTAATACAAAATAATATATTATTAAAAATTCAAAATTTTAGAAATTCTAGGATCATGGATGAAAGGTTATGAAACATTTTGAAGAATTTTTCAATTATAATACTATTTTCGATAAATCATAAATATTTTTTTGAAATAATATTAATTATTAAAAATAATAAACTTTATTGAAAAATTCGTAAAATTTTTCTGTATGTTTCTAAAATGATATAATATTTTTTTAAAAATATAAAATTGAAGTATTAACATAATAATTATTTTATATATAATAAACAATTCAAAAATTCAATAAATGTTAATTTAAAAATATGAATATATGTATGATAATTATTTTCGACTTTGTAAATTCATATTATATATAAATAAGTGTAGTAAAAATTTTAAATCATATATATATATATATGTTATATGTTCATATATGCTATTATGAGAGAGAAATATACGCTAATATATATATATATATATATATATATATATATATGAATTTATTAATAAATACACATAAAACAATTATTAATGGCAAAATTTGAATTTGTACTGTAAACAACATATGTCTATAAATGAATCTAATAGTATAATAAACAGATTATGCACATAACCAAACTGATTTGTGACAACTACATCTACATATAAAATCTCACCTAACTAAACATATAGTAGCAATATATTTAAACAGATATGCAATTGCTCATTATATGATCATAGAATATAATTTAATTACTGTAATATGTATTAAAATTGCTAAGTTAATTATTCCTTTGAATCCACATTGAAGCAATGACTTCTCTTCCTTTTTCTATTCTTGATTCGTCAGCTTGCATGTCTGGAATCACCGACCTCCAACTATCGAATAGTATTATTTCAATTTGAAATATATTTGAGAATTTTGGAACAGATTGAGAGCTATCTTTTAACTAGCAATATAAAAGGTAATTGCAGCCAAAAAATTTAGTAATTATTATGTGTGTGTGTAAGTGTGTGTGTATATATATAATATAGGGTTGTATTAAAGAGAAACAAGGAAAAACTTTTTACCCTTTCTCACTTTATCTCAACCCATTATCTCCAAGCCAATTCCCTATGTTTTAGCCACCCCTAGACCTTCCCAAAACCAAAACTTTGTAGCCCTAATGACGAAACTTAAACCCATCTAAGCCCAAGTCAAAATACTATGTTATTAAATCTAATTTAATCACTTGTCGATATTGTATATCGATCGATATATTTATAACTGTTATAAATATATTTAACATTATTTATTTCTCAAATCATATTCAAATTTTATAATTAATATTTCATAAATATTAATTAATTTGATTAATTTATAACAATTATAAACTAATTAAATCGTTCGGTCTTAAGGAAATTCATCTTTTCGGCTATGTAACTCGTGGGTGTAAATTTGGTCAGCGATTAACATCGTATTATTTTAATGTTAACATTCACATGTCGCTTAGTAGGTGGTGTGACATTATGGCTAAATTATCGCTTACTCATTTTCGATAAAATCCAATTTTAGTTTAATAAGCGTTACCCAGCTGTGACATTTGTTTACACCAATTCTCTTCGTCAAAACTATATCGCTTTGGACTTATGAAATTTGGTAATGGTCAAAATTCCAACCTCATCCACATTCAACTTTATAGTCCAAATACAAAGTCCTTGGTTCGATAATAACAATTATTATTAATCGAAATGCTCTGGCCAGAGACTTTGAGTTGACTTGAGTTAACTGTGATATTAACCGCATATAACTGAGGAGACGAATCCTCTTTTGAATAGTGCTCACTTCCAATACTTCCACTCGATCCAACTACGGTCACTTGATAGACGCCATGCCATGATTTGGCTATAATTAAAGCAAAGCTTTCATATTGAAGATCCACAGTATTCTCAAGTCGAGAGAACCGTGTAAATCAGTCACATTGAATTTTCTGTTTGACCTTCGTTATATTAACCAGCAGAAAACTATCGAGTGAATCGTTCCATAGTTATCCAATAACAGTTAGTACTAACCCCTAGGTACCTCCATAAGTCATGAGTAATACACTACCCAACATTTGAAGAGCATTACGTACTTCAGTTTCGATGAATACATCGATATCCAGTCTCGATGCATCTTGACTAGGAACATTTAAAATGGTATATTTGTTTCATTGTGATAAATTACTCACGGTTACAACACTTTGTAACTACTATCACAAAATATACTATTTATGGATTTTTCTATTAAACATACTTTTAATTAAGTTAATTAATTAATATAATCACATTATATCAAGTATATAATAGGAAGAAAATACCTTTTATTTTGAACAAGATTGGTCAACGAGTCAAATATATGTAACAAACTACACAGTTACCCCTAGGGCATACCCCTAACTCTATCACATTGCCCCTATCTTGTTCACTACAAACGCATATACTTACCTAACATGCCTAGAAGTCCTTGCTTGGGAAACCAAACTTCCTACCTTGAGCGTTGAAGCCATCCATTCTATAGCTGGCCCTATAAGAATACACGATTAGTATGATAATCCATTGTACAGCATTTTTCCCCTCCTAAAAAGCCTAATCACTAACGCTGTCAATAAGACCAAGGAATGAGATATGAAAATCTTCTACTCTAGGTGTTACTCAAGCATCAAGGGAACTTTCTCCACCGTCAGTAAGTTTCCTTTTCCTATTACTCATGTTTCTCGGTTGTTCTCTGCTAATGAATATTTTCTTTTAGGTGTCGATCCAAAGCAATTAAGTTCTACTGCATAGGAAACTATTTAGTCTTTAGCTCGAGCATCGAAAATGATGGGCAATAGACTTACGCTACTAACATAAGCAAAGCTCTTTAATGTTCTATAATCTTCGATCATCACAAAATATTGAGAAAGCCTCCAATGATAAAGGCAATGCCCAAGGAAGACGATCATTGGTAATGGGAAAGCTGAGAACTTTCTCTTGTAATTCTCTGTCGGACTCGAACCTTCTGGTGAGTTACGATTGCAACTTATAGAAAACCTCTTGTAATATTATCTTATAAGCTTTACTTTCTAATTTAGGCTCATCTTCCCTAATTATTATATCCAAAGAAAAGGAAACATAAGTGATGCTCCTAAAGGGAAGGGGAATAAAGATGACACTCCTGCCTTAACTCATGTTACCAAACCTCTTTCAATAAGGATTCCATTACTAACGCGTTCAACACTTAAAAAAATAAAGTGTATGTCCTTCGATTGCCACTCCAACCCATAATAAAAAGTTCAAGGTTGGGGGTTAGCATACCCCTACAGTTATGGATAAAGAACAATATGTAAACATCGATACAAGTCCTGATGCCTTAAATCTTAACTCTTCTGGCAAAATGGATCAATAGCCAACAGAGGGGAAGGCAGTCCCTGGACTCGCTTTTGAATATCCATTTTTGAGATACACCTAGGACTCTTTATTGTATATGCAAGGAGCTTGGCCTATCTCTTACCCCATAAGATCCACTCCTCTTTAAGTCTCAGGTACAAACTCCTGTCAATAACTTTGACATCTTCTTTAATTGGTCGTCCACTCTCCACATTTTACTTCTCTTAAACTGCCATAGTCTTCTTATTATTCCCAAGACCACCTGTTTACTATTCTCAAGCAGTTCTTATTGGTATATGCCTTTCTCTGTTTAACCATTTTAGATTCTCAACTTTATATATAATGTTCTAACTTGTTGCTTATTACTTGTTACTTGTTGTGGGAAGCTAAGCACAAGTTTCTCTTTCAAGAGACTGCCCAAGGATCTTCTAATGAGGTGCCTAAGCTAAAAGAGTAGATTTCATTGCTCAGCACTAACATAATTGACCTTTCAATAGTAAAGGATGAGACCATGGCTGAGAAGGAAAAACTTGCCTCCTCCCTTAATGAAGAGAAAAGCGCTAGGCAAGCACTAGAGGGTAAGGTGGAGACTCTAGAAGAAAAATTTAGGAAGGCTAATAAAAGGGAGTCCGGACTTGCATAGAAGAATGAACTTCTAAAGAAGAAGCTTTAGAGGAAATGAACCCCCTGACTAAATCAACTAACACTATTAAATATGAAAAGCAGAAGATCTCTTATTTTCTTGACAAGGTCTTGATTCTGTTATCGAGAATGCTATGAGAAGGCCTTATAAATTACATATGTTAACAATATTCACAAGTTCCTAGATCTAGACATCCCCTTTCTTCCAGCTTGGAACAAGGAGTTTAAAAAGAAGTTCAGTGCAATGCTGGAGAAAGCTCTAGGATTTGAGAAGGAGTCCTCTAATGATGAGGAGATCAATGCTAAGAAATTGCTAACTTTTAATGATCCTCCGATAGACGAGGATACAGGGTCCAACGAGGAAGAGGAGGATGACGATGACAACAAGAATGGTGATGAGGGCTATGATGATGATGGTAATGATGGCAATGGTGGTGGTTATAGAAAGGGTCCCTCTGGACTACCAAATAGGAAGGATGAATCAGGAGACGCTAACCTGGACTTGGCGGCCCAAGGTACGGAAGTTACTAAAATTCCTGATTCCTCAACTAAAGATTCTCCTTGGAAAGACAATGCTCCTCAAAGCCATAAGTCAAAAGGGAAAGAGCAAATTTCTTCACCTCAAATTCCATTCTCTCGGGTATGGACCTCTTTATTTAAACTTTTTAAGTTATCAAGCAGTTTTTAGTTAATATGCTAATAATTTTAGTCAAGGAGAAAACTATAATACTATTATGAGGTTATGCTTGAAAGTTAACAGAATGGTGAATTGGATAGGCTTTTGAAGGAGCAAAATGAACTGTCTGAGAAATATGATAATCTTATTGCTAGTGCATCGAAATTAATATTTTTCAAAGAAAGGCAAATTGCTCCATGTATGAAAAATGCACGTCTTCATTGGGAAAGATTCTTAATAGAGAATGCAGAACTTATGACCCTCTTTTGGATGCTGATCGACGATAGGAATGCCTTAAAGGAGTTTCCCTATAGAGTTTGTTCCAAGGGTATACTCGTTGATTTTTCTTACTTGGACGACAACTGCGGAGGTTTGCTTGGATGCTTCCGTTGTAGATACTTAGACAAACATGGGTCTGATCCTCATCTCTAGACATGTTGGAATCTCCCAAGAGTTACTTCTATCTCTCTTTCTTCTCATTCTCTTCCCTTCGAAAAAATCAAATACAATAAGAAAGGATTTATTTTTGAATTTGATGAGAAATCAATTTTGTATGAACTCGAGCGATTGTATAATGTACTATGTAACTCAAGTAGCTCATAAACATTTTCACTTTTGTTTCTATTATGCTTAGTTTAATTTTCTTATATTATATAGATTAAGAAACCTTTAAATAGTCATGTTCCTGTAGAATTTCTAAATAATCTTGTTAAGTTGAAAAGGGATTTTAAAGAGAAATCTTTAATTTTTAGAACATCTTGGTTAACAAGGCATTACTTTCTCAAAGATCTACAAGAATTATATGCAATATTCCCTCACTTCAATTTTGACTTTTGGGTGATGTAAAGGATAGACCACTTCGTGAAGTTCAAACTTATCATGCTAAATTGTTGTATAGTCACACTAGTCCTTTACTCAGGGAATAGGAAATGGGATTATCATCAATTTTCCCCCGTTAACATATCAAAAGGGATGAAAGCTCCTTTGGACTCTACTTTTACCCTATCTGTCGGGTCATTTGAAAAGGCCAAAACCGCTATCTCAAAACTTTAAGAGTTAATTGAAAATTGATGTAATTTGAACTACCTTATTGTTTGTAAACTCCGCTGCTATTAATGGAAGAGCTTATTTTTCATTTATTGATTTTCATTTTACTTATTCTGAATAGGAAAGTTAGTTAGCGCTTGCACTTGGTCCTACAGATGCTCTTTCCGATTAAATATTATTCAAGATAAAATGATTGCCGATATCGAAAAGAGCCGGTCTTCACAAGATGCTTTAGCATTATGGTTTTCGGACAATCTAAAAGGCAAGTGTGGCACATGAAATATTATCAGTTAAGGATGACATTTTGGAATTATAAAGAAATGACCTCTAGCCTAGAGGATCAAATTAAGGAGAAGGACAAAGAATTTCAAGAGTTGAAAAAGAAGATTGATACGTTCCTAGGGTCTGGACCTTCAGTCGATACTGATACTAAAATGGAAAAATTACACCAACAAATAAATAATCTTAAAGTGGATTTAACAAAGAGTCAAGTATCCTCCCAATCTTTGGAACTCATTGCAAGCGGAGGTGATTCTAGCCTTCCTACTCCTACTCCGGGGCAGATGACAAGATCTCAATCTTTAGTTGAGCAAGAATTTCCCATTTTATTAAACCCACCTCTGGCTCTAAGTAATGAAGTGATCTCCAATTGGGTAGGCAAGTTAAATTCGAATGCATGCAATTCTTTAATAGGAAATGAAAAGGTTTCTCAACGCCTAATGATTATGAAAGTCGGCTTGAAAGACTTGAGCGTGAGAAACACACTCTCAGGTAGGAGATTAAAGAGCATGGTTCAAATTCTAAAAGAAGCCAACAAGACTCTTAAGCATGCACTGAGGACTCAAGTTGACTTAGTTGATGGTGCAGACATCATTCGAACGAAAGAGAAGAAACTTAAAGAACTTATGGATGTGGACATTTGCCACATTACCGATTCTTCATCGGGTACCAAATATCTAAAAAAGTTGGAGCAGAACCTTGCCTTTTAATAGCGAATTGCTTGTAGATCTTTAAATTGATCTTTTTGTATCTCAATTTTTGTACACGTGACTTTTGTATACAACATATTAAATCATAAATGAACCTGTATTCCAATGAATGTTATCTTGAATTTACCATATATACGTTTTCTTTTGAATTTGCTGAACTTTTTGAGATGTATCATTTGTCTTTCAGTATTTTAAGATTTTACCATATAAGCCAACAATCTGCTTGTTAAAAGAACCAAAAGCCTTACAGTTCAGCATTTTAGAAGACCATGAACTTTTATCCTTATGTAAGTGTTTACCTCTTCATTAATAGACACTCGACAACTTGTTTAGTAATGAGATTCCCGTTTAATTAAGAAAAATGGATTCTAATCTATATTTAAAAAATTGAGAGCCAGTTTAATGAAGCTTCGCTTATCCTAGAAAAACTTTGGTGGTAATGGCAAATAGAAGATTAGAAAATCCATTTGATAAGTAGAAGACTGGTAAACCCATCTAGCAATCGTATGAATAGAAGACCGGAATAACCCATCTAGCAATAATAGAAGATTGGTTTCATTTTGGAGCATAAACATCCCATATGTGGCAGATCTTTCTCTACAAGATCGATTGATTTTGGCACGCTTTCAATAGATCTTCCCTCTAGAAGATTGTTTTTGGCTTTCGAAGCACAAATGGCTCATTTTTGACAGATTTTCCTCTAGAAGATTGTTTTTGCTTTTGAATTGAATTGATTTATTTAGCAACATCTTAGGTGATGATTTAGGTCTATTGTCTGATGCATCTGGCTAGCTTTCCTTAAATAGAACGAAAGACTTACTCGACCTCCCTATAGGAGGCGCTTTAGTCAAACCTTAGAAATGGTACTGAAGGCTGGTTCAGTGCTTTGATCAGGCCATCTTAGATAGTACCAAAGGCTTGAAGGCTCTTTGACCAGGCTACGTAGGTGGATCAAATGCTTGTGGGTACCTTGGGTAGGCCTTTTTCATGCGAGACCAAGGGATTACTCTAATTTCCCTTTAGGAGTGCCTTAAACAGGCCATTTTTAGGTGCGAATACGGGCTTATGCTTCGGCCAGGCCATGTAGGCAGAACCGAAGGCTTTGTCGATGCTCCAACCGGGCCATCTTTGGTAGGACCAAAGGTTTACTCCATCCTCCCTCTATGAGGTGCTTTGACAAGTCCATCTTTGCGACATCAAAAGGCTTTTTCCTTTATTTAGGAGTTTCCTTTTATCCCTAACCATGTAGACACACTTATCCTAAGTAGAGAATCTTCTTCTGACTTGTTAATATAACAAATTCATCAAGCTTTCCTTGTCTTAGGAAATTCTTGACTATTCCTTCCAAGATTTGACATTGATTCATGTTGTGCTTGTGAGAACAATGATAAAGGCGATATAATCTTCCAAGATCTTTCTCATTCTTTGGTCGCTTCTTTTGCGAAGGCCAATAGTTGTGTTTCTCTTTGGTCAAGAACTATACATTCTCATAAGAAATAATGAGGGAATAATTTTTGGAAAGTTGTGATCTTTTGGGGAATTCCTCTTGGTTGGCATTTAATTCTTTTATTGCTTGAGATGGACTTCTCATCTTTGATGACTAATTTCCTTTTTAGGGAGCCTTGTGCTTCATTTGTATTATAGGATCGATCAAGCACACTCCTCTATTTTCAGATAAGCCGATCGAAGTCCTTTTCTATTTCTTTTTCGAAAATTTCTCTCTTGGCTTTGAGCTGGATTTCACTCTCATTTTCGAGAAGATGTTATCCTTTTTGTACTGCCTCCCTAAGGCAAATATGAGTGTTGGCCCTATATGGAATGGATTCAAACTTTTTTTTGGATTATAAGGAGCAACTTGTCTCTTTTTATGCTTTATGATATGTAATTCCATAAGACTCAATACTTGTTCTTCATGAAGTCAAGGATCACTTGTAATTTGGTAAGTTGGTCTAGTTATTCGACGCTTAAAGGATCCTTTCTTGGAGATTTTAACACGATTAATTGGACGGCTAAGCAAGCATAGTTGACGCGATTAAATGATGTGAAGAACAATGGTTGGCTAGCTTGGAATGGTTTCTTAATGGAATATGCTTGGTAGACATAAGTTCTCTAATCCGTATATATATAGGCTATGGTAGTTTCACTTACGGGTTAAATGAAGTCGGAGGTTCAAGCCCTTCTTTTAGCACTAAAATGTGAATGAATTTCTTCATTAACCCAAAAAGTGCAAGGAAAGGGAACCTTGGTTAATGAAAGGTTTTGAGAGCCTTGGTTAACCTTAATGAGTGTAAGAAAAAGCGACATTTGGTGACCTCAGTTAATGAAAGGTTTATCAGAGCCTTGGTTAACCTCAATGAGTGTAAGCAAAAGCGACAATTGGTGAAGTTAAAGCTTAAGATGAGTGGGTAAGCATGCTTAGGTCCATGATGAAGCCATAAGCATGATCATGTTGAGGTCGTATGTTCTTGAAGTCAATTTACGTAGACAATTAAATGCAAAAATGGAATTCAAGAATACAAGTACTTTTAGAATTCAAAGCAAGCTATGACTAAAAAAATCATAAGTGCTTAGGAATTCAAAAACAAGCCATAATTCAAGACATCTTAGTCATATTCTAGATAATAGTTGAATGTACAAGGTCCTATGTGCAATAATAAATTTGACACTAAAATCCCCGAACTATTTTACGGTTACAGAGTTAAAAATGTAAGAGATGAGAAAAGAATGATTTTTCCCCTTCTCTCATACCCCTAGGTTCATATTTTGGTAGAAGTGCGGCATGGCTGCTTGTCTTCGACATGCATGACTTTCGGCAGCATTAATGCAGC
Organism: Allium cepa; assembly: GCA_030765085.1. Classification (NCBI taxonomy): domain Eukaryota; kingdom Viridiplantae; phylum Streptophyta; class Magnoliopsida; order Asparagales; family Amaryllidaceae; genus Allium; species Allium cepa. Next base: position 19,450,477 of record CM060941.1, read on the forward strand.
ATGGAGCTAGGCCTTATTTAATAAAGATCTTCCACATTCCTTAGTGCATAGTAGAACTTTGGCGTTGTTCCAATAGTGAAGGCATTCGGCATCAGTGACTTCCTACATTAGGGACTTCTTCCATGGTAATCGGTATTATACCTTGGGTTTATGATCTTTATTGGTAGGAAGCGGCATCAACATGGAGCGACATCAATAGGAAATGATATTATTCAACATTGCATTTGACTTAATAGCCTTGATGGATATTGATGACCTTTGGCATCAATAACATGTTTATAGATGTGAGGTATCCTTTAGTAATTGATAAAATACATCATAAATAAGATCTGACATTGACAAAATACGACATTAATGAGATGTGACATTAATCATGTCGCTATAACACCGATAGATTATGGTATTGATTATGTTCGACATCACTGCTTCCTTGATGAATTATGGCATTGATTCTATCTGGCATTGCATAGTGATGTAGGAAATTCAATGTTAAACATCCAACTCTATATATGATATGCGACATTGGTCTTATTTGGTGTCTTTGCATCATTGATAACATGTAATACTGCACATTAACCTATGTTGATGAGGGGTGGCGTCGTAGGCCTTCACATTGTCTCATTACATTTTTTCGACTTTGATTATTACTGCGGTGTCATAGCTATACCGCATGCCGCTTATCTTCAAAAACAATAATTAAAGTAACAACAAGTAGATATCCAAGGAATATATTGATTTCAAGGTAGTAGTCTCCGCCAGTATTTATGTTCTATTATATTTTTTATTTCGCTATGAGGTTATATTGATCATTCTCTAATATGTTTATGTTTATTATAGGTTACCAAAACCAGCAATCCACACTCTAGTAAACCTGGGTTTTGATTTAGTCAAAATTCGAATCTATTAATGTGCAGATTGTTACACCAGCTTAAGAGAGTCATGTATTTACCTTGTTTCGACTTCTTAACTCATGGCCTTGAGAATTGGCACCTTTCATCTCCTCTTGTTTCCTTATCCTATTTTCAAGTTCTAGGTTCTTTTTGAAAAAGCTCCTTTTTAATCGAATCAAGCATTTTAGTTCTCCTGGCATGGCTCTTTGGCTTATCTGCTTTAGTTTCCTTAAACTGGTCTCCGCTTTCATTATGTAAAATGCTTGTCTTCTCCAAACTCTCTGATTTGATGCTTTGGGATGTCTTGTACAATTTTATCAGTTAGTTCATATTCGGGTTAAATGAAATTCTTATGGGATTTAGGAATATTGATGCTGCTTGATGATGATTGGAAGGGCAATGTTAGTGACATTCCGGTATTACGCTCACTATTTCCTTCTAACAATGTGTATTGAATTATTGGACTTAGCGTTGCTCCTTCCTCACTAAATGAGGACTCACCTCCCCTATTACTCTCATATGCATCATTTTTAGACTTCAAGTCCATTGAAATCTCTCCAGGTTTTTATGTTTTCGCGTCGAAATGTTGAAGTTCTTTCTTGTTGTTGTCTATCATCTCCATATTCTAGTATTTTTTTTTCTATTGGTTCTTGCTATAAGATCGATTTCACCCTAGAGGGGGAGTGAATAGGATGATACTATTAATTATAAAAATTCAATGCGGAAGAATATAAAATAATTGCAACATAGATATAGCAGAGTAATAGCAGCGTAGATAATAGCAGAAAATAGAACACACAGATTTACCCAACTTCGGTAAAACCCTGCCTACGTGCTGCTTCCAAGGTTTCTACTAAAAATTAAGTAGTCAGACGCTTACACACGAGAGATCATGACACTTGCTATCGACTAACTAACTCTACGCTCAAAACCCTACCACAACTCAGCCACCGAGTTGCGAATTCTCGAACTGCAACACTGTAGTTCTTTCCCTAGTCACACGACTAGAAATTACACAGAAGTTTAAAAGAAAATTACAAATTAAAAAACAATTAAAACAAAAAACCTAATTTAAATAAACTAAAGCCCAAATTCATAAAGAACTAGCAAAACAAAAAAAACACAGAGATAAAATAATCCCCATCTATACTATCGGCTGTATCCTTTTTATTCAATAGAAATGGCTGCATCTCATTCGTTCCTCGTTTTGAAATTAGGGTTTGTAATTTGGAGCGCCGATTCTAATTAATTGTTGTTCGTTCCACAATTGGCTTTAATGCTTCTTCAATTTGGCTCGCGGTCGCTTCCAATTAGTCTAGTTCGAATCAATGTTTTGAACTGGTAATTGCCTTTTCGATTTTGATTATACTCGACTTTTGATTCGAGTTCCTAATTGAAGCTATGCTCTGTGATATTGCTTGAACTCGAATGAATCATATTGCCGATGATGATGGGTTTAAATAGGGAATAAATCCCTAAATTTTTGTTCGTATAAATTCATTTGAATTTTTGTTTGGCCACCGATCTTCGTATGGATGCTTGTGATGATTTCTGACCTTTTCAATTTGTATATTTTGTTGATGCTTGATTACCACGGCTTTGTTCGATTTCTTTACCACCACGGCTTGTTTGTTTTGGTTCCATTTTTTTCCTTTGACTTCGGCCACTTTGATTTTTATCACCTGGCTTTGACTTGTTTGACGTGTGTGTGTTCATTCCTGTAGTGTTGCAGTCTGGTTTGCATTGCACTGTCTACTGTTATGTGCTTCAATATGCATTGTTATATAGAATTCATGAGTTTGAATGTCAGGTGTTGTGCATTTGATTCATATGTACATATATGCTAACAATTACATATTTGCATTAAGTTAAGTATAGTATGGTTTTATGTGGGACTTGATTGAGGCTTCTCTTGCTTTGCTCATTTTATTCATGTTACCAGTTTCACGTATGTGCGTGTACTTGTTTACTGTTGAGTTTTTGTGGCCTTTTTGGTTGGATTTATACTCGTCTGGTGATAGCTCTGACCATATTTATCTGAAAGTCTCGCATAATCAATGTTGTTGTGTTGCTTGACTTGCATATTGAATTGTTGAGCCACTATTTCGCTGATGCATCACTTGTTGTTGGTTCTTTTTGAACTTGTCTTTGAGCTACACTGTGACTATTCATTTTAAAGTTTGAACTGTATTCATGACTTCACTGTGTACATTTAAGTATGTTTAATTGCAGTCTACATTTCTGTTTGGTTCCCACTGAATTTTGATGTTGGTTCATGTGTATATGTACACTTGCTTCCATGTAACTTTGTGGAGTCTGGTTGTATTCTGGTTTCTCTAACCACATGTGCTAGTTCTGGTTGAAGTTGTTTTGAACATGGCCATTGTATTGAACTTGCACCTGTGTAGAATCCGCCTTATAGCTCGGGTTTGACCTTGTGCTAATACCGTGACTTTATTTGTATTTCACTTGAGTTGAATCCGGCTTTTTGATTGAGTTTGATCTTGTGCTAACCAGTCCCTGCAGTTTTATCAAGTGTATATCGGTGTGCACGACCTTGTGGCATATACAGTGATACATTGTGCATGTCATAAGTTGTTCGTGTATGATGAATTCAAAATGATGACGAACAACCCAAATAACCGAGGCAAATAACATTTTCAAAATACATTTTATTTTACACTGCAAAAATATTTCTTTTTTAATTTTACCGCATCAGTGTTTTATTTTTCAGATAGCACAGATGCAGAATTCAATTTGGACCGGAGTTGAAGATAAAATATGAGTGAATGAGTGATATGTAGTGAGGTGCAAATGTATGTATAGTGAAAAATGTGATGTGATTGAAATTGTAATGTAATTGAAATTTGTATATATATATAGTGAGAGCTCAAATTTGTACTATTCAAAGTTGTAATAAATATTTGTTTGAATAAAATATTCATTTCAATTTAAATTCTATGTTATTTATAATATTCAGCAAATTTTTATTTAATTCTGTAAAAATAAAATAGTACATTAACAAATACATTTAAATGAATGTATATATATTTATTATCATCAAACAAAAATCATATAATATCATATTCAACAATCTCCCCCTTTTGATGATAACAAAAATATATTTAAGTTTGAATTTAGTAAATGTAATTGATCATTCAATTTGCTCGCTCTATTTGAATGCTCCCTCTCTACAACAAAGCTCCCCTTCAAATATGCATAAAAATAAATAAAAATATGCAAATGAACCTACATGCAAATAGAAAACACAAGATAAAATATTTGACCTTTATTTTACAAAATCTTAACTTTTCTCTTCCTCTTTTGTTATCAGCAAAAGAGTAATAGTGTTAGAAAAATAGAGATAAAGTGATAGACATTAATACAATATCAATATTCAATCGGGTCTATATATATATATATTAAATTTCAATAAAAAATCAAACAAAAATCATAAATACCCTGTTAGGTGCATATTCCACTTTATAGTGATAGGGATGATGTCGATATACAAAACCATATAGTTGTGCCTATTTGTGCTATATTTAATTTAGGAATTTGAATATCTACTAACCATGCATAACTGTTAGGACTTTTAAATGAGATTAGCAGTATTCCAAATTTTTACTAAAAAATTAATTTAAGTATCTTCTAATCATGCATAACCGTGAGGACTTTTAAATGGGATTAGAATCAACTTGTCTATTTAATCAATCAATTTTGATATTTTTTCCATACATGCATAACCGTGAGGACTTTTAAATGAGCATGAAAGCATATAATCAAAAATTCCAAGTAATTCACCCATGCATAACCGTGAGGACTTTTAAATGAGAGTGAATAATTTGGATGTTTTTATTTCTAAAAATATAATAAAATGAAAGCGGACAATTTTCTGTTTAAAATACCACATATTGACATACTATATTGGATTTTAATGAGTGATGGTCGATAGAAATATGATATAAATAGAAATGGTCATGGAATTTTTACCAACAAAAAGTTTTTATAACTCTTGTTTAAATTTCTAAAGAAATTTACTAATTATACCGTCTCAAGTTATAATATATGATTAACATCAAAATTCATCATTTTTCAATCACTATTTGTCTTTTGGATAATCATTAGGGAGTTAGATTAATTAATAAAGTCATTTAAGATCAAATCCAAAAATAATCAAATTTTCTAAAATGACTAATTTGAAACAAGGTCAACAAAAACTATTTTTAGAAGGGGTTTTATAAAAGAAAAATGTCTGCTAATTGAGAATTATTTGAATGAAAAATAAGCATATATTTTCTTTTAAAAATGTGATGCAATTAATGAAAGTTTCTACATAAAACACATTCCACTAGTAATTTTCTATGAACTAGATCACCAGTGTAATTTGCATCTGTATTTCTTGTCGACTCAAATTTATCATTAGTTTGATGCCATAAGCCAGACCGTAAAGTTGCATTGAATTTCTTAAAATCATTTTTATTAGATTTTACATGAAATTCACTTAAATTTGAATTGAAATCGTGCAAATTTACAAACAGTGACCATAGTGTTAGATCTAAAAGTAGTAAGATAAGCAAATATATCCACATGTGTCATGAGTAATCATCAATCAATAACATACCAAAATGATTTCAACATGAGATGATATAAGATACCACTTGTATTTTAGATACTCATAGTGATATATAGTGGTATAAAAAGAACATGTATTCCTCAACACTTGAAACTTTTTTTTCGAAATTTTCTGCACATCCATTTATATCAAGCACAATAATCTAATTTGAGCAAAAACATATATTCAGAAAAATTTGTCAAAGCCGTTTTTCATGACATTTCAAAGTGAACCAAAAGTCAGATAAGTTGTAGCATTATCGATTAGTTTTCAAAAACTTCAAGAATTTCAAAAATTAAAGTTGAGATGATCAAGATATGTCAGAAATACTTCAACAATGTCGAACAAAACACAATTAACAGTATGTGAACAAAAATTGATTTGAGAGATCATACCTCACTTTCCTTCTTTTCTATGATATCCAAAATATGATGATCTCCATCTAATCTTTATAGGCTAAGGAACGTTTAAATTCTGTTTATCAAACACTTAGAACAACTCGAAATCTTTCTCCATCAAAATTGTTCCTTAGTCCACGTGTGTGTCTAAATTTTAGGGAAGAGAAGTGGTCTAACTAAGGATGTAGGACCACTATTATTATCTAATTAAATCTTTGGTACCCAAATTTGTCTACATAGCAAGCCGTTAGCATTAATAATTGTACCCATGGGAATCCAAATCTATTTAAATTTCAAACCATTTATATTTGTGCCTTTTGGAATCCATATTTGTTTAACAGTTTTGTGTTTGTATATATTTCGACAATTATTCTTACTATGTCCGATATTTCCACACTCTACACCTTTGGGTGTCACATATTTCCTCTTGATAATGTTATTAGTTGTTTGTTCATATTTTGACACTTTATCAAATTCAAGTCCTTTCCTTTTATTCACAAAGAGTTGATTTTCTAGGAGCATATTAAATGATTTTTCTTAGGGAAATTTTTTCAATTAATCAACTCAAGTTTATTACCTTTGGATTTCAAAAGTTTATTTTCATTCATTAGCTTCGAACAACTAAAGGTATTATCTCTCATTTCAAAATTCTTCATTTTTCAAGTATATATTTTCCTTTTTAAGCTCTCTAATTTTATTCTCAATTTCAAGCATCTCGGTTTCAAAGAGTTTGAGTTTTTTATATTTAAATTTTTTCAAAATCCTTGAATTCTTCAATCTCCTTTTCAAACTCGTGATTTAATCTAATAATTTCAGAATTTCTCATAATCACATTTTCTTTTTCAAGAGTTTTGAAATTTCCGTTGTTCTCATTTAATTTCTTTTCGAAAATCGCACTTTTAATGTTTTCCGACTTCTTAAAACTACCAACTCTTTTTGCAAAATATTATTTTAGAAATCAACTCAGTTTTGATTTTCTCCCGAATTAAAATTTATTTTTCTAAGTTTTGAAAGTTTACATGTAAAAGGGTAAATTCTTTTTCATGGGCCAAACACTTTTTGCAATTAGAACTTTTATTTTTAAGCTCATTTTTCAAATTATTATTTTTCTGATGAAGTTTAGTTTGTTCCCTTTTCAACTTATTATTTTTCATCTCAAGAGCTTTATTATTTTCAATTAATTTTTGGCACAAGAGAACTAAATCATTGAATGAAAAATCATTTATCTCATCGGCTATTGAATCTTCATCACTACTGCCTTCTACCAATCCGGTTAAGCACATTTTTTTAACTGAGTTGATTATGGAGGATTTCTCTCGATTGTTGAGTTTCGCATCATATATTGCATCAAAGGTATTCTAGATTTCCTGTGCATTTTCACAATGAGAGAGGGTTAAAATTATCTTGATTAATATGAGAACATAGTATATGCATAGCAAGAGCATTAATCGAAGTAATTTTCTCGTCTATTATATCACATCCATTTTCTATAATATCCCAACATTTAACATAACAGATTTTAAATGAAATTCCATTTTTAATTTCCAATTCAAAAAACCTGTTCCATCAAAAGCATGAGGAATAATATTGGATCGACCCTCAGTTAAAGCATTATTAAAAGAAGGCATTTTAAATTTGTAACACAAAAATTGTTTTTGAAAAAAAAATCAAATTTTTAAAACAAAAATGGCTTTGTTCCTAGCACTGATTCCACTTGTAGGATCGATTTCACCCTAGAGGGGGGTGAATAGAGTGATACTATCAATTATAAAAATTTAATGCGGAAGAATATAAAATAATCGCAACACAGATATAGCATAGCAATAGCAGCACAGATAATAGCAGAATGATAAAAGCAGAAAATAGAACACACAGATTTACCCATCTTCGGCAAAACCCTGCCTACGTGCTGCCCCATGGTTTCTACTAGAAATTAAGTAGTCATATGCTTACACACGTAAACTCACGACACTCGCTATCAACTAACCTAACTCTATGCTCAAAACCTTACCACAACACAGCCACTGAGTTGTGAATTCTCGAACTACACCACCGTAGTTCATCCCATAGCCACACGACTGGAAATTACATAGAAGTTTAAAAGAAAATTACAAATTAAAAAACAATTAAAACAAAAAACCTATAAATAAACTAGAGCCCAAATTGATAAAGAACCGGTCCAAACAAAAAAACACAGAGATAAAATAATCCCCTTCTATAGTATCGGCCGTATCCTTTTTCTTTGATAAAAATGGCTGCTTCTCGTTCGTTCCTCGATCTGAAATTAGGGTTTGTATTTTGGAGCGTCGATTCTAATCAATTGATGGTCGTTCCTCAATTAGCTTCAATGCTTCTAAAATTTGACTCGCGGTCGCTTGCAATTAGTCGAGTTCGAATCAATATTTTGAATTGGTGCGTGAATTGCCTTTTCGATTTCGATTATGCTCGACTTTTGATTCGAGTTCGTATAAATTCATTTGAATTTATGCTTGGCCACTGATTTTCATATGGATGCTTGTGATGATTTCTGACCTTTTCAATTTATATATTTTCATTGTTGCTTGATTATCGCGGGTTTGTTCGATTTCTTGGCCACCATGGCTTGTTTGATTTGGTTTCGTTCTTTTTCCTTTGACTTCGACCACTTTGATTTTTATCACCTGGCTTTGACTTGTTTGACGCATGTGTGTTCATTCCTGTAGTGTTGCAGTCTTGTCTGCAATGCACTATCTACTGCTATGTGCTTCAATATGCATTGTTCTATAGAATTCATGAGTTTGAATGTCTGATGTTGTGCATTTGATTCATGTGTACATATATGCTAACATATACATATATGCATTAATTTAAGTATAGTCTGGTTTTATGTGTTGATTGAGGCTTCTCTTGCTTTGCTCATTTTATTCATGTTACCGATTTCACTTGTGTACTTGTACTTGTTTACTGTTGAGTTTTTGTGGCCTTTTTAGTTGGACTTATACACGTATGGTGATAGCTCTGACCATGTTTATCTGAAAGTTTGGCATACTCAACGTTGTTGTGTTGCTTGACTTGCATATTTAACTATTGAGCCACTGTTTCACTAATGCATCACTTGTTATTGGTTCTTTTTGAACCTATCTTTAAGCTGCACTGTGACTATTCATTTTGAAGTTTGAACTGTATTCATGACTCCACTGTGTATATTTGAGTATGTTTAATTGCAGTCTACATTTCTGTTTGGTTGCCACTGAATTTTGATGTTGGTTCATGTGTATATGTACACTTGTTTCCATGTAACTTTATGGAGTCTGGTTGTATTCTGGTTTCTCTGACCACATGTGCTAGTTCTGGTTGAAGTTGTTTTGAACATGGCCATTATATTGAACTTGCACCTGTGTTGAATCTAGTTTATAGCTCGGGTTTGACCTTGTGCTAATATCGTGACTTTATTTGTATTTCACTTGAGTTGAACCCGGCTTTTGATAGGTTTGACCTTGTGCTCACACGTCCCTGTAGTTTTTTCAAGTGTATATCGGTGTGTACGGCCTTGTTGCATTACAGTGATACACTGTGCATGTCACAAGTTGTTCATGTATGTTGAATTCAAAATGATTACGAACAACCCAAATAACTGAGGCAAATAACATTTTCAAAATACATTTTACTTTACATTGCAAAAATATTTCTTTTTCAATTTTACTGCGTCAGTGTTTTATTTTTCAAATAGCTCGGATGCTAGATTTAATATGGACAAGAGTTGAAGATAAAGTATGAGTAAATGAGTGATATGTAGTGAGATGCAAATGTATGTATAGTGAAAAATGTGATATGATTGAAATTGTAATGTAATTGAAATTTGTATATATATAATGAGAGATCAAATTTGTAGGATTCATAATTGTAATAAATATTTGTTTGAATAAAATATCCATTTGAATTTAAATTTTGTGTTATATATTTTATTCAGCAAATATTTATTTAATTCTATGAAAATAAAATAGTACGTTAACAAATACATTTAAATGGATATATATATATATATATATATATATATATATATATGTTTATTATCATCAAACAAAAATCATATACTAGCATATACAACACTTGCATTTTCTTTTCACTATCCATCCCATTATCTACTTGTCCGTTGTCTCCATTCTTGTCATCTTTATGATATTTGCTTCCTCTGGGATTTCTTCTTGATCCATGTCGGTTGATCAATTGCTTCCTCTACATTTTTCAACATTGAACCCGGCTCCCCCATCTCAACCTTTTCCCCTTTTTATCCATGTTAGCATCTTCGCCCAAAGTTTTCACCTTACTTTCTACTTCCATGTATGCAAATTTAGACTCCAACTTCTGTTCGATGGTATTTCTTCCTTCCTACTGCCTTCGTTACTCTTTTTCTAGGTCCCACCTCCTTGACATGACTATTCCTTCATTCTCTTCCTTTTATGTTCCATCTTCTTTTGGAATTCAGAGCTTTATCATTGTACTTTGTTTCTTAATGTGTTCAAAGCACCAGCAATTATCGCACCTTGTCGGGGGTTCTCGTAGATTACTTCCTACTTAAATAGTTCACCATTTTCACACATTGCCTCTAGGGATTCAAGGAGCCTCGATTCTCCATTGATGTCAACGACGACTCTAGCAGATGATATTCGTGTTTGATTTGCCTGGCTTCATCCATCTTAATCTATCTCTCAATTATACCAACTAAGGCGCTGATTACCTTAGGACCAGCTTACCTCTAAAGCTTACCCTCACTCGAACTAGCATGCTTGTTAGCAAGTCCCTATCTATTTTCGTATTTGGTTTTAGTTTCTTCATAATAATGAGATTTTTATCAAAGATCCACAAACCCTCTTCTACCACTTTGTTGCAATCTGCGTCATTTTCTAAATGAACCATGAAGAAACCATTGTTGTAATAAGAAATTTGCTGAAATCTTCCACGTCCTCCTTTTATATGCTTCTAGGGCCTTGACATAGGGTCTTGGTCCCACTACATACAAAAATATATAGTTGTTCCACTCCTCTTCAGCCTCCTTGATCGCGTCTAAAGTTATTGCTTCTTTCTTCTTACCATCCACCTCAATTGGCTGTATGAGTTCCATACTTATCTCCCCTGTCTCAGATCTGATCAATCCCCTAACTGCGTAGCTATATGAGAGCTTCTTTGCCCCCTTCAACTATGTTAAATGTAACGCCAATATTTCGTCCAATTCCCCTGTTCAGCATGAAGCCACCAGCCGTCTTAGGTTTGACCTAGGGATTTCTTCTGCTCTTCCTCTTCTTGCATCACCGCCTTTTCCTTTTTCCACCTATCGACCACCGTTTCCTACTCCTCATCATCCGTGCCTTTATCCATACCCCCTCTGTTATCGTTCCCCACCTTAAAATTTAAAAGATAGAGATTTATATCTGATATGGGGAGAAATAAAAGAATTTGAGGAAAGAAATGAGAAATAGAATGTAGATCTAAAGAGCAAGTTCATAGGGTTTGTGCCTAGATTTATTAGCCGTCATTTCTATTTTATATTTTACTTTCTACAGAGAGGAAATGTGGTGTTGATTTTTTTTTTTTTTTGGCTTACACTTTGCACCGATGAATTAAGGAATTAAAAGAACCAAAAATCTTGAAATTCAATAATAAGATAATCATGTTTAAATCAATACAATTCATCATATTTGATCAAAACATCTCACTTCATTCGTTATAAAGTTATTTGTAACATCAAATTCAACGCTTTCTATAATATTTGATTCATCATCTTGCAAAATTAGTTGATCTTCAAGCATCGTAGCATCAACAATTTCACTCGTATTTTCTATTCCATCTCATTGTCGACATCCATCCCCTTGCAAACGTTTATTTTGATAGTGTAAAAATTATAAGGAAAATGTAAGATATAAGAACAGATCATTTTTTGAAATACTTGCGTCGGAATTGTCAATAACAACATGATCAATTTTGATCTTCAATCATACGTGTGCTCACAAATTCGTTCACCAAACCCTAAAAAAATATTTATTGGAAATTTCAGTATAAATAATAAAGCAATGACAAAAGATTTGCAACTGAATAAAAATATCTCATTTTCCGCCAATAATATAGTAATCAACCATTGAAGGATTTGAAAATTTCTCTCTCAATTTCCTGCATGGAATTGATTGGTGATTAAAATTTGAGCGAAAGATTATAATATGGTATTAGAAAAAAGAGTTAATTTAGTGGAGAATATCATTCACGGTTGCGATCATAAGCAGCACATTTCATAGTGTCCTTAGAACCGCACTAAAAATATGTGATGTTATTGAACCTTAATAGCTTATTTGCAGAATTTATTGATCTGTTAATTCATGATTAACATTTGGTTAATATTCGTATAATACGTGCTATAATATGCACTTAAACTTTGGCAAATGTTGAACGTATATTGAATAATATACTATAAAATATATGTAGTTAAAACTTTGTACTTGCACACATAATATACAAACCAGGCGACAACATACAGAAGGGAGAAGGAAGTCAAATATTAGCATTTATATCAGTAGTATAATTTGTAAACAGCAAATAAACACCTTTGATTACATAATGCTTCTGTTTCTAAGTCTTACTGACGCCCACATTACAAATCTACAATTAAACACAAAAAGAAAACGTGGCAAGAATAGAATGAAATATTCTACACTTCAATTGTAATAAACAATAATTTGCCTAACCTTTGAAAATTCAAGGCTCTAAACCACTGGAACACTGCATTTGAAACCATGTACATCATGAATTCTAAAAAAAATTCACATTCATGACATAGCCTTAATCTCTAACGCGTGCATAGCCTTCATTCACGACTTAGTCTTGAAAGGAGTATAATGTTTAAGCGAGTCGACCACCCCTTCAATGGAACTAACTGCAGCAGCTACCGATATAAGCATACACAGCATGCTCAGCATCTGTAACAGTATCCATCTACGGCTGAACCTTGCTATCTTATTCTGAGCAATGTGCATTTCGATTGGGAAATACACCGTAAGAGGCCAGAAGCCTATAGAGCCCAAAAAGCCCAGAATGTCGTTGAAGAAAGGAAGGAGGATCGCTAGAAATGTGCACAGTATCACGAAAAAGCTTCTCCAAATCAACCGGAACACGTTGAAGTTGTAGCTTGTGTTCCCCATTTTTAGTCCTTTTTCGGTGGTGATGAGTTTGTTGTTCGGGTATGCTTTTTGCAAGCATAGTTCGACTACGGCGTAGATGGGCTGACTGTATATCTGCGGGAAAAAAAAAACAGTTAATGACTAGTGGTGGTAATGGTAAAATGAAAGGCTTAAGAATTAATCCTTTAACCTCTTTTTCTACCTCAAAGCTTAAGAATGAATCCCAAGGGATTGGGGATCTGTACTTATTTTTTTCCTCTATTCAGTCAAAACTACTTAAAAACTACCATTCCTCCTCCTTTAAATCGTTCTAAATTTTTTAAAACAACTTTGAAGTAATTGCTTCTAAATAATTTTAATTGGATACTAAAAAATAAGAGAAGTTTGGACGTAATTTAACTTTTAATTTGAAGTAAATTAATTTCGGTGTTTGGATACTATGAATTAAAGACAATGTATATATACCAAATTACATAACTAGATGTATTCATGGAAAAAAAGATGAATATTACATTTGTCCAAAAAAAAATGAACGTTTTGGATAAAGTACATCATCCAGAAAGCGATTTAGAGGAAAAAAAAGGGTATATCAATCAGGGGAAGAAGTAGAATATAATTCTTTTTCCTTTGTAAAATACATAATATAACATTTCCCCTTTAAAGAAATCGGTAAACTTTATAATAAAAATATATTTCATCATTTGAAGGTATTTCAACAATTTTAAACATTAAAAGATTTTGACTTTTTTGAAATTGTTAACTATCTAAAAAGAATTAATAAATACATTTCTGAAACCTGAAATTCAAAATAGTTTAAATACTTAATTTATAAACATTATGTCACTTCTTACGAATCTTAAATTTTTATGATTTTGAAAGTTTTTTTTTGGTTAATTAATATAATAAGAGTATTCTGATTAATATATTAAAAGGACATAACCAATCTTAAAAAAAATCCGATTAACAAAAATTCATTTTTTTTTTTTAAGTTTTCCCCTTAAACAATCTTCCCCTTATATGATTTGTTCCCTTTTAACAATCTACTAAATAGTTATTTTTCTTGTAAATCATTTGAAAGCACCAGTTCCTAATTTTGCTTATATCTAATTTTACCAGTTGAGACCTTTGGGTATCAGATGTTATCTTAAAGTTGAGCAGTCTTATAATCAGGTCAGTATTTCAATGCACGCGAATCGGAATTGATGTGTGTGCAATGGCGTAGCCGGGAATCCAAGCTGGCAGGGTCACAAATAAAAGAAAATTGGAGTTTTCATGGAGGATACCTATGACTATTTTAGCCTTTAATTCAAATTAAACTTTAAAAAAAAAAAAAAAAAGAACCATAATGGAAATAATGCTCATAGCAGTAAATAGCTCATAGCAGTAAATAACTCATAACAAATTATCAAACAATCATAACTAAAATGTTGATATAATAATGTATTGAACAATAATTTTAATGTTACAAAATAATTTTAATAATAAGAATGCTATATTTTATTAGAAAAATATTTTACTAGAAAAAAGAATATATGATTTATGTTACAAACATTTTGATATTTTCCAACTAATTATAATTTCAAATCCATGAATGAATTCATGGTAAGGAAGGCACAGTAACCAAATGAAAAAGATGAGTTCATGGTAAGGAAGCATAGGTAGGGTAGGTGGGGATGAAATAGGAAAAAATATCTTATCTAGTGCAACAAATTTTCTTCTTTTCTTCGCATATTCTCCATATCAAAATTTGGGGTTTCAACCCCAAGAAAGTATCTTCGGTTTATCCAATAATACTACTCAAAATTCTTTCACGGCCACCTATCCTCCCCAACCACAATGTAGCTCCACCCCTGTGTGTGTGATAAATAAGTATAATAAGCAACATTTTGGTTCAATGTATCTGATGTAATTTTTAAACTTGAGCACAGTTTTATATTCAAATTGGATCTGTTTTATGCATGCATCATAAATGTATGTATATCAAAGCTGATACTTGATAAATATTAGTACCATACATGAGATTTTAGATCACTGTATCACAAGTCATTGTAAAGTTGAACATAGTGTCATATTCGAATTAAAATTGTCATAGGCATATATAAGAATTGAACTATTACACACACGCACACGTGTCTATAAAACCTGATAAATATCCGTATCATAAACTAAATTTTGATTTAGGGTATCCGAACTCGGAAGTCATTCTATAGCATGTTCTTATATTCAAATACAAAACTAAGATATATCTTCTTTTGTAAATTTAGTAAGCTTTTATAATGAATTAAGAAAATATAATGAAAAATCATCTAATTTTTAGGATAAAAAAATAAAATAACATTATACACGATAGAAGTAACAATATGTATCTTTCAATGAAAACATTTTAAGAAACTTCTCCCAAAGAAACTTCATGCTTAATAGTACTGATTTGATTCACACTGAATTTAAAATGATAAAATATTTATGCAAAGGGTAGAAATATCCTTACAACTTTTTAGATAATAGAAGTTTTTTTGTATGTAAGGCCTAAAAATCATGCCCTGTTTTTAAATGAAACAAAAGCAGACCTAAATTTTAACTACTTAATATTTACAAGACCTTTTCACAAATTTCCACTTTGTGAAATCAGTAAAAAAAATTAATAAAAATATATTTCATCATTGAAGGTTTTAGACAATTTTGAAATAAAGAACTGTTTTTTTTACTTCTGAAATTATAAACAATTCAAAAAAATGTTCTTTTATTAAATGTATTTCTAAAACCTGAAATCTAAATAGTTTAAATACTTAGTTTATTAAGCGTTATATGTTACTTCTTCCGAATCTTGAAATTTTATAATTTAAAAGATTCAAATTTTTAATATAATCTGAGTATTTTGATTAATATATATAATATAACGACATAACCAATCTAAAAAAATCCCTTAAACAAAAATTCATTTTTTTTTCAAGTTTTCCCCTTAAGCAATCTTTCCCCTTTATAGTGCTTAAGTTTCAAATTTTGATTTCTGTTTCGTTGACTCGATATTTCAGAATTTAGACATGTTATGAAAGCATAGTTTGACTACAGCGCAGAGTGGTTGGCTGTACACCTGCCAAAAAATGACCACCGGTAATAGTGGTAAAAATGTAAAATGATTACCAGCAATAGTGGTAAATATTAACATTTAGACATGTTTAGCAGCTAGCCCAGGTAGGATAATGAATCGTATTATGGACGTCTACTAGTTACACAACATACGCCTGGATGATTAGTAGGAGAGCAACCACTTTTTCCCCCTTTTTTTGGTAATTTACTATTTAGTTAAATGTTAAAACCACTTAAGAGCCATTATTCTAAGCTTCTCTTAAATCTTTTTAAAAGAAGATTGAAGTAATAGGCTAATAGTTTTTAGCTAGTTCTAATCGAATAGTAAAAAGTCAATAAATTTTGAACGTAATTTAACTTTTAAGTTGAAAATTAAGACCATTGTTAAAGGGACTGCTTTTGGATTGGGGAGAGGCCAAAAAAATTCGGTTGGGTCTCGTTGAGAAAAAAAAGTTACATACACGTGGGACATACTGTTGAAAAACTCATTCAAATTCGGTGACCCCACCCATCGAATCTAGGCCTGTCAACGAATATTTTCTGATACGAATAGTGTCATATCCATATCCGTATTCGAAAACATTTTCGGATATCGGATATTCATATCCGCGGATATAGACGGATATCGGATAATTATCACATCCACTAATTATCGATAACTCGAGAAATGTAAATCGAAAATTTTAGTTTAGCATAATATTTTATTCAATCTCATTATTATAAAAGAGCAAAAAATAAACAAATACGATGATAATAAATAGTTCTGAGCAATTAATATGGATTAAATGCATATAACAAAAACTATTAATTTAATAAAAAATAAACACGTGTCTTTCATTGTACTAAAATACCCAAAATATGAACTATAATCTTAATAAAAATGAATGGATAATTTTCGGATACGGATACCTTCATATCCACATTCGTATTCATTTTTTCGAATATCGTATATTTATCCGCTTTTCAGGTACGAATGTGGATGGATTTCGTATTCTTCGGATATCCATTGACAAGCCTAACCGAACCTCTCCCCCCTCCCCAACCCCCCCCCCCCACCCCATTGGTGTTTGGATGCTATGACTTACAAACATTGTATGCACGGAAAATTGCATAATCAGATATATTCATGGAAAAGAGTGATGAATATTGAAGACAATTAGAAAAAGCAAAAACATTTTGCATATGGAGCATCACTAAAATAGTAGTTGAAAAAAATGACAAGGGAAAGAACAAGATACATTTTTCTATCGGTAAGAATAGTTAAAACAACATTTTCTTTTTAACAATTAATAAAAAATAAGTTTTTTCAACAAAAACAAAACAAAATTCGTCATGGAGAGGTTTTAGAGAAGTTAAACTATTAAAAGGTTGGATTTTATTTTTGAAATTGTAAACTGTTTAATTTATTTTAATAAATGTGTTTTTGAAACTGGAAAATTAAAACAGTTTGAATCTTAATTTATTAAACGTCGTATGTTATTACTTATGTAATCTTTAAATTTTATAATCTTGAACATTATAGTTTTGTTTTGTTAATTAATGTAAAGAGAAATAGCCCATGACAACTGGCATAGCAGTACGAAGCCTAGAATATGTTGCTAAATGTTTGAGCTCTATTTCCAAAGCATACATATCAACCAATTCTTTAAAAGAAAATACAATTTTTTTTTTAGTTTGATTAGTATATGATATGAAAACATAACCAACCAATAAAAAAAAATCACTAAACAAGCTATTTTAGCTATGTACAGGTAATTTTGGCGTAGGCCGCTTTATAAGAAGTTACCAACCACCAAAATACATGTAAGCTATTTACAAGTAATTTTGGTTACTTGACAAAGTTATCAAAGATGTTCTTAAATGTGCAGATGTTATGAAAATGAATACCTGAAATGCGCCAACCAAATGAATAACGATGGCGATATTTCCAATATCGACCAACCAAAAAGGTTCGTAGAATCCGAAACCAGTCAATATGTTGCCAGGAGCTTTGTTTCCAAATGCAGCATAGCCAAGGCAACCACAAAGGAAGTAAAACGCAGTGGTTGTAGACACTCCAATCAAACTAGCCTTCTTCATAGACTTATTCTCTGGAGGATCCGACTTCAACGTATCCTGAATTTCGATTAAAAGCATAGAGTAGGAGTAAGCGAAAGCTACATCTCCAAGAGCCTGGAACGTGTTCCACACCTTTTGAGCTGCGTCTACTTCAACTCCTATTCTTGTTCCAGTGATTGTGGTGGTTCCTCTAGGTCCTGTGATTACACACTATTAAGCATTCAACAATCAGATTTTATTTTATTTTTTTTGAATAAAAATGGAAAAACTAAGGTACCGGTGATGATTTGTGCAGCAGAGAGGCCAATGGCTATTAAGGAATAAGTGATGGACATCACTGCAGCAACGATAGAAAGCCACCATAGTTCATGAAAGTTTGGTAATTGTGAGAGAAATAGCTGAATGATGCCGAAACCAACCATGTAATATGTGTCTAAAGCTGAACAATCTGCGTTATGGCCTTTTTTATGGAAACAGCTCGCCTTCACTAACGCCCTGTTATCAAATGAATTGTAACTTTTAATTATTAAGCAAGCTCGTGTGCTAACCATGTTATAAAAACACTTGGAGCATTTTGACAACAGCTAATAAGTAGTGTAAGTAGATTATTTGAGTTTGAATCTTTGAAAACTCCTTTTAAAGAGATGATATAAGTAGCTTAGAAGCTAAAATTAAAGAATGAACTTTTTACTTCTTATAACTCATGATGGAATTTCATAAGTAAATGTTGAGCTTGTTTTAAATGATTAGAAGTAAAATATCATTATTTAATATATTAAATCTCCTTGCATGGATACTTCTCATTATGTGATATGGTATATATTCATTACTTATAGTCATATAGCCAAACACCAAAATCAACTTATTTCAGCTTTAAATCAAATTGCATCTAAGCATTTTCGCTTACTGCCATTCAGTCGAAGCTATTTGAAAATTTCTATTCAAATCAACTAATTGCTCCTAACATAAAATTCTGATTGTATTAACATTCAACAATCGAACATTTTACCAAAAACATGAGGATAAATCATAAGCAATTAGTTGTTATTAAAAAGGAAAAGAACAAAAGAACTTACGCAGCACTAATAGAGGCAGTAATGGTGTAGCCAATACAGGTTCCTACCAGATTCATATATTGACATATTCCACAAAACCAAACTTGACCTGCACTAAGGTTGGCTTTCACTGCATCTTTATAAGTAGGGTTTCTTTTACCATGTACTGGATCGGGAGATCGATAACTGTCTGCTAGCAAAGTAGACATGTAATAAGTAATCATCGCGAATATAATTAATATTATACATCCCACGATCCAACCAAGTTGCGCCATTGACCATGCTAATGATAGAACACCAGATCCTATAACCGCCGTCACTATATGTGCACTTCCAGTCAAAACAGTTCCTGAAGTTTGTAAAGTATGATCGATTTTCAGTATGCTATACACAAAAGAAGTATTTATGTGCTTTAAAGAATGTATGGCAATGGCTTTTAAGTGGTAAACCAAAAAAGTAGCTTCCAATATACTTTTATAAAGTGTTTGGCAACTTAAAATTTTGACTTAAAAAGCAGCAAGTAAGTTGATGAGTCATAGGTAACAAATACTTGTCTATGACTTATTTCAAAATTCACAACTAAATTTGGACACAATTTCAACTTATCTATCCAAATTTTCTTATTTTTTTACTATTCATTCAAAATTGCTTCTTTTCAAAACTCCTATTAAGGAGATTTAACTAAGTTGTTACCAAAAGGACACTATTCAAATTTTAATTAAGTGGTGACGATTATTCATAATTTAATTTGTGGACTCTAATAAAACTGGCCAACTCGAAGCATACTTTTTTTTCTCTCAAATTGAGCTAAATCTAAAAGCTATTTTGGACATGAAGAAAAATGATTTGAAAGATAAACACATAAAAACTGTGCACTTTACACTTTTTTTCTTCATAATTGTTTATTTTGGTTTATTATTATACTATTTTTACATTTGAATGTTCATTAATAAATATATGCTATTGAATAGAAAATCAAAAGGAAAACCAGAATGCCCAAAAATTTGTTAAACGGGTTCTAAAAAGTTCAAAGTTTTCAAGTTGTTTTGAAATTCAAAGAATGCTACTAGTTCTTTTAGGCTTTCCATCATTATCAAACAAACCGTTTTTGCTAACAGTTGTTCATTATTAGTATGCTAGCAGCAGTTCATAATTTGATTCATAGACACTACTAATAACTCACTAATAATTGGTCACAATTGTTCATTTTGGTTGATTATCATGACATGATTAAATGCAAATGCTCAGTAAAACTAAAAGCAAAATCGCTGAATATCTCAACATTAATGAAATTGGCACAGAAGAGTTACAAACATTGAATTATTTTTTGAAGATCAAAGGATGCTTACCGGTTCTTTTAGGCTTCCCATCATCATCAAACAAATCGTTTTTGCTTAGTTCAACATCTTGATCCGAAAATGGTCGTTCCCTCATCTCCATTCCTCCTTCTCCTCCTCCTGCTGTCGCCATTAATCGTTAATATCCTCCTCTCTCTTTTTCTCTACTATGAGAAATTATGTGGTGAAGTTGGGGAATTTACAAAGTTTGAAAATTGATGAGATGATAAACAATACCAATGGAGATTAAATTAGATTTCCTAGGATAAAGTACTGCAAATTGAATTCAATGTGTATGGGGATTCTCATTAATTTGTTTTTCTTTGGTCTTTCTTTCAATGTTTTCAAAAAAAAATGGGAACCTATTGTTTAACCGCATATTTATTAAAATAAAATGGGGAACCGCCCTTTGATTCAGGGATCCACCTATTTTTTGACCACCAAGTTGGACTTGTGTTGTGGTTATCTTCTCATTCCTCAATTGCTTATACACGATCTCCATTTTCTAAGCAAGTATTGTACATGGGTCACGTAATGAAAATGGGGGAGCTTTTGCAACATAAACTAATTTCTCCTTAAAAATAAACTAGAGAAAAAAATCAAATCATGTTTGGTTTGTCATTTTTAGTTTGTTTTTTCGTCGAAAAATCACAGTCATGCATTTTTAGAAAACAAATGGTTTAAAAAAATGAAGCAAACATATGAAATAGAAAATAAATTTATTTTGTTTCTCGTATTTTGAGAAATATATATTAAAAAAAGGAAAACAATTCATTTTCTTCGCTTTCCGTACATCATCCTTGTCATTCCTCCATGATTGTCTCAGTGGTTTAAAATCTATATTTCTCATTCGTTATCATCCTATTTTGTTATAATATTGAAAACGCAGAAAACAAAACAAAAAATGAAACCAAACAAGCTCTTCTATTTTTAAGTTTTACGATAATTGCAGAAAACTCTGCAACTGTTTGCAAATTTTCATAAAAAATCTACAAAAATTCAAACAAAATAGTTTTGATCAAAGAAACATGCGGTTGATGTTTAAATTTAATTTTCAAAAATAAATAACAAAATCTTTTTTTCAAAAATAAAAATAAGAACATAATCTAAAACATATTTTTAAGAAGGGTTTTTAAAGTGTAGTCATTTAATAGAGCTATTATTAAACCAAAGATTGGCTCATTATCCAAGACTTTGCACAAGATGATGTTATTCGAAATGATGTCATGTTGCCCATGGACTATTGAAATTATGAAAGTGCTTAAGAGTTCGTGTCAAATGTCCAAGAGGAAAATAAGCAAATTACATAAGTGTGCAATAGTCCGTCAACCATTAGTTAAGGGGGCAAAATAGGCAATGTGTAGTTATAATTCATTGTTCATGTGAAGATGAGCAACATGTTCATTATGCAAAATAAACGTAAATTCAGACGAGGGCTTAAGTGGCCTTGTTTAGATAAAGACCCAAAGGCCAAGTTTAAAAATTAGTTATATGCATATTCATATTCAATGATAGTCAAACTTCACGATCAAGATAATAGGCCATGTAAGATTATCGTTCCAAGTCCTTATTCACAAATGTCGAAAGTTACAAATCGATTCTTGATTTTGCCCCAATTAAATTTAAAATTACAAGCACTTTAATTTCAAGAAAGAGAGAAAGAAAGTGATTCGCCCTCATTTGAATGACTATGGGGTCTATTTATAGTGGTTGAGGCGGACGACATGGTTGATATGCAACCTCTGATGTGCATGTGAATTGTTAGAATTCGACGTCTCTTTGCATTGTCAACTCTTGACATTGTTTGTTGTATAGATGACATGTGGCATCACGACATCCCGTTGACATGCGAATTCTAAAAACTTATGTAAATGCGAAATCCTTCATCACTGTTAATATTCGACATCTTGTATCGTTCGTCATTCATTACAAATTGATGATTTTTGACACCCTTCCGAGTGTTGACAACATTCGACGTCTCTCTGGGTATTGACGATACATGAGATCCTTGTTATACTGGTGATGCATGATATCATTACTACTTTTCTTAAACTCAGACATCCTTATCTTCTATAAAAAGTTAATGGTGCCGCTTTTCTTTTCCATTTCAGGCTCTACAGCATTAAGTTGTAGAGGCTCGGTACCATTTGATCTATAGGAATTTGATATCTTATGGGTTGTAGAAATTCGATATGACTTGAGCTGTTAAGGTTTGATGTCCTTCTTCCATTGGATACTCGATACACCTTCTAGTGTTGTCGTTCGACGTCATTTCTTGTTTATATTTTCGATAGTGCATGTGTTTATAAGTTCGACATACCCTTTTTCATTATAGAAGGTATAGAAGCTTGCTACCTTCTTTCTTATATGTTCGAGATGCTTTGTATACACAAATTCGACAACTTTATTATTCTTCAAACTCGATAGCGTCTTCTTGATGTTGCTTTTATGTTTATAAGCCCAATAACCCTTCTTTCCTTCAAATTCGACATCCTTTATAGATCGATACCTTCATATTAGATGCTTATTAGGTTATCGACTTAAATGCTTTTAATATATAGTCATGTATTTATAAATTCAACATGCATTTATAAGCATAACATGCTTCCTTTAGATGCTACGTACTTGTAGTAACGCTATCCTCCATTTCCCCCATATCTTCTTACTCACTCTCTTAGAAAAATATATGGATTCTACCTTCCTTGTATAAAAGAAGCTTTTACATTTTAGTGCAAAAACAAGAATTTTCTCAATTTTCTAACTTTTTTTTAAGTTTTTCTCTTCAGTTTTGTTTTTCCCTTAAAAGCATAAAATAAACGATGATAATTTTCACTGTTAGCTTTGTATTGAACTCTAAACAATCCCTTTTAGATTTGATAAGATATGAGTTGGTTCATCCTTTTGTTCATATAAAGAAGCTTTCGCCTTTCTATGTAAAGCCATATTTAGTTAAGAAGACTAAAAATTTACTAAATACGAAGATCATAAATTTACTTGTTCAAAAATCTATCATAATATCATTTTAATAGAAACCAAAAATCCTTATGTTAACAATATCATAATTTTCTGAATCAAAGACCAGAAATTCGTATAGCACTAATATCATAATATCTGAATAGGAGACTATAAATCCATCTGATAATTATCGAATATAAGACAATAAATCCACCTGGTGATAATATCTGAATAGAAGACCGGAAATCCATCTGGTAACAATATCATAATTTTCTGAATAGAAGACTACAAACCCATCTGGCAATAAGATCATAGTAATGTCCGAATAGAAGACCAGAAATCCATCTAGCAACAATATCATAATTTTCTGAATAGAAGACCAGAAATCCATCCAACATCAACTAATTGGAGACTTGAAATTTGAGTTATAACGGATATTCCCATTATTTTTCTAATTTGCATAATAGATTGTTCTTGACCTTTCCCTTTGAAGATTACTTTAATTTTTCCTTGATGCAGAATTAAACGCATTTGACTGTTCCTCTAAAAGATTGCTTTAACTCATTTTCAGGATAGAATTGAACTTGCTGAATTAATTCCTTTTGCTCCTTACCATTCTTCGGGTGGTGATTTAAGTTTTAATTCTCTTCGCCCCATGTCACTCTTTGGATGATGATTTAGACTTTAATTCTCTTCGCCCCTTATCACTCTTTGGGTGATGATTTAGGATTTAATTTTCTTCGCCCCTTGCTACTCTTCGAATAGTGGTTTAGGCTTTAACCCCTTATTATATTAATGATTAAGGCTTTAATTCTCTTTGCCCCTTACTACTCTTCGAATGGTGATTTAGGCTAGAGCCCCTTATTACTTTAATGTTTTAGGATGGTCGGTGTGTTTGGTTAGCCATCTTAGGCAAAACCAAAGACTTACTCATTCTCCCTCTAATGGCGCTCTGATCAAGCCTTGTAGACGGAACCGAAGGCCGGTTAGGTGCTTGTTTAGACCATCTTAGGTGAGGTCAAAAGTTTACTCCATCCTCCCACTATGAGGCGCTCTGGTCAGGCCACATAGGCTAGATCGAAGGCTTGTAGTGCTTTGATCAGGCCATCTTAGGCTGGAATAAAGACTTACTCTAACCTCACTCTAGGAGATGATTTGATCTGCGTCTTTTGGAGGGATCAAAGGCTTTCTTTTGCCCTTTATTACCATCTTAGGTAGTGATTTAGATTTTTTCTTTTAGTTCCTTTCTTTCACTTGATTATCCATTTTATAGGTATGCTTACCTCAATTTTCTTTATTCATCCATTGTAGGGAAGTAAGGCCTTAAATGTTTGCCATTTGAAATTCTTGCTGTTACGTTGCTATCGGGTCAGCATAATCGATAATTCTCTGAGGAATTACCTGATGAATAACAAGAGGACCTTCCCACTTTGATCTAAGCGGTCCGTCTGACAAATTTTTGGTATTTTCCATGACTTTTCAAAGTACCAAATCACCTTTTTGAAATGATCCTCCCTTTACTTTGGCATTATGATAGCTTGATATCCTTTGTTCGTATTTGGTTATTCATATGGCTACTTCATCCCTTAACTAATTGATTAAATCTAAGGATTTTTTCTTAATTCTTGATTGGGATGCAATACATATGCAATCCTTCAATGAGACGGAACCTCAACTTCGATTGGAAGTATTACTTCACATCCATATGTTAAAGGAAAATGGATGTGACGAAATGACTTTTTCGCGCTCGAAAATCGACATCCACACTTTACATCATACTCGAATGCCGCAGATTCGATCATTCAAATCCGATTCGCCGGAGCTTATAACAACATTAAGTAAACACCACAGTGGAATAAAAGAATAATACATTGATGTACAGCTTTGATACAATATCTGATACAACAGATGATCCAATAGATATCAATATACATCAGAGATACAATAGAATAGCAGCGGAAAAGAAAATAGATAACATCAGCAACGGAACAAATAACTCCAGATAGTCTTCAAAAGAGAACTCGAGCAGCGGCTCGAACCAACATCACGTTTCACCAAGACAAGCAAGTCTCGTCCACATCCAAAGACTGAACTAGCTCTAGATAACCTACTAATCTGACTATCTGAAAATCTAAACTCTAGACTGCCCGTGTAGAAAAAATTTGAGCACCCAGAGTTTAGGAAAGAAACAATAAACTCTGAATCAGTCATCGGACTAGTGTGAGCAACAAAATAGTTATTTATCTTTAAAAACAAACAACAAAATATTTTAAAATCAATTCGCAATGCCTTTTAGAAATGAGACTACCATAAGGCCTCCCGCACACACACACAATGCAAACGCAGAATCGGAGGAGATTTCTCCTTATGATAGTCAAAGATGCTTGATACGCATTAAAAAGAAATATTTGATAATATTACTAGTGCATAGTGTAGAAAAAATCATTTCGAAAGTAAAGATATAAATCTTAGCCAACATACGACCATTATCGTATGCCTACTATAGCTACCATGTTCAATAGCAGGTTATCGCCACATTCTATGGCAGGTTATACAACTAAAACCGTACAATGCTCATATTGGATGAATGGATTTCCAACAAATGGTTAGGCCAAGGAACTTCCTATCGCCACATGGAAACGCCTCTGGAAGGACGTCCCGAGAACCAAACCGGATCTCTGCCAAACAAGGCCGGCTACCCCCCTTCCTGGGGAATATACAAAACCTCAGATATGCCACCCCCGATCCTTTGGGACCTTTAAACGAAAGCTCTCTAACCAACAACATCACACATTAAATAATATAGTGTGTCTACATGAGTAAGTATCTGGGCTCCATATCATGACACTACCCTTTTCCACAAGGAATGGTCATACCCTAGGGAAGCTACCCCTGAAACCTTGCCGCACAATTCCTGTTTCGACCATTTCCGGTTTGTGAGGCTCGACGAAGTCTCGTCCATAAAGCTACGCTTTTTACAAAAGCCACGTTTTGATCAACAAATGATCAGCAACACTCAGCATGCCACATTACCGAGTTAGGATATATCGCTGATAACGCTCAACTACATAACCTCTAAGGGTGTTAAGCTAAGAGAATAAATTCTCCGCCACCAACGCAAATGTATTTGAAAGAAATCTGCTTTATATCTCAAAATGTAATGTCAGACATACAATCCATACAAGTCTGTTCTGGATTTAGAACAGAACCGAAGGCACTTCCAAAGAAGTCCTTGCAATCCGGATAATCCCTAATCACGTCCGGATTTCCCATCACATATGGAGATCACATATGGGTTATACGACACAAGGGTCCTTTTCCGGCTAAACCGAATAGTGAGCGCAACATTTAAAAACATATGGATATTGGGATTTCAATTACGTCACAACTTATTACCCAAAACCTTTCCTTTAAATGGTTAAGCAAATTATCATATAAATCTTTTAAACAAAAAGATTCGTCTCACAAAGTTCACCCAGTTTCACAAAGATTCATTTATAGATTCTCAAAGCAATTTCCATTTCAATTAGGATTAACTCATCCAATCTTAAAATTAAAGATTAAACTAATAGCTTTCAAATCGTTTTCAAAACATGGAAATTACCTTCATTTCAAACTAGAAATCATTTTAACTCAAATCGGAAGTTCATTTCTCATATGAAAGCTTTTATTATTTGAAAACAAATAGTTATCTTTTCAGAAAAATCCAATTTTATTTGCTCGAGATAAAGCCCTTAAATTTAAATTCAAATTCCCAAAATCAGTACCTTTAAAATAGTTTAATCCATATAAACTCATTTATAAGTTGAATAGCCCTTTTAAAACCCTAGTTTCTAAATCATAGAATTCAATTTCAAATATTGAATTCAAATTTAAATCAAAATATTTAAATTTCAAAACATAATTAAGTTATTCAAATAAATTTCATCTTTGAAATTCCATTTCAAAATCTTTTCACTTTAAACACAATCCATTTCCAAAACATTTGAGTTTAAATATTCAACCTTTAAAGTCATTTCAAAATCTGTGACTTAATCGATTTCCTCGTGAAATCCATATTGGTGTGTGTATAAGTGTGGTCCAGGGTTTAACACACAATAGTGCAAAAACATTCAATCATCACGGATCAAACATAGAAATATAGTTGATAAGCGATTATAACGCTTATCGTCCATTCACCGATTCACAGATAATATATAGATTTATCATAAATAAATGAATAAAATATACATAGCAGAATCCACAGAACAAAGTGTCACAGATCAGATAGGACAATCAATTCAAAACATCTCGTACAATACGATCATTCATAAGTAAGGTCAAACATCCAATAGTCATTTACCAGTAGGATTAATTATTTGTTTAAATCCTAATTAATTCAATTTAATTTCCAATTAAATTAATTACTTATGAAATAATTATCCAATCCTGATTAATAAATCACAAATCGTTTGATATAAATTAATTTATCAAACACATTTATTAATTAATTATTCTTAATTTATCATATTAATTAAATCAACATTTTAAACCAATTTCCTAATTATTTTAATTAATTATTTAAAGAGATTAAATCTTTTAATTTCTTATCATTAAGCAATCATCTCATACAAATAGATCATTAATTACCAGTTAACCTTTATCAATAATTTGATCAAAATATCCAATTTATAATTACAATTCGTAATTAACCCCTAAATTACTTTCATTAAGTAATTAACAATTTACATTTGATTTTCTTAATATATAAATCCGATTAATAATCAAAACTAATCACATTAATTTAATTACTTAATAATCTCTAGTTAATTATCTTCATTAACTAATAATATTTCTTTAATTACTTACTTAAGGAAATTCCTTGGATTTAAATCATTATCAATCATTTCTAATTAATTTAATCTATTAATTTATAAACAAAATAAATCATTCTTTAATTACTTTTCTAAGGAAATTACTTGCATTAATCATTATTCATTAAAATTGACTAACCATTAATAATCCATAAATTAATCCTAATTTTTCAATCATTCTAATTCACTTACTAATTTATGAATTACAAATCAATAAGTTTCATAAAGATTTTTTTTTTTAAAGAAAATTTATTCTTATTAATGATTTTATTTATCACTTTCTTATGTTTGAAAACATTCATTTCAGATACTTTGTTTTTAGAAGAAATTTTTTAAAGAGTTGAAATCAAATCCTAAAATATTTACATTTATCACTTTCTTTCTTTCCAAAATCTGAAATTCAAAGGTATGTTCAAGTCCAGGTTTCAGATTTGTTTTCAACTTTGCTTAAAACTTTTCTTTCAAATCAAAACTATTCAATTCCTCTTTTTTTTATACTTAATTGTTATTAAAACAATTTAAACTTAAAATTTATTTATACCCAAAACTATGTTGTAAACTAACTTAAGTTTTATATTTAAACTTCTGTTTTTACACTTGTCTAAGCTTTGTTTTTAAAATTAAACTTTAAAATAAATAAAAAACAGAAAAGGTTCTGTTTATAAAACCTGAACAAACATTGACCCGAGAAAGCTCAAAACTTGCTTCGAGTCGTTTAACCCCCATGCTTCGAGCAAACTACTCGATTTACTCGAGTATAACGCGTGAAAAACACTACTCCTTCCCAGGCAAACAAAACACCCAGGCAAACACTAAGGCTCATGCACGTGTACAACGACGCCGACCATCTTCCAGCATCGCCATGATGTCGAGCACGTCAATAATCAGCTGCTGAACGTACGCCGACCACTCGCACTTCGCCGCCGCTTCGAATTCGAATTCGAGGTGAAATTTTTGAAACCTGGAAACGTTCGAACCCAACATTCCCCGAACCTGTCAACGCGACGTCCTCATCGCCTCGGCCACTGGCCAGCCTACAACTCCGGCCATCGCTTCATCAAACCCATAGCTACCCTTTCCTAGACCCTCGAGCAACTCGATGCTCGAACCAAACCGTAGTGCACGATTTTTCTCCCCGTTCAAAAACTAGGTTTAAAAAATTTGATCCCTCGCCGCCGACGCTTCCATCACCTTCGGTCATTTTTCCTAGCAACCCCGTAGGCTCGTCTACCACCCCGAACAACCCCATCCAACACGAACCATTCGATCACCATAAAATGATAAAAATGCATATTTTTTGTTCAACTATTAACTGCAACTAGGATAGTCAACTAAAAATCTTCATATTAGTTTTAGAAATCATAAATTTCAGTAGGAATCCAAGTTACCAACTTGAATTAGCTTTCTATAACAATTGGATTTATCAATGTGTTGCTTGATTAACTGAAATCAAAGCTTTCATTAAAAATATTCCACTAACCTGTTTTAAAACAAATTTGTTTACCTTAGTTTTTGATTAAGCAACTTGTTTTGTTTTAAACTATAAGACTGTAAATGGTATGATGAAGAAGTTTTCAAATTTTGAACAATTATTTAACTCTGCAACAAAAACAGAGGAGAACAAGTAGATAAAATTTTCACAAAACAATTCATCTACATACAGAAACATATATATAAAAAAAGCTTACTTATTTCAGATTTAAACCATAAAATCCAGATTCATATACTTAAGTTTTAAATAATGTTACTCACTTGATTTTTTTTCTTTTCCCAGAAATAGGAACAGAGCATGTTTTGATGTTGAAACAGGCTTGTAATTGCAAGCTGGAAACCCCCCTTGACCTCTAATTTAGATGCAGTTGTATTTTGTTAAAGTTTGTTTTAGTTTGAAATGATGATGCTTATTTCGGGTTTACTTTGAATAATGGTCGAAACTGAAGTGAAGATGGTTGATATAAAAGAAGAAAGTATACAGGGTGATGTATATTTGTAAAATAAGCATGCTGAAGATGCTTGCATTCAACGCTAGAGGCATGTTGCATTAATTACCTTGTCTTACCTCCTTTTTTTTTGTTTACAGCCCATGCTTGTACTTTGATTTATTACTTATGTAAAATATATACTTTGTATTTGGCTGAAGTGAAGTTGTTATTGTTATTTGTTAATACTTGAATGTATTTTTTTATTTTATTTTTACTTTGTTCTTCTTTTTTATAAGTGTTCATATGTGAATGTATTTTATGTACAATATCAGGTACAAGTATTCTATTTGCTATGTTTTGGTTTATAGCCTACATACTTGTCTTCATTTGTTTCTATTACTTTGTATATTTATGCTATGTGTTGTTAAAATTTTAGTTAATGGATTCACTTTATATTTTTGTTTGTTCGTACCATACTTGAATGTATGCTTATCCTTTCTTTTATAAGCTATTGAAAATATTTACATTTTTCTTGTTTACTTGTCAAGTGTGCATACTTATATATTTACAAAGTTTATTTTATTTAAAACATTTTTGAAAGACTTCATTTTCGAATTTTTATAAATCATAGTTTCTTTCAAAACACACATATCTATTATTTATAAATAAATTTAAAACGACAATTTCTATTTAAAATAAAAATTCACTTGTAAAGACATTTCATTATTAATATTGTTTTAAAAATAACTCAATATTAAATTAAAATAATTTATACAAGAAACTATCTCTTTCTTAATAAATAACATATTTTATTTGGATTTGGTTAAACTCAAATCAATTTATCATTTAATTCCACAATTTTAAATCAAAAATAAATTTAATTATCAATTTAAAGTTAATTAAAACTCGGGATCGTTACAGAATCCCTTCCTTAAGAAATTTCGTCCCTGAAATTTGCAGGCACGAAAACAACAGAGATAGATAAAGAATGTTTCATCAAATCAAACTAAATATCTACTCTACATTTGGCTTACCAAATCAGAATATCAACAGTAGATACAAGAACGAATCTATTTAACACTCACAAGATACTTGGATCATCAAATCTATGAAATATGCAAGGCACTGGTTAGTCCGAAGGATAACTAACAGTCCGTAGAATATATCGAGGCCCAAACAACAGATACATTCAATCTCTACAATTTCTCAAGCACAAGATATAGATTCCAGACTCAAGTCGGAATTTCCCGAAGTATATACCAACCTGTCCCTCTTCGGACTTCGATCTACCCAAGAAATTATAATAAAATTTCAATTTTGGTTTTAAACGATATCGTTTTATTGATACAATTCAAATTTAGTTTCATATTCTATTAATAAAGTTAACTCAATTCAAAATTTCCAATTCATATTCATTAAGGTTTAAATCAAATCTGATAAGAAACCGATGAAGATACGAAGTAAGGATTTCCTACAACATTCGTAGGGCCATCATCACATCGAAACTTCTTTCTGGAGCTGTTACGAAGCAATCAAAAGAATTTGAAAACGAATCAAAGAAAATAGATAGAGAAGATTATTTCCACTGTTGTAGGGTATTGACCAATTATAGTCGTATTTCCCTATCTCCTATCTCGTCCTCTTCTTGCACTCATACTCACTATCAGTGGATAGTAAGAGAATTTACTAAGATATTCAAACGAATATCTTAGGGATACACTCATTCTAGGATTTACTTCATCCTATCTCTAATGAGCTACTTAATGTGTTATACTCCTGAGCTAAAGTTTTAACCTTAGCTCTGATAACACTTGTGGCGAAACAAATTTTTCACGCTCGAAAATTGACATCCATACTTTACATCGTACTCGAGTGCCGCAGATTCGATCGTTCAAATCTGATTCGCCGGAGCTTATAACAACATTAAGTAAACACCACAGCGGAATAAAAGAATAATACATTGATATACAGCTTTGATACAATATCTGATACAATAGATGATCTAATAGATATCAATATACATCAGAGATACAATAGAATAGCAGCGGAAAAGAAAATAGATAACATCAGCAACGGAACAAATAACTCCAGATAGTCTTCAAAAGAGAACTCCAGCAACGGCTCAAACCAACATCACGTTTCACCAAGACAAGCAAGTCTCGTCCACATCCAAAGACTGAACTAGCTCCAGATAACCTACTAATCTGACTATCTGAAAATCCCAACTCTAGACTGCCCGTGTAGAAAAAACTTGAGCACCCAGAGTTTAGGAAAGAAACAATAAACTCTGGATCAGTCATGGGATTGGTGTGAGCAACAAAACAGTTATTTATCTTTAAAAACAAACAACGAAATATTTTAAAATCAATTCGCAATGCTTTTTAGAAATGAGACTACCATAAGGCCTCCCGCACACACACAATGCAAACGCAGAATCGGAGGAGATTCCTCCTTATGATAGTCAAAGATGCTTGATACGCATTAAAAAGAAATATTTGATATTATTACTAGTGCATACTGTAGGAAAAATCATTTCGAAAGTAAAGATATAAATCTTAGCCAACATACGACCATTATCGTATGCCTACTATAGCTACCATGTTCAATAGCAGGTTACCACCACATTCCATGGCAGGTTATACAACTAAAACCGTACAAGGCTTGTATTGGATGAATGGATTTCCAACAAATGGTCAGGCCAAGGAACTTCCTATCGCCACATGGAAACGACTCTGGAAGGACGTCCCGAGAACCAAACCGGATCTCTGCCAAACAAGGCCGGCTACCCCCCTTCCCGGGGAATATACAAAACCTCAGATATGCCACCCCCGGTTCCTTGGGACCTTTAAACGAGAGCTCTCTAACCAACAACATCACACATTAAATAATATAGTGTGTCTACATGAGTAAGTATCTGGGCTCCATACCATGACACTACCCTTTTCCACAAGGAATAGTCATACCCTAGGGAAGCTACCCTTGAAACCTTTCCGCACAATTCCTGTTTCGACCATTTCCGGTTTGTGAGGCTCGACGAAGTCTCGTCCACAAAGCTACGCTTTTTACAAAAGCCACGCTTTGATCAACAAATGATCAGCAACACTCAGCATGCCACATTACCGAGTTGGGATATATCGCTGATAACCCTCAACTACATAACCTCTAAGGGTGTTAAGCTAAGAGAATAAATTCTCCGCCACCAACGGAAATGTATTTGAAAGAAATCTGCTTTATATCTCAAAATGTAATGTCAGACGTACAATCCATACAAGTCTATTCTGGATTTAGAACAGAACCGAAGGCACTTCCAAAGAAGTCCTTACAATCCGGATAATCCCTAATCACGTCCGGATTTCCCATCACATATGAAGATCTCTATACCGGGGATCAGCCAGTGCAGAGGCAATCAACAAGAAACCCTTTCGTTTTTGAAAATATCCGGTCTTCACCACCGGTCTTCAAATGCAATCCATACGTCGTATCACTATTCGGAATGGGTTTTACGACACAAAGGTCCTTTCCCGGGTAAACCGAATAGTGAGCGCAACATTTAAAAACATATGGATATTGGGATTTCAATTAAGTCATAACTTATTACCCAAAACCTTTCCTTTAAATGGTTAAGCAAATTATCATATAAATCTTTTAAACAAAAATATTCGTCTCACAAAGTTCACCCAGTTTCACAAAGATTCATTTATAGATTCTCAAAACAATTTCCATTTCAATTAGGATTAACTCATCCAATCTTAAAATTAAAGATTAAACTAATAGCTTTCAAATCGTTTTCAAAACATGGAAATTACCTTCATTTCAAACTAGAAATCATTTTAACTCAAATTGGAAATTCATTTCTCATATGAAAGCTTTTATTATTTGAAAACAAATAATTTTCCTTTCAGAAAAATCCAATTTTATTTGATCGAGTTAAAGCCCTTAAATTTAAATTCAAATTCCCAAAATCGGTACCTTTAAAATATTTTAATCCATATAAACTCGTTTATAAGTTGAATAGCCCTTTTAAAACCCTAGTTTCTAAATCATAGGATTCAATTTCAAATATTGAATTCAAATTTAAATCAAAATATTTAAATTTCAAAACATAATTAAGTTATTCAAATAAATTTCATCTTTGAAATTCCATTTCAAAAGCTTTTCACTTTAAACAAAATCTATTTCCAAAACATTTGAGTTTAAATATTCAGCCTTTAAAGTCATTTCAAAATTTGTGACTTAATCGATTTCCTCGTGAAATCCATATTGGTGTGTGTATAAGTGTGGTCCAGGGTTTAACACACAATAGTGCAACAACATTCAATCATCACAGACCAAACACAGAAATATAGTTGATAAGCGATTATAACGCTTATCGTCCATTCACAGATTCGCAGATAATATATAGATTTATCATAAATAAATGAATAAAATATACATAGCACAATCCACAGAACAAAGTGTCACAGATCAGATAGGACAATCAATTCAAAACATCTCATACAATACGATCATTCATAAGTAAGGTCAAACATCCAATAGTCATTTACCAATAGGATTAATTATTTGTTTAAATCCTAATTAATTCAATTTAATTTCCCATTAAATTAATTACTTATGAAATAATTATCCAATCCTGGTTAATAAATCACAAATCGTTTAATATAAATTGATTTATCAAACACATTAATTAATTATTCTTAATTTATCATATTAATTTAATCAACATTTTAAACCAATTTCCTAATTATTTTAATTAGTTATTTAAAGAAATTAAATCTTTTAATTTCTTATCATTAAGCAATCATCTCATACAAATAAATCATTAATTACCAGTTAACCTTTATCAATAATTTGATCAAAATGTCCAATTTATAATTACAATTCGTAATTAACCCCTAAATTACTTTCATTAAGTAATTAACAATTTACATTTGATTTTCTTAATTTATAAATCCAATTAATTATCAAAATTAATTACATTAATTTAATTACTTAATAATCTCTAGTTAATTATCTTCATTAACTAATAATATTTCTTTAATTACTTACTTAAGGAAATTCCTTGGATTTAAATCATTATCAATCATTTCTAATTAATTTAATCTATTAATTTATAAACGAAATAAATCATTCTTTAATTACTTTTCTAAGGAAATTACTCGCATTAATCATTATTCATTAAAATTGACTAACCATTAATAATCCATAAATTAATCCTAATTTTTCAATCATTCTAATTCACTTACTAATTTATGAATTACAAACCAATAAGTTTCATAAAGGTTTTTTTTTTAAAGAAAATTTATTCTTATTAATGATTTTATTTATCACTTTCTTATGTTTGAAAACATTCATTTCAGCTACTTTGGTTTTAGAAGAAATTTTTTAAAGAGTTGAAATCAAATCCTAAAATATTTAAACTTATTTAAAATATTTACATTTATCACTTTCTTTCTTTCCAAAATCTGAAATTCAAAGGTACGTTCAAGTCCAGGTTTCAGATTTGTTTTCAACTTTGCTTAAAACTTTTCTTTCAAATCAAAACTATTCAATTCCTCTTTTTTTTATACTTAATTGCTATTAAAACAATTTAAAATTAAAATTTATTTATACCCAAAACTATGTTGTAAACTAACTTAAGTTTTATATTTAAACTTCTGTTTTTACACTTGTTTAAGCTTTGTTTTCAAAATTAAACTTTAAAATAAATAAAAAACAGAACAGGTTTTGTTTATAAAACCTGAACAAACATTGACCCGAGAAAGCTCAAAACTTGCTTCGAGTCGTTTACCCCCCATGTTTTGAGTAAACTACTTGATTTACTCGAGTATAACACGTGAAAAACACTACTCCTTCCCAGGCAAACAAAACACCCAGGCAAACACTAAGGCTCGTGCACGTGTACAACGACGCCGGCCATCTTCCGGCATCGCCATGACGTCGAGCACGTCAATAATCAGCCGCTGAACGTACGCCGACCACTCGCACTTCACTGCCGCTTCGAATTCGAATTCGAGGTGAAAATTTTGAAACCTAGAAACATTCGAACCCAACATTCCCCGAACCTATCAACACGACGTCCTCATCGCCTCGGCCACCGGCCAGCCTACAACTCCGGCCATCGCTTCATCAAACCCATAGCTACCCTTTCCCAGACCCTCGAGCAACTCGATGCTCGAACCAAACCATGGTGCACTATTTTTCTCCCCGTTCAAAAACTAGGTTTAAAAAATTTGATCCCTCGCCGCCGACGCCGTCGACGCATCCATCACCTCCGGTCATTTTTCCTAGCAACCCCGTAGGCTCGTCTACCACCCCAAACAACCCCATCCAACACGAACCATTCAATCACCATAAAATGATAAAAATGCATATTTTGTTCAATTATTAACTGCAACTAGGATAATCAACTAAAAATCTTCATATTAGTTTTAGAAATCATATATTTCAGTAGGAATCCAAGTTACCAACTTGAATTAGCTTTCTATAACAATTGGATTTAACAATGTGTTGCTTGATTAACTGATATCAAAGCTTTCAGTAAAAATATTCCACTAACCTGTTTTAAAACAAATTTGTTTATCTTAGTTTTTGATTAAGCAACTTGTTTAGTTTTAAACTATAAGACTGTAAATGGTATGATGAAGAAGTTTTCAAATTCTGAACAATTATTTAACTCTGCAACAAAAATAGAGGAGAACAATTAGATAAAATTTTCACAAAACAATTCATCTATATACAGAAACATATATATATAAACAAAGCTTACTTATTTCAGATTTAAACCATAAAATCCAGATTCATATACTTAAGTTTTAAATAATGTTACTCACTTGATTTTTTTTCTTTTCCCAGAAATAGGAACAGAGCATGTTTTGATGTTGAAACAGGCTTGTAATTGCAAGCTGGAAACCCCCCTTGACCTCTGATTTAGATGCAGTTGTATTTTGTTAAAGTTTGTTTTAGTTTGAAATGATGATGCTTATTTCGGGTTTACTTTGAATAATGGTCGAAACTGAAGTGAAGATGGTTGATATAAAAGAAGAAAGTATACAGGGTGATGTATATTTGTAAAATAAGCATGCTGAAGATGCTTGCATTCAACGCTAGAGGCATGTTGCATTAATTACCTTGTCTTACCTCCTTTTTTTTGTTTACAGCCCATGCTTGTACTTTGCTTTATTACTTATGTAAAATATATACTTTGTATTTGGCTGAAGTGATGTTGTTATTGTTATTTGTTAATACTTGAATGTATTTCTTTATTTTATTTTTACTTTGTTCTTCTTTTATAAGTGTTCATATGTGAATGTATTTTATGTACAATATCAGGTACAACTATGCTATTTGCTATGTTTTGGTTTATAGCCTACATACTTGTCTTCATTTGTTTCTATTACTTTGTATATTTATGCTATGTGTTGTTAAAATTTTAGTTAATGGATTCACTTTATATTTTTGTTTGTTCGTACCATACTTGAATGTATGCTTATCCTTTCTTTTATAAGCTATTGAATATATTTACATTTTTCTTGTTTACTTGTCAAGTGTGCATACTTATATATTTACAAAGTTTATTTTATTTAAAACATTTTTGAAAGACTTCATTTTCGAATTTTTATAAATCATAGTTTCTTTCAAAACATACATATCTATTATTTATAAATTTATTTAAAACGACAATTTCTATTTAAAATAAAAATTCATTTGTAAAGACATTTTATTATTAATATTGTTTTACAAATAACTCAATATTAAATTAAAATAATTTATACAAGAAACTATCTCTTTCTTAATAAATAACATATTTTATTTGGATTTGGATAAACTCAAATCAATTTATCATTTAATTTCACAATTTTAAATCAAAAATAAATTTAATTATCAATTTAAAATTAATTAAAACTCGGGATCGTTACAATGGATATGTCCCATTGCAGTCTTAGTAGAAGTTATATATGCCCAGAGCACTAGTGGTAGTTCATCTAACCAAGTTTCTTTTTTTTTTGTCTAATCATTTTTTAAGAGTAGTTTTAACAATTTTATTGGTGGATTCAAAAGCTCTACTAGCCTTCGGATGGGCTACAGATGAAAAGCTCTTGATTATTCCGTCCATATCACAGAATCTGCTGAATTCTTCACTTTCGATCCAAGTTTCATTATCAGATATTATCTTGTGTGGTACCCCAATCCATGTAACTATATTCTTAATCATAAAATTTAACACTTTTCTCGATGTTATGTTCAGTAATGGTTCCGCTTGTATCTTTCAAATAGTCAATGGTTACTACTGGGCACTTAGCTCCACTTTGGATACAGGTAATGGCCAAATTAAATCGTTTCCCCTACATCAAAAGGCCATGGACTTGAAATTGGAGTCAATTCACTCGAGGACATATGTGGAATTATAGAAAATTTCTGTCACTTCTCGCACCTCTTTATATGATTCACTGCATCGTTACTCATTTAGGGCCAATATAAACCTTGCATCATGACCTTCTTTGCTAACTTTATTCCATTATAATTGTTCATAACGAAGGAAATTTCTAATTATTAGGAAACCGTCATTAAAATATTATCCTTATAAAATGTAAGCACACAACGTATAATTGTAGAATGCAAGTACGTGTCGATCCACAAGGAAAGAATTAATTTTTAATATTATCCAATTAAATTAGCCCAAAGTTTTTGAAATTTGTTTTAAATTAGAAAATTATAGAAAATGAGCTTAGCAAAAGTGAATGAACTATGATGATGAAGAATATTTTAGAGGCAAATCCACTTTCAATCATTCATATAAATCAATACAAAATTTATTTCTAATTTCTCACTGAAATATTAAGTAAAAAATGATATTTGTGCTTATTATAAGTATGATTTATTTATTCTATTAATTAGCACAACTTAAATCATAAAATTCTAACTCACCTTTCATATCCACTTACCAATACTCATGAAAATGATATGAAAATTTAAAATAAAATCTATTTTAAGTATGATCTGTTTACAATTAATTAGTAACATAGACCATCAAATTTTGATTCTAGTTTGACTTTCATTATCAAAATTATTTAGGTAAATGATCAAATAGTTTATGTTTTAAATGGAGTTAAGCATAGGTTATTTGAGATGTCAACATAGGCTATCAAAATTCAATAAAAAGAAACATAAACCACCATCATTCGTATTTTTATTAAACACATAAGAGAGATCATTAACGAAATCATTATGTTAGTTTAATATGTTTCATGAGAGCTTTATTACCTCTAAATGAAGAAGTTTAGCTACTCATATTTGAACATATGTTAACATAAAATGATTTCAACATAAAATAAAAGGAAAATGAAAGCTAGTTACAATAAAACAGAGCAAACTACTTGCACGAAATAAACTAAACTAATTACAATAATAAAATCCATGCTACTAACATGAAACAAAAAGAGCACAAAATAAATAAGAGAGCGTAGAATAAAAGAGCAATAAAAGTAAGCATGAAATAAATAATTGTATGAAAGTAAAAATAAGGCTAAGAAGCCATGAAAGAAAATTTTATTTAACTTTGATTTATGTCTACAATATTGCATAAAAAGAAGAAGATAGTTACATGAAACATAAGGGGTATTTATACATGCTTAAAACTCTAATTCATATTTTAGGTGACTACCTAAAATACCCTTGAGAAAGTGTAACCTCCAAGTCATCATCAGGGAATTAATTAATCCCTATTAACATGCCTTTAACGTGCATGTGCTTTTAATTATAGACTATATGATAGTAGGTACGCGAGCTCCTCCATGTTGTATGAATTCTTTTATTTCCATTCTCCATTTGCTTTCAACATGTATATATGAATTTATCCTTGAAAGCTCTTCATATTTTCACTTCACTTCCTATAAATAAAAATAAAAATTTGAAAATAAAGTTTCCAAATTAAATCATACACAAAATTATCATTTTACCCCCCAAATGAAGATGAAAAAAAGATGATTTGAAAACAATTTCAATTGTGGTTTAAACATGTAAAATACCCTAGTATGCTCATTTATTTAAATAAAAGAAGATTAAATATGGAAGTAAAAATATACACTTTTACTTACACATCAAATACCACCACATTTATCCTTTTATTCATCCTCGAATAAACTAAAACTAGGATAAATCAATTTTTGTAGGAAACACAATTGCATTGAGCATATGCAACAAGCCGTTAAACCTCTAGGTGTCCTTAGTAGGATGAGTGTTGTCTCATGAGGGTTTTTAGAGATACTACCTATAAAATCCAAATGTGATATGCGAATTCTAATGCGACTACATGATGTAAGTTTTCAAAAATATTTACAAATGAGGAGTTTACTTTTAAATTGACACAAGTAAGTTAAATATAAATTTTGGTCGTTATCAAAAAAGTTTAGTCCTTTTACTCATCAAAACTTCCAATAAAAATTAAGTTATCATCATAATTGTAGACTCTAGTTTGGCTAGTTGTTTCGGCTGAAAATATAACGCAACTATGAAATGAATCCTTAGTTGATTATCAAGATTCTGCAAAGTGGTATTTTTAATTCTTTTGAATAACAAGTCGAATCAAAATAAGCGAAGATAGTGCTTGGATTTCACTTGCTTGCTCTCTCTCTATTTTGAAAAATATTAACATTATTATTATTATTTGCACACCCAACTTAGATAAACCAAGGCCAGATATAATAATGATGTACTGTTTCGGGCTTACGTGAGAAGAGTACAGAGCGTGACGAGGGTACATATTTGTGTATGAACACATGACTCTAGATGGTTATTACTATCAATTTAATTTAAATTACATGCACCTAACTCAGATAAACCGAGGCTAGATATATCAATCAAGCACTGCCTTTTGGGCTTACATGAAAAGGGTATAGAGCATGGTGAGTGTACATACTTAAATGTTAACACCTGATTCTAAGTGTTTCTTATTTTAATAAAAACTTATTTTCTTTTGAAAAGAGAGAATTTTACAAAATCATCTTAGCATCATTTAACTTAGATGATCAAAATATTTATCGCTTTTACTTTAAATTAACTATTCTTTTAAACAAAGATTACAATTAGGGCATACTTCATAATTATCACCCATGAAGCATCCTATATACCAGTTAAACCATAATTATTTATAATCAAACTTTATTTTTATTTTTGTTGAGATAGATAAACTTACAAAAATTTCAATTTAACAACCCAAAACATATACTCATCCCATATCTCTTAAAGTAAATAAAATATGCTAAAAAGAGAATTTTTTTTTTGGAATTTTTTTTATTTTGGAAAGAAAATGCAAAAATATAAACCATAAAAATTCAAAATGAACATGATCACTCACCCATACTTGATTTTGTCCTTGTCTCACAGTCAATGCATGATATAATGAGTGTAACAGCGAAAAATATGTACATATTTACAAGAAAGGGTTAAAATTTCATATTAAATGTAGTGTGGCTCATGAAGAATCATAAGCTTCTCCCCTCGATCACTCAGCAATTCCAAGCAAGGTTTTAAACCATGATCATTGAATTTAAAAATTGAACCATCTCCAAGGTTTTCTATTTCTATGGCACCATGTAAAAAGCATTACATACAATGTACAGTCCTGTCCACCTTGATTTTAGTTTCCCAAAAAAAATGAAGTTGAAAGTCATACAAAATAACCATTTGATTTAGTGAAAATGTTTTCCTTAAAATTGACTTGTCATGAAAAAAAAATTCTCTCTCTTTATAAATTTTTTCGTTTTGGTACGTGTCGTTCCTAGTCTCCTCTAACTTGTTGAGTTGCAATTTCTTATTTTCGTCAGCTTTTTCAACATCAAAGTTTATATTTTTAACCGCCCACAATTCTTATGTTCAAGTTTGACGGGTAAACGACACGCTTTTCCATAAACAAGCCTAAAAGGTCCCAAGATTAGTTTTATACGCAGTTCTGTAATCCCTAAGTGCATTTGTCAATTTTTGTGACCAGTATTTTCGATTTTTATTCATAGTTTTCCCTAAAATTGGTTAAATTTGGCGATTTGAAACTTCAATCTGACCGCAAGTTTAAGGGCAATAAGGAGTGGATAACTTGTAAGTTATCGAGTATTTATTCATTAGAGTTTCAAATGAACGATTACATAAATTGGTTCCATTGTCGCTTATTGTTATGCGAAGTGTTTTAAACCTTGAAAAGATGTTTCTTTTATGAATTTCACAACAACTTTGTGGTTATTTGTTTTACAAGGAATGGCTTTAATCTATTCAGAGACGTAATCAATGGAAAGAAGAATGTACACATTTCTGAAAGAATTGGAAACGGTTTCATAAAATCAATACCTCAAACATCAAAAATTTCGATCGTAAGAATGCGGTTCAAAGGCATTATGTTTCGTCGAGAGATTTTTGCTAACATTTGGCAGCGATCTCAAGTTTTAAAAAAATCAAATGCATCTTTGAAAATCGATAGCCAGTAAAAACCACATTGAAACACTTTTTTTGTTGTTTTCTTAGGACCGAAGTGACCACCACAAGCTTGGTCATGATAAAACAAAAGAATACTCTCGAATTCACAATCTGGAACGCAACATCGAATGATTTAGTCATAAGAGTACTTAGATAAGTGTGGATCATCTTAATAGAAGTACTTGACTTGGGAAAGAAATTCATATCTATCTTGTTTCAACTAAAACAATTCCTTAGTGAATAGATAGTTCACTCTATCGGCATACCATGGATCGATGGAAATAGAATGGAGTTGTTCAATGGAAAAGTTCTCATTGATTGGTAAAGAAGATGATGGATTTGAAAGAAGTGACAAATGATCAACAATGACATTGTCGGATCCTTTTTTGTCTTTGATCGTAAGGCAAATTATTGGAGTAAAAGGATCTAGTGGATCAAATGAGACTTAGCATACTTTTTAGCAAAAAGATATCTAAGAGCAGAATTATCAGTATGAACTGAAATGTGTGAGCCAATCAAATAAGGTCGGAATATTTCGAGCGCAAAG
The DNA here is from genome assembly GCA_030765085.1 of Allium cepa. Classification (NCBI taxonomy): domain Eukaryota; kingdom Viridiplantae; phylum Streptophyta; class Magnoliopsida; order Asparagales; family Amaryllidaceae; genus Allium; species Allium cepa. The sequence continues at coordinate 19,493,801 of CM060941.1, forward strand.
ACTACCGCTAGAAGCTCTTTTTCAGTGATTGTGCAATTGAGTTGAGCATCGTTAAGAGTCATACTAGCGTAATAGATGACATGAAGAATTTTGTTGATGTGTTTTCCTATGACAGCACCAACCGCAAAGTTAGAGGCGTGGCACATTATTTAGAAAGGAAGATCCTAATTGGATGAGCAAATGATGGGAGTAGAAATGAGTTTGTTTTTGAGAACTTTCAAAAGCAAAATACAGTTAGAATTAAAGTCAAATGGAACGTATTTTCCAAAAAAGAGTTGTCAGAGGTTGAGCAATTTTAATAAAGTTCTATATAAAGCATCGATAAAAACCAACGTTTCCAAGAATGAACGACTGTCCTTGATAGATTTGGGAATGGGTAGATTCGTAATTACATCAACTTTGACTTTATCCATCTCAATGCCTTTATCTAAAATGACATGCCAAGGACAATGTCATGTTTGACCATGAAATGATGTTTTTTCCAATTTAATGTTAAGTATTTGTCCTTGCATCGCTTAGGAACCAACTCGAGATGGGTAAGCACTCGACAAAAGAGTTTTCAAAGATGGAAAAATCATCCATAAACACTTCAAGAAAGCATTCAATCATGCCAGAAAAGATGATGATCATGCATCTTTGAAATGTAGCAAGAGAATTGCAAAGGCCAAAAGGATACATCGATATGCAAAGGTGCCAAAAAGACACGTGAAAGTCGTTTTCACTTGATCTTCGAAAATGATTTGAATTTGGTTATAATCGAAATAATTATCAAGAAAGCAATAGAATTCGTGGTCGGTTAATCATTCAAGAATTTGGTAGATGAAAGAAAGAGGAAAGTGATCTTTACATGTTGCAACATTTAATTTTCGATAATCAATGCAAACATTCCAACCCTTTTGAGTACGAGTTGGAATGAGCCCATTAGAGTAATACTTGATAATGTTAGGTCTAGTTTTTCAGGCACGACATGAATTGGGCTAAGCCACAAACTACTAGAGTTTGGGTATATGATTCCATCATCAAGGAGTTTAAGAATTTCGTCACGAACCGCATCCTTCATTTTTGGATTAAGCCTTCATTGCATGTCGTGAATAGGCTTGGCATTGTCAATTTAATAAATGGATACGATGTTGAAAAAAATCTGGACTAGTTCCCTTTGTATAGGCGATTGATCACCTAATTGCTTCTTTGTTTTTTGACTGAATGGAAAGAAGGGAAGCTTCTTGATCAAGAGAGAGTTGAAGTTATTATGATTGGAAATGTTTTTTTGTCGCTTAAGTATGCGCACTTAAGGTGATCAAGAAAGGGTTTGAGTTTCAATCTCAGGGGTTGCTCAATTGAAGATATCAGTTGAAGTTCTGATTTAACAGTAGGGGTTTCAAGTGGAAGCGCATTTTCAATTTCGTTAGGTGCGTCTAAAAATAGTTGTTCATATTCGGTCTCACGTTCAAGGTTAAGTCAATTATTTTGTAGTCAAAATGTTCTTGAATGGAGCTAACTTCCAGCGTTTGGTCACGCGGTCCATTCCATTGATTTTCAAGATTGAAAATGTTAAGATCCAAAGTCATATTTATAAAAGAAATTTTCATAGAACCATTTTGACAATTCATTAGAGCATTTGAAGTAGCCAAGAAAAGTCGGCCTAAAATCAATGGAATTTGACTCATCGGATTATTCATAGGTGTGTTTCAAGGATGATGAAATCGACGAAAAATATGAATTAACCGATTTTGATGAGTACGTCCTCATTTCTCTCATAGGTTTATTTATTGAACCATCGGCAAATTGAAGATTTATTTTTGTCAGTTTAAGTTCATCCAAACCATATTGTTGGTAAACTGAATAGGGAATCAAATTGATACTCGCACCCAAATCTAGTAAGCACTTATTAATCGTCTTGTCTCTTATCGTGCACGAGATCATCAAACATCTAGGATTTTATATTTGATTAGAATTGACTGGGACAAGACTTCTCTAAGTTCGAAAGCTAGGAAAATTTTCTTAGGTCCGTCGATTTTTAGTATAAAAGTCCTTTAAGAATTTAGTGTAAGTTGGGACTTGTTAAACGATATCAAGAAAAGAAATGTTAACTTTGACTTGTTTATAAATTTCCAACATCTTTATCATTTGATCATAATGTTTCTTGGGTCGAAGGCAATGTGAAATAGAACACGATACTTAGTAGTTTGGTCTACTTGAGTAGGAGAAGAATTTGGATTAGTGTCTGGTTCAACGTTTGGCTCAATGTTTTGTACTGAATTGCTTGTCGTTTTAGAAATGTCAAGTGGAGTTTTCATTAAATCGTTTGGATTAACAACTTGATTATCGATTTGTTTACCGGAACACAAAGTCGTGATAGCATTCATTTGGTTTACGTTGCTATCTTGAACGATATAGGCTTGATTCGAATTCGTGTTTTGATTTCAAGAATTTAGAGCTAAGTGACTCGGGAATGTGCCTCGTTCATGTTCACCCATAGACGTGGCAAATTAACTCAGTTGCATTTCAAGTTTAGTAATTGATTGACTCATATTATACATGTACGCGATTAATAAATTTTGCAAATTGCTATTTGGTTGGAGGCTTTGAGTAGTTGCTTTAGCCAAAGTTTCAAAACTTTTCTCAAGTGAAGTCAATCGTTTATCGTCTTCTGGAGCAAAAGATTGTTGCAATTTATTTTGAGACGGCTCCATAAATTTTTATTGAAAGTGGTTGGGATGAAAGGGAGGATTTGAAGCATTATTCGAAAATGCTTGAAAATTGGGATGAACCAAATTCATGTTGGAATTATTTCGATTCCATACCAAATTAGGATGATTTCTCCAGCCAGGATTGTACGTTTGAGAAAACGGTTCATTTTTAACCTTGTTGAAAGCATTGAGTTATTCTATCGAAATATGGCTCTGATTGGCTACGCGATCATTGCATTTATAGTACATTGGTTGGGAAGCTTGGTTCATTTGGTTCGATGAGAAAACGTTGGCGGATTTATTAATCATTGCATCAATTTTAGCTTCCCAAGCCAAAGATGATCATATCGAGTGTGCATGATCGTGAATAAATTGATTTTGCCTTAGAACATTCCCATTCGGATGATTTTTTACCAAGTTTTCAAGGGATTGCCAAGCATCATCATGATATTGGGTGAGATAATTGTCTTGGCACATAGATTCAAGCATGGTCCATGAGCTGTTTTCAAATCCATCGTATAAGATTTGGCAAAGAGTCCATTTTTCAAAATTATAATGTGGACATTTTATCAAAAGCTCTTTAAATCTCTCAAAATATTTTCAAAAGGTTTCACCCCTTAATTAATGAAAATTCTCAATTTTGTTTCGGATTTTAGTTTTTTTCTAAGAGGTAGAACTTCTTTACGAAAACTTTAATAAATTCTTTCCAGGTTTTGATTGAGTTTGATTGTAAGCTATATAACCATTTTTCAGCGTAGTTGGTAAGGACAAATGGAATTAATCGAAATTTAATTCCATCATCACATAATTGTTGGAGTTTATTGGTTGTGCATACTTGTTCGAATTTTGTTAAAAAGATGTATGGATAAAACTTCCAAATTTTAGGAGCACGGCAATATGATTGGAATAAATTTCGACGTGATTACCCGTTGGGGCGGGCAATGTGATACAAAAGAAATAGAAACTCTATTAGGAAAAATTCTATCTTTGAGAGTGCGAGGGACATTTTTTTTCGCCACCGTTGGAGGATCATTTGTTCAAGTTAAATGATTCATGGTTATGTCATGAGTCCAAGTATTCATGCACAAGTGAAAAGATCAAGAGAGAAAGAAGTGAGAATCAAGCTAAAGAATGAAATAAGGTTTGAAAATGAAATAAAGTAAAAATTGTTTTTTTCTTATATATAGATGTGTAGTCATGTATGCATATGTGTGTGTGTATGTATGTATATATATATATATATATTCTAAAGGAAAAGTATTTGCTAAAAACAATTTTTATCAAAAGAAGTTTTCATTTTTTGTTTGCATTTTGAATTTTCAATTTTTTTTTGTTTTTTATATGTTTTCGCTTTTTTCTAGTTTTTGTTTTTGAAAAGATTATTTTTTTTTGGATTTTTTTCTTAAAAAATAATAACTTAAAAATGCTTGTTTTTAGATTTTTGATTTTGTTTGACTTTTTTCTGCTATAAAGGAAAAGATTTGAAAAGACCTCTCTTTTTGAATTTTAAAAAGAAAAAAACTAAGTTAAGTAAAATGTAAATATTTTTTTTACTTTTGGATTTTTTTTAAAATTTGTATGAATTAATGCAACTAAATGAATGAAATGACTTAATTATAAATTTTATGTTCTGATTAGCTCCTAACCCAAAATTGTATAATTATATTTTGTCTTAATCCAACAAAATAGTTCTTAGTGAGGTAACAGACATGAGTTATCGGTGCACAACGAATCATCGTTGCAACGAAGCCGAAGGTTTAAATACCTTCAGAGAAACAAACACTATAATATTTACGAATCACCGTAATATATATATATATATATATATATATATATATATATATATAATCATTCTATCTGTAGGCTGAGCCGGTTCTCTCGCGAAGCAAGAGAGGTGCCTAGTATACCAAGTCCATTCTATTGCATCCAATCTATTCTCGTGAATAATCAATCTCACCTTCGTTGAACGTGACTCTTCTCGCTATGCTGTTCTTTCCTGTTCAAATAGAATGCTTCTATTATATAAGTCTTCCCAATATACTGGATGTTGGATCCCAGATTAATATACTTGGACCTCCCAATTAATATACTGGTCGTTATATATATATATAGCCTAGACACCAAAAAGTTAGATGTCAAAAAAAGACACCTTGTTAAAGTATAATTAAGCCGTATGTGAGCTTGCGACACCCTTAAATCCAAAGTCTAACCATTATTATTAGTCAATTTCTACAATGTAATTTAATTTGTGGTCTAAAGAAGGGGTGATGAAATCTCTCACCTTATGTGGATTTGGGTATTGCCCTTAGAAATTAAAATAAGACCATATGAATGCAAAATAGAATTAAACGTGTATTAACAAATGCAACTACGAATGAGATTTGTTTTTGAATTTTTTTTAAATGCAACCAACCAATAATGCAATGAAAATAACAACAAGGGATAAAATATGATATCAGAACGTGCAGAATTATTAACAATTTATTTTAACGTGTGATTTTTTAAGCAAGCAAGTAGAGCGGTTATTTAGCAAGCAGAGTAGGTCAATTCATCTCCTTCTGCTTTTGGTTTTTTGAAACCCGCAACCTAGATAAGCATTAAAAATGATTTTTTATTTTTATACGAATTAAAACAAAACTATCTTTTTTATTTGAAAGTTTTTTAGAGAGACAAACTAAGGTCAAATAAAAACAAAGACAAATAAAGTAAAGACAATGATTATTTTTATTTTTTTTCCTTGAAGAAGAAGTTACACTAAAAAAGAATTCAACAAAAAAGAAATTTCTTTTTTTAAACCATCTCTGCCCAATACCCTCTTCGAAGCCCAACTAAAAGAAGACCAAAACCAAACCAACGCACGCTTATTAATAAGTACTTTATCCTTTTATGAAATCAAATTAATAAAACTAGTAACCACGATTGTAACAAGCGGAACCAGGTGAATTGGCGAATTTGGAATTTCATGAAGGATTGCGGTGATTGGAATAAGAATCGGCGGTGGGTTTTGATGAAGTTTGTTTCGGGAAAGTTTGTGGATGGTTGCAGATGAAGTGAATGGCAGGGAGGTGGTAGTGAAGTGACTAGAATGGAAGCTGCGATTTGGGGAGGAGTGGTCGCTACCGCTTGCTGTTGACCGATTAGGAGGCTCTGCTTTAAGGCTCTGTTAACAGATTTGGGGAGGAATGGAAGTTGCGATTGGAATGGCAATGAAGTGATTGGAATTTAAGAATCTATTTTAGGATTAGGAACGTGATTTGATGGAGTAGAAGATTGGGTTGTATATGGATGGAGTAGTAGTGATGGTGGTTTAAGCTGTTCACAGAGGTATGTACTCAAAAGGAGAAGGAAGGATGCTGGTGAGCGACAGAAGGTTTGTGAAGGCGATGTGTTGTTCACTCAGTGAAGGGGCATAGTAAGTGTCTTGGATGTGATTGCCCAAGTTTGGTTGTACGAGGTGTTGCTACTGTGGGTGAGTTCGTGTCAATAGCAAGTTGCAGGGGGATGATAGCAGGAATGGTTATGGGAATTTGGTTAGAGGAAGATAAAAGTTGACTACTGCAATGGCAGTGAGATGGAGGTTTAAGCTAAAGTGGACAAGTTCGGATTGTGATGCAGGAGTTGAAAGTGCTTGAGTATTAATGGATGCATGGTGAATAAAGCATGTGTATAATGTTTAAATTGTTTATGGAGTTGTTTGAGGAAGTGGTGATGACAGTTTGAGGAAATGGCCCGAGAGTGGCAGGGTGGTGATTGCAATGGTGAGGATGTTCAGATGTAGTAGATGTTTGGTTCTGGTGATATAATGGGTAATGGCAGAGAAGGTTAGTGTGTTTGGTGGTTGTATTGCATTGTAGAAGTGGGTGTTTGAGTTGTTTGTAGGGGACTGTTTAATGAGGAGCGAGACAAGGAACGTTGGAAGTGGAGGTTGTAGTGTCTGCTAATGGATTTGTTTGCGCAAAAAATGGTCAAACACCTCCAATCCGTATAATTTAGTTGATTTTATGTGGTTTTTAATGATTTGGGTGACTTATGCAAATATGTAAAAAGCAGGGAATTGTTGTGCGAATTCTCACCCATGTGATCACGAGGCCAAGGAGCATCAATTTCGTCTAGAATCACCATTTACATACTGTCCATTCGGTACCTATGCCTGGCCGAACCAAACCTCGCATCTACAAGTACCGAACCAAGCACACCCCTTCGGCACCGGACCAACACGAGGCTGTTGCCACCGAATCAACCTCTACCACCGAACCAACGCCCCTGCCGGACCAAGGCCTCTCCTCCATCACCGGACCACGCCACCTACAACCGATCCAAACGACACAACAACTCCCTACCGAGTCAAAGCATGGCCGAACCAACCTCACCTCCATCTCACCACCGGACCAACATCCTACCGGACCAAAGTCACTCCAACCACGACCGAACCAAGCTCCGCCGAACCAGATGTGCCAGACCAGAGTGCTTCAGCCCAGGCCCATCAGCAGCTATAAACATACAAGACCCCTGCCCCCAGCCTCACTCTATAAATAGAGGGGCAGGGGTACAACAATGGCAGGCAAGTTTGAGAGCTCAAGCAAGGAAGGAACTTTCAAACAACTTTCTTATACTTGTACTTAAAGCTTTGTACTTGTAATCTGAAAAAGAAAGGAGAATAACATATAAAGTGGACGTAGGCACATTCTGGCCGAACCACTATAAATCTGTGTGTCTTTTACAGTATAGCCCCTGCTTTTTTCATATTTGCATAAGTAACCTAAAACCTTGGAAATAACATATAATCAACTAAATTATACGGATTGGAGGTGTTTGTCCATTTTTGCGCAAACATTTTTGGTGCTTTCACTGAGAGCTTGGAACTCGAAGCTTCAGCTTCCCTCATTCAACCTTCTTTCCCAATAGCACCCTTCATTGCCTAGGAAACATGACTTTCAGACCGAGAAAAGATGCCAATAAGGGAAAGAACGTTGCAACCAGCAGTGCTCCAGATCCAGTTGATCCAGATCAAGAGAACCGTCCCACTACGACAGCAGTGCCAAATGTAGATCAGGTAATTCCGACAGCTCCTGCCATGGAACAACCGGCAGCAATCACTAGGGCAGACCTAGACAGAGTCGTGGTTGAAGTGACTAACCGCTTCGCATCCCAACAAGAAGCTTTGATGAACCAACTCATGTCACGCTTGAGGGATGCCGAAGAATTCAACCGCAACACTGAATCATGGGGGGAGTCTCAATCTGGAGGATCTCAGAGACAAAAAAGGTCTTCCCTCTTCGAAGAAGCTATCAACAGGAACAACAATGATAGGGGCCGCGCCCGTACTCAGTCCGAACTCCGACTCGAGGAAGCGCTTGGAACCGAACCCAATGGGGGAGGCACCAGGCGAGGATCAGATATAGCTGAGCCGGTCATGCCGCCTAATCATAGAAATCCCGCTGAACGGAGCCGAGCTAGAACCCAGCCCGAAGTTGACCCCATGGAAATGCTCGAAGCAGAACCCCATAGGGGAAGATCAAGGCAGGGGAAAACTGTAGCTGGTCCTAGCATGCATCCGAGCAGCCAAAGACAGCCACTGGATAACGTCAGAAGTGATAGGCTATACCATCCCTACAGGTCATCTGGACGAGATCGATCCCGTAGGGAAGAACCAAGCTCATTTTTGTCCGCTCCAAATTCTGATGAAAGAATGGCACGATTATTCAGGGAATGCGTCCGACGGGAGCAAAGAGATCGAGGGATAGGCGCTAGGGTAACCAGCCCTTTCACCCGCGACATCGAAACCGCCATCACCCCTCGAGAATGGAAAATGCCGACGATGGAACTGTACAAGGGAACTTCCGACCCCGTTGTACACCTGCAAAGATACACACAACATATGCTCATGAGCGGGGCAACGGAAGGAGTATTATGCAAATGCTTTCCACTATTTTTAGCAGATCCAGCTACCTCCTGGTTCTGCCATCTACCCCAAGGATCCATCAGTTCATGGGAAATGTTGAAGGAAAAGTTCATTAGCCAGTTCCACATTCATGTGGAACAACCCAAGGATGCTTATTCTCTATCCAATGTCAAACAGAAATCCGGAGAAACACTGCAACAATATCTAACCCGGTTCAACGCCGCAGCAGCCGCAGTCCAAGATGCCGATGAAAAACTTACCCTAATGGCCCTCTGTAGTGGTGTGCACCCAGATACCAAGTTTGCTAGAAGACTAACTAAAGAAAAACCAGCTACCTTGCCCGATTTCTTCCATGAAGCTGGGAAGTACATGAGACTCGAAGAGGCAGCCACTGAAAGGCAGACAGGACAACAGGCTAAGACGGCCCATGGAAACGCCCCCGCCGCAGCGAAGGACATTCGGAGAAATGAATCTAGAGACAATGCAGGGGGCAAGAAGGGAGAAAAGCGCTTGTACCGACCAGGACCGAGATTCGACGCTTACACTCCCTTGAATGAAACAGTCGAGAATATCTTCCTGGCCACCCAGGACGAACTTACATACAAGCGCTCCCCGTACAAGAAAGAGTCAGATCGTGCAATCCAGTCCGGAAAATTCTGCCGTTTTCACGAGTCTCATGGGCACGATACCAATGAATGTCGTCATCTCCGAGATCTAATTGAAGAACACATCAGGAGAAAGAAGCTGGAACGCTATGTAAAGGGCCAGGACAGGACTCCAGCTCCTACCAAGGAAAATCCAGGGCAGCTCCACCCAGAGACAGGCGGAGGAAATCGCAACACCAGCGGTTCCAGCCAAGAGAAGATAGTGGTCCATACAATATCAGGAGGGCCACATATCGCTGACAAGAGCTGGGCAGAAATGGAAAGATATGGAAACTCACTCAGAAGCGAGGGAGACTGCGTCAATTCTGTTATGGAAGAACGCCACCCTAAGCGGAAGGAAAGTAATGATTCACATTCAGCGGGCGCGACCTAGAAGGAAGGCAATACCCTCATATGGATCCTATGGTCATCTCTGCCTGGTTCGGTCCAGCCAAAGTTTTTCGAATTTTAATAGACACTGGAAGTTCGGTAAATATCCTATTCAAGCATGCTTTCGACAAAATGAAGCTGTCAATGAAGGATGTATCCCTCTGTAACAAACCACTACACGGTTTCACTGGAGAAGCAAAGATGCCCCTCGGACAATTGGATCTCTTTGTTGAATTGGGAAGTCATCCCCGCTCCGCCGTTCGGAAACAAACATTCGTGCTAATAGACAACCACTCGGCCTACAATGCCTTTTTAGGAAGACCAGCCTTGTCCGACTTCCAAATTGTCCTTGCCCTATGGTGCCTGAAGATGAAGTTCCCAACGGATAATGGAGTGGGAGAAGTAGAAGGGGATCAAGACGCCGCTCGGGACTGCTATGTAACCGAACTTCGCAATAATCGCAGGAGAGATAAAGGGAAAAATGCAGAGACTATTCTCTACATGAAAAGCTTGGAAGCATAGCAACTAAAGAAAGCCCCTCCTCTTCGGTATACCAGTGATCCTTTTAATGAATTAGACCCCAGGGACAAAGAGGAGGAGGCCACCGCCGAGCCTGCAGAGGCTATGGAATTCGTATCTGTAGACAAACGCGACCCAAGTAAACTGCTGAGAGTCGGATCTCAGTTAAAAGGAGAACTAAAGAATCAACTCATTGATTTTCTTCGCCACAACATGGATGTATTTGCATGGGCGCACGCTGATATGACTGGAATCTCCCCGGACATAGCATGCCACGCACTGAACATTGATCCTACTAAGGTGCCGGTAAAGCAGAAGAAGAGAAGTATGGGGGCGGAACGATCAACAGCCCTCGAGGAAGAAGTAAAGAACTTACTTGCCAATGACTTCATACGTGAAGCCATCTACCCGGAATGGATCGCCAACCCGGTACTGGTAAAGAAAGCTAATGGGAAGTGGCAAACATGCATCGATTTCTCCAACTTAAATGACGCTTGCCCGAAAGACTGCTTCCCACTCCCCCGAATCGACCAACTCGTGGACAGCACTGCCGGACACGAACTCTTATCTTTTTTGGACGCATACTCAGGATATAACCAGATCCCTATGCACACCCCCGATCAAGACCACACTTGCTTCATCACTGACTGAGGATTGTACTGCTACAAGGTAATGCCATTTGGACTTAAAAACGCCGGAGCTACTTATCAGCGCCTCGTCAACAAGATGTTTGCAGAACTGATGGGACGAACTATAGAAGTTTATGTGGATGACATGCTGGTAAAATCAAGAAAAGCCAACGATCATGTAAGCCACCTGGACGAGATGTTCCAAGTACTCCGCCAGTATGGAATGAAGCTGAACCCTCTAAAGTGCTCCTTCGGAGTGTCATCAGGAAAGTTCTTGGGATTCATCGTCCATGCCAGAGGGATCGAAGCGAACCCCGAACAAGTCCGAGCCTTGCAAGATATCAAAATACCATCCACTCGGAAAGAAATGCAAAGTCTAAACGGGAAGGTGGCCGCCCTAAGCCGATTCATCTCTAAAGAAACCGACAAATGCATTCCTTTCTTTGAATCCCTGAAAAGAGACAAAGGAAAATTCAAGTGGACCGACGAATGTTCAGCAGCTTTCCTTAACCTAATCGAGCACCTCCAACGGCCACCAGTACTCTCAACGCCGAATGAAGGCGAAGAACTATACCTATATCTTACTGTGTCATCCCATGCCCTAAGCGCCGCTTTGGTAAGAGAAGAAAACCGCACACAACGGCCAGTGTACTTCATAAGCAAAAGGTTCACGGGAGCAGAAGCCCGGTATCCCAAACTCGAGAAACTGGCGTACTGTTTACTAATCACATCAAGGAAGCTGCGACACTATTTCCAATCTCATCCCGTCAGAATCCTAACCGACCAGCCATTGAGGCAAGTGCTCCATCGTCCCGACACCTCTGGGCGACTGCTCAAGTGGTGCATCGAGCTAAGCCGATATGATATCACTTGCCATCCTCGCACCGCTATCAAGGGACAAGCCATAGCTGATTTCATTGCCGAATTCCCTACTGGCGAAGGTAAGGACCAATCTGAAATAGCAGAAGATATCAAGTGGAATCTCTTCGTAGATGGAGCGTCGAACGAACAAGGCTCGGGGGCAGGTGTTGTGATAATCACCCCCAAGGGAAAGAAGCTGCGCTACGCCCTAAGATTGGAATTCGCTGCCACCAACAATGACGCAGAATACGAAGCAGTGATAGCCGGATTAGAACTTGCACTGGAAATCGGAGTCAGTTCTTTATGTCTCCATAGTGATTCTCAACTTATTGTGAATCAAATACTAGGAGAGTTCCAGACTCGAGGAGAACGACTCACAGCATACCTAAAGAGGACCAAGCTGCTACTTAACCAACTGGATCACTATTTGATCAGACACATTCCTCGAGAGGAAAATCGAGAGGCCGACGAGCTGGCAAAGCAAGCTAGCATGGGAGATGACACCGCTTCTGGAGCGATAACTGTCTCAAGGCTGCTAACCCCGAGTTTCGAGCAAGTACACCTGATAGCTGCAACCGAAGAAGAAACATGGATGACCCCTATCCGAGTATACTTACAAAACGGCACCCTACCAGACGGGCGAAATGAAATTAAGAAAATTCTAAGGAAAGCTTCCCGCTACACAATGCAAGAAGGCATCCTCTATCGGCGCGGCTTCTCTAACCCCTTATTGAGGTGCGTTGCTGGAAGAGAAGCCAGGGAAATTCTATCCAACATCCATCAGGGAAGTTGTGGAGACCACACCGGAGGGCAGACTCTGGCAAAAAAGATACTCTGATATGGATATTTCTGGCCCACCTTGAACAAAGACGCCTTAGACTTCGTCAAAAAATGTGACAGATGTCAGAAATTTGCCAAAATCCCTCGACTACCAACCAATGAAATTACTCAGATGACCAGCCCTTGGCCCTTCGCAATATGGGGGATTGACTTAATTGGCGAACTGCCAACGGGCCGAGGCGGAGCCAAATATGCTATAGTGGCAGTTGACTACTTCACCAAATGGGTGGAGGCGGAACCTCTAAATAAAATATCTTCGGCAAAAGTTATCAACTTCTTAATCAAAAATATTATGTGCAGGTACGGAACACCACGCAAAATCGTATCAGACAATGGACTTCAGTTTGACAGCGAGGAATTCACCGACTGGTGCCAAGAGCACGGGATTCACAAAAGCTTCTCATCCGTGGCTTATCCCCAGGCAAACGGCCAAATAGAAGCTGTCAACAAAATTCTCAAAACCTTAATCAAGAAGAAACTTGAAAAGTCGAAAGGCGCTTGGGTGGACGAACTTTCTACGGCACTTTGGGCCTATCGCACATCTTACAGAACTTCAATAGGGCATACTCCCTTCTCTTTGGCATACGGATCAGAGGCTATGCTCCCAGTTGAAACTATAGTGCCCTCTCACCGTAGGTTCCACTACAACCCGGAAGAAAACGAAGAACTCCTCCATATGTCTTTGGATCTAATTGAGGAGAGAAGAAATGTTGCAGCACTCAAAGCAGCAGCTTACAGACAAAAAGTGGCAGCACTATACAACTCCAAAGTCAAACATCGCAGCTTACAAGAAGGAGATCTTGCCCTCAAGAGAATCTTTCCGCGCCCCGGGGCACTGGACCCCATTTGGGACGGACCATATGTAATTCATAAAGATCTCCACAACGGAGCTTATATTTTGTCAACAGTGGACGGAAAGGTGTTCCAGAGGGCATGGAACATCCGACACCTCCGTCGATACTTTTCTTAACTTGTACTGCCCGTATGAAGTGAATTAACAAAGAGAATCAGTGGACGTAGGCATTTTCGTGCCGAACCACTTTAAAAAACTTGGCTCTTGTTAACTTGTTCCTTTATATCTTGGCTACTTGTTAAGCTTTATCCTTTGCTGTTGAACAAAATCCTTTGCAGATGACATTTCAATCAAGAACTTCACAACACAACTCCACCTGGACAAAATCTAACAGGTACGCTACGCTCCTATGCCCTCGCCAATGAGACACTTTGCTCCGGTATCCCTCTACCGCGAGTTAACTCATTGTTTGCCTCGGCCCTTAAAGCCGACTGTAATAAGCCGAGTATAAGTCATCAAAAAAAGGCCGACTATAGCCGATGGCAGCTCATTACAGCGATTCGGCTCGCCGGCAACTGTGAACCGATCATAAGCCCCAACATAAGGTGTGGCCAGCCAGGGGCAGTTCACAGTTGACGATCGGCCCCCACGCTAGCCGGCCATAGTAAATCGAATAATACCCACGATTACGGGCCATAATGGCCTGGGTAGTTACTGTGCGCGATCGGCTCCGATGTGTCTTAAGTGCGGTTGTGGTAAAAAAGAAAAACTCCCCGCAGAGGCGTAAGATGGGTGACAAATGTCTCCAAGACCCACAGCTAGGGAAAGTGACTACAAAACCCGTTTGCCACGAACTTAAGCACATCGACGGCCTTCCGTGACTGGAAGTTTTACTTTTCCTATATTTCCATTTCATTTAAAACTTTCTCCTATTCTCCGTAACGGTGCTTGAAAGTACAGGACATGAAATAGGGAACGCTCGCTAATGGGAACAGAAACTTACAATCGGATGACAAGACACTCAACAGCATTCCGTGCTTAGTCTTACAGGGCGCACGAAGTTGCCATCCATAGCCGAAACATGAAGGGCGGTACCTTCTACTTTTATACATTAATGCATAGCTGCAGTTCATATTCACACATCACATTTACGTTGCAAAATGAGAAAATTATACTTTAAGCAAAAAACTTGGCATCAGGCACAGTCAAGTCACTAGTAACATGCATAGTTACATCACTTACACAGCACAACAAAATAGCGATAACATTCCAACATAAAGGAATCAGCTTATATTATGAAATTACATAAAGTCATTCATCACAAACAATATTATTACAGTTACATCAATGTTTTGGACTAACATGAACAGCAATAAAAAGAAATCAAAAGGTGACCAGCTGCATTAGTGCTAACCACTACACTTCAAAACCAGCTCTCCGAATCTACTTGGTTGCTGGATCGGAACTCCCAGCATGTTGACCAGAGGTCCCACCTGTCCAATTCAGAAGAAGAATCCATCAGATAAACAGCGAACGATCAAGCTATGAAAATCTAAAAAGAAAAGAGAAGAGAGACTCACCAACGTCCGCCGCTTGATCCTCATCCGCCAATTGCATGCCCGCTTCCTCCGCAGCAAGCAGCCGCATCCCCTCCTTCACTGCTACCTTCTCCTCCTTTGAGAACTGGGCGGTTACCACATCCATCCTGAAAGCCACTCCACCTTCCTTATCCGCCTCGGCCTTGGCCTCTCCAAAGCCCGGAGGTATATCCTAGCCATGATCCGGGGATAGTCATCCATCCAGGATAGATTACCCTGCTTCCAGGTACGGAAGTACATATCCTGCAACATCTCATCCATCATCCCCTCATTCTCCTCAAACTCCCTCACCCGGGTCTCGAAGGACAACAACTTAGCGACGACAACATCCCTCTCTGATCGATATCTCAAGCGGTCAGCTTGGAGAGACCTCCTCATTTCCTCCATCTCTTCCTTTAGCTTGGTCTGAGCAAGCTCTGCGGCCTCAAGCTTCCCAGACAACTCTTCAATCCGCTCAAGATCCGCATTCCGAACCTCATTCACCGTCGCAATGGCCATATCAATCCGCCCCTTGCAAGCAGCCTCCATTTTTCGCAATTCTGCCCTGCTGGCCTTTTCCAGATTCTCCTTCAACTGCTTGGAGGCTGCCTCGTGCTGAGAAATCTGGATAGCCTGATCGGCAAGTTGCTTGGCCTGATCAGAAAACTGTAGCCGCAGCCGGATGTTAGCACTCCCGATTTCCTCCCCAGCCCTAGCCAGTCGAGCATGATGCTCCATCAACTTCTTGACCTCCTCCGCGACCCGGTCAATGTTGGCCTTGGCTTCGTCCCCCATAGCAGCTATCCGAGTAGTGAGCAGATCCAGATCTAGAGACTTAGCCTCATCAAGAATCCGAACCATGGGATTGCGGGGGAGAAGATGCTCGCCCGTGGCCTCGTCAAATAATATATCCTGAAAGCTTGGGTCCAAATCCGGGTGGCCGGCAAAGGGATTGCGAGGCACGTCGGGACGTTTTATGCGGATAACAGTAGGATTCTCGGAAGGAGGCGGAGAGGGGGAAACTCCGTGGTCTCCTCCGTGGTATCCCGTGAAGGCTGAGTAGGAGGCTGAGGACCAGGTGGTGAATCAAACAAGGAACGCCTCCTCTTCCTCTGCTGGATACCTTCCTCAATGACTCCAAGAAGAGGACGATATCTAACTACATCCCCGGAACGGCCAGTTGGCGGCTTCGGCTTAGTAGAAGCTCTCATCAACTTGAATTGTTCGAGGCGGCGTCGAACGTCTGAAGTTTTGGCCACCTCGCCTGCCCCTGTAATAAAGAACAAGTGTTACGAGCATACAATGGTCCATAATTCGAGGAATATGTTAAGTTAAAAATAGTGAGAAGACACATCTATTATACAAACCCTGCGGAGGAGTAGGATCCTGCAATAAGTCCTGCATTTCATCACAGGACGGGAGCGAGCCATAAAATATTCCTAAGTCCCTATCGTAAATGGAATCTGCGGAAGTCAAAAGATCACCTTGCACCGCCGGAGTCACCCTAGCCGAGGAGCTCTTGGGGGATGGATCGACGCCAGCCCCAGCCTTGTCAACCTCCTTTGCCTTCTTCGCCGAGGCTGATCCTTCCTCCAACCCTTCAAAAGCCTGGCGGAAGGCATCATCCGTCCACTCCTGGATCTCCCCTGCCTGCTCGGAAGACAAAGCCCAGGCACCACTACCACCCTGTCCTTCACCTTCTCCATCTCCTCCGCTCTCCTCTTCGTCTCTTTCCTCCTCTCCACCTTCCTCCTCCGGAATATCTGGACATGTACTGGGAGAGGGTCCATCAGACTTCTTAAGCTTCTTTCCCCCAACGGCTGGAGGTACCGAGAAAGGTCTCTTCTTGCTACTCTTCGCAGTAGCCCCATCCTTAGCTTTAGCAGCCCTCTCCTCGGCTGTATCTCTCTGTTTAACCACAGATTGATGTGGCAGAATCAAGTTATACTCCAGGAGAGTGGCGTTCCTGATCAGGTAAGAGGCCGACCTATCCCTTCCCGAAATGACCTTTATTTCAGCAGCCATCCGCGCCAAGGAATCAGTCTCCACGACCGCAAAACCACATGTCGCTAGCAAGAAATAAAAGCATATAAGAAGAAGCATTGTGATCGGGACAAGGAAAATATAAATGAAGTTCAACTTACAGCTGGAAGTGAAAAGGCGGAAAGAAACAGAGTCATCCCTAATAAAAAACCATTCCTTCTTGAACATACTGAGCTTCGAGTACAGATCCAGAACAGGCTTGAAGGGCACGGCCGCTTCCAAACTGATATATGGAGACCCCTTCTTGTAGCCTCTCAAGTTGTACAGATACCGGATCTCCCGGTTGGAAGGGGGACGCCCATATCTCCTCTAAAAGATGACGAAAAGACTCACCAGAATGGCGTAGGAGTTAGGCTGAAGCTGGAATGGAGACACCTTCAGATATGTGATAAAGCTAATTATCCAGGCGTTGAGAGGCGGGATAGCACCACATATGCAGTGGTACCTACTGTACGCAAAATATCCTTCAGGGGGATTGTACGGCATCACTCCGTTCCCCGGCAACCGCATAAGCGCTCTATCTATCCCGAAGGGACGAGATATAACATCAAGTTGCTCCGCCTTTAGGGAGCTAGGAAAGCAATCGGGAGGGGAGACCAGAAGTTCCTGAGGACCATACCCATCCACTAACGACCTCGGGGCAGGTCCATGTCGCTCCGGTCTTGACTGGGCTGGGGACACAGTAAAAGTCTCTTCTCTGTTCTTGGACTTCTTTCTATCTGATCGAGTTTCCGCTTTGCGAGACATTTATCTGCGGCACAAGAAAAACATGATATTAGTACAAGGAGTATAGAGATATAAGCAAACAAGTGTATAAAGCAAGCCAGCATGTGTAAATCTAGGGTTATCACTCAAAATTCAAATATGAAAGTTCATTCGGCAAAGCAATGCAAGAATCCATTCGGCACTTAAAACACAGGATCATTCGGCATCTACAACATAAGGTCATTCGGTAGTTCCAACCGAAGCCCATCCGGCACTTGAGGGTACTTATGTTCATTCGGTACAGAGAGCTTTCGAGTTCATCCGGTATTGAGAATATTCGGTATTAAAACTTCAAGCTCATTCGGTAAAACAATATATATCGAAGATGCCATTCGGCAGTCACCTGGTTCGGCAAAGTTGTTGGTTCGGCGAAAATGTTGATTCGGCAAGAGATTCTTATCCGGTCCGGTAGTGAATAAGGGAAGCCCTAGGCCCCTACTTATAGACGAGCGCGAGATAACCGAACCATTGGTTCGGCACTTAGGACCGAGCGAAGCCATCCAACTAGAAGGAAAACAAAGCGCGACACATGCAAGCACGTGCCCCACTTTGGGGGGCAAATGTTGGGCGAATTCTCACCCATGTTATCACGAGGCCAAGGAGCATCAATTTCGTCTAGAATCACCATTTACATACTGTCCATTCGGTACCTATGTCTGGCCGAACCAAACCTTGCATCTACAAGTACCGAACCAAGCACACCCCTTCGGCACCGGACCAACACGAGGCTGTTGCCACCGAATTAACCTCTACCACCGAACCAACGCCCCTGCCGGACCAAGGCCTCTCCTCCATCACCGCACCACGCCACCTACAACCGATCCAAACGACACAACAACTCCCTACCGAGTCAAAGCATGGCCGAACCAACCTCACCTCCATCTCACCACCGGACCAACATCCTACCGGACCAAAGTCACTCCAACCACGACCGAACCAAACTCCGCCGAACCAGATGTGCCAAACCAGATTGCTTCAGCCCAGGCCCATCAGCAGCTATAAACATCCAAGACCCCTGCCCCCAGCCTCACTCTATAAATAGAGGGGCAGGGGTACAACAATGGCAGACAAGTTTGAGAGCTCAAGCAAGGAAGGAACTTTCAAACAACTTTCTTATACTTGTACTTAAAGCTTTGTACTTGTAATCTGAAAAAGAAAGGAGAATAACATATAAAGTGGACGTAGGCACATTCTGGCCGAACCACTATAAATCTGTGTGTCTTTTACAGTATAGCCCCTGCTTTTTTCATATTTGCATAAATAACCTAAAACCTTGGAAATAACATATAATCAACTAAATTATACGGATTGGAGGTGTTTGCCCATTTTTTGCGCAAACAGGACTGAACTGTAAAAGACACACAGATTTATAGTGGTTCGGCCAGAACGTGCCTACGTCCACTTTATATGTTATTATCCTTTTTCTTTCAGACTACAAGTACAAAGCTTTAAGTACAAGTATAAGAAAGTTGTTTGAAAGTTCCTTCCTTGCTTGAGCTCTCAAACTTATCCCCCATTGTTGTACCCCTGCCCCTCTATTTATAGAGTGAGGCTGGGGGCAGGGGTCTTGGATGTATATAGCCGCTGACGGGCCTGGACTGCTGCAACCTGGTCCGGTAAAGTTGATCCGGAATGCCTTCTTCAGGTTGGTTCGGTAGTGGAAGATGGAGATAGTCAAGAGAGTGCTGGTCCGGTGGTGAGATGGAAGAGGCTTGGTCTGGCAGTAGTTGGGAGCCATGTTGGTTCGGTGTGGAGTTGGCTCGGTGGGTTGGTTGGTCCGGTAGTTGGTTGGTCCGGTAGTTGTTGGAGTGGAGGTGGTTCGGCATGCAGGGGAGATGGGATTGGACCGGTGTTGGGTGGTTCGGCATGTAGGATTGGTCTTAGTGATGATTCGGTGCGAGGCGAAGCCTGGTTTGGTGTTGGATGGTTCGGCATGCAGGGTTGGTCTTAGGGATGATTCGGCGCGAGGCGAAGCCTGGTTCGGTGTTGGATGGTGGTGAGGTTTCGCCCAACATTTGCCCCCCAAAGTGGGGCACATGCTGTATGTGTCGCACTTTGTTTCGGCTGTTTCCATTCGGTCCCTGAGTGCCGAACCATTTGGTTCGGTATCCTATATCTGCCTATAAATAGGGTCTACACCCCTTCATTACTCCTTACTGAATTGAGAGAACCGAGCCAGATTTCTGCCGAATCAACTTATATTGCTGAAACCTTTTGACAACCGGACCAGGTAATTGCCGGATGATTCCTATGTTTTTAAACTACCGAATGTTATTGGGAGTGCGAACGCCGAATGTCCTTGGTGATGCTGATTACCGAATGAACTTAATGCCGAATGTGTACTGCGGAATGAGTTCTGGGCTGTATTACCGAATGAGATTGGGAATTCTGAGTGTTGAATGAGTCCCTTGCCGAATGGACTTTTATACTTGAACTATTAGTGAAACTCTAGATTTATATATGCTGGCTTGCTTTATACACTTGTTTGCTTATATCTCTGTACTTCTTGTACTAACAACACGTCTTTCGCTTTTGTGTATGCAGATAAAATGTCTCAAAAAGTGGAAACCCGATCCGATAAACGAAAGTCCAAGGACAGAGCAAAGTCCTCCATAGTGCCCCCAGTTCGGGTCGAACGTCCTGGGCCTGCTCCGCGATCGCTAGTAGATGGGTATGGCCCCCAGGAGCTCTTGAATTCTCCGCCTGACTGCTTCCCTAGCTCCCTCAGGGAGGAGCAGCTTGATGTCATCTCTCGTTCCTTTGGGATTGACAGGGCTAGCATGCTATTGCCGGGAGATGGAGTGATGCCGTATAATCCCCCCGAAGGATATTTTGCATACAGTAGGTACCACAACATGTGTGGGGCCATTCCTCCCATTAATACCTGGATAGTCAGCTTCATTACTTATTTGAAGGTGGCTCCTTTCCAGCTTCAGCCCAATTCCTACGCCATCTTGGTGTGCTTATACATTATTTTTCAGAGAAGGTACGGGCGCCCCCTTCCAACCGGGAGATCTGGTATCTATATAACTTGAGGGGTTACAAGAAGGGATCTCCGTACGTTAGCTTGGAAGCGGCTGTTCCTTTCAAACCAGTCCTGGACCTATACTCAAAGTTCACCATGTTTAAGAAAAAATGGTTTTTTATCAGGGACGATTCTGTCTCCTTCCGCCTCTTCACATCCGGCTGTAAGTTGAACTTTATTTACAGTTTCTTTGTTCCGACTGCAGTGCTCCTTCTGATATGCTTCTATTTCTTGCTAGCGACAGGTGGCTTTGCAGTTGTAGAGAGTGATTCCCTGGTCCAGATGGCTGCGGAAATAAAGGCCATTTCGGGACGGGACAAGTCGGCTTCTTTCCTGATCAGGAATGCTACTCTCCTGGAGCACAACTTGATCCTGCCGCACCAATCCGTGGTTAAGCAGAGGGACACAGCTGAGGAGAAGGCTGCCAAAGCCAAGGAAGGGGCCACGGTGAAGAGTGGCAAGAGGGCACCTTTTACAAAGCCTCCCGTTGTTGGGGGCAAGAAGCTCAAGAAGTCCGACGGTCCCTCTCCTAGTACTTGCCCACTTGCTCCGGGAGAGGAAGATGTAGAGGAAGATAGAGGTGAAGGTGAAGGAGGAGATGGACAGAGCGGAAGTGGCATTGGTGCCTTAACCTCCGGGCAAGCAGGAGAGATTCATGAGTGGACGGATGATGCTTTCCGTCAAGCTTTTGGGGAGTCGGAGGAAGGATCGGCTTTGGTTGAGAAGGCAAAGGGGGTTGACAAGACTGGGGCTGGAGCCGATCCATTTTCTGAGAGTTCTTCAGCTAAGGCGATTTCAGCGATTCAAGGTGAACTTTTGACTCCTGCAGACTCCATTTATGATAGGGACTTAGGAATATTTTATGGTTCGCTTCCGTCCTGGACTGAGATTCAGGACTTATTGCAGTATTCTACTCCTCCCCAGGGTTTGTATAACATACGTGCCTTCTTACTTTTTTTATCTTAACATATTTCTTGAATTGTGGATCATTGTATGTTCGTAACACTTGGTTTTTATTCCAGGAGCGGGTAAGGCAGCCAAGTCATCCGATATCCGGCACCGCCTTGAACAGTATAAGCTACTCAAAGCTTCTGCCAAACCAAAGCCTCCCACTGGCCGTCCTGCGGATGTAGTTAGATATCGCTCCCTTCTTGGGGTTATCGAGGAAGATATGCAAAAAAGGAAGAGGAGGCGTTCCTTGTTTGATTCACCACCTGGTCCTCAGCCTCCTACTCAGCCTTCCCGAGATACCACGGAGGAGACCACTTTATCCCCTCTCCGCATCCTTCCGAGAATCCTACTGTTATCCGCATAAAACGTCCCGACGTGCCTCGCAATCCCTTTGCTGGCCACCCGGATTTGGACCCAAGCTCTCAGGATATTTTATTTGACGAGGCCACGGGCGAGCATCTTCTCCCCCGCAATGCCATGGTTCGTGTTTTTGACGAGGCTAAGTCCCTAGATCTGGATCTGCTCACTACTCGGATAGCTGCTATGGGGGACGAAGCCAAGGCCAACATTGACCGGGTCGCGGAGGAGGTCAAGAAGTTAATGGAACATCACGCCCTATTGGCCAAGGCCGGGGAGGAGATAGGGAGTGCCAATATAAGGTTGCGGTTAGTGGTTGCTGATTAGGCCAAACAACTTGACGACCAGGCTATTCAGATTTCGCAGCATGAAGCCGACTCCCAACGACTGAAGAAGGCCATGGAAGAGGCTAGCAGAGCTGAGTTGCGGAAAATGGAGGCCGCTTGCAAGAAACGCATTGACATGGCCATTACCACGGTTGATGAGGTTAGGAGGGCGGATCTCGAGCGGGTTGAAGAGATATCTGGGAGGCTTGAAGCTGCAGAACTAGCTCAAGCCAAGTTGAAAGAAGAGATGGAGGAGATGAGGAGATCCCTCCAGGCTGAGTGCTCGAGATACCCGCGGGAGAGGGATGCTGCTGCCACTAAGTTGCAAATTTCCGAGGCCCGGGTGAAGAGGTTTGAAGAGGATGAGGGGATGATGGACGGTATGCTGCAGGACATGTACTTCCGCACTTGGAAGGAGGGCAGCTTATCCTGGATGGATGACCATCCCCGGGTTATGGCCAAGGTATATCTTCGGGCTTTAGAGGAGGCCAGGGTTGATGCGGGGAAGGAAGGTGGAGCGGCCTTTAGTCTGGATGTAGTCACCGCTCAGTTTTCGAAGGAGGAACAGGCAGCGTTGAAGGAGGGAATGCGGCTGCTTGCTGCGGAGGAAGCGGGTGTGCAATTGGAGGATGAGGATCAAGCGGCGGGCGCTGTTGAGTCTCTCTTCTCTTTCTCTTTTCTTTTTACATTTTCATAACTTGATCGTTTACTGTTTGTTTAGTGAATTCCTCTTCTAAATTGGACAGGTGGGACTTCCGATCAACATGCTGGGAGCTCCGATCCTGCGGCTAAGTAGGCTTGGAGAGTTGGTAGGATGAGGGCGAAGCGTGGACGCAGCCGGTTCCTTGTCCGGATTCGGCCACCTTTTGATTTTCTTTTATCGCTGTTTATGTTAGTCCAAAACATTGATGTGACTGTAATAATATTGTTTGTGGTGAATGACTTTATGTAATTTCATAACATAAGCTGATTACTTTATGTTGGAGTGTTATCGCTATTTTGTTGTGCTGTGTAAGTGATGTAACTATGCATGTTACTAGTGACTTGACTGTGCTTGATGCCAAGTTTTTTGCTTAAAGTATAATTTTCTCATTTTGCAACGTAAATGTGATGCGTGAATATGAACTGCAACTATGCATTAATGTATAAAAGTAGAAGGTACCGCCCTTCATGTTTCGGCTGTGGACGGCAACTTCGTGCGTCCTGTAAGACTAAGCACGGAATGCTATTGAGTGTCTCGTCATCCGATTGTAAGTTTCTTTCCCATTAGTGAACGTTCCCTATTTCATGTCCTGTACTTTCAAGCACCGTTACGGAGAATAGGAGAAAAGTTTTAAATGAAATTGAAATATAGGAAAAGTAAAACTTCCAGTCACGGAAGGCCGTCGATGTGCTTAAGTTCGTGGCAAACGGGTTTTGTAGTCACTTTCCCTAGCTGTGGGTCTTGGAGACATTTGTCACCCATCTTACGCCTCTCGGGGAGTTTTCTTTTTTACCACAGCCGTACTTAAGACACATCGGAGGCGATCGCGCACAGTAATCGCGGGTATTATTCGATTTACTGTGGCCGGCTAGCGTGGGGGCCGATCGTCAACTGTGAACTGCCCCTGGCTGGCCACACCTTATGTTGGTGCTTATGATCGGCTCACAGTTGCCGGCGAGCCGAATCGCTGTAATGAGCTGCCATGGCATAATCGGCCTTCTCGGTGGCTTATACTCGGCTTATTACAGTCGGCTTTAAGGGTCGAGGCAAACAATGAGTTAACTCGCGGTAGAGGGATACCGTAGCAAAGTGTCTCATTGGCGAGGGCATAAGATCGTAGCGTACCTGTTAGATTTTGTCCAGGTGGAGTTGTGTCGTGAAGCTCTGAATTGAAATGTCATCTGCAAAGGATTTTGTTCAACAGCAAAGGATAAAGCTTAACAAGTAGCCAAGATATAAAGGAACAAGTTAATAAGATCCAAGTTTTTTAAAGTGGTTCGGCACGAAAATGCCTACGTCCACTGATTCTCTTTGTTAATTCACTTCATATGGGCAATACAAGTTAAGAAAAGTATCGATGGAGGTGTCGGATGTTCCATGCCCTCTGGAACACCTCTTCGTCCACTGTTGACAAAATATAAGCTCCGTTGTGGAGATCTTTATGAATTACGTATGGTCCGTCCCAGATGGGGTCCAGTGCCCCGGGTCGCGGAAAGATTCGCTTGAGGACAAGATCTCCTTCTTGTAAGCTGCGATGTTTGACTTTGGAGTTGTATAGTGCTGCCACTTTTTGTTTGTGAGCTGCTGCTTTGAGTGCTGCGTCATTTCTTCTCTCCTCAATCAGATCCAAAGACATGAGGAGGAGCTCTTCGTTCTCTTTTGGGTTGTACTGGATCCTACGGTGAGAGGGTACTATAGTTTCAACTGGGAGCATAGCCTCCGATCCGTATGCCAAAGAGAATGGAGTATGCCCTGTTGAAGTTCTGTAAGATGTGCGATAGGCCCAAAGTGCCGTAGGAAGTTCGTCCACCCAAGCGCCTTTCGACTTTTCAAGTTTCTTCTTGATTAAGGTTTTGAGGATCTTGTTGACAGCTTCGACTTGGCCGTTTGCCTGGGGATAAGCCACGGATGAGAATATTTTGTGAATCCCGTGCTCTTGGCACCAGTTGGCGAATTCTTCGCTGTCAAATTGAAGTCCGTTGTCTGATATGATCTTGAGTGGGACTCCGTACCTGCACAGAATATTTTTGATCAAGAAGTTGATAACTTTTGTCGAAGATATTTTATTTAGAGGTTCCGCCTCCACCCATTTGGTGAAATAGTCAACTGCCACTATAGCATATTTGGCTCCGCCTCAGCCCGTTGGCAGTTCGCCAATCAAGTCAATTCCCCATACTGCAAAGGCCCAAGGGCTGATCATTTGAGTAATCTCATTTGTGGGTAGCCGAGGAATCTTGGCAAATTTCTGACATCTGTCGCATCTCTTGACGAAGTCCAAGGCATCTTTGTTTAAAGTGGGCCAGAAATACCCATATCGGAGTATCTTTTTTGCTAGGGTCTACCCTCCGGTGTGGTCTCCACAACTTCCCTGATGGATATTGGATAGAATTTCCCTGGCTTCTCTTCCTGCAACGCACCTCAATAAGGGGTTAGAGAAGCCGCGCCGATAGAGAATGCCTTCTTGCATTGTGTAGCGGGAGGCTTTCCTTTGAATTTTCTTAATTTCATTTCGCCCGTCGGGTAGGGTGCCATTTTGTAAGTATTCTCAGATAGGGGTCATCCATGTTTCTTCTTCGGTTGCAGCTATCAGATTTACTTGCTCGAAACTCGGGGTTAGTAGCCTTGAGACAGTTATCGTTCCAGAAGTGGTATCATCTCCCACGCTAGCTTGCTTTGCCATCTCGTCGGCCTCTTGATTTTCTTCTTGAGCAATGTGTTTGATCGAGTAGTGATCCAATTGATTGAGCAGTCGCTTGGTCTTTTTCAGATATGTCGTGAGCCGCTCTCCTCGAGTCTGGAACTCCCCTAGTATTTGATTTACGATGAGTTGTGAATCACTATGAAGACATAAGGAACTGACTCCGATCTCCAGGGCGAGCTCTAATCCGGCTATTACTGCTTCATATTCGGCATCATTGTTGGTGGCAGCGAATTCTAGCCTTAGTGCATAACGCAGCTTTCTTCCCCTGGGAGTGATGATCACAACGCCTGCCCCCGAGCCTTGTTCGTTCGACGCTCCATCTACGAAGAGATTCCACTTGATATCTTCTGCTATTTCAGATTGGTCCCAGCCTTCGTTGATAGTGAATTCGGCGATGAAATCGGCTATGGCTTGTCCCTTGATGGCAGTGCGAGGATGGTAGGTGATATCATATTAGCTTAGCTCGATGCACCACTTGAGCAGTCGCCCAGAGGTGTCGGGACGATGGAGCACTTGCCTCAATGGTTGATCGGTTAGGACTCTGATGGGATGAGATTGGAAATAGTGTCATAGCTTCCTTGATGTGATTAGTAAACAGTATGTCAGTTTCTCGAGTTTGGGATACCGGGCTTCTGCTCCCGTGAACCTTTTGCTTATGAAGTACACTGGCCGTTGTGTGCGGTTTTCTTCTCTTACCAAAGCGGCGCTTAGAGCATTGGATGACACAGCAAGATATAGGTATAGTTCTTCGCCTTCATTCGGATTCGAGAGTACTGGTGGCCGTTGGAGGTGCTCGATTAGGTTAAGGAAAGCTGTTGAACACTCATCGGTCCATTCGAATTTTCCTTTGTCTTTCTTCAGGGCTTCGAAGAAAGGAATGCATTTGTCAGTTGCTTTAGAGATGAACCGGCTTAGGGCGGCCACCTTCCCATTTAGGCTTTGCATTTCTTTCCGAGTGGATGGTATTTTGATATCTTGCAAGGCTCGGACTTGTTCGGGATTTGCTTCGATCCCTCTGGCATGGACGATGAATCCCAAGAACTTTCCTGATGACACTCCGAAGGAGCACTTTAGAGGATTCAGCTTCATTCCATATTGGCGGAGTACTTGGAACATCTCGTCCAGGTGGCTTACATGATCGTTGGCTTTTCTTGATTTAACCAGCATGTCATCCACATAGACCTCCATAGTTCGTCCCATCAATTCCGCAAACATCTTGTTGACGAGGCGCTGATAAGTAGCTCCGGCGTTTTTAAGTCTAAATGGCATTACCTTGTAGCAGTACAATCCTCGGTAAGTGATGAAGCTAGTGTGGTCTTGATCGGGGGCGTATATAGGGATCTGGTTATATCCTGAGTATGCGTCCATAAAGGATAAGAGTTCGTGTCCGGCAGTGCTGTCCACAAGTTGGTCGATTCGGGGGAGTGGGAAGCAGTCTTTCGGGCAAGCGTCATTTAAGTTGGAGAAATCGATGCACGTTCGCCACTTCCCATTAGCTTTCTTTACCAGTACCGGGTTGGCGATCCATTCCGGGTAGATGGCTTCACGTATGAAGTCATTGACAAGTAAGTTCTTTACTTCTTCCTCGAGGGCTGCTGATCGTTCCGTCCCCATACTTCTCTTCTTCTGCTTTACCGGCACCTTGGTAGGATCAATGTTCAGTGCGTGGCATGCTATGTCCGGGGAGATTCCAGTCATATCAGCGTGTGTCCATGCAAATACATCCATGTTGTGGCGAAGAAAATCAATGAGTTGATTCTTTAATTCTCTTTTTAACTGAGATCCGACTCTCAGCAGTTTACTTGGGTCGCATTTGTCTACAGATACGAATTCCATAGCCTCTGCAGGCTCGGCGGTGGCCTCCTCCTCTTTGTCCCTTGGGTCTAATTCATTGAAAGGGTCACTGGTATACCGAAGAGGAGGGGCTTTCTTTAGTTGCTATGATTCCAAGCTATTCATGCAGAGAATAGTCTCTGCATTTTTCCCTTTATCTCTCCTGCGATTATTGCGAAGTTCGGTTACATAGCAGTCCCGAGCGGCGTCTTGATCCCCTTCTACTTCTCCCACTCCATTATCCGTTGGGAACTTCATCTTCAGGCACCATGGGGCAAGGACAATTTGGAAGTCGGACAAGGCTGGTCTTCCTAAAAAGGCATTGTAGGCCGAGTGGTTGTCTATTAGCACGAATGTTTGTTTCCGAACGGCGGAGCGGGGATGACTTCCCAATTCAACAAAGAGATCCAATTGTTCGAGGGGCATCTTTGCTTCTCCAGTGAAACCGTGTAGTGGTTTGTTGCAGGGGGATACATCCTTCATTGACAGCTTTATTTTGTCGAAAGCATGCTTGAATAGGATATTTACTGAACTTCTAATGTCTATTAAAATTCGAAAAACTTTGGCTGGACCGAACCAGGCAGAGATGACCATAGGGTCCATGTGTGGGTACTGCCTTCCTTCTAGGTCGCGCCCACTGAATGTGATGTCATTATTTTCCTTCCGCTTAGGGTGGCGTTCTTCCATAACAGAATTGACGCAGTCTTCCTCGCTTCTGAGTGAGTTTCCATATCTTTCCATTTCTGCCCAGCTCTTGTCGGCGATGTGTGGCCCTCCTGATATTGTATGGACCACTATCTTCTCTTGGCTAGAGCCGCTGGTGTTGCGATTTCCTCCGCCTGTCTCTGGGTGGAGCTGCCCTGGGTTTTCCTTGGCCGGAGCTGGGGTCCTGTCCTGTCCCTTCACATAGCATTCTAATCTCTTTCTCCTGATGTGTTCTTCAATTAGGTCTCGGAGATGGCGGCATTCATTGGTATCGTGCCCATGAGACTCGTGGAAACGGCAGAATTTTCCGGACTGGATTGCGCGATCTGACTCTTTCTTGTACGAGGGGAGCTTATATGTAAGTTCGTCCTGGGTGGCCAGGAAGATATTCTCGACTGTTTCATTCAAGGGAGTGTAAGCGTCAAATCTCGGTCCTGGTCGGTACAAGCGCTTTTCTCCCTTCTTGCCCCTTGCATTGTCTCTGGAGTCGTTTCCCCGAATGTCCTTCGTTGCGGCGGGGGCGTTTCCATGAGCTGTCTTAGTCTGTGGTCCTGTCTACCTTTCAGTGGCAGCCTCTTCGAGTCTCATGTACTTTCCAGCTTCATGGAAGAAATCAGGCAAGGTAGCTGGTTTTTCTTTAGTTAGTCTTCTATCAAACTTGATATCTGGGTGCACACCACTACAGAGGGCCATTAGGGTGAGTTTCTCGTCGGCATCTTGAACTGCTGCCGCTGCGGCATTGAACTGGGTTAGGTATTGCTGCAGTGTCTCTCCGGATTTCTGTTTGACAGTAGATAGAAAATAAGCATCCTTGGGTTGTTCCACATGAATGCGAAACTGGCTAATGAACTTTTCTTTCAACATCTCCCATGAGCTGATGGACCCTTGAGGTAGGTGGCAGAACCAGGAGATAGCTAGATCTGCCAAGAAAAGTGGGAAGCATTTACATAACACTCCCTCTGTTGCTCCGCTCATGAGCATATGCTGGGTGTATCTCTGTAAGTGCACGATGGGGTCAGAGGTTCCCTTGTAAGGTTCCATTGTCGGCATTTTCCATTCTCGAGGGGTGATGGCGGTTTCGATGTCGCGGGTGAAAGGGCTGGTTACCCTAGCGCCTATCCTTCGATCCATTTGCTCCCGTCGGACGCATTCCCTGAATAATCGTGCCATTCTTTCATCAGAATTTGGAGCGGACAAAAATGAGCTTGGTTCTTCCCTGCGAGATCGATCTCGTCCTGATGACCTATAGGGATGGTATAGTCTATCACTTCTGACGTTATCCAGTGGCTGTCTTTGGCTGCTCGGATGCATGCTAGGACCAGCTACAGTTGCCCCCTGCCTTGATCTTCCCCTGTGGGGTTCTGATTCGAGCATTTCCATGGGGTCAACTTCGGGCTGGGTTCTAGCTCGGCTCCGTTCAGCGGGGTTTCTATGATTAGGCGGCATGACTGGCTCAGCTACATCCGACCCTCACCTGGTGCCTCCCCCATTGGGTTCGGTTCCAAGCGCTTCCTCGAGTCGGAGTTCGGGCTGAGTCCGGGCGCGGCCCCTATCATTGTTGTTCCTGTTGATAGCTTCTTCGAATAGGGAAGACCTTTGTTGTCTCTGAGATCCTCCAGATTGAGACTCACCCCATGATTCAGTATTGCGGTTGGATTCTTCGGCATCCCTCAAACATGAGTTGATTCACCAAAGCTTCTTGTTGGGATGCGAAGCGGTTAGTCACTTCAACCACAACTCTGTCTAAGTCTGCCCTTGTGATTGCTGTCGGTTGTTCCGCGGCAGGGGCTGTCGGAATTGCCTGATCTACATTTGGCACTGCTGTCGTAGTGGGATGGTTCTCTTGATCTGGATCCACTGGATCTGGAGCGCTGCTGGTTGCAACGTTCTTTCCCTTGTTGGCGTCTTTTCTCGGCCTGAAAGTCATGTTTCCTAGGCAATGAAGGGTGCTACTGGGAAAGAAGGTTGAATGAGGGAAGCTGAAGCTTCGAGTTCCAAGGTTCTCAGTGAAAGCACCAAAAATATTTGCGCAAAAAATGGGCAAACACCTCCAATCCGTATAATTTAGTTGATTTTATGTGGTTTTTAATGATTTGGGTGACTTATGCAAATATGTAAAAAGCAGGGACTGAACTGTAAAAGACACACAGATTTATAGTGGTTCGGCCAGAACGTGCCTACGTCCACTTTATATGTTATTATCCTTTTTCTTTCAGACTACAAGTACAAAGCTTTAAGTACAAGTATAAGAAAGTTGTTTGAAAGTTCCTTCCTTGCTTGAGCTCTCAAACTTATCCCCCATTGTTGTACCCCTGACCCTCTATTTATAGAGTGAGGCTGGGGGCAGGGGTCTTGGATGTATATAGCCGCTGACGGGCCTGGACTGCTGCAACCTGGTCCGGTAAAGTTGATCCGGAATGCCTTCTTCAGGTTGGTTCGGTAGTGGAAGATGGAGATGGTCAGGAGAGTGCTGGTCCGGTGGTGAGATGGAAGAGGCTTGGTCTGGCAGTAGTTGGGAACCATGTTGGTTCGGTGCTGGACCGGTGTTGGGTGGTTCGGCATGTAGGATTGGTCTTAGGGATGATTCGGCGCGAGGCGAAGCCTGGTTCGGTGTTGGATGGTTCGGCATGCAGGGTTGTCTTAGGGATGATTCGGCGCGAGGCGAAGCCTGGTTCGGTGTTGGATGGTGGTGAGGTTTCGCCCAACAGGATTGTAGAAGGATTATGGGGTTTGGTAGTGGAGTTGATGGTTGCAGTAGTGGCTTAGGAGGAAGCTAGTGTAGTGTAGAGAAGAAGGTGCAATGTAGAAGTGTGATTATGGAGTAGATGAGAGTAACAATGTAGGCTCTATGGTTAAAGGTTGGAGATGATGGTTATACAAGGAAAACAAGGTGGGAGTGAGGTGCAGTGAGGTTGTGTAGTTCTGATGAGGTGGGGATGATGATAGTGATGTGAAGTTTTGAGGAGATTCAAGTTGTTTGGTGAAGTGTTGGTTTTGATGTACAATTGTAAGAAGATGGTGGTTTGATGGTGTATGCTATTGAGGATTGCGTGGAGTTGATGGTGGACTAGATTTTGCTGCAATGAGCTAGAGTAGCAATTTATTTGGCAGTGGAAAATGATACAGGAGGATAGTGTACAATGAACAAAACTAAATAACACTAAATCAGCAGTGAACAAAGAAATGAACAAAACAAAGTAATCGTACAGAAGCAACAATAAGTAGAGCATAGAAATGAACAGAGATCGGTGCAACAAGATGTGAACAAAACAGAGGAAAATCACAAAACTAAACTAAGCAATTAACACAAAATTAAGCTTGTTATCCCGCTTTTTGGCAAAGCCGCGATACCAAAAGATCGATCGAAAAAGGAGCACAGTTCGTCTCAGAGATTGGTCATACTTCGTTTCGCTATGGATATCACTGAATTTTATTCGAGTCCGAATTGAGCTACAACTGATAGGACATGACAAGAAAGATCATAGGAGTCGTCGTCTCAAATTTCGAGTCAATCCGAGTTCATACGCTCAAGTTATGATCGATTCAACTTGAAGGGAAAAACACTGGTTTCGAACCCATCATGGTAGGTGTCTTCGAATCCATCATCAAACACCATACGGACCGATCACTTTCGAATCGATGGACCTCGAACCCATCAGAGTGCTTCGGTTCGACTCCATCAACTTCGAATCCATCTAGTTCGTATCGGTGGGCCTTATGACCATGGGGAGGTTGCAAAGCTCGTATCCATCAGGGAAACACAAGTTCGTATCCATCAAGCATCGGTCACTCGACTCCACCAATAAATCCTTGTTCGAACCCATCATTGGAGCCTTGTTCGAACCCCTCAATGAACCTTCGTTCGAATCCACTGAGTCAACTAGCCACGATGACGTGTCATCCATCGGTTCGAATGCGTCGAGATACATAGAGTCGAAGCGGTCAACTCGGAGTGAAGACCGGATCGGTTCGAAGTTTGCGCTCCATGTCACCACGAAGGCGCGTGCCACCATCGATTCGAAACCATCGATTCGAATGGATGGTTTCGAACCAAACAGCCATGCAATGAATCCCATCTCGAATCCATCATATCTCTCAATCCACTGATCCAAATGCCACGAAATTTTCACAAAAGCTTGCATTCATGTCGAAGAATGTCCACACCAAATTTCACCTCGATTGGATGAATTCTTGATCGATTCGAATCGATGCCAAAGTGGACCCAAATTTCCTGAGGCTGGGCGTGTGGGCCCCCTCACGTGCCAGAAGTGGTCTCCGGAGTTTTCAGCGAAATATCAACAAGCTACGCCTGTAAATAGAGCCCCAGAGCCAACAGAAAAATGATCTTTCGACTCTCAAGCGCCCAGACTCTGCCGGAACGAGATCTTCATCATCCTACATCATATACTTGCTGCTGATTTCGAATTTTCAGTTGTAACTTGCTGTTGCTTGCTGTAATCGCTTGTAAACGTTGAAAGAGAATCAATAAAGTTGCTAAAACTTCACAGTGGACGTAGGTAACGAGCCGAACCACTATAAATCGCTTGCCTTTTCTTTATTTTACTGTTATTTGGAGTTTTTGTTGGATAATCCCCATTTTCAATTCATATTCTTCATTTATTATCTCTTCAAAAGACTTCCAAAGAGTGTTGTGCCCAATTTTGGTACAAACACTTGGATGCTTTCACTGAGAAAACCCAGTTTTTCTCCTGCTCCTTGGATCTATCGCCGATACCGGATTGCATAAACCTAAGGGAGAGATCCAGATTTCAGTTTCAGATTCCTTCCATTCTATTCAGATTTGCCAAAGTCTAGGGAAGGAGTTCACTATCTAAAATGGTTAGCACAAGAACCGCATCTGCCGCTGGTCAAGAAGGTCGGGATAGACAAAATCCCGCGCAACTACCTCCACCTAACCAAGATGATACCGGGCATTCCGACCCATCAGGTCCGGTTACCAGGCAAGAGTTCCAGACATTGCTCCAAAAACTAACTCAAAGTCGGCAACAGCTGGCTGAGCAGTTGCGCGTCAACACTGAGTTAGCCAACCAACTAGATCGCCAAGGGCGTAGAAGATCCAGGAGGGATCATACGTCTCGTTCCTCCATGAAAAGTTCTGCTTCATCCGACTACAATCACAGATCCACCCGACCTAGGCTAGAGGGAAATTATGCACAGGCCGTTGACCACCAGCCAGCATTGACCGTGGGACAGATAAGAGTCGGCCCATCCGCTAGTTTTCATACAGGGCCCTCATCCCGAGGAGGCGCTGTTCCGCAACATACCGCGGATAACCATGCCGCCACCACTGCGGTTGACATAGGAGTTGATACCCGAAATCACTCCAACCAGAATTACCACCAGCAGGAACGAGCACCAAAACCTATGTCCCGGAAGACATCGTGCCAAGGAGGCGATATACGGATCGTCGATAGCGCCCGATCCCAACTCGCACTGTAGAACCCGACCACACTTTGGCTCACCACCCTCAGAATGTAGCAACGCCAGACCTCTCAGCCATGGTACGCCAAATGATTCGCGAGAGTCAGGGCTTAACAAATGACGATTGGGGAATCTCCCGAAGTCATACTCCGTTCACCGATGACATATTATATGCTGAACCTCCTCGGCGATTCAGGATGCCAACCCTGCCCATGTATGAAGGGAATTCTGACCCAAATCAACATATTTTGAAATATGAATGGTCGATGACTGCTGCGAGAGCTGATGATGTAGTAAAATGCCGTAGTTTTCCCATTTCCTTAGGGGGAATTGCGACGATGTGGTTTACACGACTACCGCCACGATCTATTTCTTCATTTGATCAGTTAGCTACCAAATTTGTTGAGCAGTTTCGTATGCATATTGCCAGACCTAAAGATGTTAATACCTTATCAAGTGTTACTAAAGCTCCCGGAGAGACACTTAGACGATATTTGGAGAGGTTCAATGCTACATGCGCAGAGATCACCAACCCCAATGATAATTCTATCTTGATGGCTTTGACTAAAGGAATCGACCCTGATTCCGAGTTTGGAAATTGGTTGGCTGGAAAGCCTCTCGCATCGTTGGACCGTTTCTATTCAAAAGCCGCTCAATTCTTGAGGCGAGAGGATGCGAAACAATCTAGAAAGCAGCACGATGCAAGGCCCAGCAGTGAAGGGATTCAGAGTAATGTTGCGGTTAAACAGTCTGGCGAAATTTCAGGAAAAGTCCAGTTGAATATTCAAAATAAACAGACTCAACAACCGAGAAACGGTGATAAACGGAGCAAGAAGCAAGACCAGAATCGTGGTCCGAGGCATAGGACCGCAATGTTTGACAGTTATACACCACTTAACACGTCACTGGAAAACGTATACCTACAGACTTGTAATACTATGCAATACAAGAAGCCTGCTCCGAAGCCTTCGTCGGAGAGGCAGATTCAAACAGGAAAATTCTGTAGGTTTCATGAAAGTTATGGACATAACACCAATGAGTGTAGGCGTTTGCAAGACCTCATTGAAAAGTTGATCAGAGAGAGAAAGTTGGATTAGTTTGTTCGGGCGCCGCAGTCTGGTGGGGCTGGCCCATCCAATCAAAATCATACGCAGAATCAGGAAAGGCAGGGTGAACTCGCTCGTACGGGCGGGAGTTTGGTTATCAATACAGTAAGTGGTGGTCCCTATCCGGCAGACAGAAGCTGGGGGGAAATGGAGTCGTATGCCAGCTCGATCAGGCATGCGGACTTTGAGTGTTGTAGCAATTCTGAAGACGGGGCTCCGGCTAAACAACAGAAGACGATGACCGACGACATCGTGTTTAGAAGTCGAGACGCCGATAGAGTCGAAGCCCCCACAATCGACCCACTAGTTATATCCGCTCAAGTTGGTCCTGCTTGGATGAAGAGGATCTTGGTAGACAGTGGGAGTTCTGTGAACATACTGTTTAAAAGAGCATATGATTTAATGAAGATGGAAGCTAAGGACTTAAAACCTTGTCAATCACGAGTCCACGGTTTCAACGGAAATACGATGATACCAACCGGAATGGTTGAATTGCCGGTGGAGTTGGGAGTGGGAGAATGCCGAAGAGTTCGGATGTTGCAATTTGTTGTCTTGGATATTCCTTCTCCGTATAATGCTTTCTTGGGCCGACCGGCCCTTGCTGAATTTAGGGCTGCTATTGCCCCATGGTGTTTGACCCTTAAGTTTGATCGCGGGATAGGGGTTGTACAAGGAGATCAAGCTACGGGGAGAGCTTGTTATGTTACTGAGCTGCGGGAGGCGCAGCGAAAAGAAAAAGGAAAGGGCGTAGAGGAATCTCTCTGCGTCCGTTTCACCGACAATTGACAATTAACGCCTGGGCCTCAGCCCGGGCACCACGGCCAATTCCAAAAGGATCTAGACCCCAGAGACAATGAGAATAAAGATGAATCTAGAGAATGTCAGGCTTCCCCAGCTGAATTAACAATTGACGTTCCGATCAGTGATAACGATGATTCAAAGATGTTAAAAATTGGGTCTCAGTTGAGCCTGCGAGCACAACGGGAATTGGTCGAATTTCTCCAAGCAAATCTGGACGTATTTGCTTGGACGCATTCTGATATGTGTGGGATCTCGCCAGACATTGCGAGCCACACCCTAAATATTGACCCACGGTTTGTCCCGGTCAAGCAAAAAAGGCGTGGTATGGATCCAGAGAGATCTGCCGCCCTGAAGGAAGAGGTCGATAAATTGAAATCAAATGGGTTCATTAGAGACGCTTTATACCCGGAGTGGGTATCCAACCCTATACTTGTCCGGAAACCAAATGAAAAATGGAGGACGTGTATTGATTATTCTGACTTAAATAAAGCTTGTCCGAAAGACAGCTTTCCGCTCCCCCGAATTGATCAACTTGTGGGTTCAACAGCCGGACACGAATTGCTATCATTCATGGATGCTTACTCTGGCTATAACCAAATACCCGTGCATGTGCCCGACCAAGAGCATACGAGCTTCGTAATTGATCTGGGACTATACTGCTACAATGTCATGCCCTTCGGATTGAAAAACGCCGGAGCAACTTACCAACGATTGGTTAACCGGATGTTCGCTGACCAGATCGGAAAAACAATGGAGGTTTATGTGGACGACATGTTGGTGAAATCATGGTACTCTACTGATCACGTTAAAGATTTGGATTCGATGTTCAATACCCTTCGAAGATACGGGATGAAGCTCAACCCGCTTAAGTGTCATTTTGGAGTCGCATCCAGAAAATTCCTTGGGTTCATCGTTAACGCCAGAGGAATGGAAGCCAACCCCGAAAAGATCTGGGCCAACAGAAATTTACAAACCCCGAGAACCATAAAGCAAGTCCAGAGTCTCAATGGAAAGGTGGCGGCACTGAGTAGGTTCATTTCAAAGTCCACTGATAAATGCATCCCATTCTTCGATTTGATCCGAAAAGGGAAGCGGAACTTCAAATGGACCTCGGAGTGCGAAGACGCATTCAAGTCATTGGTCCAACATCTTTCCACACCGTCGATCCTTTCAAAGCCGATCAACCACGAACAGTTGTATCTTTACTTGGCGGTATCAGAAAACGCGATCAGTGCTGCCCTGGTTCGGGAAGAAGACCGAGTGCAGAAACCGGTCTACTATGTTAGTAAACGACTCACCGGAGCTGAGAGAAACTATCCGAAGCTGGATAAATTAGCCTACTGCCTAGTCATTGCCTCGAGGAAGCTCCGTCCATACTTTCAGGCTCATCCCATTACTATATACACCGATCAGCCGTTACGACAGGTCCTCACACGGCCTGAGACGTCTGGTAGATTACTCAAATGGAACATCGAACTTAGTCAATTCGATATTACTTACACTCCAAGGAGAGCTATTCACGGTCAAGTCCTAGCAGATTTTATAGCAGAGTTCACTGTCCCTGAAGACTTACCTGAGACCAGCAAATATCCTGAGTATATCTGGAAGCTACACACTGACGGTGCATCCAACGATCGGTGCTCGGGCGCTGGGGTAATACTTGAAACCCTCGAGGGCCGATCCATATGTTATGCTTTATGGTTCGAGTTCCATGCAACCAATAATGAAGCCGAATACGAAGCTCTACTTGCTGGTCTAAAGCTGGCCCGCGATCTGAAAATTACCGCGGTGGAAATTTACTGTGATTCCCAACTAATCGTATGTCAGGTCCGTGGAGAATATCAGGCTAAGGATCGAAGATTAGCTGCTTACCTAACTCGAGTCCAGGAGGTTCTTGATCAGTTTGATTATTATGCCATTTTCTACATTGCCCGGGAGCATAATCAGAAGGCCGATTCATTGGCAAAGTTAGCAAGTACAGGCGAAGCTCAACAGTTGGTGCTCGTTCCCATTGAAACTCTGTCTTCTCCGAGCATTGGTCAGATGGAAACTGGTTGCACATTTGAGGCTACTACCAGGAGGGAATCGTGGATGACCCCCTACCGAGATTACATTGAGCATGGCATAC
The DNA here is from genome assembly GCA_030765085.1 of Allium cepa. NCBI lineage: Eukaryota > Viridiplantae > Streptophyta > Magnoliopsida > Asparagales > Amaryllidaceae > Allium > Allium cepa. The sequence continues at coordinate 19,531,532 of CM060941.1, forward strand.
TACCCGAGCGTCGAAGTGAGAGAAGACAAATTCTTCGAAAAGCTTCGCAATTCGCCATTCAGAATGGAGTTATGTATCGAAGGGGATATTCTATTCCTCTTCTCCGGTGTATCGCACACGACGAAATCAAACGAGTGTTACACGATGTGCACGAGGGTGAATGTGGCGATCACATTGGGGGACAAGCACTTGCCAAGAAAATACTCCGATATGGATATTATTGGCCTACCATAAATCGCGACACCATGGACTATGCCAAAAAATGTGATAAATGCCAAAAACACGTTCGGATTCCAAGAGCCCCGCCTACTGAGATAACCCAAATGGTCAGTCCATGGCCATTTGCAATATGGGGGATTGATATAATTGGTACATTGCCTTTGGCCAAAGGTGGCGCGAAGTATGCCATCGTCGCAGTCGATTACTTCACAAAATGGGCGGAAGCCGAACCTCTTGCAACAATCATGACAAAGAAAGTTATCAACTTTGTAGTACGCAATATCATCTGTCGATTCGGTCTCCCGCATACTATTATCACCGATAACGGAGCCCAATTTGACAGCGCTGAATTCAAGAATTTCTATCTGCGATTCCATATCCATAAGAAATTCTCCGCAGTTGCACACCCACAAGTGAATGGCCAAGTCGAAGCCGTAAATAAAGTCATCAAATCTATTTTGAAGAAACGACTGGAAAAGGCCGGGGGCAAGTGGGTTGATGAACTTCCTATGGCCTTATGGGCTTATCAGACGACTCACAAAACTGCAACAGGACACACTCCATTTTCTCTATCTTATGGCTCTGAAGCCGTTATTCCGGTCGAAATGGAAGTTCATTCTCATCGTGTGACATATTATAATCCGAAAATGAATGCTATACTACTTGCCGAATCCCTAGATCTGCTCGATGAGAGGCGCGAAGAGGCTGATTTAAGGGCAGCCGCATATCGAAGTCGAGTCGCCCGAATGTACAATGCCAAGGTCCGACCGCGGACCTTCGAACTTGGCGACCTTGTACTCAAAAGAATTTATCCGGTTCCTTCTCACATGAAGCCAAATTGGGAAGGACCGTATGTGATTTCACAAAAGCTCGGAGATGGCACATTCAAGTTATCGACCGTTGACGGTCTAACTCTGCCGAGAGCCTGGAATAGCGAGAGTCTCCGTCGCTACTATACATGACAGGCTTTATTTGTTTTAGCCCGTTACTTCCTTTGCATTTTATTTTCGCATGTTGAAACTTGGACTTGTAATAAGGCAGCTGACTTTGCCATATTTTCTTATTTCAGCAATAAAATGCCATCTCTTCAAGCCAGAGCTGTGATTTATCGAATACGCCGCAAAACATCACAATGCACGGAGAGCTAAGTTCCATCATACGGTGAGATTTAATTTAAGTAGGGAGTGACTGTGATACGACCGGTCACTCACTATGTGAAGGCCAAGGTCGGGGGCATGTCACCACGTTAATATTTAAAAGGATTGATACACGACAATCCTCACACTAACTCCGGATTCCCAGAGTGCGAACTGGAGTATAAACATTGAAATAACTCTAAGTCCCCGGAGCGCGGACTAGAGTGTAAACACTAGCTCCAACTTTCCAGAGTGTGAATTGGAGTATAAATATTCAATAACTCGTTCCCGTAGTACGAACGGACTCCAACTTCCCAGAGCGTGAATTGGAGTATAAATATTCAATAACTCGTCCCCGGAGTGCGAACGGACTCCAACTTCCCAGAGCGTGAATTGGAGTATAAATATTCAATAACTCGTTCCCGGAGTGAAAGCAGACTCCAACTTCCCAGAGTGTGAATTGGAGTATAAATATTCAATAACTCGTTCCCGGAGCGTGAACCGTGTTACAAACACTTTTATCGATCTCAAATTTTCCTAAGTCCCCAGAATGGGGACATGTGCTAAGGATTTGCAATAAATGCGATCAACTACCGAGATGCAAATGTTATTCCCCGAGACTAGGGGGCAAAAAAGCTAAGTGTTAATCACTAACCAAAGTGATACAATGTCCGAAGTTCAACTTATTCGTCGATCACAACTTGCGACCAAGATTCTCAGACTTGGCAAATAAAACGAACTTTACTTGACGGTAAAAAACACCACAAGTACACCGGACTGAAAACAAAACACTACAAACACTTAAGCGCAAAAGAAATGAGAATTGAAACAAAGAAACTGAATTTTATTTCAACTAACTAGAGACAAGGACTTACATGAAAATAAGTTCTTCCAAAAAGAATTCCTACTTGCAGGGGCCGAACCTGCATCTATACACGACCTATCTAAAAAAAACCCCGCTTAAGCGTCCCATCTACTTCTTCTTTTTGGATCTCCTTATCAGCGGTTCGTCATCGGACTCGCTAGAAACAGAGATCCGTCGTTTGGAGCGCTTCCTCTCCGGTGGTTGCTCTTCGGCTGGGAGCATAATGTCAATGTACTCCTCAGAGCTTGAATCTACGTGAAGGCTTTCCACCGGAGGAGTAGGAGGGACTGGGTCCGCAACTGAAGGTGTGATAACGCCGCCTGATGATATTACCCTTAAAGGTGCTGGGCTATGCGCCGCCGTGCTGCCACCAATACTACCACTTTGCCCCGCAGCCTCTATTTCGGCGTTGATCTCGGCCAAGATTTCCTCGTCTTGGGCTGATTGGGCCTGGCTGGGGGCAGCCGTGGTCTGCGTCACAAAATTGGAGATCGACGGAAGATCACTGATGATAAATGGCAAGTCTGTAAAAGGGTCACCCTGCTGGCCAAGCAGCTCACTCACCATTGTTCGTCAAGAGATAAGGATCTCCCCTGCGCCATCTCAATAGACACTACCGTCGTCACGACAGTCGTTTCAGTGGTGATGGCTTTTTTCCCTTGAATAGACTCGTGAGCCGAAGATGCCGGAGTAGTTTCGGTTACTGAGCAAAGAGGAGAAGGAGATATAAGAAATCACTTCAAAACAAACGCTTTAATAGAAGCACACTTGAGATATGTTCAAAGTACCTTCCTCAGTTTGACTCGTTGACGGTTGTATGACCTCAGAGACGTGCTCCCGAATGGGAGATAACCGCGGCTGTTCTGGGTCATAAGCAGGAACAGATTGTGAACCGACCACAGATACAGGCACTAACGAAGGTGGAGCGGTGATTTCAGTAACAGTAGAGTGATGCTCAACACCTGATCCCTCTCCAACCTCCAGAGATCGGCCACCAGTCATCTCCTTCTCATGAGCAATAATAGCATCATGGAGGACCTTTTTCTCATCATCTGTCAGCAGTCGGTTTTCGAGTTCAAATCGGTCGACCGATTCACCCGGACGTGCTTCCTCTTCCTCCTCAACCAATCGACCCCAAGCACTACGGAGGTGTACCGGGTAATCCTGAAGCCAGGCTAAATTTCTGTGTCTCAACACATTAGCATTGTAAGTGATGAGCAGATCTTCAATATCGGCTTCCAGCCTGGCCTATGCTTGTTGAACTTTCTCCTCAACCTCTGTCTCGACCGCCTGGACCTTGGCTACTGCCGCATCCCGTTCAGTCCGAAGCATCACGGCTTGTTCACACGCCTCCTGGGCTGCGTTGTTCGCATCATCCCTATCCTTGGCGATTTCGGCAAATTTGGACTTAAGCTCATTTAGCTCCTTCAGGGCTGCGTCCCTTTCGGCAGTGACCATGGTGTTTCGATGGCTTATATCCTCTACCGTGGCATAATGCTCACGTTTCATCCTATCCATCGTTGCTTGGGCTTCGTCGGCTTTTTGGATAGCCTCCATTTCAGATTTTCGAGAGGATTCAGCTTCAGTGTTTAGCACCTCAATAATACGGCTCTTTTGAGCTAACTCAGCCTGCAACCTCTCGATGGTCGCCCCACGCTCAAAGGCCAATGCCGACGCTTTGTCAGCCGCTTTTGACCACGCTTTGTACTGAGCATAAAAATCGTGTACATAGTCATGTACTAGCTGCTCAGCTTCCTCCGGGATCTTCTTTAAATGTGGAGGAAAGATATAGTTGTCGAAGAAGATGTTTGGAAAATCTTTCTTTAGCTGAGCAAGCTTGATTGCTCCTTCCCCTGAAATTTCCACGGGGGGCTGTTCTGTAATAGCAGTAGTTATTGTTTCGCTCCTAGAACGACGGGATTCATGCCTGGAAGATTGAGAGGACGACATGTAATGTGAAGATTCAGAGGGACGAGAGACATGAGCAGGAGGTTGTATGGGATCTCTGGGAGGAGGAGGAGTACGCGATCGAGATCGACGCTTATAACCTCTGTCTGTATCATATCTTTCTTGACCAGAATACCCAGAGCGTCCCTGGTCGTAGTCTCTGTCCCCTTCTCGTCTGCCCGAATCATAATATGAAGACTTGCGGGCCTGTCGGAGACTCCCTAACATCGAACCTCGCCTAGACATAGTATCTGCAGAACAAAATAAAATAGAATTAATCACCTTCCGAAACATGTAGTTTATAGTCAAAGGTTATGCAGTGTTGTGAAATATGTATGAATGTGCAACCCCCCGACCAACCGGATGTGTCTGCCACACCAGTGGGAAAAGACTCGCTCAAAACTAAAGTTTTTGAAAGTTCTTCCAATCCGGCATCATGCTGCAGGGACACGTAGTCCGGAATTGGAATATCGGCGAGCCCTTCGTAAAGACTTTCAGTTCTCGGAGGAGACATCTCCAAAATTCTAACTCCAGGAGAGGATCGGGCCGTGACAATCGATTTCCATCTCCCCTTCTTAGTTGACGTGACGACAGCTGCCTTGCCTTTTCTCTGCTCCGCGACGTCCTGAACTACATCCGTAGGCTCGGTCAGCGGCTCATCTTCGGTATGGGTTCTTTCAGAATCAGCCTCCTCGGCTATAATAACTTGGGGTTTCTTGTGCTTGACTCGCTTTTTCAAGACAATCCTTAATGCCCCGTCAAACTGTATGCTCTGCCCTCGTTCGATCAACCCGTAAGTCCGAAGATTCCTATCCGTCAGAAGCAACTCGATATCCCTATCTTCACTCGAGAATCCCCGGAGTATTCGTACTATTTTCTTAAATTGTTCACCTTCAGGTCGCGGAATCGTCACTGTAAAAAAAAGACATAAGTTTCACTTTGACTGCAATTGCCTTAGTAATTATTTGAGAACTCAGCTACACTCACGTCTGAATAACCATCGCCGGGAAAACCCCGGAGGACATCTGACATAGAACCATTCCGTCCTGTAATAACTCAACCTGGTCCAGGATCCAGTAACCACTTGACAATTCCTCACTGCTTCCAGAAATGTGAAAGAAGGGTAATCCGCTCGAGTTTTGAAATTTAATAAATATCTGATCTCGGTCGGGATCGGTGGCCTATGAAGGTACTCCATGAAGACGATGAATAAACTGTTCATGGAAGCATATCCGTTCGGGTGTAGTTGGGATGGAGCAATCCTCAAAAAAGACAACACTTCCCTTATGTACTCGTAGAACAGAGGAAGCGTCCCAGCCGCGCACGCGTGGCGATTAAATGCTGTATATCCCTCTGGTGGGTTGTATGGTCTATCATTCGGCCCCGGCAATAACACGTCATTCAGTGACAGGCCGTGCTCAAGCATATTCTCCCGAACATATCTTCAGAAATATTGGACTGGACGGAATCCGATGGATTGGCAATGAACGACGCATTGGGGAATTCGTCCGGGGCCGGACCGATGATCTCGGGTTCGATATCCAGAACCTCTAGTCTCAGAGTGACTATGCTTTGAACCTCCTGCTGCTGCGAACTTGAGGGTTCCATGACTAGCTAACTCATGAGAAACCATCGTTAGACGACAAAGGACCCGTGCACTACCCCAGTGTTAAGTGTATGAATGTATGTTGTATAGTGTCATGCATTACTTGAATAAATGTCGTAGAGTTAAAGGAAATATGCAAACGACAAAGCTACGAGATCTAGTTATAATGACCGTCATCGCTGACCGTCACTACTAAATCGTTTGTATAATGGAAGTTGATTTGGATGGAAGTCGTTGTGGTTCCATCGACGAGCTTCAAAGGGTGGTCAAGTATGCATTTTAATTATAAGGTCCAAATATGCAAGGATGAAGCTCGTCGGAATTATGCTCAGAAAATGTCAAACTTTGGTATCCATCATAGGGGGTTCGAACCGATCACAGGGAACTCATTCGAACCCATCCTAACATCACTTCGAATCGATGCAGAATGGCGCGCTTCGAATCGATAATCAGGTGCCAAGTTCGAATCGATCAAAGAAGGGTGACTTCGAATCGATCCTTGGTTAACTGGTTCGAACCGATAAGGAAACCCTCAACTTAACATCGATCATGTTCGAATCGATACCCTCCATATCGATGTAAAGTTGAGCACTTCGAATCGATGGCTGATGGGTTCGAATCCATCGATTCGAATAGACCCATCAAAGGTAGTCAATCGGTGCGAACTGCGTCACCCCCATAAAGTCATTCCAGGGATCGATGCGAAATCCAAGAAAAAATGATGTCGCCATCATCGATTCGAACTCGAGTCCACGAATCGATTCGAAGCTCTACCAAATCAGATCTGGTTTTACCAATCACCAAAGTGGCCAATCGATGAAGAAAAGGTAAGTTCGAAATGGCCTTGCCGTTTGGATTCGAGGCTAATTACCTAGTTTGAATGATGGATTCAAGGAGTTAAAGACTTGGATCTTGATTGATTCGGTGAAGTGACGCAGTGTTTTCTCTCTGGAGCTTCGAAACGATGCAGAACACAAAAAATACAAGGCAAAAGTAAAAAAGTAAAAAGTGAAAAAAGTGAAACCCCCTGCTATTTATATGAAGCCTAGGAAATGACCGGGCCGCTTCGCATCCCAGTTAGCTCAACCGGTCACAACCGGTCAATTATCAGATCGGTTCGAAGTCAGCCTTCGAATCCATCGGCCTAAGGCCCTATCGATTCGAAGTTACCCTCACACTTCATCGATACGAAACACACAGCAGGGCGACGAGTTGCATCGATGTGAAACAAACAGTGGACACATCGATTCGAAGCCCCTGTTCGCATCAACAGATTCACGATTCCATCCACAACCTATCGATGCGAACGGCTATTTCGTATCCATTCTTTCTCATCGGTACGAATGAACGTTTCATGCTCGTCCAAGCCATCGATTTGAATGTCAGATTCGAATCCGTCGTGACATAAGCATACTCCATCCATACGAATGTAGACTTCGAATCCATCGATGTTCAAACACATCGGTTCAAAAGTATTACGTTCGCGCAACCCGAAGTCGTTTCCTTCGACCTTGTATATCAGTTCAGGAGAGGATCAATACGAAGGGACCTTTCAAAACAACCATCAAGCGTTGTCTCAATTCAAATTTCCAAATCGGTTCAGGGATCGAATATTCATCTTGTTACAAATGCAACAGCCAACGGCTAAGCGCTATCATACAACAATCAACCATATCAACGCAAGGTTACAGCAATACTGGGTACGAGTCTCAACAAAAAAGAGAGCAATGATTGTTCAGAGAGAAGGTGCAGCTATTCAAAGCACGTCATGTTCCCACAAGACGTACTTTGGGGGGCAAAATGTTATCCCTCTTTTTGGTAAAGCCGCGATACCAAAAGATCGATCGAAAACGGAGAACAGTTCGTCTCAGAGATTGGTCATACTTCGTTTCGCTATGGATATCACTGAATTTTGTCCGAGTCCGAATTGAGCTACAACTGATAGGCCATGACAAGAAAGATCATAGGAGTCGTCGTCTCAAATTTCGAGTCAATCCGAGTTCATACGCTCAAGTTATGATCGATTCAACTTGAAGGGAAAAACACTTGTTTCGAACCCATCATGGTAGGTGTCTTCGAATCCATCATCAAACACCGTTCGAACCGATCACTTTCGAATCGATGGACCTCGAACCCATCGGAGTGCCTCGGTTCGACTCCATCAACTTCGAATCCATCTAGTTCGTATCGGTGGGCCTCATGACCATGGGGAGGTTGCAAAGCTCGTATCCATCAGGGAAACACAAGTTCGTATCCATCAAGCATCGGTCACTCGACTCCACCAATAAATCCTAGTTCGAACCCATCATTGGAGCCTTGTTCGAACCCCTCAATGAACCTTCGTTCGAATCCACTGAGTCAACTAGCCACGATGACGTGTCATCCATCGGTTCGAATGCGTCGAGATACATGGAGTCGAAGCGGTCAACTCGGAGTGAAGACCGGATCGGTTCGAAGTTTGCGCTCCACGTCACCACGAAGTCGCGTTCCACCATCGATTCGAAACCATCGATTCGAATGGATGGTTTCGAACCAAACAGCCACGCAATGAATCCCATCTCGAATCCATCATATCTCTCAATCCACTGATCCAAATGCCACGAAATTTTCACAGAAGCTTGCATTCATGTCGAAGAATGTCCACACCAAATTTCACCTCGATTGGATGAATTCTTGATCGATTCGAATGGAGTTCGAAACGATGCCAAAGTGGGCCCAAATTTCCTTAGGCTGGGCGTGTGGGCCCCCTCACGTGCCAGAAGTGGTCTCCCGAGTTTTCAACGAAATATCAGCAACCTACGCCTATAAATAGAGCCCCAGAGCCAACAGAAAAAGGATCTTTCGACTCTCAAGCGGCCAGACTCTGCCGGAATGAGATCTTCGTCATCCTACATCATATACTTGCTACTGATTTCGAATTTTCAGTTGTAACTTGCTGTTGCTTGCTGTAATCGCTTGTAAACGTTGAAAGAGAATCAATAAAGTTGCTAAAACTTCACAGTGGACGTAGGCAACGAGCCGAACCACTATAAATCGCTTGTCTTTGTCTTTATTTTACTGTTATTTGGAGTTTTTGTTAGATAATCCCCATTTTCAATTCATATTCTTCATTTATTATCTCTTCAAAAGACTTCCGAAGAGTGTTGTGCCCAATTTTGGTACAAACAAAGCTAAACTTTGTTACTTTTTTTAATTTGTTGTTATTATGTTTTCTTTTTTATTGAACGAAAAGAAAATCACAATTGAACAAAAAAAGCTAGGATATGTGACACAAGTCACAAGTGAACTAAACAGAACACACAAAAAATGCACAACAAAAACTTTTTCTTAGGAACTAAAAAAATAAAATGGAGAAAATATAAAATAATTCGAAGAGTAAGATAAAAATTAATTGCAATTTCCGGCAATGGCGCCAAAAACTTGTTGATAGTGATAAAAATTTCTATCGATTCGAAAACCGTCACTAAAATATTATCATTATAAAACCACAAGTGCGGGCGTACAACTGTAGTAGTATGCGAGGCGTGGATCGATCTACGGAGAAAGAATTAAATTAGTACGTATTCGAGGTATGGGTAGATCTACATGGAAAGAATTAAGTTTCAATATTAATCAATCAAATTATTCCAAAGTTTTTGGAATTTGTTTAAAATACAAAATTGTAGAAAATGAGCTAAAGAAAAATGAATGAACTATGATAATAAAGTGCAATTTATAGGCAACTCCACTTTCAATCATTCATATAAATCAACACAAAATTCACTTAAAATCTCTCATTGAAATATTAAGTAGAAAGTGATAGTTATGCTTATTATAAGTGATTTATTTGTGCTATTAATTAGCACAACTTGAATAATCAAACTCTAACACACCTTTCATATCCATTTATCAATACTGATGAAAATGACGTAATATACTATTATTTAGTAACATAGACCATCAAATTTTAGTTTGTAGTTTGACTTTCATTATCAAAACCACTTTGTCAAATAATTTATGTTTTAAATAGAGCTTAGCATAGCCTATTTGAAATATCAACATAGACTATCAAAATTCAATAAAAAGAGACATAAACCGCCATCATTCATATTTTACATTAAGAGCATAAGAGAAATCACAAACGAAATCATTATGTTAATTTAATATGTTTCATGAGAGCTTCATTACCCCTGAATTGAAGGGGTTTAATTATTCGTATTTGAAAACATGTTAATATAAAATGATTTAAACATAAAATAAAAGGAAAATGAGAGCTAATTACAAGAAAAGAAGTTAACTATTTGCATGAAGTAAAACTAAACTAATTACAATAATAAAATCTATACTACTAACATGAAATAAAAGGAGCACAAAGTAAATAAGAGAGCATAGAATAAAAAGTAATAAAAGTAAGCATGAAATAACAAATTGCATGAATGTAAAAACAAGGCTAAGAGGCCATGAAAGAAATTTTTATTTAGCTTTGATTTGTGACTACAATATTGCATAAAAAGAAGAAGATAGTTACATGAAACATAATGGATATTTATACATGCTTAAAACCCTAATATAGAGGACTATCTAAAATACCATCGAGAAAGTGTAACCTTCAGGTAATCATTAGGAAATTAATCAATTCCCACTAGCATGCCTTTAAGCCTCCATTAACATGTGCATATGCTTTTAATTATGGACCATATGGTATTGGGTGCGTGGTATCCTTAATGTTTCATGAATTCTTTTATTTTCATTCTCTATTTGCTTTCAACATATGTGCATGCATTTATCCATGAAACTTCTTCATATTTGCACTTCATTTCCTATAAATAAAAATGTGCAAATAAATTTTCTCAAGTTAAATCATTCACAAAAATACCATTTTACCCTCTAAATGAAGATGAATAAATGATGATATGAAAATAATTTAACTTTTGGTTTAAACATGTAAAATACCCTAATATGCTCATTTATTTAATTAAAAGAAGATTAAATATGGAAGTAAAAATATGCACCCATCAAGAATAATCTCCACAGAATCTCTCATGTGCTTCTCTTAACAATCTTGTGCCATTTTATGGACCAATACATCTTAGGAAAGGAAGTGAATGTCCTTTTTTATATAGTATTATGTTTATCATGTTAAAAGTTGGGGCTTGACGTCTTATCTTTCTAACCTCTCTTTTGTCCCTTGGTATTTTTCCTTCCACTAAGTACTCAACAATAGGTGTCATCTAGTTGTTTCCGTAGTGATTATTAATCTCTACATGAATGGTTCTTTTTTGATTATCTTCGTTACTGTTTCCTAATTTGTCTTCTTTATCTCTAGGAATCTGGTTAATATCATAACCTCATTTTCAGGTTCTGGAGCTTTTTTCTCTATGCTTGGGTTTTGTTGGAAATCTACTGTTAACCCGCCTTTAGTCATGGCAGTGAATAGGCGGATTCAACCCAACCAACTTCACGATTATCGAGGCTGGAATATGATTAAAAGAATGAAGTTCACTTGGATATGTCATTTGGTCAAGAAATGGGGGGTTGCACGGCTCGGTCTGGAAGATAGGCTCCGATCGGCCCACCTCCCCTCGATCGGCAGACCTCCCCTCGATCGGCACACCTGCCCTCGATCGGCACACCTCCCTCGATCGGCACACCTCCCCTCGATCGGAAAACCTCCCCTCGATCGGCACACCTCCCCTCGATTGGCACAGCTCCCCTCGTTCGGCACACCTCCCCTCGTTCGGCACACCTCCCCTCGCTTGGCATGAAGGCTCGCTCGGCATTGGACGTCGCTCGTCATTGAACGTCGCTCGGCATCACACCTCGTTCGGCATCGCACCTCGCTCGGCGTCGTACCTCGCTCGGCATCGTACCTCCTTCGGCATACCAACTGCTCAGGGTCGGTCGGCATAATGAAGTAGGGTTCGGCTATGCCTTGGTGGGTCCAAACTACTCAGGAGGCCCAACAACCTGGTTTTGCCTATAAATACAACATGTGGGATTTCAAATGGGGATGTTCTTCTCTCTGCTCTCTAACTTTCAATTTTCTAAGGCTAAAGGTTACTCTATCACTTTGTAACTGTAATTGATTCGAATATCAATAAAAATGAAACTTTTGGAGTGGACGTAGGCCGGAGTTAGCCGAACCACTATAAAATCTGTGTTTTTTACTGCTTTCATTTTAATTTCGACCCTTTTTCATATTATTACTCTCTACATATATTCTATCTGTTATCTATGACCGTTAGTTGGTACTTTCATTTACATTTGGGTGTTAGTGACCAATTTGGACGCTAAAATTCTGGTGCTTTCACTGAGAATGCAAGCACTCGGGAATTTTGAAGCTAGGAGCTTGGATTCTAGGAAACAATGGCTAGACCATCAGCAAGGAAGCAAGTGACAGAAAGAAGTAATCAGGAGGGAAGTCAAGAGGCTTCCTCTGGAGCTGGAGCAGGTTAAGCATCCATCTACATCACCAGAGATGAGATGGAAGCGATGTTGAAAAGACAAGAGGAGATGATGCAGGCTCTTCTAAGACAATTTGCACAAGCAGGGAATGCAGAAGCTCAAATTCGTGGAGCTGGATCATAAGCGTTCGACTAGCAAGCAGAGGGAATGGCTCAGCAGGGGGCAGCCCCCAATCAGCCGACGGTTAATAATCTAGATGGACCTAGACTCGGGAGCACACCACCAGGAAATGCTGGACCAATCCATGGAGGGATACCAGATAACGCTGTGCAACCCAACACCAACAGGAGTGTAGGAGTACGAGATGATGAGTATGTTCTTTAATTTCCTCATGAACTCGGGGGTCAGACCGGAGGCAACGGATAAGGATTGCAGCTTGGCGACAACGACAGACTGGCGGCGATGGTTAGATGAGCTATGAGAGGTGGATTGGTAAACAAAGACTTGGAGGATGTGAATAGGAGTTCCTTTACTCCTACTATCAGGCGAGCTTGGAACCCATCGGATTTTAAGCTACCATAATGGGAGATGTATAATGGGAGGACGAATCCTACGGTTCATCTGACAAAGTATATGAGGCATATGGAAGTGCTGGGGGGCATCTGAGGAAGTCATGGCCTGATGCTTCCCATTATATTTGATATACATAGTAGCACTATGGTTTAGACAATTGAAGAGCAATTCCATTGGAACGTGGACCGAGTTGACTGGGAAGTTTATGAGGAAGTTCATAGTTCACATTTCGAGACCTAAGAATGTGATGAGTTTGGCAGCGCTAAAGCAGAGGACCGAGGAAGCTTTGAGAAGTTTTCTGACGCGATTCAATGTAGCAGCAACATCAGTGGATCGACCAGATCCATCCATGGTCTTAATTGCAGCTGTATCTGGCATAGCTAATGGAACAGAGTTCAAAAATTCACTGACAAGGAATCCACCTATGGATCTAGGGGAGTTTTATCATGAAGATGAAGGATTTCTATGGTTAGAGGATGCAAATGCTGAGAGAGAGGAAGGAGAAGGAGATGATGTTTATGCAGTCAAGGGTGAAAATCCTTCTAAAAAAGATTCAAGAAATGATAAAGGAAAACAGAAGGCCAGGGATAACGACGATGGACCAATGCGACCACGAAAGGAACCCAGGTTCACCTCTTATTCAGAGCTGAACGAGACTTTGGAACGAATTTACCAAGACACTAGGAAGCAGATTCCTTGTCGAAGGCCAACGAGATGGGATCCGACCAGCAATGAAAGAAGATCGGACAAGTATTGTTTGTTCCATGAACTGAACGGTCATATCACAAATGATTGTAGGCACTTAAAGGATGAAGTTGAGGAGCATATCCGGAATGGTTTGCTATCCCAATATGTGAGAAGGAGGGCCACGACGGTGGAACAAGAACGACCACCACCTGCACCTACTGGGGACGGCTCAGGATTAAGGCGTTAGCTTATTATCAACTGATTGAAATAATGACGAATAAGTAGCAAACTCCATACCAACATGATTAAGTCATTTACACATGTACAGGACCACGAACGATCCTCGGGCATGCTCTGATACGACTATAAATCGCATCAATGTAGGTGTTTGCACTTCGACATCCCTGCTTCACTTTTATTTTCCATTTCTCATGTTTGGACTTGATTTTGTTTGACTTTTCTATTGAAAGACTTATTTCGGATGAAAGTATGCCATCTGTGATTCCATAACGGCTAAACCACTTACCATGTAAGGTATCGCAAGCGGTCCTCAGGCATGCTCTGAGATGGCGATAAACCGCCATAATAAACAAGTCAGAAATTCACTCAAACGTGAAATCTGGCATTAATAATACTAAGTCCCCTCCTGGGCACACACAACTCGCCTCGAACGGCACCCGATCGTGAACGATCACAAATCGTCTCGAACGACACCCGACCACGAACGGTCCTAACTCGCCTCGAACGGCACCCGATCGCGAACGATCACAAATCGTCTCGAACGACACCCGACCGCGAACGGTCCCAACTCGCCTCGAACGGCACCCGATCACAAATCACCTCGTACGACACCCGACCGCGAACGGTTCCAACTCGTCTCGAACGGCACTAGATCGCGAATGATCACAAATCGCCTCAAACGGCACCCGACCGCGAACGTTCCCAACTCACCTCGAACGGCACCCGATCGCGAATGATCACAAATCGACTCGAACGGCACCCGACCGCGAACGTTCCCAACTCGCCTCGAACGGCACCCGATCGCGAACGATCGCAAATCGCCTCGAATGGCACGCGATGGCGAACGATCACCATTCGACGCAAACGGCACCTGACCTCGAACGGTCACATACTATCCCGAATGACATACGATCGCGAACGATCGTCATTCGCGGTCAGATAAGACTATCAATTTCTTTGCAGGTCATTAACAGGATACGAACATCCAGCTTATTGAGCTACAAAACACACCTTCCAATGGCAAGGCATATTTTGGGGGGCAAAGTGTTAACCCGCCTTTAGTCAAGGCCATGAATAGGCGGATTCAACCCACCCAACTTCACGATTATCGAAGCTGGAATAGGATGGATTCAGTTTAAAAGAATGAAGTTCGCTTGGATATGTCATTTGGTCAAGAAATGGGGGGTTGCACGACTCGGTCTAGAAGATAAGCTCCGATCGGTACACCTCCCCTCGATCGGCACACCTCCCCTCGATCGGCACACCTCCCCTCGATCGGCATACCTTCCCTCGTTCGACACACCTCCCCTCGCTCGGCATTGGATGTCACTCGGCATCGCACCTCGCTCGGCGTCGCACCTCGCTCGGCGTCGCACCTCGCTCGGCGTCGTACCTCGTTCGGCATAATGAAGTAGGGTTCGACTATGGCCTTGGCGGGCCCAAACTACTTAGGAGGCCCAACAACCTAGTTTTTCCTATAGATACAGCATGTGGGTCTCCAGATGGGGGATATTCTTCTCTCCGCTCTCTAACTTACAATGTTCTAAGGCTAAAGGTTACTTTATCAATTTGTAACTGTAATTGATTCGAACATCAATAAAAAGGAAACTTCTGGAGTGGACGTAGGCCGAAGTTATCCAAACCACTATAAAATATGTGGTTTTTCCTGCTTTCGTTTTAATTTTGACCGTTCTTCATATTATCACTCTCTATATATATTCTATCTGTTATCTGTGACCGTTAGTTGGTGCTTTCATTTACATTTAGGTGTTAGTGACCAATTTTGGGGCTAACATCTACAGGCACAATTCGAGTTTTAAGTGCTCCTCACGAGCTAGATAGTTTTGTTAAAGAATCAGCTTGAAAATTTTTCCCTCTAAGAAGTTGGTGTATGGAAAAGTCCACAAATTGAGCTAGCATCTTTAGTATCTTCTTGACCTAAATGATTATTTTGACATCATTCGTTTGATATGTCTAATTTAACCGATTAACCATTAATTTAGAATTGTTGAGAACGTCTATCCTTGCTGTTTTAACTGAAGAACTAGGGTAAGTCCTGCTATTATTGATTCATATTCAGCCACATGATTAGTTGTAGGAAAACCTAACTTCATAGCATAATGCAGTCAGTGCCCACTGCGAGTAATGGTTATATATCATACACCTGCTCCATGTTCATTTGGCGCTCCATCAATGAATAATTGCCATATAGGCTTTAGATCTTTCTCCTTTTCCAACCGTTCTTTGATGAATACCATGCATTTATTTACAAAGTTGGTTAGAGCTTGTCCTTTAATTTCAACTCAGAGTTGGAACTCAATATTATATTGGATAAACTCAAATTCCTATTTCATTAACCATCTTGATGTCTCAGGTTTACTAAAATCTTGTTTGAGTAGAAAGTTGGTTAAGACTTTAATTGTGTACGCTTGAAAATAGGCTTTAGCTTTCTAGCAGTGAGCATTAAACGGTGTGTTAACTTTTCTAAGATTGGGTATCTAATTTTGGCATTCTTGGGCCTTTAACTGATGCAATATACCAGAAGTTGGGTTCCATTATCTTTCCTTATTAAAACCGAACTTACGACATATTCAAAGTCCTCCATGTAAAGGTATAAGTCCTCTCCTTCTATATGTCTAGATAGAATCGGGGATTTTTCAAGATGGTCTTTCAATCCTTTAAAGGCCTTTTGACAATCATTTCCCCATCCGAAGTTCTTCTTTTTCTTTGTTACATCAAAGAACAGTATGCACTTATCGGTAGCTTTAGAAATGAATATATTTAGAGCTGCCACTCTCTCATTTAAGCTCACTATCTCTTTGCTTGTTTTTAGTTCCGCAATGTCACTAAACGCCTTGATTTGGTCAAGATTGGCTTCAATTCCTCTAGCACTGACAATATATTCTAGAATTTTCCTAATTGTTTCCCAAAGGAACATTTTTATGGATTTAATTACATCTTATACTTTCTTAGTATTTCAAAAATTTGTTCAAGATCTTTCAAGTGATCGTCTTCCTCTTGAGATTTGACCAATATATCATATACATATACTTTCATATTTCGACCAATTTGTTTTTAAACATTATAATTACCGGTCTTTGATATGTATCCCCTGCATTCTTCAGTCTAAAAGGCATAACTTTGTAGCAGTATAGTCTCTAATCTGTTATGAAACTTATATATTCTTCATCTAGCTTAAACATGGGGATTTGATTATATCTTGAGTATGCATAAAAAAAGATAACAATTTATGTCCGTTTGTTGCACCAACTGATTGGTCCATTCGAGGTAAGGGATAACAATCCTTGGAGCATGCTTTATTTAAATCAGTATAGTTGACAGCGTTCTTCATTTTCCATTGGGCTGTTTGACTAGTACAGGACTGGCTAACCATTTTAGGTAAAAATTTCTCCAATGAATCCATTCTCAAGTAATCTTTTGACTTCCTCTCTTAACGCGTTAGCTCGGATCTTACCGAATTACCTTTTCTTTTGTCGAATACGAGTGATGTTAGGATCTATATTCAGGGTATCATCATGATTGTTGGATCTATCCCGACCATTCTAAGTTGGTCCAGAAAAATACATCCTTGCTAGATTGAAGAAATCAGATAAGTTCCCCTCTAAGCTTGTCGTTTAATTCCTTTTCAATTCTTACTATTTTATTGGATCAAGCGAATCAGGCTTACTTCTTTTAGATCTTTAGTTGGCTTTATCCTTTTGCTGCTCATTTTTGCAATCTATTTCAGTAATAATTTCTTTGCTGTCTATTTCTTCTAGGTTAGCCACTTTCCTTTTTCTTTTTCTTTAAGAAAAAATAAATCTTTCTATCATATTCTTAGCTTTTTCAGTTGTCCTTGTTTTCTCATTTGCTTTGGATGGTTAGCCCAAAGGACCATCATCCAAGCGCTTTTATATTTCAGTTTTGAGTGATTTTTCTTTCTCCGAGTCATTGCAAGAGAGATTATCCTTTTTTTATTATTGAGGGTAGCAAAATTCAATTCTCAAGAGCTGAATTTCTCTTCCCTTATCATTCCCCATCCGCTCTTAATTAGAAATTTCACCATCAGATACTTTGATGATATGAAAGCATCCACCTCATCTATGGCTGGACTCCTAAAGAAATCATTGCAGTAGGAAGGTTGGTCCATTATGATGAACAAGATTTCAGAAGTTCTCGAATAGGATGGAATGTCCATGTATACTAGAAGCTTAATCTGCCCTACCGAAATGGACCCTTTATTAATATACCCGAAGATGGTCTCGAAACTTGGCTCTAATTTTTCTTCTAGAATTCCTATCTGATTGAAAGCATGCTTGAAGATAACATTCACCACACCTTCAATATTAACTAGAATTTTAGTTACTATAGAACACCCGATCTATGCAATTATCATTAACGGGTCAATGTGTGGATGGTGAACCCTCTCAACTCCTATGGGATTATGTTAAGTTGGGCATCTGAAGCTAATATTTACAATTTTTGATTTGTAGCTTCTCTTAAATAGGAAGACTCCATCTGTTGCCTCTCTTACGTACCTGCTTATGGCCCCCTTGCTGCTCCCAGCTAAACGTAGCCATTTAAGGATAATGTTTATTTGATTAATTGGTGGAATAAAATCTTGCTGAGAGTCGTTTTCCACAAAATGCGCCACATTTTTTGTGGCCTTTGGTTACTCTCTTCAAGATGGATAGGTTTGGGATTCTCTTTGACAAATTCTTTCAGGAGCCCAGATGGATCATATTTTGATTGATTCCAGCTAAAACATGACATTCATCAGTTTCGTGTCTGTTTGCTTTATAGTAGGCGTAGTTTTCTCCTCTCCTTCTTGGTTTAGGGTTATTCCTTGCCTTGTATGAAGTTGAGAAGTTGCCTTCATCTTTAGCTGTGGAAAAAAAATATAAGAAATTGGCTTGTTTAAGGCCATATAGTTAGATTTCAGGATCTCTTCCCATCTTTCTCTCTCGCTCTTATCCCATCTTGGCTTCTTATTAGGTGATAAAAGCCAGATTTTCCTGCTTCATTCTCTATCTGAAATTTTTTCTTAGCATGATATATCTCATCCATATGGATGAATCTATGAACTTAGAAGTGAAAATCATGAAGGACTCTATATCCATCGATATAAAAGGTCCTTCCAGAAAGGGGTTTTCTCAATCAATCCTGAACGTACTACCATTAAATTCTCTTTATCGGTCTTGTTCTCCGCTTTCAGTGCCAACATGTTGAATTTTTTCCAAGTATTCACTGAGCAGCTCTCTAGATCTCTATTTAACAATAGCCAACACACTAGAATTGATAGTAGGGTCCATGCAAACATATATAGAACTGTGCTGAGAATTCTAAAGAGAACTGATTTAAAGAATAAATGGTTTTTTTCCCAATAGTATCATATCACTTAGCAATCGTTTCTTGAAAAGTGGTTAGAAACAGTCCACAACATATAGAGCCAGAAGCATTGTAAAGGTCCATTTGGCTTTCGAAAGCTAGAATATGGTCATCGGGCGGTTGTCCGGTTATAACTTAGAGATGGAATCTTGATATGTGATGGAATTTTGACAGACTTTATTTTTCTATGAAGGAGGCTTCACGAAAATTGTTGTTGACTTTGAGATCAAGGGTCATCTTTCCTTTGATATAAATTATACCCTTTGCCATTTTATGAGCTATATCTCTCAATTGAGAATCGTAGTAATCACCTCTATAAGGCCTACACTCCTTAAGCGAGATCGAGCTTCCTGATTATTCGTTAGGCCTTTCTACTAATTCTTCCTAGAGATCTACTTAACCTTATTATCTTTTAGTAATTTTGGGTTGAACACTGCAGCTTCAGCCTTTTGGATTACTCTTTTCTATAGGGTTGTAATGATTTTTCTTTTATCTTTACTTTTGAGTATGGACTGTAGGATCTAGATTAACCCTAGGGGGGATGAATAGGGTTATAGCAAAATTTTCTCGATTTATTCACAGAAACAAACTGCAGAAATAAATATGCTGAAAAGTAAATCACACACAAAATTTACCCAGCTTCGACAACCCCTGCCTACTGCTGCATTCCCAGATTTCTATTAAAATTAAACAGTATCACGCTTACAAACACTCTACTAGACTCGCAAACATTTGCTCCCGCTCACAAACACTCTACTAGACTCGCAAACATTTGCTCCCGCTCACAAACACTCTACTAGACTCGCACACCCTGCTCCCGCCTATAGAGTTTCGTTTACTCGCAAACTCTGCTCCCGCCTATAGAACTTTGATTACTCGCAAACTCTGCTCCCGCCTATAGAGCTTTGCTTACTCGCAAACTCTGCTCCCGCCTATAGAGCTTTGCAAACTCGCACACCCTGCTCACTGAACTAATTCTAACTAGACAATCTGACACTACCTAAACCCAAGGTGGTGATTTACAAAGTTTTGATTTGAAAAATAATAACAACAATCAAAAGACAATAAATAACCCTTAAAAATAAAAAGCCCTTTTAAAAAAAATTCTCTTTAGAGAAAATAGGCCGGCCCCTTTAATTAATTTGGCCCGTCTCCTTTGTTTGCTTCGTTCGTTTACGGTGGCCGTTCCTCTTTGCAACCTGATTAGGGCTTCATCTCTTGTAATTTATAATGGCGGCTTGCGTTTCTTCTTCATTCCTCTTCCTTCAATAAATTAGGGCTTTCGAAGTTGCTTTTGCTTCTGTGAGAATTTGCTATGGCTTCGGCTTGGCGCAAATTAGATTTGTACTTGGCTATGGCTTCGCGCTTTGGGGAGTTCGATTTTGCTTTTGGTAAGATTTTAGCTCTGTTCCTCTTCGTTTTTTTTATTCGAACTCACACGTTCTGCTGATGATGATGTTGGGTCTTTTATAGGGTTCGTTACCCTATTTTCTCGTTCGTCTGATAATTTCATATTTGTTGCTTTGATCGTTCGATTTTGTTTGGATGTTTGCGATGAATTCTGACCTGTTCATGTTACTTGAATAACACGGTTTTAAACCGTGACTTGTTCAGTTTGCTTGGCCACTACGGTATTGATTTGTGACTTGGTCAATTTGCTTGGCTATCACGGTGAACGCTTGATTGACTTTGACAATACTGATTTCGTGAATTTTTACTGCTGGCTTCGGTCTTGGCTTTGATTCATTTCGTGATGACCATTTCAAAGATATGCACTTTTTCATTTTTATACTGCGTTGATTATTTGCATCTGCATTGTTATTCTTCGACTTGTTTACTGTCACTACTTCGAGCTCAATTGCTGTTTGTGGTCAATCGCTTCGAGTTGATCTTCTAGTTGGTGCCAGTTTACTGTGACATTGTGCATTTGGTTTTCATTTGTGTTAGTGACAAGTCTTTGTGATCTTTTCATTTATGTGTGTCTGCTGCGAGTTCATTCATATTGTGTTGGTGGCAATCTTGTTCTCTGGTATCTTGATTTGTATCTGATCTGTGTACATTGTTGCATTGTACTTGTGGTCTTTGTTGTTGTAGCATGCACTCATTGTTGTTTCCAGTTGCACTTGGTCATTTGTTCACCTGCATGTAGTTGGTTGTTTGCATTCATGAATGTATATTGGCTTGCATACGTATATGCTTCATTTGTCTTGTTGACATGGTTTGATGTGAGGCTGTAGTTGCATTGAGTATATGTGTTCATTGTGATGGCTGTGATGACATTCATGTTGCAGTGACATGTTTTCCTGTATTCATGTTCTTGCAGTCTTCATTTTCGGCCTTGACTTTGGTTGATGTGCATGTCGCTATTGCATTATGTTGGTCTGACTTGTATGTTGATATTGTGGTATACTTGAGCTTCAGTAGTTGTACTCTGGTTGGATTCATTGCTGAGTTGATCATGTTTCTTGTTTTGTTTGATGGTCTTGTGGCACTGCTTGCTGTCATATTGGGTTTGTTTATATTGCATCGACTTTGCATACTGCTCTGATCTGTGTTGAATCCAGTTTTAAAAACTCGGGTTCGACCTTGTGCTCGTGTCGTGATTTTCAATGTATTGCACGTGAGTTGAACCCGGCTTTTCATTTGGGTTTGACCTGTGCTCACCTGTCCCTGTAAATCAATCAAGTGTATATCGGTGTGCACGGCCTTGTGGCATGTACAGTGATACACTGTGCATGTCATAAGTTGTTCGTGTATGATGAATTCAAATGTAAATTATGACGAACAACCCAAATAACCGAGGCAAATATTATTTTTAAAATCCATTTTTTTTATTTAAGTCGCAAAAATATTTCTTTTTCAATTTTACTGCGTTAGTGAATATTTTTGCAGATTGCTCAGATGCTGGATTCAAACTAGAATGCAGTTGAAGATAAAGTACGAGTGTGAGCGATATGTAGTGAGGTGCTGATGTAAATGTGAAAATGTGATGTAATGTAATCAAAATTGTATAGTTATAGTGAGAGCTTGAAATTGTACTATTGAAAAATGTAATAAATATTTATTTGAATAAAATATTCATTTGAATTCAAATTCTGTGTTATTTAATTTATTCAACAAATATTTATTTAATCTGTGAAAATAAAATAGTATATTTAACAAATACATTTAAATGAATGTATATATGTTTATTATCATCAAACAAAAATCATATAAGCGCAAAGCGCATATTCAACATGGACGTATCCAGATTTCTTCTTTGAGATTCAACTTCTTCTCCTTTGGCGAGTCTTATTATTTTGGAAGTCTTTTGTGAAAGGCCTTCTCTAATAATTCTTGCGTTGCCTCCATTTGATGCGTTAAGTGTTTGATTTTAGCTTCACTATTTGTTGGCTTTTCTAGTTTTGATGGTAGATCGGGTTTTACATTTTCTAGATTAAAGTGCGGAGTGACATTGTCTTTCAATTTTGTTTGTTGTACCATTTCCTCATTTGGCACATTATTTCCTTTAGCTCTCCCTATTCTCCTGAAACAACACTTTAAATAATTAGTTTCAAGATAAAGTTACAATAATACGGAGGTTCGAGCCCTCCTTCTAGCAACAAAATATTAACCCAAAAATTGGTTTAACATCCATGATGCCATGCTAAACCAAGAACTACTTTAAAACCCTTGACATTAAAGTGAAGTCATTTGATAGGTTGTCAAGATATTATTAAACCAAGGTCCAAGACTGTGCACAAGACGATGTTATTCAAAATGGTGCCATGTTGCCCATGGACTCTTGATTGAAATATGAAGTGCTTAAGTATTTGTGTCATATGTCCAAGAGGAAAATTGACAAATAACATAAGTGTGTAATAGTCCCTCTACCATTAGTTAAAGGGTAAAATAGACAATGTGTAACTATAATTCATTGTTCATGTAAAGATGGGCAAGATGGTCATTATGCAAATTTACATTAAATTCAGACAAGGGTTTAAGTGGCCTTGTTTAGATAAGGGTCCAAAGGCGAAGTCCAAAAATTTGTTATATGCATGTCCAAATTCAATGATAGTCAAATTTGCACGATCAAGTTAATAGGCTATGCAAGATTATTGGTCCAAGTCCTTTATCATAAGTGTCTAAAGTTACAAATCAATTCTTGATTTTTTTTCCCAATCCAAATTTTGGGTTACAACACTTTTATTTCAAGAAAGAGAGAAAGAAAATTATTTGCCCCCATTTGAATGACTATAGGGGTCTATTTACAGTGGTTGAGATAAGTGGCATAGTTAATATGCATGTGAATTGCTGGGTTTCGACATCTCTTTGCATTGCTGACTCTCGACGTTGCTTGTTGTATTGATGACATGTGGCATTATGGCATCTTGATGACATGCAACATTCTGATAACTTATCTAAATGCTCGAAATTCTTCATCATTGTTCATATCTGACATCTTGTATCGTCCGTCATTTATTACATATTGATGATTTTTGACACCCTTTCGAGTGTTGACATCATGCGGCATCTCTCTGAGTATTTACCATATATAACATCCATGTCATATTGATGATGCACAACGTCATTATTACTTTTCTTGAATTCCGACATCCTTCTTCTATAAAGTGTTAACACCTTCAAGTGTGCCGCTTTCCTTCTTTATTTCATGCTCTACAACATTAAGTTGTAGAGGCTCGATATCTTTTGGTTTATAGGAATTTGATATATTTTGGGTTGTAGAAATACGATACCTTTTGAGCTGTTAAGATTTGATATCCTTCTTTTACTGGGTGCTCAATATCCCTTCCAGTGTTGTCATTGATGTGCACATAAATGTGAATATTTTTACTTTCATATTTAATCTCATTAAATTAAATATCATATTGGGTGTTCTAACATGTTTAAACCAAAATTCAGATTATTTTCAAATTGTCACATATTCATCTTCTTATAGGGGCAAATTGGTCATTTTTGTGCATATATTAATTTAAGAAAATTTACTTGGAAATTTCTACAGTGTTTTGTAGGAATTTGGCTTCTAATGGAAGAGATTTTTATGGAAAATACGCTTGCACAAGAGAATATGAGCAAATAAAGATGGAAATAATTCATTTCATGAAACATGGAGGACCTCACCTACCCACCTACTTTGATGTACAAATTAGAAGCTAATGCATATGCTAATGGCCATCAAATTTTCATGCACACTTAATGGAGGATTATCTCATTCTAATGATTACTTGGTGGCCCTACTTCTTGAGGGGTATTTTGGGTGGTTTCCAAAAATAGAGTTAGGGTTTTAAAACATGTATAAATACCTCATATGTTCATGTAACCCCTCTCTTCCTCTTAGCCGCTTTAGTTTAGGATCAAAAATAAACAAAGCTCTCTTTCTTTTCATGGCTACTTTGCCATTTATTTTATGTAATTTTCCCTTTTTCATGCAATGTTAATTATATATTTACATGCTCTTTTCCTTTCATGTTAGTAAACTCTAGTTAGTTTATTTCTCATGCAAGTAGAATTAGCTTTTATTGCTTTTTAATTATCTTTCCTTTTATTTTATTCTCTTGTTTTTATTTCATGTTGCATGCTAAAATTGTTGATATGATAACAAATATGAGAGGTTAAACCCCTTCAATTTAGAGTAGTGAAGCTCTCTTAATCATGTAGCTTCAACATTTTGATCATTTATGTGCTCTTTTTGTGCTTAATGAAAATATTTAAAGTGGTTAAACCTGTTGTTTTAACTTTGAATTTTATAGCCTACATTGTTGACACCAAATAGGCTATGCTTAAACAAACAACAAATAAATTCTTCTTCCTTACTCTCTTAAAAAGAATATGTGGATAATAGTTTCTGATATTATATTTTGTCCATTCCATATAATATTTTGAAATTTTAGATAGATTCTCTATTTATTGTGTATTATTTAAAATTTATCATAAATCCACTTGAGATGGGCCTAAGTTTGATGGGATTTCATTTGATCGAAATTTGATCCGTTTCAGGGTGGGTTGTTACATTTGGAATCAGAGCTTAGGTTACCCAATCAAGGCCGATGGGTATACATAAGAGTGGCATATTATTATTTTTGAAAGTATTTTTCCAAACCTTTCTATATATAAATATGTATCTATCCTTAATTTAAATTTCTCTATGATTTCTGGCTATAGAAGTAGTTGCGACCATATTCTAAAAGGATAGGCGAAGTGACTATAGGTTAGGAAAAAAATAGAGTAAGAAATGTGTGACAAAGGTCGTATCATATGAATGTAAATGAAAGATATTGTAATTCTAAGATTAATATGACAATAAATGTGAAATAATAGGGAGTTATAGAAATTACAAATGAACTTAATAAAATGATTATTAGGTAATTATGGAGAAGTAAAGAAGTATTAATAGGAAAAGTTGGATTAATAAATAAATGTCTTTAGGATTTGTTCGGTTAGAATAATAATCATTTATTGCAGACTATTAACATTTATAGAAATAACGAATAAACAGATTGGGTAGTAATTAAAATTTATAAGCAGTATAGTTGTAAACATCCTGAAGTAAGGATAAAGGGGGAAAAAACTCAATAGAAAGGACAAATAAAATCAATTTCTAAAAAGCCGACCCCATATGATAGAATTTGGTAAATATACTTTTTGGAAACTTCCCTTAAATGTTTTGAATAAGTTTTTGAAAGGATTTATTGAGGAATTGTTATTTTGAAAAAAAATGGTAAATTTGGAAATTCACAAATTAGAAATTTTGTTGTGACGAAATTTATGAATAAATAGGTTTAACTCTTAGTTTAAAAAATTAGTTGAGCCAAAAAGCTTCGGTTTAAAGATTTTAGATAAAAGGATATTTCTTTTTGAAATAAGTATAAAATAGAGCATGGGTTGGACTTAATTACTTTCCTATTTTATAAATTTGAACGTTCTTTTAAAATTATTCTTTTCAAAATGGAAATGAAATTTGATCAAATCGAAGTAGAAGCCATTTAAGTTGGAAAAATATAAATAGAGGTAATATTGGAAAATTTTGGACAGGAATAGCCTAAAAACATATAGAATATGATTAGTAATCTAGTTAGAGATAATGTAGGAGAGAAGTGATGAGAATGAGATTGGGAATGATTGGGTAAGAGTTTACCTTATCTACTCCACTTATCATTGTTTAAAGTTATAGAAGATGTTTTCGAATGGTTTGGATTAAAAGACCAACTTTCAAAAGAATAAACCTTTGATCTAGAAAGTTTTTGAAAAGGGGAAAATATTTTTCTCCTTTTTGGGATTGAACAATTCTTTTTGAATTTTTAATAATTTGGTTTAATAATTTAGTTTCTGAATGTTTTTGGTTAGAAAACCTTCTTTTAAAGAAGTATGCCTTTGAGGTAAAAGTATTTGAGGAAGGAAATTGTTCTACTACATAGTTTTTGAAGTGGAGTTAAAATAAAGGGCAATGGTTTGAAAATTATAAAAAGCTGGGTTCAAATATATTTGAAAGGTCTTATCCAAATAATTAATAAAAATGGAATAAATATATGGAATAAAATAAAACATAATGTTTAGACGCTTTTGGGAATTCAATTCCCCAACTGTTTTTACAAGTTGAAAATTCTTTTGGAAAGCATGCTTAATGGTTTTCTTTAGAGATGTGGAAATTCTTTTGCAAGTTTGAATTTCAAATTTCACATACTAGCATAATATGGATTTCTACGTTTATATTTTATGGAGTAGATAAAGATCACTATCCAGGATAGAAAGTTCAAAGGTTTCAGGATATGAATAAAATAAGAATAGTATGTACAATTTGGTCTGCAATTTAAAATCAGTCCCAAGCATTTATTTTTAGAATGTTGGTAAAGAATAAGGATATTCCAGATCTATGATTGAGTCATAAATTTGGTTGCCTATGTTCCGTGTAATCTCCATAAACAATCTATTTCCTAAAACTACGACATTTGAATTAAATGGGATATACCCTAAAGAAAAGGAGATGTGTAAGATATGGATATTCTTTTCCATAGTTTACACTGTCTATTTGAATAAAAGAAAAAAATAGTACCTTGTAATTTAAAACAAAGTTCAAATCTCACTTGTGGTTAATTTATGAGAAAATATAACGAGAGTTTTGAAAGGATAGCTTTGATAGAATAAATATGAAAAGAATGTTATAGTTTAGAAATTAATAATTAGATATAAGAAACATATAAAAAGTGTGATTTACAACAGTATTCATATTAGTTATAAATTGTGTAGTAACTATAGGACTAGGATTTATGGACATTAATTACAGATTTAATGGGCAATAAATTTGTAATTAATAGAGAAAAAAGAATTAAATAAGGGGCAGATTAAGGAATATAATATGGTCATTATGAAGGAATTGAATACAGATAATAAGTGAATTTTTAAATTAGTAATAGGTTGAATGCGATTAAGTAAGGATTGATTAGAGACTGCCAAATTTGATACTAGTGACGACTTATTATGAGTAATGGATATTTATCAGGACTAAGAAGGCATTTAAGGAAGGTGGGTAATGGTGGAATGACATTCTAGGAATGTACATCTTGAATTGGCAAGGAGCATTAGGATCCCCAACATCATTAACACCAGTTGATGATTAAGGATAGCTTCCAGCAAAATTTTACTTTAGAGTTTTGGGCAGTAATTGTTAGTTGTCTCCTACAAAAAAGTTTTCGATACGGTATATAAGACATATTCATGTTTTATCATTGTATTGATTTTACGGATGGGATTAGATCACTAAATAAATATATACATATTGAGGACCATGTAAATAAAGAAACTTCATAAGGACAATTAACTAGCAATAAACCTGTAAAGGCCCGTAAATCCGTACCCCTTGAGTCGACCATAATTCACATCAGTCCAACTCAAATTGAACAGAAAATACGAATCTTTAGGGTAAAGAAGAAAACGAAATAACAACACAGAATCTCACAGTCGCAGCGGAACAAAATATAATATATAATAACAGATTTTTATACAAAAAGAATCTGTAACTTTTTATAACTTATAATCACCAGAGTACAATAATCAATACATCAATCTAGACAGTTATAATGGCTTGTCCCTATACAACAGAAAATATAAATCAAATATGGGAATACGTCTGAACTCCTCCAGCTTATCTCTTGAGCTCTATAGCATTCTAATCCTAAAATTTTTAATACTCGATTTAACCCGAGCATTATAATAAAATAACACCCGAGTCAGTCTGGAGAGAAAACATACTTAATTTGGATTATTCAATTTTTTCTCATAAACCTTTGAAAACAAAGGTATCCCGTAAGACCACATCACACATAAACACGACAGGTTTTTATTTACGATAGCCAAAACAATTTTATCAAATCATATGATATTATAATAGCGTCTATAGAAACTAAAAAGAAAATAGCTGAAATGCTTGCATCTCATGTTTCAGCATAGCTGGGCACAATCAGAACCGTACGACGCTTATTGGAGAATGGATTCCATCGAATGACTGGGTCACTCAGGTACTGCCCACCATAGTACACCTCTAGAACAATATACCGAGGACCACGCTGAGATCCACTGTTACACAAGACCGGCCTACCCCTAGCCTGGATAGACCGAATATGTTATCACCCCGAATGTTCCCAACGTTACCATCGAGCGCTCCTTCTTTCATGCACAACTATATCTATAATATATATAGGTTTCCGCGGACATCTAGAAAAGTGATAACATACCTTAATTGGGTGCGACCCACTTAGCCTTGCTGCATCTCCCATGTTTTAGTCATTCCTGGTTGATGAGGTTCGAGGGTAAGCGTTACCTTTCAAGGAATGATTCTTATTTAGAATGCTCATCGTCCTCTAATGACGTTATTCTGGTAGCATTTGTCCATACAAATTGTCCTAGGTCTGGACAAACCGAATCACCATCTTCATCATCTTCACGGTATTCATTCGTAGCATTCAAACCGGATCGAACTGCTTTTCAAATAATTAAATCTGATCCCGGTCTCTTCGAAATGATTAACAAAATTGGCCAACATTGATAATCGGTTATTTAAATATCAATAAAACATCCATAAGCAGTCACTAGGCCTTATTATAAATTTTCCAAAATATTTATTTTAGAAAATATCTTTAAAAGATATTTCAATTCCTTCCAACATTTGACAACAAATTTCCAAATACTCAAATCCATAATAGGATACTTCCATGTGTCTCAACACTTAGAAATATTCTCAAATTTCCATTTCTATACTTAGAAAAATATTATAAGTTTTATTTTCCAAAAGTCCTTTCAAAATATCAATACTTAAGATAATGTTTCGCGACTTATCTCATAGGTCTTCGGAATTTTCATTAATTCCATTTTTCTTTTCAAAATTGATTATATCTACTTGTAATTTCTTCTGTCTGTTTATAACTTTTTTATGGCTTCCGATTCAACCCCTAATTTCTTATCCCTAATATTTTAGAACCTCCATTAAGTTCTAAGAATTTTATTATAAGATTTTCCCTTTGTAAAATCCTATCCGTTAAATAACTTCGTTCGCGATCTCCAGAGATTTTATAAATAAATTTCAATCATTTAAAACTATATATACAAAATAAGTATTTTTAAAGGATATAATTTATTTTTAAAATAAGTTTAAATAAATTTAAAATATCAAACATTTCAAATAACATCGATAACTCTTTTTCAATCATTTTTAAATAACTAATTAATTTACAAAGCTAATTAATAAATTTAGAATTTCATTTTTATAAATATTAAATATTAGAATAACTAACCTTTCAGAATATTCTAAATCCAAATAGTAGTTTAAGTTATAAAGTGTAGCTATTAAAATTCCATTTAAAACATTTTTTTTATTTCTCGACATAAATCTATTTTTAAAATCCAGTATTGCAAATTTCAATTTATAAATCTCTCTTGATTCGTATCACATCAATTACATCTCAATTTTATCACCAGTCTCGTATTCAAAAATAGATTCCAATATTTCTTTCCCAAACGTTTTTCATAACTCGAAATAAATTCTCATCATAAATCTATTTTTCCAATTTACCAACTGGCCATCATTTTCCTTATTGTAAACGTCGTTTATAAATTTATTACTCCCTTGAGTTTTACTTATCTATAAAACCTTCTCATTTGTAAAACTTCATTTATCGACTCATTTCTTAAAAAGTTCCCCTATTTTTCAAATTCATTTTAAATATCAATTTCAACTCCTTTCTATATTTTTTTCTCTTCAGAATATCAATTTAAAGCTCGTTATTCAAAATCCTCTATATAAATTATTTTTTAAAGTCCCTATTATAATATATTTTTTATTGAATAGTTGAGTACAACTCAAAATCAAATTATATTTTTTTCTCCAAATCAACTTCTTTTGAAAAAGTCTAATTTTCGATATAAATACTTTATATTCAAAATTTTATTTAAATCCCTCAATTTTCAAAATAATATTTATAGTATTTTAGAATACCAAAATTAAGGCCTTTGCTACCATAACATCCAATTATTCAATCACAACAATAATCTATAACGGATTATTCTAACACGTCATATATTATATATGTGTGTGTGTATGTGAAAATAAATCAACATTTTTTAGGAATCCAATTGGATCCCTCCAACCTGTTTTCCTGCATTCACAGATGTTAATACAATATGTAGAAATATCAATTCCACTTCGAAGAGGATATCGCGGTATATAGGTGTTGGGCGAATTTTCACCCAGAAGGCCTCAAGACCAAGAAGCCGCAGTTTCACTCGGGCTCGCAAGCAACCTCTACTTCGTTCGATAGCCAATACCAACCTAGAAGACCATCCAATATTCTCCATGAAGAAGTTCGGTCGGCCCGAGCCTCCATTCGGTCCCTTCATTCGGCAAACCCAGCCTATAACCTCATTCGGCATAAGTTCCTGCCGAGCCAGATGATACCGGACCAGCCTCTCCAATACACTACCGAACTAGATGATGCCGGACCAGCCTCTCCAATACAAAACCGAACGAGGATGATACCGGACCAATCGCCACCGATCCAAGCCACAACCGAACCACCTCCACAACCGAACCACCATGACCAAACCAATCTCCAAGCACGGCCGAATGAAGCCTCGCCGAACCAGGTGACTGCCAGTCCAGATTGTCTCAGCCCGGGCCCACCAGCAGCTATATACCTCCAAGGCCCCTGCTCCCTACCTCATTCTATAAATAGAGGGGCAGGGGTACAACAATGGCAGACAAGTTTGAGAGCTCAAGCAAGGAAGGAACTTTCAAACTACTTTCATATACTCATATACGAAGCATTGTACTTGTAATCTGAAGGAAAGAAGATAATAACATATAAAGTGGACGTAGGCACATTCTGGCCGAACCACTATAAATCCGCGTGTCATTTACATTTCAGCCCCTACTTCTTTTATATTTATATACTCATCTAAAATCATTGAAAATCACATATAATCAACTAAATAATACGACTTGGAGGTGTTTGTCCATTTTTTGTGCAAACATTTTTGGTGCTTTCACTGAGAATTGAACTCAGGCTTCAGCTTCTCCCACTCAACCTCCTTCTTAACAACATCGTTCGTTACTTAGAAATCATGCCTTCCAAACAGAGAAAGGATGTTAACAAAGGAAAGAACATCGCAACTAGCAGCCTTCCAGATCCAGCAATCACAGATCAGCCCACTTCAACAGCAGTACCAGATGAAAATCAGGAAAATCCAACTGGTCCCGCAACGGAACAACCAATCACTAGGGCAGATCTGGACAGGGTTGTGGCTGAAGTAACTAACCGCTTCACATCCCAACAAGAAACTTTGGTGGACCAACTCATGACACGCTTAAGGGATGCTGAAGAGTCCAACCGCAACACTGAATCATGGGGTGAATCCCAATCCGGAGGATCCCGGAGGCAACAAAGGTCTTCACTCTTCGAACAAGCTATCAACAGGAAAAACGATGATAGGGGCCGCGCCCGGACTCAGCCCGAATTCCGACTCGAGGAAGCCCTTGGAACCGAACCTAGCGGGGGAGGCACCAGGCGAGGGTCGGATGTAGCTGAGCCAGTCATGCCACCTAATCATAGAAACCCCGCTGAACGGAGCCGAGCTAGAACCCAGCCCGAAGTTGACCCCATGGATGTGCTCGAAACAGAACCCCACAGGGGAAGATCGAGGAAGGGGGCAACTGTAGCTGGTCCTAGCGTGCATCCAAGCAGCCAAAGACAACCACTGGATAATGCTAGAGGTGATAGACTGTACCATCCCTACAGGTCATCTGGACGAGATAGATCCCGCAGGGAAGAACCGAGCTCATTTTTGTCCACTCCAAGTTCTGACGAGCGGATGGCACGATTATTCAGAGAATGTGTCCAACGGGAGCAAAGGGACCGGGGAATAGGCGCTAGGGTCACCAGTCCCTTTACCCGAAATATCGAAACTGCCATCACTCCCCGGGAATGGAAAATGCCAACCATGGAACCTTACAAAGGAACTTCCGACCCCATCGTACACCTGCAGAGATACACCCAGCATATGCTCATGAGTGGAGCAACAGAAGGAGTATTATGTAAATGCTTTCCGCTATTCCTATCAGATCTAGCTACCTCCTGGTTCTGCCATCTACCCCAAGGATCCATCAGCTCATGGGAGATGTTAAAAGAAAGGTTTATTAGCCAGTTCCGCATCCATGTGGAACAACCCAAGGATGCTTATTCTCTATCCAATGTCAAACAGAAATCCGGAGAGACGCTGCAACAATATCTAACACGGTTCAACGCCGCAGCGGCAGCAGTTCAAGATGCCGATGAAAAACTCACTCTAATGGCCCTCTGTAGTGGTGTACATCCAGACACCAAGTTTGCCAGAAGATTAACTAAGGAAAAACCAGCTACCTTGCCTGATTTCTTCCATGAAGCTGGAAAGTATATGAGACTTGAAGACGCTGCTACGGAGAGGCAGTCAGGGCAACAAGGCAAGATAGTTCAGGACAAGGTTCCCACTGCAGCTAAGGACGCTCGAAGAAATGAATCTAGAGACAATGCTGGGGGCAGAAAGGTTGAGAAGCGCCAATATCGACCAGGGCCAAGATTTGACTCCTACACTCCTTTGAATGAAACAATCGAAAATATCTACCTAGCCACTCAGGGCGAACTCGGATACAAGCGCCCCCCGCACAAGAAAGAATCAGATAACGCACTCAAGTCCGGAAAGTTCTGTCGCTTCCACGAATCCCACGGACATGACACCAATGAATGCCACCATCTTCGGGACTTGATCGAAGAACACATTAGAAGAAGAAGACTGGAACGTTATGTGAAAGGTCAGAACAGGACTCCAACTCCTGCCAATGAGAACTCAAAGCAACCCCTCCCAGAAGTAGGCGGAGGGAATCGCAACAATCACAACACCAGTGGCTCTAGTCAAGAGAAGATAGTAGTCCTTACCATCTCAGGAGGACCACACATTGCCGACAGAAGTTGGGCAGAGATGGAAAGGTACGGCAAGTCGCTTAGAAATGCCGAAGGATATGTTAACTCCATTACGGAGGAACGCCACCCGAAACGAAAAGAAAACAATGACATTGTATTCAGTAGGCATGATTTGGAAGGAAGACAGTACCCACATATGGATCCCATGGTCATCTCTGCCTGGTTTGGTCCAGCTAAAGTTTTTCGGATTCTAATAGACACGGGAAGCTCCGTAAATATCCTGTTCAAACATGCTTTCGACAAAATGAAATTATCAATGAAGGATGTATCCCCCTGTGACAAACCACTGCACGGTTTCACTGGAGATGCAAAAATGCCCCTCGGGCAACTTGACCTCTTCGTCGAAATAGGAAGTCATCCCCGCTCCGTTGTGCGAAAACAAACGTTCGTACTAATAGAAAACCACTCGGCTTACAACGCTTTCTTGGGAAGACCAGCCTTGTCTGACTTTCAGATTGTATTAGCCCCTTGGTGCCTGAAAATGAAATTTCCAACAGACAACGGAGTAGGAGAAGTAGAAGGAGATCAAGATGCCGCCCGAGACTGCTACGTAACTGAACTTCGCAATAACCGCAGAAAGAATAAAGGAAAAGATGCAGAGACTATTCTCTGCATGAAAAGCTTGGAGGCATAGCAACTAAAGAAAGCCCCTCCTCTTCGATACACAAGCGATCCCTTCAATGAACTAGACCCCAGGGATAAAGAGGAGGAGGCTACCGCCGAGCCTGCAGAGGCTATGGAATTCGTATCGGTAGATAAGCATGATTCAAGTAGACTATTAAAAATCGGATCTCAGCTGAAAACGGAATGGAAGGATCAACTCATTGACTTCCTCCGCCACAACTTAGATGTATTTGCGTGGACCCATGCCGATATGACAGGAATCTCCCCAGACATAGCATGCCACATGTTGAACATCGATCCCACCAAGGTACCAGTAAAGCAGAAAAAGAGGAGCATGGGGGCAGAGCGATCAGCAGCCCTTGATGAGGAAGTAAAAAATCTACTTGCTAATGGCTTCATACGGGAAGCCATCTACCCAGAATGGATCGCTAACCCGGTGCTAGTAAAAAAGGCCAATGGAAAGTGGCGAACATGTATTGACTTCTCCAATCTGAATGACGCTTGCCCGAAAGACTGCTTCCCACTTCCCCGAATTGACCAACTCGTAGACAGCACAGCTGGGCACGAACTCCTATCTTTTATGGATGCATACTCCGGATATAACCAGATCCCCATGCACGCTCCCGATCAGGACCACACTAGCTTCATCACCGACCGCGGATTATATTGTTACAAAGTCATGCCTTTTGGACTCAAAAATGCTGGAGCTACCTATCAACGCCTCGTCAACAAAATGTTCGCAGGACTGATAGGACGAACTATGGAAGTATATGTGGATGACATGTTGGTAAAGTCCAGGAAAGCCAACGACCATGTAAGCCATCTGGACGATATGTTTCAGGTACTTCGCCGGTATGGAATGAAGCTGAATCCTCTAAAGTGCTCCTTCGGAGTTTCATCGGGAAAATTCTTAGGATTCATCGTCCACGCCAGAGGAATCGAAGCAAACCCTGAACAAATCCGAGCTTTAAAAGAAATAAGGATACCTTCCACTCGAAAAGAAATGCAGAGCCTAAACGGAAAGGTGGCCGCCCTAAGCAGATTCATTTCCAAGGCAACTGACAAGTGTGTCCCTTTCTTCGAAGCACTCAAGAAAGACAAAGGGAGGTTCGAGTGGACCGACGAATGCTTAAAAGCCTTCCTCAACCTAATCGAACACCTTCAGAGACCACCAGTACTTTCAACTCCAAATGAAGGTGAAGTGTTATACCTATACCTCGCTGTATCATCTCATGCTCTAAGCGCCGCCTTGGTAAGAGAAGAAGACCGCACACAACGCCTGGTTTACTTTGTAAGCAAGAGATTTACAGGGGCAGAAGCCAGATATCCTAAACTTGAGAAGTTAGCATATTGTTTATTGATCGCGTCACGGAAACTACGACACTACTTCCAGTCTCACTCCATCAGGGTTCTAACCGATCAACCACTAAGACAAGTGCTCCATCGTCCTGACACTTCTGGGCGACTCCTCAAATGGTGCATCGAACTAAGTCAGTATGATATCACCTACCATCCCCGCACCGCTATCAAAGGACAAGCCATGGCTGATTTCATTGCCGAATTCACTACCAACGAAGGCAAGGAACAATCCGAAGTAGCAAAAAACATCAAATGGAACCTCTTTGTAGACGGAGCATCAAACGAACAAGGCTCGGGGGCAGGTATTGTGATCGTCACCCCCAGGGGAAGAAAGTTGTACTATGCATTAAGATTGGAGTTCACGGCCACTAACAACGATGCTGAATATGAAGCAGTAATAGCGGGATTGGAACTGGCCCTAGAAATTGGAATCAATTCCTTATGTATTCATAGTGATTCTCAGCTTATCGTAAACCAGGTACTAGGAGAATTCCAGACTCGAGGAGAACGACTCACAGCATACCTAAAGAAAACCAGACTGCTGCTCGATCGATTGGACCATTATCTAATCAAACACATTCCTCGAGAAGAAAACCAAGAGGCAGATGAACTTGCAAAGCAAGCTAGTATGAAGGACAACACCATTTCCGGAGCACTAGCAATCTCAAGGCAGCTTGCCCCGAGTTTCGAACAAGCGAATCTGATAACTGCAATCGAAGAAGGAACCTGGATGACTCCTATCCGGAAATATTTGCAAGATGGCATACTACCCGACAGGCGTGACGAAGCTAAGAAGATCTTGAGGAAAGTTCCCCACTACACAATACAAGAAGGCATCCTCTACCGGCGTGGCTTCTCTAGCCCCCTATTAAGATGCGTCGCCGGAAGGGAAGCCAAGGAGATATTAACAAACATCCATCAGGGAGGATGCGGAGATCACACTGGAGGACAGACTTTGGCAAGAAAGATACTCCGATATGGATATTACTGGCCCACACTAAACAAAGATGCCCTAGACTTCGTTAAGAAATGCGACAGATGTCAGAAGTTCGCCAAGATCCCTCGACTGCCCACAAACGAAATTACTCAAATGACCAGCCCTTGGCCCTTTGCTGTATGGGGAATTGACTTAATTGGCGAACTGCCAACGGGCCGAGGCGGAGCCAAATATGCTATAGTGGCAGTCGATTATTTCACCAAATGGGTGGAAGCGGAACCTTTAAATAAAATATCTTCAGCAAAAGTTATCAACTTCTTGATCAAAAACATTCTGTGCAGGTATGGAGTCCCCCTCAAGATCGTATCAGACAACGGACTCCAATTTGACAGCGAAGAATTTGCCGACTGGTGCCAAGAGCATGGAATTCATAAAAGCTTCTCATCAGTAGCTTACCCTTAGGCAAACGGACAAGTTGAAGCTGTCAACAAAATTCTCAAAACCCTAATCAAGAAGAAACTTGAAAAGTCAAAAGGCGCTTGGGTGGACGAACTTCCTACGGCACTATGGGCATACCGCACATCTTTCAGAACATCAACGGGACATACTCCTTTCTCTTTGGCATATGGATCGGAGGCAATGCTCCCAGTTGAGACTATTGTGCCTTCCCACCGTAGGATCCACTACAACCCAGAAGAAAACGAAGAACTCCTCCTCATGTCTTTGGAACTGATTGAGGAAAGGAGAAACGATGCAGCACTCAAAGCAGCAGCTCACAAACAAAAAGTGGCAGCACTATACAATTCCAAAGTCAAGCATCGCAGCTTACAAGAAGGAGATCTTGTCCTCAGGCGAATCTTTCCGCGCCCCGGGGCACTGGACCCCATCTGGGACGGACCATATGTAATTCACAAAGATCTCCACAACGGAGCTTACATTTTGTCAACTGTGGACGGAGAGGTGTTCCAGAGGGCATGGAACATCCGACACCTCCGTCGATACTTTTCTTAACTTGTACTGCCCATATGAAGTGAATTAACAAAGAGAATCAGTGGACGTAGGCATTTTCGTGCCGAACCACTTTAAAAAATCTTGTCTCTTTTTAACTTGTTCCTTTATGTCTTGGCTACTTGTTAAGTTTCATCCCTTTCTGTTGAACAAAATCCTATGGCATCTCCACTCAAGACGCACCGCGGCCTCATTTGGACTAGGCCTAACAGGTACGCTACGATTCTATGCACTCGCCAATGAGACTCTTTTGCTCCAGCATCCCTCTGCTGCGGGTTAACTCATTGCGCGCCTGCCCTCAAAGCCAACTGTAATGAGCCGATTATAAGTCATCATAAAGGCCGACTATAGCCGATGGCAGCTCATTACGGCGTTCGGCTCGTCGGTAACTGTGAACCTACTTTAAGCCCCAACATAAGGTGTGGCCAGCCAGGGGTAGTTCACGGCCAACGGCACCCACGCTAGCCGGCCACGGTAAATCGAATAATACCCACGATTACGGACCATAATGGTTCGGGTAGTTACCGTGCGCGATCTCGGCTCCGATGTGTCTTAAGTGCGGCTGTGGTAAAAAAGAAAACTCCCCGCGGAGGCGTAAGATGGGTGACAAATGTCTCCAAGACCCACAGCTAGGGAAAGTGACTACAAAACCCGTTTGCCACGAACTTAAGCACATCGACGGCCTTCCGTGACTGGAAGTTTTACTTTTACTATATTTCCATTTCATTTAAATATTTTTCTCCTATCCTGTATAACAAACTCTAAAGTACAGGAAACCAAATAGGAAGCATTCACTCATGAGGCTCTAAGCCTGCGTACTGGGTGGCAGGGCGCTCAGCTATACCCGTAAACAGTTACACAAGACACTCAAAGCTACCGCCTGCGAATAAAACATAAAGGGCGGTACTCTCTTCTCTTGTACATAGATGCGTAACTATAGCTTATTCATACACTGACATTGCAAAACGTGAAGTTATATTTCAAGCAAAAACTTAACATCAAACACAACTAGAATCACAGGCATATACATAATTATACTTCTCACACGGCACATAAAGATAGCAACAACATTTAAACATGACAAAATCAGCTTATATTATGAGATCACACGAAGTTATTCTTTGCAAATAATTTTATTACAGTTGCATGTCAAAGACTAACATAAACAGTGATAAAAAAGAAACAAAAAGATGGCAGATGCATCCACACTCCATCATCAACTCCCCCAGCCTACTTAGCCGCAGGATCAGAGCCCCCAGCATGTGGATCTGAAGTCCCACCTGTCCAGATCAGAAGAGGAATTCATTAAACGAACGATCAAGTTATGAAAACACGGAAAGAAAAGAAAGGGAAAAGAATAACTCACCAGCATCCGCCGCTTGATCCTCATCATCCAACTGCACGCCCGCTTCCTCTGCAGCGAGCAGCCGCATCCCCTCTTTCACCGCCGCTTGCTCCTCCTTTGAGAACTGAGCAGTAACCGCACTCAAGTTGAAAGCCTCTCCGCCTTCCTTACCCGCGTTCACCCTGGCCTCCTCTAAAGCCTGGAGATACACCTTGGCCATGACCCGAGGGTAATCGTCCATCCAAGACAAGCCGCCCTCCTTCCAAGTGTGGAAGTACATATCCTGCAGCATCTCATCCATCATCCCCTCGTTTTCCTCAAACTCCCTCACCCGGGCCTCGGAAGCTTGCAACTTGGCGACGGCGACGTCCCTCTCCGACTGGTATCTCAAGCAGTCAGCCTGGAGTGACCTCCTCATTTCCTCTTCCTTCAACCTGAGGGACCTCCTCATCTCCTCCATCTCCTCCTTCAACTCGGCCTGAGCCATCTCCGCAGCCTCGAGCCTCCCTGACAACTCCTCTACCCGCTCGAGATCCGCATTTCGAACCTCATCCACCGTTGCGATAGCTATATTAATCCGCTCCCTGCAAGCGACCTCCATCTTCCGTAATTCCGCCCTACTGGCCTTCTCCATGGTCTCTTTCAGACGCTTGGAGGCTTCCTCATGCTGGGAAATCTGGATGGCTTGGTCGGCGAGCTGCTTGGCCTGATCGGCAACCTTTAACCTCAACCGAATGTTAGCACTCCCGATCTCTTCCCCGGCCTTGACCAACTTAGCATGATGCTCCATTAACTTCTTGGTCTCTGCGGCCACCCGGTCGATATTAGCCTTGGCCTCATCCCCCATGGTGACTACCCGTGTAGTAAGTAAATCAAGATCTAAAGATTTGGCCTCGTCCAGCACCCTTACCATGGGGTTGCGGGGAAGGAGGTGTTCGCCCGTGGTCTCATCGAATGAAATGTCCCGAAAGCTTGGGTCTAAATCAGGATGGCCAGCAAAAGGGTCACGAGGCACGGGGCGAGGCGCATCAGGACGCCTTATATGAATGACAGTAGGACTCTTGGAAGGAGGAGGAGGGGGGCCGGGCTCCGTGCTCTCCTCCGTAGTATCACGAGGAGGCTGAGTAGGAGGCTGCGAACCAGGGGACGACTCAAATAAGGAACGGCTCCGCTTCCTTTTCTGAATGCCCTCTTCGATGACCCCAAGAAGAGGGCGGTACTTGACTACGTCCCCAGTGCGATCAGTAGAAGGTTTCGCAGAAGCTCTCCTCGACTTAAATTGTTCAAGGCGATGTCGAACATCCGACGTTTTAACTGCCTGGCATGCCCCTGGAATAAAGAACAAGTGTTACGAACATACAATAATCCGCAATTCAAAAAATGTGCTAAGTTAAAAAGAAAGAAAAGTGAGGAGACACATCTATTATACAAACCCGGCGGAGGAGTGGGAAACTGCAATAAGTCCTGGATCTCATTCCAGGACGGAAGTGAACCGTAAAAAATTTCTAAGTCCCTATCGAAAATGGAATCGGCAGAAGACAAAAGTTCACCTTGCGTCGCCGGAGTCACCCTAGCTGAAGCCACAGCTTTGCCGGTTTCCTTTGCCTTCTCCGTTTCTTTCTCCTTTTCCTTCTCCGTTTCCGACTCTCCCTCCGACTCCCCAAAGGCCCGACGGAGAGCCTCATCCAGTTCGAGGTCTTGCTCAGAGGTTAGAGCGGCAACACCACTACCACCTTGACCGTCGCCATCTCCTCCACCCTCCGACCCTTCTCCAACTTCGCCTCCTTCCTCCTCTTCCACACCTTCCTCCTCCGGGACAGTCGGGCAAGTACTTGGAGAAGGGCCATCGGACTTCTTCAGTTTCTTCCCCCCGACCACGGGACGCTCTGCGAAAGGCTCCCTCTTACCGCTCTTTACCTTATCCCCCTCCTTAGCTTTAGCAGCCTTCTCCTCAGCCGTGTCTCTTT
The DNA here is from genome assembly GCA_030765085.1 of Allium cepa. Classification (NCBI taxonomy): domain Eukaryota; kingdom Viridiplantae; phylum Streptophyta; class Magnoliopsida; order Asparagales; family Amaryllidaceae; genus Allium; species Allium cepa. Next base: position 19,572,318 of record CM060941.1, read on the forward strand.
GCTTAACCACGGACTGGTGCGGTAAGATCAAATTATACTCCAAGAGGGTTGCGTTCCTGATCAAGAAGGAGGCCGACCGGTCCCGTGCCGGAATAGCCTTTAGTTCAGCAGCCATTCGCACCAAGGAATCATCCTCCACAACTACAATACCACCTGTCGCTAGCCAGAAATAGAAGCATGTCAGAAAAAACACTACAGTCAAAACATGGAAAATATAAATGAAATCCATCTTACAGCCGGAAGTGAAAAGGCGGAAAGAAACAGCATCGTCCTTGATGAAGAACCACTCTTTCTTGAACATGGTAAACTTGGAATATAGGTCCAGGACTAGTTTGAAGGGCACGGCCGCTTCCAGACTAATATACGGAGACCCCTTCTTATAGCCTCTCAGGTTGTACAAGTATCGAATTTCCCGGTTAGAAGGAGGACGCCGTACCTCCTCTGGAAGATAACAAAGAGGCTCACCAGGATGGCATAAGAATTAGGCTGAAGCTGGAAGGGAGCCACCTTCAAATATGTGGTGAAGCTAATTATCCAAGCGTTGATAGGGGGGATGGCGCCGCACATGCAATGGTATCTGCTAAAAGCGAAGTAGCCCTCGGGAGGATTATATGGCATCACTCCATCTCCCGGCAGCAGCATAAGAGCCCTATCTATCCCGAAGGAACGGGATATGACGTCAAGTTGCTCCTCCTTTAGGGAGCTAGGAAAGCAATCCGGGGGAGAGACCAAAAGTTCCTGTGGACCATATCCGTCCACTAGAGACCTCGGAATAGGTCGGTGTTGCCCGGATCCTGGTTGGACTGGGGGCAAGGAAGAAGAAGGCTCTCCCGTGCCTCTAGACTTCTTTCTATCCGATCGTGTTTCCGCTTTGCGAGACATTTTCTGCAACACAGGGAAAGCAAGGCATTAGAACAGGGAACATAGAAAAGTAAACAAACAAGTGCGTGCAAGTGTGGGATTTCATTCGCAAACTAAAGTTTTCAAGGTCATCATGTTCATTCGGTTTCCATCCCATTCGGTCATCATGTTCATTCGGTTTCCATCTCATTCGGTCATCAAGTTCATTCGGTCATCATGTTCATTCGGTGGTACTGTATCAAGGGCATTCGGTACGCAAGGCATTCGGCCCTAAGGCCTAAGTCTCATTCGGTAAAGCAAAGCTCCTCGTATGTATTCGGCAAGTCAGAATCATCCGGTAATAAAAGTCATTCGGCACATGAGTACATACCTGGTTCGGAAATAGCTTGATTCGGCAGAGTCTTTGATTCGGTATAGTATTGGTTCGGCGCCTGTTGATTCGGTGAAGAAAAACAAGGGGGGTACGGCCTCTATATATAGGCGAACTCACAACCACCGAACCAAACAATTCGCCCAACCGGACCAATAATACCGGACCACCAGAAGCCGAATGGGAATAGCCGGACCAACCAAGAACCGAATGAAACTCTCTCTCTACAGACCAAGACCAGGAACTAGTGGCGTGCAAAGCGCCTCCCTCAGATAAGTACCGAACTCCAGAACTAACTAACAAAATAAGATTATGATAGCGATGAATAAGTCGTAAAATCCTCACCGACGTGGATTAAATCGTTTACACGTGTACGCGACCTCGAATGGTCCATAGGCACGCTCTGAATGGTTATTAACCCTACCATCGTGGAAATTTACACTTTGACACGCATTTTTAAGCCCATCGGTCATATGGATATTTGATAATTATGAAATGGCTAAGCTACTTACACATGTACGGGGTTGCGAACGATCCCTAGGCATGCTCTGAGCTGGCAATAAACCATCTTCACAAACATAAACCGGGCATCGACGATGCCGAGCCCCTTCGGGGCTCACTCTCTCGTCCTGAACGGCACAGTTCACTTCATCTCGAATATTTCGATCATGAACGGCCGTTATTCGAAATCACACTAAAACTGTAAATTCCTTTGCAGGACATTAACAGAATACGAACGTCCAATCGCTGGCGTTACAAAGCCAATCTTCCTGCCACAAGAAAAACAAAGCGCGACACATGCAAGCACGTGCCCCACTTTGGGGGGCAAATGTTGGGCGAATTTTCACCCAGAAGGCCTCAAGACCAAGAAGCCGCAGTTTCACTCGGGCTCGCAAGCAACCTCTACTTCGTTCGATAGCCAATACCAACCTAGAAGACCATCCAATATTCTCCATGAAGAAGTTCGGTCGGCCCGAGCCTCCATTCGGTCCCTTCATTCGGCAAACCCAGCCTATAACCTCATTCGGCATAAGTTCCTGCCGAGCCAGATGATACCGGACCAGCCTCTCCAATACACTACCGAACTAGATGATGCCGGACCAGCCTCTCCAATACAATACCGAACGAGGATGATACCGGACCAATCGCCACCGATCCAAGCCACAACCGAACCACCTCCACAACCGAACCACCATGACCAAACCAATCTCCAAGCACGGCCGAATGAAGCCTCGCCGAACCAGGTGACTGCCAGTCCAGATTGTCTCAGCCCGGGCCCACCAGCAGCTATATACCTCCAAGGCCCCTACTCCCTACCTCATTCTATAAATAGAGGGGCAGGGGTACAACAATGGCAGACAAGTTTGAGAGCTCAAGCAAGGAAGGAACTTTCAAACTACTTTCATATACTCATATACGAAGCATTGTACTTGTAATCTGAAGGAAAGAAGATAATAACATATAAAGTGGACGTAGGCACATTCTGGCCGAACCACTATAAATCCGCGTGTCATTTACATTTCAGCCCCTACTTCTTTTATATTTATATACTCATCTAAAATCATTGAAAATCACATATAATCAACTAAATAATACGACTTGGAGGTGTTTGTCCATTTTTTGTGCAAACAATAGGGTCATAGGCTATTATGCGGGGCGCATAGGTTCTCATCCGCTATAATGTGTGGGAATATCACTCCAAATACTAACATATATATACTAGTATATATAATATATCATTTATCAGATAATTATTAAATCAACCAGGCATTCAATAATTAATTTCAACTACTTTTAAAATTAATCTGATAATCCAAATGAGTGAGAATTTTTCTCATCTTGATTTTTGTTTGCAATCCATTTCAATCTCGACTTGTATTAACGTATTTAGACCTCGCATAACAATTTACGAGTTTGTAAATATTCGATTTATAATATGATTTTATATCCTAATTAAAATAGCTAATTACTCTTTAATTAAAGTAAATTTTAAATAAATTCCAGCATACCTTCCCACTGCTCGTGCACGCAACTCTCACCATGCATGTAGCCATCGCCTCCACTTTTATGATGCAGCAGCAGTAAACCCAAAACCCTAACACAAAGCCTCACTCTTTGCCGCAACCACCATTGCCACCAGTTCGCATGCTAACCTTTGGCTGCCACCAATGTCACCACCAACCTCGATAACAATCATCCATCGCCCTCAACTCTCGAGCTCGAGCTCAAGCTCAAAGACCCTCGCGTTCGAAGCCCCCTCCCAAGTTCTTATGTCGCCTCCCCTTCATTTCCCTCCATCGTGCGTGCGAGCTCCTCCCTATCACTCACGACACTCGTGACCATCAACTCACTCACGTGCGTGCTCCTATAGGCGCCACTTCTTGTCTCTCGAAATCATGATTCACTCACGAAGCCCTGCCTCTTTTTTTTTATTGATTAAATAGAAAGAGGGAAAGAGGTGGTTCGTGCTTTTTAATTTGAATTGATTTTTCTTTTTGCTTGCGTTGAAGAATTGAGCAAAGAGGGAGGGGATATATGAATTTTTAAACAAGGCGGCATTTTTTTTCTTTTTTCGATTTTGAATGAAGAAAGGAGGAGACTAAAGGTTTTGAAAGGAAGAATACGATCCACATTAGAGAAAAGGGTGGCTGCATGTTCAGGAAGGTAGAGTGACGTGTTGGGTGAACCTATAGTGTTTTGAAATGAAGGGAATAGTGCTGATGTGAATATAGCCAAAAATATAAGTATATTATCTAAATTTCAAAATGTCTTGTTTACGTAACATAAAATCTCGAGCCCCTATTGAAGCATGCCGCTAGGCATTTATAATGTTATACCCCTATTCGAACAAAATGGAAAAGGTCTCGAATCCCAATTCGATCATATGGAGAAGATAGTTTTTTGGACCTAATCATTATATTAAATTTCGATAATTCCAAACATATTTATATCCCACACGACCAAAGGATAATTCCAAATGCTATGAAATTTTAAATCCGATAAAAATGCACTATTACGGACCCAATGGAACTAGTTTCGTCGAATTCTGAGAATGTGCCCCAGATCGCTATGTAACGCGTCGATCAAATTGACGATTTCAAAAACTTGCGAAACCGCTAGAAATTCCAATTTTAAAACTAACTAACTCAACTCCAAATCAAATATTTAAAACCATTTAAATATTCAAAATTGAACAACGAAAAATGCTGGTCATTACAAAACCGAGGGTAAGACTAGAAGTTAGTAAGGGAACTTGATTATGCTTTAAACCCAAAGCTTACGAAGGGCTACCATTCACTTTGAATGAGTTAAGATGTATAGGTTATAAAGAGAATTTTCTATTTGGTCAAGGATGAAGAGAGAGTTACTGAATAAGTTCTTAGATTTTTGACGTGCTAAAGGATTAAAGCGAAGCAAGGAAGTCGAGAGGAAATTCTAACTTGGAAATGGAAGCATGTGTCGGTGGACTTTATATATGGGGTGCATAGGGGCAATGATGTTATTATGTCATATTAGGTTTCATTTTATTTCTATTGTAAGTAATAGGATTGCAGAATCTCTAGCACATATTTATGTTAAGGAAGTGGTGCGACTATATGGAGTTTCGGTTAGCATTCTTGAGACAGAGACCTCATGTTCACATGCGAATTTGAAGGATTTCTCAGTCAGCTTTAAGAATGACTTTGAATCTTAGAAAATTTGTTAAGATCTTGCATCATGGATCCTAGAGGACCTTGGAGAAGGTTAGTGTGTTTAAGCAGAAAATGATGACTGCGCAAGACTAGTAGGAGTCCTAAGTTAACGAGCAAGGAAAAGGAATTTCTGCTTTTGGTTGGGGATACGGTATTCGTTAAGATTTCCTCTTTAGAAAGGTTTTGAGATTTGGTACATTTGGGAAGTTAGCGCACAGGTTCGTTGGGCCTCTTTCGATTTTGTAAAGGGTGGGGAAACTTGCTTATTAGGTGGATCTTCCGGACTAGTTAGTAGGACTTCATAAAGTCTTTCATGTTCCACAATTGAGGAAATGTCTACATGACAGTACCTCAGTAGTAGAGTTTAATCAGTTAATTGATGTTGAAACATAGCCTTTATCCTTCCATGCTTCCGCTCACATAGAGGAGTGTGGTTTGAAGAGGCTTCGTAACAAAGGTATCAGGTTGGTTCGAGTTCAATCTGGAGATAACCTAGCATAAAACACATGGAAATCAAAGGAAAGCCAAGGCTTTCTAATCCCGAGTTTTTCCCTAGTAACTTTTCTCTCTAGAATGTAAGTATTTGGTTGCATCGTGGTTGCTAGATTGGATGGTAGGAAATGGCTACCACATTTTTTACTGTTATTTTTGCACCATATAGAAATTTATGTATATTTAGGATGTTTAAATACATGCCTATATGTCATGATCTTGCTTTCACGCTAGGATCGAGCTCACCGATAATATGTTTGCATACATAATCACTTCACATTTTTGGTTGAGTAAAAGATTGTGTAGATTATCTAAATAACTTGGTTGCATAACATGTGTAACGGCCCCAGTTTGAGACATGCCTGGAAAGGAAATTAATTAATTTAAACATGAATTTGAACAATGATAATGAGGACTAATTTAGAATTATAGGAATTTTATCCTGAAAATTCAAATGGAGTTGGAAAGGAAAATATAATAATATATAAGTTGGAAGGAACAAATAAATAAAAGATTATTAGGTAAGTGAAGTATGATTGTCAATAATACAAGTATGAATGCATGACAATAGAGTTGGAAACAAAAGAAGACAGAATTATAATTTATAGGGATCATTTATATATTTTTACAGATTATGAAAATTCTAATTTGATGTTTAGTAAATGGTATTAATTGGATTAAAAAGAGATAAAGTTGATTTTACGACTTTTGACCGTTTACTATAATTAATTAGAGGTTGATGGGAATAAAAAATTTGGTTTAAATTTTGGATTAGGATAAACTGGGCATTAAATAAGTTGAGTTTATTTGACAAAAGAATTTGTATTTGTTATTATGGTGATTGAATGAAATTAAGTTAGTAAATGGAGTTTATCGCTTTTAAATAAATTAAAGTTTGCCATGAAAAGTTATTCAATACAAGCTTTTAAAATTAATGGAAAATAATATTTTAGTTGGAAATTTGAATTTATAACTTTTATTATAGATTTAATGAGTTAAATAAAATTGTTTTTTTACACAAGAGGAGTGATTAGAGCTTGTATGGATAAGTAAAATTTTAAATGACCATAAGTAGTCTTTTATTTATAAATAAAGGGTTGAAAACCTAATAAATCCAATTTTATAATTAAGTAAAAGTAGTCCTCTTATATAAGTAAAATGGGTCGTTTGGCCCATAAACGACATTGAGAAAATATTACCGTCTCTTAAGAATGAACTTTATGTTCATTTTGCCAACTTCTCATTTTCAACTAAGAAACCTGAGCTTCGTCTCCTTCCTTCTCTAACCTTAGGAAAACTAAAATCCCTAATCTCGTTTAGAATTTAGATAATAAATTGTAAAATCATGTAGCTAATCTTTTTAGGTATTTATTCTCAAGCCGGTGATCTCCAACCTAGCTCTATCTTGTTTACAATTTCAGTTTATTAAATCTATTTGTGCCTATTCCATCATGCATGTTTGGTTAGAGCCAAGAGCTGAATGAAACTAGCAGTAGTCCATCTCTAGCTTGCTACATATTTTCGAATTATAGGTGAGTAAAACTCATCATTTGTACTAATGTTAAGTGCTGGTTGAATTTAGTGATGGGTGATTATTGCTGATCTACTGTTATTGCTCGTTCTATGCACTCTATCATCTGATTTCCATGTTATATTTGTATGATATCATATAATTGCATGCAAGTGTATATACATATGGATTAAATGGCATGCTTTAGGTCTTCATGTTTCAAGTTGTCCCTATGCCTTGAATTCATTTCGCATCTCTTTGCCCAGTTGCCTTGCTTTCTCATATGTCCTTTATTTCCATGTTGCCTTGTGTTGTACGCACCTTTACATGTTGGACTTGTTTTCTGTAAACAAGAAAAGAGTCATAGGTCCATATTTTTGACGGTGTTATAAGAAAAGTCCTTGTAGATATGGATACGTAAATTTGGTCTCTATTTTTGAAAAATAGATAACGCAAGGTATTTACACTTTTATGATAGAAAATGCAAGCTAACTTGCAATTTTTGACTTTGATTATTTTTAGAAAATTTTGAAATTTTTGAAAAACTCAAGTTAACTTGCGCTTTCTATCATGAAAGCGCAAGCTTGTTTGCGCTTTCTGATTCTGAATTTTTTTTCCAAAATTTTAAAATTTTTAAATTTGGAAATTTTCAAAAGCGCAAGTTAACTTGCACTTTTTATCAGGAAATGCAAGTTAGTTTGCGCCTTTGATTTTAAAATTTGTTTTTCAAAATTTTTAAATTTTTGAAAAACGCAAGTTAACTTGCACTTTCTATAAGGAAAGCGCAAGCTAGTTTGTGCTTTTTGATTTAGAAAAAACAGGGACCTAATTTACGCATTTATTACCACAGGGACTTTTTTTATAACAACATCAAAAATAAGGATTTTCTGCTCAAAACCTCTTCTTTAAATGCTACAGGGACACGTCCTTCTTTGCCATGTTGCTTTGAGTTGCCACATTTCCCATTGCATATGCCTTAATTTGGCACGTCCTGGCCTGTTGTTTTGATTTGTACATGTTCTTTATTAGCTTGCTGACTTCTTTTGGATTCAACTTTTTTATATGTATGACGTTTGATTTTTATCAATTAATGTTTTTTGTGTGATTTGGAATTTCAAATATTATATAAAAATCTATCTATTGTATAAATTGAATACAAGTAGTTTACAAAAGGAAAGTTAATCAAAAATTATTGATTCTGAACCATGGTTGTAAAATTATTTTTAGTCTCAATTTTCAATTAAGAATCTAGTCTCTATATACATATTTTCACAAAATTATATTTTTCCACTATAAATACTATTTGCTAAACAAATATTTTCAAAGAGATTTTAAAAAAGTATTTACCAATATAAAATTTATATTTCACTCAAATGAGAAACTATGATTAAGTAATTCAGTAAAACAAGTGGTATGGAATTCTTTCATTTAGTTTACTTGTTAATTTCTAGACTCATTCGATTGAACATTTTTATTACATTATATTATTATTGTTGTTGTTTTTCCATATGGAATTTATGATCCCTTAGTAAATAGTTGAAGTTCGCCGAGTGGTATGGAATGCATTGGCGAAACTCATTTTGTTACTAAGTTATAGTAAGTGATACTCCTAGTTAGGTATTACCTTTAGGTACATCTCTAGTTTGCCCATAAGGGGACAGTACCTCGTTTGTGCTCGATGTAGCCTGTATGCTCATCTTTGGGGATAAGGCATAGCCTCGTGTTCGCCTCTAATTAGACATGATCTTTGGACCCGTCTCTAGTTAGGCGTTACCTTCGGGTGCATCTCTAGTTTAGTTTGTCCATGAGGGGACCGTACCTCATTGTGGCATGCATGAGCGGCAACCATCGACTCGTCTTTGGAGATTAGCGCCATTGTGTTATTTCGTTAAACATTGAGATCTAATTTGAGTTTTCACCAAATTCCAGTTTTTCCCATATAGGGCTATACATGAGTTTCTCATTTTACCGATTTTCGAGATTTTGATGATAATTGTTATTTGTTGCTAATACTAGATTTTTGGAACTATTCCCTTATGAGTTACTAATATGGTTTTTAGAATCTGTGCTAGATTGAGATTATTAGTATACGAGATACCATTATACTATTTGAACATGCACTAGGTAAAGATATGCACAAGTTGCTCTTTCATTCCATTTATGTATGTCCATCATGTTATACCACCTTATTGACTTAAACTAGCACAAGACTAACCCATTTATTATTTTAGATAATACTTAGGTCAGACCGAGTTGCTTTAGGTATCTTCTATTGATCCTAGAGCTTGCCTAGCCTAACGACTATCTCTTATGTTGTTATCTTAGCTTTCACTGTACTATTTTGTTTAGTCTTATGATGTTTTACCTTATGTATATGTTGGGATAGACACCTTGTTTATGTATATTTTTTTGTGTTGGTTTGCACCTATCATATATGCCATGTTGTATCTATATCTTCACCTTTTGTAGACTGCTCCTCGTATATGAGTATTCGATCTCCTCGGCTTTTATGATATGGCTGCTTTGCACTATGTGATTCCATGTTTTTTATATCTTATATTGTTTCAAGCAGTTATTATAGCCACTGTAATACTATTTTAAGCCTATCTTGTATACGTCAAGTCTACTTCGGAGAAAAATATAACTCAATTCGATATGCCAATATTCGTTTAAAGCAATATTTGTGAATGATTGTTCTTAACTAACCTTATTCTCTAAACTTGCAAACAGTATCACGTAGTAATATCCATTGTTTGTGTGGGTTTCGAGGTGGGGCACTATAGCTTGGTACCAGAGCGGTGTTCAAAACAATATATGAAATTGAGTACGAGTATCCAAATCTTAGCAAGTCTTAGAAATCATCTCTAAGTGTATTCCTTCCTTTTAGTAATAAGGGATATCTCCAAAAATTGAGGGTTGCAATCATTTAAATATTGTTACTTTAACATCCATTATTCAATAGCCTAATTCTTGAATGTTATGTTATCTCAAAGTTATTTGGATTTCAGTAAAATGGTTGGCTAAAGAGGAACCCATTCTGATGCTGGGCAATCTAGCGGATCCAGCCAGGACGGAGTATTTATGTCCGATCAGCATATCTTGTAGCTTGTCAAAAACACCCAATCTTCCGATCTAGCTATCGATCCTCTTCCTCGTAAATCTTACTTTAAACATATGTGTAGTGATTTCTCCCATTTGGGAGGCAATCCATTCATAGGCTCAGAGGATGCTATAAAGGTTCAGTCTTGGCTTAGGTCTTGTGAGCGTATCTTTTCCTACATGGCTATATCCGACTAGCATTAAGTTCCGGTAGCATCCAGTCAGCTCCAGGGGGAGTGCTCGACTGGTATGAGTTATTGATGTTGAGGTTGAGGAGTCGAAGCTTACTTAGGAGCAATTCACTGAACGCTTCGAATGGAAGTTCATGCCCGAGTCTAGAAATCTTCTTTGACTCGGAAGTTTATTGACTTTAAGCAAGGCAAATCATCCGTTTCTGAGTATGTTGCTGCTTTCAAAGCCTTATCTAAGTATGTGGTCGAGCATATCAACACCCATCGAAGAAGAACCAGAAGTTTATTTATGGACCTAGGAACAGTCTCAAGAAAGCTTTGCTATTGAAGGTGGATATATCTTTCAAGAAGCTAGTAGACATTGCCTTTAGATCGCAGGAAGCAGAGAGGGATAGTAGTGAAGAAGCAGCCAGTGAGAAGAAGTTTGTCCCAAAGAAGCAACAGTTTCCAACAAGTCTGATTCATCCTTTCCCAATAAGCAGGCAAAGCGCATGCAGGGGACTCTCAGGGTTCTCATTATGGATCTTTGGAGTGCTATCATTGTGGGGCTAATGGGCATTATCCTAGAGGTTGTACTAAAGCACCTGTCTATCATTATTGCAAGAAGGCGGGTCACTCTTTTCTCACTTGTCCACCTTTAGCTCAGAAATGAAATGTTGGGAATCTGAATGTGATTGAGTCAGTAGAGGGTTGTAGGCAGAGTTGAAGTATTCCATCCAAACTTGAAAGTTTATCCTCTTTATAAATCGTCCTATTCGTATTCTTTTAGTATGAGTGCTTCTCACTCATTCATATCAGAGTAAATCATCCATACATTATCTTTTGATGTCGTCTTCCTAGTCACCCCTCTACAGATTGTAAACCTACTTTTATAAATAAATGAAATAATATTGACAAGGATTAAACCATATAATCACAAATTATTCGAGAGGAAACAAAGATAAAAGCTGATATTAATTTACTAATGAATTATTGCAATTGAACTCTTAGTTATTTTAAAACATTGAGTTAATGGAAAAGTATTTGTTACATCCATTCTTGCCACGAACCACAACAAAAGGAAATAGATATTATTTGAAGTCAAGTAGGCTTTCCCCACGACAACATGACTGCACAAAGAATGACTTTAGGATCATAACACTTAATCGGACTAGAGCCTTCTTTAACAAAATCAAGGCTACAAAAAGTAAGTACCACACACATTAGGAAAATGACGTGGAAAACATTGGCCTTTTAGAGATTAACACATGAGATTCCAAGTTAACTTTGCTCACATGTTGTTTCAAACATCTACAAGAAAATATCTACACAAGCATACACCGAAGGCAACCTAGACAACATCATATAGAGCTGCAAGCATTCCACTAGAGCTGCGTACATGGTCATCAAAGATATGCTTCTAAATAGACTCAACTTTACAGGCAAACAATAGATATGGAAGTTCTTCCTCACCCAATCTCTCAGAAGCAACGGTCAAGGAAACAATTCAAATAGCAAATAAGAACTTGTCTAACCAACTTTCAACATAGAATGGGAAAAGCTACTCCAATCTAACCCGATGGTAACAAATTTAGCAAAGAGAGTAAAAGCAGCAACGGAGCAGTATGGTCCAAACACTAGATAACATCCACCCCTGCAATTATTCTTGCACGTCAATAATATAATAAAGCTTTAGGGCAGTTTCCTACCGTCCCTCTTGGAGCAGCTTTCTATTTCGAAAGAGAGGAGTTTAACCTATGCAGACCTGGGGGTCCCATCCACTTATTTAGGCATCCCATTTCAAAATTCCAATGTCCCACCGATATTCATATTTCCAGTCGAAAACCCGTCATCAATCCAGGCACAAAGTAAAAGTGTCATGGATAAGCGAAAAATGGCAAAATCCAAAGGTGGAAATTGAAAGAAAATGCAGCTAGTTGTATTTATGTATTCTTTGGGTACTGAATTCATCTATAATGTAATAGTATAAGAAAAAAGTTGCCACAAAGTAACAATGGTCTAAAAAACAATCAATTCATCAATATAATTAATCACCAGTCAACTAAGTAATAACTTAAACAATTTATATCATAAACTAATAATCAATTTCTCCAATCAACTCGACGCATTTATTTAACCTTAATTGACTAACCCTTATGCAATGCTAATTAGGTACCTTTCCAACATTTACTTACGGATTTCATTATTAAATTATCCTAACCTGCTTTGCTAAATGCCTTAAGTTTACCCTTTTGTAATCTAAATATTTGCTCCATTTAATGCTTTATGAATTTTTGGCAACATTTTTTTCTTCTGACGATTATGCTCCAACCAATTTGGTATCTTTTTTATTTGAATTGCTACTGTGAAATGACAGTAATTGCAATTATATCTCAACTTCCTTTTACATACAAATATATGGTAAACAAAACATATATGTTAGACTCCTTTTTTAACAAAGTTTGAAAAGCTTTAGAGATAATGGCGATAACATAATGCTAAAACTTTAGAGATAAGATAATTCCAAACATCAAAAATAATATTTATGGTTAATTATTAAATGCTAAAGTTTCGTAAATATGGTTACTAAGAGGTGTTTAAAACAACAATGGATTGTCCTGGATTTGATAAAATCATTAGAGCTTATTATCATTATATGATACTCTCCAAAATAGAAAATTTGAATTGTCCTTACCTTTTCCTATCAGAACAGCCATTTATGTGTCATTTCTCATGCATATTGTTGTCTACTCCTTAAAATTGCTTTTAAGAATGAAATTTATCCACCTATACTTACTATTTTCCTTACCTTATTTTTTCCCTTTCCCAATTATTTTCACTTTTATCAACAACAAACATTGCCAACTATTCCCTTACCTTAGGAATGAAATTTATCCACCTATACTTTTTTCAACAGCAAACATTCAAAGTACAATGGCGCCCTCTCCCACTCTCCATACCCATCTCCATATCATTAACCTTTCATCTATTCTTCCCACGTCGTCCGTACCTGTCCCCATACCAAACTTACTCTCTCCCATACCCTCTCTGCTCTCCCTACCTTCACCGTCGTCGACCTACCCCATCACCCTCCAACTTCCCTATGTTAGTTATGTAACGACCCGTATTTTTACGGATCGAAACATTGTTAAACTATATGCTTTAAGTCGTATTGTTGATAAGTCGTTGATGTTGTTAAGCTGTATGGAGCTTAGGTTGAGTGGAACGACTTAAGGGATTTGAGTGAGCGACTTATAGGTTGAACGACCTAAGGAGTTAGGCCGTGTAGTGGTTAGGTCGCATGGATGTTGGCTTAAGTCGTATGGCCGAGTTAAGGTAGTAACCGACCTATAGGATTTGGAACGACCTATAGACTTGACCGACCTATAGATACTAGCGACTAGTGAGGTAGAGAGAGCTAGGGAGTTAGGTCGTATGATAATTAGGTCGTGTGGAAGTTAGCTTAGGTCGTGCGGAAGTTAGCTCATGTGAGCGACTTAAGAGGTGAGCGAGTTAAGGTGTGGACCGATCTAAGGAATTGACCGAGTTAAGAGGATTGACCGATTTAAGGAGCATGGATGACTTAGTGGAGTGAGCGACTCATAGGGGTGACCGAGTCAAGGAGTTTGCGACCTAAGATAGTGAGCGACCTATAGCAGTGGGCCGTGTCTAGTTAGGTCGTGAGCGACTTACGTTAGGTCGCGAGCGACTTAGTAGAGTTATGACCTGTAGAGGTGGGTGAAATTAGGTCGTGGGACGACCTATGTTAGGTCGTAAGTCGACCAGGCGACTTAGGAAAGGATGTGTTAGGTCACAGGAAGGTATAAGCGTTAGGCCGCGCGTGTTTTAGGTCGTAGGTCGTTAGGTCGGCCGTGTTTGTTAGGTCGTAAGGTTGGTTGAGTCGCGCCTGTGTTTAACCGTTGAGTCGTTAGGTCAGGGTGGTAGATAGGTCGCGAGCGACTTAGTGATTAGGTCGCATGAGTGTTATGTCGTGTGGCCTGGGTTTGGTTAGGTCGTAGGTCGTGGAGTTTGGTAGGTCGGCAGTAGTTAGGTCGTGGACGACCTAAGGGGGGCAGGCGACCTAAGGATTTCCAGCCTATGAATAGAGGGGTTTGGTTCACTTTTTGACACCGGATTTTGAAGCGACGAAGTGCTGCCATTTTGAGAGCTCGACTACAACACTTCTTCACTTCTTTTCTCCTCTCTAATCTAGTGATTCCTTCCATCCAAGATTGAAGATCAAACCGAAGATCCAAGAGCCAAAGTTGAAGATCTCCATCCATTGAAGAGAGATTTCATCGTTTAAAGCGGAATCTTGTCGGATCAAGCTTGATTCTTCGCTGTCCAGATCTGAAGTTGATATCTTTTGAGGTGTTTAGGTGATTTGGTGAGTGGTAGTTATCTCTCACACGGACCCAAGGGAGTATATTGGATCGGTGGCTTGTTTATGTGTTAAAGATAGTGATTTCTTGCATTTTCCCTAAGTCTGCATGTAGATCCATCATCTATGAAGTTTTGATATCCATTTTACTACATGTTCACTTATGCAAGTTCATTCACCAAGTTGTAGAGATATTGTTCATAATTCATGCTTGTTAGAATGCATGTTAGATTTGGGCTCTTTACTTACGAAATTGCCATTATTGTTGTAATTGTTTATTTAGATCTTGTTTGAATGATTGATTACTTGGATTAATGTTTGATTTGATTGATTAGTTGATTGATAACTTGATTTGGACAAGTTGGTCGAAGATGATTCAAAAGCTAAGTGGAAAGGCTCTTGAATGGTGAAAGCTGCTTGTGGCATATGAAGCGGATGTGGAAGCTCATATGGATAGATCTGATGATGATGTTGAGATGAGACTTTGCCATGATGCGATGAGGCAAACCATGATGTTGAGATGGGACTTTGCTATGATGTGATGTGGAAAAGCATGATGTGAGAAAGCCTTGGTTTAATCCAGACGGGATCATCCCAAGCATGTTGATAACTCGATGATGCGGTTCGAGTTGGTTGATAATGGTGGGCTCGAGAGGCGCTTGAGCTAGTATGAGAATAGTCGTCGAGGAGGATGACTAGGAGGCTTGGATCTTATCGTTATTGAAGGTTCTAGCATGCTCAAAGCAAGAGTACGTTGGGACGGGTCACGATGACGTCTCAGACACGGGTCATGATGACGTGTTAGTACTCTGGGCAGATGCGATAGTCCTAGGCATGGGTCATGACGACGTGCAGAGTTATGTCTAGAACCGGGGTTGCCATTAGCCCTTGACGGACGGCTGAAAGAAGGTTCCGGTCATTCAATTAACGGTGATATCGAGGCAATGATAACAGTGATAGCCAGAGTCATGGATGTTTGATTGTATCATCATTCGGCCTCAAGAGCGGTGTTTTATGGGTGCTTATCTGATCTTGGTTTAGGCCTTGGGGGTTTGTACTTGGAAAACATGGACCTTGACTCGAGTGATAATTACTTTACTTTAAATGTCTGCTTTGTTATGCTTGTTTCTGCTTAGTGGGTCTGGGGGCTATCACTGTAGAATGAGGTGGAGTGGGATGGTTGAGTTCCTATTCCTTTTATCCTTTATGCTCTTTTGGTATGTTTGATAGTTAATTTATTGCTCACTAAGACTGTTGTCTGACTCAAGGTTTTATGTTCAACTCTTATTACCTTGGGTTGTTCATCCATGTTGGGATGGGCAGACTAGGTAGCAGGTGACAGGTGCTGTTCTTGGCTACCAACGTTGTTGATGACGAAGACGAGCTGGAGGCTTTTGCATATTGTTTTCTTACTATATGTACTGGATGTTCCGCTGTTTGTTTGATACTCTGACTGTTATGTAGTGAGGCTTGATGTATTGACTATTCAGATGATTGTATAAAACTATTATGAGTTTATATGATGAGACTTCTGTTCTATAGAGCTTCACTATGTATATTTTCTATTGTATTTTATCCATGCACTGTGAGTAATACGATAGACTATTATGTTTTATCTTACCCTGACTATCGTCTATGGCTGCCTGGCACACTTTTCAGCGCACCATTCCCTTGTTTCGTGCGGGAGTCATGGGCGGTCGTCACATTTGGTATCAGAGCATTGGTTAATCGATTTTAGCCAACGCTCGCTGACGTAACTACGTATGAGAGACGTAATTATATTTTGATGGATGATTACTATATATAATATAGTAGCTTAGAAGAATTTGAACTCCTTATGTAGTTGTTTCTCAAGGTGTTCTAAATCATTCCTTTTTGTAGATATTAAGGATGAGTCGAAGTGAGAGACAAGCTGCTAGGGAAAGCCGTGCTGTTGGGGGGGCTACTGACTATGCTGCAATGTTCGAAGCTATGATGACTTCGATCATGAGAAGGATACCAACTTCAGGACCGTCAGTAGATGTTGGAGTTCAAGTTCAAGCTCCAAGACCAGTGGATTTTGCTAAGTTGTGTAAGGACTATACTGCTCTTGGAGGAAAGGTTTTCTTGGGAACAGAATCAACTATAGAAGTCCAAAGATGGATAGATGCTTGTAGAAGGATCTTTGGTGATTTGGAAATTGAGGATGCAACTAAGAGGAAGCTTGCATCAAGACAGCTTCAGAGAAGGGCTTCTGATTGGTGGAACTCTATCACCATTGATACTCCAGAGGAAGAGATCACTTGGGAGAAATTCCAAACTAGATTTGAAGCTAAGTTCATTTCTACGGCTCAGAAATCTGTTTTGTTTAAGAAGTTTGTGGAACTCAAGCAAGGTGGAAGATCAGTTCTTGAGTATGTTTCTGAGTTTGAAGCTTTGTCCAAGTATGCTCGGTCGTATATTGATTCTCCCTATCAGAAGAACGAAAAGTTTGTGACAGGTTTGGATAGTTATCTTGGGAGGCAGTTGGTGGATCATCTGGACGATCCATTTGAGAAGCTTGTGGAGAAAACTCTCAGGCATGAGAATCTGTTTCCTAAGGAAGGATCTGTTGTTGCTGTGACCAAGGAGCAAAGTGGAAACAAGAAGAGGAAGCAGCAACAGCAGAAGAGTAAGGATGGCCAGAAGAAGCCAAAGGGTGAAGTGACCTGCTACAATTGTCGACAGAAGGGCCATTTCTCTAGGGATTGCAAGAATCCAAAGGTGCAGTTGAAGTGCCACAACTGTGATAAGCCTGGACATATCAGGAAGGACTGTCCAGAACCGAGGAAAGATAAGCAGATTGTGCAAGCTTATGCTTTGGGGGCTGTTCCATCATCTTTGAAAGCTCCTACTGCTGAAGAGAAGGGGAAGAGTGTGGTGGTTCAAGGTACTCTTTCCATTTGTGGTGTTCCAGTTAGAGTGTTGTTTGATACTGGAGCATCGCATTCTTTTGTTTGTAATGAACTTGTAGGCCGGTTGGGTTTGGAACCGGATATTATTGATAGACCATTGGTTGTGACTAATCCAGTTGGGGGTTCGTCTTGTTTGTGTATGATATGCCGTGGTCTAGTTGTATCGAGTCATGATTGCTCGTTTGTTTGTGATTGTTTTGTTCTGAACTTTGCGGGGTTCGGAATTATTTTGGGTATGGACTGACTTAGGAAGTATGCGGCAAAGGTTGATTGTGAGAGGCTGGAGGTGACAGTCGGGAATGTGGAAGGACGAAAGGTTGTGATACGATGTAAGCATGAAGAAGGCGTCTTCATGAGCTTCATGTATTCGCTGGTTGTTCCACGGGATGGACTGTCATCGATGCCGGTTGTGAATGGATTTGGGGACGTCTATGACGAGGTCAAAGGGTTACCGCCGCATAGGGAGATCGAGTTTCGTATCGATCTAGTTGAGGGAGCCAGACCTGTTGTGATGCCTCTTAGGCGGATGGCGCCTAGAGAACAGCAAGAGTTGAGGGTGCAAGTTGATGACCTTTTACGGAAAGGATTCATTCGGCGTAGTGTGTCCGAATGGGGTGCACCAGTTGTGTTCGCAACCAAAGCGGATGGATCGTTGAGGTTGTGTGTGGATTATCGTGAGCTGAATAAAGTGACTAGGAAGAACAAGTATCCATTGCCGAGAATAGATGACTTGTTTGATCAGCTTCACGAAGCTAGGGTGTTTTCTCAGATGGATTTGGCAACGGGATTTCACCAGTTGAGAGTGGCTAAGGATAGTGTGCCGAAGACTGCTTTCAGGACACCGTCCGGTTTTTATGAGTGGCTGGTAAAGCCGTTTGGATTGACCAATGCACTGGCATATTTTGTGGATCTTATGAATAGAGTATTCAGAGATCAGTTGAACAAGTTCGTACTTGTGTTCGTGGATGATATTTTGATTTATTCCAGAACTGAAGAAGAGCACAAGACGCACTTGCATATTGTTTTGGAAATCTTGAGGAAACATCAGCTGAAGGCTAAGTTTTCGAAGTGTCACTTCTGGAAGAGTGAAGTGAGGTTCTTAGGCCATGTTATCTCTGGAAATGGAATAGCGGTTGATCCCGCCAAGGTGGCAGCGATCCAGGATTGGGTGAGACCTAAGAATGCATCTGATGTGAGAAGTTTTCTTGGATTAGCAGGATAGTATCGTCGATTTATCAAAGACTTTTCCAAGATAGTTGCACCGTTAACAGGATTGACGAAAAAGAACCAAGTGTTCAGATGGGATGCTAAGTGTGAGCAAGCTTTCGGAATCCTGAAAGAGCGACTGACAAGTGCTCCTGTTTTGACTATTCCAAGTGGGAATGATGAGATGGTGGTTTACACCGATGCATGTGGTACTGGACTTGGAGCAGTGCTAATGCAGAAGGATAAAGTTGTTGCATATGCAAGTCAACAACTGAAGCCGCATGAAAGGAATTACCCGACTCATGATTTAGAGTTAGCGGCGATTGTTTTTGCTCCGAAGATGTGGAGACATTACCTGTTGGGAGTTCGATTCGGGTTGTTTACGGATCATAAGTCATTGAGGTATCTTTTCTCCCAAAAGGATTTGAATCTCCGGCAGCAACGATGGCTAGAGTTTTTAGCATCATATGATTTTGGTATAGCCTATACTCCGGGAAAGGGTAACGTAGTGGCTGATGCGTTAAGTCGAAGACATGCAGGATTGGGAGCCATGTTTTCGGAATGGAGGAGTCTTGAGTATTTGGCTGGATTTGACTTCAGGCCTAGATGTGAATTGGTACCTGAGATGTTGGCAAACTTATCGATAAGACCTACTCTTGTGGAAAGAATTGGCGAGAGCCAAAAGCGAGACGATAAGCTTGTCAAGATTATCCGCGATTTGGAATCTGGATTGAACCCAGAAAAGGATAAAGGATTCGAAGTCGATCGAGAGGGTTGGCTTCGGAAACAAGGACGACTAGTTGTTCCTGATATAGATGGATTGAGAGATGAAGTTCTGAGGGAAAGTCATCACTCGAAGTTGACAATTCAACCAGGTGGAAATAAGATGTATCGGGATATGAAGAGAACCTATTACTGGGAAGGTATGAAGAAGGATGTTGGAAATTTTATTTCCAAATGTATGAACTGCCAGTTGGTAAAAGCCGAGCAGAAGAAGCCCAGTGGATTGCTTCAGCCATTAGAAGTTCCTACATGGAAATGGGAGCAAATATCGATGGATTTTATCGATGGTCTACCTAGAACCAGAGCAGGGAATGAAGGGATTTGGGTCATTGTAGATCGTTTGACTAAGAGTGCAAGATTCATTCATGTTCGATCAACTAGGACTGCATCGAAGTTGGCTGAGCTTTATGTTAAGTGGATAGTTCGATTCCATGGTATTCCGAAGAGTATAGTGAGCGATCGAGATCCATTGTTCACTAGTGTATTTTGGAAGAGCTTCCAGGAAGTTTTGGGAACCAAGTTGTGTTTGAGTACAGCTTATCACCCAAAAACAGATGGTCAGACCGAGAGAGTCAACCGAGTTTTGGAAGATCTCCTTAGAGCGTGTGTTTTGGACTTCGGAGGATCATGGGACGATCATCTTCATTTAGTGGAATTTGCATATAATAACAGTTACCAATCAAGTATTGGTATGGCACCGTATGAAGCATTGTATGGAAGACCGTGTTACTCTCCGGCATGTTGGTTGGAAACTGGAGAAAAGCTGATACTTGGGCCAGATATGATTCGACAGACTTCAGATTGTATAGAGATCATTCGGCAACGAATGAAGGCAGCCCAAGACCGTCAGAAAAGTTATGCCGATAATCGTCGTAAGGATTTGGAATTCGACGTAGGTGATATGGTTTTTGTGAAGATTTCTCCTCTGAAGAATGTTATTCGATTCGGGAAGAAAGGAAAGTTAACTCCGAGATTTGTTGGACCGTTCCCGATTATCGAGCGAATTGGAAAGCTCGCCTATAGATTAGAGTTACCAGAAAAGATGGAGGGTGTGCACAATGTTGTTCATGTATCTTATCTACGGAAGTATGTGCACGACCCAAGTACAGTGGTTTCTGTTGATAGTTGTGAAGATTTAGAGGTTGATCCAGTTGTTATGAGACCTCGTAAGCCGCTTCGTGTTGTTGAAACCGACACGAAACAGCTTAGGAGGAAGGCGATTACGTTGCTCAAGGTACAATGGAGTGATGATGTTGACGACTGTACGTGGGAGGAGGAAGAGAGGATGAAGGCAGCTCATCCTGAACTCTTCAAGGTATGGCCCTAAGGTGTTGTGACATCTCACGAATTTGTAACTTGTTCTAGTCTTAGAAGTCTGCATGCTAGGCTAGTAATTGGATGCATGGTTTGTTGATTGCTATGGATGGTAGGCATGCAGAATAACTTTGGTTGCTCTTGTTTGTTTGGAATTTCGGGGGCGAAATTCCTAAGGGGGAGAGAATGTAACGACCCGTATTTTTACGGATCGAAACATTGTTAAACTATGTGCTTTAAGTCGTATTGTTGATAAGTCGTTGATGTTGTTAAGCTGTATGGAGCTTAGGTATGGAGCTTAGGTTGAGTGGAACGACTTAAGGGATTTGAGTGAGTGACTTATAGGTTGAAAGACCTAAGGAGTTAGGCCGTGTAGTGGTTAGGTCGCATGGATGTTGGCTTAAGTCGTATGGTCGAGTTAAGGTAGTAACTGACCTATAGGATTTGGAACGACCTATAGACTTGACCGACCTATAGATACTAGCGACTTAGTGAGGTAGAGTGAGCTAGGGAGTTAGGTCGTATGATAATTAGGTCGTGTGGAAGTTAGCTTAGGTCGTGTGGAAGTTAGCTCGTGTGAGCGACTTAAGAGGTGAGCGAGTTAAGGTGTGGACCGATCTAAGGAATTGACCGAGTTAAGAGGATTGACCGACTTAAGGAGCATGGACGACTTAGTGGAGTGAGCGACTCATAGGGGTGACCGAGTCAAGGAGTTTGCGACCTAAGATAGTGAGCGACCTATAGCAGTGGGCCGTGTCTAGTTAGGTCGTGAGCGACTTACGTTAGGTCGCGAGCGACTTAGTAGAGTTATGACCTGTAGAGGTGGGTGAAATTAGGTCGTGGGACGACCTATGTTAGGTCGTAAGTCGACCAGGAGACTTAGGAAAGGATGTGTTAGGTCGCAGGAAGGTATAAGCGTTAGGCCGCGCGTGTTTTAGGTTGTAGGTCGTTAGGTCGGCCGTGTTAGTTAGGCCGTAAGGTTGGTTGAGTCACGCCTGTGTTTAACCGTTGAGTCGTTAGGTCGGGGTGGTAGATAGGTCGCGAGCGACTTAGTGATTAGGTCGCATGAGTGTTATGTCGTGTGGCCTGGGTTTGGTTAGGTCGTAGGTCGTGGAGTTTGGTAGGTCGGTAGTAGTTAGGTCGTGGACGACCTAAGGGGGGGCAGGCGACCTAAGGACTTCCAGCCTATAAATAGAGGGGTTTGGTTCACATTTTGGCATCAGATTTTGAAGCGACGAAGTGCTGCCATTTTGAGAGCTCGACTACAACACTTCTTCACTTCTTTTCTCCTCTCTAATTTAGTGATTCCTTCCATCCAAGATTGAAGATCAAATCGAAGATCCAAGAGCCAAAGTTGAAGATCTCCATCCATTGAAGAGAGATTTCATCGTTTAAAGCGGAATCTTGTCGGATCAAGCTTGATTCTTCGCTTTCCAGATCTGAAGTTGATATCTTTTGAGGTGTTTAGGTGATTTTGTGAGTGGTAGTTATCTCTCACACGGACCCAAAGGAGTATATTGGATCGGTGGCTTGTTTATGTGTTAAAGATAGTGATTTCTTGCATTTTTCCTAAGTCTGCATGTAGATCCATCATCTATGAAGTTTTGATATCCATTTTACTACATGTTCACTTATGAAAGTTCATTCACCAAGCTGTAGAGATATTGTTCATAATTCATGCTTGTTAGAATGCATGTTAGATTTGGACTCTTTATTTACGAAATTGCCATTATTGTTGTAATTGTTTATTTAGATCTTGTTTGAATGATTGATTACTTGGATTAATGTTTGATTTGATTGATTAGTTGATTGATAACTTGATTTGGACAAGTTGGTCGAAGATGATTCAAAAGCTAAGTGGAAAGGCTCTTGAATGGTGAAAGCTGCTTGTGGCATATGAAGCGAATGTGGAAGCTCATATGGATAGATCTGATGATGATGTTGAGATGGGACTTTGCCATGATGCGATGAGGCAAACCATGATGTTGAGATGGGACTTTGCTATGATGTGATGTGGCAAAGCATGATGTGAGAAAGCCTTGGTTTAATCCAGACGGGATCATCCCAAGCATGTTGATAACTCGATGATGCGGTTCGAGTTGGTTGATAATGGTGGGCTCGAGAGGCGCTTGAGCTAGTATGAGAATAGTCATCGAGGAGGATGACTAGAAGGCTTGGATCTTATCGTTATTGAAGGTTCTAGCATGCTCAAAACAAGAGTACGTTGGGACGGGTCACGATGACGTCTCAGACACGGGTCATGATGACGTGTTAGTACTCTGGGCAGATGCGATAGTCCTAGGCACGGGTCATGACGACGTGCGGAGTTATGTCTAGAACCGGGGTTGCCATTAGCCCTTGACGGACGGCTGAAAGAAGGTGTCGGTCATTCAATTAACGGTGATATCGAGGCAATGATAACAGTGATAGCCAGAGTCATGGATGTTTGATTGTATCATTATTCGGCCTCAAGAGCGGTGTTTTCTGGGTGCTTATCTGATCTTGGTTTAGGCCTTGGGGGTTTGTACTTGGAAAACATGGACCTTGACTCGAGTGATAATTACTTTACTTTAAATGTCTGCTTTGTTATGCTTGTTTCTGCTTAGTGGGTCTGGGGGCTATCACTGTAGAATGAGGTGGAGTGGGATGGTTGAGTTCCTATTTCTTTTATCCTTTATGCTCTTTTGGTATGTTTGATAGTTAATTTACTGCTCACTAAGACTGTTGTCTGACTCAAGGTTTTATGTTCAACTCTTATTACCTTGGGCTGTTCATCCATGTTGGGATGGGCAGACTAGGTAGCAGGTGACAGGTGCTGTTCTTGGCTACCAACGCTGTTGATGACGAAGACGAGCTGGAGGCTTTTGCATATTGTTTTCTTACTATATGTACTGGATGTTCCGCTGTTTGTTTGATACTCTGAGTGTTATGTAGTGAGGCTTGATGTATTGACTATTCAGATGATTGTATAAAACTATTATGAGTTTATATGATGAGACTTCTGTTCTATAGAGCTTCACTATGTATATTTTCTATTGTATTTTATCCATGCGCTGTGAGTAATACGATAGACTATTCTGTTTTATCTTACCCTGACTATCGTCCATGGCTGCCTGGTACACTTTTCAGCGCACCATTCCCTTGTTTCGTACGGGAGTCATGGGCGGTCGTCACAAATTGGCTAATGTACTAAAACAGATGGCAAATAACTATAAACTCGTCGCACAAGTTTATCAATTAGAATTCCACGACGCTGGAATTCTGTATTAGATAATTGTAACAATAAGTTACGTTGTAAATAAATTACAACAACAACGTTATACTATTGTAAGAAATAGTACAACTTATGAATGGGAAAGATTATAGAGAATCTAACCAGTATATAATGGAAATTCCGTCAGAGGCTTGTCGTAACAATTTCCTTAACAATTTTATTTCAAAACTCTCCCAAGATACAACAAACATAATCTGCACAAGATTGTAATGAGTATGTCAACTCTGTGATATATACGGAATATTGAGCAGTAGAGCAAAGAAGTAGAAGAAATTAGATTGAAAATGGGATGGGAATGTGATCAGTATTCTCTCCTATTTATAATTTCGTCCGCATCCCTTCAAACAGTCGCGTCCGTTGCCTTTTGGTCGCTGCTGTTCGTTAATGGGTCGCACCCACCCGCTACCGGTTTGCTGCTTCCGTCCAACGGTACTGTTTCGCACCCGCTCGTACCGCCTGGTACTGTTTCGCCCGCGCCTCTTCAGTCGGGTCGCACCCGCTCGCGCCACATCTGTTCGCCCGCGTCCGCTTCAATCGGCTCGCACCTGTTTGCTTCTAACGGGTCGCACCCACTACTATTCGCGCCTATTCAACCCGCGTCCGCTTCCGAACAGATCCGCATCTGTTCGTATGGCTTGCAACTGTCAGAAAGCCCAGTCCAGTTGCAGTAAAAATACGAGTATCATGTTAGACCCAAACCCAAACCCGACCCGGCCCGGTTCGGTTCGATCGGACGAACGGCGGCGGCACACACGCGTGTGATGGTGATGCATGATCACCCTCCTCACAACGAAGCATACATTTGGGAGCCCCAGGCCCCCAACTTCCACTTGAGAAAAGCATATATAAACTAGTATACTTTTCAACAAATTGGCTATGTGGAACATTGTATATTTCCACTCATTATTTTCCTTTAGGAATTCCAACAATCCCCCACATGAATGATAATATACATATCCCTCACACAAAGCGAAATATCACAAAGTACATATGGAATAATGCTTTATCGTGGATAAGTAGATATTTCACTTTGAACTTTCCCTAGTTAAAACTTATCAGATCTACTCGGCCAATCGGTGAATTATTTCATCTTGAACCGTCGGCCTTTATTGTATATCTAGACAATAAGCTTTACGAAGCATTAATTCCCTTCTCATCCAATCTCTTGGTTTTGTTCATTTTGGTCCTGAACATATTTTGGTTCTGCGAGTGTTATAGAGAATTTAAGCCTTTAATATTCTCATAGAGCCGACCCAGCTCACACTAACATAGGTGATCGCAACCACTAAGAGTATCCTACATATACCCCACTTGTTATTTCCAAGATATGGTCATCATTAAAAAACATAGTTTTAACCTTTAAAACTTCTGTAGGCATGCATTATATTTTGCACCATAAGAATGGAGTAGGATCAAGTCCAAACAAATGCATTACTTCTTGAGTTACTCATAACTGGTTTGCCTATTGATCCTAGTCTGTGAGATCTCCAGTCGCTAGGATAGGTTTCCGTATAAGGTAACTCTTGTTGGTTTATGCTTTTAAACCCATTCCCCTCGATGCGCAGTCAATTTTCTCTCTTGATAAACCTTTAGTAAATGGATCCGCTAGGTTATCATTTGTTCTCACATAATCTATGGAAATAGTTCCATTTGAGAGTAACTGTCTAAATGTGTTATGGCGTCGACGAATATGTCATGACTTTCCATTATACACAAAGTTGTGCGCTCTGCTTAGCGCAGCTTGGTTATCACAGTGTATGCATATGGCCTGTACAGGTTTAGGCCAAAATGGAATATCTTCTAAAAATGACGAAGCCATTCTGCTTCTTCGCCTGCTTTATCTAATGCGATGAACTCTGATCCCATAGTGGATCGAGCTATGCATGTTCGTTTAGTAGATTTTCATGACACTGCTGCCCCTGCTAAGGTAAAGACATAACCACTCGTTGATTTTGATTCCTCTGAATCTGCAATCCAGTTTGCATCACTATATCCTTCTAAGACGGCATGATAATTTCCATAATGTAAGGAAAAATTAGTGGTATTCTTTAAATATCCCAACACTCTCATTAGTGCTTTCCAGTGTTCCTTACCTGGATCGCTTGTATACCTGCTCAGTCGACTTACTGCATAAGCTATATCTGGTCTTGTGCAATTCATGAGATACGTGAGACATCCTATTACACGAGAGTATTCAAGTTGTATTACACTCTCATCGGTGTTTTTATGCAGTACTTCTGATGGATTGAAAGGTGTTCTCACTCCTCTAATTCCATAGTCTTGAAATTTTTCAATCACTTTGTCTACATAGTGTGACTGAGATAGTTCAATTCATTAGGAGTTCTTATTATTTTGATTCCCAAAATAACGTCTGCAACTCCTTTCAATCCAAAAGATTGTTGTTCACTTTTTGGCAAAGCCGTGATACCAAAATATTGATCGAAAACAAAAGACAGTTCGTCTCAGAGATTGGTTGTACTTCACTTCGCTATGGATATCAATGAATTTTGTCCGAACCCGGATCAGGCTACAATTGATAGGACATGACAAGCAAAGCCATGAGAGCCAGTGTTCCAAATTTCAGATTTATCGGAGTTCGTATGAATGAGATATAATCGATGCAAGTTAGCCAAAGGATGCTGTTCGTATCCATCAAAATGTGGAGGAGATGTCCATTTCGAATCCATCATGCTCTACATATTTCGAATCGATGACATTCGAGTCGATCAGCAGTGATATCGATCACCTTGAATCGATCGGTTTCGAATCGATCAGATGGACAGCCACTCAGCACGTTCGTATCCATTGAGTCCGAGCAGTTCGAATCCATCATTCGTATCCACCGGCATACCCTACTTCGAATCAATCGGTCTCGTGCCCAAGCGCTGCTTCGTATCGATCGTCCTCGCATCCATCAAGAGTGCCAGATCATTATTTCGTATCCATGAAATCTTCCCTGTTCGTATCCACTTGGTTCGTCTCGATCCCTTTCGTATCGATCCATGATTCGAATCCATCGATGCAAACTAGGTCATGGCACACGATACGAACGAGGCGAAATTCATGGATGCGAAGCGGTCAACTCGGAGAAAAAATAGGATCGATGCGAGGAGCACGCGCCACGTCACTTCAGTACCACGTGCGTCCATCGATTCGAATACATGGATTCGAAGTGATCGAGTCGAAATAAACAGCCGAACGAAAATCACCAGCTCGTATCGATCATATCTCCCACGCCACTAATCCAAATGCAATGAAATTTTCATAGCAGCTTCCATGCAAGGTAAAGAGCAATCCTGCCAAGTTTCAGCTCGGTTGGATCATTTTTTGATGGATACGAAATCACTTCGTATCGATCACAAATCGAGTCGAAACTTGGTGGGGTCGGTCGCGTGGGCCCACTCACGTGCCAGAAAAAGTCTTCCGAAGTTTGAGCGAGATCTGAGCATCCTACGCCTATAAATAGCACCCTGAAGCCTACAGAAAGGAGATCCTTTTGGGCCATTCAACGTCGAGACTCTGCCGAATTCAATTCTGCTCTTCATTACCGCTGTTGTAATCAAATTCCAGAGCTATTATCAACTGTAATCTACTGTAATCGATTGAAATCATCAAGTGAATCAATAAAGACATAAACTTCAGAGTGGACGTAGGCAAGATCGCCGAACCACTATAAATCTTGCGTTTGTGATTGTTATTTCTGAATTGCTGTGTTTGATATAGCTTAGATCAGAGTTTTATATTGATTGTTGTTGATTTGTGTTCATAAACGGGTGCTTTCACGATATCGGGTGTTTGTGGTCAATTTTGAGGCAAACATTTTGGTGCTTTCACTGAGAATTGAACTCAGAAGTTCTACCAATTAGAAGTTGATTCAGAGAGTTTGAGAATTTAGATCTAAGAACCATGACGAGGCAAACAAGTAAGAGACAAAGACCAGAGAGAAGTGAACACCAAGGGAGTCAAGAGGCTTCTTCAGGAGCGAATCAAGCATCGGTCTTCATCACTAGGGACGAGATGGAGACAATGATGAAGAAACAGGAGGAGTTGATCCAGAGTTTATTTCAACAGATAGGACAACTTGGAGCACAGAATAGAGAAGCGGATGGATTTCAGAACGGAGCAGGACCATCCGACGTAGCACCTGAACTAGGAGGCACGCGCATGGAGAATGTTGATCCAATCTTGGAGAGAGAAAGAGGAACATCTGCACAACCCGGGAGTAGTAGAGGAGTGAACTCTCAGTCAAGGGGGCAGATCCCGGAGTTCCCTCGTGAACTCGGGGGGCAGGTCGAAAGTGATGAACGAAGATTACATCTTGGAGACAATGACAAGTTGGCGGAGATGGTTAGAAGAGCTATGAGAGGCGGTTTGGTAAACAAAGATTTGGAGAATGTTAATAGGAGTCCTTTTACTCCAGCAATCAGACGAGCTAGGAACCCACCGGATTTCAAGCTACCATCGTTGGACATGTATAACGGGAGAACGGAGCCCACGGTTCATCTGACGAAGTATATGAGGCATATGGAGGTGCTGGGGGCATCAGAGGAGATTATGGTCCGGTGCTTTCCATTATACTTGGTAGATATTGCGCCGTTATGGTTTAGACAGCTGGAGAGCGGCTCCATAGAAACATGGGCAGATTTAACTGAGAGATTCATGAGGCAATTCAGGGTTCACATTGCTAGACCCAAGAATGTGATGACTTTGGCAACTCTAAAACAGAAGGCTGGAGAGACTTTGAGGAGTTTTCTGACGCGATTCAATGCAGCAGCAGCTTCGGTGGATCGACCAGATCCATCCATGGTTATGATGGCAGCTGTGTCTGGAATAGCTGACGGAATAGAGTTCAAAAATTCGTTAACTAAAGATCCACCTGTGGATCTAGGAGAATTCTATCACGAGGCGGAAAAGTTTTTACGATTAGAGGATGTGAACGCCGAAAGAGAGGAAGGAGAGGGAATTGATGTTTTCACAGTCAAAGGCGGGAATACACCTGGAAAAGGTGCGGAGAATAGTATAGGAAAAAGAAAGACTGAGAATGATGGTAACAGGTCAAAGCGGCCACGGAGGGAGCCGCGATTCACCACTTACTCTGAGCTGAATGAGAGTTTGGAGCGAATCTATCAAGATACCAAAGAGCAGGTTCCGTATCGTAGACCGATGCGAAGGGATCCAACTTCCGACGAAAGAAAATTAGATAAGTTTTGTGTATTTCATGAATTGAACGGTCATAACACTAACGATTGTAGGCATCTGAAGGACGAGGTGGAAGGGCATATCAGGAGCGGTATGCTCCTTCAATATGTGAGGAGGCGAACTCCAACGGTGGAACCAAAGCGACCACCGTCTACATCAGCTAGAGGCGACCTTGAATCAAGGCACCGTTTGGTTATCCATTGATCGACTGAAATAATGATGAACAAGTTGTAAACCTCTCACTAACACGGTTAAATCATTTACACATGTGAGCGATCGCGCACGATCCATAGACATGCCCTGAATGACTACCAACCGCGTTATAGTAAGAGTTTACGCTTTGACATCTTCATCTTGCTTTTTGCTTTGATTTTGATTTTAACATTTAGACTCTGCCTGTTTGGACGTTTCTATTGTGAGATTCATGTAATTATTGCTTTGATGTTTACAATTCTATGAAAGAGTGTATTTGCATGCCCGTTGGATCGCGAACGGTCCACGAGCACCTTTTGTATAGCGATGAACCGCCAAAGTCTTTGATTCAGAAACTCCCCCGAACATGAACTCCGGCACCGATAATACTAAGTCCCCCCCGGGCACACATAATTTGCCTCGAACGGCACACGATCGCGAACGATCACAATTTGCCTCGAATGGCACACGATCGCGAACGATCACAATTTGCCTCGAACGGCACACGATCGCGAATGGTCGCAACTTACCTCGAACGGTCACAATCAGCCTTGAACGACACTCGATCGAGAACGATCGATACCCTCCACGAACGGCATATGACCACGAACGGTCCCATTTCATTATTCGCCGCGAACGATCCCATTCCATCATCCGCCGCGAACGGCACACGACCGCGAACGGTCCCGTTTCACCTCGAATGGCATACGATCACGAACGATCGTCATCTGAGGTCATATAAAACAATCAAGTTCTTTACAGGTTGTTGACAGGATATGAACATCCAGCTCAAAGCATTGCAAAACACACCTTCCTACCGCAAGGCATGTTTTGGGGGGCAAATGTTATCCCGCTTTTTGGCAAAGCCGTGATACCAAAAGATTGATCGAAAACAAAAGACAGTTCGTCTCGGAGATTGGTTGTACTTCACTTCGCTATGGATGTCGATGAATTTTGTACGAGCCTGGATCAGGCTACAATTGATAGGACATGACAAGCAAAGCCATGAGAGCCAGTGTTCCAAATTTCAGGTTAATCGGAGTTCGTATGAACGAGATATGATCGATGCAAGTTAGCCAAAGGATGCTGTTCGTATCCATCAAAATGTGGAGGAGATGTCCATTTCGAATCCATCATGCTCTACGTATTTCGAATCGATCACATTCGAGTCGATCAGCAGTAATACCGATCACCTCGAATCGATCGGTTTCGAATCGATCAGATGGACATCCACTCAGCACGTTCGTATCCATTGAGCCCGAGCAGTTCGAATCCATCATTCGTATCCACCGGCATACCCCACTTCGAATCAATCGGTCTCGTGCCCAAGCGCTGCTTCGTATCGATCATCCTCGCATCCATCAAGAGTGCCAGATCATTATTTCGTATCCATGAAATCTGCCATGTTCGTATCCACTTGGTTCGTCTCGATCCCCTTCGTATCGATCCATGATTCGTATCCATCGATGCAAACTGGATCGTGGCACACGATACGAACGAGGCGAAATTCATGGATGCGAAGCGGTCAACTCGGAGAAAAAATAGGATCGATGCGAGGAGCGCGTGCCACGTCACTTCAGTACCACGTGCGTCCATCGATTCGAATACATGGATTCGAAGTGATCGAGTCGAAATAAACAGCCAAACGAAAATCACCAGCTCGTATCGATCATATCTCCCACGCCACTAATCCAAATGCAACGAAATTTTCATAGCAGCTTCCATACAAGGTAAAGAGCAATCCTGCCAAGTTTCAGCTCGATTGGATCATTTTTTGATGGATACGAAATCACTTCGTATCGATCACAGATCGAGTCGAAACTTGGTGGGGTCGGTCACGTGGGCCCACTCACGTGCTAGAAAAAGTCTCCCGAAGTTTGAGCGAGATCTGGGCATCCTACGCCTATAAATAGCACCCTGAAGCCTACAGAAAGGAGATCTTTTTGGACCATTCAACGTCCCGACTCTGCCGAATTCAATTCTACTCTTCATTACCGCTGTTGTAATCAAATTCCAGAGCTATTATCAACTGTAATCTACTGTAATCGATTGAAATCATCAAGTGAATCAATAAAGACATAAACTTCAGAGTGGACGTAGGCAAGATCGCCGAACCACTATAAATCTTGCGTTTGTGATTGTTATTTCTGAATTGCTGTGTTTGATATAGCTTAGATCTGAGTTTTATATTGATTGTTGTTGATTTGTGTTCGTAAACGGGTGCTTTCACGATATCGGGTATTTGTGGTCAATTTTGACGCAAACACTTTTGATGTCTTTAAAGGCTGATATACTTTGTATAGCACCTTGTCGAGACAATTCAGAATATAGTTTCTACATAAAAAATCGAAATGCTTCCTCGTATTCACCTTTGCTTCCTTGCCTGGTGCAGGAATCGGTTCCTCCTCCTCAAGGTACTTTTGCAGACCAAGTGTGGTGAGATAAAACAACATCTGATTCTGCCATGTCAAGAAATCATCACCATCTCTCTTGAACGGTTCAGGTCTATTGTGAGTAGTATTCTTCGAAAATTCTACTGTTACCATCTCTGTTTTAGTAAGAAAACGGTATAATTCTTAAGATGTTAGTTGGCTAGTGTACTAAAACAGATAGCAAATAACTATAAACTCGTCGCACAAGTTTATCAATTAGAATTTTACTACGTTGGAATTCTGTATTAGATAATTGTAACAATAAGTTACGTTGTAATTAAATTACAACAACAACGTTATACTATTGTAAGAAATAGTACAACTTATGAATGAGAAAGATTATAGAGAATCTAACCAGTATATAAAGGAAATTCCGTCTGAGGCTTGTCGTAACAATTTCCTTAACAATTTTATTTCAAAACTCTCCCAAGATACAATAGACGTAATTTGCACGAGGTTGTAATGAGTATGTCAACTCTGTGATATATACGGAATATTGAGCAGTAGAGCAAAGAAGCAGAAGAAATTAGATTGAAAATAGGATGGGAATGTGATCGGTATTCTCTCCTATTTATAATTTCGTCCGCATCCCTTCAAACAGTCGCGCCCGTTGCCTTTTGGTCGCTGCTGTTCGTAAATGGGTCGCACCCGCCCACTACCGGTTTGCTGCTTGCGTCCAACGGTACTGTTTCGCACCCGCTCGTACCGCCTGGTACTGTTTCGCCCATGCCTCTTTAGTCGGGTCGCACCCGCCTGCGCCGCATCTGTTCGCCCGCGTCCGCTTCAATCGGCTCGCACATGCTTGCTTCTAACGGGTCGCACCCGCTACTGTTCACGCCTATTCAACCCGCGTCCGCTTCCGAACAGATCCGCATCTATTCGTATGGCTTGCAACTGTCAGAAAGCCTGGTCCAGTTGCAGTAAAAATACGAGTATCATACCAAACCCAAACCCGGCTCGGCCCGGTTCGGTCGGACGGCGGCGCACGCGCGTGATGGTGATGCATGATCTCCCATCTCACAACGAAGCATACATTTGGGAGCCTCAGGCCCCCAAGCTCCACTTGAGAAAGGCATATATAAACTAGTATACTTCTCAACAAATTGGCGATGTGGGACATTGTATATTTCCATTCATTATTTTCCTTTAGGAATTCCAACACCCTATACCTGCTATTTATCAGCTTCATCATCCTACTACACCACACCACCCCACCATTGACTCCCACACCACCACTCACACCACCCGCGCTACCATTTCTTTGCGATGTCCCCCTGACACCCTCTATGACACTACCTTGCGCCCACATGGCTCTAACCCCTCCCTTTGGTCTTCGCTCTTCAATGATAAACCTTTGAACGTTGGTAAATACTCGCCGGTTAGATTCGACTTGAACTACACTAGCCAACCGCTGCTTGTTCCACCACTCATTGTTGAAGAAGGTAAAAGCTGCTAGCGAAATGGGTTGGTTGGTTTCTTCCTTGATGATCGCTTGCCTTACACCACTGTTATTAATCATCTCAACCATGCTCGGAAGCTCAAAGGTACATACAGTATCAGTAGAGATAATGCACACTTTTACTTCGACTTCTCATTAGCTGAAAATCACCGACTGTACAAAATAATTTACTCTTCATTGGAGGCAAGATGCTTATTGTTGCTAACCGGTCACCAACGTTTGGTAATATTCAATCATACATCAAAAAGATTCCTATATGGGTGCAATTTAATAACATCCCTCTCCTCACCTGGACCCTTCTTGTAACCAACTAGTTAGCATGCCACTTGAGTGATCTAATTTGTTACAATGAAGGGACATAGAAAATGACAAGACTTGGCTATGCGAAATGTTTAACTGAAATTGATGCATGCAAAGAACTACCTAAGCAAATCTATCTTGATGAAGGTGATAATGTAAATGTTGTGGAAGTAACATATGGCTGGTTACCACATATATGCACCACTTGCAAATCCTTTGGTCATACTGACATTAAGTGTCATAAAAATGAGCACATTCATATCTCCCCTCTTATCTCTGAACCAATCAAAACATCAGATCTGCATTTTAGGCAACACCTCCCTGACCTGGTACAGTAGCTTACAATACTCGGAGCAAACGTTAATTCGACTTCGAGTCAATCCACTACACGCCTTCATACTTACTCTAAACCACCCTTCCATGACCGGTGCAGCAGCACTCTAGAGTTGATGCATCCTCGTTTAAAACTCTAAGAAGCTCCACTACTCACAAACACACTCACTCTAAACCACCTATCTTCAGGCCCACTACCGCCCACTCCACTATTGATGCACAACCATTTCTTCCTCCCTAAACCCATGCAACTACCTCTGCATCAACAACTACTGTTTCGATGACCCACCAAACCAATTCAACCCCCCATACTCCATAATAGCTTTACACTCCTATACGATACTGCATGCATGTCCACTGCATGCACAACCCATCATTTGCACCAGACCATAACTCCACTCAACATTACCCTATCAACACTATGCCCCTTGATCAAAGTACTCCCATATCACCCCTTTACACTCCCTCAACCAATTCCATTAACACTTTAAATACCCCTTCTACACCATCTTATTCCAACATTCACCTTCCCAAGTCTATCACCACTGAACTCATCCTTAATAAGAACATCACCCCTTCCACTTTCCATGACCAAAACATAATCCTCTTTGAACATCTTAATACCACAACTAACCTTGCTTATGTTTCCCCCCCCCCCCTCCCCAACCCCCCAATTATTCTCCATTAATCATTCCTCACCATCTCTAAGTTCACATCTCTTCTATGAACCAATTCCAGCAACAAATTTCTGAAGATGAAACATGCAGTAATAAATATACATGCTCTTCTTCTAAGAAAACTAGATCTGATAAGGCTGGAAAGAAGCAGCAAAAAATCCTTCTATGTTAGACGATATCTTTGCATGGAATGTCAGGGGTGCTCACTTGACATTAAAACAAAAGGAGATCCAAAATATCAAATCTGAACACAAACTTGCCATGGTTGCTATATTTGAGGCTAAACTAGATAAACTAAAAACTAACAAGGAATGTACATACATCAATTCTTCTTGGAGTTACGCCACCAATCTTGATGCTGCCCCTTATGGTCGAATCATGGTTCTTTGGAACCTAACCATTTTTTCTACATCCACTGTCCTCTCAACAGACCAATTCATCCATCTTTACTACACCCATATCCAGTCTTCCTCCAATTTCTATATTACTTGTGTATATGCCTCAAATAACTATAACCATATATGCACCGCTTCACCACATCAGTGCCATTAATCTTATATCTGTCTTATGGTTACTTAAGGGGGACTTTAACTGCATGTACCTCTTGCAGCAGAAACATAATGGCACTCCCCTCACCCTACATGATATTACTCCACTTAATCAAACCATCTCCATAGCTACCATCCTCCCTACTCCTACCACTAGCCCATCATTCACTTGGAATAATAAGAAACACATGCATCCTAGGACCTTTTGTACTCTTGAT
Source organism: Allium cepa (assembly GCA_030765085.1). NCBI lineage: Eukaryota > Viridiplantae > Streptophyta > Magnoliopsida > Asparagales > Amaryllidaceae > Allium > Allium cepa. The sequence goes on from CM060941.1 coordinate 19,607,761, forward strand.
CATTGCTTCTATAACCACCTTGCCATGTCTGTTTGGCCTATACTTCTCTCCTATGTCACTCCCCTCTCATCTCTGACCATACCCCTATCATAGCTAAGTGGGGTGCCAAACTCATGAATACTTTTCCTTCTTTTCAATTTTTTAACTTTTGGGCTAAACATATGGAATTTGAACAGGTTTTCCTATAGGGATGGAACACACAAGCTCATCGTGACCTAATGTTTGTGTTGCAGGAGAAGCTGAGAAACTGTAAGAAGATAATCAGACAGTGGGCTACTACCACCTTTGGCAAGGGATCGAAAATAAGCTCAAATATTAGAGAACAACTCTACAATAAACAATCACAAATGCTCGCTCAACCTGACAACCTACAACTTTCAACACTTGAACATGAACTATCCAACAAACTTGCTACAACCATAGAGGATGAACTAGAGTTGATAAAACAAAAGCCTGGGAAAGACTACCACTTTGATGGTGATAGAAACACCACTTTCTTTCACACTGCATTGAAGATAAAACACACCAAATCAAAAATAGTAAACATCACTGATAAACATGGTGTAGATCACACTGACGTTCATGAGATCAAAGAAGCATATGTGGATTAATTCCCATCACTCTCTAAATGACACATCTTCCCCTATTGATATATCTTTCATTCCTTCCCTTAGCATGTTAAGGATCAGCAATACAGAGTCCTGCGACATCATCACCTCTACCTCTGATGCCAAAATTAAAGCTACTCTCTTTAGCCTTAACTCTACCAACACTGGTGTCCCTGATGGCTTTAACACACACTTCTACAATCATACTTGGACTCATATTACCCCAAATTTTTGCAGATCCATCCACCATTTCTTTAAAACAAACAAACTTCTCAATGGTATTAACTCTATAAATCTAGCCATGATACCCAAAATTAAAAACCCATTAACTGTTGATAACTACAGACCGAAATCATGTTATTCAGTACTATACAAGTGCATCACAAAGATCATAGCTACAAGAATTAAACCTCCCATCTCCAGGATTTTTGGTCAAAATCAAACTGCCTTTCTGTCCTTGAGAAACATTTCAGACAACATCCTCCTCACACACGAACTCCTTCGAGCTTATATAGCGGCCGACATCTCTCGTAGATGTATGCTAAAATTTGATATACAAAAGGCATTTGACTCTATCTCGTGGACATCTATTGCTGCCATCTTATGTATAATGAACTTCCCAAAACAGTGCATTGCTTGGATCTATACATGTATCTCATCATCAAAAATTTCCCTTGTCATTAATAAATCTGTAACTGGTTACTTCTTTTCTTTTAAAGGTATAAGGCAAGGAGACCTGCTTTTCGACCATCTCTTCTTTAAGATAATGGAAGCTCTTAACCGTTTGATCAAACAATCTGTATTTCGTAAAGCCTTCTCCCTACACCTCAGATATAAAAACCCCATGGTCGCTTCACTCATGTTTGCAAATGATTTAGTCATTTTTACCAAGCCTACAGACAACTCCATTAACTCTATACTTCGTAGCCCTCAAATTTTCACACAATGACCGGCCACCACATCAACAAATCTAAATCCCATATCCTTGTAGCTGGGTTAAATGATGAAGATAGTGTCTGCATTATCACCTATCTACCCTTAATCCAATGCCTACCAACTCTGTCTACTTTGGTATACCATTAACCACTTCTAGAATAACTACCTCTCAGTGCTTGCCTATGTATGAAGCCATTATCTCAAAGCTTTCCACTTGGCCATGTTCCCTTCTTTCGCAGGCTGGAATACTCACCATTGTAACAACCATTACTTTTGGCATTACTACATACTGGTCCAAAATGTTCGTTTTGCCTAAAAAAATTTAGACATGATAAATTTTGCTCTCAACCACTTCCTGTGGCATGGAGACTGCTACTCCCAAAAATTAGTACCAATATCATTCCAGAAGATATGCAAACCTAAACAATATGTTGGTCTTGGTATACCAAATTTACGTCTGTGGAATATAGAATCTGCTTCTAAACATATTGATCCCTTCTCATGTTGAGAAATTTATTGTTGAGAAATTTGTTGATCTGAATGAACCAGGAGAAGTTGCTTGAGGCACGTTAAAAACGTTGTCCTTAAGGAATTATTCGCCCCCACAGTTTGCAGCAGGAATGGAGCGAAATTCCTCCAGGATACAACAAGTGATGTGCTCTACAAAAGCAGAGAAGAAGAGGGAAGAAGAATGAATTTGAAAAAAGTGATCTGGGCAGGAAGAAGATGAGATGTATTTATACAGGGCGAAAGGGTGTGACCGTTGGGGACAGTTGTGTCTACTCGTTCAAAAAAAAAAAACGCGACTGTTTGGAACGGTCGAACCCAGGCCGTACGATCACGCACGCGCCCACGTGCCCCCTAAGTGCCTATCTTTGACCCGTATAATATTTTATAGGCCCAAGCCCATCATCCCTTATCATTGAGTCCATTTCCAAGCCCATGTTATTTCAAATCACAATATTCAATGTAAGCTTCTCCTATATAAGGAGAAATATATCATACTATTTGCCAATGTGGGACAAGTAGTATTACAATCTTCCCAATAATCCCCCACAAGATTGTAATATTATTTATGCATACAAGAAAGTACCTTTCAGTTTAAACTTTTCTTCTTAGTCCATATGTTTAAGTTTCAACAGAATATCTGGTAGTTAATACTTTAAACCAAAATCCTATGCGATGAAACGAAATATATGAACACATAAATATTTATAGTACTTCTGTAAATATCATAACCACTAATTGGTTATTAATTTCCTCCTGGTTTTCATGAACATTTACAAAGTTACAACTAACTTTATTAGACACAAAGTCATATGTTCATATAGGTGTCCTTTTTTTTTTTTTCCGTCTCTGTTACTATAGACAAATGAACACCACCACGTAACAATACAATCACATTTCTGTAACTTGTTTTTACCCTTTAAACCTTGAATAATTTAAGGTTTGGTTTCCATTACAGGTGATTAGAATGATTTCAGACCCATTGCACTACTAGTAGTTTTCACCAGTTCTCTTGGTAATCCTTTAGTTAGTGGGTCTGCCAAATTTTCCTTTGATCTAACATATATAATAGTAATGATACCATCTACAATTAATTCCCTGACATATGCATGGCGTAAACTTATATGTCTAGACTTTCCATTATAGATCTTATTATAGGCTCTAGACAATGTAGCTTCGCTATCGCAATACACAGAAATGGCTGGCATTGGTTGTGGCCACAACTCTATATCTAATAACAGATTCCTTAGCCATTCTGCCTCCTTGCCCGATGCATCTAAGGCAATGAATTCAGCTTCCATTGTAGAGTGTGATATGACTGTTTGTTTCTTGGAAGCCCAAGATATAGCACCGCCTCCAAGAGTAAAAATCCATCCAGTAGTTCCTCTATTTTCATTTTCAGGCGTTGAACCGCTTGCATCTGAATATCCTTCTAGAACTGCTGGAAAACTTTCGTATCTAAGTCCTAGTCCAATGGTTCTTTTAAGGTAACCTAGAATTCTGCATATTGCTTTCCAATGTTTAGTGCTTGGCTTGTGCGTATATCTAGACAGTTTACACACAACAAAAGCAATATCTGGACGAGTGCAATGCATTGCATACATAAGACTTCCAATAACACTTGCATATTCTAATTGAGCTACTGTCCTTTCAGTATTTGCAAATAGTTTAATGGAAGAATCATAAGGACTGCTTGCTTCTTTAATATTTAAATGTTTGTATTTAAGAAGCAACTTCTCTTTGTAATGAGATTGACATAATGCATAACCACTACTGTGTTTCTTTACCTTAATTCCCAATATAGTATCAACTTCATTTAAGTCTTTCATTTTAAAACATGAAGTTAGATATTTCTTTGTATCATTAATGCCTTCCATATTGGTGCCAAATATAAGTAAATCATCCACATATAAACATATAATGATACCATATCTATCCGTAAATTTAGAATAGATACATTTGTCAGCATTATTATGTTTAAAACCATTGGACAAGATCATAGAGTCAAACTTTTCATGCCACTGTTTAGGTGCTTGTTTCAATCCATATAATGATTTAACAAGTTTGCAAACTTTGTGTTCATTTCCAGGCATAATAAAACCTTCTGGTTGTTCCATATATACTTCTTCATCTAGATCACCATTTAAAAATGCAGTTTTAACATCCATTTGATGTACATACAATCCGTGAATGGAGGCAAGTGCAAATAGAGTTCTAATGGATGTTAACCTTGCAACAGGAGCATATGTATCGAAAAAATCAATACCTTCTTTTTGCCTGAAGCCTTTAGCAACTAATCTTGCCTTAAAAGTTTGTATTGATCCATCTGTATTATATTTTCTACGAAATACCCATTTACATCCAATTGGCTTTGATCCTCCAGGTAAGTTGGTTAATTCCCAAGTATTATTAGATAGAATTGAATCCATCTCATCTTGTATTGCTTCTTTCCAGAAAGAAGCATCCCTAGAAGTCATTGCTTCTTTAAAGGTTTTGGGATCACCTTCCGTACCTAGTACATAAATTATATCATCGATGACATCTTTTCTGTCACCTATAACAAGATGTATTACATCATCTGGTGAGACAAAATCAGGTCCCAACTCTTTAGCCTTCTTTGTTCTTTGACTTCTTCTAGGTTCTTCTGGTATATTAGAAGATTTTCTTTTGTTAGAAGAAGTTTGTTCAGAATTTTCATTATCTTTGTCATAGATAATTTGAGTAGGATCTGACACTTGATTGGAATCACATATAAACTTATTTTCAATAAATTCCACATCTCTTGATTCTACGATGATATTAGAATCTAAGTCAAGCACTCGATATGCTTTGGAATTCTCGGCATATCCTACAAATACACCTTTTAAAGCCCTTGGACCTAGTTTATTCCTTTTTGGATCTGTTATTCGATAAAAGGTCAAACAACCCCAAACTTTCAAGTATTTCAAACTTGGTTTTCTACCTTTCCATAGTTCATATGGAGATACTTTTGTCTTTCTTGATGGAATTCTATTATGCAAGTGACATGCTGTTAGAAGTGCCTCTCCCCATAAATTTATATTTTGTTTGGCATTTAAAATCATAGCATTTGTCATTTCCACTAATGTTCTATTCTTTCGTTCAGCCAAACCATTCTGTTGCGGGGTGTATGGTGCGCTTGATTGATGTATAATTCCGTTTTCCTCACAGAATAAGGAAAACTCTGTAGAGAAATATTCTCCACCTCTATCACTGCGCAATACTTTGATTCTTCTTTCTTTTTGATTTTCGACTGTGACTTTAAAGCGTTTAAACATATCAAAAGCCTGATCTTTTGTTTTCATTAGATAAACCTATGTATATCTTGAATAATCATCTATAAAAGTAATAAAATATCTATTCCCTCCTCTAGTTAATACACCATTCAATTCACATATATCAGAATGAATTAATTCAAGTAATTTTGTATTTCTTTCAGATTTGGGAAATGGCTTTTTGCACATTTTGGCTTCAATACATGTTTCACATTTAGATAATAATTTACTTTCATATGAGATTAAACCTTCTTTAGACATAAACTTCAAAGATTTAAAATTTAAATGCGCTAATCTAGCATGCCATAAATCAAATGAATCAAGGACATAAGCAAATTCATTCATTTTATTAATACTTAATTTGAACATTCCGTTACAAGCATATCCTTTTCCAACAAATATACCTCCTTTTGACAATATGAGACTGTTACCATCTAGGACACATTTGATGCCTTTACTACAAAGAAGACTTGCAGATACAAGATTCTTCCTAATGTCTGGAACATGTACAACATTTACAAGCACGAGTTTCTTTCCAGAAGTGAATTCTAATTCTATGGTTCCTTTTCCAATGACACTTGATGTATTATGGTTTCCCATTAGTACTTTATTATCATCGGAAACTGCCTTATAGAATTTGAACATTGATCGGTTGTTGCAAACATGTATGGTAGCGCCAGAATCATACCACCAATCAGTATCCTTGGCATTATCGGCCATGTTTACTTCTGTCACCATATCAACATTGAACTTTGATATCATTGCAACAATTTCTGACTCGTCCTGTTGAAGCATATTTGCTTTCTGAGAAGAATCTGAGTTCTTCTTTCCTTGAGTCGAAGTCTGTCCGTGCTCCTTCTTTTGCCTCTTAAAGAATCTGCAATCTCTTTTGAAATGCCCTGGTTTTCCACAGAAATAACAATCCTTCCCCTTTTGATTGGGTTTTTTATGGTTGTTATCCCTCTTCCGCTTCCCATTTAGGTTATTCTCTTTATGATCATTGACTACATTATGTATATTTGAATCAGATTCAAATATCCTCTTTTCACGAATTCTTGTTTCTTCTTCAATACGAAGATATTTTAGAAGTTGTTCCATAGAGAAATCCTCAGTGGAATGCATAAGCTTTTTCCTGTAGTCAGTCCATGTATGCGGAAGTTTGGCCATAACAGCCCCAACTTGGAGTTGTTCAGGAATGTTAATTTTAACATCCTTTAACTTGTTGAAAATAACCTGTAACTCGTGAATCTGATCTAGAACAGAATTGTTGTCAAGCATTTTAAATTCGAAAAACTCATAAATTAAGAACTTATATGCGCCTTGTTTTTCGTTGCTGTACTTTGCTTCTAAACTTTTCCATATTTCTCTCGGCGACCTGACAGAAGTGAATAGATCATAAAGTCGGTCGGATAGAGTGTTGAGTATATGTCCTCTGCAAACAATTTCATCTTCTTCGCGCTTTTTCCTTTGGGCAACAACTTCTGCACTATCCTTGTCAGTAGGTGGTGGAATCGGCTGCAGGTTTTCATCAAGCACATACGCAATTTTAAGAGTAGTCAGAAGGAAGAGGATCTTATCTTGCCAACGGGTGTAGTTAGTGCCATCAAAACGATCTAACTTGGTGAATTCCTGATTCATTATCCGGTAGGTTGACTCAGAGGATGCCATAATAATTCCTTAAGATTGTTGAGAAATTTATTGTTGAGAAATTTGTTGATCTGAATGAACCAGGAGAAGTTGCTTGAGGCACGTTAAAAACGTTGTCCTTAAGGAATTATTCGCCCCCACAGTTTGCAGCAGGAATGGAGCGAAATTCCTCCAGGATACAACAAGTGCTGTGCTCTACAGAAGCAGAGAAGAAGAGGGAAGAAGAATGAATTTGAAAAAAGTGATCTGGGCAGGAAGAAGATGAGATGTATTTATACAGGGCGAAAGGGTGTGACCGTTGGGGACAGTTGTGTCTACTCGTTCAAAAAAAAACGCGGCTGTTTGGAACGGTCGAACCCAGGCCGTACGATCACGCACGCGCCCACGTGCCCCAAGTGCCCAAGTGCCTATCTTTGACCCGTATAATATTTTATAGGCCCAAGCCCATCATCCCTTATCATTGAGTCCATTTCCAAGCCCATGTTATTTCAAATCACAATATTCAATGTAAGCTTCTCCTATATAAGGAGAAATATATCATACTATTTGCCAATGTGGGACAAGTAGTATTACAATCTTCCCAATATCTCAATCGAAAAAAAACCAACCTAGTTAAGTAGATGAAGAGTAACTACTTTCGTGATAAACACTTTTGGACCATGGATACACCTCAAAACTCAAGCTGGCTTTTTCGAAGCTTTCTAAACCTACATACCACCTTGTGCCCATATGACATCAACACAACTACACCACATAACAACTTCTCTTTTTGGCATGATTCATGGGGTTATATGGGACTAATACTCCATCTGAATATATATTTGTGACAAAAAAATTATAAAGCTTAAAAGAACAGAGAAGGAAGCAAAAAAATATATGCTAAGTACGAAGAACGGACTTTTTTATTATTATTATGCTTAGATGCAAATAAAAAACATAAAACTATTACAAGCTATACATGCATTCAAAAGATCCTAAAAAAACTCAACTGACATCACGTCCAGTTTTTATTTTCCTAACTAAAAGGACAACTGCTAAGTAAATGGATAATATTAAAAACAAAACATGCATTAAAAAACAAAACATGACTTATTGAAACTTTGACGGTGAGTTGCACTAACTTGCAACACCCCCACTTAGTGCAAACATACTGTCAACAACACTATCAACAACACGGAGTGCACTTTTGAACACTTCAAATTTGGCTCTGCTAAGTGCCTTGGTAAATATATCAGCAACTTGTTCTTCAGATTGTATTTTTTGCAGCTGAAGTGTCAAAACCTTTTCTCGAACAAAATGGAAATGAGTTTCAATGTGCTTGGTACGTGCATGAAATACTGGATTTCCTGCCAGTTTGATTGACTTTAATTGTCACAATGAATGGAAACTGGACCACTGTAGAAAATATTTCTTCAATAAGTCTCTTCAGCCAAATACACTCTTGAGTGGCTATAGTAGCTGCTACATATTCAACTTCATAGCTTGAAAGAGAAACAATGGCTTGCTTTTTGCTGCGCCAAGAAATTACTGCCGAACTTGTACTGTTCAATACCCTGATGTGGAGCGTCTATCATTTACATCACCAGCCCAATCTGCATCGACATAACCAGTCAATATGAATGGTGCATTCTGTTTATGGAACAGTCCAAAATTCAGAGTGCCTTTTATATAACGAAGGATCCTCTTTGCTGCAATTAAGTGATTTTCACATGATTTATTCATAAACTGAGCAATGACGCCAACAGAATAACAAATGTCAAGTCTTGTGATAGTTAAATAGATTAAACTACCAACAAGTTGTCGAAAGAGTGTTGCATCCTCCAATCTTTTTCCTTCATCTTTAGCTAACTTCAAGCATGGCTCCATTGGAGTGGTCATTGCTTTTGAGTCTTTCATGTGAAAACGATCCAATAAACTTGCCGCATATCCCTTTTGAGAGACAAAATATCCACCCGTTCTTTCAACCTCCAAGCCAAGAAAACAGCTAACTTCTCCCAAACTCTTCATTTCAAAACGAATAGACAAAGCATCTCGAAGACGTGTAATTTCAGCATCGTCGTCACCAGTAATGATCATATCGTCAACATAGAGAATGAGCATTGTACATACTATGGCTGTTTTCTTAACAAATAAACTTGGGTCTGCATTTGAAGATTTGAACCCACAAAACTCAATATATTGAGCAATTTTACTGTACCAAGCACGTGGAGCTTGCTTGAGGCCATACAAGGCCTTCTTGAGTCGACACACATAATTTGGAAACTCTTTCGAAACAAACCCTTGCGGCTGCTCCATAAAGATATCTCGATCCAACTCACCGTGAAGGAATGCATTTTTTACGTCTAGTTGCCATAATCTCCAACTTTTGCATGCAGCTAATGAAATTATTGTTCGAACCGTCACCATTTAGCAACAGGGCTGAAAGTTTCCTCGTAATCTAAACCATATTGTTGGGAAAAACCACGAGCAACAAGACGAGCTTTATATCTATCGATTGTACCATCGGCTCTTTTCTTCAACTTGTACACCCATTTGCAAGTTACTAAATCAACATTTTTTGGTTTTGGAACAAGCTTCCATGTGTAGTTTTTATTTAAGGCTAACATTTCATCTTGCATTTCTTCTTCCCACTCACAAATACCTCTAGCTTCATTGTAAGACATAGGCACTTTTTCACATAAATCACCCATCAGAAAACAGGACAGTATAGAGCAATTATTTAACTGTACTTCATAGTCAGTTAAATAATCAGGTTGTCTTCTTTGTCTAAAGGACCTTCGAACAGCAGGTCCTATAGTTTCATCATGCTGAGTAGTTTCTCCAGAAACTATGTTGCTCCCCTTTTCATTTGATGCACCATCAACAAGAAAAGGTGATAGATCAACTGTTCCTTTATTTGTGTTTGCATCAATATGATGTGATGAGTTCTCGTCAAACACCACATCACGAGAAACAACAACTTCCTTTGTTTGTGGATTCATACATCTCCAACCTTTCCCGTGAGCGTCATAACCAACAAAATACAAAGCATTGCCCTTGGGTCCAGTTTAGACCGTTTAGTTTTTGAAACATGAACATAGCAAATGGATCCAAAAACACGAAAATAACTTACATTGGGTTTATGATGATATAATGCTTCAAAAGGAGATAAGTCCGACAGTGCCCATGTAGGCAAATGGTTTATGACATGACAAGCTGATTGAATAGCTGCTGCCCATAGCTCTCTTGGAAGATTCTTTGCATGCAACCAAGACAGACACTTGGAAGTTGGATGTGCCAATTTGCGTTCATCAACTCCATTTTGTTGTGGAGTGTCGGGACAAGTCATTTGTCGTTGAATGTCATTGTCTCTGCAGTAATCGTGAAACCGATCGGACATGTATTCTCCTCCATTGTCGGTGCGAAGGCACTTTATTGGCAATGAAAATTCTTTCTCCACTTGCTCCTTAAACTGAATGAATTTTAAAAAAGTTTCACTTTTAGATTTCAGAAAATACACCCAGGTAAATTGAGGAAAGTCATCCACAATAACCATAACATAGCAAAAACCAGTGTAGCTAGGTGTTTTTGTTGGCCCCATCAAATCTGAATGAACAAGTTGTAGCGCAGCAACGGCTTTATGTTTTGAGTTTGGGAAAGGGAGGCGATGTGATTTTCCATATTGACAACCAGGACAAACCACATTATGATGAATTTCCTTAAAGAGAGGAACTCCATCGAGTAGCTTCTTCATAGAGATTTTATGCAACAATTGATAACCAACATAGCCTAACCGAGCATGCCAAAGTGCTGCACCTGCAATCTGACCTGTCTTTTCAACATATGCATCGCTTGTAGATAATACATACAGTGAGCCTTTCCTTTTACCCGTAAATAAGATATCAGCTTCAAGTTGATTTATATTGGAAATAATTTTCACTTCGTTTGGACCAAAAAGAACATACCTCCCAGAATCAGCAATCTGAGAAACTGAAACAAGATTCTTCTTTAAATCCGGAACATGATAAACATCTTCAAGAGAAATACCACCATATTTAGATGCATCATTCTCAACATTAAAATGCTCTTCTTTCACTACAGGATGTAATGAATTATCAGTCGTCACAATTACTCTGTTTCCATGATGGGAGCGAACATCAGAAAGAAGAGAAACATTTCCCGTTGCATGGTGAGAGCAACCAGAGTCAACAATCCAGTCCTTGCTATAATCTACAGAAGCATTAGCCTGCACATTAACGGGTCGATCAACAGCTTCAAATGATAAACATTGCTCCCATTTAGGTTGTTCAACCTTATTGCTTTCTGGTGCGGTATTTGCTTCTGCTTCTTTGAGATTCACACGACAATTTGGTTTAATATGGCCTTGTTTCCCGCATCGATTACACACCAATCTCACACGACAGTCACGTTTGATGTGCCCCAGCTTTATGCATCTATAACAGCCTTTTGCATTTCCGTTGGACTGCCCTTCAGTTTTGGACTGTCTGTTGTCTTCTAAAGAATGCTTTGAAGGAAAATTGCGTTTTGTTTTATCTTTTGTATAGAGAGCATCTTCCACCTGGGAGTGAGATTGTTCGTTGCTGCCCATCATTTGTTTCACCAAGGCTTCTTGATTTTTGAGCAGACTCTCCAATTCAGCAATAGAAGATTGATTTACCCAACCTTGTATTGAGGAAATAAAGGGCATAAACTCCTTTCGCAGTCCTCGAATGAGATAACGACGCAACCGAGCATTACTAATAGGTTCCTCAGTATCTAACTCTGAAATTTCAGAACACAAAGTTTTAATTTTTAAGAAATATTCTGAAATTGACAAGGTACCTTGAGTTGTTCCGGCAAGTTCATTTTCCAAATACTGCAACCTTGTTGTGTTCTTTTGGCTGAATAAACTTTCAAGTGTGTCCCACACTTGCTTTGGCGACTTTACATCACGAACGTGTTCGATATATTCTTTGCTGATAGAAGTTTGCAAAGCAAATAAAGCATTGCCACACTTGATCTTCCACTTCCTTCGTCCCTCAGCATTCTGCGGCGTATCTTCTGGAATTACAGCTTCATCACCAGAGATAAGATCCCACAAATCCTGCCCTTGTAGATAAGCTTCCATACACAGCATCCAGTAGCTGTAGTTGTCGCCAACAAGCTTGTCTACACAGATATTGCTTCCACTATTCATCTTCACTGAGTATTAAATTTAAAAGCTGAAAAACAACCTCGCTCTGATACCATGTGACAAAAAAATTATAAAGCTTAAAAGAACAGAGAAGGAAGCAAAAAAAAATATGCTGAGTAGGAAGAACAGACTTTTTATTATTATTATCAAACCGACCGTAGGGAGGTTTGCCTACTTCTACTAGCCAAAATCAATTTTCCTGAAGCCAAAAAAAGGTGGATCTTTTCTCCTTTTATTTTGCGCATCAAAGATTTCAAATTTAAATCTATTATGATTTTAAAATTTTAAAATTTTCAATTTCAAATCGACAATTTTGAATGTTTTGATTAATATTTAAATTTGAAATTCATATTTTCAGATTCAAATCTCAATTTATTTTTTTCCAACATATTATCACTTAATGTTTAAGTAATATTAACAAATTTTTTAAATGTATATTTCATATCAAATTTATACAATCGAACGGTCGGTTTCTCCACCGTTGTGCGGTTATACTAGTTATGCTTAGATGCAAATAAAAAACATAAAACTATTAGAAGCTATACATGCATTCAAAAGATCCTTAAAAAACTCAACTGACATCACGTCCAGTTTTTATTTTCCTAACTAAAAGGACAACTGCTAAGTAAATGGATAATATTAAAAACAAAACATGCATTAAAAAACAAAACATGACTTATTCAAACTTTGACAGTGAGTTGCACTAACTTGCAACAGTATTATGATCTTAGAAGTCTAACTGCCATTCCTGATAGTGCCCAGGTTAACACATACTATGTCAATGACGCTGTTAGACTACCTAGCTCGAGCAACACTTACATTAACCAGCTTTGGAAGACAATCATGCAGAACCAATATCATAAAGCTGAGATGCAATGCCTACTGTGGACAACTCAACATAAGCAACACTAGATAAAACTAGTATATAGAGCATTGAATCAACATACAACTCTGGTAAAAGACAACTGGTACTGCAGAACCTGGAATACTGAAGACAAACAACGAGCCAACCTACTTCTTTGGAAAATCCACGAAGATGCCTTACTGACCAAACTCGGGTTAAATGATCTTGCTCTTATACCTGATAATACGTGTGCATTCTGTAAAACAGACCTTGAATCAATCCCACATCTTTTCTTTAAGTGCCACTTTATTAATGCTGTATGGAAAGACTGCCTGTCCAACTTACAATTACCTCTATTGCAAAACAATCATACACTTGAGTGGCGAAGAACCTACAGACAATCAAAACGAAAAGATAAGAAGACTAGAACCCTACTTTGTGCTGTTAAATACTTCATCATATGAGTTATTTTTGAATTGAAGGAGCGCTCGCCTTTAAATATTTTGAATGAAATGAAACATGAAATAGCTCTCTGCATGCAATGGTGGAGGACAAAACAGCAGACAACAAATACTATATCCTGGATAGTGCACTGACATGTGCCTACGTAAGCATGTATCATGTTTTTTCTTCCATTTTTTTTTGTCTTTATTTATGCTTTGTCAACTGTTGTCTACGGTTTTTTTGTTTTAAGTTATGTAATGTTTGTCTTATTTTTTATTTAGTAAGAGGTGGTAGGGGACCAAGATAAAACCCCGCTTGCCTATGAGGAAAAAAAAAAAAAAAAAAACTAATTTCACTTTTGAGTGAAAACAACTAATAGTTACTAGAAATTTTTTTTACCTATGCATCAATTAAAGATTGATTATATTGACTGCCTTCTCGTGAAGCACGTAAATAGCATATTTTTGAAGAAAAAACGTGTACTTTAAATAGACCCGTTATGAATATTCAATTCCATCTAAGCATCATATATTTTTCTAACCGATAATTCAATGATTTTAAACAACTAAAATGAAAATCTCTTATTCATATGTTAATTCATGAGTTGCATCAAGTGACTTATATGACATGCAAATTTAGATGGAAACAAATGAATGTTGAACTTCACAGACAACTTTCAAATAATCAACATATGGTGAAGTACTGCTGTCAAGATGCCAAAATAGGTGAGTTTATCAAATTATTTACTACCATGTTGAACAAATCAATCAACTAATACAATATAGACTATAAATTGGGAAGAACAAATGCAGAAAAATAAGAAATCAAAGTTAAAATGGCAAAAAAAAAAAAAACATACCCAAAATGAGCGACGTAGAAACCATTGGAACAAAAATCAATCAAATCCCTTGAGATAAAATTGGTACACTTGTGGTCAATCGTGGAAATCCTAAAGTAGAAACTGAAATAACTTTCATTAAAGAGTCGATGCAATGAAATTCTACATGCCGACAAATGAAAAGCATTGGAATCATGAAAAAATTTATCTGGAATACTTAATTAGCATCTTGACCTCATTCATTTCTCTTAATTTCAGTTATATAGGCTTTCCTCACCCATTTTATGCATTACAATTGTGCTGGAGAAATAAAAAAAATAGTTTTTCGTTAAACTTTTTTTTAATTTGCTAACGGGCTCGGGTTGGTATATTTTAACGGGAAAAAAGGCCTACGAATAAGAGAAACAGAGTGTTAAGAAATAATTGTTTTGGTGCACCATAATAAACAATTTCAAACCCCTACATATCCTACATAAATAAGCCGATCCTCCAACATGGTTTGATACAACTACAGGTTCTATAAATATGCTAGTGTCTAAGTGCTACTCATATACAAGCCTACTCGAGATAAAAGAGTATGATGCTTCCATGTCAAATAAAGTACGAACAGGTAAATTGAATGAACTTAATACACCTTCAATTATGCCCTTCTTCCCCTTGTCCGTTCATGGAGGCGCACTCAAGCTAGGACATCGTCCAGCGTATGTGCTAAAACCACATGGGTAAAGGAATTTTGTGGTGTGGGAAACTCCCGCCTTCTGTGCCCAAATTGATTGTAATTATCACACTTGATTTTTGAGCTGTCTGTCTTGCACTCCTTCACAAAATGTCCCTTCTTACTACATCTTCTACACTAAAGCTCTTGCTTCTTAATCTTACCTTTGGGTCATGCTCCACCTTTGTGTTGATTCTACTGGCATATCTTTCCTCCTAACTTCTTGGGCTCACTCTTCACTTCCTCCTTAGAAACATCATTCAGCAAGGCTATCTCCAAAGAACCCTCGAAAGTCGCATCCATGCGAATATGACTAAGGGACAAACCTTGAAGAATTTGATTCGGTCCCTTTGCAAGCTTCAAAACTCTTTATTGTGAGGGGTATTTAGTAGCTCCATCCCAAACCAAGCCAACTCATTGAACAAATTCATGTAATCCTTCACCAACATCTTTTCTTGTTGCAAATGTATGAATTTCTCCAACTGTACTCCCTCCTTGGCGATGGAAACAAATGTCATCGCAAAATTCCTCCTATATTATCCCTAATAGTCTCTCTCATCAATCTCCGCAACTACCACATCCCAATAATTCAGAGCAGCCCCTACAAACGTCAAGTGGCAAGCTGTCTCCTAACGTAATCTCCAAGACCCATCAACCCCAAAATCCTCTCAAAAGTAGAAATCCATGCACTTGAGTAAACGTATGACTCGGTCCCCACATACAACTTCCCTTCTAGACTCGTAAATTTCTTACATAGCTTGGAAAAATTAACGACGGGTGGGTGGGAAAGAAATACGCCTGGCGGTTGCTCTGTGAGTCACCTATTGTTGAATAACGGTGGAATTTCCCATCGGTTAGAAAACCACCGTTAAAAATTATAATAAAAATAGCCGCAAATGCACGACATACAATTTTAGTGCGTGACGAGTACAGGTGGATCCGTAGGAAATTGAATTAATTTAAATTCTATTCAATCAAATTAACCCTTGTGTTTAAGTTTGTTTTAAAACTAAGAAAAATAGCAAAAAGTAAACTAGACAAAAGTGATTAAAAGTATGAGAACAAAAGACAACTTATCATAACTATGGTTTATTTAGTTATTAATTGACATAACTTAAACCATCAAACTTTAATAAACAACTTAAATCACTTATTAATTGTCATGAAAATGAATATGAAGTCACAACAAAAGCTATTTTAAGCATGATCTATTTACTATTTTGTTTAGTAATATAGAACATCAAATTTTGATTCTACTTTAATTTCAATATCAAAATCAATTAGTAAGATGATTATGTAAATTGTGTTTATGTTGGATTAAGCATAACTCATTTGTGACTGAAGCACAAAATAGATTATCAAATACCCTAATAAACTTACATCATAATCCAACTTTTCATGAAGCATAAAAAGAGATTATAAATAATAAAAATATGTTGAATCTATATAAATTTAGAAAGCTTCATTACCCTTAAATTGAAGGGGTTTATCTTCTTGCTTGTGTTATAATTTCAAAACATGCAAATTTCAACATAGAAAAGGAAGGAAAGTGCAAGATAATTAAAAGAAAAGAGAACTAAACTACTTGCATAAAAATAAAACTAACTGCAATGAAAAGAAAGCTAATCTACTAACATGAAATAGAAGAAAACATGTAGATAAAAATGAGCATGAAAATAAAATAAATGCAATAAGAAAAAGTGGCTTAGAAAGCCATCTTATTTTTCATTAATTTTGTGGCTACAACTTGACAATATGATAAGAAGATTAAAAACTCTATTAAATGAACAGAAAAGGGATATTTATACATGACTAAAACCCTAATTCATATTTTAAGGGACTACTCAAGATGCCACTTAGGAAGTGCAACCTCTAAGTAATCAGTAGCATGAAATTAATCCTCCATTAAATGTGCATATGCTTTCCTCGCTAACATGTGCATTAGCTTTTAACTGTAGTCTATAGGTTAGTGGGTAGGTAGGCTTCTCCATGTTGAACGCATTCTTTTATTTCTTCATTTTTTTTTATCTTCCTTCACTTGTACATGCATGCATACATGAAATTTCTTCCAAATTGAATCTAAATTCCTACAAAATAACATAAAAATATGCAAGTAAATTTTCTCAAATTAAATCATGCACGAAATTACAATTTTACACCCAATAAAGATGAATAAATGATGATTTGAAAACAATTTAAATTTTGGATTAAACATGTAAAAATACCCTAGTATACTCATTTATTTAAATAAAAGTAGATATGGAAGTAAAAGTATGCACTTTTACGTGCATATTATATACCCCCATACTTATCTTTTTATTCGTCCTCGAATAAATTAAAACTAAGATGAATCCATTTTCGTAGGAAACACGATTGCATTGAGCATATGCAACAAGCCGTTAAACCTTTAGTTGTCTCCAGTACAACGAGTTTTGTCTCGTGATGGTTTTCAGCAGACCCACAAAACCAAATGCAACATGAAATATTCCTCAATGCAAGATTTATTTACAAGATATGAATACAAGTTTTTGAAAATATTTACTAATAAAGAATTTACTTTTAAATTGACAGAATAAGTTAAATATATGTTCTAATCATTATTAAGAAATTTAAGTCGATTTAGTAGTCAAAACTTCCAACAAAAATTAAGCTAATATCACAATTAGACTCTAGTTTGGCTAGTTGTTTCTGTTGATTATATAGTGCAACTATGAAATGAATCCTGTAGCTGATTATCTAATTTTTACAAAGTGGTATTTTTATTTATTTTACATAACAAATCGAATCAAATAACTAAAAATAATGCTTGAATTTCAATTGCTTGTTCTCTCTCTGTTGTGAAAATTATTAACATTATTATTATTTACACACCTAACTCAGATAAACCTTGGCCAGATATACCGATCATGCATTGCTTTTAGGCTTACGTGTGAAGGATACAAAACATGGTCATTGTACACACTTGCGTATGAATACATGACTCTATGTGGTTATTTTTATTAAAAAATTATTTACATACATCTAATTTAGATAAATTGAGGCAGGATGTACCAATCATGCACTACCTTTCGGTCTTACTTGAGAAGGGTACAGAGCATGGCGAGTTTATACACTTGCATGTGAATACCTGACTCTGTGTGTTTCTTATTTTTATAAAAACAATTTTCTGTGTTATATATATATTGTAAATAGAGAGTTTTGCAAAATCATCTTAGCACCACTTAACTTATAAGATCAAAAATGTTACCGCCTTTGCTTTAAATCAACCACTCTTTTAAACAAAGATTTCAACTAGGATATACTTCATAATTATCACCTACGAACCTTCTTATATACCAGTTAAACCATAGTTACTTGTAATCAAACTATATTTTTACTTTTGTTGAGACAAATAAATTTTCAGAAATTTCAATTTAATAACTAAAAACATATACTTATCCTATAGTATTTCTTCAAAAGTAAATCGATATGCTAAATAGAAAAAAAAATTAGGATTTTTGTTTTTTTTAGTTTTTGAGTTTTAGAAAGAAAATGCAATAAAATTAAACTATGAAATATAAAAAATGAACATGAGACTCCCTCCACACTTAATTTTAACCGTGTCCCCATACTTAATTTTGACCATGTCCCCACAACCAACTCAAGTGAAAGGAGAATAATAAAATAAAAACAAAAATATAATTATATTTTCATGAAAATGAAACAATTATATTTAAAATATACCGTTAAAGAGCAAATGAAACGGCTCCCCAAAGACCAATTCATTTGTCTCGTCAAGTATGAGAGATATGACAAAAATAGCAAAAAATGGGTCGATCCATAGGAAATCGAATTAGTTTAAATTCTAATAAATCAAATTAACCCAAATTTTTAAGTTTGTTTTAAAACTAAGAAAAATAGCAAAAACTGAACTAGACAAAAATGATGAAAAATATGAGATTGAAAGACAATTTAGAGGCGAATTCACTCTCATACTTTCATATAAACCAACAAAAAAAAATTATTTATGATCTCACATTTTAATCGAAGTAGAATTAGTGATGTATTATTCATAAGTATGGTCTATTTATATTATTAATTAACATAATTTAAAGCATCAAACTTTAATACAACGACTAAAATCATTTATTAATTGTCATGAAAATGAACATAAAGTCAAAGAAAAACCTATTTTAAGCATGATCTAATTAGTAACATGGATCATCAAATTTTTATTCTACTTTAATTTCATTACCAAAATCAATTAGTAACATGATGATGTAATATTTTGGATTAAGCACAGCCTATTTGTGATTAGAAACACAACATAGATTATCAAATTCCTTAATAAACTTACATCATAATCCAACTTGAAGCATAAAAAGAGATCATAATAATGAAAATATGTTGAATCTACATAATTTTAGAGAGCTTCATTACCCCTAAATTAAAGGGGTTTAGTTTCTTAGTTGTGTTATTATTTCAACACATGTAAATTTCAATGTAGAAAAGCAAGAAAAGTGCAAGCTAATTAAAAAAAATAGAACAACACTATTTGCATAAAAATAAAATTAATTGCAATGAAAAGAAAGCTAACCTACTAACATGAGGTATAAGAAAGTATATAAATAAAAATGAGCATGAAATAAAATAAAAGCAAAGAAGAAAAGAAGGCTTAGAAAACCATTTTATTTCTCATTAATTTTGTGGCTACAACTTGTATAATATGATAAGAAGATTAAAAAATTCTAGTACATGAACATAAATAGGTTATTTATACATGACTAAAACCCTAGTTCATATTTTTAGGGGACTATCCAAAATGCCCCTTAGAAAGTGTGACCTCTAAGTAATCATTAGCATGAAATTAATCGTCCTTTAAATATGCATGTGCATTAGCTTTTAATTGTTGTTCATGGGTTAGTGGGTAGGTGAGATCCTTTATGTTGCATGCATTCTTTTATTTCTTCGTTCATTTATCTTCCTTCACTTATACATGCATACATATATGAAAGCTTCTTCCAAGTTGAATCTAAATTCCTATAAAACGACATAAAAAATGTACAAGTAAATTTTCACAAATTAAATCATGCACAAAATTATGATTTTACCCTCAAATGAAGATGAATAAATGATTATTTGGAAACAATTTAAATTTTGTTTAAACTTACAAAAATACCCTTATATGTTCATTTATTTAAATAAAAGTACATTAGATATGGAAGTAAAAATACGAACTTTTACGTGCACATGACCTATGAGGGTTAAGCTTGGCTTGTCCTCTCACTTGCAGATATCATGGAACCAAATCGAGATGTTCATGCCCAAAATCTCAACTGCACCTCTTGAGCCACAACCAACAAGATCGCTCATGCTTTCTGTCTTTGATTTAGGAATTTATTGACATCTTTTTCAATAGATATTATTGGTAAGAATAGGGAAAAGTAATTTTATATTATATATATATCCTTTGAAAACTTTTTATTTATATATATACACATTCTTAGAATCCCTTTTGGAAAAAAATTAAAAACCTTTTTTGAATATTTTTTTCCAAAGTCTTTTTAAGTAGCTCTCTCACTATGAGCCTAATCTCTAAGGAATTTTTAAACCTAAGCTCTGATACCAAGTGTGGTAACCCACACCTTCCGACACATTAGTCCAAAGACTAGGGTGACTTTCAGACTCACGTCGGTGCTGGGAAGTTCAAGCTATTTGGTTTTTTCTTTTCAACATTATAAAACCTAAGAATAAGGATAAAACTTAAGACATTCTACACTTTTAGATCTCACAACGAAAGGTAGTAAAATGTAAAACAGAAAACAACCATCCTAGAAAAACATAATCTTAGAAATAGCACGTAATCAAAATCCATAGTATACAGAGATACGAAATATAGTATGTTAAGTATTTAGTTTGATAATTAGTTATATAGAGAGTAATGGAAAATAAAAAGAAACTCTAATGTCAATCTCGCCTCTCCACGTACTAACTTCTAGGCCTATCACCTCCTACGTTGTTCCCCTAGGGTGTGAGAAAAAGAAAGGAAACGAGTAGGACAAACAATAAGTCTGATGAGTGAGTTACATCATTGATATACAGTGGTCACATACAATAAAAACTTTTAATACTTTATGTGGCCTAAGGTGTTATACTCGTGCTCGTGAACCTCTTATTAAGGAAAGTCTCACTCACTTATGTTATGGTTCTAAACAAACATACACCACATATTTTGAAGGTTATAGTCAGGGTTGAAAAAACCAATCAATCCCTAATATTACTACGAATTGACTATTAGCTATTGGAACTACCCCAACATTGGGTTACCTACAATATCAACCTTGGGACCACATTCCTAAATTATGACTACCTATATCTTACTTATGGATTGAGGAGAAGCCTGCAATGCTGACTTGTGTCAAAGACGTCTGCTGCATCCGTGTCCACCTCTCACTGGTAATGCAACGCCTCTCATCGGATTATACCGGGATCCACTAACGACACGATATCATGTCTGTGCTGCCATACAAACCAAGGATCTCATGTTGATGTCGGGCACACAATTCTCAAGACATCATAGACATGCTTATACATTTTAGAACTTCCTATGAGTGCAATTTATGATGTAATCACCCGGTCAAAAGTCGACCACACCTAATTAATAGTACTGGAGTCTTGGTTTCGGCGTACACATCCGTCATGTCCAATAACATCCTAGGGTCACCTACATAGGGAAATAAATTCCCTACTATAATAACATCTATATATACCTATAATATATAAAATTAATTTAATAACTTGGCCTTAGACCAAGGTTCAATCTTGGCCATGCAACATTAACTAGTCGTTGGTCATTAGAGCGGTCGACTCCTTGTTGTTGACCGTATCTAATGAGCCTGTTGACTAGTCATGTTAATTTTATTTAATTTATTTCCTTGATTATAGTGAAGTTTTAACTAATCTAATTCTCATCTTTCCAAACTATTGATTTTAATAATTAATTATACTTTGTTCTTCATAGCAGGAGCCTATTTTGTAGATTACACCTTACAATCCCAATTTCATGTTTGATTTCATATACAATTTCAATAAATCAACTAAAATTAATACTTATTCGATGGGTCTATCTTTACTGAAATTATATTTAAATGCAAGGAATTAGTTTTGCATAAAAAATTATTAGAAAATACCCAATTAATCAAATTAAACAACTTTCGGTCGATTATGTATAATAAAATCAATTATATGAAAATCACCATATTTATCAACAATCCAGTCACTTTCAAGAAGCTATCCCTCTTTGATCTGTGTAGAATCATCCCTCCTTCTAGTCGTTGATTCCATATCTCCACTTTATTTATGCTTCGATTTGTTTTTTATTTTTTATTTGAGACATTAGGTTTAGAGGAGAGAGAGATTTGGGCAGTTGACATACTGCTTCTGATTAGTGAATTAGGGCTTAGCTTAGTATTCTATTTATAGCAACAACAACTATTAATCATTGATTTTATTTTAATTAAATCTGGTTTATTTACTTGCTCAAACCCTTGCTCGATATGCATGACTGGTCGACCACTTATATTTAGTGGCCGATCGCTAGGTGTCAGCCGATCCAATCTGGGGTGTCCAACGATGGATTTCGTTATACATGAATATATTTTTCCTAATTTACTTATTTAATTATTTTAAACTTTGAAATTTAAAACATTAATAACTTCCTCAATTAGCTCCGATTTCAAAACATTATATATGAAAATTTGTATGAATGCAACGATGCAAGTTTCGTAGTCAAATTTGAATGTTTATGAAAATTGCATTTTTACTCTCCTTATATTTATATTTAATTCTTTTTATTAAATTTTTGGCTTGTTACAATGATTTCCCGATGTGTGATGATAGAGTCAATCCATCCTAGGCATGCATTGACTCCTCTTCTCAATCACACATCAGACCTTCTATTAGAGATACCTCTCGATGTAGCAACCCCAACAATTAGTCTACCCATCAAAGCAAAGCGCAAGCCGGGCTCAACCTATCTCCCATTGGCCGACTGACTCCGTCTCCCCAACCCTTAAGCATCTATCCCTCAGCTATCTCTCGATCAGCATAGCCAAAGGCTGTCTTGAGGTTGGTCCATATTAATGCAGCTTTGACACCACCACCTACGATTCGCACTCCGTTCCATCTTACCTAGCTCGGACCTTCGACTTTAACTAAGTCCTTGACGTCCTTATGGTCTTAATAGACCAGCTTAGCATGTACTGTTGCTTGGACATGCAGGAGCAATATGACAAGAGGTAAATCTAAATGTAACTACTTCTGACAAGAAGAATGTCCCACTTCATACAAGTATATTGCAAGTTCAAGCACATTTGGTGCAAAGCATGGTAGAACATGCTCGTGGTACGGTTTTGTTGGGCATCATCCTAGCCACACATTCCTTTCTTCACTAGCTATCCGTTAACCCGCCTTTCGGCAAGGCCACGGACAGGCGTATTTAACTAAAACAACTTCACGATTATCGAGGCTGAAATTGATGGATTCGGTTCAAATGGATGGTGTTCACTTGGATAGATGATAGGTCGTTCGGTCGAAAGGAAGTGGTTCGAAGTGTTTGGAATTCAACCTTGTGGCTCAGCTGTTCGGCATGACAATATCCGGTCGAGGTATGGAAGGTCATGAAGATCGTTTGGTTGCGGCTCGGCATTGTCGCTCGGCATTGGATGTCGTTCGGCATCGTACCTCGCTTAGCATTGGATGTCGCTCGGCATTGGATGTCATTCGGCATCGTATCTCGTTCGGCACACCTCTCCTCGGTCGGCACACCTCCCCTCGTTCGGCATACCTCCCCTCAGTCGGCACACCTCCCCTCGATCGGCACGCCTCCCCTCACTCGGCATGAAGCCTCGCTCGGCATTGGATGTCGCTCGGAATTGAACGTCGCTCGGCACCGCACCTCGCTCGGCGTCGTACCTCGCTCGACGTCGTACCTCGCTCGACGTCGTACCTCGCTCGACGTACCAACTGCTCAGGGTCGGTCGGCATAATGAAGTAGGGTTCGGCTATGGCCTTGATGGGCCCAACCTACTCAGGAGGCCCAACAACCTGGTTTTTCCTATAAATACAACATGTGGGTCTCCAGATGGAGGATCTTCTTCTTCTCTTCGCTCTCTAACTTTCTACTTTCTAAGGTTAAGAGTGGTTTACCACTTTGTAACTATATTCGATTGTTACAGCAATAAAAAAAGGAAATTATTGGAGTGGTTGTAGATCGGAGTTAGCCGAACCACTATAAAATCTGTTGTTCTTTATTGCTTTTACTTTAATTTTGACTGTTCTTTACATTATTACTCTCTACATACACTCTACCTATTATATGTGACTGTTAGTTGGTGCTTTCATCTACATTTGGGTGTTAGTGACCAATTTTAGCGCTAATATTTCGGTGCTTTCACTGAGAAGGCAAGCACTCAAGGATCTTGAAGCAAGAAATCGGATTCTAGAAGGCAATGGCTAGGCCATCAGCAAGGAAGCAAGTGATAGAAATGAGCAATCGGGAAGGAAGTCAACAGGCTTCCTCTAGAGCTGGTGCAGGTCAAGCATCCATCTACATCACCGGTGACGAGATGGAAGCAATGTTGAAAAGACAAGGAGATGATGTAGGCTCTTCTTAGACAATTTACGTAAGAAGGAAATGCAGGAGCTCAGATCCGTGGAGCTGGATCGGAAGCGCTCAATCAGCAAGCGGAAGGAATGGCTCAGTAGGGGGCAGCCCCCAATCAGCAGACGGCTATCAACCTAGATGGATCTAGACTCGGGGGCATACCACCAGGAAATGCTGGTCCAATCAATGGAGGGATACCAGATGATGCTGTACGACCCGACACTAACTGGAGTGCAGGAGTACGAGATGAGGAGTATGTGCCAGAGTTCCTCGTGAACTCGATGGGCAGACCGGAGGCAATGGACAAGGATTACAACTCGGGGACATTGATAGATTAGTGGAGATGGTTAGGCAAGTTGTGAGAGGAGGATTGGTAAACAAAGACTTGGAGGATGTAAATAGGAGTCCCTTTACTCCACTATTAGGCAAGCTAGGAATCCATCGGACTTTAAGCTACCAACGTTGGATCTGTATGATGGGAGAACGGATCCCACCGTTCATCTGACAAAGTATATGAGGCATATGGAGGTACTGGGGGCATTGGATGAGGTCATGGCTCGATGCTTCCCATTGTATTTGACGGATATTGTAGCCATGTGGTTCAGACAACTGGAGAATGGTTCTATCGGTACAAGGACGGAGCTGATTGAAAATTTATGAGATAGTTTCGGGTCCATATAGTCAGACCCAAGAATGTAATGACCTTGAAATCGATGAAGAAATGGAAGGGAGAGTCACTCAAGAACTTCTTAACCAGGTTCAACGCAGCAGTAGCTTCGGTGGATCGACCCGATTTGTCTATGGTTTTGATGGTAGCAGTCTTAAGATTCGTGGATAATTCAGATTTTAAGATATCATTGGAACGGGACCCACCAAGGGACCTCGGGGAGTTCTACCATGAGGCAGAAAAGTTCCTGAGACAGGAAGATGCGCAGGCTGAGAGAGCAGGGAGAGAGGCTGAAGCTTATGCGGTGAGGAGTGGAGGTTCATCCAGGGAGGATCCAAATAAAGGTGATAAAGGAAAAAGGAAAACGAATGGCAATGGTGGCACTTCGAAGAGGCCTCGAAGGGAGTCAAAGTTTTCTTATTACACAGATTTAACTGAGACTCTAGAAAGGATTTACTTGGACACTCGAGGGCGCCTCCAATATCGAAGGCCGGCAAAGAGAGAGCCTTCAGAATACGAACGGACATCGGGAAAGCATTGCCTATTCCATGAGATGGATGGGCACAACACAAACGACTGCAGGCATTTGAGGGATATCATTGAGGAATATGTAAGAAATGGTCATCCACAACAGTATGTCAGGAATCGAGCTGTGGCAGTGGGACAGGAGCGACCACCGCTTACCTCGAACAAAGGTGGCACTGGACCTGGGCAACGTCAGCTCATTATCAACTAAACAGATTTATGGTTTTGAATAAGTAATAGAACTCAAAGTAATACATCCAGGTCACTTACACACGTACGGGATCGAGGACGGTCCCTAGGCATGCTCTGAGATCACAAAAAACTGTACTGCTTGGGTCTATGAAATCCTGTTTTCTTTTTATTTTTCTGCAAACTTTGGTTTTTCCTATGGAACTTTGGACATTTACTTTTCTTTGGTATGGTTTTGGAGTTTAGATTGAATTCCCGGTTTGGTAGGTTTTGGTTTGCCATTTTGGTATGGATATTTGATTTTTGATATGGATTTCTGGTTTTTTGATTTGATTCGCATCAATGTATTAAAAAATTCAGGTTTTACGATTACTGTCCCGACCGGAGACACGGGGAAATGATTTCAAGTTACGAGTCCCTTTGCCAAAGAGCGATGGAATGAACTCGGACGGAACGTAAAAAGTCCTTGGTCGGAGTGCCAAGGCCAGTGAATAATAAAGTCCTTGGCTGGAGTGCCGAGGCCGGTGAATATCAAAGTCCTTGGCCGAAATATCGAGGCCGGTGAATATCAAAGTCCTTGGCCGGAGTACCGAGGCCGGTGAATATCAAAGACTTGGCAGGAGTGCCGAGGCCGGTGAGTATCAAAGACCTTGGCCGGAGTGCCGAGGCCAGTGAATATCAAAGTCCTTGGCCGGAGTGCCGAGGCCGGTGAATATCAAAGTCCTTGGCCGGAGTGCCGAGGCCGGTGAATATCAAAGACCTTGGTCGGAGTGCCGAGGCCGGTGAGTATCAAAGACCTTGGCCGGAGTGCCGAGACCGGTGAGTATCAAAGTCCTTGGCCGGAGTGCCGAGGCCGGTGAATATCAAAGACCTTGGCTGGAGTTCTGAGGCCAGTGAATATCAAAGTCCTTGGCCAGAGGCCGAGGTCGGTAAATATCAAAGTCCTTGGCCGGAGTGTCGAAGCCGGTAAATATCAAAGTCCTTGACCAAAGAGGCGAGGCCGGAGAACATACAAGCCCTTGATGGGAAAGTTGAGACTGGAATAGGATAATGCGACCCGGCGAGGTCTACGGATTCAAGGTTAAACCCGAAGAGGTCATGGACTTAATAATATGGTTATGAACATGATATGGACTTCGGATGTCGGATTTGAGGCTGTTCAAAACACACCTTCCAATAGAAAGGCATGTTTTGGGGGACAAGTGTTAACCCGCCTTTCGGCAAGGCCACGGACAGGCGGATTTAACTAAAACAAATTCACAATTATCGAGGCTAAAATATGATGGATTCGTTTCAAATGGATGGTGTTCACTTAGATAGATGATAGGTCGTTCGGTCGAAAGAAAGTGGTTCGAAGTGTTTGGAATTCGACCTTGTGGCTCGGCCATTCGGCATGGCAATACCCGGTCGAGGTATGGAGGGTCATGAAGATCGTTTGGTTGCGGCTCGGCATTGTCGCTCGACATTGGATGTCTTTCGGCATCGTACCTCGCTCAGCATTGGAAGTCGCTCGGCATTGGATGTCGTTCGGCATCGTACCTTGTTCGGCACACCTCTCCTCGGTCGGCACACCTCCCCTCGGTCGGAATTCCTCCCCTCGGTCGGCACACCTCCCCTCGGTCGACACACCTCCCCTCATTCGGAACACCTTCCCTCGGTCCGCACACCTCCCCTCATTTGGCACACCTCCCCTTGGTCAGCACACCTCCCCTCACTCGGCATGAAGCCTCGCTCGGCATTGGATGTCGCTCGGCATTGAACGTCGCTCGGCACCGCACCTCGCTCAGCGTCGTACCTCGCTCGGCGTCGTACCTAGCTCGGTATCGTACCTCGTTCGGCATAACAACTTCTCAGGGTCGATCGGCATAATTGTAGGGTTCGGCTATGGCCTTGGTGGGCCCAACCTACTCAGGAGGCCCAATAACCTGCTTTTGCCTATAAATACAGCATGTGGGTCTCCAAATGGGGTATCTTCTTCTTCTCTCTGCTCTCTAACTTTCTACTTTCTAAGGCTAAGGCTGGTTTACCACTTGTAACTGTATACGATTGTTACAGCAATAAAAAAGGAAATTATAAGAGTGGACGTAGGCCGAAGTTAGCCGAACCACTATAAAATCTGTTGTTATTTATTGATTTTACTTTAATTTTGACTGTTCTTCACATTATTACTCTCTATATACACTCTATCTGTTATCTGTGACCGTTAGTTGGTGCTTTCATCTACATTTGGGCATTACTGACCAATTTTGGAGCGAGCACTATCTTTCATCAAATCCATTCAACCAGATCAATGGCCATGCGTGCTTCATGTTTGTTTTATGGCATAATCTTAGATGTTAAAGCATCAGTTCAACAGCTATAAGAACCTCATGCATAGAATCTTCCAAGAGATCAGTCAGGCCCCAAGTAGAGGGTGGCTTAGATTGGTTAGGCCTCTATTGGATGGGACCCTAGGTTGTTTGGGTCCCCGATATAGGGGATCTTGAAGTTTGGAACCTATGATCCGCCATTGAAGCTCCCTAAAATTACCAGCTTCATTAGTTTTTGGTATATCATCATTTCTTGTAATTATCTTGTAATTACTTTTAATTGTAAGAAAGACATATAGTAAGAGAACAGTTGAATATGCTAGTATATGATTTTCGTTTGATGATAATAAACACACACACACACAGATATATATATATATATATATTCATTTAAGTGTATTGTTATTGTACTATTTTATTTTCACATAATTAAATAAATATTTGTTAAATAAAATAAATAATACAGAGTTTAAATTCAAACAGTTATTTTATTCAAACAAATATTTTGTTGCAATTTTTGAATAGTATAAAATTTGAGCTCTCACTGTATATACAAAACTTCAATTACAATACAATTTCAAATCAGATCACAATTTTACACTATACAACTATCATTTACATTTGCACCTCATTACATATCACTCGTTCACTCATATTTGTTCTTCAACTACATTCCAATTTGTATCCAGCATCTAAATTATCTACAAAATAAATGCTGACGCGGTAAAATTGAAAAAGAAATATTTTTGCTGTGTAAAATAAAATGCGTATTTTAAAAATATTACTTGCCTCGATTATTTGGGTTGTTCGTCATCATTTCTTTTGAATTCACCATACACGAACAACTTGTGACATGCGCAGTGTATCATTGTACATACCATAAGGCTATGCACACCGATGTACACTTGATAAAACTACAGGAATAGGTGAGCATAAGGTCAAACCCAAGATGAGGCTGGATTCAACTCAGGTGCACACAAAACAACATACAACCAAATACACAGATGTACAAATTAAATATGCACAAGAATAATGCAATTATCCGACTCATAAAACCCAGATCAATGAATAAAAGAGCAAACCAACATGACAAAGTGGTAGATCAACATGTTAAACCGGAATCAAGGCCAATCAGATCATGCTAACAAGTGCATAAGTATGCCAACAATCAGGTGAACAAGGAAATGGGTCAAACAGAACCAGACAACATCAAAACATATACAACCAGACGAAATAGACCAGATACAAATGGCAAGTGCAAAACAATGGAGCAACAAGTAAATGGCAGTGCATAAGCATGAGATGAAGGCTACATAAAGAAATCACCATAAATATACACACACACACACACACACACACACATATATATATACACATATATATACACACATGCATACATAAATATGCAGTGCATAACATTTCAATTCATCATAAAGCAATGCAGACTTGACTGCACAGACATGATTACCAGAACAAACTCAAATGCACACAGTTAGGCATGCCGACAACAATGCTTCAAGTATACATAGCATATCAGGTGCAATAAAGACCATTCCAGAATTAATGCAACAACAAAGTGGACATTGCAACCAAGACCAGACCAGTCGAAGTCAATATGCAACAAGATTACAACACAAGTACAAATCTAGACAACATGAAGTACATAATGTAATGAAGCAGTGGGACAGCACTGGTGCAAAGAATGGTGAAGCAACATGTATATACATGTGCAACAGAGTATAGATGCAAACATTTGTTTTTATCAAACAACAAGTGAACAAGACTACATGAATGGCACCAAACTTTAGAGAACGATGAACCGGACATACTCAAGTGCACAAGGACAAATGTACACACATGAAAACGTATATCAAGACAACTGGTGCTACAGTTCAAGTCCATAACAACACCATGCAACTACACCAGACAGAATAAAGTGCACAGGGGCTCGAAGCAATTGCAAGGAACCAAACTTCAAACATATACATATGAAGACCAAACTCCAAAGTGCAACATGAGGACTTGATTTCAACTGGGAAGTTTAACTCGAAGTAACTCAAGATCAGACAAAGCATTGCAGGGTTCGATATGCTTAGGACATACACGTATATACATACATATATGTATGTAGATATACATATGATGAACAAGGTAACAGTTCGAAAAAAGTTAAAAAAGAAATAATCAAACAATTGCAAGTAGCAGTTCGAACAAATCAGATGTGTTTCAAATCAGGGTAGCGGTTTTTCATACCAAGTCAAGTTTAAATGCCAAAGAATCAAAGCCATAGTGACCAAGGTAGTACCAACAATAAATCACAAATATGATGAACAAGTCCAGATTATCACAATTTCAAATGGCCGAAGTTATAGTTGAAATGAACGGAACCGACTAAAATATATTCAGGCAACATACAAATTGAAATAGTCATAACACATCACAAGCAACCAATCAAAATCATATGGCCAAGAGTATCAACATGATGAAATCAAATGAAATATACAAACGTATATTTGGGGGATTTAATCCCTAAAAAAATGCAATCATCATTGGCAACGTAATGCGATGCGAGTTCAAGCAAAAATTCAGAGAGCCAAGTTTCAAATTAAATCCCAAATCAATGACTCGAATCGAGTTCAAATCAAAGCAAAACAACAGAGCAGTTAAACGACAAAATTTACATACCAGATTCACATATTCAAACTCAATCCTAGGAGCAACTACAAGCATTTCAAAGCCAAGAACAAATCATAGTCAGCGAATCGTTTGACGAAGGAACCAGAAGCAAAGTTTAATTCAATTCGAATGTCACATTCAAAGCGGCGGCCTCAGTTTCACGAAGCCCCAATTTTTTTGAAAGAGGAACGAACGTTCTCGAGCAAAGGAAATAGAGGCAGACATTAATTTCACGAAGTAAAGGATACAGGCTGAACAAATGAAAAGGGAGATATTTTTTAAGTGGGTCGGTCTAGTTTATGTTAATTGAGCTTTAATTTTATATAGGGTTTTGTGTTTGTTTTTATTTTGTATTTTTCTTTTAAACTTTTGTAAAATTCTAGTCATGTGACTAGGGGACGAACTAACTACGGTGGTGTAGTTCGAGAATTAGCAACTTTGTGGCTGAGTTGTGGCAGGGTTTTGAATGTAGAGTTAGGTTAGTCGATAGCAGGTGTCGCGAGTTTACAAATGTAAGCGTCTGACTATTTATTTCTAGCAGAAACCTTAGGGGCAGCACAAATGTAGGGTTTTGCCGAAGCTGGGTAAATCTGTGTTGTTTTATTTCTGCTTTTATTATTCTGTTATTATCTGTGCTGCAATTATTTTATATATTTCTGCATTATTTTTTATTATTATTAGCAACATCCAATTCATCCTCCCTTTATGGTGAAATCGATCCTACAAGTGGTATCATAGCGAGATTAATAGTAAGGACGTCTAACTATAGTTGCAAATCTAGCGAGAATCGGTCCAGTATTATTCCTCCTATCTTTGATGGAACAAATTTTTTAGATTGGAAATTAAAAATGAAATTTTATTTAAAATCTGTCAATTTTAAATGTTGGGATATTATTGAATATGGGTGCGATATATCGATTAATGCCCTTACTTTGCATATACTATATTCTCATATTAATCAACAAAATTTTAACTTCATCTCTCATTATGAAAGTGCATAGGAAATTTGAAATACTTTTGATGCAATATATGGTACAAAAGTCAACAATGATGAGAAATCCTCCACAATCGACTCAGTTAAAGAAATGTGCTTAACAGGATTGGCAAAAGTCAGCAGTGATGAAGATTCAATAGCCGATGAGATAAATGATCTTTCATTTCATGATTTAGTTCCCTTGTGCTAAAAATCAATTGAAAATAATGAATCTCTTGAGATGAAAAATAATAAGTTGAAAAGGGAACAATCTAAACTACATCAGAATAATAATCATTTGGAAAACGAGCTTAAGAATATTAAGTAAAATAAAATTTCTAATTGCAAAAGGCGTTTGAACTATGAAAAAGTATTTTCCCGTTTTCATGAAAAAATTCAAAAGTTATAAAATGAAATTTTAATGTGGGAGAAAAATAAAACTTAGTTGATTTGTAAAAATAACATTTTGCAAAAAGAGTTGGATAGTTTTAAGAAGTCGAAAAGTTCTAAATATGCGATTTTTGAAAATAAATAAATGAGATCAACGAAATATTCAAAACCCTTGAAAAAGAAATATGATTTTGAGAAAATATGAAATTATTCAATTAAATCACAAGTTTGAAAAGGAGATTGGAAAAGTCAAGGATTTTGAAAAAAACGAATGTAAAAAACTCCAACTTTTTGAAATTGAGATGCTAGAAATTAAGAGTAAAATTAAAGTGCTTCAAAATGAAAATACACGATTAAAAATGAATAGTTTTGAAAAGAAAGATAGTACCATTAGTTGTTGTTCATAGATAATAAATGAAAATAAATTTTAAGATCCAAAGTTAATAAACTCGAGTTGGTTACTCGATTTTCACTAGAGATAAATCATTTAATATGCTCTTAGAAAATCAACTCTTTGAGAATAAAAGGAAAGGATTTGAATTTACAAAAGGGTCAAAATATGAATGAACGACTAATAACACTGTTAAGGGGAAAAGTGTGATACCCAAATACGTAAAGTGTGAAATATTGAACATGGCAAGAATAATTGTCGAAATATATACAAACACAAAACCGTTAAACAAATATGGATTCCAAAAGGTATGAATATAAATGGTTTGAAATTTAAATAAATTTGGATTCCCAAGGGTATAATTGTAGATGCTAATGGTTTGTAATACAGACAAATTTGGGTACCAAAAATTTCAATAGATAATAATAGTGGTCCCACATGCATAGTTAGACCATTTGCCTTCTCCAAAATTTAGACACATAAGTGGGTTAAGGAACAAATTTAATGGAGATGGCTTTCGAGTTGTTCTAGAATTTAAATGTTCCTTAGCCTATAAAGTTTAGATGGAGACCATCGCATTTTGGATATCACGACATCAAAGGAAAGTGAGGTATGATCTCTCAACTCAATTGTGTCCACATATTGTTAATTATGTTTTGAGCGGCATTGTTGAAATATTTCTGCCATATCTTGAACATCCCAACTTTGATTTATTCTTGAAATTCTAGAAAGCTAACCGATAATGCTACAACTTTTCTATTTTTAGAGATTCACTTTGGAGACAAGAAAAACTACTTTGACGAATTTTTATGAATATGTGATTACTTTACTTGTGCTTGATATAAATGGACGTGCTGAAATTTAAGTGTTAAGGAGTACACGTTTTTCTTTTATACCACTGTATATCACCATGAATATCTCAAATACAAGTGGTATCTAATATCATCTCATGTTAAAATCATTTTTGCAATTATTTATATTATTTTCAACTTGAAGTCATTTTCACAAAACCCCCTTACAGAAAATTGTTTTTCGTTTATTTTAATTTTTGAAATGATATCTATCAAATGATAACCTGGAGTTAAAGGGGAATTCAGATGTAGGTTACACCGATAGCCTAGTCGATAGAAAAAAGTATTGGTGGAACGAGTTTTATGTTGAGACATTCATAAGTTGCATCGCATTTTCAAAGAAAATATCTGGATATTTTCATTTCGATTGATTTACAATTAGCATATATTTTTTAAATGAAACCACTTCTAGAAAATAGTTTTTGTCGACTTCGTTTCAGATTAGTCATTTTATAAAGTTTGCTTCTATAATTATTTTTCGATTTGATCTTAAATGACTACATTACCTTATCTGACTCGCTGCTGATTATCAAAAAGACAAATAATGGTTGAAAAAGTGACGAGTGTCGATATTAATCATATAATATGACTTGGGACGGTATATTTAGTAAATTTCTTTAAAAATTTAAACAAGATTTATAATAACTTTTAATTGGCAAAAATTCTATAACCATCTCTATTTCTGTCATATTTCTAACGACCATCACTCTTCAAAATCCAATATAGTATGTCAATATGTGGTATTTTAAAGGAGAAACTATTCGTTTTCATTTTATTTTATTTTTAGCAATAAATACATCCAAAGTATTCACTCTCATTTAAAAGTCCTCACAGTTATGCATGAGTGATTTACTTTGAATTTTTGATTATGTGCTTTCATGGTCATTTAAAAGTCCTCTCGGTTATGCATATATGGAACACATATCAAAATTGATTATTAAATAAACAAGTTGATTCTAATCTCATTTAAAAGTCCTCACGGTTATGCATGGTTAGAAGATGCTTGAAATTCATTTTTTATAAAAAATTAAGAATACTACCAATCTCATTTAAAAGTCCCAACGGTTATGCATGGTTAGTAGATATTAAAATTCTTGATATAAATATACTACAAATAGATACAACTATATGGTTTTATATGCCAACATTACCCCTATCACGCTAAAGTGGAATATGCACCTAACAAAGTATTTATGATTTTTGTTTGGTTTTTTTTATTGAAATTGAATATTTATATTCAATTGGGTATTAATGTTGTATTAATGTCTATCACTTTATCTCCATTTTCTAACACTATTACTCTTTTGTTGATAACAAAAAGGGGAGAGAAAAGTTAAGATTTGGCAAATAAAGGTCAGATATTTTTTATTTCATATTCACATATATGTTCGTTTGCATATTTTTTTTATTTTATGCATATATGATGGGGGAGCTTTGTTGTAGGGGAAGCATTATAATAGGGAGAGCAAATAAGGTTCGTCAATGATAAAATATGTTTAATAAATACAAAATCTTAAATATATATTTGTTGTCATCAAAAGGGGAGGATTGTTGAATATGCTAGTATATGATTTTTGTTTGATGATAATAAACATGTATGTATATATATATATATATTCATCTAAATGTATTTGTTATTGTACTATTTTATTTTTACATACTTAAATAAATATTTGCAGAATAAAATAAAATTTAAATTTAAATAGATATTTTGTTCAAACAAATATTATATTACAATTTTTTAATAATACAAAATTTGAGCTCTCATATACAAAATTTCAATTACAATACAATTTCAAATCACAACACAATTTTTCACTATATAATTGTCATTTACATTTGCACCTCACAACATATCACTCGTTTACTCATATTTATTCTTCAACTATATTCCAATTTGTATCCAATATTTGAATTATCTGCAACATAAACACTGATGCAGTAAAGTTTTAAAAAATATTTTTGCAGTGTAAAATAAAATATGTATTTTAAAAATGTTATTTGCCTCAGTTATTTGGGTTCTTCGTCATTATTTCTTTTGAATTCATCATACATGAATAACTCGTGACATGCACAGTGTATCGCTGTACACGCCACAAGGTTGTGCACACCGATATACACTTGATAAAACTGCAGGGACAGGTAAGCACAAGGTCAAACCCGAGTCGAGGCTGGATTCAACTCAAGTGCACGCAATACAACATACAACCAAATACACACATGTACAAATTAAATATGCACAAGAATAATGCAATGATTAGACTCATAAAACCCAGATCAGTGAATAAGTGAGCAACTCAACATGAAAAAGTGGTAAATCAACATTTGAAACTGAAACCAGGGCCAACTAGACCATGCCAACAAGTGCATAAGTGTGTCAACACATCAGGTGAAAAAAGAAATGGGTCAAACAAAACCAGACAACATCAAAACATATACAACCAGACAAAATAGACCATATACAAATGGTCAAGTGCAAAACAATAGAGCAAAAGTAAATGGCGGTGCATAAGCATGAGATGAAGGATACATAAATAAATCGCCACACACACACACACACAGATACACACACACACACACACACACACATGTATACATATATGTATGCACTGCATAGCATTCCAGTTCATTATAAAACAGTGCAGACTTGACTGCACAAACAAGATTACCAAAACAAACTCAAAGGCACACAATCAGGCATGGTGACAACAATACTTCAAGTATATATAGCATATCATGAGCAACAAAGACCATTCCAGAATGAATGCAACAACAAATTGGACACTGCAACCAAGACCAGACCAGTCGATGTCAACATGGAACAAGACTTCAACACAAGTACAAATCCAGTTAACATGAAGCACATGATGCAATGAAGCAGTGGAACAGTTTTGGTGTAAAGAACTATGAAGCAACATGTGTATACATGTGCAATAAAGTAAAGTTGCAAACATTTGTTTTTATTAAACAACAAATGAACAAGACTACATGAATGGCACCAGACTCTAGAGAATGAAGGACCAGACAGACCCAAGTGCACAAGGACAAATGAACACACATGAAAATATATATCAAAACAACAGGTGCTAGAGTTCAAGTCCACAACAACAACATGCGACTACACCAGATAGAATAAAGTGCACAGGGGCTCGAAGCAATTGCAATGAACCAAACTTCAGACATATACGTATGAAGACCAGACTCCAAACTGCAACATGAAGACTTGATTGGAACTAGGAAGTTTAACTCGAAGTAACTCAAGATCAGACAAAGCAATGCAGACTACAGTTCGATATGCTCGGGACATACACATATATATACATATATGTATGTAGGTATACACATGATAAACAAGGCAACAGTTCGAACAACGTTACAAAAGAAATAATCAAACAATTGCATGTAGCAGTTCGAACAAGTCTGAGGTGTTTCAAATTAGGGTAGAGGTTTTCAAACTAAGTCAATTTTAAATGCCAAAGAATCAAAGCCATGGTGACCAAGGTATTAGCAACAATAAATCATAAATACGATGAACATGTCCAGATTATCACAATTTCAAATGGCCGAAGTTATAGGTGAAATGAATGGAACCGACTAAAATATATTCAAGAAACATGCAAATTTAAATAGTAAGAACACATCACAAGCAACCAATCAAAATCGTATGGCAGAGAATAGCAACGTGATGAAATCAAATGAAATATGCGAACGTATACTTAAGGGATTTAAACCCTATAGAAACCCAATCTTCATTGGTAAATTAATGCGATTCGAGTTCAACCAAAAATTCACAGAGCCAGGTTTCAAATTAAATCCTAAATCAATAACTCGAATCGAGTTCGAATCAAAGCAAAACAACAGAGCAGTTAAACAACAAAATTTACATACTAGATTCACAAATTTGAACTCAATCCCGGAAGCAACTGCAAGCATTTCAAAGCGGAGAGCAAATCATAGCCAACGAATCGTTTGACGAAGGAACTAGAAGCAAAGTTTAACTCAATTCAAACGTCAAGTTCAAAGCAACGGCCTCAGTTTCACGAAGCCCTAATTTTTTTGAAAGAGGAATGAACGTTCTTGAGCAAAGGAAATAGAGGCAGACATTAATTTCACGAAGTAAAGGATACGGGCCGAAAAAAAGAAAAGGGTTTTAAGTGGGTCGGTCTAGTTTATGTTAATTGGGCTTTAATTTTATATAGGGTTTTGTGATTGTTTTTATTTTTTATTTTTCTTTTAAACTTTTGTAAAATTCTAGTCGTGTGACTAGGGAATGAATTATGGTGGTGTAATTCAAGAATTCGCAACTGAATGGCTGAGTTATGGTAGGG
This sequence comes from Allium cepa, assembly GCA_030765085.1. Classification (NCBI taxonomy): domain Eukaryota; kingdom Viridiplantae; phylum Streptophyta; class Magnoliopsida; order Asparagales; family Amaryllidaceae; genus Allium; species Allium cepa. The sequence continues at coordinate 19,645,708 of CM060941.1, forward strand.
TTTTTGAGTGTAGAGTTAGGTTAGTCGATAGGGGGTGTTGCGAGTTTATGTATGTAAGCATATGACTACTTAATTTCTAGTAGAAACCTTAGAGGCAGCACGTAGGTAGAGTTTTGTCGAAGCTGGTTAAATCTGTGTTATTTTATTTCTGCTTTTATTTTTTTGCTATTATTTGTGTTGCAATTATTTTATATATTTCCATATTTATTTTTATTATTATTAGTATCACCTTATTAACCCCCCCTCTATGGTGAAATCGATCCTACAATAACTTCACATCGGACATAGGTGGTTTGGCCAAACCACTTCACATCTTATGTCATTTACCTCTAAAGTTTTTTTTTACCATCAATTTTCATCATTAAGCCTAGTGATTAACAAGTAACCTTTTCTCTTCTTAACTCATTATCATAACCTCCTGATGGATGAAAAGTATCATCAACACACTGTAAGTGGAGTAACTAAAGTCATCGTAAGTTGAGTAATTGGAGCCATAACAAATTAATTTATTGAAGTCAACACAAGTTGAGTTATTAAAGCCATTTCATGTTTAGTAATTGTTTAAGTTATTGAAGCCAATAATTTTAAATCGTTAAAGTTATTATAAGTTGAGTTATAGAAGCTATCGTAAGTTCAAAAGCCTAAGCTATTGCAGGATTGATTAAATTAAATTTATCATTGATAAATGCTATCATATGATAAAGAGAAGAGATGTTTTGCATGCAAGAAGATCTAGAATTATCACATGTTGATTAAATTATTAAGCTACTGCATAATGAGGGTTATTGTATGTCGGTCAAGTAATAAAGCTATCGTGTTTTAAGGGTTATCATATGTTGATCCAATAAATTTATCGCATATTGACAACATCAAAACATGGTTGATCAAATCAATTGTGCTATCTCAAGTTGAGACAACTAGGGCATCGCAAGATTAAGAAGGACAGATCGTAGCAAATCGAAAACCCAATAGTTATCGCTTGTTGACGAAAATACCACCACAAATTAATAAATGTACCAAAAAATACTCTCTACAGGATATATGGCATTCCTTAATTGGATCAAACGTGCCATATTATTATGAAGAGATTGAAGGAATATTAATGTAACATGTCAAATCGACAACGTGCCACGTTAGCAAGATCCTAACCATCCATTTCCTTTAAGTGTCATATGGAGAAAATTTTAAGGCCTGAATTCTCTATAAACAGGCATGTATCCCCTATTAAAATGTGGCAAATTCTAGATATGCATCTTCCTTTTTTCCATTTTTTGAAGCATAAATAAAGATCTTGAATTAGGACTCTAATGACCAATTAAGTAAAATCCAAACTAAGACTCTATGACTTAGTGCTTGAACACCTATCTATTTGCATACTTGACTATTTATGGACATAATGACTAGCATATCTGGCCAATAGTCTAATCCCTTACAAAGCTTCACTAACTGTGTTGACTAAGCATACAATTTAGGACCAAATTTCGGTCTAATATTTTTGGTGTTTTCACAGGGAATTGAACTTAGGTTGAAAATTACCTAGTTGGCCTTTCACCCTTGCAACGAATGGGAAAGACAATAAAGAAAGTCAATGTTCAAGTACAAGAATCGATACACCGTACCATCCTTGAAGAAAATGTAACTCTTCAATTCAATATCGAAAACGCTGAGACATGGCAAGCATCGTTGTTATTAGTGATTACGAATGAAGAAACTAACATCAAAGCCATGCACAAACAACTCCAAACTATGTATTAGCTATTAAGATACTAGTTAATCAAAAATCATCACAAAAATCCAAAAGAACAAAAGGTGATGATGGGGAGAAAGCCAAACCATCTTAGTGAAACGTCGATGCATCGATCTTAAGAAGCAAAAATATTAACAAAAAGTGTTTTAAGCCCCTGAAATAAGGACGAAGTTGTAATGGTTCAAATTTAAACAAAACTTGAACTTAGAAAAAAAAAGATGATAACAAGGAGCTATGGTCTCCACTTATGCGGTCAACTAGTCCAACTTCTAAAAAGAATAAATACTAAAATGGAAAGATTATGGGGATGATAAAACATACTTAAGAGATTAGGCAAACAAGGTGTTCGATGATATAATAAATGTAAAAGGGAAAAGACAATGGATCATAAAGTTAGCAAAAACATTAGAGGATCTCCATTCATAGAAGAAATCATGTTATTCCATTACAATATATGATCAGATATGATGGATTAGCTAATCCAGATGACATACAATTAACCTTTTTAATAATTTATGTGAACAAGGTTGTTATACTTCTTTTCATTAACCTATTATTAAGGAAAGTCTCTCTAACCTAAGGGTATGGTTCTAAAAACACCTACACCACCTCTCGTGAAGGCTTACACTCAAGGTTGAACAACCAATCAAGTCCTAATACTACTGAGGATCGACTAATAGCTACCAGAACCAATATTGATTAACCTATGATATCAACCTTGGGATCACATTCCCAAATTACGAATACACATATCCTAATTACGCATTGAGGAGGAGCCCTCAATACCAACTCATGCCAAGAATATCTACTGCATCCATATCCACCTCTCAATGGTAATGTAATGCCTTTTATTGGCTAGGTTCCAGCAACAACACAGTATCATGTTCACACAACCACGCACACCAAAGAACTCCCGTTGGTGTCGAGCCACACACTTCTCCAAGTGTCATAGTCAGTGTGCACATACACAGTAGTACCTCATATGAGTGCAATTTCCGATAGAATCGTCCAGTCGAAAGTCAACCATACCCAATATATGATACCTGGGCCTTATTGCCAATGTACACATCCATTCCATCCCCTAGGTTAGGGTTGCCCACATAGGGAACTAACTTCTCTACTATACAACATCCATATATACCCATAACATATACAATTAATTTATTAACTTGGCCTTACGACGAGGTTCAGTCTCGGCTATATGTTATCGACCCCTGGTTATTGGAGCGATCGGCTGCTTGTTGTCGATCGACGTCAGCGAGCTTGCCAACCAATCATATTGATTTTTATAATGATTCGCCTTTTTGACCTCTAAACAACACTACTAAATCCACGATATTCATGCGTAGAGCATCCAAGTATCGCAATGATGAACATTTAGGGTAGAATAAAAAGAAAATAAAATAGAATAATAAATAAGGAATAAATTATCAGAATCTCACAATAGAACAATCATATAAATATCAAAGAACAGTACAAAGGCTTGCTCCAATATAGAAATTTCGGAGTTATCAAATCATCAGCCTGCACAGTTATAATAATTCATCCTCACAAATGCCGACATAGTCAATAGTAATGCAGCAGAAATAAGAATACTATAGTAGGTGAAACATTCAGCTCATCTTCTCGAGCTCCAAAGAACATCAACGAAAACCTGCATTTCCCAAACTACTCGAAAGAGCACATGAGGAATTTAGGGAAAACAAAAACTAAGCATCAGACATAAGTCTTGTATGAGAAACTCGAGAAATATGTGTAAAACATATAACAGTACTTCTGAGACTGCATGGAATGCTTTAACAATTATCTCCTCAAAAGAACCACCATCTAATAGGTACATAAGGTGATATAATAGATAATGTCTAGGGTATAGAATATAAATATTAGAGCATAACTGGAATGGTTACATTTGTTACATTCAACAACATATTAGGAGTACAATTAAATTTGATAAAGAACATCCTGAAATGACCCTCCAATTTTCAACTACATTTTCTAGTTTTTTTTTTTTACTTATTCAATTGGACTTGTTTAAATTTCTCAGAGTCAGTTTCTTTTCAAACAATTTGTTCTGTATTTTTAAGTTTCTACCGATATAAATATATCAGTTCAATCATAGAAATATACATATACATATGATGATATATGTGTTCTTCTTGTTTAAAATCAGAGTATATTATTATTTTTTTGACAAGAGCCAGTCTGTCTGATTTGAGTTTGAAATTGGCCTACTCATAATTTGAGTTCCCGTACTCTTTGATATTTACCTTATATAAGTGGATCTTGTTCACATTTATTTGTACTGGATTTGATCATGTGAACCATGACTTTTCTATTAATTTTTATCTTAGCAGATAATCTTAGAATACTTGAGATTATTTGTTTATTTTTGCTTAGTTCAAATGTTTGTTATTTGCCCAAGAACCAGGAAACAATATCTACATTTATCACCTTCAACTTATGTATTTTCTTTGAAGCCTCTCTTATTCTTGACTTATACTATTTAACATAACATAAGTAAGTCATTTATGTTACTGGTTTCTAAGATTTCTAGAATGAAAGTACTGGACTTTAAAAATGTTTAAAAAGTGAACAACCACTATGTTTTAAACGAACCAGATTTTGGATTCAAAATTCTTCCTTAAATGATAATACCAATCAGTTATAAATGCATGTTTTCCATTAGCATTTGAAAGAGATTTTAACGTAACATTTAACAAAAGGATGTAAAATATATTTTTTCTCAAATTGCAGGCCAACATGCTCAACCAAGACCCCATTCTTTTGAAGATGGTTGAACCCTATGGCTGTGCTAACCAGACACTTTGATCATGATAATTGAAATGTTATTCAGTTGCCAAGTGCTAAAAGCTTTCTTCAAAACAAATTCATTTCTTAAAGCAACACACAAATGGGCTTGAGTTCTTTTACAAAATACTTTAATAAAACAACTAAATGCTTGAAATATACTTCAAATTTGGAGTCAGGTTTTACTTCAAAGCTCACTAACTTTTAAATGATTCAAACCTGGCTACTTCATATTATAAATTATGTATGAAGATTACTTAAATGTAAAAAAACTTCTTCCCCAGATTTTCAAATTCTACCACATAGCAAAAGTCAACAGACAAATAACTGATTTAATCAAACAAAGGAAGTTCATTACATATCAGGAAATTCAAACATAACTCTCTCATGAATACATGCATATAAAATCATCATAGGCTCTTATTAAAACTAGTTAGCATGTTCATTCACTCCTTCTCATTAGCCATAACTTCATTTTTCTACTTAGTTCCGGCATTACCTGAAAGAGCATTAGTGACTGCCTCATTTGAGACACCCCCATATGCCATGAGCAAACAAGGGTCAGATCTAAGATCTGGTATGAATAACATCATTATATTCATGATATTAAGCAAATGAATGATGCATGAGTTCTAGCCAGTTGCTTGAGTAATTTATTAAAGCAGCTATATTCTATGTTCTAGGTTAAATTTGTTATGCAAGTGTAATAACTTCATAAATCATCTATTTGCACAATCATAATCATACATACATTCACATTAATTTGCAGCACTTAGATGCCCTGGAATAACCATGTTTCCATTTCAACAAATCTAAGAAATACTCATGCCTTTTGTTTCTTGGTTTAAGAGTTGCCTACACACACACACACACACACAGATATATATATATATATATATATATATATCAATTTATGTTCTAGCCTCGTCTTCTATTAAGGAATCACTGGGGCACAATGCAATAAATTAATTCACATTATTGCACAAAGACCTCAGGGCTTAAACAAACCATGTGCCAATTTGCATACTTCAAATATAACAAGCATTCCAGAAGTCTTCTTGGCTCATCATCCCTAGTTTATCTACTAGAAGTATTTGTTTGATTTTATCATCAGATATTTAGATGAAAATGCCATTGCATACATGAAAACATCCTATGCATCTTGCAAGCATGATTTCCAGAAACAAATAAATAATCATTTTCAATGATGTTGTCAAGAGATACCTGGGTCTTAGATCAATACAAGAATATTTACAACTATAAATAGAGATATGGCATGTTAGGTTAATTTTTGATCTGCAAGTAACTAGGGTTGAACCAAATTCATAATCTAGCTTAACCATAATTTTAACTTGTGGGTTTATCATATATATTTTTTTCTCTTTTTTTGATCAAGGGTTCAGCACTCAAGTACACCCCTAATACACTGTTCTAAGCCTCAACACTTATACATAGTATAATGCAGCTCATAATGTTTTCTTCCACTAAAATTTCCATGCCATAGATCCACATTAGTTGTGAGTATTCATGCCTTGATTTTAAGGTTTTATGCCTCAACTTTTCTGGGTATAATAAAATAGTAAGTTGCACATCCAATGACAAACATCACAATAGATCAAAGATTACTCAAAAACATACATAATAAAATCATGACAGATCCAAAAAACAACCAAAAAGCATTGATAAAATCATATTTAATAAAAGCCAGAAATAAGTAGATGACAATAAAAAATTGCCTGCCTCATCTCAGGTCTTAATGCCATGAATTTAGTGAGGCTACTCACCTAAATATCCCCTTCTAGTTAATCCAGAAAATCCCTGAGTATTATTTTTCCTTCCTCTAAAATGTTTCCTTTCTTTTTCTTATTTTAAGTATCTCGGGTAAACTGATTCCCCTGGCTACAACTACTTGTTTATAAGTATTTTTACTAGGGTTTTATCAAACAAAATTCCATTTTTGTCCTGACTATTATCATGCATTTTGTATTTATATTTTAACATTCCCATTCTTAATACCCCGGCCATATTTCTTTTGTTAAGGAAGCATTTTCTTTTGCTTACTTTTTCAAAAAATGTCCGGTCTACCCAAATCATGTTAAAGGTGTGACTTAGCTGCCTTTGCACATTTGTTTATTTCTAGGAATCCCCATTTTCCTATTCTTGCCTGTACATGACATACTTGCTTATTTTATATCTCATGCCATTTTAATGTTATTATTATTTTCTTGCTTAGTCCCAATATATTTCTACTCACAGAAAATATGTATATGTATAGGTATATAAATATTTATTTTATTTAATTTCCCCCGCTTCACTGAAAATACATTTAAGCATATATTTCATTTTTAACTTAGGTTATGCTTAAGTAACAATCCAATGCTTTAAATAAAGAATTTACTCTTCTTATTTTAAACAGGATTTTTCTGTCTTTTTTTTTCAGTATCTAAATATTATTCTAGTTTCAATACGTATACATATTTTTTTCATAGAAAATCTTTAATTTCAATGTACACAGAAAACATATTTAATTTTATCAATAATTCATATTTCAATCATATTTGAAATGCTTCCTTCCTTTGTTTATTTATTTTATTATCATCGTCATTTTTTTCCAGAAATTTAAATCCTTTCCTTGTGCCATTTCCAGTGTGCATGTGCACACATACTTTTGCACATCATTTCATCAAGAAATCCTTCAATATTTGATCCAAATATTTTGAAACTGAATTGTTTTATTAAAATAATTTTCCTCAAAAAAATTTGGGGCATTACATTCACCCTTCCTTTTTAGGAATTGTGTCCTCGCAATTTTCTAGTACTTGTAACAAGCATTCACTGACTTTAGAAAAATCTATTAAGCATATGCATAAACAAACATATTCAATCATATCAACCATGCATATCAAATTTTCCAGGAATTCAAAATTTTACCTTTAATTGGTAAAAAGCTTAGGATAATCCATCCTAATCTTATCCTCTAACTCCCATGTGCAGTCATTAGGATCAATACTCCACTGGACCTTTACTAGTTTCAAAGTTTTGCTCCTTAATTTCTTTTCTTCTTTAGCTAAAATCCCTACTGGTTCTTTCTCATAAACCATATTAGGATTTATTTGAATTTGGGTAGGTTATTCCAGAATTTCTTCTTTATCATGTACCCATCTTCTAAGTTGTGACACATGAAAAACATTATGCATTGCTTTCATTTCCTCTGGTAATTCCAATTTGTATGCTAAAGAACCTATTCTTTCCAAAATTTTGTAGGGTCCAGCATACCTTGGTGTGAGTTTACCTTGCGTACCAAATCTCAAGACCTTTTTCATAGGTGAAATCTTGATGAAAACAAAGTCTCCCACTTCATATTCTACCTTTTTTCTCTTCCTGTCTGCAAATTTATTTTGCCTATCTTGAGCTGCTGCCATTCTTTTTCTTATTAACCCAATATTCTCTGTAGTTTCTTTTACATATTCAGGTCCTAGAATAGCCCTTTCTCCTGTCTCTACCCAACATATAGGTGACAAACATGGCTTGCCATATAAGGCTTCAAATGGAGTCATCCCTATAGTGCTTTGATAGCTGTTATTGTATGCAAACTCAGCTAAATGGAGATAGTCTTCCCAGTTACCTCCAAAATCCAGTGCACATGCCCTTAACAAGTCTTCTAGAATTTTGTTCACCACCTCAGTTTGTCCATCTGATTGTGGATGGTAGGCAGTGCTTAAACACAATTCACTTCCCATGGCCTCTTGAAAACTCTTCCAAAATTTTGAGGTGAAAATGGTATCCCTATCACTCACAATGGTTTTGGGAATGCCATGCAGTCTTACCACCTCTTTCATGAATACTTGAGCCAATTTTGGTGCATTCCTATCTGATTTGACTTGAATAAAATGTGTTACTTTGGTTAGCCTATCCACTATTACCCATATTCTTGTGTTTCCTCTTCTAGATTTAGGCAGGCCGCCTATGAAATCCATAGATATATCCTCCCATTTCCACTGTGGTATGCTTAAAGGTTGTAACAGTCCTGATGGCTTTTGTGTTTCTGCCTTGACTTGTTGGCAGGTCATACACTTTGCAACATGTTTGGCCACATCTGACTTCATTCCCTTCCACCAAAGATTTCTTTTTAAATTTTGATACATTTTTGTACTGCCTGGGTGTATGGAGTATTTACTCCTATGATATTCATTCAATATTTCCTCCTTCAGTTCTACATTTTCTGGAACACATATCCTATTTTTGTTCTTTATATCAATATGATAATTTATTACTTCCTCTCCTTTTGATAAGAGCATTTCTTCTCCAATAGGTTTTGGTCTTGTTCTTGCATTCTACCTATTTTCAAGATTAATTCTGACTGTAAGGTCATTAAACTCAATCTTCCTTTATTCTCATCTGTTACCATGTGTGTCTCATCACTTGCCTCAATTTCCAAGTCAGTAGTATAGATAAATCTTTAAATTCTTCTATCATCAACATGGCTACTTTAGCATGTTGTCTGCTCAAGGCATCTGCAACTTTGTTTGCCTTACTTGGTGTATAAAGTATATCTAGATCATAGGCAGCTAGGAACTCCACCCATCTATGTTGCCTCATGTTCAAATCTTTCTGTGAGAAAAGATATTTTAATGCCTTATGATCAGTGTACAAAATAAATTTTGCACCTAATAAATAATGTCTCCAAAGCTTTAAGGCATACACCATTGCTGCTAGTTCAAGGTCATGGGTTGCATATCTAGTTTCATGTGGCTTTAATTGCCTAGATGCATAGGCTATCACTTGGTCTTGTTGCATTAATACAGCCCCTAATCCATAGCTACTTGCATCAGTATATATAATTAAATTTTCATCCCCTTCTGGCACTTTCAATACTGGTGCATTAACCAAAGCTTCTTTCATTTTGATAAAAGCTTGCTCACATTTTTCTGTCCATGTGAACACTTGATTCTTTCCAGTTAAATTGGTAAGTGGTGATGGCATTTTTGAAAAATCTTTATAAATCTCCTATAATATCCTGCCATCCCCATAAATGATCTTACTTCACTCACTGTGTTAGGCCTCTTCCATGCGTGAATAGCTACTACTTTATTAGGGTTCACTGAAATCCATTTGGCCGAAATGACATGACCAAGGAAATGTACTTCCTCCTTCCAAAATACACATTTTGAAAAATTTTCCTTTAAATATTTTTCCCTCAATCTAGACAAAACCAGATGCAAATGTTCTTTGTGCTCTTCTACTGTCTTGGAATAAATTAAAATATCATCAATAAAAATCAGTACAAACTTGTCTAGATAATCTCTGAATGTTCCATTCATTAAATCTACAAAATATGAGGGGGCATTTGTTAGCCCACATGGCATAACTAGGAATTCATACAAACCATATCTGATGTCAAATGCAGTGTACTCAACACTTGAGTCTTCAACCTTCATCTGATGGAATCCTGATGCCAAGTCTAATCTAGAAAATATCTTAGCTTCACTGAGTTGATCAAAGAGATCATCAATCCTAGGCAATGGGTATTTATTTTTGATGGTTACTCTGTTTAATTCCATGTAATCTATACACATTCTCAAAGTACCATCATGTTTCTTTACAAACACTACTGGAGCACCCCAGCATGAATCACTTGGCCTTATTAATCCTTTGCCTTCTAATTCTTCCAGCTGATTTTTCAACTCCTTCAATTCACTTAGCCCCATTCTGGTGGGTTTCTTGATTATTGGACTTGCTCCTGGAATGAGACTAATTTGAAACTCCACTGGTCTATGGTGTGGAACACCCTTAACTTCCCCAAACACATCCAAGTATTCATTGACTACGGGAATTTCTTCAATAGATAGTTCACTGAAATTCTTTTCCAAGTCAATTAAATGATACAATTTCCTTTGTTTGGCCACTTCACACAAAATTGTAATTCTCTGGCTCCTAAGACTTTGCAATGATATGGTGGATGAATCTAAATTAATTATAGCTTTAAATTGCCTTAACCAGTCTACTCCCAATATAACACCTATATTTGGGTAGTTTAAAACATATAAATTGGAAATAAAAATATTTCCCCCTATGTTTAACTCCACATCCACACAAATCATGTTTAAAAGACTAGAACTCCCTAGTGGACTTTATACAAGCAATGGGGTTTCAACTAATATGCAGTTTAATTTTAACATTTTAACTATTTCATAAGAAATTAAAGAGTGAGTTGCTCCAGTATCATAAACTACTGCTATGGGTATGGCACAAATAAGTAGTGTACCTTCCACTTGGCCATGATTTTCAGCATCAATTTTCACTGTAGATTTGCCTTTGCCTTCCAAATTTGCCAACTTTCCTTGCTGCTTATTCTCAGGATAGTTCCTCTTCATATGCCCCTCTTTCCCACATAGGTAGCATTTGAAAGCTCCTCCCTTTAACTCTGGGCAACTTGGTTTAACGTGTCCTTCCTTTCCACAATGATGGCAGACCAATTTCTTTTTAGCATCATTAGCCTTGGTGTCATTGACCTTCCTGCTATCTGTCTCGTCTTTCTTTTTATCATAAGGATGATATCTCCCCTTATTCTTCTTGTTGTTGTTGCTCTTAAAATTTATGTACTTTTCCCTTTCCTTATCATGTTGCTCAAGTTTCAAAGCCAAGTCTATCACTTGATCAAAAGTCCTGTTTGCATATGGTAACATGGCTCTGCTAAGTCCTGGGTTCAAACCTTTAATATACCTATCATTTTTGGATGCTTCATCTACCACTAGCATTGCTCCATACTTGGATAATCCCTCAAACTTTTGAGTGTACTCGGTGACATTCAAATTTTCTTGCCCGAGTCTAATAAATTCTTCAAGTAAAGTGGTCTTAGCTGATGCTGGTACAAATCTTGCCTCCAACATTTCCTTGAATTGATTCCAAGTGATTTCATTTTCAATTCTCCCAGCTATGATCACCTCCCACCAACTTAAAGCTACTCCTTTTAATTGTCTTGAATCCACTTGCCTCTTCCTTTGATCATCAAGCTGCATGTCATTGAAAATCCTGTCCATCGTCCTCAACCATGCTTGGATTTCCGTCACATTCTCAGTCCCTTCAAAACTTTTGCCTCCCAAATTTGTATAAGCCTTTAATAGTTTTGAAAGTTCCTCATGTGGATTCTCAGGCCTATGCCCAATTCCATCCCTTAAAACTCTTACAAACTTTTGCATATCAAGCATTTGTGGTGCACTTGTTCCTGCTTGATGTGATCCCCTTCCTACCATGGTTTGCTAACTAAGTTATGGGCAAATGGAGTTAGTATGCTATGAGTATTACCTATAATTAATATTTTCCTATCTAAACTATTTCATCCAAAACAAACAGACATAATACATTTCGATGATACTTAGCAATCAATGCAAACATTTGCTCTGATACCAAAATGAAATGACCCTCCAATTTTCAACTACATTTTCTAGTTTTTTTTTTACTTGTTCAATTGAACTTGTTTAAATTTATCAGAGTTATTTTCTTTTCAAACAATTTGTTCTGTATTTTAAGTTTCTACCAATATAAATATATCAGTTCAATCATAGAAATATACACATACATATGATGATATATATGTTCCTCTTGTTTAAAATCAGAGTATATTATTATTATTTTTGACAAGAGCCAGTATGTCTGATTTGAATTTGAAATTGGCCTACTCATAATTTGAGTTCCCATACTCTTTGATATTTACCTTATATAAGTGGATCTTATTTACATTTATTTGTATTGGATTTGATCATGTTAACCATGATTTTTCTATTAATTTTTATCTTAGAAGATAATCTTAGAATACTTGAGATTTTTTTTTTCTTAGTTCAGATGTTTATTATTTGCCCTAGAACCAGGAAACAATATCTACATTTATCACCTTCAATTTATGTATTTTCTTTGAAGCCTCTCTTATTCTTGACTTATACAATTTAACATAACATAAGTAAGTCATTTATGTTACTGGTTTCTAAGATTTCTAGAATGAAAGTACTGGACTTTAAAAATGTTTAAAAAGTGAACAACCACTATGTTTTAAACGAACCAGATTTTGGATTCAAAATTCTTCCTTAAATGATAATACCAATCAGTTATAAATGCATGTTTGCCATTAGCACTTGAAAGAGGTTTTAACGTAACATTTAACAAAAGGATGTAAAATATATTTTTTCTCAAATTGCAGGCCAACATGCTCAACCAAGACCCCATTCTTTTGAAGATGGTTGAACCCTGTGGCTGTGCTAACCAGACACTTTGATCATGATAATTGAAATGTTATTCAGTTTCCAAGTGCTAAAAGCTTTCTTCAAAAAAAAATCATTTCTTAAAGCAACACACAAATGGGCTTGAGTTCTTTTACAAAATACTTTAATAAAACAACTAAATGCTTGAAATATACTTCAAATTTGGAGTCAGGTTTTACTTCAAAGCTCACTGACTTTTAAATGATTCAAACCTGGCTACTTCATATTATAAATTTTGTATGAAGATTACTTAAATGTAAAAACACTTCTTCCCTAAATTTTCAAATTCTACCACATAGAAAAAGTCAACAGACAAACAACTGATTTAATCAAACAAAGGAAGTTCATTACATATCAGGAAATTCAAACATAACTCTCTCATGAATACATGCAGATAAAATCATCATAGGCTCTTATTAAAACTAGTTAGCATGTTTATTCACTCCTTCTCATTAGCCATAACTTCATTTTTCTACTTAGTTCCAGCATTACCTGAAAGAGCATTAGTGACTGCTCATTTCAAAAATGAGACACCCCCATATGCCATGAGAAAACAAGGGTCAGATCTAAGATCTGGTATGAATAACATCATTCTATTCATGATATTAAGCAAATGAATGATGCATGAGTTCTAGCCAGTTGCTTGAGTAATTTATTAAAGCAGCTATATTCTATGTTCCAGGTTAAATTGTTATGCAAGTGTAATAACTTCATAAATCATCTATTTGCACAATCATAATCATACATACATTCACATTAATCTGCAGCACTTAGATGCCCTGGAATAACCATGTTTCCATTTCAACAAATCTAAGAAATACTCATGCCTTTTGTTTCCTGGTTTAAGAGTTGCCTATACATATATATATATATATATATATATATATATATATATATCAATTTATGTTCTAGCCTCGTCTGCTATTAAGGAATCACTGGGGCACACTGCAATAAATTAATTCACATTATTGCACAAAGATCTCAGGGCTTAAACAAACCATATGCCAACTTGCATACTTCAAATATAACAGCATTCCAGCAGTCTTCTTGGTTCATCATCCCTAGTTTATCTACTAGAAGTATTTGTTTGATTTTATCATCAGATATTTAGATGAAAATGCCACTGCATACATGAAAAAATCCTATGCATCTTGCAAGCATAATTTACAGAAACAAATAAATAATCATTTTCAATGATGTTGTCAAGAGATACCTGGGTCTTAGATCAATACAAGAATATTTACAACTATAAATAGAGATATGGCATGTTAGGTTAATTTTTGATCTGCAAGTAACTAGGGTTGAACCAAATTCATAATCTAGCTTAACCATAATTTTAACTTGTGGGTTTATCATATATATTTTTTCTCTTTTTTTTATCAGGGGTACGGCACTCAAGTACACCCCTAATACACTGTTCTAAGCCTCAGCACTTATACATAGTATAATGCAGCTCATGATGTTTTCTTCCACTAAAATTTCCATGCCATAGATCCACATTAGTTGTGAGTATTCATGCCTTGATTTTAAGGTTTTATGCCTCAACTTTTCTGGGTATAATAAACAGTAAGTTGCACATCCAAAGACAAACATCACAATAGATCAAAGATTACTCAAAAACACCCATAATAAAATCATGACAGATCCAAAAACCTCCAAAAAGCATTGATAAAATCATATTTAATAAAAACCAGAAATAAGTAGATGACAATATAAAAATTGCCTGCCTCATCTCTGGTCTTAATGCCATGAATTTAGTGAGGTTATTCACCTAAATATCCCCTTCTAGTTAATCCAGAAAATCCTTGAGTATTATTTTTCCTTCCTCTAAATGTTTCCTTTCTTTTTCTTATTTTAAGTATCTCGGGTAAACTGATTCCCTTGGCTACAACTACTTATTTATAAGTATTTTTACTAGGGTTTTATCAAACAAAATTCCATTTTTGTCCTGACTATTATCATGCATTTTGTATTTATATTTTAACATTCCCATTCTTAATTACCCCGGCCATATTTATTTTGTTAAGGCAGCATTTTCTTTTCCTTACTTTTTCAGAAAATGTCCAGTCTACCCAAATCATGTTAAAGGTGTGACTTAGCTGCCTTTGCACATTTTTTTATTTCTGGGAATCCCCATTTTCCTATTTTTGCCTATACATGACATACTTGCTTATTTTATATCTCATGCCATTTTAATGTTATTATTATTTTCTTGTTTAGTCCCAATATATTTCTACTCACAGAAAATATGTATATGTATAGGTATATAAATATTTATTTTATTTAGTTTCCCCCGCTTCACTGAAAATACATTTAAGCATATATTTCATTTTTAACTTAGGTTATGCTTAAGGTACAATCCAATGCTTTAAATAAAGAATTTACTCTTCTTATTTTAAATAGGATTTTTCTGTCTTTTTTTTTCTGTATCTAAATATTATTCTAGTTTCAATATGTATACATATTTTTTTCAGAGAAAATCTTTAATTTCAATGTACACAGAAAACATATTTAATTTGATCAATAATTCATATTTCAAAATCATATTTGAAATGCTTCCTTCCTTTGTTTATTTATTTTATTATCATCGTCATTTTTTTCCAGAAATTTTAAATCCTTTCCTTGTGCCATTTCCAGTGTGCATGTGCACACATACTTTTGCACATCATTTCATCAAGAAATCCTTCAATATTTGATCCAAACATTTTGAAACTGAATTGTTTTATTAAAATAATTTTCCTCAAAAAATTTTGGGGCATTACACATCCGAATATTGAATTTTCCATTAAGACATCATTAGATAAACCAAGGCTAGCCTCTTAACAAGGGACAGAAAGTACCACTGAGCGTCATACATCTCTAGACAAAATATATCATCAAGGTAAACGCAACTAGCCCACACACGGACGAGCGATCTTGAACCACGTGGAACCAAGTATCATCGACTCCCTTTGGCCAACAATCGATAAGTATCTTTAGATATAGAGTTGATATACCCCGTCATGGGTTAGCAATACCTAAGATATGCATCATATTCTGTCTTATGTCATTTTTGATGTCAGGTTACATTCAACATCTTTCACACAAGTATTCATCACTCGAACAGGAAATGAATCCCTAGATTGGATCCTCACATCTCGAACAGATCTCCAAGCTCACTTAGATTCCAACATCTTAGTAGATCCCACAATCACACATGGATTCCTATATCCTACATAGATCACGAAAAACTATGTGTATTCGAGCATCTTAAATAGATCTCAAATATCTGTATGGATTCCAACATTTCAAATAATATCACTTCCAAGAGATAGAACGCGTATCTTAGCCTTGGAGTGGTTATCGGTAAGTTAAACACTAACCGATCTCGGTATTTTCAAGACCGAATCGACGAATTTGTTTATTCAATGATAATGGAAATGATCGCATATGAAAACAAGATCTCGTATACTATCATATTTCTAATATTTTCATCTCTCCAAGAGTGAATTTAGTAAGTTAGAGCTCCATTGTTCATATCCTGACACGAACATCGGCCTTAATTCCCACAAATTGACAAGCCTACTTCCGTAGCTTTTAGTGCTAAGTTTACGACTAAATGTTTTCCATAAATATTTAAATATACAAAGCACAATCAAGTCATACAGAGCAAGATCAAGTCGCAAAAGCGACTTTTAATCCCTTTTTATTTAATTAATTGCTTATTAATTAAAATCTACTTTTATTAGTAAAACTTCTTTTGTATAATAAAAGATTGTTTATCAATTTCTACTATTCATTTGTACGCTTTCAATACTTCAAAAGTATACTTATCTCAAATTTTGTAAGTATATTCACAAATAATTAACAAGATTTCTTACATAAAACCTTCACTCTTTATTATACTGCAAAAGGTTTCATATATTTACTTCTAATGGTAAGTATATTCACAAAACAAGATTTATTACTTTAAACCTTGATCTTTCTATCTTTTTCCAGTAGATTACTTACGTATAATTTCCTTCAAAATATCCATTTTAAGGATCCAAGTACTTCCACAAATCCACTCAAAGGATTTAAGACTAATGTTACTTAAAACATTGTCACCACAAACCCCAAAACCATTTCACTTATGCTTATCTTTAAAACATTCTTTTAATGATCCATTTACATTTATAAGTATAATAAAAAAGGGTTAAAGATGAATGTTATTAAAACATTGTGAAAATAAACCCAAAATCATTCCATACTTGTATTATCTTTAAAACATCCTTTTAAAGATCTAAGTTTAATAATAAGTCAAGTTCGATAGTCGACTAATCGATTATCCAATTAAAATAGTTGCTTATACAAACCAATTTTGTATACTTAACTCAAAATTTTGACATTCCCGACTTAGCTATTCCTCGTTCAAGAGGGAAGCCCGATATGTCAGAGCTCTATTGCCCCATCCCTACTCGACATCAATCTTTAACTCTCGGAAATAGATAAACCTACTCTTTCAGCTTTTAGCGTTAAGCGAAGTTAATTGCCTTTTCGTACAAGTAAGTAAACAATAAGATTAACAAGTTTGACATTTCAACTTATTTTGATTCTCGTTCAAGGGTGAAGCCAGGTATGTTTGGGCACTGGTTGCTCCAAGCTTGCTTGGACAGGGCCGTTCTTGAATCTCACAAAATACAAGTTTACTCATCGCCTTTTAATGTTAAGGCAAATCAATCACATTGTAAATAGGTTTTAAATATCTATGTAAAATATTACAACTATTTTAGAAGTTTGAATAAAATCACATTTTACATTTTGCAGCACTTTTCTTTCAAAATTTGTAAATAATTACTAAAACTATATTTAAACTTATATCCTTTTTTCATACTAACACATTTTATAAGAACTTCCATAAAAATATTTTGTAAATAATATAATTTAAAAACCATTTAAATCATGAAAAATAAGCCAAAACATTGCATTTTAAACACTTAAAACTATATTTGACTTACTTTAACGTTTGTAAATGCTGTTAAAAGTCCTTGTTAAAACAACATTGAAAAGCACAATCTTTGCATATTCACTTAAACAAATGATTTGAGGCTTGAAATTTTTGAAGTAAGTATTGTAATTAGGTTAATTAAAATCCATGGAAAGAAATCTTGAAGAGTATATCTTCATTTGTTTATAAAAATTTCCAAAAATATGGGATTCTGAAGTGCACTTATAACGACTATTCTCGTTTCAAACTTGCTTTAGTGTGTTTTAGAACCATTAAAACATCAAGCCAAGGCCACACCACATGTTTAAGTGAGTCATATATATCATTATCTTTCAAAAATCAAGAGGGTACAAAATCTATAACTTCACTTAGTTAATGTCACTTTAACTATTATACTTTGCACACAACACATATACAAAATATATACTTAAGAGATAGTGAAAAAACTCACTTAGATCAATGCTAAACCTAAGAATAAGGCCACAAGAACCAAAGAACTACCTCATTCCATCACCACAAGCCTAAAGGTCCAACCTTTAGCACTTCCAAACCAATCCACTCCTCTTCCTCCATGCTCACAGCGCTCCTCAATCCCCCTCTTCCTCTCACCTGCTCCCACTTCTTACTTGCTAATCATTACTCCCATTATTTCTTAAGCCTAATGATAAATTTTAGAAAAGATTTGAGAAGATTTGGTTCACTTTTGAAAAAGATAGAGCGGAATAAATGAATCAGGGCTTAAGCGCTTCCACTATTTTCAACCCTCCTACTTCATCTCAAGCTTTGAGAATTATTTGTGATTATTTCCTAAGGGTATGTACCTCCTTGTATATGCTTAGGAATGTAACAGGAAAATAACAAAAACCTCTCAAACACTTGTGATATTTAACATCACTTCTCCTTTATCATTTACTTAATATTTAAGACTTTTCATTTATGCTTATTTCCCAAGTATCTTCCCTTACCTCATGCATAAAGTCATCCATAAAGTTTATTTCCATAAATGTAAAAATATTTTTATTTCATTTTCTTTGATTCCTAAGCGAATAAACGTACGTAGAAAATATGAACAACTTCTGATGGTTAAAAAAGATGTTTATCAATAAAAGGATTTTCGGTCACAATATGGATATTTTTTCGAAGTATCTACCTTTGTGAATATTTTTCTAAAATAACTTTATCATCATTAGTTATGATTTAAAATGGTTTAAATAGCTTATTAAATCATTTTATTAACATTTAATCCAAGAATCAAATATTTAAACAATTTAGATATTTAAATATGAAGTTTTTGAAATTCTGGGTCGTTGCATTTTTGTTTAATTTTTTTCGTTAATTACAATTAAGTTTTAATTAATATAGTCCTCATTGTGCCTAACTATTTATTTTAATATTTTATTACAGTAACATTTAATTACAATTTGTTCTTCACAACGAAACCCTAGTTTGTATCTACACTTTACAATCCTTGCAATAAATCAACTTAAATTAATACTTCTTCAATGGGTCTATCTTCATGAAAATTTGGTTTAAAAGAAAATGCTTAGATTTATATACTAAATTATTAGCAAATTCCTAGTTCATCAAATTAAACAACTATGGGTCAATTAGGTATAACAAAATTAATTTTATGAAAATCACCATATTAATCATGAACACATTGGCCTCTAAGAAGCTATCCCTTCTTAATTTACGTAGAATCATCCCTCCTTCAGGTCATTGATTCCTTCTCACCATTTGATTCCTGCTTTAATTTGTTTTTAAATTCTTATTTTAGAAATTTTGGTTTTAAGGAGATATAGATTTAGGTAAAATCTAGATGTACTTCTTCTAATTAGTGAATTAAGGTTTAGATTAGCGTTCAATTTATAGTAACAACTATTATCAATTGTTGAATCCATGACATTGGCCTGCTCAAACCCTAGCCCAATATGCATGATCGGTTGATCGCTTAGATTGGAGCAATTGACCTCTATGTATTGACCGGTCCAGTTTGGGGTGTTGATTGGTGGGTTTCCTTGTATATAAATATTTGTTTTCTAATTTACTTAATTATTTTAAATTCTAAAATTTAAAATGTTAATAACTTCGTTATATTAGCTCTGATTTTAAAATATTATATATAAAAATTATCTATAAAATTGCTACTAACACAATAGTGAATTTTTCATAGCCAAATTAGGATGTTTACGAAAATTCAAACTTTACCCTCGTTATATTTAAATTTAATTATTTTATTAAATTTTTGGTTATGTAGTTTTTTCTGTAGCCTGTCCCTAGCCAGGATAAAGGAGAAGGGTGGTGATAGGCTTCGTAAGCCAATATAAAAATTATAGCCTCTCTTAAGGAAATAGAACCTTATTATATTTTGTTGGGGATTAACCATCTTAGCAACGTGTAATATCGAGGCTTGGGTACGGTGATAAATAAGTAAGGGATGGATCTCTACTCCCTTGGTGGCATGTCATGTTGAGGCATGGGTATGGTGATAAATAAGTAAGGGATGGGTCGCTACTCCCTTGGTGGCATGTCATGTTGAGGCTTGGGTATGGTGATAAATATACAATGGCTGGGTCGTCACTCCCTTAATGGCATACTACATTAACACTCCAATGTAGTGATAAATGAACAAGGGGCTTCGCACTTTACTCGTTGGTTGCAAGTGGTAAGAAAGATAGTCGATGAAAGTATGATTCAATTAGGTAGTAGGAATGTAGGGTCCTTTACAGGAAAGTTAGGAGCGAAGTTGAACTATAACTAAGAGACGTGTAAATACATTATGTGTATAGGATACCAAATAGACGGGCCAAGAGGTGAAGGATGTGGAAAACATAGGCTTCAAGTTATGATACATGGGAAAAGAATGTAATAAGAATGGAGTAGAAATCTTAATTGACAAGAACCTTAAAGACGAAGTGGTCGACGTTGAGAGACAAGGGGACATGATCATCCTAGTCAAGCTGGTAGTTGGTGATGTAATTTCGAACAATATTAGTGCCTATGCCCGCACATGATGTCTAAGTGAAACCACCAAGAGGAATTTCAAGGAAGAGCTAGATGTCATGGTTAGAGATGTGCGTGGTAGCAGGAAACTTTTCATAGGAGGAGATTTCAACTGCCATGTTGGTACAACTAGTGTGGGGTTTGAGAGAGTGCATGATGGTTTTGGATATGGCGATAGTAACCAAGAAGGAGAAGAAATATTGAATTTCGCTATTGCTTACAACCCCATAATTGCTAATACCATCTTTAGAAAGAGACAATCACATTTAGTTACTTTCATTAATGGCCAACACTCTAGCCAGATTAACCTTGTCCTTACTAGAAGAGAAGACAAAAAAGCTTGTGTGGATTATAGAGTCATATCTGGAGAATGTGTCCTCTTACAACATTAGCTTTTGATATCTGAGTTTTGTCTTCGAATGCATGTTCAATAGGATAAAGGAGCCAAGAAAGCTTCACAGATGTTTAAGGATATAGTGACGGGAGAAGGGGCATGTAGTATGTAAGGAGAAGAAAATGACATATGGGATGAGATGACAATGCGCATTTGGAAAGTGGGTACCAAGATGTTTTGAATAACAAAAGGAAATAAATGTGAACCTAAAGATTCATAGTGGTCGAACAGTGATATGCAAAAGGCTATCAAAGAGAAGAATGAATGTTATAAATGCTTGCACCATCACAGGAGTGAGAATAACATGCAGAAGTACAAAGCAATAAAGAGGAACGCAAAGAGAGCGGTAGGTAAATCAAGGGATCGGGCGTATGAAGACCTATATCAAAAGCTAAGTATGAAAGATGGTTAAAAAATGTCTATAGGATAGTTAAGCTCCGCAAGAGGAAGATGAGAGATTTCAACCAAGTTAAATGCATTAAGAAGGAGAATGATAGACTTTTAGTGAAGGACAGTGAGATAAAAAATAGATGAAGAAAATACTTTAATAAGCTATTCGGTGAGGAAGATGATAGTACTATAATCGAGCTGGATGACTCTTTTGATGACATCGATAGACATTTGTTTGGATAATTCAAGATAAAGGAGGTACTAAAACAGATGAAAGCATGCAAGGCATTGGGGCCTGATGACATCCACATAGAGGTATGGAGATGCCTTAGAGATGCAAGGATAGCTCGGCTAACTAAGTTGTTCAATAATATTTTCAAATCAAACAAGATGCCAGATGAGTCGAGGAGAAGCATATTAGTTTCAATCTTCAAGAATAAAGGAGATATTCAAAGTTGTATAAATTATAGAGGAATTAAGCTTATGAGTTATATAATGAAGCTTTAGAGAGAGTCATTAAACATCAATTAAGAAGGATGACAAGCATTTCAAAAAGTAATTTGATTTCATGCTTAGGAGGTCGACCATAGAGGCGATTCCTTGATATGGTAACTTATGGAGATATTTAGGGAGAAAAATAAGGATCTACAATGGTATTTATCAATTTGGAGAAAGCTTATGACAAAGTACCGAGAAAGGTTATGTGGTGGGCTTTGGAAAAGAAGAGAGTCCCAAAAATGTACATTACCCTTCTCAAGGATATGTACGATGATGTTATGATTAGTGTCAGAGCATGCGATGTTGAAATCGGCGGCTTTATTATTAACATAGGGTTATATCAAGGGTCAAATTTGAGCCCCTACATTTTTTCCTCAGTAATGGATGAGGTTACAAAGGGTATACAAGGTGAGATTCCTTGGTTTGGTGTATGCCTTTTGCTGGTGAAGTTGTGTTAATTGATGAAAGTAGGATAGAGGTTGGTAGACAACTGGAGTTGTGGAGGCAAACTTTAGAATCAAAGGGTTTTAGGCTTAGCAAAATTAAAACAAAGTATATAAAGTGCGAGTTCAGCGGTGTCAGGTCAAAGGATGGAAATTTCACTTTGGCCGGACAAGTAGTGTCCAAGAAGGAATCTTGTAGATATTTAGGATCGGTATTGCAGTATGATAGTGAAATTGATGTAAATGTTAAGTTTAGAATTCGAGTGGGATGGGTGAAATGGCGACTAGCGTCTGGCATTCTATGTGACCGAAAAGTCCCTTAAATGCTTGAAGGAAAATTCTACAAAACAACAATAAGACATGTGATGTTATATAGTGTAGAATGTTAGCCTACTAAAAGGCAATAGTCCAAAAGATAAGTGTAGCAGAGTTGCATATGCTGCGATGGAGATGTGGTCATGCAAGACGAGAGTGAATTAGAAATGATGACATACGTGATAAACTTAGAGTAGCAACAATTAAAGAGAAGCTAGTCGGCACCACTTAAGGTAGTTTGGACATCTCCAATGGAGGCCTCCTGAGGCACTAGTGCACGTTGGAATTATAGGTCGCATTGAATGCTCAAAAAGAGGTAGAGATCGACCAAGGTTGACATAGGTGGAAGTAGTAAAAATAGACTTGAAAGGTTAGAATATATTGGAAGAGCTAGTGTCAAACATGAGCATGTGGAAGTTAGTGGTCCACATACCATAACCACGAGCCTGGAGTTTTTCTGTGGAAAATAGGCACACAGACAAACTTTGAAAAATATTTAAGCTGAAGGACAATAAGTTTCATTTTTAAACTGAAGAACAAGCTTTGAAGAAAAAAAATAGGCCGAAGGACAATGCTAAATATAACTAGCATTTTGTATAGTGTAAAACTCAATATATTGCTAGTTATAACTAGCATTTTGTATAATGTGAAAACTGAATATAATGTTAGTTAACTAGTTTTGTCCTTCGGCTTAATTTTTTTTCAAAGTTTGTCTCTATACCTAATTCCCTCTTTTTTGGCTTAGGGCTGGTTTAGGGGTAGTGTTATAATTAGATATAGGATTAGTAAATAGAAGTCTAAGACATAGTATTTGATCTTTGGTCTCTATTACTATTAGTACCATTATTACTACTGTTGCTGCTATTATTATTATTATTATGGTTTTTTTAATTTCTTTATATATTTTTGTATTATTTTATTTTTCTTTGTCTTTATTTTGCTTATTATTGTTATTTATTTAATTATTTTACATTATTTTATTATTATCATCATGGTTTATTTTTGTTGTTGTTGTTGTTTTAAAATTGACTTTGTCCTTTAGTTTTGGATTCTGTCTCTGGCCAACCCCAAATTATTTGGAAATAATGGCTTAGTTGTTGTTATTGTATTAAATTTCCAGTTAAATTTTTAGGATGTTACAAAGTTCTTCCTGTGTGTGACGATAGAGCGATTCCATCCAAAGCCTGCATTGACTCTTCCGCTCAATTGCATGTTCAGGCCTTCTGTTGTAGATGCCTTCCGGTGCAACAACCCCAACAACTATTTCACCTGTCAAAGCAAGGCATAAGCCTGACTCGACCCATCTTCTATTGGCTGATTGACTCCCTCTCTCCGACCCTTAAGTTAGGTCCTTTGGCTATCTCCCGATCAATGTAGTTCGAGGTTGTCTTGAAGGTGACCCGTCATCGATCCAACTTCAATAATGCCTCCTACAACCCACGGTCTATTCTGTCACACCTTCCTAAGACCCTCAACTTTAACCAGGCCCTCATCACCCTTATGGTCTCAACTGATCAGCTCAGTGTATCCTACTGTTTAGGCATGCAGAAACAATGTGATAAGAGATATAACCAGATATACCTACTTCTGACAAGAAGCATGTCCTACTTCATACAAGCATGCTGCAAGTTCAAGTGCATTTGATGCGAAGAATGGTACAACATGCTCGTGGTATAGTTTCTTTTGCATTTATCTCAGCCACACATTCGTTTCTTTCACTAACCGCTTTCATTAAATCCATTCGACCAGATCAATGGCCAGATGTACTTCATGTTTGTTTTGCAGCATGATCTTAGACATCTAAGCATCAGTTCAACTGCTACAAGAACCCCATGTATGGTACCTTCCAGGGGGTTGGTTTGGGCTCTAGTGGAATTTACTTGTTTGGGCCCTAGTACAGAGGACCCCAAAGGTTGGAACCCACTACTTAATCTTCCTAAGATTACAAGCCTTATTAGTTTTAGACACATATCATCTTTCCATATTATTCTCTTATAATTTATTGTAATTGTAAGAAAGCCATACATCGTGAAAACTTCACAGTGGACATAGGCAGCTTGGCCAAACCATTTAACATCTTGTGTCATTTACCTCTAAAGTCTCTTTTATCTTCATTTTTTTCACATTAAGCCTAGTGATCAGCAAGTAATCTTTTCTCTTCATAATGCATTATCATAACCTTGAGGTTGACAAAAAATATTGTCAACACACTACAAGTGGAGTAATTGAAGCTATCGCAAGTTGAGTCATTGAAGGCGCCATTATTTGATTTATTTAAGCCAATACATGTTGAGTTATTAAAGCCATTGCATGTTGAGTAACTATTAAAGTTATTGAAGCCAATGCATTTTTAATTATTGAAGTTATCATAAGTTGAGTTATAGAAGCTATCACAAGTTAGAAACCTAAGCTATCGCAAAGTTGATTAAATTAAATGTATCATTAATAAATGTCATCGCATGATGAAGATGAGAAAAGTTCTGCATGCAAGAAGATCTCGAACAATCACGTGTTGATTAAAGAATTAAGTTGTCACATAAATTAGGTTATCGCATTTTGAGGGTTATCATATGTTAGTCCAACAAATTTCTCACATTTTAAGAACATCAAAACCATGACAGATTGAAGCAATCGAGCTATTGCTAGTTAAAGCAACTAGTCATCGCAATATTAATAAGTATAAATCTTCGCACATTGAAAACCCGATAGCTATTGGATGTTGATGAAGATACCACTATAAGTTGATAAATGTACCAGAAAACTGACTTTCTATAGGATACATGTCATTCTCTAACCGGATAAAACGTGTAATGCCATTATTAAGAGATGAAAGGAAAAATTCATGCAACATGTCAAATCAACAATGTTCCATGTTAGCAAAATCCTAACCATCCATTTCCTTTCAGCGCAAAATGTTGAAAATTTTAAGGTCTGAATTCTCAATAAACAGACATGTATCCCCTACTAAGAGGTAGCAAATTCTGAATTATACTTTTTACTTATTCTCCTTTTCTCAAGCATCAAAAAAGATCTCGATTTTTGGACTTTAATAACCGATTAAGTCAAATCCAAACTGGGAGTTGGACTTTGTGCTTGAACACTTTCTTATTTGCATACTTGACTATTTGTGGATATAATAACTAGCATATTTTCCTAATAGTCTAATCTATTGCCAAAGCATCTCTAATTTTTTTGACTAAGCATATAAGTTAGGACCAAATTCTGGTCTAACATTTTAGTACTTTCACAGAGAATTGAACTTCGGGTGAAAATTACCAATTTGGCCTCCCATCCTTGCAAAAAATAGGAAAGACAATTAAGAAAGTCAATTCAAAAGTATATGAGACACCATACCAGCCATAAGGAAAAGTAACTCTTCAATTCAGTATCAAAAACACTGAAACGGGGAAAGCGTCGATGCCATTAGTGATTATAAATGAAGAAACTAACATCAAAACCATGTAGAAACAACTCCAAACTATGTATTAGCTGATTGAGATGCTAGTTCTCAAAAATCATCAAAACATCCAAAAGTACAAAAGGTGATGATAAGACAGAAGCCGAATTAACCCAAAGAAACATTGATGCATTGATATAAGGGGCAAAAATATTTAGAAAAGTTCTTTAGGCCCTCAAAAGGAGGATGAAGCTATAAAGATTCAAATAAAACCAAACTTGAACTTAGGAAAAGAATAAGATGGTAACAGTCGGGAGACTCAAAAGGTAATAAAGGAACCAAGGTCTCCACTTGAGTTGTTAGCTAGTCCTATTCTAAAAAAGAGTATATACTAGAACAAAAGATTACGGTGATGATAAAACATACTTGAGAGATTTGGCAAACAAGGTATTAAAGATATGGTAGATGTAAAAGGGAAAAGAACAATGGATCATAAAGTTAATAACAACAATAGAGGAGCTCCATTCATAGAAAAAATCATGATTATTCCACTACCTTCTCATGTGATCAAATATGATGGATTATCTATTCCGATGATCACTTGTTGGCTATTGAAAGTCAAACAGACATCTATGATGCTTAAGGAGAAGTAAGGTGCAAATTATTCCCCACTACATTCTTTAGTGCGGCTGCAAATTAGTATCGCCATTAGGGTGAAGACCATTCTTGGAAACAGTTTCTTTTGACGTTTCGACATGTTTTGTACTTCTAAGGAGCCAGCCATCAATACTAATATCCTAGCAAATACAATGCTAAGGCTAAGGGAATTATTGAGAGAATATTCAAAAATATTCGATGCTAAATCCCAAAAAGCTGAAAGGGGAGTGGAAGAGAAGAAATGATGGCTATAAAGCCTTAGCTAATAGAAAATACCCTATTCTAGAAAGAATTATGTGTCCATGGTGCCAGTATTTACAAGACATTCATTTCCAGGCCAATAAGTTCATTCGAATGGTTGAAATATTTCATGAAAAGGAAACATCTCAATAGAGGGAAAAAGGAAAATTTCCGAATCCTAATAAAATAGGAAGGTGGGAGGAAACGTTAAGAGCAAACTATGTTGGCTTAAACCAGGCTATTACATTTGTCAATGCTATAACAAAGGAGGAGATGAAATATCCTTCTATATTCAAATCAAAAATGAACTTGGAATCTAATATAAGTAGGCATTACTGAACTTTTCAAAATTTTAATGGTCATAAATTGATGAATATCGTGGGTTGGTCAGAATCATTCAAGGCATGATAAGAAAATGAACACTTTAGGAATTTGTTTAGAGTGATTAAAAATTCCCGATATGTAGTAGTATGACAAACCCCCAACTAACAATGCTAACTTCATGGAGAATAAACCTCCACTAAATTTTCCACTATTGATCAATCATTGATGTTATTCATGAAGGTCCGCACATAGTGGGGATGAGTAAAGTTGCAAGGAATAGGTACATACTAGATGCAAAAGAAGGAATTTAGTCGGTGGGAGAAGAACCCCGACAAAAGCATACAGTAGAGCTGTCTAAATTCCTGATTTGATAATAACTTCGAAAGAGCTAAGAGGGGTGAGGCATCCCTATAATGATCACTAATGATACGGCTCATGTTAGACGATCTTTTTTATCTAAAATTATGGTGGACATTGGAAGTACGGTGAATGTAATTTTAAAGAATGCCTTCAATCGAATGGATATTCCTACCGAGAAGTTGAACCTAATTTGGATCTCATCTTTAGTTTTAATAATACAAGCTCTACACTAGTTGGATCAATCAGGTCATTTGTTCAAATAAGAATTTCACCTACTCCGACCTTTAAAAATCTACTTTTTATGATAGATTAACCTTCTTACTTTAATGCCTTCTTTGGAAGGGTTGCTTCAAGTGAGATAGAAGCCTTCGTTTTCTCCAAAATGCTTATTTGTGAAATCCCATTCCAAAGCTGGATGGAAAACTATGCAAGGGGAATAATTTAGCTCCTAGGAAATTTATTTTGCAACTCTTGAACAATGTGATAAAGAAGGTGACTCTTGTTATGAATCTGTGTTAAATAAATCAAACGAAACTAAAATTTTAAGCCCTTACATATCGGTCATCACGAACTGATATCCAAGGCAACTAAACAAAAATACTAATAGAAAAGTGCAAGAAACATGGCATAAGAATAAAAACATCAAGTAGAAAGATGAAGCATATTGATCTGGACCAAATAAATAAAGATTTAAGTTCCGA
The DNA here is from genome assembly GCA_030765085.1 of Allium cepa. Taxonomy (NCBI): domain Eukaryota; kingdom Viridiplantae; phylum Streptophyta; class Magnoliopsida; order Asparagales; family Amaryllidaceae; genus Allium; species Allium cepa. The sequence continues at coordinate 19,674,206 of CM060941.1, forward strand.
AGAGATCCTGGAAAAAATAACGCAGGAAATGGATTCTTGGAATGATGAAGAGAATATAAATTTGTAGAAGACTTAGAGGAAGTAAACTTAGATATGCAAGAACCCACAAAAACAGTGAAGGTAGGGAAAGGATTAGATAATAATACAAGAGAAAAGCTCATCCTCTTTCTTCAACTAAATAAGGATGTTTTTGCATGGACCCATTCAGTATGTGGGAATATACCCTACGGTAGTGTATCATCCATTCAACATAGATCCAAAATCTACTTCCATAAGGCAAAAGAAGATTTAGTTCGATAAAATCTAAATTTCTGTGTTTCAAGAGGAAGTAAGAATTATGGGAAAACAAACTCATTAGGGAAGTATTATATCCAAAATAGTTGGTTATCGAATATTAGTTAAGAAGTCTAATGGAAAATGTAGAATATTTTTTGATTATACGGATCTAAATAAAGCATGCCTCAAAGATTGTTATCCCTTTCCTAAGACTGATCAACTAGTAGGTTCCATAGGTGGAAATAGTTTATTATCATCTGCGGATGCACACTTTGGGTATAATCAAATTTCTATGTTTAAGCTAGATAAAGTGCATATGAGCTTTCTGACTGATTGGGGAACATATAGTTATAAGGTAATGCTATTTGGACCAAAAAATGCAGGAGACACGTATCAGTGATTAGTAAATATGATGTTAAAAGATCAAATCAAGAAAATATGAAAGTATTGACGATACGTCGGTAAAGTCCAACGAATAAGTCAACCACATCAATGACTTAAAATGAAATTTTGAGGTACTATAGAAATACTAAATGAACTTAAACCTCATAGAAATGTTCTTTCGGGATCCTTCTGGAAAGTTCTCAAGATACATCACGAGAGCACGAGGCATAGAAGTTAATCATGATCACAAAGGAAGTTCATTATATGGTGGAGCCCAAATCAAGCAATGATGTAATGAACATAAATGGTCGATTGGCTGCAGCTAACTGATTTATACCAAAAGCAATAACCAAATGAATTCCATTCTTTGATGTAATCAAGAAACGTAAACTTTCAAACGTATAGAGAATGTCAAAAGGCCTTCCAAGAGTTAAAAGATCGCATGGAAAAACCATAAATACTTTCTAGCTGGTAGAAGGAGAAAATTTATTTCTTTATTTTGGAGTATTTAAACATGCGATCAGCTCAAGTCTAATAAGGGAAGAAAACGGAACCCAATTACCAATATATTATATAAATAAAAGGATAAAGGATTTAGAAATTAAGTATCTAGGTATTGGGGAATCATCCCATTGCCTAATATTATCGGCACGAAAACTAAGATTCTATTTTCAAGCGCATCCAATCAAGGTATTAAATAACTATTTGTTTGGGCAAATTTTCAGTAAACTTGAACATATGAAAAGTCGATAAAGTGGGTTATGAAATTAAATCCATATGGTATTGAATATTTTTCTCAAATATCGATAAAAGGACGAGCTTTAGCCGATTTTATAACTGAATGCACACAACTTATGGAAGTGCGATCACAAAAATAAAGGAAACAAGAGCCAAGTGGCAGTAGTTTGTAGATAGTGTTGTAAATGTGCAAGTAGCTAGAACAAGATGTGTAATAATCACGCCCGATGGACATAAACTGAATTACGTAAAGAAATAGAGATTCTCTACAACTAATAACATAGTTGAATACGAGTCAATGATAGCTAGAGTGACCTTAGCTCAAATGCTAAAAATTGCAAATATTGAAGTGTTTTATGATTCATAATTAATGGTATATCAATTAAACAAGACATATCAAACAAAGGAAGCCCAATTAATTTAATGCATTAAGAAAGATCCACGGGATGTTTGCTTGATTTGAAGAATTTTCTATCCATTAGATATTAATGAAAAAGAGTGCACAAGCACACTCATTAGCAAAATTGACTAGTATGTAAGGAGTCCCAGAAGTAAAAATTATCCCAGACAAATTCCAACAAAACTCAAGGGTTTAATTTAAGAAGGTAGTGTCGAGCGATGAAGCTTTAGTTTTGACCAGATCACAAGCCCAACAATTGAAATACAGGGAAGAGAGTTATCAAAAGGGTATTGATCACAAGGAAACATGTGAAGCAGAAGATACATGAATGCAAGATTCAATACATGGATAACTAAATGACATTTGTAGTTAAGTACTTATGAAAAGGAACATTGCCAAAAGAAATAGGAATGATTCAAAGAAATTGATATATCAAGCACCTTCGTGCACAATGATTGATGCAATATTATATATAAAGGGATATTCAATCCCTTATTTGAGATGTACAACCCTAGAAAATGGAATGAGGCTATTAAAAGAATCTCACAAGGGATTTTTTAGAGACCATTCTGATGGAGCAAAGTTAGCAAAGAAAGTAACGAGGCAAGGATATTATTGGCTAGCATGACTGAGATGCCTTAGCTTATGTGAAAAGCTAAAACCAATGTCAAAAATTCTCTAGAATTGAATGACTACCCCCAAATGAATCAACTCTTGTCATATTCCTTAGCTCTTTGACATGTGGGGAATTGATTTAATTGGATCCCTTTGGAGGAACCCTGCTAGTTGAAGAGGTTTGAATGTGTGAATTTGAGAAAAACTTCCAGTTTTACCTTAGTTAATTCTACGAAGCCAAAATGAATTTTAGATCCAATCTAAATGTTTTCAATAAAATCTTCATAAGGATTTTTTTTTTGTTTTAGTTCACAAGCATATCAAAAATACTAGTTTTTGTGAAATATAGGTAAATTGTGTACATAGTTAATAGTGTATGTAGGTGCAGGGATTTACAGCAACATAACCATGTCGTAACAACCCGTAATTTTAAATGCCCAGAAATTCAATAATTAAGTCAAATATTAATTAGGTAGAATTAAATGTGCAAGAAGCTAACTTTTAAAGCTGAAGGAATTAGGACTCGATACTCTTTCCATTGGGTCCAAACTATTAGTTTAAGAGAGTTTTGAGTATAAATGTTAAATATCGATTGGTTTGATATTACATCTTTTTTAGGATTTATTTGTAGTTATATGTGTTATAAGGATATATATAGAATGGGCACGGTAAAATCCTGCTTGAAATTCATGGTTCTGGAAGAAGAATAATCATATGAGTTACATAGTTGAAAATGTTTTAGAATTTGATGATCTGATGCCTAATACGACTTCGAAATGCATGAAAATAGAATACTGAGGCTTTATCACAAAGTGTCGTTTATGTATCATTATGAAGAGAAAATTGAAACGAAGAGTGATATCGAAGAATCATCGCAATAGGATGCTCTTGTAAGACGTATGAGCTTGAAATGTGAATCGAAATATTTAATTCATTAAATTATCAGTAAGCCTTCAAAAATATCTCTCCTTTAAATATATTTTCCTCCTTTATAGTGTCTATTCCCCACATCTTTAGGATGGAAAAACTACACCTTCCCACATCATTAAAGCATGAGCTTCAGTAATGGATGGAAGAACTGTCATTGACATGGAGTTTAGCAAGGGAGATGCGCATTGTGGCACAAAGATATGGAGTGCAATGGTGGTTCAAGGGAGAGATACATCAGGTAGTTGTAGGTTTTGGCATATTGGTTATGATGTACGTTGTTGGAGGTGAAGAGGATAGCGAAGTTGTGCTCCTCGTTAAGAGGCGCACAGAGTGGAGGCGGTTTGGTGGTTAACGACACAAGGGGGGCCAAGTGTGACATTTGAAGGCGGAAGCGCTAGGGCTTGGTCATGTTTTATTAGGCGTGACAGAAGGTGTTGGCATATGTATGGTTAAACTCGGCTCGAAAGGAGATAACAGGTGTATGTGACGGTTACTGGAGGAACCTATTTGTTATTTTTATATGTATCTCTTTACATCTAACTTTTTAGAAAATAACTTTCTATATCAGTTACAGAATGATTGTTGTGGTAGAGAAGGAGGAAGAGTTGGTCTGACCAGTAGCATCAACGTTGGTGTTGAATGTCAAAATTTGGGGGGATTGGTATAGAATTATTTCATTCTGATCCATTAGTGATTAGAGTACACATCATAAGTAGATGAATTGCTTTTCGTTGAGCCCACTGATTGTTTATACTATCCGGCATTTTGATCCGGCTAAACTTGAACTGATTGGACAAGTTAGATTCCACTATCGTCAAAGCCAGTATGTCCAGAGCGATGGTTGTGGGGTCCATAAGTCAAGTACATATGGTAATATGAGGCCATGATTGAACGGGATCAAGAGATATGCTATACAGAACGCTCTAAGTATGAAATATATTTTAATATAGAAAAGGGATCGGCTATAGTCACTCTCAAACATAGGGATCAACCTATTTCAGCCAAATAAGTGTAACTCAATGGGAAATAATCTATATCTCAAGATCTGTAAGTCTAATGCATATGAAATTTTGGAAATAGGATGTGGGGATCCTAGGAGCCTATCCTAGGGTTCACACCTCAAAAGGACCAAGCAAGAGGGATTAATCATCTTCCCTCCATAGGGATCGGCCAGAATCGGGTAACAACTCATGTTACAGCAAAGATCGAGCAATAACTCAAGTTCTACTAATCCAATTAGCATGAAACTTTAAGGCTAAGCATATTACAACACGAGGAAGCTCCCATCAGGATCGCATTTCGAATTCCTCCATAATAGAGATCAGCACCGATCCCTACCCTTGGGATTCCGGCTATGCGATCTCTCTTATAAGCCCACAAGATTTTAGAGATCCTTCTTTGAATTTTCAAGGAGATATTTCGCCATCTTCCTCTTGAAATATAGGCTTGATTGTTCATTTTCTGGACTTTACACTGCTTGTTGCTTTATATTCTATTGTAACTAAGGATTTTCATCTAATTCCTATTGTATACAGTCTACAAATTGATTAATAAAGATATTCATTCAAAGTGAACGTAAGCAAACAATGCCGAATCACTATAAATTGTTGTGTTCTCATTACTGTATTGATTTTCTATTATTTAATTACTTGTTTCAACTGTTTTCATTTCATATTATTTAGTTATTTCTAAGCAAAATCTCTACTGAGTATTTGCGCCAAATTTTGGTGCAAACATTTTTGTGTTTTTACTGAGAAGGAAGGTTTTCAGCTTATTTGGATCCTTTTACTGCTGCTGGATTTCATAAATTCCCAGAAGAGATCCCTAACTATCTTCGAGAAGCTTATCCATTCTATTCAAATTTGCAAAGTCTGAGGAAATTATCAACAATGGTTAGCAATACCAGATCTACATCTCAAAGCACAAAAGGAAACGAGAATGCTAGCATTCAGCAAGGAGGCTCGAGCAGTCTACCGGTAATGTGAATGAATCACATTGATGTCTAGAATTCGGCAAATTACATCACAACAGCTAATTTCTAGAATCTGATCAGAGAGCTAGAGGACAGCTGTTGACATTTGAATCGACAGATTCAAGCCAATATCAATCTAAGTGATTCAAGCCAATCTCGATCTAATGAATCGACTCAGAAATCAACAATGCAGGCTAGCTATGAGGAAACCTACCCTCATTTTGCATCGGAGAGTTTTAGCACATCAGAGGATTATCACAGTTACCAAAGTCTTAGAATCATATCACATAGAAGCTTCTGGACATCAACGGGAAAACTAACTTGGTTTGCCAAGACAAATTGGGGACGACCCCTCAACAGGGATCGCATGGCTGATCTCTCCTCTAGAGGAGGAAGCTTGCCATTTCGTGCTGGAGTATAAGCTAGAGCTATTGCGATTGATTAAGATGCCGGAGTTCATGTGGATGCAGACTAGTTACCTCCCTAGAATGATGAAGAAGTGATCGTATGTGATCTATATCGTGAAGATGTTAAGCGAAGAAGGTGTGGAATGACCCGTAAACATCTATCAGACCATTCACATGAGATGGAGCACGACTACCACTTAGCTCCTACCATCCAAACGCTGAACTTGTCTGCTATGGTTAGACAATTAATAAGGGAAAGCTAAGGCTTGACCAATGATGATTTGGGGACCTAGAGAAGCCATACCCCGTTCATCGATAATATCTTACATGCAAAGTATCCAAGGAGGTTCAAAATGTGGTCGATGCCTGCTTATAAGGGGAAAACCGAACCTATGCAATATACCATGAGATATGAATGGATGGTGGTTTCCGCACGAGCTGATGATGCATCATAATGTAGATGTTTTCCTACTACCCTCTCCGGCATAGTAGCGATGTGGTTTACGAGATTCTCCCATGTCAATCTCTAGATTTAATGATTTAGCGATAAAGTTTGTGGAGCAATTATGTATGCATGTAAATCGCCCCAAAGATGCAATATCCTTATCCAGCTTGATCCATACTTTGGATGAATGGCTGAAAGATTATTTGAAGAGATTTCATTATGGTACCTACACACAACTGAATACATCTTTAAAGAATATCTACTTGTCTACATACAACACCATGCAGTATAGGTTGCCAGCTCCAAAAGAATCAATGGAGAAGCAGAGGCAGACTGGAAAATATTGTTGGTTCCACGAATGTTATGGTCATAACACGAATGAATGTAGGCATCTCCAGGATGTTATCGAGAAACTAATTCGAGAAATTACATTACAATAGTTTGTTAAAGCCTTGTAGGATGGCAGGTAGGGGACATCCGACCCCAACCGAGGACAAGCACCATACAGATATGAGGATCCTGTGTAGACTGGTGGAAGATTAGTGACCAATACAATAGTTGAAGGACTGCATCCAGCTGATAAGAGCGGGTACGAGATGTAGCGCTATGCCAGTGTAATCAGCCATATGAGTTTTGAGTGTTGTTCGAGTGCAAAAAATGGGGCTTCAATAAAATAGCAATGCACAATGGCATATGACATTGTATTCAGGAACAGAGATACAAACAAGGTGGAGGCACTGATGATCGAACCAATGGTCATTTTGGCCATGATAGGCTTTGCCTTAGTAAGAAGGATCTTGGTTGACTGTGGAAGCTCCGTAAATATAATTTTCAAAAAAGCTTACGATTTGATGAGGATGGAAGCCAAGGACTTGAAACCTTCTAAAGCTTGCATTCATGGCTTCAAGGTGACGCAATCGAAGCTGTCGGTTATGTTGAATTACCTATGGAATTAGGAGAAGTTTACTGTAGAAGAGTGCGGATGTTGCCATTTGTTATTTCGGATGTTGACTCTCCATACAGTGCTTTTTTGCATCGACCAACCTTAGTTGAATTTCGGGTAGCCTTTTCCCATGGTATTTGACATTGAAGTTCACAATTGATAACGATGTTGGAGTTATGCATGATGATAGGCGACCGGACGTGCTTGCTATGTAGCTAAATTGAGAGACACTCAACAAAATGAGAAAAGTAAGGGTGTGGACAAGTCTTCCTGCATCCAAACCACCGAAGGTTGACAAACAGTATATGAGCCATGGCTCAGGCACCATAATCGATTCTATAAAGATAGATCCAAGGGATCACAAGGAAGAGCCTAGAAGGACCAAGGATGCACCGGATGAGCTAACGATCGACATCACGGCTAGCCATGATGACCCTTCATGGGTTCTAAAGATCGGATCATAGCTCAGTCCCTTGATGATGAAAGAACTTGTCAGTTTTCTTCGAGTGAATCTTGACGTGTTAGCTTAGACTCATTCTGATATGTGCGGGATCTCGCCTGCTATTTTGAGCCACGCATTAAATATTGACCCAAGGCTTGTCCCGATGAAACAGAAAAGGCATGGCATGGATCCAAAGAGATTTTCCACTCTTAAAGAGGAGTTGGATGGGAACAAATGCAATGGGTTTATTCAAGACGTGCTCTACCCTAAATGGGTGTCCAATCCTGTATTTGTGAGAAAGGAAAATGGAACGCGGCGTACATGTGTTGACTATTTGGACTTAAAAAAGGGGTGTCCAAAAGAAATTTAGCCCTTCTAAGGATCGTACTTGGATATAAGCAGACCCAATGCACATCCCCGACCAGGAGCATACCAGCTTCATTACCGATGTTGGATTGTATTACTAAGTGGTAATGCCATTTGGATTAAAGAATGCTGGAGTAATCTATCAATGCCTAGTTAACCAAATGTTTAAAGGTCAAATTGGAAAGTTGATGGAGGTATATACGTGGTTGATATGCTCGTAAAGTCATGATGATCAAGCGACCACATTAGAGACTTGGAAGAAATGTTCCATATCCTCTGCTATTAACAAAATAAAGATCAACCCTCTGAACTGTTATTTTAATGGTGCATCAGGAAAGTTCTTGGGTTTCATTGTCAATGCTCGCGAAATCGAAGCTGATCCCCAGAAGATTCGAACAATTCACAACATTCGGGTGCTAAAGACCATCAAAGGAGTACATAGCTTAAATAGGAGGGGTACCGCCCTAAGTCGATTTATTTCCAAAGCCACCGATAAATGCATTGCTTTCTTCGATTTGATTAGGAGAGAAAAAAGGAACTTTGAATGGACGTAGGATTGTAAAGACACATTCTAAGATTTGGTGAACCAGTTAAAGAGGCATCCCATCTTGTCCAGGTTGGTGGATCATGAAGACTTGTATATCTACTTGGCCATGTCAGTACATGTTATAAGGGTCGCACTACTTCACAAGGAGAACCAAATCTAAAGACCGATCTATTATACTAAGAAGCAATTAACGGGAGCTAAAAGGAACAATCGTAAGATAGAGAAATTAGAATACTACTTGTTGATTGCTTCATGAAAGCTTTGCCTCTATTTTCAAGCTCATCCCAGTAATGTTTACACCGATCAATTGCTACGACAGGTCCTATAGAAACTTGAGACGTCTGGAAGGTTACTTAAGTAGAACATCGAACCGAGTCAATTCGACATCACTTATCTTCTTTGGAGAGCCATCCAGGGACATTCATTGGTAGACTTCATAGCATAATTCATTACACAGAATGATCTCCCAGAGTGCAGTGGAGCCCCTACTATTCAAAGGAAAATGTATACAGGTGGAGCATCCAATGATCGTTGTTCTAGAGCCGGAATCATGTTAGTAACTCCAGAGGATCGATCAATTTACTATGGTTTGAAGCTTAACTTCCCTGTAACGAGCTGAATATGAAGCTCTGATTGCTAGACACAAACTTACTAGAGAATGGGGATAAAATCTCCTAAAATATGTTAGGATTCCCAGTTGGTAGTATACCAAGCCAGAGGAGATTGCCGGTCTAGAGAACAATGACTCACTTTGTACCTCATCCAAGTCGATCCAAAGAATGACTCGTTTCAATCCTTATTTGAGTCTACATGGGGATCCAATCTGGTCCCTATTATACAAAAAGGGAAAGGGGAATCCCGATTCAGATAAAGCATAGAAAAACTGAGGACCACTTCATCGAGTCAAAAGCCTTCTTAATATCAGTCTTCATGCAGCACCTGGAGCTTAAATGAGAGCTTTTACAGCCTTTAAGAAACTCATGAGACTTCAAGATATTATAATGTTACGACACATAGAAAAGCATTTTGGTTAAAGGAAATCAAGCTAGAGAGCACTTATTTGAGTCTACATTTAAGGAATTCAGGGATGCATTTGTAAAGAGTGCTGCAACAACTAATTGGCGGAAACTAAGATATAGTAGTAGGGTTCTTCACCTTAGGAATAGGTCAAATAGTAGTTGAGTTAATTCCAGAAAGCATGCGATTACTGTTGAAGAAATTGTGCACAACCTTGAGAAAGTCCTTACTAACAACATCCCAACAATAAATAAAGAATCAAGAGTTGAAACCATCTGACCCACCCATCCTAGACTTAGGAATAGAAAAAAAGAGCACTCTTTATCTCATAATTAGAAATATTCTTTTATTGTAAGGTATCTGGGATTCTGACAGGTGGGGAAAGGGCAGAGGTTCAAGACAGCTAGTATTGATAGCCTAGGAATCATTGCTGCCACGAATTTTGGTCAAGGGGTTCACAAAAGCCTTGCATACATCATTGTCTCCTAAATGAAGTTGATTGTTTTCATCGTAGATGGATTAAATGTGGCTGACTTTAGTTTTATGCTTTAGGTAGCAGTGGTAAAAGATAGTTTTCTTATTACCTTGCATGTCCTACTTTTCTCTGTACTTTTTTTGAGCATATTTGCTTCAAATTGATGAGCATTCGTAAGCTTGTCAGTAAGCATGTGCTTCTGCATATAAAGATCAATGTTAATGGGATTAAGCATTAGTTCATGTTGTACCTTTTCAAGTAGAAGTTGAATTTGAGAGGACATGTTGATTCCTTTACCGTAGGATTCCTTACTCCAAGATTTGAGGATGCGTTTGGTGGTGGTTGAGTTTTGATTGAAGCTTGAACATGGGATTGCCATAGAAAGTTGTGGCCCAGGCTTTGGATACAGTGCCTAAAAATCCAGAGTGGTCACACCATGCATTGAAGAATCTAAATGTCGAGGGGGGTTTAAAGTCTGGTGAACCAAAGGAGAAAATTAGTGGAAAGTGATCAGATAACATAGAGGAATGACATCATATATAATGTCTGATCGGGATGAGAAAGCTTCCTAGTTAAAAAAGATTTTATCAAGTTGGAGAATGTACGAACACCTCATCTGACTTGTTGTTCCAAATGAAGAGCATTCTATTAGACTTGTACTCAAAGAGTGGGGAGTTGTGAATAGCATTATTGAGTGGAAGAAGTTCATTGTATGAGAGCATGTTACCACCAAATCTATCACTTATATCAAGCATACGGTACCAATCACTGAGAGATAACCATGGTTGATTATTTGGATTAGAGAAGGAAGAGAGTCTAAAAGGGTTTGTCTGCCTGCCACAGAGGTGAAGCCATGAAAAGGAGCAGAGAAGCACAGAGTTGGAAGGAATGTAATGAGCTTGGATTTAGCAGAGTTGATTGGTGATTGAAATTAGAGAGATATGAAATTTCTTCAGGTTCCACAATAAAAAGATTCTCCTGAAAGGAGCTTCAAGGAGATTGTGAAGATAGTGCCATGAATCCTGAATGAAGTGATAGGCCTTTTGGAAGATATCGAGATTGAACTTATTTTCAAGTATAGCAATTAAGTGGATATTATGGTCTTGTATTACTCTTTTTGCTTCACATTGCTTAGAGGTCGTTGTCACCTCTCATGTTCCAAGAAGCTATATTGTCAATCATTGGATAACAAGAGGGTTGATAGAAGTGGAAGGTGGATTTTGCATGATGTTGGAGTGAGAAGTACTATGATTGCTTAACATGGGTTCAAATGGAGAGGAACCAACAGGCATTATGGAGCTTTTGGCAAAGAGAGTTTCTTTGTCACCGTCCATAGATCTAGTCCATGTGACTCTGGAAGATGAATTGTATTTGGGTTTCTACAAGGAGACCTAACTTCCTAGTTAATACAAAGAAGACATCGGAAGGTGTTGCGGAGCTTGATTGTATCCGAGGAGGGTTTAAAACCAAAGCTTAATCAGAAAAAGGGGTAGAACTTTGAAGGTTTGGAAGGGTGTTGGTCTGACTCAAATTGTTGGCGTTAGACACAGTAGCTTTAGGGACTAAAGCATGGTCATTGGCTTAGGCAGTGATATGAGATGCAACATGATTCGGTCCCAGAGGAAGATGTGTAGTAGAGAAGGTATAAGCAAAGTCCAAGGGGCATCAGTTGAGAAAAAGGAGGAAACATTGCTTCAGATTGGTTGTTGGATGGAAGAGTTTGAAGTGAGTGTGGAGACTTGAATTGTTCCGAGATTGTAATGGTTGTAGTAGAGATGGTTGGATCTAGAATGGTGAACTGGTTGGATAAAATGATATGATGCATGGGAGCACTTAGTGGTTGGGTTGGGGAGGAAATCTGATTGGTTGCATGTTTGGTAGAATAAAAATGGACAGAGTTGATAATATCTTAGGGAGAGATTACATTATTTAAGAAAGGGATAGGGATGTTACTATGGATACTGTTATTATTGGAAGGTGTGACAAAGGTAGGGCAAAAGGATGTAGGTGGTACTCGGAGAGAGGATGAGGCATATGTTTTTTAATGTATTTCTTTTAGACTCTGGAAAATGTCTTCTCAGTTTTGAACACAAATGTATGCAATATTCAGACACGTATATGATCACAGAATCAAACACAGATGAAGAAATAAAGTAAAATGACGCAGCGGATTAATCAAACAAAACTTCGATCGGTGAAATGTAACAATCGGTGAGTTGAAAATACCAAAATGCCCAAGTTCGTTGATCCAAAGATACCGAACTCTAGCTATCTCAAACACGTTGATAGCGCACTATACCGTGTTTAAAATATCTACGATTCTTCGCACGTTGATCTAGCGCACTAGATTCCGTGAATCGGCTTCTACGATCGTTGAATCGAGCGCACTCGATTAACCGAAAGAGGAGATAGGAGATTACACTCAACTACCAATTGGTATGAAAGCACAAAGCTAACAAAAGGAATTTTATTCAAAAATCAACCACCAACAAAATTACAACTCACGCCCCTATTTATAGAGTTTACAACTGGCCCTTAGGTCGTGACCGACTCATATCTCACGACTCATCTAAGTCGTTGCCGACTCATCTAAGTCGCTGCCGACTCAACAGACGCTACATACGGCCATTACAACACTTCATACGCAACCGACTCAAGCAGGGCACGACTCACGACTTACTACCTCAACCACAACTCACCCGACTCAACACGTTACGACTCACAGACAATACAACGACTCAAACACGACCGACTCATATAGTACATACATGACCCAACTTATGTCGTAAACGACTCACGACTCATCAAACACACAAGGTACACGACTCAACCGACTCAACTCCTTGCCATCCTAACTCCTTCCGACTCAAGGCCTTCACTAGCTGGGGCTTTCCCTTGCTTCATGCTAAGTCGTAGACGACTCATGTAGATATCATTAGGTCGGTACATCTTCTCCTGAGCTTGGTTAAGTCGCAAACGACTTATGGATAGACCGTTGAGTCGTGGACGACTCAACTCCGATGCCTTGTTATCTCGGCCTGATTTCTCCCGTGGTTTGTTAGGTCGTGGACCTCCTTCCCTAGCTCGGAAACGACTCAAACCTTCATTGAGTCGTGGACGAGTCATCACACTACACCACAAACTCGTGTTTTCAGGAATTAAAGTTTGCACAACTTCTTCTCTGGCCTTAGCTGCATCATCCTCCCCCGATTGAGAAAAATTCGACCTCGAATTTGTAAATTCTTCCTCAACAATCCCACCTCCATGATATGGAATTAAATGTTTGATGTTAAAAACATCAGAAGTATAAACATCATCCGGTAACTTTAATCGATAAGCATTCTCATTAATTTTCTTCAAAACTTCAACTGGACCAATTTTTCGCGCCTTCAACTTGTTATAAGCACCCACTGGAAAACGATCCTTTGTCAATACAGCATAAACCAAATCACCTTCCTTAAATTCAACATTTCGTCGTTTCAAATCTGCAAACTTCTTATACTTCTCATTCGATTTCTCCAATCGTTTCTGAACGACTTTATGACATTCAGTCAACTCATCAACAAAATCAGCTCGTTTAACTGTTTCCTTCGACTGTGGTACTACTGCTAAATCCAACGGTCCCCTTGGTAAGTTTGAATAAACAATCTGAAACGGGCTGAATCCTGTGCTACGATTCACTGCATGATTATGAGCAAATTCTGTCTGGCATAGCTTCATGTCCCAACTTCTCAAATTATCCTGTACAAGACAACGCAACAAATTTCCCAATGACCTGTTAACAACTTCTGTCTGCTCATCAGTTTGCGGATGATAAGCACTACTAAATTTCAGTTTCGTTCCCATCATCTTCCACAAACTCAGCCAAAAGTGACTCAGAAAACGAGTATCTCGATCAGAAACAATAGATTCTGGTAAACCATGAAGTCGATAAATCTCCTTGAAAAATAACTGTGCCACTCGAACTGCATCTGCTGTCTTCTTGCAAGCAACAAAATGTGCCATCTTCGAAAACCTGTCCACTACAACAAATATCGAATCATTTCCCCTTTGAGTTCTGGGCAAACCCAAAACGAAATCCATGCTAATATCAATCCATGGCTTAGATGGTACTGGTAATGGCATATACAACCCTGCATTCGTTGCTGTTCCCTTTGAAACTTGGCAAATATGACATCGCTCCACGAACCTTTCAACCTCTTTTCTCATCGACGGCCAAAAGTAGGATTGTGAAATCAACTGCAAAGTACGATCACGGCCCACATGCCCTTCCTCATGTAACTCCTTGATAATTTTCAATCTCAAGCTACAGTCTGGAATACACAAACGATTCCCTTTAAACAGAAAACCATCAACTATCATAAATTCATCGGTACCCCCTTCCTTCACTTTTTCAACATATTTCACAAAATAAGGATCTTCTTTAATCATCTCTGGCAGTAATTCAAACCCCGTCACTTCAACCTTCAATGTTGTTAATAAATGACTCCTCCTACTCAAAGCATCAGCTACCCGATTTGTCACCCCTGATTTGTGCTTAACGACAAAAGTAAACTGCTGCAAATAAGCAATCCATGACGCATGTCTTGCTGAAACCTTGTCCTGCCCCTGTAAATGCTTCAATGCTTCATGATCAGTGTAAAGAACAAATTCCTTCTGAAATAGATAGTGTCTCCAATGCTTAACAGCTTGCACAACAGCATAGAATTCAACGTCATAAGTACTGTATCTCATCTTTGCCCCTGACAACTTCTCACTGTAATATGCAATAGGTCTCCCACATTGACTCAACACTCCTCCAATCCCTACCTTTGATGCATCAGTGTGTAGCTCAAACAACAACTGGAAATTTGGTAAAACAAGAATTGGTGCAGACGTCAACCATTCCTTGATCTTTTCAAAAGCAACCCCCGCTTCTTCTGACCATACAAATTGTTTCACTTTCATGCAATCAGTCACTGGAGCCATCACGCTACTGAAGTGTGGTATGAATCTTCGGTAGAATGATGCTAACCCATGAAAACTTCTAACTTCAGTGATAGTTCTCGGCTGTGGCCAATTTCTAATAGCTTCAACTTTACTCTGGTCAACTTGAATACCTTCTCTTGAAACAACATAACCCAGAAATAGAACTCTGTGCGTCATAAACACACATTTCTTCGTAGCAGCATAAAATTGTTCCTCACGAAGAATAATCAATACTTCCCTCAAATGTTGAACATGCTCCTCCGTACTCCTACTGTATATCAAAATATCATCGAAATAAACCACGACGAACTTCCCAATGAATGGTCTAAAAATTTGATTCATCACCCGCATGAATGTACTAGGTGCATTTGACAAACCAAATGGCATAACCAACCATTCGTACAACCCCTCTCTTGTCTTGAAAGCTGTCTTCCATTCGTCTCCAGGTCTGATTCGAATTTGATGATAACCACTCTTCAAATCAATCTTCGAAAATATAGTTGCCCCACTCAACTGATCTAGCAAGTCATCCAACCTTGGCATAGGAAATCTGTAACGAACAGTGATCTTATTCAATGCTCTACTGTCTGTGCACATTCTCCATGTTCCATCCTTTTTTGGCACCAACAATGCTGGCACTGCACAAGGACTCAAGCTTTCCTGAACACGTCCCTGTTCCAACAACTCTTCCACCTGTCTTCGTAACTCCTCATGTTCCTTCGGACTCATTCGGTAGTGTGGTCGATGTGGTAACACTGCTCCCGGAACAAGATCAATCTGATGTTGAATGTCTCTAAGTGGCGGTAACTCCTTAGGCAACTCCTCTGGAAAGACATCTTCGAATTCTTTCAAAATTGGCTTTGCTTCATCTGGAATCTCAACTTCTTCACTACTCTCTCTCCCAATCAACAAAAATACTTCAGGCTCCTCTTCAACTTCCTTAACAAACTCTTTCAAAGTCAACAGAGTTTTTAATTCCTCAATCTCCTCTAGCTTGCTCTCCTTCTGCTGTTGCTTCTTAGGAACCAAAGTGATTTTCGTACCCTCGAACATGAAACTGTAACTATTGGCACGACCATCATGTTGAACTGCTCTATCGAATTGCCATGGTCTGCCCAGCAACAAATGACAAACATCCATATCCACAATATCACACCAAATTTCATCTTTGTACTTCTTCCCAATAGAAAAATTAACACAAGCTCTTCGACACACTTTCACTTCACCACCCTTCCTTAACCATGCTAGCTTGTACGGTTTAGGATGCTTCTCAGTCTTCAAGTTCAATTTCCTCACAGCCTCTGTAGAAATAATATTATCACAACTTCCCGCATCAATAACGAACTTGCAAACCTTTCCCAGAATAGTGCATGTCGACTGAAAAATATTGCTTCTCAACCAACTAGAATCCTCTTCTTGCTTTGGTGTCAAACAACTTCTCCTCATCATAAGATTACAACCTTCATCTCCAAACAATTCTTCTTCCTCCTCAACATAAGGTGTATTTGAACATTCTGCCTCCTCACCATCATTCTCCTCAACTTCTGCAACCATGGTTCTCTTCTTCGGCTTCGGACATTCGTTGCTTTTGTGACCCAACTCCTGACAATTATAACACTTGAACCCACTGCTAACCTTCGCCTTCTCAGCCTCCTTCACCACTGGCTTGTTTAGGAACATTAGAACTTCCACCAACACCCCTTGCTTGATTATTGGAATTAGTAAACACACCACCTCCACGCCTTCCTTGTTTCTCCCAAGCCAACGCTTTCTGATGTGCCTCTGCAACTGATCTAGGATCAAACATATTAACCATATCCTGGATCTGCATTCTCAATCCCCCAATGAATCTAGCAGTTAGCTGTTCTTCCGTTTCCATAATATCATTCCTGGCAATGAGTTGGTAAAATTCATCAGCATAATCACTAACAGACTTCGTCCCTTGCCTCAGATTCTGCAACCTTTGGTACATAAGTGACTGGTAATTATAAGGTAAGAAAGTAGATCTCATCAACTTTTTCATCTTATCCCATGATTCTATCTTTGACTTCCCCATCCTCTCCCTTGTAAGTTTAGTTTGCTGCCACCACGCCAAAGCTCTCCCCCTTAACCTAGTAGCAACCAACTTCACCCTTCGATTCTCCGGGACCTCCTTGAAATCAAAGATTTCCTCCACATTAGACAACCAATCTAAGAACTCTTCAGCAACCATTCCGCCTTTAAACTCCGGAATCTCCATTTTCATACCCGATTCCCATCGACGATCATCTTCAACATCCCGATAAGAATTTCGAACTTGGTCTCGATCTCGATAATGAATACTAGCTCTATCACCTTCTTCAACAAAATCAAAAGTACGTCTACATCGATCTCGACCATTATCATCCTTTCGTTCATGCATGCTTCTTTGACTATGTCTCTCTTCATCTCTATATACTTCATGATCAAATTCACGTTGACTTCTTCTCTCTTCATGTGCATAGTCATGATGATCTCTTCGTGATGAAATTGACGTTTCTCTTCTATCTCTACAAGAATGTGGTGATACCCTCCTCGCTTCCGTAACCGATGGCGAAACTCGGTTTCCTCCATGGTTCGAGTTTGGTGATCTCCTCCTTTGATTCAAATCATTCATCAATTTCTCCAATTTTCCAATGCCTTCATCAAATTTTTCATTAATACGTTGTTCCATAAGCTCGGCTTCTTCTCTACGATACAAAGCTTCAACGTTTTGATGACGGTTAGCTCTCCTTGGTGGCATAATTGAAAATTTCACAAAACTTCAACAATTTCACAAGGCTCGGCCTTGAACTTAACTCGGCTTGTAGGTATACGACTTAAGTAATGTCGGCTTAATCTTGTCTCGGCCTCTACTTAGATCGGCAATGGCTTCTACACGGCTCCACACTTCAAATCTTGGCGCGCAAAACTCCAAGACAAAATCCAAACAATATCCAACTCCTCGATCCAAAATGAAATGGATCAAACACTCCAAACTTGATGCAACTTCAATATGAACACGATGAACAACTTCAAACTTCAAAAACTTGGCTCCAAGAATCAACTTAGCTATGATTGGCTAAGTATGGCTCTGATACCAAATAATGACGCAGCGGATTAATCAAACAAAACTTCGATCGGTGAAATGTAACAATCGGTGAGTTGAAAATACCAAAATGCCCAAGTTCGTTGATCCAAAGATACCGAACTCTAGCTATCTCAAACACGTTGATAGCGCACTATACCGTGTTTAAAAGATCTACGATTCTTCGCACGTTGATCTAGCGCACTAGATTCCGTGAATCGGCTTCTACGATCGTTGAATCGAGCGCACTCGATTAACCGAAAGAGGAGATAGGAGATTACACTCAACTACCAATTGGTATGAAAGCACAAAGCTAACAAAAGGAATTTTATTCAAAAATCAACCACCAACAAAATTACAACTCACGCCCCTATTTATAGAGTTTACAACTGGCCCTTAGGTCGTGACCGACTCATATCTCACGACTCATCTAAGTCGTTGCCGACTCATCTAAGTCGCTGCCGACTCAACAGACGCTACATACGGCCATTACAACACTTCATACGCAACCGACTCAAGCAGGGCACGACTCACGACTTACTACCTCAACCACAACTCACCCGACTCAACACGTTACGACTCACAGACAATACAACGACTCAAACACGACCGACTCATATAGTACATACATGACCCAACTTATGTCGTAAACGACTCACGACTCATCAAACACACAAGGTACACGACTCAACCGACTCAACTCCTTGCCGTCCTAACTCCCTCCGACTCAAGGCCTTCACTAGCTGGGGCTTTCCCTTGCTTCATGCTAAGTCGTAGACGACTCATGTAGATATCATTAGGTCGGTACATCTTCTCCTGAGCTTGGTTAAGTCGCAAACGACTTATGGATAGACCGTTGAGTCGTGGATGACTCAACTCCGATGCCTTGTTATCTCGGCCTGATTTCTCCCGTGGTTTGTTAGGTCGTGGACCTCCTTCCCTAGCTCGGAAACGACTCAAACCTTCATTGAGTCGTGGACGAGTCATCACACTACACCACAAACTCGTGTTTTCAGGAATTAAAGTTTGCACAACTTCTTCTCTGGCCTTAGCTGCATCATAAAAGCAATAAAGGAAAGAACACACCGGATTTTATACTGGTTCAGAGTTACCCTACATCCAGTCCCACACATAAGTACGGATTTCCTTTCGAAAGCAATTTTTACAATTACACCCTCGATTTCAAGGCCATGAGGTACACCATTCCAGATTCATAATCCTCTGGGTAGAGATACTTAATTTTACGGACAACAAGTTCACCTGTAACGATCCTAATTTTTAGTTAAATTTAATTTGGTAATTGATTTCGAATTAGGAATTTAATGGTGAATTAATTCAAATTTTTCCAAATTAATGAGGATATGTTTTGTTATTTATTTATATTTATAAATTTATTTTAAAATTGAATCTAGGAATTGAAATTAAAAATATTGGATTTGAATACATTATATTTTCAATTAATAAAAGATTAATTAAATAAAGATATGTATTTATTTATATATGTCTATATAAATGGAGTTTTAATTTAAATAGAATTTCTAATTGGAAATTTAGAAAAATATTTTGAATAATATATTATAGGTCGAAAGTTAAATTTGTAAATAAAATTTTGATTTCGAAAAAAATAAAATGTAAATAATTATAAATAAATTGGATTTACTATACAGATTAAGTTTTAAAAATATTTTCCTTAAAAAGTTATATAAGATTAACTAATATAAAATGTATAAATATAGAACTTCATTTATTTAAAAAGAATAATAACTTGAATTTAAAAATTTAAAACAAAGATAAATACCAAGCTGTAATTTATAAATATCTTTGAAATTAATAAGATAATAAAGTTTTTTCCAATTTTAATATATATGAGTATACATGTTTGTTTATTTATAAATATTTATTTAAAAGTATAATAGTTTGAAAATAAATAAAAAGATTTAATACTTTCTTTTAAAATTTTATATACATAATGAAATACATTTCATAATTTGTAATAACACAAGGTTTAAAATAAAATTTATAAATTGAGTTAAGTTAAGGATTTAACATAAAATTTCTTATTTGTGACATTTGTAAAAGAATTAATCCAAACAATTAACATGTGTTGCTTAATAATAAATTGCATTTACAAGTGTTAAGGTGACGTAACTTGAAATATTACAAGTGGCAAGATGTGTTGTTTTTTTTAATTTTGTAATGCAAATAAACATCGAAATAAAGAAAACCAGGCCTCTCAAATCCTTAGCATTCATTTTCAAAGCAAAACAAAAATCTGGAAAACAACAAACCTGTTAACAAAAGCATACAAAGCAGAAAAGGGCAAACCAATTCAACCTGAAGCATTTCAATGCAAAGAAATATAAAGATCAGAGCATCAAAATTCAGTGGTAAACAGGAATCAAAATTTAGATCAGAAAGCAACTTCAACAAAATCTATTTTAACCTCAAGCAAAAATCTGAAAATCAAAGTATAGATTTAAAATGCAACCTGGAAACCAGAAGATCAAAGCAAGTTATTAATCAGAGCATCTCAAAACTTAGTCAAGCAGATTCAAGTTAACTCAGTAGGAAACAAAGCTTCTGATTTGAAAAGCAAATCTTCAACCTGAGTGTAAAGCTTCAGGCAATTTAAAACAATTCAAAGATCAACTAAAAAAAGAGGTTCCTGATAAAATCCTGAAGCATCTCAAGTTCAAAACCAAGCTTCAGGCAAATCAAAAGATTAAACAAAGCAATAGTATAAAAGCTTTTGATCAGATCAGCTTCAAACTAGATTAACAAATTCCAGGTCCTCTGTTCTTCACATGACTGGTGAGCAAACTTTCTCTTTTTAACCTTTAATATGGTATAGTGTTCTGATGCTTATGAGTAAACTCTTGTGTGATCTGAGTTTTTGAATGTTGTTTGAATTCATGCTTGAAAGTGAAGTTAAAATTTATTTTCATGAGTATAAACCTTTGAATATATGCATCATTTGGCTGTGCATGTCTAGAGAACAAGTTCATGCACCTCTGTACCAGGTTTACAGGCATAAAGCCTGTTCAAAAATCAACTACTCCTCTTCTGATCCTTATTTACCTATAGGATCTAAATAAAAATTGTTTGTTTAAACACAAATGAGCAAAAAAAATTCAGCAAAATGAATCAAAGCTTCTCCTGGAAATCTAAAAATACAGGCAAACCCACATATAGATTGAAAATTTAATCATCATGCTTTCTGGTTTCACATATATAAATTGAAATGTTTTTGAAAACACTAACTATTAAGATAAAAATCAAGATTTTAAATAACGTGTAGAGTGAGCGTTTGTCAGATGAACGAAAAATGAGTTTTTATAAAATTCCAGTGATCGGTGGGTTTGTGGACCTCGAGATCAAAGTTGTGGCTAGTTTGAAGGTTCGAAATCATCAAAAAAAATGCGAGTCGAATTTATAAATCATTATAGAGTAGTGATGAGATCAATTTAGGGTTAAATGTTCATATTTGGTCATGGTCGAAAAAGGTGTTGCCGCGTCGTCGTCGATGGACCGGAGCCGTTCGCACCAATGTCGATCGAAGCGTCAGTCATCTGCGATGCTTCAGTTGAATTTTCATGGCCTCTAATGGCCATAGGTGGGAGGACGAGACAATTTCTGGTGGTCTGGTTTTGTTGCAGTCTGGGTCATGAAGCTCATTTACGAATTCGACGAAGTTCATGGTTGCTGGGTGGTCGGGATTTGTAGAGAGGGTCAGCGATGATCTATGGGTGGCCGCGGCGTTTGTCAAAGGTGGCCGTAGTGGCTGTGCATGTGCACAACAATGGGTTGGTGTTAGTGGGAAAAGGATTGGGGAAGATGGATTTGAACTCGAAGCATGCCTCATGAGATTTATGTTCTAACTCGAATTTTCGTTCGAGTGTTTTCTGTGTTTTACCGGGTAGGAAAACTTAACCAAACTTTAAGATTTAAAACAAAAAATTTCGAAGGCACTCGGGTTATTTGGGGAAAAAACTCGAAATAACTAGGGTTTTATCTCGAGATGCTTTCAGGGGAGTCTCGGGTTTTATAATTTCTGGTTTTTAAAACTTAACATTTTAAGTTAAATTCATTTCTAAATTTATTCTTTTAAAAATGATGGTTATTTGTTAAGTAGGAATAGTAGTTAAAGGTTTTGAAATGTAATATTTCAAAATAGTTAAGTGTAAAATGTTATAAACTTATATTTTAAAAGAGTTTGTTTTAAATAAAACTTAACAATGTAATTAAGGAGTTAATCAAATATTTTCTTAATTGTTAACTTAAAAGTTAAGTTAATTTATATTGTCAATGATAATTAACAAATTAATTATAAATTGAAAGGTTAATTAATTTATAATTAAAGATTAATTAATTAAGGTAATTAATTAAGGGTTGATTAATTAATTAATTAGAGGATAATTAAATAATTTAAGGTTAATTATTTAAATAATTAAGGGTTGATTTATTTACAAATCAAGGTTGATTAATTATTGATTAAAGGTTAATTAATTAATGAAGGTGATTAAGGAATGATAATTAATTAAGGAGTAATTAATTAGTTTAATTAATTAAGGATAATTAATTAAATGGTAATTAATTGAAGGTTCGTTAATTAATTAAGAGCAAATAACTAAGGGTTAATTAACCTTAAAGTTAATTTAATTAAAGTGATTAATTAAGGACTAATTAATAAATTAAAGGTAATTAAGATGGATAATCATGGATTAATTAATTTAATTAATTAATCCATAATTATCCATCTTAATTACATTTAATTTATTAATTAGTCCTTAATTAATCACATTAATTAAATTAACTTTAAGGTATGGATTAATTAATTAATACTAAATGATTGTAATTAATGAATTAGTATTAAGTAATTAATTCATGAGTAATTAATATAATTGGAAATTAAATTGAATTAATTCAGGATTAAACAATTAATCATGTTTATGAATGATTATTAAATGCTTGGATTGCTTATGAACGTTTGCATTATTTGAAATGCCTTGAATTGATTGTTACCTCTGGACTGTAATATTCAGTTATGTGAATTGAGCTGTGTGTAATTTATTTATTTATTTATTTATGTGTGATACATTTATCTGTGAATCTGTGAATGAAGATAAGCGTTACAGATTATACCGCTTATCGATATTGATATGATTGAATCTGTGATGATTGATGACGTTGCACTATTGTGTAAAACCCCTGAACTACACCATACACACAAATATGGATTGCACGAGGAAATTGGTTAAGTCGCAGATTTTTGAAATAGTTTTAAAAAGTTGAATTTTCAATCCAAACGGTTTTGGAAATGGAATTTGGTTAAAGGTGAAAAGCTTTTGAAAAGGAGTTTTAAAGATAAAAGTTATTTTGAATAACTTGATAAGGTTTTGAAATAATTTGATATGAATTTAAATTCAAAATTTGAAACTGAATTCTATATTTGGAAATTATGGTTTAAAAAGGTTATATAAGTTATAAATGTGTTTATATGGTTTTTAAACCATTTTAAAAAGTAGTGTTTTGGGAATTTGAATTTAATCCAAGTATTATACCTGAAGGGCTTTAACTTGTATAATGTAATCGAATTTTTTCGAAACGAAAACTATTTATTTTCAAATAATGATAGCTTTCACATAACGAAAGAACTTTCGGTTTGTGTTATAATGATTTCAAATTTGAAAGTGAACTGTTTTGAAATCTATGAATGAATCTTTGTGAAAGATGGTTGAACCTTGTTTTGAAATTGAAGAGGATTTTAAATGGTGTATCTTTTATAAAAGATTTGAAATGAGAATGTTTTTGAAAGCTATGAATTAAGTCTTTGATATAATGATTGGATGAGTTAATCCAATTTGAAAAGGAATTGTTTTGAAAAGCCGTGAAAGAATCTTTGTGAAAATTTGGTGAACTTTGTGAAATAAATCCTTTTTTTTTAAAAGATTTGAAAATGGTAATTTGTTTAAACCATTTAAAGAAAGGTTTTGGGTTTTAAGTTGTGACTTAACTAAGATCCCAATATCCATATGCTTTTAAATATAAGCGCTCATTATTCGGTTTAGCTAGGAGAGGACCTTGTGTCATATAACTCATTCCGAATAATGATACGACGTTATGTATAGCATTTGAAGATTGGTGGTGAAGACCAGATATTTTCGAAAGCGAAAGGATAACTCGTCGAATGTCTCTGTACTGGCTGATCCCCCATATATAGATTTGATCACCCTTTGTGATGGGAAGTCCGGACGTGATTAGGGATTACCTGGATTTGCAAGGGCTTCTTTGGAAGTGCTTTCGGTTCTGTTCGAACCCCAAACAGACTTGTATGGATGTGTGTCTGACATTACACTTTGAGATGTAAAGCTGGTTTCTATCAAATACATTTCTGTTTGGTGGCAGAGATTTATTCTCTTAGCTTAACACCCTTCTCTGAGATGTACGAGCTCAGAGGTTATGTAGTTGATAGTTACTAGCGATACATTCCCAATTTGGTAGCGTGGCATGCTGAGTGCTGCTGTGTTTTACTGATCATTTGTTGATCAAAGCATGGCTTTTGTGAAAAGCATAGCTTTGTGGACGAGACCTTATCGGACCTCACTACCCGGAAATGGTCGAAACATGAAAGATGCGGCAAGGTTGCAGGGGTCGCTCCCCTAGGGTATGTCCATTCCTTCTGGAAAATGGTGGTATCATGGTATGGAGCCCGGATATTTAACCTATGTGGTTACTGTAAATACATTGCTTTGTGGTTGTTGGTGTTGAGAGCTCTCGGATAAAGGTCGCAAACGACCGGGGATGACATATCTTTAGGTGTTACTCCCGGGTAGGGAGGAAACCGGCCTTGTATTGGTAGAGAGTCGGGCAGGTTCTCGGGGCGTCCCTCCAGTGGCGTTCCCATGTGGCAATAGGAAGTTCCTTAGCCTGACCATTTGTTGGAAAATCCAAAGAAACAATATGTGCCCTGTACGGTTTTAGTTGTATAACCTACCATAGAATGTGGCGGTAACATGCTATTGAACATGGTAGCTATAGTAGGCATACGACGAAATGTTGTATGCTGGCTAAGATTAATATTATACTTTCGAAATGTTTTCCACTATGCACTAATAATAATATCAAAATGGTTTTTGCGTAGTAAGCATTTTTGACTATCGTAAGGAGAAATCTCCTCCAATTCTGCGTTTGCATGGTGTGTGCGGGGGGAGGCCTTATGGTAGTTTCATTTTTCAAAAAACATCGTGGATTTTAACGTTTTAAATTATTTTGTTGTTTGTTTTAAAGATACATTGTTTTCGTTTGCTCGTACCAGTCCCATGAATGACCCGGAGTTTATTGTTCCCTTCATAAACTCAGGGTGCCCACAATTTTCCACACGGACGATCTAGAGTTGGGTTTTTCAGATAACCAAATAGTAGGAGTAAATTCAGTAGCCTTCAGTCTCTGGAAATCTTCTTCAGTCTTTGGATGACTGACCTTGCTTAGTACAACTTGATTGGGAGTTCGAGCTATTTCTGGATTGGTGCTTTGGAGATGGAGATTGCTGATATTGGAGTTCCTTTCTCTCTTGGAGATCAAGTTGGAAATTTTTTTCCGCTGTTATCTTTGGCTCTGATATTGATATTCAAAATTGTATCATTGTTGTAAAGATATTGCATCAACTCTTATGTATCAATGTTATATATTCATCTTCTTCCGCTGTGTTATAGTATTTAATGTGTTACAAGCTCCGGCGAATCGGATTGAACGTTTGAATCTGCAGCATTCGAGTACGAGTGAAGTACGGGTGTCGATTTTCGAACGCGAAAATCCGAGTCGTCACATCACCCAATTGATTTCACAGGCTACAATCACACCTTTTCTCACTTGATTGATTTCACAAGCTACAATCACACATTTTCTCACTCAATTAATTACAAAGAAGCCTATAACTCTGAATAGCACTGAGATCTTGTTGAGATAGTGATAGATAATCGAACCAGAGATGATCTAGTTAGATTCAATGGTGATTTCGGCATAGTAATGGTAAAAATATACGTAAAGAAAAGTGGAAGAAGAAGATGAGTGAAATCAGAGAAAATATGTATATAAATTCGTTTAAAACTGCCCCTATTTATAGTAGAACAACAACCATGTCCATTCGTGAAAGGATATGATGAATAGACACTTCGGTTGAAATTCAAAATTTTGAAATCAACTGCCACCTTGTCGACAAGGTAGATTGGGGTTGTCAACAGGCCTTTGTAATTTTTGATAATTTGTTTTTCTTTAAAAGTAACTTTCATCTTGTATTAAAACTATTTTTAAACTTTATAAATATACTTAACTATGGTTAAAATACACAAATAAGTATAGAGAATAATATTTTGATATATATAAAATTCTACTGTATATTTAAATCTAAGTATGAATATTAAAAGTTAAATATATTATAATTAAAAGATAGTTTAAAACCAAGGATAATTTGAATTTGAAGATAAATATTGTTTTGAGGCTAAAAGTATTTTAAAACCAGGATAGGTGTTTTTGATTCTTTTAAAAGAAAGGTTTTGAAATAATTTTGAAAACAAGATATAATTTTGTGAAAACATTTGAATAAAAATTAGCGGATACAAAACAATGTTCCACTAGGTTTTTCGTAGGTTTCATCCTTCTTAGGTTCCATCCCTTTAACGGGCTCGAAGTGGATTACATTCCACGAATAAATTGGATTTTAAGATGCTCGTGATTTTCTAGGAGTTTTAACCAAATTCCTAATTAAATACTTATATTGAAATCTTGAACGCTTGATAATCTTGATACTCATGAGTCTTCAATCTTGATGTCTTCAGTCTTGAATCTCTATACTGTACAGTCTTCATTCTTGATACATGCATGGTTAAATCCTGCATATACATACATACATACATATATATATCTAAACTATAATGTTAGTATTTATTTTATAATCTTATTCTAAGGTTGTTGTCATCAAAACCATTTTCTCAGGGACTAACAATCTGCCCCTTTTGATGATGACAACCTTTGTTTATAAAATATTACTTCTATCCTAATAACTCCCCCTTAATCTATGCCTAACTATCCTATTTTATACTTCTCCCCCTTTGTCATCAACAAAAACTAACTCCAAACTATATAAATCCCCCTAAAATTAATACTATATGACATGTAATTACAATGATAGTGTTATCATAAAAAATCAACACTTAATTCTAAAACTAAAACATTAGCCCTTAATTACTAACTATCCTAACTAAGAATCCATATATGATAATACTTATAATAGTGATAATGTGAGAAATCAAATATAAGAACACAAATTGTTTATTAATTATATATTGTTATATTTACATTTGGGTAGAGAACGTAAGTAAGAACATACAACAATAGGAAAGAGAGAAAAGAAATTAATGTGTGTACATATATGTTTTGCACACCAATTATAAATCCACACGAAACCAAATCAAATTAAATCAATCCAAGCAATCAAATAAAATCAAACATTACGAGGAACTTCCACCCATCCTTCTTCTCCAAATATAGGGTCTACTTTAATGGCATCCTAATTTTCATTTTCATTGGTGAGAGAGACTGGAGGATGTGCTTCATTATCATCTTTGTGCAGGGAGGAAATCATCCATCGTATCGCATCGAAATGCTTTTCTTGCTCCTTGATCATCTACATTTGACTCAACTCTAAGTGTCGCTAATTACGAAGGATGAAAAAGAGAATATTTTTGAAAGAGTTAAGGGTTTCTTCAAGATTCTTGGTTAAACTATGAATAGGATTGGCCATATTTGAGTTTGCGAGAAGAAATATAGATAAATAGATAAGAAATGATTTTGAGTGATGAATTCTGGAATAAATATGTATTTATAGGTGTAAAAATTTGTTTGAAATGAATAGACACAAGGTAGTTATTCAAATTTCAAATTTCAAATGAAAAGTCATTTCTGACCAGTACTTGTCGACATGGTCAAGGGGGGTTGTCGACGGGGGTCAGTTAATTTTGATGACTCATTTTGATTTTGTGAATAATTGTGTATATATATATTTATATAATATACAAACATTTATTCTGGAGATAGGATAAGCTAGATAACAGAAAAGTAAGTCAATTTCATTTCATAATAGAACGATACAAAGATTAGACATTAAGAACTACACGAACATTCAAATCAAAACAAACTAAAACTAATACAACATGACATGAAAAGATAGAACTAGTTAAAGGATGACGAAAATGAAGATAACCCAAGCTTCTTGCTGACTTTGGAGAAAAATTTGTTCATCTTTGATGACATTTTATCCAATTTCTTACTAATGGGTCGTTTAAGTGTCCGTTGATTCTCAACAATGATCTTTTGATTTTTGAGTAAGATTTTGTTGGTTAGGTTAGAGGGATAGTCAATATTTTCCAAGGATGATTCACTTTCTTCTTCTTCTTCTATTTCCATTTCATCCCCTTCTTCTTCTTCTTCCTCTTCCATCTCCGCATGAGCCAAACGCTCTTCCTTTTCGGCAAGAGTTTCATAAGGATGAAAAACATATGGAATTTTCATAAGATAAATGTTGAGTGATTAAAAACTTTTCTTGAAACAAATGCTTCTCCTTTGAAATCTACTCTAAAATGATTAAAAATTCGAGTGAGATAGATTCCATGATACAAAGTGTTTTCACCCATTTCAAGATTTTTGGGACAAAATTCATCCAAAATAACTTGCATCCAATTAATATCATAATTTCCAAAATAGCAAAAAGTGCTTTGCAAACTTTTGAAGTTGGATCGTTAAAACTCCCCGATCTTAGGGTCAAAGTATGTTGTAAAAGAAGATTAACAATTCTAGCTTTTGGTCGAAAGTTTCGATTTATGAAATCAAAGTTTTCTCCTTCGAAAATGTGATGAAATGTCTCACGATCATTTTCATCGATATTAAAACTAGAAAAATCCATTCTCGTGCTCTTGCAATTGAGAATGGTACCCAAAAGTTCACAATTTAAAATGATTCTAGTGCCTTTGACACTACTCCAAATTTCATCATCATTTCCATTATAAATCCACGGTTGAAATTTGCATAGAAAATTTTATTAAGATTTGGATAACAAACAAAATCATTTTGTGAAGCATCAACAAGACTAAGAACTTGATTGTTTGCAAAAAGAGAATCAATTTCATAAAAAGAGAAATCTTGAAATAAAGCAAACTTCCCGGTATGGACTTTTTCGTAGTTAGCATAGTTGATATATGCTTTTATAGCCTCCGGATCATTGTAAAGTTGCTCTTTCATCTTTCTGGAAATTCTCATTGTAGAAGGGCTGCTTGAAGATGCCATTAGAGTAGAGAGCTTGATATTTTGGACTAAGAGTTTGAATTTGAAAATGGAAGTGAAAAGTTGTGATAAGAGATAGTGAATAAATAGATTCTCAAAGGACATGTTCTCTGGTCAAAAGGTGACTTTTCAGGGACTTGAATGAAGTGAAAATATGGAGGAAAATTCAATATTTGAATTCAAAATTTGAATTTCAAGTTTCTGTACCCTTGTCGACAACATGGTGGGGACCTTGTCGACAGATGTCTCTGAATTTTCATGATTTATTTCTCTTAAGTATTCTAATATATATATATATATATATATATATATATATATATATATATATATATATATATTATTTTTAATGTCTATATATATCTTAAATATTACTAGAATTATAGTATAATCCATAAGATATTATGATACTATTAAAAAATAAAAAATAAAAATAAAAATAAAAATAAAATAATAGTAAAAAAATAATAAAAATAAAAAAATTTAAAATTAAAACAACACATCAATTCAAATTCAACCAATCGAGCATTAAATTCTAAGCATGCAATTTTAACGAATGTATTGTAAATGTGTACCTTTTTCTGAGTCCGTTTCTCTGAATTCGTGGAGTCGTGAACAGCCCGAAACACATATTTGAATTATCTGTCTTCTGATCATCATCGCTTGAAAACGAGTCTGGGTCATCTAGAGTAGCAGTAAATGCATGCTTTCGTTTCTTTGCGGAATCATTGTTTATAGGAAGATTTTGCCTATCGGGATGCGGACGGTCCTTTTGATATGGCCTGGTTCGTCACAGTTGAAACATTTGATATAGTTTGACACTACATTCTGATTTTCAGAGTTCTCATAGTTGTTTCTCTTGAGATTATTCATCTTTCTGTATTTCAGGAATTTTCAAAAATTCTTGGTCATAAAGGCTATCTCTTCATCATTATCGCTGTTTGAGTCTGATCCATCGGTCAACGCATTGAATGCCATTGATTTCTTTTCAGATGCTTTGCTTTCTCTTCTCTCAATCATTTGGACTTCAAACGACATTAGATTTCCAATTAATTCTTCTATCTTTAAAATACTGATGTCATTTGCCTCTTCGATCGCTAGTGTCTTTTGATCCCATTCTGGAGTAAGAGAACTAAAGATTTTTCACAAAATATTAATAGCTTTAGAGTTGTTTTGTGCAACGGTCTTTTGCTCAGCAGTCCACTGTGCAAAATCAGTCGTGGGTTCAAAATATTCAGTCTATGTGGTATTCCAAGTGTCTAGTCCTACAGATTGTAAATATATTTTCATCCTACATGCCTAATATGCATAGTTACCGCTATTAAAAAGTGGTGGTCTGACAATAGACTGACCTTCTACAAATGAACTAGTGACAGGGATAATAGAACCAGTGTTGGTAGTATTAACAGTACCAGTGTTGGTAGTATTAACAGTACCAGTGTTGGTAGCCGTTTTGAATTTTTTTTTCAAAATTCAGATTATGAAACTTTGAAAACCTTGCTCCGATACCAAATGTGAGTAATGCGGAATACGGATCTTAAGGCTAGAATAAACACTAGAGGGGGGTGAATAGTGTTTTAAGGAACTACTAAATCTTTTTGAGTTTATGTTAATTTGAACACAAATGTATGCAATATTCAGACACAGATATGATCACAGAATCAAACACAGATGCATAAATAAAGTAAAAGCAATAAAGGAAAGAATACACCGGATTTTATACTGGTTCGGAGTTACCCTACATCCAGTCCCGAACACAAGTGCAGATTCCATTTCAAAAGCAATTTTTACAATTACACCCTTGATTTCAAAGGCACGAGGTACACCACTCTAGATTCACAATCCTCTGGGTAGAGATACTCGACTTTACAGGAAATAACTTCACCCAATTGATTTCATAGGCTACAATCACACCTTTCTCACTTGATTGATTTCACAGGCTACAATCACACATTTTCTCACTCGATTAATTACAAAGAAGCCTATAACTCTGAATAGCACTGAGATCTTGTTGAGATAGTGATAGAGAATCGAACCAGAGATGATCTAGTTAGATTCAATGGTGATTTCGGAAGAGTAATGGTAAAAATATACGTAAAGAAATGTGGAAGAAGAAGATGAGTGAAATCAGAGAAAATATGTATATAAATTCGTTTAAAACTGCCCCTATTTATAGTAGAACAACAACCATGTCCATTCGTGAAAGAACATGATGAATAGACACTTCATTTGAAATTCAAAATTTTGAAATCAACTGCCACCTTATCGACAAGGGTAGATTGGGGTTGTCACCTTTGTAATTTTTGATAATTTGTTTTTCTTTAGAAATAACTTTCATCTTGTATTAAAACTATTTTTAAACTTTATAAATGTATTTAACTGTAGTTAAAATACATAAATAAGTATAGAGAATAATATTTTGGTCTATATAAAATTCTACTATATATTTAAATCTAAGTATCAATATCAAAAGTTAAATATATTATAATTAAAAGATAGTTTTAAACCAAGGATAATTTGAATTTGAAGATGAAGATTGTTTTGAGGCTAAAAGTATTTAAAATCAGGATAGAAGTTTTTTGTTCTTTTAAAAGGAAGGTTTTGAATTCATTTTGAAAACAAGATATAATTTTGTAAAAACATTTGAATAAAAGTTAGTGGATATAGAACAATGTTCCACTAGATTTTCGTATGTTCCATCCTACTTAGGAATTCATCACTTTAACATGCTCGAAGTGGATTCCGTTCCACGAATAAATTGGATTTTAAGATGTCAATGCTTTTCTAGGAGTTTTAACAAAATTCTTAATTAAATTACTAATATTGAAATCTTGAACTTTTGATATTCTTGATACTCATGAGTCTTCAATCTTGATATCTTCAGTCTTGAATCTCTATTCCGTACAGTCTTCATTCTTGATACCTGCATGGTTAAATCCTGCATATATATATATATATATATATATAAACTATGATGTTAGTGCTTATTTTATAATCTTATTCTAAGGTTGTTGTCATCAAAACCATCTTCTCAGGGGCTAACAATTTCATTTTGTGATAATGAAAACTTTCCCCCTAATGATTATCAAATCAGATTCAAGGACTCTTGTTCGCTTATTTGCGTCTTCAAAGAGAAAGAAAAATAACATACCATCCGGCTTAACATTAATGCTATTAAGGTTACCCCAAACCAAACAAAGATGGTATAATATTGTGGAGTAAGAGTGGGACTGGTCCAAAAAGAAAGCAACCAAGTGTTGCTACCAATATTTTATGTCTCCGTCCACAACAACTTAAGGAATTAGTCTTGAATAGCGATATTTGAAAGTTCCTAGATTTATACTTTCTCGTGTTCGTAGTAATCCTCTTGAATAAGCGTGACGGCTAGGAGGTAGCATCAGACCGAATACCTTCAGTTCGGTCGCAGATAGAGAAGGTTTGGGAGGAATAGCAAAGACGTTATACGATGGAGGGACAACCTGAGGTGGGACCGAAGCGGACAGGGGATGAACAAAATGGATGTGGTTGATCTATAAGGCTTTTTGGACCTAGGGTTTTGGGTAGCATAATGAAATAGTAGTGGAGGAGGCATATATGGAGGGTCAGAAGATTGGGGGTGGAGATAGTTTGGTAGGAAGAGGGAAAGTCTGCTGGAAGAAAAGGGGTAGAGGGGTAGGAGGAGGAGGCCATGGCAAGGGCTTCAAGGGTTTCTCAACGATCCAATACCTTCATCTTCTTCAATTGATTTATCAGTTAGGTTATCAAATGTAGGGTTCACCATTAATGTGCGCGCTCACATAAATATATTTTTACTTTATTTTTCAATTATAATTATAAATGTAAGTAAATATTAATGTATATAATGCAATATTAAATATTATTTCAATTTAAATACAAAAAATCAAATGTTATATATATTATAAAGATGAAAATAATATATTAATATACATGTGTATTGTATATGTATGGACATATATGTCAGGAACATATAAATATTTATATATTTATATTTTTTCACATATGATAGCATAAATATTTCAGTATTATTGTTAAACCTTATAATAACAAAGGGACCGTGGGAATACAAAATTAAACACAAAATTTGACGCAACAAGCATGAACCATTAGATTTGTTTGTTTTTAAATGGAAAATGAAAATTAGAGGAAGATCTAGTGGTTATGATTTCTCGTGTCAATTTTTTTTGCCATTTGTGCTCAAATAGAATTTCCCTATAATAATATAGATGTATTTGTATATCCTTGTAAGTATTCATTGAACATGTGGTGATCATGACAATAGTAAATTAAATATAATTTATATAGGTAAATAAATTATCCAAATAAAATCCTAATATTACAATCTAATTTTAACTTTAATTTACATTCAAATCCAATTATATTAATAACATTAAATATGATATGATGTATATGAAATATCATTCATTATAAGTTTGCTAAAGGGTGTTACCATCCACATACACCAAATATACACCTCTCACCCCTTTTTTCGGCATACCCTCTAAATTATTCCACACACCTACCCGCAACCACCAATTTAATCTATGTTTCTTCCACATGCATTTGCTCTTCCTAACAAAAATTAAATGTATGAATTTATTTACCACTCTTTCCAAAGAAAAACTAGTAGAATTTATTACCTCTCTTCCCTTTCACTCCAATACGCTCTAATCCCCAGCTGCAAAAATTATGTCCATTTTCAAATAGATTAAAACTACAATGAAACAAACGAAATAAGGTTTTGCAAAACCCTTCAATTCAAAAACCTATTTTTTAATCAAAAATTAAATTACTATATTTGACATTCTTTCAAACAAAATTAACTTTTTATTACATACTATGTTAAGAAAAAAAACTACCACATTTAAATATTTACAATTTAACGAGATGATAACACATATAAATACCTTGCATAGTTTGAATAATAGTAGGAAAACTATTAATTCGTACAATGATTTGTTCAAAATACAATAAAATAGGTCTTACATTATTCATTTCAATAAGCTCTGCAACAATTGCTGATAAGAAAGCTATTGCTTTGTGTTATAGTTAGGGTTTTGTTTTTATATATTCGCATCGTTCGGTTATGCAAAACTGTGTGCCTATTTTTTCACTCAGTTTTCATAACCGGTCAAAGTTGGTTTTTGTATTATTTTGCGCCAATTAATTTTACTACCTTTATAAGTGGTGTAAGGGATAGTTCAAGTGTGTCTATAGATAGTAACACCCTTGTTAAATGTCCATTGCATAATAAAAAAAGGATTTTTTTTTTGGAAATTTGTCGCTTTTACCTCGTTGTCTTATGCAACTGATTCAACAATTTTATTAAAGTATAATCGAGCATCTTGTAAGAATGTCGATTTTTTCATTTGGATTTAAGTGTTATTCATCTTATTATTTCAATACGGTTGATTTTCTGCTTTTGTTAATTTATTTAAACGAATCAACTAAGTAGTTTGTTTAATTTTTTATAAAAAAATTAATTACTTATTATTAATTACTAAATATGAATTATGAATTATTGGTATTAAATACAAATTATTAATTATTACTGTTTAATACTGAATAATAAATATTAGTTTCAATTTTAAATGATAAATACCACATATTAATTATCAAATACAAATAACTATTTTTTAGTTACTAGTTATTAGAAAATTAAATATGTTAATACCATTGAAAGGAAATAGTTGATTTTTTTTACTTCTTGTCCAAACTATAACCATATTGTAGTCAAAATTTTGTCTAGTCATACTTTGACTGCAAATCATGACTGCAATCAATATTCTAACACTAATGCAATTCTTCCAGGAATGCGCCTTATCCATGTTTTTAGGAGGTTTCGGTAACATAAGAACAATAGAATGTTACATGAGGATAACTTGTGTTTTTATGGTTTTGGTCGGCACACAATGATAATAGAATCTAATGAGAATGTACATATATACCATCAGAATGTGAATGAGTAGTATAATTAGAAGTGCACATAATAATAGACACCTATTGTAAACCAAATAAGACATAAAAGATGGAATGTAGGCTGTTTTGTAACGACGATCGGACTAAACTCGCCATCTCCAACACGTGGCATATGCATATGAGTTGACACATACTTTGTTGTAACAAAACAAATCCCCAATGTTACTACCTACCAATCCATATTAATATACTTCTTTAAAGTTATTTAAAAATGTGAGACCATTCCAATTTCAACCGCCGTTCCTTCTAAAAACATGCGAGATAACGCTAACCCTCTCCTCCTTGACTTGCATCCCCTTAGATTACTTTTAGTTTGTCTGCATGGTCCAGTTCGTAACCTTCAGCTCTGATACTAATTGTTGTATAACGGTGGTCAGGCCAAACTCTCCATCTCCGGTACATGGCGCACGCGTATGAATTGGCACATACTTTATTATTACTGAAGGAATCCTTAATGTTACGTGCCTACTAACCCATATTTATACATCACTTCTCTCGCATATTTAGCGATGTGAGACTACTTCAATTTCAAACCATCAATTCTCCTTGTAGCATATGAGAAACCATAAAAATCTTCCGATTAACTCGCATCCCCTTTGAGTACTTTTAAGAGCATTGTTTTATCTGCATAGTCCACTTCGTAATTCGATACCAATTGTTGTGTAATAGCGATCAGACCAAGCTCTCTATCTCCAGTACATGGCGTATACATATGAGTTGACACACTTTGTTGTAACAAAAGGAATCCCCAATGTTACGTGCCTATCAACCCATATTTATACACTACTCTTCAAATTATTTAGCGATATGAAACTATTTTAATTTCAAACCGTCGTTCGTTCTTGACACATGCAAGACAACCCTAACAAAGGTAGAGATATATCCATGTAGAGCTAAGTCGAAGGAATTATGCATATGATATTATTATGTAAGAGACTAGCAATAATATGGATGACAAGAAGGTGGTGAAATCAAGTGATATACACGACTCGACCTACTTTATCGGGGGTAAGGACATGCATGATTTCTTATGTGTGTGTGTTAATATGCAATAGATGATGTTTGAGGAGGATTACACACCATGACTTCATTCCAAACCCCTTTTCCATTTACAATGGACTCTGCGGGTATTATTTGGATGTAGATCGAGGAAAATGAGAAATGACTTAAGTTCATGATTTATCAATAAAAAGATTTGATAAGCGGGTCTAAGAGATAAGCTGAGGAGAACCCTTTATATAAAGTTCTTCACGATAACCGTGTACCATGATGTGTTTATTCGCAAGTTGACTTGTATGTATTTAACTTGGAATGATGGATCATGGATCATAGCATTTGACTAGCTAGTATTTATGTCCCGGTCTTTGAATATATGTGTGTGTATCTGTATGTGTGTTGGAAAATCCTTCTAGGCCCCCGTCTAAACGCTAGGCTAGCTTTACCGCTGGGTATTTAACTAATCCACCTGGATGAGACTTAATGCATTATATCAGCAATAAACATGTTTATAGGCACCATATATGCACAGATTTAGGCTTGATGCATCCTTTAAGAATCAAAATATTTGTTTCAGGTAATTTTGTTTCCATAGTTGCTTTCAACCTCATCCAAATCCATGATATCTCATCGTGGATCGGTTAATATTAAACAAAATAATAAATTTTAACCAAAATGCATGAGTTTATCATAAAAGCCTAGCTTCGGTCAATCCTCGATTAATCCCTACTTGGACGATTAATCCTCGATTAATCCCTGTTTGGACGACTAATCCCTGGTCCATGCTTACCGTCCAACATCCGCCTAGCAATTTTTACAACCTTGATATGTATATATGTGTGTTTCCTCTTATTTGCTTATCATCACTATATATACGACTATATATACGGGCTGGGCTGGAAGATGGTATTACCCTAGCCAAGTACACTTTTTATCAAGACCAACTTGTTCGATATTTTTTTCAAGTGTTTGTAAATGTACTTAATAACCTTATTTGAATAACGAACGCTATGTGTTATAAAAAAATAAAAGTATACCTTTTTAACTACTAACATATAGAATATATAAATCTAAAAAAAAAGGTTATGAAATTTTGTGTGAGAAATTATCAAAAGGAGAAATTCATAAGGTGGAAAGAGTTATTGTCAAATTGCTGAAACAGTATGTATAAAAAAAAAAAAAAAAGATCGTTTCTTTAATAAAAAACACAAAGTTTTCCCCGATACCAAAAAAGAAATAAAATACGAAAGTTTTGAGTTGTTGGAAAAGAAAAATGAAAATCTGTAAATTAGGCCCCAGCCCGGTGACCCGAATATCGTTTATAATTTTAACGGAATTAGGGTTTAACAATAGTCATTCAGCCTCCCCTCTTCCGTCCAAAAATACCAAAAATTTCATGGCTATCATAAACCCTGGCTACCCAATTCCCATTCCCACGGCAAACTTCGCCAATGCAATCAGTTCGCTGCTGCAGCATGTTAAATCCAGCAATTCCAAACTCGAAAAGTCAAAACTTTTTGAAGGGGATGATCTCATTTACCTTCTTTTAACCCTAAAAACTATCCCGGCGAAAGATAGAACCAACCCTTATCGGATTCCGATCCCAAAACCGTTTCAAGAGTTCAAATCTGGATCTACCTCCATCTGCCTCATTTTAGACGACACCGACAAATCCCCTCTTCAACCCGAAGCCGCTCGCGAAGTGATTAAATCTCGCAACCTACCAATTGACCATGTCATCGGGTTGTGGGAGTTGAAATCGGACTACAAAGCTTATGAAAGCCGCAGGAAGCTTTGCAACAGCTATGATATGTTTTTCGCTGATAGAAGGATTCTTCCTATGCTGCCGAGGTTTATAGGTAAGCAATTTTTTAAGACAAAGAAGCTTCCTTTGGCTGTGGATTTTTCAAGGGTGGGGTGGCCAGATCAGATTAGAGCTGTCTGTGAGTCCACTTTGATGTTTATGAAGACTGGAACTTCTGTGACATTAAAGATTGGGAGGGTTGGAATGGGAGAGGAGGATATTTTGGAGAATGCACTTGCTGCTATTGAGAAGGCAGTAGAGCATGTTCCAAAGAGGTGGGGAGGTTTGAGGAGTGTTCATGTCAAGGCAACTAATTCGGTTGCACTTCCAATATATCAGGTGGTGCCTGAAGTTGGATTGAAAATTGAAGGTGTTTGGGATGAAGAGAAGAAGAAGAGGTTAACTGAAGGGAAGAAGAAGAGGGAAAGAGATGAGGAGGGGAAGAAGAAGGAGAGGAAAGTGAAGAAGGGAAGAATTGGTGATGCTAATGGTTTAGATGAGACTATCAGTGATGAAGGTGTTGTTGAAAATGGCGATGGTGATGAGAAGGTGGATGAAGAGAATAATGAAACAAATGCAAAGATAAAGAAAGATAAGAAGAGAAAAATGAGTGTGGAGAAGAGTGAGGTGTCAAAGAAGAAGAAGGCGAGTAATGATGAGAAAGCTGTAGCTAGTGAAAAAAGCAAGAAAAAGAAGGGGGATAAGGGTGTGAAAGTCGAAAGTGAAGCTAGCAAGAAGAAGAAGGGTAATGATGAGAAGCAGCTTAAGAAAAAGAAAGCAATGAAAAATGAGGATACGAAGGAAGTTCACGGGGCAGTAGATGAACCAAAGGAAGTTGAGGCTGAAACAGTCGAAAGTGAAGCAAGCAACAAGAAAGGTAACGGTGAGAGGAAGCCTAAAAAGAAAGTGAAGAAAGGTGGGGACAACAAGAAAGTTGAGGAGGTAGTAGATGAACCAGAGGAAGTTGTTTGTTCTGATTCAGTTGGCAAGAAGAAGAAAGCTGCCAAGAAGATTAAATCACTAAAATCAATGACTGTTGCAAAAAGCGGATAAAGTGAGGGCAGGTATTTGATCTATGATAATTTCTGTTATAGAACCTTAAACATTTGTCATTAGGAAGTTTTGCTGTGCTTGTTTATTGTATTATCATTGTTAGTTTGATTTTGATGGGTATGAAGCTATCAGAGCTTATTCTTATACCATGTGTGTACTATGGGAAATTTTGTAATCTGCCATCCATATTGTTTTATGTCAACATTATGTAGGCTTTTGTGGTTTGTTTTGTTTCTTCTTTGTATGTAGAAGGATACTAATATTTGATACGAATTTAGATTTAGTTATGTTAGCAAATACGGATTAAAATTTGCAGGCTGGGATTTTGAAGAAAACTTAAAAGATCTGTTTGGTCTCATTTCGTGTTTTGTGTATTGCGTTTTGCATTTTTAATGTTCATAACAAAATATTAGGATAACGGAAGAGATATATAAAATTTCAGACCATTGCGACGACGATGGAGGAACGACAGAGGAGATGGACGGATGACGGAGGGGATGGATTGATTTCCATTCTTTTTTTTACTTCTCAAAACACAAAAACAAAATAAATTTGTTTTTTATTTTATATATTAGCTTCATTTTTCAAATTGGTTGTTTTTCAAAAATACACGCATCATGTGCATGTTTTTTTGACGAAAACACAACTAAAAAATGCAAACCGAACGGGGCCTTAAGTTTTGGGATTTGAGATTCATTATGAATATTCTTTAGAGATTTGATATTTAATATTAACCTATATTTAACTAGGGTGTAGTTAATGTGTGCCTAAGGGCACACATGTTAAGGATGATAATCAATGGTTAAAGGACAAAAAAAGTTTATTTCAAATACCTAAATTATCCTTAAACACTAAAAAAAAGTTGAAATTCAGGGGGATTATATCGGTAATTTAACAACCTTGTTCATCCTCTTTAATACATCTTCGGCAGTACAAGGAAGTTTTGTCTTCCTTGTTCATAAGCTGCTTGATGATTGTCGATTTTAGTACTTTCAGCAATATTTCAAAAATACAAGGGTGACAATTGGATTTCTGGATAATGACTGAAATTATAGTCTTAACAATCCATCTCTCTTTTAAATAGCCAATTACTTGGTCTCATTTGCTAACCTGTATAAGAAAAGAAACATGTGATGATGGTAACTGGAGGTGCTTCAGTCTAGATAAGTATGTAAACTCTACATCTGCTAAAACCTTGTTATTTTTGTTAGCAAGCTTTTTAATTAAATTCTGTTTAAAATAATAAGGTGTCAATTAATCTTAGGTTTTGCATGTCATATCTTAGTGATGTTATATATGCTAATACCAAGTGCTTCCTTAGGGTGATAAGATCAGTGGTTTATGTTTATACCTATGCTAATCATTCAATTGTGGAATAGAAATGCAACTCTTTCAATTAGTATATATACCAATATCAACAATCGTTCTTCATTTTGTTAAATATGAAGATCCATTCTCCATTTAAAACTAAATGGAGAGCTCCATTTGCCAAAATGAAGAACAACTGGGGGACTACTTATATATATATATTTTTAAACTAATTTGTCAGAAATGCTGAAGGATATTTTTTGATAATAATGCTAATGCTTCACCTTGGTAAAACCTTTTGCTATACCCAAATTGCTCCATAAATTATATATGGTAACTGAATCCCAGTTTATTTGAAATATTTCTAGACCCTATGTTAACTCAAGTTTATTTTTCATCTTTTATCCAATTTACATTCATTATCATTTTATATTAAATTCACATCCATCTGAATCATATTTTGTTTCCTACACAGAAGAATCAATTTTATTTTGAGATATTAATTTTCAATTTTACACGCATGAGCTAAATTACCATACATACATATATATATACATACATACATATATATATACGTACATACACACACACACACACACACACATACATACATACATACATAGATATGTATATATGTATGTATGTATGTATGTATGTATGGTATATGTATATATATAATGATTGGAGATGCTGCAATAGTGCTCACCAAATCTAGAAAAAACAATATATACTTCTATTTATATGATGGTATACATGTATCATTGGCTGTACTGAATTACTTTCAAGTTTCAGCTAATAGGATCTTTAAAGCAACTGCGCAATTCTTGTGAGAAGTAGCATATGCAGTTTTGCATTTCTTTAGTTATTAAATTCTTTATACTGTTCTGTTTATCAACTTTCACGGCTTATATTTGTTCATTTAACACCATACATACATATGGTAAAAATGAGGCTATATTCTATTGTTATCATATATTCGCAGGGTTTTCGGTTCCATGTTCCATCTTAACAAATCATACTTATTTTGCTTTGCCACTGCATTTTCAGGTTTTTTTTTTTTTTTTTTTTAACTTTTATTTATTTATATATATATTGTTATGTGAATTGAATTAATTATCTGGTTGTATATTATTTTTGTTTTACCATATTGCTGGTTTTGCTATTACAGGACCTGTGTACCTTAACATAGTGCCTGATAGGTAACAAGGCTGGCTTTTTAGAGTACTTCTGAATAACTCTTGTTAATCTTATCTTTGTTTATGATAACCACAAAGCATTGAGTTAAGGATAAAATGGTGGAAAAGTTGGATTTTCAAAAGCAATCATATTTTTTCTTTATTTATGTTATTATAATCCTTGAATACTCTACAACATTTGCCTGGTTATGTTTATAGCTCTCTACTTGTATATTCTTGTTTATGAATGAAAAAATTGATTGTATTTACGCATAATGTCGTGTTCCTTTGAACTTTACAGCAAAATACAAGTTTTAGCACACACATTATGTTACTATTATGTATGCAAATATCACCTTGCTTTATATTTTTAATTAGTCTGCAATTATTTTATCAAGTAGAAATCATTTAATAATTTACTTGTGTTTGTTTTGAATGGCAAAGTCATAAATTAAGAAGTTGTTAAGGGTTTCAATACTTGTATTTTGGACATCCATCGACATTTTTATATAACTATATTTTAAAAAGGACTTCGGACCATTAAACCATACTTTATCCATTTTTGGAGTCCTTGCATGATATGTTTGAATTGATTTATTTTCATGTAAATGCAGTTGAGGAATATAATGGTTAGTTTGGGAGAAGATGAAGCAGATTATCCAGATTTTGTGCAATGAGAATTTTTATTTTTTATTGAGAAATATTTTGAAGCGAATGCTGTATGATTTTTGTTTAGTTTCTACTACTGTTTAAGTTACCTGATAATATTTAAATTATACAGTAAAAATATCATTGCTGATGCTAGATTTATCTTTGTGCTGCTATTTTGATTTGCATTCTCCAGAGCAGAAAATACCTAAGTTTAAGTTCTTTTTTTTTCTTGTTCTAAATATGTTCTCTAAATTTTTTAATAAAAAATCAGTATAATGTGAGAGTGTTGATTAAAATTTATATAAAGTGTGAAACCGACTATGTAAGCCTATGTAGGTCTGTCAATTGTTGGATAATGTATGGAAGGGCATAGGAGCAGAAAACCTATGATATTGGAAGATCTGAAAAGATTCTTCATCAGCACAATCGAACTGTAGGGCATATGTCCATTTCCAACAAGGTGGATATCGGATATCCATTCACAACTAATAAAGCTGAAAATGTAAATATAAGATTTTTGGTTCACCATAAAATTACTGGAGTCAAAGGACGATTAACTAAAATGG
Source organism: Allium cepa (assembly GCA_030765085.1). Classification (NCBI taxonomy): domain Eukaryota; kingdom Viridiplantae; phylum Streptophyta; class Magnoliopsida; order Asparagales; family Amaryllidaceae; genus Allium; species Allium cepa. Next base: position 19,717,097 of record CM060941.1, read on the forward strand.
CAAATGTTTCAGAGCTTAAAGATCAAGATTCTAGAGGTCGTGAGTTCAAATTACGAAGACGTCAAAATGAGTGTTATGTTTTAACAAAGTATTACTGTTATTTCAACAGAAAATTTAGAAGTAATTTCAGTAATAATGTATGAAAATACCAGGAATAACAGATATGATGAGGAAATATAGTTTTGAGCATGAGTGGAAGATTGTATATACATATATAAATAAATTACTTTTTTGATAGAACAACTAACAATACTAAAATGCATGTAATGTAGAATTATTCGAATGGATAATTTTCAGAGCTACATTTGTTTTTTCCTTCTATACATTTTAGTTATCGTTTATACAAATGAGTATGTCGAATTTTTTTGAGCATCCATTGACAACTATATGTCATTCACTAGTCTATTAATTATAGAGAATTTTCTCCATTCTACTTAATTCTCTCCTAATTGATAAACTCAGTCAACTAATATTTATTAATACGTTAAATGAATCTTAAAACAATATGTACAGCACAAGCGCATCAACAAATTAGTAAAATTACGTTTTCCATTTGGACAATAAATTATATACATTAACGATTGATGTTATAATTTATTTATATGAATGAATATATCATACATTACATTGTAAAATTTTATTAATTTCAAATGCCTACATTTAAAAAAATTTGTAATAGAAATATGATAATTTCAATGTATATACAGTGCGCGTATGTATATGAGAAAAAAAATGATAAGATTTAATATTCATCAAATATAAAGATATTTAAATCACATTACATAAAATTTCTACATAGGTAATAATAATTTTTTTAATTTCCAATTCATTTATCTTAAAATATTATCGTACATTGCATAACATAGTTTCATATTTTAAACAACAATTTAAAAATTTATATGTGATTGCCATCTTTTGGCATATTTTGAGATTTGGGATTTCATATTCCGGGAATTATTTGAGATCGTCATTCTTTGGCGAATATTGAGTTTTGTGATCTCCTATTTAGGAGTTTGGTTTATGGAAATCATTATATGGCTTTTGTGTTATGCCGATGGTATGTTGTATTTATTGTTGTTGTATTTTATTATGATAGTTCCGTTAATCACTATAGTTTTGTATTAAACATTTATTGAATATGTCGATCCACTTGAGAAAAGAAAAAAAATTTAGAGCACCTAATCGACGTATTCAATAGATGTTTAAGACAAAGGTATGGATGGTCGGTCCTGACCAGCCCTATTCTCTGCATTAGCATATAGTATTATTCGGTAATACTCTTTGTTAATGTAGGTCTCGGGGTGGGGCATCACACTTGGTTTTAAAGAATAAATTTGTATTTTACAAAATTCTCACTTTCAACATGATATCAAGCCTTATCAAACTTATATTCAACTAAATGCTACCGAACATTATTTTGCGATTATCAAAGTTTTAACCATGACTCTCCTACAACAACATGAAATTTGTAGTTAATTGCAAAAATTAAAAAATTAAAAATAAAAAAACGTATAATGGATAAAGGTTACATGTGGATAAGTAGAACATAAAATGCTCTTCTCAGTTAAAAATATAGACAAAATTCTTCTCATCATTGATGGATGGTCGAAAATGGCATGATGGTGGATGCTACAAAGCGATGATGAGACTTCATTGATGGATGGTCATGAAGTGATATCATCTAAGATATTTTTAGAATTTCAAAAAGATACGGTGGAAATACTATTGATTGAATTTTCATTATTAATAACAAATATAAATTGAATTATTTAATATTTATTAATTTATTTATAAATAACTCAGTAGGTATACAACACTCATATTAGTAAAAATTGTAAAGTTATTTATTCACTCAAACATATAAAAAATATATATCACATAACATAATTTATTTACATATACAATATTACCAATTTAATTTGTATTTTGTCTGAGTTAGGGCATTTATTCTTATAGAGACTAGTGTAAATCGCACGTACGTGCATTTAATATTCAAATTGTTTAATAAAAAATTTATGGACGGATAAGTGCTATAAGTAAAAAAGCTTTGATAATCACATCACTTTTATTTTAAGCAAATTAATATGAATTCTGTTGATGAGTAGTTAAAAAGTGGATGGTGGTAGATGTTGTAAACTGATGAAGAGATTCCGTTGGTGAATGTGGGGTATTTTCGGAATTCTAAAAAGGCATCATGAAAATCTATTCTTTAAATTCTCTTTACTAATAATAGAAATATGTAGATAGTAAGCCTTAATCTTACATCAGAGCGTCATGTCATTTTAATTATAATTTATCTATCACATTAAATTTGTCATACATGACGTCGTAATATTCTATATTTACCAGTAACTAAAAATAAACACTACATTTTAACAACAATACCGTGTGCACCGCACGTGTTACACACTAGTATAATAAACATTGTGGAGATTGACATGGATAACAACCAACGCCACACAAGCTAGAGGATGTGGAGAATGGTGCACGACCAGACGCAAAACACGATGAAGTTAGATAATATAATAGGTACACTTCTAGAATGGTCCTTAGAGCATTCCCAACCAGGTCATTGTTGGGAAGCAACTGACCCCGTGGGGGGTCGGTTGGAGCCTTCTGAGTTGCTTTGGCAATCCGGAAGGTTGCTAGAGCAACCCAAAGGATTGCTTCTTAGCCGGCCAAAATAAGGTCGGGTAAACATAGCTGTATTTCTGTATTTGCTGTATTTTTGTATTCGATGTGGGGGTCCAAAACCGCATTTGCTGTATTTTTGCCCGTGCTTTTTCGCCTAACCACCGTGCTTCGTCGACCTACAGTGAACGCAGACAGTGCAGGTGCTTTACCTTCTGCAGGGGCATTTTCCACGATCGGTGGAATACGCTGCGACTGCCATTGATTCGAAGTCTCCGAAACGTTCGTCTCATTTTTTTTATCGACTGCTGTTTTGGTTGCTGGAAGAAGTAGAAATAGCGAAAAGAAGGAAGAAAGATGAGGGGAAAACTAAGGGCAACAACTCTTATATAGTCGGTTACCCCGTACTCACTTAGCCGGCCAAAATAAGGCTGGGTAAGTGAGTGGCGTGAATTGCAATCCACACCACGTTGCGTATTGCAATCCATACCTATACCCTTAGCTGGCCTCATTTTGGCCGGCTAAGGAGCATACAAGTATGCTTCTTCCAATTGGTTGAGGGTTGGTATGGGGTTGATTGCCTTTAATCGACCCCAACCAACCCCACCGATTGGGAATGGTCTTAAAAACCCAAAGCATCAAATGGCTACTTGCCTTGTCCAACATAGCAAGGCATATGCACCATATTATGTGTAATAAACTCAAACTTGTGCAGTTGTACCGGCCACTGAGTGAAAGCGAGACAATCCTACGACATTGCGCTCATCCGTTCCTATTAGACAAACGTGCAATATTTTTCTCAAGGTAAAAACATGTGATTACATACATAAACGAACAAAACTCTAAGTTGCAACATATGTGTTATGTATTTTGAATCCCTCATATAGACATTTATTAATGCTATCACGTCCTACATTTTCACATTATTATTCATATTACAAGTTTATTAATAACATCAACACGGCTTCTCTACTAGTTTCACACGTTCCCTTGTAAACGATCATGTATTACTATTCGGAGATGACTAGTAACCACTCGAAATGAGTCTTTCTCGTCGATTTAGACGTATCCACGTCGAGAGGAGAGTTTTCACCACACGAACAACATCTTATCAATGAACACCCAAAATATTCGAAATTAGTTCGCATTCGAATCCGCATCCGAAAAGTGGATAAATATTCGATATATGAAAATATGGATGTGGAAGTGGATACGAAGACATTTGCATTTGAAAATTATTCATTCGATTTTTGTTAAGATTATAGTTAATATGTTGTGTATTTTAGTACAACTATAGAAATGTGTTTATTTTTTATTAAGTTAATAGTTTGTATTATATGAATTTAATGCGTATTAATTACTCAAAACTATTTATTATCATCATATTTGTTTATTTTTCACGCTTTTATAACCAATGAGACTGAAAAAAAATTATGCTAAACCAAATTCTTTTATTTATTTTTCTCGATCATTAGTAGATAATATAATTATCTGATATCTGTCTGTATCCTTGGATACAAATATTCGATATCTGAAATGATTTTGAATACAAATGCTGATATGACACTATCTGTATCTGAAAGTATTCGTTTACAGGTCTAATCATAATGTCTAATAGTGATCACTCCCTATCAATCCAAAATAACGCACAAAACATAAACTAAATGCCTTATAAAAAAAAGAAACTCCACGCAAAAAGCAAAGTTTTTATTGTTCTATTGATAATCATATGTTGTATAAAATGATCAAAGCAAATGCTACACAAAAAAGGAAGAAATGTTAAGTAAAAGATGAAATGCTCATAACATTTAACAATCAAATAATATATTCAATTAAATAACAAAGTCAAATCACGTAAATCAACAAAAAAAGGCAAAAGCATGAAGTAAAATAAAATCATCATTACATGATTTCAAATAAAAAAAATAAAAAAGAAAAGAAATAAAAAAGAAAAAACTAGTATGGCATGTCAGATTAAAAAAATAAACTGCAACTTCAAACAATACAGCAAGCATGTAAAAAAAAGCATCTAAATGGTCATAAAATGTAGCATTAAATTAAAGAAAAATAAATTAGGATACATGTAATGGGGCTTGAAACTCTACTATTAGGTAACATCATAATATGGTCTGCTATATACGATTTTGTAGATCACATAATGCTATCACTACAGTGTAGCATTATAGCATAAAATGCAATATTCGATTATTTATATTCACATAATGTTATAACGTGTAATACTGAAGCATGAATGGTATTACATGGTGACGTTATAACATACAATTTTATATTTGCCAATTCAAATTATATATCATATAATTAGTGTTGAAATGCTACTATTGACTAGATATATAGTCAACCTTGCAGATTTTTAACGAAGGTTATTCACTAAAAAATTGTTGAAAATGTAAAACGCATAAAATATTGTGTAAACAAAGTAACTGACACAAAATGTAGAGTGATTCGATTTGAAAGAAATCTACGTCAATATGGATTTTTTATCTTATTGTTTTATTTTTCAGTCATAGGAGAAATTTAATGTTTATTACAAGAGCATAAAACTAAAAAGATTATATGTCTTGAATGTAGAAAATTACATCCTTGTAAAAATGCAAGAGATACCTTATTTGTAGTAAATAATTATGGACCTCATATTTTGAAAGGTTAGAATTTATGCATTGAATGTTAAATTTCACTAAAGCCATCTATTTTGATTTGTGGTCCAGATATGACCTGCTCGTACTCCATGTGGATGGGGCAATCCAGATGCATGCTAGCCGGCGAGCCATATGACGAAGTGCTTGTTGTAGAGGAGTAGTATGGCACATGGAGTAGTTGTTGTATGGTGACGCTTTGATAACGTGGGCAGTAAAGTGTAAAGAATGATTAGGCACTGTGATGTTTTTATCAGTTGAACAGAGCAATTATAGTGCTTTTGTTAGAAGAACAATGACGTCATCTCCTCTTTTGCAGAGGTGATCATGAGCATTTTCCAAAAATCCGCCTACTCAAAATGAAGTAGGCATGGAAGTTGGTCGATGAGGAGTCTTGATGTATAGGAATAGGTATGGGCAAGACCAATGGGAAGATAGAAGGATTTGGGAGTTGGCCTTTTATGGTATAACTCGGATGATAAGGGACCGGACGAGGTAATGAATAGAGACGAGTCTGAAGACACTGTTCGGTAGAGTTTCTGGAGGCATTTGAAAAGGAACCAACAGGGTTATATACAGGATCATGGGATTGGAGTGCCTTGCAATGTGTATGGGTAATGGACATACATTAGAAAGAAGAATAGTCCCACATCATGGAAAATAATGGAAGTGGAGTGGTATATATATGAATTTGGTCGCATGTAATAATAAGAGATTCCTTTTATTAAAAGGTATTGATCAAACTCAATGTTACCCCCACGGAGATTTGTGTGGATGGATCTTGGAACTTCAACATGGTATCATTACCGATGATAATGCTTCCGACAATAAACAATGTGCAAGAGATCTGTAAATCGTGGTAGACAGCGGTGTAGGCTTAAGTGGTCAAACTTAAGATGGAATTAGGTCATGATACGTAGGATCTTGAAAAATAATGGAGGTGGAGTGATATATATATATATATATATACACCTTTTGTTAAAAGGTATTGACCAAATTCTATATTTCCCCAACAGTGGGATGAGTGGATGGATTCGGCCACATTGTATCTGAGCTGATGGCAACGCCTGGGACAATGAACTTTGCATAAGAGATCTGTAAATTGTGTTGGCTAGCAGTGTAGGCTTAAGTAGTCAGACTTAAGATGGAGCTAGATCATGATACGTAGGATCTTGTAGAATGATACGTGAACAAAGTCTCGATATAGTGCATACGTCAAGTCGGCGTAGTGAAAGACACATGGATAGATGCGAACCAAGGTAGAGATTTGTTAGGGTGTTTCGCACTATATATGGGTAATAAGCGCATATTGGAAAGAAGAATAGCCTCATGTCGTGAATAATATTGAAAGTGAAATGGTATATATATGAGTTTGGTCACATGCAATAACAAGAGATTCCTATTGTTAAAAGATTTTGACCAAATTCTATGTTGCACCCACAGTGGATATGTGAACAATTCAGAAATTTCAACACATGGGACGAAGAGTCCATTAGATAAGGCTCATTTTGCGGTTAGTCAATTAAGCCTCGAGAGATTCTGATTGACTCTTGCTAGGCAGGCCTCTACTATTGGGATTTGAACGTTAATTGATATGATTTTTCTTTTGCTTTTGCCAAAAAAAGGAGAAATTATAATGTTGTATTTAACAGGGAAATGTTGAAATGCTACCGAAAAGAGCATTAAAAGAATGTTTTTTCCTTCGAATGCTACCTACAATTAACATTACAAATATTATACGAATATTTTTTTTAGAAAGTGCAAGATATAATTCATCAAATCCTAATGCTAATAGTCACATCAAAATCAATATAAATTTATCAATTACCAAAACAAAGCTATATGGCAATAACTGAAAATCTTGTAATAAACATGTTTATAGAATTTCATTAATTGAATGCTGTATAAAAAATAGTATCATGAACTTATATGCACATCTCCTAATTAAAAATTATTCATGAAATGCTTCCACAAAATAGCATTACAAACTATAATAACTGATTCCCTTGTTCTCCACCATGCCCACCATAGCTTACAAAACTATTATCTCTTCCCCGTCATGATCGCGGCTCCACCAAACCATCGTTCCATCTCCATCATCATTATCGCTACCTTCATCTTACCACCTCGTCTCCAACGTCACAATCGACAACACCACATATTTGATTGTCACACAACCTTTCCTACCACCATGACTTGTTGCTCCACCACCACATAGATCCACATCACCTCCTCAACCGTCGGAATCAACCACAAACACTTAATTTGGTCACCTTATCAAAATTTCAATCCTTAACTTAGAATAAAGAGAAACGTGGGTTGCGAAATTAAGAATCTTAAGGCTCATTAAACACTAGAGGGGGGTGAATGGTGTTTCTAATTTTTATGAATCTTTTTAAATTCTTTCAAGATTATTATTAATCAACATAGAATGAAAAATCACAAATGTAAACACAGATAAGTATAAATGCAGTAAAATAAAAAGTACAGAACTAGAAGGATCACACTATGGATTTTTATACCGGTTCGAAGTTATCACACATCTAGTTCCGTACAGTTGCTTATACGGATTTCTTTTCAAATGTTAATCTTTCAATAGGAAAAAGGAAAATCCAATACAATCTCGATTTCAAGGCTACGAGACACATCCTCCAGATTTTCCGAGCTCTGGGTACATTCACTTAATTTAGATGGGACACAAGCACACCCATTTGATTTTTCGGACACCAAGCACACGCAATTGATTTGAACGGCTACAGTCACACTCACGCAAATACAACTAGAGTTTGATGGTTTTTCCAAAGACAATTTCTTAACCTTTGGTTACAATTAATCCTATTGCCTTCTGGATGTCACTTTGATCTTTGATTGAGAGAGAGAAGATTGAAATCATAGTGCAAATAGTAGAGAATCAATAAAAATAAAGATTAAATTGATTCTGGTTTAGTAGAGTAAGAGAAAGAAGATAATAGGAAAGTTGTTGAAAAATTCGTTTGAAACTCCTATACACAGAATAAATAGACATGTGCATTTGTGAAGACTTACGACGAATAGACGCTTCATTTCAAAATTTGAATTTCAAAATTAGCAACATGTATGTCGACATATGATCTGCCTATATGTCGACATAGGCTAGTGTATTTTGAAAACTTGTTTATTTTAAAATGTTTTGAAAATATTATGCTTTATAAGATATTTTGATACTTTGTAAAATTATTTAAACATAGTTTATAAACATTTTAAACTTTAAATGAGTTTTATAAAATATTTTTAAATATATTTTGTTTTAAATATCAAGGATTAGAAATGAGAAATTGGAGATCAAAAATTGTTACTAGAGACTTTAACAATATTCTATGACCCCATAAACTTTACTATAGTCTTGAGATCTTGATATCTTGATCTTTATACTCATGAGTCTTCATGTCCATTTCCTAAGTTTTTATACTGTACGGTCTACGAATCAATACCGATGTAATATGCTGCACTATATATTATATAACTTGTCAAAATATTAATATTCATATTTTATATGAATGTATTATTGTTTTTAAGGTTGTTATCATCAAAATCAATAACTAAGATATTAACAATCTTACTCTTTTTGATGATGATAACCATTAATATCATGTATATATAAAATTTAATATAACTTCCCCCCGATTTGAAAACTCCCCTAAGTAAGTGTGTGTGTGTGTGTGTGTGTGTAATTTTTCTCCTCCTTTGTCATCAACAGAAATGGATGAAAAATTAAAAACTCCCTCTAACTAACATATATTGATATATAATTAATTAACAACCTAAGTTTAAAATGATAAGCATGATAAATGATAATATCATATATTAAACACGATGATATATAATAAAGTAAAATTTATCAATGTAATTTCAAACTATACAATTTCAGTACATTCAAATCAATCAAACCAAAGCAATTATACAAACAATCCAAACCAATCAAATTCAATTCCAATTACACACCAAGTTATTCCAACCAAATCTTACGAGTGTGTGTGTATTTACATATTAAATCCTAATTTAATAATTAGATGTTTTAAGGAACTTCAACCCAACCATCGGACCCAAAGATTGGATCTGCTTTGATGGCATCCCAGTCTTCATTATCCTTGTTAATAGTACACTCTGGGTTATTGGTTGGTTCGTTTTTGATCAAAGAAGAAATCATCCATCGAATTGCATCAAAATGCTTTTCTTGTTCCTTTATCATTTGCATTTGGCTTAAGTATAAGTGCCTTTGATTCCGTTGGATAAATCAGAGAATTCTTTGAAAGATTGAAGAGTTTGTTTAAGATTTTCACATAATTTTTGATGTGGAGAAGACACATTTATAAAAATATGTTTGAGAATGAAAATAGAGTATAGAATAAAATATGAATGATTTTTCTGGTAGAAACAGACTTATATAAGAGTGGAAAGTCGTTTGGAATGGATGGATGGAACAACTTATTTCTATTTTGAAATTTAAAAAATGTACTTTCTGGTCGTTATATGTGAACATATGAAATGCAAGTATGTCGACATACATACCTGTATTTTAAAAATTAAAGTATTTGTTATGGATTTTGTTTTTATCTTATACTATTATACATTTATAATTTCCAGAGACTAATTAACAGTATAGAACATTAATAGATATTTTTCATTACTTAGAATTTGAAGGATACATGATTTTCATTCAAAAAAAGGAAAATGCACAGGAACAACATAAATTATAAACTAAAAATAAACAATACAAAGCTAGATAACGTTAGCAAACAACTAGATATATTTAGAAAGATGTGGATAATGATGATGAAGATCCACCAAGCTTGTGAATGAACTTTCCAAAGAATTTGTCCATTTCATTGGAAAGAGAAGCGAACCTTTTACTAAAAGAACGCTCAAGCTTCTTTTGGTTTTTAAGAAGCTTCTCTTGTCTCCTTAGTATCTCTTTGTTGGATGGTTTTTCGAAACTTTCCAAAAAGAATCCATTTCTTCCTCCTCCTACTCCTCATCTTTTTCTTCCACTTCCATTCCATCCCCTTCTTTCTCCTCTTCTGGTTAAATATCTTGTTCTTCTTCCTATGCCAACATTTTCTCCTTTTTGAGAAGAGTCTCATATGGTTTAAAAAATGGTGGAATGTGCACATGAGAGATATTTTCTTTGTCGAAAACTTTTCGAGGAATGGATTTTTCTACTCTTAAATCCACATCAAAATATAAGAAAACTTTAGTAAGATACACACCATGAAAGGTGTGTTCTCATGTCTAGAAATATTTATTTTGAACAAAGTCATCTAAAATGACTTTTGTCCAATTTATGTTGTAGCAAACACAAATAGCAAAAAGGGATTTGAAAACCTTTTGAATAGGATTATTATAATTACCCATCCTCAAAGTAGTAATTTTTTATAAAATAAGACTCATAAGTCTCGATTTTGGACGAATTTTTTTGTGTTTAAATTCAAAATCATCATTATTTTCAAAAAGATCGTGAAAAACTTCATGGTTTCGAGCATCGACTTAAAAAGTGGAGAGGTCAATTCCACTAGACTTATAACCAAGAATATGACCCCAAAGTTCACAATTTAAACTATTTGGGTGTCATTAACGCTACTCCAAACTTGGCCTTCTCATTGATAAATTTACCATTTAAATTAGCATATATATTTTGATCAAATTGAGGTAAGAAACAAAATCATTTTGAGAAGATCAATCAAACTAAGAATATTATTTCAAAAAAGAGATCATGTAAACCACAAGAATAAAAACTTTCGAATTTAGCAAACCTTTCGGAAGAATGTTTTTCGAAAGTAGTATATTCCATATAAGCTTCAATTGAATCTTTCTTATTGAACAAAAAGCCTTGTTTTCATAGAAAGCATGATGGCTTTTGGGTTTTGACTAGAGGTTCAGTTTTTGAAGGGATATGAGAGAAATGATGTTTGAATTTTGAAATAAAGTGAATGAAATGATATGATAGAGATGGAGTGAATAAGTAAAGAATCAAAGGTCATATTCTCTAGTCAAAAAGGCATCTTTTCATAACATGGGAGTGTTAAATTTTGGTGATACAAAATCACAAATAGAAGAAAATAAATATGAAAGAAGGAAAGTAATCACGTTTATTATTATGGAAATGCATAATTATTGGATTGCATTTGAATGAGATGGCAAGGAAATATACGCATGCGCACTTTATGGAATAATATATATGCAAAAAGATATGCATATTATTTCTTTTTTCATAATCACATTGCTTTGGGATTATTTTCTTCCATCTTTGGAATGAGTGAATTACTTGCTACGTTTGCGCAATTTGTTACCATTGTAACTTGCCACCATTATCTTTTTACCACATCTTGGTAATTTGATCGATGACTCACATGAATTTACGTTGGCTATATATTGAGGGTAGACTTCATTGTAAACTCATTCTGGTATTCAGCCAGTGATCCCCAAATGGAGTATCTCTTCTTGCTAACCCTAATTTAGGGCTTTCTATGTAAACTCTTATCTTGTAATCTCTTGTAATTTTCTCAGGTGTAATAAAAACTCTCTCCTTTGGACTGGCCGTACACTATCTTGATAGTAGTGGAACCATTATAAATATTGTGCGTCTCTTTCTTCTTTATAGTTATTTTCTATTTAATTGGAGTAATAAAATAATGCTGCTAGATTGAGTGATGTTCAAATTGGCAAATGTAGGTCCTGTTTATTTTTTTTGAATTTGTGCAATTTTTGCACAACAGATTGGTATCAGAGCAAGGCGATTTGTTTAAATTTGTGCATCAATGGCTTCTAGAAAGAGCGGTATATCCGATGGTGATTATGCTATTACACATTTGGATGGAAAAAGAGATTTTGTGCAATATGAAAGATAAAGACGGAGGAGATTATCTTGAGAGTGTAAAGCGTTCCAGTCTTGGAAATTTGGTGATAAGTAGTTTATTGTATTGAAGGGACAGATGGATTTGGGAATCTATATCTGCTTTATGTCTCAATGTTGATGTGAGAGTCTTATGTTGATTTCCATTGGAAATTTGTTGTTTGGTAGATAAGGTATGTGGGAGGAGAGAGATTTGTCTTGCATACAGAGATTTGGATTAGCCTTTTTTATGTCCATTGGCTTTTGTTTTTGGCTCTGTATTTGGATTGGTGATTGATAGGATTTTTTAGCCTTGGTGGCTTTGAGATTATTTTGGTATCTACCTTCTTTTGATTTTGTATATTTTCAACATTTTTTTGGCGGTCAGGGACATAGTCTGAGCTCATTAGTAAGGTGTGATGGGGGTGGCTTTGCCGGAACCTATTGGGTAAGTTTTCATTTTGATATCTATTTCGTTAAGAGATTTTGGTTGAAGGTGGAGTTTAATTTTAGGAGTTTTATATTCAGAAGAGAACTTGAGTCGAGGTGGGGTGTTGGAGATAATGTGCTTTTGCGTCAAGGTGGAGTGTTAAATTTGGTGATACAAAATCACAAATAGAAGGAAACAAATATGCAAGAAGGAAAGTAATCATATTTGCTCACTATGGAAATGCATGAATTATTGGATTGCATTTGAATGAGATGGCAAGGAAATATACGCATGCTCACGTTATGGAATAATATATACGCAAAAAGATATGCATATTATTTCTTTTTTCGTAATCACATTGCTTCGAGATTATTTTCTTCTATCTTTGGAATGAGTGAATTACTTACTATGTTTGCGCAATTTGTTACCACTGTAACTTGCCTCCATTATCTTTTTATCACATCATGGTAATTTGATTGATGACTCATATGAATTTACATTGGCTATATATTGAGGGTAGACTTTATTGTAAACTCATCCTGGTATTCAGCCAGTGATCCCCAAATGGAGTGTCTCTTCTTGTTAACCATAATTTAGGGCTTTAATATGTAAACTCTTATCTTGTAATCTCTTGTAATTCTCTCAGGTGTAATAAAATCTCTCTCCTTTGGACTGGACGTACACTATCTTGGTGGTAGTGGAACCAGTATAAATATTGTGCGTCTCTTTCTTCTTTATAGTTATTTGCTATTTATTTGGAGTAATAGAATAATTGCTTCTAGATTAAGTGATGTTCAAATTGGCAAATTTAGGTCCTGTTTATTTTTTTCCTCATTCGTGCATTTTGTACACAACATGGAGTTAGTTGTAAAAACAGAGAAAATTAAATTTTGAATTTTGAATTCAAATTCCAACTTTCATTTTTCTGGCATGTATGTCGACATATGACAGGGAGATATGTTGACGTATAGCCCGAAATTTCCAAAAATAAAACTATGCTTATATATTCCTAAATATATGTACTTATATTCATTCGATATTATTATTAATCAATATATTGTTCTTATGAACCAAAAAAAAAATTAAATAAAAGGTACCTTTTTTGCTACTTTTTGTTGTGCTTAGTTCTGACTAGTCTATTGTTGCCGTGAAACACATATTAACATTCTCAGTATCTGGTTCATTGTCACTAGAGGAAGTGTCTGAGTCATCCAAAGTTTCTGTATAAGCCTTTTTTTATTTCTGGATGAATAATTTGCTGGTGAGATCTTCGACTTATTCGGATGCCGGCAGTATCTCTGAAAATGATCGGTTCATCACAGTTAAAGCATCCAGTCGCAGTTCCAGTTTCATTGGTCTTATTTTTAGATTTATGAAAGTTATTAATTTTTATACTTCAGAAATTTTCTGCAATCTCTGTTGATGAAAGAAAATATTTCATCATTACTCATCGTCGGAATCTTGATCGTCATTTATTGCATTGAGAATGGTGGATTTCTTTTCCGCTGTCTTGCTTTACTTTGCATTTGTGCTTCATAGAACATTAAGTTGCCTGTTAACTCTTTAATTTTTGGAGTACTACTATCATTAGCTTCTATAATTGCAAGTGTCTTTTAATCCTACTCCGAAGAGAGTGAATTGAGGATTTTTCTAACTTGATCCTCTTTAGAAAAGTTTTCCCCCAATGCAACTAATGAATGCACTATATCTTGAAATTTATAGTAGATATTAGAAATAATTGATTCATTTGGATTCATTATAAATAATTGAAATTGATTGGTTAACATGAACATTTTAGTCTATTTAATTTTACTAGTGCCCTTATGTGTAACTTGTAGTATTGTCCAAATTCATATACTAACTTACAAATAGACATTCTATTAAATTCTTTTTATCTAGTTAACAAAATAGTATATTCATTGCTTTAGAATTATTCTATGCAAGTGCCTTTTGATCAGCATTCCATTATGCAAAAAAATTTGTGGTTCATTGTACTCGTTTTGTGTAACATCTCAATATCTATACCATTATATTGTAAATTAATCTTCATCCCATATGACCAATAAGCGTAATTACTGTCATTAAAAAGTGAGGGTCCAACAGTATATTGTCCTTTGACAAAGCGTTAATATATGTACTAACAATGTTGTTAGCCATTAAATCTTTTCAAAAATCAAATTATGAACTTTTGAAAACCAAGTGTGGGTTTTGCAATTATGGACCTTAAGGCTAATTAAAATTGGAAGGGGGCGAATAGTGTTTTTTAAATTTTATGATTATTTTTAAAATTCTTTCAAGGTTATTATTATCAACACAGAATGAACAGGCACAGATGCAAATATAGATAAATATAATTGCAATAAAGTAAAATGTATAGAATTAGAGAGATCATACCAGAGATTTTTATATTGGTTTGGAGTTAACCTACATCCAGCACGTACAATTGCTTGTATAGATTTTTTTTTTCAAATGCCAATCTTTAAACGGGCAGAAGACACATCCAACACAATCTCGTTTTCAAGACTACGAGGCACATCCTTTAGATTTTCCGAGCTATGGGTACACTCACTTGATTTGAACGGGTTACAAGCACACCGACTTGGATTTCCATGATACAAGCACACTCAATTGACTTGAATGGGCTACAATCACACCCACACAAATACAACTTGAGCTTGATGGTTTTTCCAATGACAATTTCTTGGTCTTTGGTTACAATTGATCCTATCTTGAATAGCAGTTTGACCTTTGATTGAGGTAATTGGATAATTGAAATCAGAGAGTAAATAGTAGAGAATCAATACAATGAAGATTGAATTGATTATGGTTTGAATTTGATATGTTTTGAATAAATTTTCACTTGAAATTTTGGCAGAGTAAAAGGAGAGAAGATGATATGAAAGTAGTTGTTAGCGACATGTTTGTCGACATATGATCTGCCTATATGTCGACATAGACTAGTATATTTTGAAAACATTTTTATTTTAAAGTGTTTTGAAAATATTATGCTTTGTAAAATATTTTGATACTTCGTAAAATAATTTAAACATAGTTTAAAAATATTTTAAACTTTAAAAAAAAATTATAAAATATTTTTGAATATATTTAAAAAGATATTTTGTTTTAAATATGAAAGATTAGATAATGAGAAATTGGAAGTCAAAAATTGCTACCAGGGACTTTAACAATATTCTATGACTCTATAAACTTTACTATAGTCTTGAGATGTTCATATCCTGATCTTTATACTCATGAGTCTTCATGTTCATTTTTTGAGTCTCTATACTACGCAGTCTTCAAATCAGTACCTTTGTAATATCCCGCGCTACATGCTATATTACTTGGAAAAACATTAGCATCCATATTTTATATGTTATTTCTTTTAAGGTTGTTATCATCATTAAAATCAATAACTAAGGTATTAACAAGAAACAACCATGAAAATGAAATATTTGATTTTTCATTAATTTTGAAGGATAATTTGTATTTTAGGCTAATTTTAAAACTTGGTGAATGATTAAATTATTTTTTATGTGCTTTTATTGAAACAATTTTCCTATTTTAAAAAACATTGCGGTTTTCTTTAAGTTTTGCAGGAATTATATAAAATTACACAACTATAAAAAATAAAGTTATTTGATTAAAAACACATTTGAGTAAAATCAAACATATGAAAAATCAAAAGCATTCCTGGTCGAAAGCAAATTTAAAAGTACTTTTGTCAAACATCATCCTTAAGTTTCAAAATATAAAGTCATTCCTGATCAAAAGCAAATTTAAAAGAACACTCATATTTTTAGTTTCAACTAAAAGTGCAGATATTTTCATCTTCAACAAGTCCAAATATTTGCAGTTTGAAATGCAAATATTTGTGCTTTAGAAAAATTGACCGTAGTAACATGCAACTAAGTTTAGGTTTAATTTTGTAAATAACAAAACAAAAACAAAAATATAACAATAAGAATGTAATTTAAAAAAATGTTTTAAAGAAGGATTTTTCGTGTATGAAAACTTGAAAATGAGAAGTGGATCCAAATTTTCACTTTTTATTGGTGTTGTTTTCTATTTTTTTAAAATAAGAGCCCAGGGAAAAAGTTGGACAAAAATTTAGTTTCAGAGATAAGAAGTTTTCTTTTAAGGCTGAAAGACAGTGTTTAGTGTAAATCACAGAATGATAGTTGCAACTATCATTTTCTGTTTATAGTATAAAGTGATCTTCAGAATAAAAAACAACCTTGCCGTCCTTGAGGCTAAGCTTTTTTGCAATTTCTTTCCTGTGTCTATTTTCCTATTTAATCTACATATATTATCTTTGAGACAACAACAAAAACAATAACATAGTAGTCGCAATGATTTACTAAACCCCAATCAGATTGAAATAATACTTGAATGAGTACACGGGCATATGACCAGTCTGCTCAAAACGGACTTTATCAATGCGAATATTTGATCAGAAAGGATAAATGAGTTGGCAGCCATTCCTGGTAATTAGAAAAGACTGCATGTGCCAACCACCTAGGCAATAAGTATCATTTTCTTCAGTAGACGCACTAACATAAACAGCCATTTGGATGAAACCACATATATAACATCTGTTACAAACATACTTACTATCAGCACTTTTTATTATAAAGCACGACATTTTTACAGCAGACAAAATATTAACACAACAAGATATGTTTCATCAACTATTTTACAACCTTAAACAACAATTCCATTATCAATATACACACATTAAAAATTAAATTATACACAAAGGAAACAAGAATTCAACGAGGAGGATCTAAAGACTTACGTGAATGCATCACAGCCAAATTATCGACCAAAAGAACATCGCCTTGCTTCCATGGTATGCCAACCGATTCTTCATCGAGTACTTTTAAGCAGTCTTCTATAATTTCACAAGGCAATGGGGTTCCATCTCCAAAAGTAACTGCTTTTTTAGGGTCATTTCTAGAGTCTTCCCACCCTGTATAAGCAACTACCATGCTGTTGAACTATATCTTAAGACTTCGAGTTTCATCATATTTGATGGCGGGAATAGGTCCTATTGCCGTTTAACGCCATTTTTCAGCAATTCTAGCTTCATTCCTAGTTTAGCTGCCCTATAAATTTCCATTTTAATATGTTACATAAGTAAAAGAAAAATGTTTGTGCTAAATCTGTGATATTAGTTGGCATGGTTTAAATTTCAAAGGCAACCCATTGGTTCAGTATATGATGCCTAATCTATAATAATTAGTTGAATGTTATATGCAACGCAGTTGCTTTGAATATGCAATCCCACTGTGATCTTTATTCATGCATCGTTAGATTCATTTTTTTGGACGTTTGGTTTGTTAATCAAGTTTCAGAATTAATCTCTTCGTGATTGGAGTAATAATGCATAAAACTTGCCTACTTCAAATCTCGCTCAAGCATAAGCCTTGCGTACTAGATAGATAATGATGTTGATGATTTCAAGGGCAAACAATATTGAATTTGGATGATTCAAATATATGTTAAAGAGGAAAGAAATTGATTAATTGATTCAATCAAATCAATTAATTTGGCTGGTATATGAAAGGATATTTTGAAGGAAACTAATTAATTAGTCAATAAATTAATTAGTCAATCAATTAATTAGTCAATGTATATTTGTTATATGAAGAAATAAATGATTAGGCATGGAGAATAAAGGAAAGATATGGAAACGAAGATTATGCCATCTATTTGTACTAAATCAAATCATGCAAATTGGAAAGATATCTGGGTAATCGGGATTGCTTAATCTCCAAGCAACCCTTCATTAATTTCATCTTCATATGTAACAAGCAAGTGTGAGAGTATCCACCATTATTCTTTCCTCTCTTTTATACTCTTTTCTTTAGTGAAATAAAAAGTTGTTGGGTCTCCATGGACGTTGGATATTCATATCCGAACCACGTTAAATCTTCCATGTCTCTTATTTCTGTTATTTTTCTGTGAGACTGCATAACTATTTTTTAAGTGTCAATGGTATCTAAATAGGCAATACTAGATCCCGATCAAATAAATCGCTTCCGCTCAAATTAGAACAAAATTTCACTACAGTTTGGTATCAGAGCTAGTGTTATGTTCCTGTTTGGATATTAATGGCTACTTCTAGTAAGTCTGTTGGTAGATCTGGTGTCAATTATGGAGTAACACGTTTTGACGAAAAAGGAGATTTTGGTACTTGAAAGATGAAGATGGAGGGTGTATTGAAGAAGGAGAAGACTTACAAGATTGTATACGCGCCTGAGAAATTGAAAAGTATTGATGCAGCTGATTTGGAAGAGATGGAAGATGAAGCTCTCACAACAATTCAGTTGAGCCTTTCAGACGAAGTTCTTAGATAATTCTCTCAGAAGAAGACGGCAAAAGAACTATGAGATGCATTATCGAATGCATATCAAGACAAGTCTCTCACTAATCGGATTATTCTTCAGCAACAACTCTATTCGTTCAAGCTGAAGCCTGGAGCTGATCTCATGTAGCATGTATATGTTTTGACGACTTTGATTATGAACCTGAAGGCAGTGGAAGTTGATATTACCGATGAGGCTCAAGTTGTGATCCTCTTATGTTCCTGGCCTAAGAAGTATACTACTTTTGTTAATTCCATGATTTATGGCCGCAGTAAAATTAGCCTGTCTGATGTAAAGGCTGGTCTTCATAATGAAGTATTAAAAGGTAGATTGGCGAGCACCAGCTTAGATAGTGATACCGAAGGCTTATTCATTCAGAGAGGTAGAGGCCAAAGCAGGTCGAAGAAAGGTGGAGGATGGAATTATTCACGGTCTCAGTCTAGGGGGCCTAAGAATTTGACTTGTCATTATTGTAAGAAACTAGGGCACTTCATAGCACAATGTCCCAAGCTTGAAGGTAGAAGAAAAGATCCAAAGCAAGCCTTGGCTTCTACAGCAGAGAAATCAGATACAGAAAGTGACACCAATGTATTTACAGCTTTTGGCTCTTCTGAGAAGAGCCACTTATGGCTGATTGATTCTGGCGCATCCTATCATATGACACATGATAGGAACTGCTTTTCCACTTACCGTGAAATTGATGGTGGAGAAGTTCTGATCGGTAATGATTCTTCTTGCCGTATGGTGGGTGCTAGTAGTGTGATGATTAGGATGTTTGATGGTGTTATTCGTATGATTATCGATGTTAGACATGTACCTGATTTGAGGAGGAGCTTGATCTCTGTTGGGGCATTGAGTAGACTTGGCTTGAAGATTGTAGTGGAAGGAGAGAAAATGAAGATATCGAAGGGTTCCATGATTGTTATGAGAGGTGTGAGGGAAGGAAATCTTTATCTATTAAAGAGCACTACTGTAATTGGTGAATCAGCTTCTGTTACATTTGTTGATTCAGATTCTTCCAGATTATGGCACTTGTGGATGGGTCACATCGGTGAGCGCAGCATGGATGAGTTGAGAAAACGAGGATTGATTGATGGAGTTCATCATTCAAAACTTGGTTTTTTTGAAGAGTGTGTTCTTCGAAGGCAGACGAAGATTTCTTTTGGTATCGGAGAGCATAAAGCAAAAGCTATCTTGGAGTACGTTCATACAGATGTCTAGAGTCCCTCCCCTTGTCTGTCTTTAGGTGGAGCCAGATATTTCGTTTCATTTATAGATGATTTCTCTCGTAAAGCATGGGTATACTTTCTTCAGTCAAATAGTGAAACCATTGCCAAGTTTCGAAAGTGGAAATCTATGGTTGAGAAGCAGTCAGGGAAGAAATTGAAAGTTCTCGGTTCAGATAATGGCGGTGAATTTGTATCACAGGAATTCATCGATTATTGTGAGTCTGAAGGTATTAAGAGGCATTACACCACACCAGGCGACCCCCAGTCTAGTGGAGTTGCAGAAAGGATGAATCGGATATTATTGGAGAGAACAAGATGCCTTAGACTGACTGTTAAATTGAAGAAGGGATTTTGGGCTGAAGCTTTATCTATGGCAGCTTTCCTCATCAACCGCACACCTTCTACTGCTATAGATATGAAGATCCCTAAAGAAGTATGGAAAGGAGAGCCTGTTAGATATTCATTTCTCAGAGTGTTTGGTTGTCCAGCTTATGTGTATGAGAGCAAAGGGAAACTGAAACCTAGAGCTCGCAAGTGTATTTTTCTAGGTTATAGAAGAGGAGTGAAGAGATATAGGTTGTGGTGTCCTATTAGTAAGAAGATCGTTATGAGCAGGCATGTGACTTTTGATGAGAAGGCTATGTTGAAGGTGGATCCTTCCTCATTGGATGACAATGAGAGGACATGTGAAGAATACCAGACACAAAGCAAGTCATCTGTTGATTCTTTCCATAGACGTTCAAATGGTGTTTCCGATGACACCGTGGTTGATGAGGATAATATCGATGTTGGTATAGAGGATCAAACTCAAGATGTATCTCATTTGGAACCTAGGCCTGTCAGACAAAGGAGAAAGCCTAAGTGGCTTGATGAGTTTGTTGGATTGAGCATCGAAGATATTAACTTCGATGATATGGCAACATATGCTTTGAATGTTGTCCATGATGAGCGCTGTAATTATAGAGAAGCTATCACATCAAATAACAGTTCCAGTTGGTTAGTTGCTATGGAGGAGGAGATTGAATCATTGCTTGGGATTTGGTGCATCTTCCCACCGATAAGAGAGCTATTGGATGCAAGTGGATATATAGAGTGAAAGACGGTGAAAATGGTAATCTTAGATACAAGGCAAGGTTAGTCACAATGGGGTATGTTCAGAAGAAGGGGGTAGAGTATCATGATATCTTTGCTCCAGTGGTTAGCTAGGCATACTTCTATTCGTATTCTTTCGGCATTAGTTGCTCATTACGATATGGAATTAGAGCAACTAGATGTCAAAACTGCATTCTTGCATGGTGATCTGGATGAGAAGATTTATTTAAAGCAGCCGGATGGGTTCATTAATAGTAACAGACTAGACTATGTTTGCAAACTCAACAAATCTCTATATGGACTGAAGCAGTCTCCTAGACTATGGTATAAGAGGTTTGATAAGTTTATGCTTTCACAGGGATACTCCAGAAGTTTCAAAGACCAGTGTGTTTATTTAAGGAGATGTGATGGTGATATGATTTATTTGTTGTTATATGTTAATGATAGCTGATTGCATCTCGGAGTATGGTCAGAATTAAGGAGTTGAAAGCGGAGCTCGGTAGAGAGTTTGACATGAAGGATTTGCGAAAGGCATAAAGAATATTGGGTATGGAGATAAGCAGGGATAGAAATTAGAGAGAGTTAAGGCTCACTCAAGTGCAGTACATTGAGAAAGTCCTCGCTCGATTTGGAATGGTGAAAGCCAAACCGGTTGGCACTCCATTAGGCTCTCACTTTAAGTTGTCAAAAGACTTATCTCCCTCATCGGAAGAAGACAAGAGGTATATGGCTGATATATCTTATTCTAGTGTTGTTGGTAGTCTTATGTTTGCGACGGTGTGCATAAGACCAGATTTGGCCCATGCAGTGGGCGTTGTGAGTCGATATATGTCTATCCTAGGCAAAGAGCATTAGCAAGTTGTGAAGTGGATTCTTAGATATCTTGAAGGCACTTCTTCGGTGGGCTTGTTATATGGTGGAGTGGATGGTGATATCTTTCGTAGAGAATACTGTGATTCTGATTATGCTGGGGATAGAGATGCTAGAAATTCAGTGTCGGGTTATATTTTTACACTTGGCATAGGCTCGATTTCATGGAGATTACAGTTGTAATCTATCGTATCTTTATCGACTACCGAAGCAGAGTTGATATCGATTGTAGAAGCAACAAAGAAAGAATTATACTTACTTTAATTGTTGGATGATCTTTCAATGGTGCAGCGGACAATAAAGCTATTTTCAGATAGTCGGAGTATGATTCATCTTGTAGAAAATCAAGTTTATAGTTCACGGATGAAGCACATTGATCTTAGAGGTTTCTTTCTTATGCTTGAGGAAGAAAGAAGCAAGATCAAATTGTTGAAAGTGAGTACTTTAGATAATCCTTCAGATATGATGACTAAGTCACTTCCAAAGGACAAGTTTGAGCATTGATCAGTTTGATACCTGTTACTTAAGCGCCATGGGGCGATAGACCCAACAACTTATATGTCGATTGCTTGATGATAAGATGATGAAGAGAGATTGTTATATTTGAATCAAGGTGGAGTGTTGAATTTGGATGATTCAAATATCTATTAAAGAGAAAAGAAATTGATTAATTGATTCAATCAAATCAATTAATTTGGCTGGTATATGGAAGGATATTTTGAAGTAAACTAATTAATTAGTCAATGTATATTTTCTATATGAAGAAATAAATGATTAGGCGTAGTGAATAAAGGAAAAATTTGGAAACGAAGATTACGTCATCTATTTGTACTAAAATCAAATCATGCAAATTGAAAAGATATCTGGGTAATCGGGATTGCTTAATCTCCAATCAACCCTTCATTAATTTCATCTTCGTATGTAACAAGCAAGTGTGAGAGTATCCACCATTATTCTTTTATCTCTTTTGTACTCTTTTCTTTAGTGAAATAAAAAGTTGTTGGGTCTCCGTGGACGTAGGATATTCATATCCGAACCATGTTAAATCTTCTGTGTCTCTTATTTCTGTTATTTTTCTGTGAGACTGCATAATTCTTTTTTAAGTGTCATTGGTATCTAAATAAGCAATACTAGATCCTGATCAGATAAATCGCTTCCGCTCAAATTAAAATAAAATTTCACTACAAACACAACTAAAGGACTACTTACTTTTAGATGCAAGCAGATTTAGCATAAACACTTTTCAATGTTGTAAAAAGAGATGGTCGAAACATCACACTACTACTAGTAGCACTTAATGATGTACCTTTCTTCTGCAATGCTTTTGTCTTTGGTTAGGAATGTAGAATGCTATCCATGACCAATATGAGAAGAAGGATCGTCCTCTTCGCTTAGTATTCTCACATAAATAAGACCAACTTGTTCTAATTTTGCAACAAATTCTGGGTACTTGTCTTTCATTATATTGTAAATATGATGGCTCAGAACTATAGGAGTTTCTCCACCACTTCTTGGCTCCTCCTCGCAGAAGAAGAATAATTTTGATGGAAATTTGGGCACCTGTTTATCATTTACTTTAAAATATAAAATGAGAAACATGACAACCATTTCTCCATTTTGTAATATTTTTAAGAGAAATGGATGAAAACAAAATTAAAGGTCGAGGCTTGTGATATGTGCGTCCTTCATATAGCCTGTAGAGTTCAGCTGCATGATTGCAGTCATTAAACCATATCCCAAACAGAAAATTATTGTCAAGGACAAAATTTCACAGTTTTTTAACCTCAAAGACAGACCTTCAATATTTTATCCTGAAGGACAACTTTCTGTAGATATCAGTTTTTTTAGTTATTGATAGCAGTTTTTAGGTATCAGTTTGTAGTTATCGGTAGCAGTTATTAGGTATCAGCTTTTAGCGGTATAGTTTTGTTGTCCTTATGAATAATTTCGGAAAATATTTGTCCTTATGAATAATTTTTAGAAGAATATTTGTCCTTATGGCAAAAATATTGAGGTCGTGTCCTTGAGGCAAAAAATATACAAATTGTCCTTTAAATTAATTCTCCCTATCCCAAACGTCAATAAAAATAAATAAATAAATAAATGCAAGATTTACGTACACACGCCTTTCTTGGCAAAAGAACAACTTTTTTGTATTTTGGTCCACGACCATGCCAAACACATTGGATACACATCACACATGAATCAAATTATTTACAAGCTATTCGATATCTACTACTGTTAAAAGAAATTGGTGACGAATAACTCCATCTTGCTCTTCATTTTCTCCATATTCTAATACACCATATACACAAAACAAAAATGAAGGTCGTTGCAAGCGATTATGATATAGCTTATATAATTCAACTAGCTAGTTGTGGTCGTTAAACCATATCCCATACTAAGAAAAATTTGAAAAGGCTGGTTATATTAACACACGTTCAAGAAAAAGAACAGCTTGTCATGTTGAATTAGTCCATAATTAACCATGTTAAACACATTCTTAGGCATGGCTGGTCTTGTAGTTTATGTTGCGGCGGACGAATGGTTTCTAAGTTTCTTCTAATCGTAGAAAATAGTAATCATATTTGAGCCTGATACAAAGGGCGATAGATATAAAGAACTATGTAGGGTGAACTTCTCTAAAAGTGCAAAATTATATACACTAATCCATTATTCGCTTCATTAAGCTACTGTAAAAAATTCAACATGTTAAAATTTAAGAATGAAGGTTGCTCTTTTTGAAGGTTGCCCTAGATAATTGATTTAGTTATTTTATCCTAGGGTCGGCCCTATTAATACATATAACACATACATCAAAGCTATCGGCAAGCTGTTAAATACATAATACAACTATAAAATAGGTGGTGGGTGCCAGTAACTAAAATAAAATTAAAAAAGAAAACAATGTGATTTGGATTCACTTGATGACTTTGGAGTTAATAAGAACTTTTCTAAGACAGATTATCCGTTGAGGATAACGTACACGGCATAATTGAAGTTGATGGTATATAGGGTTGAGAATAGTTTGGTTTAAACTCATTAAATCGGTTTGAGGGGTCCATAAATTCCTCTCCACCACACTCTCCTCCACCTTTGCAGATTCCATTGTCGCCGCCACCACCACTTCTTGATAAAGCAACCTCTGCCATTGACGAAGAAGGCTTTCAAATTGTCCAAAGAAGAAAATCGAAACTGTTGAATAAAGGTGCTGCCAATGTAGAATTCTCTCATCTGAATTCCCTGAAGCAATCAAAACAGCACTCCAAAAATGTATATCAGGGGCAATATTTCCCAAGAAACAATGTGAATGAAATAATTTCATCAAGCAATGTTGCAATAAATAGCCAGAAAGGGATATATGCAGAAAATCATTCCAGAAATTCAAGAATTTATTCAAGAAACCCTCAATTCAAAGAGAATTCAACATCTCAAATAAATACTAACTAGAGTAAGCCTTCATCATGGACAGAGATGATCAAAAAAGGAGGTTCAAACACTGAATTTGACCTCAAGTATTCAGCCCCCCTCTCCATCAATGATAAGAAGATAGTTGTGGTGAGTGCGGAGGCCAGCAAAACGGCAGAGAGTAAATGGAACTTCTCAGTTTTTGCATATGTTTTCGGCAATAGAACCGCCTATCATCACTTCAAGGCTGTAATTGCAAGATACTACAAACCCACGAGTAATTTCGACATTTTTACTCGAAATAATGGTTTCTTTTTAATCAGATTTAGCAATGCTTCTGATTGTGATAATGCTATTAATGGGGGGCCATTTTTTATAAATGGAAAATTGATTATTATGAAAAAATGGAGCAGTAAAATCAATCTTGACAGGGATCTACTATCCTCTATGCCGATTTGGATTAAACTGCCCGAGTCAAACCTTAGACTGTGGGATAATGAGATTTTAAGTGCAATAGCTAGTGTAGTTGGCACTCCCCTTAAATTGGATGATCACACTGCAAAAGAAACTAGGCTTTCTTTTTCTAGAATTCTTGTGGAAATAAATGCAGATTCTGATTTGCCAAATAAGACTACAATATCATTACATGATGGTGAAAACTTGATTCAAAATATTGAATACGAATGGATTCCCCCTAGATGTAAAACTTGTTTATGTTTTGGTCACTCTCTGGAAAATTGTGATTCGAAAATGGTCTGGAAAGTTAAACAAAGTATGCAAGAAAAAGTTATAGTTAACCCCAGCGTATTTCCAGAGCATGTAAATGAGATTGCTAATTCAGTAGCTCTCATTTACAACAATGAAAACATCCCGTAAGAAAACAATACTGGTCAGATTATCATCTTTGAGGATCCATCTATTGTTCAAGAATCAATTTCAAGAAAAGAATCTCAAGAAAGCAGCAAAGAACAATCAATAACTAGTAATAAAGATGGTAACTCTTCTAAATCATCAGAAGCTTCAGGAAAAATCACTGAAATTACTACTGTGCCTCAAATATCAAACATAGAAGATTCGGATTTGCAAGAAGAAGCTATCAAAAATCAGTCAGCAGAGGAGACATCAGTTTCTGAAACAATGATTCTGGATGATAGTTATATTCTTAACAGTCTACTTAGCAAGGAACCCTCAGAAAATCACATCAGTTATTTAGCATCTCATTTATCTTCAACTTTCAAAAATTCTGTCTCAGATCTTAGCATACAAAAAGCTATTAGTTTAGTCTCAAATTAAGCTTCTTCCTTAAAGAAAAACAAAAAAGAAGTGAAAGAAAAAAGAAAAAGCAAAATGAAAAGCATAAAGGAAATTGTTGATAATGAAAGCCCAGCAGAAACAGAGGACAGCAAGTTTAAAAGGAAATACATTATCAAAAACTCCAAGTGGGTAGACCAACTGAAAGCACTAAACAAAACCACATACAAAAAAAAGGAAGGAAGATAGAGTCTTTTGAAGAAGTAGGCAATTACAGTGCTTAAGCTGTTACTGTAATCGTATCCTTTGGTGTATCCTCTCTGTCTTTTTATATGTGTTTTTATTTTCTTTTTCTTTTTCTCCCATTTTATTATATGACGTTTATTTCTTGGAATGTTAGAGGGCTTAATTCCCCTACTAGAAGATTAGACTTGTCTAATCTTCTCTTATCAGCTAATCCTAGTATAGTTGGTCTTTTAGAACATAAATTAGATAAATCAAAAATCACTGATTTTCAATCAAAAAATTTAAATAACTGGAGTATTATTAATAATAACCAAATGGGTGGTTATGGTAGAATTATGGTCCTATGGGACCCAAAAAACTGGGACATTTATCAACATTTTTTAAATTTTCAATTTATTCATTGTAAAGGCACTAATATAGGTGGTTTTCAAATCGAAATTACTTTTGTTTATGCTTCTAATAGTGAAATTGAAAGAGATTCTCTCTGGAAAAACCTTGAATTAATTAATGCAAACATGAGAAATCAATGGGTTATCATGGGTGATTTCAACACTGTTATGCATGGTTTTGAAAAAAGAGGGGGTATTCCTATCCCCTTCAAAAAGTTGGAAAAACTCAATAATTTTTTTATTAAAACTGGTCTTTATGAACCAACTATTTTTGGTAATAAATATACTTGGAAATCTGGTATTTTAGAAATATACATTGCAAATTAGACAGAATTTTAATTAACCAAATTTTCACAAAAACTTTCAAGGATTTTAAATGTCTTACTCTTCCCCAGGCCACTAGCGACCATACTCCTATCCAAATGTATCTTGAATACAATAACAATAACATAAAAAAGAATTTTCCTTTTAGGTTTGTGAACGGCTGGGTTTACGAGAATAATTATAGAGAGACTGTTAAAGAAGGTCTTTCTTCAAAAGTAGTGGGCACTGCCCGATACAAATTTAGTAAACTGCTTCAATTATCAAAGGCAAATTAAAAATCTGGAACAAAAACAGAAACATTAAAGAAATCAAATCTCTAAGGGAAGAATGTGATTTTAGACAGAATGCTTTGGATAATGATTGCTCAGACAGTGATACTATCAACAAATTTTTCAATGCTCAATCTGATCTAGCCAAATCTCTTCATGTGCAATCTATAAATCTTAGACAGAAAGCTAAAATTGACTGGTTAAATCATGGGGATGAAGCCAGTAAATTCTTTTATGCTAAGATGTCTAATAGAAAATACAGAAATGATATTGGGAAAATCATTGATATTAATGGTAATACTATAAACAATATGTCTTATATAGAGAAAGAGGCTATCAATTATTTCAATATTCTCTTTAAATATAATTTCTCTTCTAATGATTTTCCTAATATTGAGCCCAAATTCAAACTAAATGACATTAGCAAAGAAATTCTTTTAGCCCCAGTTAGAATTGAGGATATTAAAAATATCATTTTTAACTCTAAAAATGATAAAAGCCCTGGCCCTAATGGCTTTGGAGCTAAATTTTATAAAACACACTGGGCTGAGATTAAAGACCTGTTATTTGACTTAATATCTGAATTTTTTAGGACTGGGAAACTTTTAAAAAATCTTAATCATACTTTCATTACTTTAATTCCAAAAACCCCCATCCCTAGTAGTTTAGAGGATTATAGGCCGATAGCCTGCTGCAACTTTATTTACAAGATTATTTCCAGTATTCTTAGCAACAGGATTAGAATATTTTTAAAACATATAATTTCAGAAAACCAGTGTGCATTCATTCCTGGTAGGCTCATTGTTGAAAACACTTTGTTAGCACATGAATTAATTAGGAACTTCATTCATAATAACAAAAACCATATGTGTGTTAAAATTGATTTACATAAAGCTTTTGACAAAATTAATAGACATTTTATTATTCACATGATGAAACAACTGGGATTTTGTAATGAATTCTGTGCCCTTATCTTTGAGTGTATTAATCATGTGTCTTACTCTATTTTGGTTAATGGTTCTCCTAATGGGCTTATACATAGCAACAGAGGTATTAGACAAGGAAACCCTTTGTCTCCATATCTTTTTACCATTGCTATGGAGTATTTCACAATTCTTATGGAAGCACAACTTACGAAAGGAAATATAAAATCCATTAACAGAACCAAACCATGCATTACTAATTTACTTTATGCTGATGATTTACTTATTTTTTTAAATGCGGACACACAAAGTGCAAAAACTGTTGCTAATATTTTTGCCAGATTAAAGGAGCATGCTGGTCTAAAAGTTAATGATTTCAAAAGCAAGATCTATTTTAGCAAAGGTTGTGCTAATAAATTGGACATTCTAAACATTTTAAAATTCAAAGAGAGTAATCTCCCAGTCAAGTATCTGGGGCTTCCTCTCAGTGCTAATCAAGTCAATGATCAAGACTGCACAAGATTATTGGATATAATACAGGCTAGATATGAAGGGTGGGCTAGTAAACTTCTGTCAACTGCAGGTAGAATTGAACTTACACTGTCATCACTGCAATCATTATGTATTGAATCCAAGCACACAACATTCCAGCAAAATCAATTCACAAAATTGAAAAAATTTGTGCAAACTTTATTTGGAATGGAAAGCATCATAAAATTGCTTGGGACAAAATTTGTATATCAAAGAAAGCTGGTGGCTTAGGCTTAAGGAATATCAATGATTTAAGGGAAGTATGCAACCTCAAATTATTATGGAGATTTATTAATGGCAATTCACTATGGGCAAAGTGGATGAAAGCAAAGTACCTCAAAAACAAAAACTTTTGGACAACTGGTATTGAAAATCACCATTCTTTTGTTTGGAAAAACATTCTCAAAAGCAGAGATACTGGAATTAAACTTCTGGAAAGAAAATTCAAAAATGGTGATCAAACAGATCTATGGTTTGACCCATGGATTTTTGAAAAATAGCTAATTAGTCTTGTGGGGTGGAATAACTTATATTCATTTGGTGAAGTCTCTGGAAAAGTTAATGTTATCATTCAAAATGGAAGATGGAATGCTATAGCACATCCAGCTACTTCAATTTTTAGGTCTGCCATTCAAAAAATATCTATAGATACTAATCTCCAAAATGACAAATGGGAATGGAAATTATCTTCAAAAGGTACTTTCTCTTTTAAAAAAACATTGGAGTTTATAAAAGGCTTTGAAACAGAGGTTGATTGGCACAATGTTATTTGGAATAAATCAAACTGTCCAAAAATGTCTCATTGTGCCTATTTTGCAATTATTAGTAGACTTCCCACCAGAGACAGATGTCTGAAGTGGAATAAAAAAGGAGAAACAATTTGTCTACTTTGTAAAAATAAGACAGATAGTATTGATCATCTATTTTTTGATTGCATTTATTCAAAGCATATTTGGTTCATTGTCAAAACCAATCTCAAAATTAATCAAAATCAAGCCGTTCAAAACATCAGAAAAAGCTTCAGATATATCCAAAATAACTTCAAAGAAAAATCCAAGGAATTCAAAAAAGCTTGCATCATGCTCACAACATCCATTTTTCATATCTGGAAAGAAAGGAATCAAAGGCTTCACTCTCAAAAGGAAACGGATAACATTCAATTATGGAAAAAAAATTGATTTGGACAGTCAAATCATTCTCAAAAAGCCTAGAAATCAAAGAGCTCAATCAGAAAATCCAAACTGGAAAATGGATAAACATGAAGAATATCTTGAAACTTTCTTACAGTATGGGAAAACCACTATTGATTCTCCCAGCATAGATTTGCTTCATCTCAAAGACTGCAGCTGGGCGAAAAAGCCCATGACTGACTTTGCATCCACCCGAGATCTTCTCAATATCGGAAGGGGCGGCTCTCACCAACTCTATAGGAATTTTTCCTATAATACAAAGGGAAGTTATCTTAATTTTAAATCTTATTGCACTAAAGCTATAAATAATTCGAATCTTAATAATTGTCATAATTTACCTGATAGGGGCAAGCTTTCAATATTGGAGATCAGGCAGATAGCAATCTACATATGGACAAATATTGGCATCTGTTAAACAATAATCAGATTGTAGACGACAACCATTACAGAAGTAACATCAACAATCAGATATATCACTTATCTGGTTGGGATATTGGGGATAGCAGCTCCAACAATTGCTGCATTCAAGAGGAGACGATCCCGCTCAATCTCAATAACAGATTCAACAACCAAAAAAGTCGCCTTTTCTCGACTTTGAGGATTCTCGTTTTTATCAAGACAAGCATCATAGTTATTTGAAGTACTCAGCCTACAGTCATATCGCCGACAGCAGTAGTATCTACAATGGCCAAAACACCACCTCTGTTGTTGTTCCTCCAGATCTTCAAGCTGAAGATGTTTTAAACAGCAAAGCTAGCTATCACAAAGAAGATGAAGCAAAATCTGCTCATTCGAGTCAATATCTCAAGCTCGATAATCAGCGCTGCATAGAAAAGAGGGAATGGAAGCCCCCCTGAGCTCCTTCTCTTTTTCTTTCAGCGTCCCGTATGGTCTATAGCCGATTGTTTGTTACCTCCGCCATTTTTATTTTTCCTCTCCGATTTCGTGTTTTTGGAGGCGCTGTTTCTAGGGTTAGGTTTTGATGATTTGAGATGTTTTGGGGTTGTATTCGGGTTTATTACCCGCTTCACTTATTTGGGCCGAGCCCTTTTTTATCAAGTTTCAAAAAAAAATTAACAATTTTAATATTGAATATCAAGTGATAAATAACATTTTCATCTACTACAGTCAAATTACCGAATGTTGTGCATGTTTAGTTTTTGATATGTGGTGTTTGTTGTGGGTTGGGTGCATACTCTCTCAAATTTTAAAACCGTAGTTTGGTTCTATGACTCTTACATTGTATGCTTGGTTTAAAAATGCATGTATGGTACATGTCACATTTATTATGACCTGAGTTCATAGTTAATGGTTAAGATAACGAAAAATGAAAAGAAATTGATGTTTATAATAGTTCTATGTATGTTTATATACTAGTTCTAAATGCTAACAAGTTTTTCTTTTCAACATATCAAATTATTTCAAATTAGTAATTTGATTTAATATTCAATTTAACCGAGTAAGTTTAATTTGGTTCGATATCAAGCGCTTCATTTGGTTCAACTTCATTTTAATAGCTCTTTGGTTTTATTTGATTTTTAATTTTTTATAACAATATGTAACTAATCATTTGTTCACCTCTAATAGATGCAATATTCCAACTATATAACTCAGCATCTCCATTTGAAAAACCTTTCATAGAATAACTATGGTTAAAATGTATATAAGGTTACTCTTGCATTCTTTTATGTGAAGGTGCATGATACTTATCATTAGATTCATAATGACTGTAATGGGCTATGTTATTTATTTAAGTTATGCTAAATATAATGGCTGTGTACAATCCTAGTTTCTTCTTTAAAGTAGCAATACTCTTACTTTCTTATGTAACAAAAATTTTTGTCTGGTTAAAGTCAGTTGCACATTAATATATGATATACTCAAACTGATTAGCAATGAATAGTCGAAGAAATGATCGCAGTTTGAGGGATCCTGCATGAATTCATACCCTTATAATATGTATTTCAATCAAGGTAACAAAGTCCGGCAGGCACGCCGGAGTTCGGCCATCTCAGCCTGCATCCGGCGTGGACCGGACTGGAATAATCAAAGGAAAAAACAGAAAAGAAAGAAAAAGAAAACAAACAACTGACAATTCGTTCAAAACTTTTGAAGCAAACAAAGAAAAATCAAAACTTTATAAAACCAAAGATACAAATCAAACTCATGTGAAGCAAACCAACAAAGATCAAAGCTTTAATCTAATCAATCAAAAGTTTTGTCCGCTATATACAAATTCGATCCAACAAACTCATGTGAACAAGAATAAATTTTTGCTCTATATAACCAGAGACAATTCATAAAATATATGCAATAAAATTAATCTCTTCATTCGCTTCGGTTCATCATTTTTAGTGGTCCTTGCTCGAGCTTGGCAGCACCGATTGACCCCAGCAACGTCGATCTTCCTTCGACATACAGCGGTGACCAGGTTTTTTTCCATCTTTCGTTCATTTTGATTTGCGTTTGTCGATGGCTAAGGCATAAACGAACGTGGAAAATAGGGTTGAGGTAAAATAATGGGTCGGGTTAAGAAAGTTGGGTTTATAGATAATATATTATAGTTAATAGCTAACAACAGAAGGCATGTTATTGACCTGCAATGTTTTGAATATCAAATTAAGTAACAACAGAAGGCAATGTTATTTTAACTCTCAACTGATAATGTTTTGTTTGTAATTTGCAGTACCAAAATTATGAAAAAAATTATTATGTAAAAAACTATGTTGGTTACTTTAATTTGATAATTGAACAACTATGAATGGAAGTTCTATCATGCAAATAATATATTGTTTAGTTTGCATTAAAATGTATTTGTGTTAAGTAATTAATTATTAAATTATTTTGTTTCTCATTTAGGTGGCTGATTATGACAAATCGTGATATCATTTGGAATAATTATACAGCTGTTATTGGTGAAAAAAGAAAATACAAATGTAATTATTTCACAAAATAATTTCTGGTGGTGGTATAACACGTATGAAAGAACATTTAGCATAACAAACAGGCGACGTGGCAATATGTCCGACTGTTTTCAAAGAAGTCGGAAAACTTATACGAGAACATGTGAATAAAAAGAGAAGTGGGCGAAATCAAGGGAAGCTCGAAAAACAACGTGTGCAAGAAAAGCTAATGAGCATGTCCGAAGAACAAAATAAAGATACCAATAGTGATGGAGGTGAAGATGACAGAGAGCTTCGACGAGCCTTGCGTAACGACACGGAAATTTCGGTCCCGAAAACTCCAGATATTTAGGAAAAGAAGAAAAGAGATAGAAGAAAAAGAAGAATAGAAACACCAACATCTCACATTCACAGCGGACAAAATATAATATCAAATAAAATAACAGTTTTACAAAGAAGAACTGTATCAGTACATTTACGTTTTTATACATCAGAATTAAAACATTTACACAACACTGGACAGTTTAAAACAACATGTCCTAGATATACAACTATATATCACAGCGGAAACACTCCACTGCCATCCAGCTCGCCTCTTGAGCTCTAGAACGTCCTTACCTGAAAATCTGTAATACTTGGCCTGATCCGAGCATTACGTCAAAGTAACACCCGGGTCAGGCTGAAACCCAGCGTGAGTAAATCCATATAATTTGAAATACTAAATTCAAATCATGAAAGAAAACCCAGATAACTCGTACTTCCCTACGAGTTCATTACTTGTTATTCTCAACACTTATTCCACAAATCAAATTCTAAGTATTCTTACTTAGTTCCAAAGTCCATATTATTCCATTTCAGTCTACTGATTTCTCACATCAAATCCATATAGAATCATGTAGATTACAAATCGAAGTGGTTTCGGGTATTACCGATACTCGACCCCAGTCTCTTCGAATTCAAAATTATCTTAAAACAAAGCTGTATAAGCTTTAAACAATTCCATTTATTCCCATAGTAACAGATTCACATAGCAATTCTATTTCAGATAGATAATCTATATCTAACACCCTATCATATAGCATACAATCACCCACCAAGTATAACAACAATCCAAAGCATTCAACAACATTCAGCCATTCATAAGTAAAGATTTTAATCACACTATCTTTAATTAAATTAAAATAATTCCTTCCATCACTATAAATCATGCTTGCTTAATCCTTAATTAATTACAGCAAGTTAATTAATTATTCTCTAATTATCCATCTTAATTAATCACCCTTGATTAATTATTCTTTAATTACATTAAGTAATTAACTCTTAATTAATTACACAAATTAATTATCTTCAACCATTTACAGTAATTAACCTTTAATTACTCTCATAAATTAATTATTCATCTCTTATACTAAGTAACCACTTAATTATGTAATTAATACTTAATCCACATCATAAGAGATTATTCTTAACTAATTAAACCATTAGTTTATCTTAAATTAATTCCCTAATTAATTATTCTTAATTGATTAATTAATTAATAATTTCCAAATCAATTATGATTAATTAACTTGATTAATAACATTAATCAAATAATCTTATAAATTCCATTTAATGATTAACCTTTAAATTAATTTTCCAAATTATTAAACTTTAATCATTCATAATTCTAATTAATTAAAAATGAGTTCTTCAATTAACTTTAACTTAATTACCTCATTTAACATCATTAGAAGCATTTAGAAATCAATTCTTAAAATTTAAGATATATGCTTTGTTTAAGTCAAAACCTATTAAACATTTAAATTTTAACTTTTAAATCTTGGGAAAACTTTAATTAGCTTGTTTAAATAAAATTAAACAAAACTCACCATTTTGAAAACTTAATTATTCCAACATCTCATTATAATGTGGTATCCAAATTGTTTTATATGTTTAAATATGATAAAATTCACAATTAAAAAACTTAAGTAAAGTTATTACTTTTATTTTATTAAATTAAAACTTATCACTAAATTACTTAATCCTTCTTTACATAATAAAAATCCTGGTCACCATTGTATTTTAAATTTACAATTTCATTCAAGTACTTGCAAATTTAAAATCTGGAAATCCTATCAACATAAAACCCGAGCAAAACACTGGTAAAACCCGAGCCACATCAACCAGATGCTCGAGTCACCCCTGACTTCGAGTCGAACAGCCAAAAACACGAGAACCAACCCAAGCCCCAAACTCCTCCTTCTCCACCTTCACATTCCAGATACGCTTATCATCTACGTGCACGTGCACGACTGGAAATCTCAACGCCGATCGTCTCTCTGGCCATCACCAACTCACAATCGACCATAATATTCGACACAAACAAGCCAAACTATGAAATCGAAGTCCAACAGAAATCAAGGAACTCGAACAAAACTGAACCAAATAGACGATCAGAAAAACAGCCCTCCACGATGAACCTTACCTCGATGCCCCCCACCGTCTTCATCCAAGCTTCGCCTCGAACCCCCGCATCCATCACCCCTATTGCGATCGATTCCGGAGCATCATCACCGCCGCGCCATGCACAGCCATCATCTCGACCAATATGAAACACCGAACCCTAATATGCCTCTTACTGGCCACCACGATCATCGGTAACGCCTTCCACCATTTTCCAGGGATCTATGACACTCCGACCACCCCTCGGCAAATACCCAAGCTCCAAATCGACATTGATCACCGTCGATTTCTAAAATACCCAATTATGTTCAAACTCGAATATCACCACCATTCCCAAACTAAATCTAAATCTTTATCCTAAATTCATGATTTTCTACCCTGAATCCACTCATGCAATCAAATCATTAAATTGTTTCCATATTTTTCTTTGACCAATTACTGATCATCATAGTATTTTCTTAATTCTGAAATATTTATTGAATTTATACCTTAAAAAACATTTTTAGAATTTTATCATGATGTTATCATCAACTTTCATTTAAAGATCCAGGCTTAAACTAATTGTATTTGGAGATTTGGATTTTTAAAGGAAATTCCAAGAACTAAAAACAACAGAGAACTCAAAATACAACATATGTACAGGCATATTCACAATTCAAATATCAATTCCAGATATATTCAAGCTAAAACATCCCTGCATTCCATAACTATTGCACATATTAGTATATATTAAAGTTTCGTCTTCAAATTTTAAACTGTTTTTAAAAGAAACATGTTTACTCACCTTTATAGCTTGAACAGGAAACAGAGGGAAAGAACCTTGATTTAGAAAATGTGATTTGATTTTTAAAAAACTTGAATGCTGATTCTATTAAAACATGAATACTTTGATATTGGATCTTGTAGAGATGATTCCTGCTCTGATTTTGAAACAAAGATGAGGTCTGCTTTGATTCCAGGTTGAAGATTTGAATTTGTTTAGGTTTGTAAAAACTTTTCTCAAATTTTTGAAATGTAAAAGTGGAACTTGGTCTTTTTTTTCTAATACATGATACCCATATTTTTGCATTAAAAGAAAATGCCACTTGTAACATGTATTTTCTCTAAGCCTACACATGTTTATATGTATGTATTACAAGCTTACAAGTGTTTTGAATCTATAAATTAAATATTTCTTATTTTAACATATGTATTATACTTTATAAATTATGTATTAGGTTAATAAATGTTTATATATAATTATCTATTATATTTTTATTAAATGAGGTTCTTTAAATATACAACTATTTGTTACAAGTAATATTTTCAATATATCTATTTGAATTTCAAATCCAAATTCCAAATCACAATTTATTTATAAACCATAAATCCTATTTATATATAAATTTTTGTTCCAAATTCACATTGTATTTAAAATCAACTCATATACATATACATACATACATATATATATATATATATCTGTGTGTGTGTGTGTGTGTGTGTGTGTGTATGTATATATAAACAACACTTATTAAATTCAAAAAAATAAGTCTATTTAAAATGTATTTATACCTATATTTAAAAACATTACATTATTATTTGTTGTTTGAAAATAATAATTTTACTAACTTAAATAATTTATAATAGAGATTATCACAATTAAATTTCCTTGAAATTCTAGGATATCACGCCTTGCAAGAAAGTAAAGAAAGTTATATGAACTCAGGTGTAAGATCTAGTGGAACAGGTATACGATCTAGCAGACTAAAGCGCAATGACCGTTCTAAATCGATCCGAATAGATGACGGTTTAGCAAAATGGACAACTGGAAAGATTGATTCCTAGTACAAAAACGAGGAGGTAGAAATCAACCTTCTATTAGAACTGCAATAAAAGGCATTAAAGACGCCAAAAAATACATAGCGTGCAATATCATTTTTTTACTTTAATCATATCCCACACAAATGCTGCTAATAGTCCTTACTATGAAACTATGGTAGAGGTCATTCAAGCGACTGGTCTTGGAATTAAAGAACTCACAACACATGAATTATTAAAAACAGTCCACAGGTGCAGCGCAGTGGAAAGGAGGCTTGGGTTCTGGTAAAAAGACTCAAGTTTGATTCCTACCATATTCTTCCCTATCCTATATAAATTTATCCGGGGGTATGGAGGCTTGGATCAGCGGACGGCTTTACTGTACCCTCCTTAAGAGTTTACGGGCCTACCGGGTTCTTCTGGGTTTTCAAAAAAAAGAGTTATCAGAAACATATTTAGATTTAGAGTGCACTGAAATCAAACAACACATCGACACTCACTCCAACTTTAGAGATGAGTATGGTTGTACGTTGATGTACGACGGTTGGAGCACACAAAATAGAAGAAAAATCATAAATTTTCTTGTGTATTCTTCCCAAGGAACTATATTTCTTAAATCTGTAGATGCTACCGACAAATTTCAAAATGCTGAGTATATTTGTGGTCTAATAGATAATGTTGTTGATTTTATTTGATAAGATATAATTGTGCAAATAGTAACAGACAATGGAGTAAATTACAAAGCTGTTGGCCAACTATTGATAAAAAAAAGAAGAAAACTATATTGGACACCATGCGCAGCACATTGTATCGATTTGATTATTGAAGATATTTAAAAAGGAATCGAGGTAAAATCGATTATTTTAAATTGTCAATCAATAACAGGATTCATATACAATCATGGTTGGTTGCTTACCATAATGAGAAAAGAAACCAATAATAAAGAACTGATTCGACCAGCAGTAACCAGGTTTGCCACTCGCTTTACTGCATTGGAATTCAGATACACACATAAAGAGAATCTAAAAAGAATGATTTCTTCGAGGGAGTGGAGCGCAAAGATTCCTAAACTCGGTCATAAAGATTAAAAAAAACTACAATTCTTATCTATATTTTGATTCACGGTGATGAATTTTAGGCCAATGCTGCTGTTATTATTCTCGTATTTGGTCCACTTGTAAAAGTTTTAAGAATGGTGGACAATAATGATAAAGCAGAGATATGATATCTATATGAAGCAATGAATCGAGCGAAGGAATCAATTAAAAAATGTTGTTGTAAGACAATGTCAATAGTAGTGGAACATAATCCATAAAAGATGGAAAAGACTGCATCCACCTATTCATGTAGCAGGTAATTTTTTTTAATTATTGCACAATTATAAAAGTATATATCATGTCAATATTTCTGTAAACTATCAAATTGTTTTAGGTTATTTTCACAATACTCATATACAATACGGAGATAATGCAACAAACGATGATGATGTTTTAAATGGATGGACAAATATTTTTGAAAAAATTATACCTGATATTGCTATGCAAATTGAAATTTCAAAAGAGGTAATAAACAAATTATTAAACTCCTCACGATATTTTCTATTATGTTTAGCGCAAAGAGTAAGTTGGTTTATTAATGAATGATTCGTAGGTTGAAAAATATAGAATGAAACTTGATGTATTTGGTTCAGCAAAAGAGAAGCGTGCAGTTAAGGCGTGTCTTCCAAGTATGGTCAATAATTGGTATGGATGCTGCTCCTAATTTAACACGCATAGCTATGCGTATTCTTAACCAAATAGTTTTTCTTCAAATTGTGAAAGAAATTGGACAACATTTATGATGATTCACACGAAGTTAGGAAACAGAATAAAAATGGAGAACTTAGAAAACTTGGTATTCGTACATTATAATATGCAATTAAGAGTATGACGTGCTACACGCCAACAAATAACTGACCAACTTATTGATTTGGATTACATCTTTCTTGGGGAGGACCCACTTGCAGAGTGGACTAGAGAAGCTGAGAATCCACAACTTGATAATGCAAGCGATAATCCTTGGTCAGACAATGATAATGTAACTGTAGAAAATACTGAAAATGATAGTTCACCAAATGATGATTCAGGTAATGCTGATGGTGACGGTATTGGTTCTAGTGGTTATGGCGTTGGTTCCACTTTTGATGATTCTCAAAAATATCCAAAATTATGAAACAGATGACTATAGTCGACGAAGGGATAGAAATTTAAACATTGGACATGGAGATCAAGGGGATTATGATGGAAAATATACTTCCAACAATGTCCCCAGTTTTAGGTATTCTATGTCTGACAATACCGGAGGTTCTTCGTACTGTGGATTAAATTAACTGTATGCTGCTGAGCCATCAGTAGCCAAGATGAATCATCACCCTTTGATAATATGATGACGACATTTTTAAGTTCGGATCGGATACAACAGTATGTTTTTCCAGCATTTTATAATCCGACACAAGATGAAGAGTGCGATGGACAAATTTTATATGATGCTCAGAAAAATAGCTTTTGTAATTAAATTTTTATGTTTTGTAACTTCTATGTCACTTGAATAATTTAGTGTAATTGACTATCAGTATTGCATATTTATTTGCGTATTTATGAAAAAATGTACCGTATTTCACAAACCGGATTTAAAACGAAATTTCCGAAAATCCCAAAACAGGACCGAAATTTTGAGTTTTTCTGATGACCGGAACGGAAACCGAAACTTTGAACCTTGATTTCAACGTGTTACCAGTATTACAAATAATCAAATTTAGCAGGGGTCAAGTGATAAAACCAAAACAGTTTTGCAACCTGATCCATTTATTATGAAATGATATGTTTTGATCAGGTGGGGAATCATTAGCAGTAAAAACCCAACCCACAACGTTGCTTCTCGAAGCAGCACCTCCAACTAAAGTCAAATTATCAAACTCAAACTCATCAACGACGCGGTCGAAATCAACCACGGCTTGAACCGGG
Source organism: Allium cepa (assembly GCA_030765085.1). Taxonomy (NCBI): domain Eukaryota; kingdom Viridiplantae; phylum Streptophyta; class Magnoliopsida; order Asparagales; family Amaryllidaceae; genus Allium; species Allium cepa. The sequence continues at coordinate 19,757,917 of CM060941.1, forward strand.
AAACCCCTAAATTGAATCGTTCGTATTTGTTATCCCCAGGCATTTCACTAAACAATTGATATGCATCAACCTGGAATGTGATTTCAACAAACACTTAGGGATAAAAAGCTACCCACTATATCTAGTTTGACTACAATGGTAAAGGAAGCTCCTGATGGCTTAGAGATGGTGCAGATACAAGAAAATGTGGACAGAAGTTTATAATGACCCTCGGAAAGCAACATGGAAGAGTGTGCACATGCACAATATATCTGTATGAAACTGGAATTTTTCAAACATGAATTATGGTGCTAATGTATTGTGATGAGTTGTCAATGCCTGGGTCAGTTGAATGAGTCCTTGTTAACTAGTATATATACAAGAGGAAGAGTATGTAAAATTGGATGAAAAATGAATAAAAAGTAATATCAGTTTTCTCTTCTGTGCATCTCCCTATTACGTGCAATTCTCATTTCTATGTGTTGATATTATCTTACTTCATCCTTTTCCTGTATTATCTATTATTTGCTCCTTCACCATCTGCTTCAGCTGCAACATCACCCTTTTCCTCTGCCATCCCTTCTTCCCTGACTTTTTCCTGTAACTCACCTTCCAGCCAGGCTGCCATTATATGTCAGTGCTATGGCCAACATCAAAGCTCAAGTTTCCAAAAACAAAGATCCTCATAATATGGTATCAAAGCCTCTTGGTGAGAAAGATTCGAACCCTCACCATGAAGACCAATCAACAGCAGGCAACAATGAAGAATCTGGAGATACCACATTATTAATAGGTTCAGTCACTGTTGATGAATTATCATAGCAGAATAGATGGCACAATCAAGATCTCATCAACGATAGGAATGCATTGTCTTTAAGGAAATTGGAAAGAGTTAATCAATAATTATCATCTACCATCACAAATCTGTTGAAAAACAGCCAAGAAGTCAACATCAAATTAGAAAAGATGCAAGAAATGATGAATAAGTTTTTTTTGAATTAAAAGATATCAAGAATCAACAAACTCCAGAAAACAAACCTGACATCAATATATCAAATTCTCTTCCTCATACATAAAACCACATATCTCACATTTATGTCCCCCCAAATCAGAGAGCTCCCACCTACCCAGACCAGATCCAATTAATTTTGACCAACCACCCTCAAGAAACTCTTATCATCTCTCCAAAGATTCTATAAAATTCAATAGTAAAATAGAATTTCCTATATTCACAGGTGAAGACAGAGTTATTGAGTGGTCAAGGCAAGCTGAGCAATTTTTTGTGTACAACAATACTGATATGCATGAGTGTGTATAATCAATAAAGCTTTGGAAACTTACCTTAGGTGTTTTGTTTGCCATCAACCTAACGAATCAAGCAACTGGCTCACACTTGCTGAATACAGGTTCAATGCAACATGGAAAGAAGCCACTCAACTGACACCATATGAAGTACTTTATGGCAAACAACCTCCAACACTCTTATCCTATGTACCAAACACTGCAAAAGTCCAACAAGTAGAGCACTATTTATTTTCTAGAGATATCACATTACAATTTTTGAAAGATAGTCTACAACTTGCTCAAAAAAGAATAAAGAAATTCGCAGACAAAAAAAGAACAGAGAGATGTCATTCTATTGGTGATTGGGTTTATTTAAAGCTACAGCCCGACAGGCAATTATCAGTAAGTACAACGAAGACAACAAAACTTTCACTAAAATACTACGGACCTTTCAGAATTATTCAGAAAATTGGTATAGTGGCTTACAAATTAGAATCATCCGACTCAGCTCAAATTCATCCAGCCTTCCACATCTCATAACTGAAGAAAAAACTTGGTTCTACCATTATCTTGTAGCATGATTTGCCTTCCTACATGGAACAATTAGTTGATGAACCTGAGTCAATTATTGATCAAAGGCTAATACCAAGAAATAATAAGCCAGTTGCTCAAGCATTAATAAAATGGAAGAATAAACCAGATTCAGAAGCCATATGGGAAGATTATTGGAGCTTATTCAAAAATTTCTTGTATTATACCTTGAGACAAGGTCTCTTTTTAAAGGGAGGAGAGTTGTTATTCCCAGGAAGTTCACCAAACAACTTATGTGCACCAACCTGGAATATCATTTCAACAAACACTTGGGAATAAAAAGCCACCCACGGTATCTAATTCGACTGCAATGGTAAAGGATGCTCCTGATGGATTAGAGTTGATGTAGATACAAGACAATATGGACATAAGTTCATGATGACCCTTGAAAAGCAATTGGAAGAGTGTGCACGTTGTGCACGTGCACAACACATCTGTGTGAAACTGCAGTTTTTCAAATATGAATTATGGTGCTAATGTATTGTGATGAGTTATCAATGACTGGGTCAGTTGAACGAGTCCTTATTAACTAGTATATATACGAAAGGAAGAGTATGTAAAAATGGATGAAAAATGTATAAAAAGTAATATTAGTTTTCTCTTCTATGCATCTTCCTATTCTGTGGAATTCTCATTTCTGTGTGTTTCTTCATATTATTCTTGCATCATCCTTTTCCTGTATCATCTGTTATTTGCTCCTTCACCATCTTCTTCAATTGCAACATCACCCATTTCATCTGTCATCCCTTCTTTCCTGACTTTTCCTGTAACTCACCTTCCAACCAGGCTGCCATTATATGTCAGTGCCATGGCCAACACTAGAGCTCAAGTCGCCGAAACAAAGATCCTCATAGTTTTATGGAGAAGATCCATAAATCGGGATCATGAGGTTTTATCGACTGTACGAACCGTTGAAAGCTGATGATAACTGATGGGTTGGTGCGATTATTGCTGGAAACACGACGTTGTTTTTGGTGTTTTGGTCAGTTTTGGTTTCTATGAATGGATCTTCATCCACCATTAATATAATATAATATAATATAATATAATATAGTATAATATAATATAATTGAATCCTCTTGGACATTATAATAACATCAGCACAGCTTCTCTGCTAGTTTTACTCGTTCCCTAGTAAATCATCATGTATTACTCTTTGGAGATTCGAAATGAGTATTTCTCGTTGATTTAGACATGTCCATTCCAACAAAGAGTTTTTCAATGCACACGAATAACACCTTATCAACTGATATTCAAAATTCGTCCGCAATCATATCCGAAAAGTGGATAAATATCTGATATCCAAAAGCACAGGTACGTGCGTATATGAAGACATTTGCATTTGAAGATTATTTATATGGCTTTTGTCAAGATTATAACTAATATTTTGTGTGTTTTAGCACAACTATAGACATGATTTTAATTTTTTTCAAGTTAATAGTTTGTATTACATAAATTTAATACGTATTAGTTAAGATCAAAGCTATCAATAATTAGAAGAGATCCAAAACGGTGACCGAGACTAGAAGTTTTCATGAACTTGCTGGCTTTTACCCGATATTTATTAAGGATTTCTTGCAGATAGCAGCACCTTTGACTAAGCTAACCGGGAAGGAGGTAAATGTCGTGATTTTCGGCACTCCCTCGCATCTTCCGCCATGCGCGCACTTCATTTAGTGTAGAAAAAGAAAGACCACTAAACGAAGCTCTTTTGGTGCCAGCATCTTGATTGGATATCTCTACATGAGTATATATATTTTCATGGCAACATTTATTTATAACAAAAGGAATCTTTTATTGTTACATGCTACTAATCCCATATGTACGTTGATTTCTTTTAGAATATCTTACGATGAATGACTAATCATAATCCAATCTGTGCACTCACTCTAATACAATGCAATCCACACCTAACAGATCTCCATCTTGGTGAGCATTTTCTCAATTCAACTTGAAGTTATGCAGAGTCCTCAAACACTTGGATAAGGTCGCTAACACCGCCAGCAATTTAGATTAGGTCGCTACCACCTCCAGCAGTTGGACCAAGCTGTTTCACAAATAGTTCTCTTTCACATGGTTGGAGCAGGCCACATTCTAACTTATAACTCCACCTTAATGAGAATACCAAGCTCAAGACACATATTGGAGCAAACTTAGGTCAACGCTGCATCATATTGGTCCCATCGAACCATCGGCTCCAATACCATGTGGTGAAATTTGTTTTAGTTTGAGCGGAAGTGAATTATTTGAACAGAATTTAGTATTGCATATTTAGATACCAATGGAACTTAAAAAATCAATTATAAGGTCTCACAGAAATAATAACAGAAATAAAGACACAGAAGATTTAACGTGGTTCGGATATGAATATCCTACATCCACGGAGACCCAACAACTTCTTTTATTTCACTAAAGAAAAGAACAAATGAGAGGGAAGAATAATGATGGATATTCTCACACATTTGCTTGCACATATGAAGATGAACTTCCCTCATTTAAATAGACTTAACGAAGGAGTTACTTAGAGATTAAGAAAATTAATTTACAGATTATGATTGAAACCTTTCCAAATATCAATGATTTGATTTCTATGTAAATGGGTAATGATAATCTTGGTTTTCCTAATTTTCCTTATTTGAATCAATCTCCATCAGCAATATTTTCTTTCTTCATATAACAAATTCTTTGACCAATTAATTAGTTGACTAATTAATTGGTTGACTAATTAATTGGTTGACTGATTAATTAGCTTCCTTCAAAATATTGTTTCATATACCAACCAAATTAATTGATTTGAATGAATCAGTGAATCAATTTCTTTCATCTTTAACAAATATTTGAATCATCCAAATTTAACACTCCACCTTGATTCAAATATAACAATCTCTCTTCATTCCCTTATCATCAAGCAATCAACATAGAAGTTGTTGGGTCTAACGCCCCACGGCGCTCAAGTAACAGGTATCGAACTAATCAAGTTTGAGCAATGCTCAAACTTGTTCTTCAGAAGCGACTTTGTCATTATATCTGAAGGATTATCCAAATTACTCACTTTCAACAATTTGATCTTGCTTCGTTCTTCCTCAAGCATAAGAAAGAAACCTCTAATATCAATGTGCTTCGTCCGTTAACTATAAGCTTGATTCTCTACAAGATGTGTCGCACTCTAACTATCTGAAAATAGCTCTACTGTCCCTGCACCATTGAAAGATCATCCAACAACTGAAATAAATATAATGCTTCCTTTGTTACTTCCACAATCGATATCAACTCTGCTTCGGTAGTTGATAAAGCTACGATAGATTGCAGCTTTGATCTCTATAAAATCGAGCCTATGCCAAGTGTAAAACATAGCCCGACACTGACATCCTAGCATCTCTATCCCCAGCATAATCAGAATCACGGTATCCTTTAAGAAAGATGTCACCATCCACTCCACCATATGACAAGCCCACCAAAGAAGTTCCTCGAAGATATTTAAGAATCTACTTCATAGCTTGCCAATGTTTTTTGCCAGGGTTAGACATATATCGACTCACAACACCCACTGCATGGGCCAAATCTGGTCTTGTGCACACCATTACATACATAAGACTACCAACAGCACTAGAATAAGGTATATCGGCCATATACCTCTTGTCCTCTTTCGATGAGGGAGATAAGTCTTTTGACAACTTAAAATGAGAGCCTAATGGTGTGTCAACCGGTTTAGCTTTCTCCATTCCAAATCGAGCGAGGACTTTCTCGATGTACTGCGCTTGAGTGAGCCTTAAATCTCTCTGCTTTCTATCCCTGCTTATCTCTATACCCAATATTCTTTGTACCTTTCCCAAATCCTTCATGTCAAACTCTCTACTGAGCTCCGCTTTCAACTCCTTAATTCTGAACATACTCCGAGATGCAATCAGTATATCATCAACATATAACAACAAATAAATCATATCACCAGCACATCTCCTGAAATAAACACACTGGTCTTTGAAACTTCTGCAGTATCCTTATGAAAGCATAAAATTATCAAACCCCTTATACCATAGTCCAGGAGACTACTTCAGTCCATATAGAGATTTGTTGAGTTTGCAAATATAGTCTAGTCTGTTACTATCAATGAACCCTTCCGGCTGCTTTAAATAAATATTCTCATCCAGATCACCATGCAAGAATGTAGTTTTGACATCTAGTTACTCGAATTCCATATCATAATGAGCAACTAATGCCAAAAGAATATGAATAGATGTATGCCTAACCACTGGAGCAAAGATATCATCATACCCTACCCCCTTCTTTTGAACATACCCTTTGAGACTAACCTTGCGTTGTATTTGAGATTACCATTTTCACCGTCTTTCACTCTATAGATCCACTTGCATCCAATAGCTCTCTTGTCGGTGAGAAGAGACACCAAATCCCAAGTACGATTTCTCTACAATGATGCAATCTCCTCCTCCATAGCAACTAACCAACTGGAACTGTTAACTGATGTGATAGCTTCTCTATAATCACAGGGCTCATCATGGATAACATTCAAAGCATATGTTGTCATATCATCGAAGTTAATATCTTTGATGCTCAATCCAACAAACTCATCAAGCCACTTAGGCTTTCTTCTTTGTTTGACAGGCCTAGGTTCTAAATAAGCTCTATCATGAGTTTGATCCTATGTATCAACATCGATATTATCCTCATCAACCACTGTGTCATCGGAAACACCATTTGAACATCTATGAAAAGAATCAACAGATGACTTGCTTTGTGTCTGGTATTCTTCACATGTCCTCTCATTGTCATCCGATGAGGAGGCTCCACCTTCAACAAAGCCTTCTCATCAAAACTCACATGTCTGTTCATAGCAATCTTTTTGCTAATAGGACACCACAACTTATATCCCTTCACTCCTCTCCTATAACCTGGAAAAATACACTTACGAGATCTACGTTCCAGCTTCCCTTTACTCTCATGCACATATGCTGGGAAACCAAACACTCTGAGAAATGAATAGCCAACAGGATCTTCTTTCCATACTTCTTCAGTGATCTTCATATCTATGGCGGTAGAAGGTGTGCCGGTTGATGAGTAAAACCGCCATAGATAAAGCTTCATCCCAAAATCCCTTCTTTAATTTAGCAATTAGTCTGAGGCATCTTGTTCTCTCCACTAATGTCCAATTCATCCTTTCTGCAACTCCATTAGACTGGGGGTCGCATGGTGTAGTGCAATGCCTCTTAATGCCTTTAGACTCACAATAATCGATGAATTCTTGTGATACAAATTCACCGCCAATATTTGAACGGAGAACTTTCAAATTCTTCCCTGACTGCTTCTCAACCATAGGTTTCACTTTCAAAACTTGGCGAAGGTTTCACTCTTTGACTGAAGAAAGTATACCCGCACTTTACGAAAGAAATCATCTATAGATGAAACGAAATATCTGGCTCCACCTAAAGACTTACAAGGGAAGGGACCCGAGACATCTGTATGAACATACACCAAGACAGCTTTTACGCTCTTCTATACCAAAAGAAATATTCGTCTGCTTTCCAAAAACACACTCTTCACAAAAACCAAGTTTTGAATGATGAACTCCATCAATCAATCCTCGTTTTCTCAACTCATCCTTGCTATGCTCATCAATGTGACCCATCCGTAAGTATCATAATCTGAAAGAATCTGGATCAACATATGTAACAGAAGCTGATTCACCAATTACAGTAGTGCCCTTTAATAGATAAAGATTCCCTGCCCTCATATCTCTCATAACAATCATGGAACCCTTCGATATCTTTATTTTATATCCTTCCACTATAATCTTCAAGCCAAGTCTACTCAATTTCCCAACGGAGATCAAGCTCCTCCTCAAATCAGGTACATGTCTAACATCGGTGATCGTACGAATAGCATCATCAAACATCCTAATCATCACGCCAACACCCACCATACGGCAAGAAGCATCATTACCCATCAGAACTTCTCCTCCATCAATTTCACGGTAAGTGGAAAAACAGTTTCTATCAGGTGTCATATGGTAGGATGCGCCAGAATCAATCAGCCATAAGTTGCTCTTCCCAAAAGAGTCAGAAGCTATAAATACATCGTTGTCGCTTTCTGTATCTGATTTCTTTGCTGTAGAGGCTGAGCCTTGCTTTGCATCTTTTCTTCTACCTTCAAGCTTGGAACATTGTGCAACGAAGTACCCTGATTTCTTACAATAATAATAAGTCAAATTCTTAGGCCCCCTAGACTGAGACCGTGAAGAATTTCATCATCCACCTTTCTTCGACCTGCTTTGCCCTCTACCTCTCTGAACATATAAGCCTTCGGTATCACTATCCAAGCTAGTGCTCGCTAATCTACCTCTTAATATTTCATTATAAAGACCAGCCTTTACATCAGACAGGCTAATTTTACTGCGGCCATAAATTATGGAATTAACAAAAACAGTATACTCCTTAGACAAGAAACATAAGAGGATCACAGCTTGAGCCTCATTGGTAATATCAACTTCTGCTACCTTCAGGTTCATAATCAAAGTCGTCAAAGCATCTACATGCTCCATGAGATCGGCTCCAGGCTTCATCTTGAACGAATAGAGTTGTTGCTGAAGAATAATCTGATTAGTGAGAGACTTTTCTTGATATGCATCCGATAATGCATTTCAAAGTTTCTTTGTCGTCTTCTTCTGAGAAAATTCTCTAAGAACTTCATATGAAAGGTTGAACTGAATTGTTGTGAGAACTTCATCTTCCAAATCAACTGCATCGATACCTTTCAATTTCTCAGGCGCAGAAACAATCTTATAAGTCTTCTTCTTCTTTAATACAGCCTCCATCTTCATCTTCCAAGTATCAAAATCTCTATTTCCATCAAAACGTGCTACTCCATAATTGACACTAGATCTATTAATAGACTTACTAGAAGTAGCCATTAATATTCAAACAGGAACAATAACACTAGCTCTGATACCAAATTGTAGTGAAATTTGTTTTAATTTTAGCGGAAGTGAATTATTTGATCAGGATGTAGTATTACTTATTTAGATACTAATGGAACTTAAAAAATCAATTATGAGGTCTTACAGAAATAATAACAAAAATAAGATACAAAGGGTTCGGATATGAATATCCTACGTCAACGGAGACCCAACAACTTCTTTTATTTCACTAAAGAAAGGAGTACAAAAGAGAGGGAAGAATAATGGTGGATACTCTCACACACTTGCTTGCACATATGAAGATGAACTTCCTTCATTTAAATAGACTTAATGAAGGAGTTACTTAGAGATTAAAAATTAATTTACAGATTATGTTTGAAATCTTTTCGAATGTCCATGATTTGATTTCTATGTAATGGATAATAATCATCTTGGTTTTCATAATTTTTCTTGCTCGAGTCAATCTCCATCGGCAATCTTTCTTTCTTCATATAACAAATTCTTTGACTAATTAATTGACTGACTAATTAATTATTTTCCTTCAAAATATTCTTCGACATACTAGCCTAATTAATTGATTGAATATCAATTAATCAATTTCTTTCCACTGTAACAGATATTTGAATCATCTAAATTTAATAGTAAAGTTTGTCTAGTTCAACAATTAGGAGGAAGCATTCCTTAGGTTAAAGAAATTATCGATGAATTCGCCAATGTTAGTTATTCCAGACGAAAACCAAGGGCTCGCGGTGTATACCGATACATGTGGGACAGGATCAGGAGCTGTGCTAATGTAGAAGGGTAAAGTGACTGCCTATGCATCACAGCATCTTAGACCATACGAAGAGAGATGTCCAACTCATGGTTTAGAGTTGGCTACGGTGATCTTTGCATTAAAGAGTTGGATGCATTATCTCTTAGGGGAGAGATTTGAGCTATATGTTCGATGATGGGAATTCTATCGAGTCAGAAATTCGTCGAACGAATTTATAATAAAAATAACCGCAAACGCACGATGTACTATTTTAGTACGTGGCGAGTACAGATTGATCACAGGGAATTTTTTTAGATTTTAAAATTTTCTGTTCAATCAAATTAGACCAAAGTGGAGAGAAGATTATTAACTGTAAATTGTAAATAAAGCGAAACTAAAACTAGAATGAAAATGAGATTAAAAACTATGAGATTAGAAAACAATTTAGATGCAAATCCGCTCACATATTTTTGTAAATCAACAGATATTTAATCTGTGACTTCTATTTTTAATATTAAGTGAAACAAATGTTGCACTTATCATAAGTATGCTTTATTTATGTTATTAAATAACATAACTTAAACCATCAAACTATAATACAACAAATAAACCACTTATCAATTCTCATGAAAATGAAGTCAAAGCAAAAGCTATTTTAAGTATAATCTATTTATTACTGTAATTAGTAATGTAGGTCATCAAATTTTGTTTTTACTTTCATTTTAAAATCAAAAATCAATTAGCAAATGATGATGTAAATTGTGTTTATGTTAAATAGGAATAGTCCGTTTGCAAATGCAATATAGACTGTCAAGCACACTTGCATAAAGTTACATCAACATCTACTTTCATAAAGCACAAATAAAAGAGACCATAAATCATAAGAAATGTGAATTTATATAATATTTGAGAGCTTCATTACTCCTAAATTGAAGGGATTTAGCTATACTCATTTGTGTTATCATATCAATACATGTAAATTTCACCATTTAAATGAAAGCAAAAGGAAGTAGAAACTAATTAAAGAAAGGAGATTAACTACTTGCATGAATAAAATTAAACTAATTGCATAAATGTAAATCTAAGCTATGAACATGAAATGAAAAAACGTGTAAACAATAAGAACAAGACAACAAAATAAGAACAAGTAGAAAAAAGAAAGAAAGAGGCTAGGAAGCCATTTTTATTTCATATAACATTGACATTACAATTTGCATCTAATTTTCTAAGTATTTCAAAGAGTAAGAAGATCCTCTACATGTACATAAGTGGACTATTTATACATGCATAAAACCCTAATTCACTTTTTAGGGTGCTTTCCAAAATTCCCTTAGGAAGTGTTGTCACCAAGTAACCATTAGCCTCTAATTAATCTATCATTAAATATGCACGAAGTTTTAACCTACATTTAGTTATCCATTGGCTTCTAATTGTAGATTTAGGTAAGTGGGTAGGTAGGGTCCTCCATGATCATGAGTTTGAATTATTTCCATCTTCCTCCCTTTGTATTCTCTTGTGCATGCATATATCTTCAATAAACCACTTGCATTTGAATCTAAATTCCTATAAAAATTATAAAAAATGCGCAAGTAAAAATTCTTAAATTTATACATGCACAATAATAAACATTTTACCGCTGTATGAGGATGAATATATGAGATTTGAAAATAACTGAGTTTTGGTTTAAACGTGTTAAATTACCTAAATATGACATTTATTTAAATAAAAATAGATAAATATGGATGTAAATATATGCATATTTACATGCACAAGTCCTTAAGAAATTTGAGTTGTCGCTTTTGGGTACTTGAGTTGTCACTTTTTTAGGCACTTGAGTTGTCGCTTTCGAGCACACAAGTCCTTAAAAAATTTCGCATACGTGGGGACTTGCCGAATGATGTCAAGAAGAAGGATGTTAACTTTCACTTATTTAAAAATTTCCAGCATTTTTTTCATTTGGTCCGAGTATTTCTTTAGTCGAAGATGATGTGGAAATGGAACACGATACTCGGTAGATGGGTCTACTCGAGTAGAAGAAGAATTTTGATCGGCATTTGATTCTACTTTTGGCTCCATGTTCTTTTCAGATTCATTTGTTGTTCTAGAAGCGTCGAGAGAGGTTTCTGCTAAATCGTTTGAAGTATCGACTTGATTATCGATTGGTCTCTCGAAACGTAGAATTGTGATAGCATTCAATTGGGTGACGTTGCTATCTTAAACAATATGGGCTAGATGCGAATTTTAATTTTGATTTCTAGGATTTTTAATGGGTTGGATTAGGAATGTGCCTTGTTCGCATTCACTTACAGACGTGGCTGATTGACTCATTTGCATTTTAAGTTTTGCAATCGATTGGTTTGTGTTTTGCATGTATGAGGTCAATAAATTTTGCAAATTGTTGTTTGATTAAAGCTTTAAGTAGTTGCTTTAGCCAACATTTCGAGAGTTTTTTCAAGTGAACTTAAACGTTTATTTTCTTGGGAAGGGTGAGCAGCATTTGTTGAAAATTTGATTGTTGCGGTTGATTATGAGATGGAGCTGCAAAGTTTGGTTGAAAATGATTGGGTTGAAAGGGAGGATTTAAAGCATTATTCGGAAATGCTTGAAAATTGGGATGAACCGTATTCATGTTGGGATTGTTTTGGTCCCAGGAAAAATTCGGAAGATTTCACCAACCAAGATTATATATTGGAGAAAATGGGTCGTTTTTGGCTTTATTAAAAGCATTGATTTGTTTGATGGAATTAGGGCATTGATTGGCTATATGATTAGGATCGTTTCATTCGTAACACATGAGTTGGGAAGCTTGATTCATTTGGTTCGATGAGAAAAATTTAACGAATTTGTTAATTATTGCATTAATTTTAGCTTCCAAAGCCAAAGAAGATCCTATCGAGTGTGTGCTCGATCGTGAGTAAATTGATTTTTCGTTCGAACGTTAACATTGGGACGATTTTTTGGCTAGGTATTCAAGAAATTGCCAAGTATCGTCGAAATGTTGGGCAAGAAAGCTGCCTTGGCACATTGATTCGAGCTTGGTTCGTGAGTTATTTTCGAGTCTATCGTATAAGATTTGGCCAAGCGTTCATTTTTCGAAGCTATGGTATGAACATTTTATCAAAATCTCTTTGAATCTTTTAAAATATTTTCCAAAGGGTTCCCCCTAAATTGATGAAAATTGACAATTTCATTTCGTATTTTACTCGATTTTTCCAAGGAGTAGAACTTTTTTAAGAATGCATTTATGAGTTCTTCTCAAGTTTTAATCGAGTTAGACGGTAAGATGTACAACCATTTTTCAACATAATCCGTAAGAGCGAATGAGATTAATCGAATTTTGATTCCATCACTGGAAAGTTGTTAGAGTTTCATGGTTGTGCAAACTTGTTTGAATTTCGTCAAGAAGATTATGGGTCATCGTGCTCGAAATTGCCAAATTTTGGAAGCATGACAATAGGGTTCGAACAGATTTCAATATAGTTACCCTTAGGGGCAGGTAAAGTGATGCAAGATGAAATGAAAACTTTATTACGAAAGGTTCTATCCATAGGAGTTCGAGGGGAGTTCTCATTCGTCATTTCAAGAAGATCGTTTGTTTGAGTTAAACGATTTGTTGTTGAGTCGTGAATCCAACGATTTGTTGTTGAGCTGTGAGCCTAAGTACTCATGCATAAGTGAAAAAACAGTTAGAATCGAGATTAGAGAATGAAACAAGATTTTGAAAATGAAGTGAAAATTAGTTTTTTTAAAGGAAGAACATTTTTTACCAAGTGAAATTTGTTTTTGAAAAGAGAAGTTTGATATTTTTTTTCTTTGTTTTGTTTTCTGTTTTTATTTGCTTTTCAAAAAAAAATTCTATGTTTTTGTTTTTGAATTTTCAAATATTTACCAAAAGAAATTTTATTTTGTTTTTTAGAAAATGGGAATTCGATTTTTTTTTGAATTTTAAAATTATTTTGGGATTATTTTTTTGATTGAAAATTTTCAAAGGAAAGGAAAATGATTTTTTGTTTTGGACTAAAAACTAAGTTAAGTAAAATTTACATTTTTTTTATTTTTTCTATAAAAAATATGCATGAACCAATGCAAGTAAATGAATGTAAAGGACTTAATTACATTTTTCTGTCCTTAATAGGTCCTAACCCAAAATCGTATAACCACTCTTGTCTTAAATCAATAAAAATATTTCTTAGCCAGGTAATGGACGAGGGTTATCTATGCACCACGAATTACCGTAGCAATTCAACTGAATGTTTAAATACCTTTAGAGGAACAACCACTATAATATTTATGAATCACCGTAATACTTATAAATAGTTATTACTCTGTCGTAGCCTAAACATTAAGAAATAAACTTGTTCAAAGAAGAAAATTGTCAAGATACAATTAAGCACAAGGTGAGCTCGCGACTCTCTTAAGTCGAATATATAACCTTTATTATTAGTCAAATTCTACGATGAAATGAAATTTGTGGGCTAAAAAAATGCGATGAGATCCCTCACCATATGTGAATTAGGGCGCTGCCCTTAGAAAATAAAACAAGATGTGATGAATGCAAAAATTGAATGCGAGTTTACAATTTAACTAAAATGAAGTTTGTTTTTGTTTTTGAATTTTGGTTTTTTTATATGAATGCAAATGCAAGCAACCAACAATGCAATTAAAATAAAACTGAAGATAAGACCACAATACTAGAGCCTGCAAAATTATTAGCAATTTTTTTAAGCGGCGATTTTTTAACAAGCAAAGCAATTCCTCTTGATTTTCTGCTGTAGCAACCTGAAACGAAAAACAAGATATACATACAATTGTTTTTTTTTTTTGTATGTCTTTTTAAAAAACTAAAACAAAAGAAAGCAGAAACAAGTGAAATCAATATGAAACAAAACTAAACAAATGAAAGAGGCAAACTTTTTTTCTAGAACAAAAGGAAATTAAAAGAAATGAAAAGAACAAATGGAAACTAAAAAAGGAAAACGAAAACCCAGCCCAAACGAATTTTCCCAGCCCACTTGAACAAAAAAAGAAGTTTCTTCACCGCAGAATTTCACAATTTTTAGAAACCCAACTCTATTTCTCTCATGAGTTTTCAAATTCCCCAAATCAAAAAAAGAAAAAGAAAAATTACAAGGAAATTCGCGTCTAATCAATCGAAATTCTGAAACACTATTGAAACTAGAAGGATTCGGTCGTGGATGAGGATTGTTATGGAGGAGGAGAGGTCGATTTGAGGTGGTTGAGGATTGGATTCAATGGCTATCGGTGTTTTGGGCCGTTTGCAGTTTCGTAGGGGATCACGATTGGCGGTCTGTAGTTTGTCGATGGTATATCAAAAACTGATCCTTCTTCTTCTTTTTTTTGGTTTGAATGGATGGCGTGTGGCAACTAATGTAAGTTCAGCGTGGTCTGGTGGTTGAACTGTGCTGGCAGTGAGAAATCTGTTGTATTGGCGAATGAGGCAGAGGAGTTTTGGTACAAGGACTGGTGAGGACCGTGGATGTTGAGTGAAATGTAGGCAGTGCGTTTTGATGGAAGTTGCTGTTGTGAGAGGTTGTTATTGGTTTTGATCAGAGGAGCTTGTGAAGAGGAGCAGATTTTTTTGAGTAGTACCCAATTGCAACTGAGGAGGAGCAAATTTCAGGGTGAAGTAACTGATTGCAACTGACAGTGTATTGAGACAGTGTTGTATTTTGATGTGAATTCGAGGGGTTTGGGGGTTGCAGGGTGCTTGTAGTTGACTGAGCAGGTTTCAAGGAAGTGACATGTATGGTTGTAAATGGAGAAGGTTGAGATGAATGGTCAATGGAAGAGGGGTGCAGATAGGAGAAGATGATCATTGTTCAGTAGGAAGTGTTGTATATATGACAGTTTTTTTTTGTTGATCAATGTTGAAAGGCAGTAGAAATGAGTGTTTGTTAATCTGGTATTGAAGGCAATGGTTGTTTGTTAATCAATTGTAGGATCAGCAATCTAGTATTGAAGGCAGTTGAAAGGCAGGGTTATGGTGAAGTTGTGGTGATCGAAAATGTGCACTAATTTGTGCTTTCAAGTTGAAGAAATATGCCAACTGATTTCAGTGGTGATGTCAGATCGAAACGAGTTTGTGGTGGATGAGTAATGTGCACAGATTCAGTTCTAATATCTGACAGCAAGATTTGAAATAGAGGGGTAGTTAATGGCAGTGGAGACTGAAAGATTTCAGTTGTTTTGCCTTTATAATTGTGGTGATGAAAGATGGGAGTTTGTATTGAAGTTGCAGTGTTATGGCCGAGGGGTCTTTGATGTATGTTAGTTTGGATGGGCTGTTTCGTAGTGTTTCTGGCGGTCAAGGAAGGTTTTTTGATTGTGATGGATAGTGCAGATTTGTGTGGGGGGAACAGTTGTAAGGGTTATGACTGTGGCACAGTTTAATGGGTTGATGGTTGAAGCTTGTTTGGCAGTTTTTGTCAAAATGTTGTAAACACAAATTAAAATGAAATGTTGTAAAAAATGATATGTGTAAAGACAGAATGAAAAATGATATGGAACAAGATAATTTTTTTCCTTTTGAAATTGTGTGTGCTCTTTTTATTTAAGTAATGATAATGCAAATGGAAAAGGAAAATAGAAAACAAACACACAAACAAATGCACATAAAAATCAAACACATTATTTTTTCTTTTTTTTAAATACACACAAAATAAACACACAATAAAATCAAACAAAAATAATTTGAAAAACAGAAAATCAAAATCAAAGCAACTCCCCAGCAACGGCGTCAAAAACTTGTTCGACGACGGGAATTCTATCGAGTTAGAATTCAAACGAACGAATTTATGATAAAAATAACCGCAGATGCATGACGTACAATTTTAGTACGTGGCGAGTACGGATCGATTCGGAGAAAAAAAATTTAGATTTTAAAATTTTCTATTCAATCAAATTAGACCAAAGTGGAAAGAAGATTGTTAACTACAAATTGTAAACAAAATGAAGCTAAAACTAATAAGATTAAAAACTGTGAGATTAGAAAATAATTTAGAGGAAAATACACTCTCATATTTTTGTAAATCAACAAACAAATAATCTATGATCTCTATTTTTGATGTTAAGTGAAATAATTGTTGCATTTATCGTAAGTATGGTTTATTTATGTTGTTAACCAAAATAACTTAAACCATCAAACTATAATACAACAAATAAACCACTTATTAATTCTCATAAATATGAAGTCAAAGAAAAAGCTATGTTAACTATGGTCTATTTACTATTGTAATTAGTAATATAGATCATCAAATTTTGTTTCTACTTTCATTTCAAAATCAAATATCAATTAGCAAATAATGATGTGGTATTTTTGTTGAATAAGAATAGCTCATTTGCAAATACATCATAGACTATCAAACTCACTTCTATAAACTTACATCAACATCTACTTTCATGAAGCACAAATAAAGGAGACCATAAATTATAAGAAATGTTGAATTTATATAATATTTGAGAGCTTCATTACCCCTAAATTAAAGGGGTTTAGCTACTCATTTGCGTTAGCATATCAACATATGTAAATATCAACATTTAAATAAAAGCAAAAGGAATTAGAAACTAATTAAAAGAAAGGAGATTAACTACTTGCATGAATTAAATTAAACTAAATGTAGAAATGTAAACCTAAGCTATGAACATGAAATGAAAGAACATGTAGATAAAAATGAATAAGATGATAAAATAAGAACAAGTAGAAAGAAGTGAGAAATAGGCTAGGAAACCAATTTTATTTCATGCAACTTTGACATTACAATTTGCATCTAATTTCCTAAGTATTTCAAAGAGTAAGAAGATCTTCTACATGTACATAAGTGAGTTATTTATACATACAGAAAACCCTAATTCACTTTTTAGGGTGCTTTCCAAAACGCCCTTTAATAAGTGTAGCCACCAAGTAACCATTAGCATTTAATTAATCCATCATCAAATATGCATGAAGCTTTAACCTCCACTTAGTCGTCCATTAGCTTCTAATTGTAGATTTAGGTAAATGAGTACGTATGTGGGGTCCTCCATGATCGCGAGTTTGAATTGTTTTCATCTTTCTTACTTTGTATTCTCTCGTGCATGCATATATATTCATGAAACCACTTGCATTTGAATTCAAATTCCTACAAAAATCATAAAAATGTGCAAGTAAAAATTCTCAAATTAACATATGCACAAAATTGATCATTTTGCCCCTGTGTGAAGACCAATATATGATGATTTGAAAATAAATGAATTTGGTTTAAACATGTTAAAATACTCAAATATGACATTTATTTAAACAAAAATAAATTAATATGGATATAAAGATATGCACATTTACGTGCATATCACTATACATGAATCATAAGTCTTTAAGGAACTTATTCTTTTAGAAAGAGTTGAATATGAGACAGAAGAGATGGATGAAGTTTTTGGCTTCTTATGATTTTGGTATAGAGTATACACTAGGAAAAGACAGTAAAGTAGCGGATGCTCTTAGGAGAAGACATCATAATGTGGTATTAGCTATGTTGGTAGAGTATAAGGATTTAGAAGCTTTGACTACCAGTAATATGCAGTTAAGATGGACTGCTAGTTCTAGTTAGAGTATTGTCATATTATCCTATTTAAAAGTTCGATCAATGTTGATCAGGAGGATAGCTTCAAAGAAGAAATAGGATCCAGTATTAGCCGAAAAAATTAGAAGGCTTAAGGTTGAAAATGAGATCGAATGTTTGAAAGATTTTCTTGACCAGAGAGGATGGTTGAGAAAGAATGGATGGTTGTGTGTTCCAAAAGTTGAGGACTTGAGGAAAGAAGTTCTTGGAGAATGTCATCGATCTAAGTTTATGATTTATCTTGTAGGGACCAAGATGTATCACGATATAAAGTGGAACTATTATTGAAAAGACATGAAGAGGCATGTTAGTTTCTGGGTTATGTTAGTCCGTGAGATGATGGTTTTGATTACAACAACCTTAGAAAAGGATTATAAAATATAAATACTAACATTATGGTTTAGAAATATATGTATATGCAGGATTTTACCATGCAGGTACCAAGAATGAAGACTGTACATTATAGAGATTCAAGATATCAATAATGAAGACCTATGAGTATTAAAAGTATCAAGAATATCAAGATTATCAAGAGTTCAAGATTTCAAGAATAAGTAATTTCAATTAGGAATTTTTGTTAAAACTCCTAGAAAAGCACTGCCATCTTAAAATCCAATTTATTCGTGGAATGGAATCCACTTCGAGCCCATTAAAGGGATGGAACCCTGAGTAGGATGGAACCTACGAAAAATCTAGTGGAACATTGTTTTGTATCCGCTAATTTTTATTCAAAATGATTTTACAAAATTTTATCTTGTTTTCAAAATGTTTTCAAAACCTTCCTTTTAAAAGAATCAAAAATATCCATCCTGATTTCATATACTTTTAGCCTCAAAATAATCTTTAATTTCAAAATCAAATTATTCTTAGTTTTACAACTATCGTTAATAATAATATATTTAACTTTTAATATTTATACTTAGATTTAAATATAAAATTATATATATTATTCTCTATATTTACTTATGTATTTTAACTATAGTCAAGTATATTTATAAAGTTTAAAATAGTTTTTAATATAAGATAAAAGTTATTTTCAAAAAGAAAAATAAACCACCAAAAATTCCTTTGGGATGTCGACATGCTCAATACACCTATGTCGACAAAGTGTCAGTTAATTTCAAAATTTAAATTTTAAAAGAAGTGTATATTCTTCATATCTCTTCACGAATGGACATGACTGTTGTTCTTCTATAAATAGGGGCTGTTTTCAATGAATTATTAATCATATTTTCTGGTTTTCATTTCTCTTCTTCTTCCACATTTCTTTATATATATTTCTACCATTTGCCGAAATCAACATTGAATCTAACTAGATTATCTCTGGTTTGATTCTCTATCACTATCTCAACAAGATCCTCAGTGCTATTCAGAGTTATAGGCTTCTTTGTAATCAATTAAACGAGAAAAGATGTGATCGTAGCCTTGAAAATCAATCAAGCGACAAAAGGTGTGATCGTAGCCTTGGAAATCAATTGGGTGAACTTGTTGCCTGGGTAATCAAGTATCTCTACCAAGAGGATTGTGAATCTGGAGGGTGTACCTTGTGGCATTGGAATCGAGGGTGTAATTGTACAATTGCTTTTGAAAGGAAATCCGTACTTGTGTGCGGGACTAGATGTATGGTAACTCCGAACCAGTATAAAATCCGGTGTGTTCTTTCCTTTACTGCTTTTACTTTATTTCTGCATCTGTGTTTGATTCTTTGATCATATCCGTGTCTGAATATTGCATTCATTTGTGTTCAAATTAACAAAAACTCAAAAAAAATTAATAATTCTTTAAAACATTATTCACCCCCCCCCCCTCTATTGTTTATCCTAGCCTTAAGATCCGTAATCCGCATTTCTCACAGGTTATGCAGTGTCCAAATTGTCAACAAGTGAAAACTGAACATCAAAAACCAAGTGGATTACGTCAGCCTTTAAAGATTCTAGTTTGGAAGTGGGACTGTATATCCATGGATTTCGTAGATAGGTTGCCAAGGTCAAATTGGGGTAATGAAAGTATATGAGTCATGGTGGACAGGTTGACCAAGAATGCCCATTTCACTCTAGTCAAGTCAACAAGAACGACATCTGTTTTGGCGAAGTTATTCATGAAGAACATAATTAGACATCATGGAATTCCTAAAGGCATAGTCAGCGACAGAGATGCATTATTCACTAGCGAATTTTGAAGAATTCTACATGAGGTGTTAGGTACCAAGCTCAAAATGAGTACATCATATCACCCATAGACAGATGGGCAGACAGAGAGAGTCAATATGGTATCGAGGATTTACTGAGAGCTTATGCATTGTACTTTAGTGGATCTTGGCAAGGTCGCCTATATTTTGTTGAGTGTTCCTATAATAATAGTTATCATACTAGTATAGGAATGACGCCTTTTGAAGCCTTGTATGGAAGGTCATGCAAAGATAGTGAGCCTTAATCTTACATCAGCATAAAACAAAACACGTGAGGTTAGGTAATATAACATGTATTCTAGAATGGTCCTTAAAAACCCAAAAGTATCAAATATCTACTTGCCTTGTCCATTATAGCAAACCGTATGCACCATATTATGTATGATAAATTCATACTTGGACAGTTTTACTAGCCACTGAGTGAAAGCAAGACAATTCTAGAGAATTGTGCTCATCCCTCCCTACTAGACAAACGTGCAATATTTTTGTCAAGGTAAAAACATGTGATTACATACACAAACGAACAAAACTCTAAGTTACAATGTATCTTGAATCCCTCCTAGACATTTACTAATATAACATTTTCACGTTATTACTCATATTACAAGTTTATTAATAACATCAGCGCAGTTTCTTGCTAGTTTTACAAGTTTCCTATCAACTCATTATATATTACTCTTCGGAAATGACTAATAACCCACTCGAAATGAGTCTTTCTCACTGATTTAGACGTATCCATGCAAAGAGAGAGTTTTCACCACACACGAATAACATCGTAATTAGGCTTATCAATGGATAACCGAAATATTCAGAATATGTCCACCGTATCCAAAAAAGTGAGCAGATATTTGATATTCAAAACCACAGATATAGATGCGGATATGAAGGTCTGCATTTAAAAAGATTATTCATCTTATTTTTTTTAAGATTAGAGTTAATATATTGTGTATTCTAGTACAATGATTGACACATGTGTTTATTTTCATCAAGTTAATAATCTGTACCATATGAATTTAATGCATATTAATTTCTTAACGCAATTTATTTTCATCATATTTGTTTTATTTTTCATGCTTTTGTAACCAATGGAATTGAAATGGACCAAAAAAATTTACTTATATTTCTCGATCATTACTAGATAGGATAATTATTCGATATCTGTCTACATCTATGGATTTAAATATCCGATATCCCAAAATGATTTCGAATGCGAATGTGGATATGACATTATCTATATCCGAAAGTATCTGTTTACATTTCTAATCGTAATGTCTAATAGTGATCATACCAATCAATCCATCACAACGCACAATAAAAACATAAACTAAATGCCTTACCAAAAAATGAAACCCAAGTAAACAACAAAGTTTTTATGGTTCTATTGACAATCGTATGTTATATAAAACGATTAAAACAAATGCTACATAAAAAAGGAAGAAATGTTAAATAAAAGATGAAATGCTAATAACATTTAATGATCGAATGCTAATAACATTTAATGATCGAATAATATATTCAATTAAATAATAAAGTCATACCACTTGAACCAACAAAAAAATGCAAAAATATGAAGTAAAATTGCATGAAGTGCAGGATGCTATTAAAATTAGCATTACATGATTTTGATAAAAAAATAAATAAATAAAATAAATAAATAAAAAGAAACTAGTATGGCATGTCAAATTAAAAAAATTAAACTACAGCTTCAAATAATACAATAAGCATGTAAAAAAGCATCTAAATGGTCATAAAATGAAGCATTAAGTCAAAGTAAAATACATTAGGATACATGCAATGAGGCTTGAAAATCTACTATTAGGTAACATCATAATATGGTCTACTATATACGATTTTGCAGATCACATAGTGCCATTACTGCAAGGTAGCTTTATAACATAAAATGCAATATTCTATTTTCTATATTCACGTAATGTTATAACGTGTAATACCAAAGCATGAATGATACTACATGGTGACGTTATAACATAAAATTCTATATTTGTCAATTCAAATTATATATTATAAGTAGCATTAAAGCATGAAATGCTACAATTGACTAGATATATAATCAACCTCGAAATGGTAATTATTGCTGATTTTTAACAAAGGTTATTCACTAAAAACATTGTTGAAGATGTAAAATGAGTAAAATATTGTGTAAACAAAGTAAATAACACAAAATATAGAGTGGTTCAATTTGAAAGAAATCCACATCAATTTGGATTTGTATTTAATTTTTTTATTTTTTTGTTCCAGGAGAAATTTACTGCTTATTACAAGAGCATAAAACTAAAAAGATTATATGTCTTGAATGTAGAAAATTTTATCCTTGTAAAAATGTAAGAGATGCCCCATTTATAGTAAATAGTTGTGGATCTCAAATTCTGAAAGGTTAGAATTTATGCATTGAATGTTAAGTTTCACTAGAGCCATCTATTGTGATTTGTGTCCAGATATGACCAGCTCCTCCACGTTGATAGAACAATCCAAATGCATGATAGCCAGCGAACCATATTGTTGTGTGCTTGTCGTAAAGGAGTAGTATAGCACATGTAGTAGTTGTCATATGGTGACGCTTTGATAATATGGGTAGTAAAGTATAAAGAGTGGTTATGACACTGTGGTGTTTTTGTCAAATGAACAGAGCAGTTATGGTGCTTTATTTAGAAGAACGGTGTAGTCATCTCCTCTTTTGTAGAAGTGATCATGAGCTTTTGTTAGAAATTCGCCTATTCAAAATGAAGTAGGTAGGGAAGTTGATCGGTGAGGAGTCTTGACGTATAAGAATAGGTATGGGCAAGACCAATAGGAAAATAGAAAGATTTGGGAGGTGGCATTTCATGGTCTAACTCGGATGACAGGGGACTTGACAAGGCGATGAATAGAGAGGAGTCTGAAAACATTGTTTAATAGAGTTTGCAGGACATTTGAGAAGGTACTCATAGGGTTTTAGACAGGGATCATGGTATTGGGGTTCTCGCATTGTGTACGGGTAATGGACGCACATTGGAAAGAAGAATAGTTCCACATCATGAAAAATAATGGAAGTGGAGTGACATATATACGAACGTAGTCGCATGTAAAAACAAGAGATTCCTTTTGTTCTTTTGTTAGAAGGTATCGATCAAACTCAATATTACCCCGTTGAGGGATGTGTAGACGGATCTTAGAAATTCAACATGGTATCTTTACCGATGGTAAAGCCTGCGACAATGGACAATGTGTAAGAGATCTGTAAATCGTGGTAGCTAGCAGTGTAGGCTTAAGTGGTCAAATTTAAGGTGGAACTAGATCATGGTACGTAGTATCTGGTAGAATGACACATGAACAAAGTCTCGCTTGGTGCAGGAATCGTGTTGGCATAGTGGAAGACACATGGATGGATGTGAGTAAAGGTGGAGATTTATTAGGGTTCGCATTGTATGTGTTGATGGGTGCACATTGGAAAAAGAATAGTCTCACATCGTGAAAAATAATGAAAGTTGATTGGTGTATATATATGTGTTTGATTGCATATAATAGCAAGGAATTCCTCGTGTTAAAAGGTGTTGACCAAATTATGTGTTGCCCCAATGTTTGGGATGTGCGGACGGATTCATAAATTTTAACATAGTATCAGAACCGATGGCAACGCCTGAGACAATGGAAAATCTCAAGAGATCTGTAAATCAGGGTGGCTAGCTGCGCAGGATTAAATAGTCGGACTTAAGGTGGAGCTAGATCATGGTACATAGGATCTGGTAGCACGTGAACAAAATCTCTATATAGTGCATACATCATGTTGGCGTAGCGGAAGTCACACGGATGGATACGAGCCAAGATGGAGATTTGTTAGGGTGTCTCACACTATATGGGTAATGATCACATATTGAAAAGAATAATAGTCTCACGTTGTGAAAAATAATAAAAATGGAATGGTGTATATATGAGTTTGGTCGCATGTAACAACAAGGGATTCCTACTGTTAAAAGGTTTGACCAAATTCTATGTTGCCCCCATGGTTGGATGTGTGGGCAGATTCAGAAATTTCAACACATAGGACGAAGAGACCTTTAGACAAGGCTTACCGTGCAGTCAAGAAATTAAGCTGCAGGAGATTCTGATTGACTCTTACTAGGTGGGCCTATACTATTGGGCTTTGAACGTTGATGGATCTGATTATGCTTTTGCGAGAAAAATGAGAGACGACTATTATAATATAGTATTAAGTAGGGAAATGTTGAAATGCTGTCTAAAAGAGCATTAAAATAATGTTTTTTCTTCGAATGCTACCTATAGTTAACATTACAAAATTATACGAATACTTTTGTAGAAAGTTCAAGATATTATTCATCAAATCCCCATGCTAATCAATCACATTAAAACCAATGCAAATTTATCAATTATCAAAACAAAATTAGAAGACAATAATTCAAAAACTTGCAATAAATTACATGTATATAGAATTTCATTAATTGAATGTTGTATAAAAAAAATAGTATCATGAGCTTATATGCACATCTTCTAATTAAAAGTTATTCGTGAAATGCTTCCACACAATAGCATTACAAACTGTAATAACTGCCTCCCTTGTTCTCCATCCTGTCCATCATGGCTTACGAAACAAAATCTCTTCACCATCATGACGTGGCTCCACCCAATAATCGTTCCATCTCCATCATCATTATCGCTACCTTCATCTTGCCACCTCGTCTCCAACATTACAATCACAACACCACAACTTTGATTGTCACACAACCTTCCCTGCCATCATGATTATCACTCCACCCCACATAGATCCATGTCACCTTCTCGACCGTCAGAATCGACCACTAACATTTAATTCGGTCACCTCATCGAAAAAATTAATCCTTAACTTTAAAATAAAGAGAAATGTGGGTTAAGGAATTAAGGATCTTAAGGCTAATGAAATACTGGAGGAGGGGGGAGGGGTGAAAAGTATTTTCTAATTTTTATGAATCTTATTGAAATTCTTTCAAGATTATTATTAATCAACATGGAATAAACAATCACAGATGCAAGCATAAATAAATAGAAATGCAGTAAGGTAAAAAGTAGAGAATTAGAGAGATCACGCCAGAGACTTTTATATTGGTTTGGAGTTACACTACATCCAGTCCTGTACAATTTCTTGTACAAATTTCATTTTAAATACACATCTTAAATGTACAGAAGGAAAATCCAACACAATCTCGATTTTAAAGATACGAGGCACATCTTTCAAATTTTCCGAGCTCTGGGTACGCTCACTTGATTTGGACAAGACACAAGTACACCGACTTGGATTTTCTGGACACCAAGCACATCCAAATGATTTAAACGGGCTCCAACCCCACCCTTGCATCAAAGGTAATTTCTTGATATTTGGTTACAAAGATAATAAGAAAGTAGTTGTTGAAAAAATCATTTGAAACCTCTACATATAAAGAATAAATAGACATGTCCATTCACGACGAGTTATGACGAATGGACACTTCATTTCAAAATTTAAATTTCGAATTAGTGGCGTGTATGTCGACATATGATCTGCTTATATGTCGACATAGGCTAGTGTATTTTGAAAACTTGGTTATTTTAAAATGTTTTGAAAATCTTATATTTTCTAAAATATTTTGATACTTTGTAAAATAATTTAAATATGGTTTATAAGCATTTTAAACTTAAAACTTTTATAAAATATTTTTACATATGCTTAAAAATATATTTTGTTTTAAATATAAAGGAGTAGAAATGGGAAATTAGAGATCAAGGATTTGAATAGGGACTTTACCAATATTTTATGACTCTAAAAACTTTACTATTGTCTTAAAATCTTCGTATCTTGATCTTTATACTTATGAGTCTTCATGTCCATTTGTTAAGTCTCTATACAGCACAGCCTTCGAATCAATACCTATGTAATATCCTACACTATATAATATATAGTTAGGTAAAACATTAATATCCATTTTTATATGAATGTATTACTGTTTTTATGCCGGTTATCATCAAAATCAATAACTAAGGTATTGAAAATCTCTCCCTTTTTTATGAAGAAAACTATTAATATCCGGTATATATAAAACATGATATAACCACCAGAGTTGGATAACTCCGAATAAATAAGTGCATACTTTTTTTTATCTCTACATTTATCATCAACAAAAATGGGTGAAAAATTAAAAGCTCCTTTAATGATAGAAGTTTAAAAATGATATATATGATAAAGATAATATTCAATATTAAACACGATGATAGATAAAGTAAATTTTACTAATGTAATTTCAAACTATACAATTTCAATACATTAAAGCAATCAAATCAAATCGATCATACAAAAATTCCAAACCAATCAAATTCAATTCCATGTACACACCAAGTTATTCAAACCAAATTCTAAGAATATTTATATATATTTACATAATAAATGCAAACCTAATAATTAGGCGTTTCATGGAACTTCAGCCCAACCATCGGACTCAAAGATTGGGTCTGTTTTGATGGTATCCCAATCTTTATTATCCTTGTTAATAGTGCACTCCGGGTTGTTGGTTGGTTCGCCTTTGATCAATGAAGAAATCATCTATCGAATCGCATCAAAATGCTTTTCTTGTTCCTTTATCATTTGCGTTTGAGCTAATTTTAAGTGCGTTTGATTTTGTAGGATAAAAGAGAGAATCTCTTTGAAAGATCGAAAAGTTTGTTTGAGATTTTCACATAATTTTTGATGGGAAGAAGACATATTTGTAAAAATATGTTTGAGAATGAAAATAGAGTATAAATAAAATGATGAATGGGTTTTCTAGAAGAAATAGACTTATATAAGAATAGAAAGTCATTTGCAATGAATAGATGGATGGTAGTTATTTTTATTTTGAAATTTAAAAAAAAATTACTTTTTGGCCATTATATGTCTACATATCAAATGCAGGTATGTCAACATATATACCTATTTTTTCAATAGTAAAGTATTTGTTACCGATTTTGTTTTTATCTTATACTATTATACATTTATGACTTCCAGAGACTAATATACAGTATAGAACATTAATAGATATTTTTCATACTTAAAATTTGAAGGATGCAAGATTTTCATTCGAAAGGAAAATGCACACGAACAACATAAATTTCAAACTAAAAACACACAATATAAAGCTAGATAACATTAGTAGACAACTAGATAAATTTATAAGGATGTGGATGATGAAGATCCACCAAGCTTGCGAATGACCTTTTCAAAAAAATTGTCCATTTTATTAGAAATAAAAATGAACTTTTACTAAAAGAATGCTTAAACTTCTTTTAGTTTTTAAGAAGCTTCTTTTGATTCCTTAATATCTCTTTGTTGGTAGGGATCGATCGTTTTTTGATACTTTCCAAAGACAAATCCATTTCTTCCTCCTCCTCTTCCTCCACTTCCATTCCATTCCCTACTTCCTCCTCTTCTTGTTGAATATCTTGTTCTTCTTCTCATGCCAACCTTTGCTCTTTTTTGAGAAGAGTGTCATATGGAGAAAAATGATGGAATATACGTAAAAGATATATTTTCTTCGTTGAAAACTTTTTCAGGAATGAAGTTTTCTCCTCTAGATTCACACCAAAATGTAAAAAAACTATAGTAAGATACACACCATGGAAGAGTGTGTTCTCATATCTAGAAATATTCTTTTGAACAAAGCCATCTAAAATTACTTGTGTCCAATTTATGTTGTAGCGACTATAAATAGCAAAAAGAGCTTTGAAAACCTTTTGAGTTGGGTTATTATAATTATTCGACTTCGCATAATACTTTGTTGTAAAATAAGACTCATAAGTCTCGATTTTGGACGAAGATTTTGTGTTTAAAATCAAATCATCATCTTTTCGTGAAGATCGTGAAAAACTTAATGGATTGAACAACAATTTGAAAAGTGGAGAGGTCAATTCCACTAGACTTACAACTAAGAATATGATCCAAACCATCATTTAACTCTTTGTGTTTAAATTGAAAGACACATATGATTTGCCTATATGTCGACATAGACTAGTGTATTTTGAAAACATGTTTATTTTAAAATATTTTGAAAATCTTATGTTTTGTAATATTTTGATACTTTGTAAAATAATTTAAATATAGTTTATAAATGTTTGCACAAAAAATGGGCAAACACCTCCAATCCGTATAATTTAGTTGATTTTATGTGGTTTTTAATGACTTGGGTGACTTATGCAAATATGTAAAAAGCAGGGACTGAACTGTAAAAGACACATAGATTTATAGTGGTTCGGCCAGAACGTGCCTACGTCCACTTTATATGTTATTATCCTTTTTCTTTCAGATTACAAGTACAAAGCTTTAAGTACAAGTATAAGAAAGTTGTTTGAAAGTTCCTTCCTTGCTTGAGCTCTCAAACTTGTCTGCCATTGTTGTACCCCTGCTCCTCTATTTATAGAGTGAGGCTGGGGGCAGGGGTCTTGGATGTATATAGCTGCTGATGGGCCTGGGCTGAAGCAATCTGGTCTGGCATATCTGGTTCGGCGAAGCTTGGTTCGGTGATGTGTGGAGGAGGTTGGTTCGGCATGGGTTGGTGTGGCCTTGGTTCGGCGAAGCTTGGTCCGGTGGTATGCTGAGAGGCTTTGGTTCGGTGTTGAGTTGGCTCGGTGGTGAGTGTTGGTTCGGTAGGAGGATGGAGTGACGTTGGTTCGGCAGGTGGTGGTGGGTTTTGGACCGGTGATGGTAGGATGGTTCGGCAGGCATGGCCGAAGTGGTTGGTTCGGTGGTGTGAGGGAATGTTGTTGGACCGGTAGTGCTTCCTTCCCTTGATTCGGTAGCGCCTTTCCTTGTTGGTTCGGTGGTGGTGTAAAAGCACCCAACACTTGCCCCCCAAAGTGGGGCATATGCCAGCATATGTCGCGCTTTGTTTTCTCGTGGTTTGGATAGCTACATTCGGTTTTGAGTGCCGAACCATTTGGTTCGGTTGTCCTGTGTACGTCTATAAATAGGGGCTACAGCCCTTCGTTATTCCTTACTGAATCAGAGAGAGTCGAACCAACTTGAGTGTCGAATCAACCTTGTACCGAATCAACCTCGTGCCGAATCAAACTCGTACCGAATCAAACTCATGCCGAATAGGTATGTTTCTCTTTTCGCCGAATGGGCTTGAAAATTTTACTACCGAGTGAACATTATCCAAGTGATGCCGAATGGACAATTGCCGAATGAGTTCGATTATTGGGAATGCCGAATGAGTCTTTAACCTTTAATGCCGAATGAAACTCGAAAACTTGACCACCGAATGGAACTTGATAACTATTCGTTTATATCCCCATACTCCTTGTTCTAATACCATGTTTTTCTTGTGCCGCAGATAAATGTCTCGCAAAGCGGAAACTCGATCAGATAGAAAGAAGTCCAAGGATAGAGAAGAGTCTTCTTCCGTGCCCCCAGCCCAACCAGGACCGGCGCGACATGGACCTGCTCCGAGGTCGTTAATGGATGGATATGGTCCCCAGGAACTTCTGGTCTCCCCTCACATCTTCTGACGAAGTCTAAGGCGTCTTTGTTCAAGGTGGGCCAGAAATACCCATATCGGAGTATCTTTTTTGCTAGGGTCTGCCCTCCGGTGTGGTCTCCACATCTTCCCTGGTGGATATTGGATAGAATTTTCTTGGCTTCTCTTCCAGCAACGCACCTCAATAAGGGGTTAGAGAAGCCGCGCCGATAGAGGATGCCTTCTTGTATTGTGTAGCGGGAAGCTTTCCTTAGAATTTTCTTAATTTCATTTCGCCCGTCGGGTAGGGTGCCGTTTTGTAAGTATTCTCGGATAGGGGTGTCTCTCTGCTTAACCACGGACTGGTGTGGCAGGATCAAGTTGTGCTCTAGGAGAGTAGCGTTCCTGATCAGATAAGAAGCCGACTGATCCCGTCCCGGAATGGCTCTTATTTCCGCAGCCATCTGAACCAAGGAATCGTTCTCCACGACCGCAAAGCCACCTGTCGCTAGCAAGAAATAAAAGCATATCAGAAGAAGCGTTGCAGCCGAAATAAGGAAACTATAAATGAAGGTCAACTTACAGCCAGAGGTGAAAAGGCGGAAGGAAACGGAGTCATCCCTGATAAAAAACCATTCTTTCTTAAACATACTAAGCTTCGAGTATAGGTCCAGGACCGGCTTGAAGGGAACAGCCGCTTCCAAGCTAACGTACGGAGATCCCTTCTTGTAACCCCTCAAGTTATATAGATACCGAATCTCCCGGTTGGAAGGGGGGCCGCTCGTACCTTCTTTGGAAAATAATGTATAAGCACACCAAGATGGCGTAGGAATTGGGCTGAAGCTGGAAGGGAGCCACCTTCAGATAAGTGATGAAGCTGACTACCCAGGCGTTGATGGGAGGAATGGCCCCGCACATACAGTGGTACCTACTATACGCAAAATACCCTTCAGGAGGGTCATATGGCATAACTCCAGCCCCCGGCAGCACCATGAGCGCTCTATCTATTCCAAAGGAACGAGATATAACATCGAGTTGCTCCTCCTTCAGGGAGCTAGGAAAGCAATCGGGAGGGGAGACCAGAAGTTCCTGGGGACCATACCCATCCACTAACGACCTCGGAGCAGGTCCATGTCGCGCCGGTCCTGGTTGGGCTGGGGGCACGGAAGAAGACTCTTCTCTATCCTTGGACTTCTTTCTATCTGATCGAGTTTCCGCTTTGTGAGACATTTATCTGCGGCACAAGAAAAACATGGTATTAGAACAAGGAGTATGGGAATATAAACGAATAGTTATCAAGTTCCATTCGGTGGTCAAGTTTTCGAGTTTCATTCGGCATTAAAGGTTAAAGACTCATTCGGCATTCCCAATAATCGAACTCATTCGGCAATTGTCCATTCGGCATCACTTGGATAATGTTCACTCGGTAGTAAAATTTTCAAGCCCATTCGGCGAAAAGAGAAACATACCTATTCGGCACGAGTTTGATTCGGTACGAGTTTGATTCGGCACGAGGTTGATTCGGTACAAGGTTGATTCGGCACTCAAGTTGGTTCGGCTCTCTCTGATTCGGTAAGGAATAACGAAGGGGTGTAGCCCCTATTTATAGACGTACACAGGACAACCGAACCAAATGGTTCGGCACTCAAAACCGAATGTAGCTATCCAAACCACGAGAAAACAAAGCGCGACATATGCTGGCATATGCCCCACTTTGGGGGGCAAGTGTTGGGTGCTTTTACACCACCACCGAACCAACAAGGAAAGGCACTATCGAATCAAGGGAAGGAAGCACTACCGGTCCAACAACATTCCCTCGCACCACCGAACCAACCACTTCGGCCATGCCTGCCGAACCATCCTACCATCACCGGTCCAAAACCCACCGCCACCTGCCGAACCAACGTCACTCCATCCTCCTGCCGAACCAACACTCACCACCGAGCCAACTCAACACCGAACCAAAGCCTCTCAGCATACCACCGGACCAAGCTTCGCCGAACCAAGGCCACACCAACCCATGCCGAACCAACCCCCTCCACACATCACCGAACCAAGCTTCGCCGAACCAGATATGCCAGACCAGATTGCTTCAGCCCAGGCCCATCAGCAGCTATATACATCCAAGACCCCTGCCCCCAGCCTCACTCTATAAATAGAGGAGCAGGGGTACAACAATGGCAGACAAGTTTGAGAGCTCAAGCAAGGAAGGAACTTTCAAACAACTTTCTTATACTTGTACTTAAAGCTTTGTACTTGTAATCTGAAAGAAAAAGGATAATAACATATAAAGTGGACGTAGGCACGTTCTGGCCGAACCACTATAAATCTGTGTGTCTTTTACAGTTCAGTCTCTGCTTTTTACATATTTGCATAAGTCACCCAAGTCATTAAAAACCACATAAAATCAACTAAATTATACGGATTGGAGGTGTTTGCCCATTTTTTGTGCGAATAATAAACATTTTAAACAATAAAAAACTTTTATAAAATATTTTTAAATATATCTAAAAGTATGTTTTGTTTTAAATATAAAGAATTAGAAAATGAGAAATTAGTGATAAAGATTGCTAGCTCAGACTTTAACAATATTCTACTACTCTATAAACTTTATTGTAGTCTTGAGATCTTCATATCTTGATCTTCATATCATTGAGTCTTCATGTCCATTTCTTGAGTCTCTATACGTGCAGTCTTCGAATCAATACTTGGGTAATATGGTGCACTACATACGATACAGCTTGGAAAAACAATAATATCCATATTTTATATGAATGTATTTTTATTTTTAAAGCTGTTATCATCAAAATCAATAATTAAGATATTAACAAGAAACCATCATGAAAACGAAATATATATCTTTTTCATTGATTTTGAAGGATAATTTGTATTTTATGCTAATTTTGAACTTATTGATTGGTTAATTTATTTTTTATGTGTTTTTATAGAAATAATTTTTCTGTTTTCAAAGATGTTGTGCTTTTCTTTAAGTTTCGCAAGAATTATATAAAATTTTATAATAAAAATTAAAGTTATCTGATTAAAAACATACTTAGATAAAATTATACATATGCATATGAAAAGCGAAAAGAAATTTCTTAAGAAACTTTGTAAAACATCATCTTTAATTTTTAAAATACAAAATCATTCCTGATCAAAAACAAATTTAAAAGAACATTCATACTTTTAATTTGAAATAGAATGTAATTATTTTCATCTTCAAAAAGTTCGAATATTTACCATTTTAAGTGCAAATATTTACGGTTTAAAATGAAAATATTTGTACTTTAAAAATAATTTGATCGTAGAAACATGCAATTGAGTTTTGGTTCAATTTTTGTAAATAACAAAACAAAAAAAAGAATGTAATTTAAAAAATGTTTTCAAGAAAGATCTATCATGTATCAAAACTTGAAAATGAGAAGTGGATCCAAATTTTCACTTTTTGTTAATATTTTTACTTATAGTCTTGAGATCTTTATATCCTCATGAGTTTCATGTCCATTTTTTGAGTCTCTATACTTTGTAGTCTTCGAATCAATACCTATGTAATATGTTGCACTATATACTATACAATTTGGTAAAAAATTAGTATCCATATTTTATATGAATTTATTATTGCATTAAAGTTGTTATCATCAAAATCAATAATTACAGTATTAACAAGAAACAATCATGAAAACAAAATATTTATCTTTTCATTAATTTTGAAGGATAATTTGTATTTTAGGCCGATTTTAAAACTTGGTGATTTATTAATTATTTTTTATGTGTTTTTGTTGAAACAATTTTCCTATTTTCAAAGATATTACGCTTTTCTTTAAGTTTTGCAAGAATTCTATAAATTTTTGTAATTATATAAAATAATATCGGATTAAAAACGCACTTGAACAAAATCATACACATGAAAAGCGGAAGGAAATTTTTTAAGAAATTTTGTAAATAACAAAAAAAAAAGGAATGCAATTTAAAAATATTTTCAAGACAGATTTTTCGTGTATCAAAACTTGAAAATGAGAAGTGGATTCAATTCTCACTTTTTGTTAATGCTGTTTGCTATTTTTTCAGAACATGAATTTAATTTACATATACTAACTTTGAGGCAACAAAAATAATAACATAATAGCAGCAATAATTTACGAAACCCCAATCAGATTGAAGTGATACGTAAACGAGTACACGGGCATATGACCAGTCTGTTCAGCACAGACTTGATCAATGCGAATATTCGATCAGAAAGGATAATAGAAAAGACTGCATTTGCCAACCACCAGGGCAATGCGTACCATTTTCTTCAGTAGACGCACAAATATAAACAGCCATTTATATATATATACATGTATATATATATATATATACATGTATATATATATATATACATGTATGTATATATACATATATCTGTCAGCACTTTCTATTGACAAAGTACAGCATTTTTACCGCAGACAAAATATTAACACAACAACATATGTTTCATCAAACTACTTTACAACCTTAAACAACAACTCCATTATCAATATACACACATTAAAAATAAAATTATACACAAAGGGAAGCAAGAATACGACGAGGAGGCTCAAAAGACTTCCGTGAATGCATCACAGCCAAATTATCGATCAAAAGAATGTCGCCTTGCTTCCAAGGTATGGCAACCGACTCTTCATCGAGTACTTTTAAGCAGTCTTCTATAATTTCACAAGGCAAAGGGGTTCCATCTCCAAAAGTAACTGCTTTTCTAGGGTCATTTCTAGAGTCTTTCCACCCTGTATAAGCAGCTACCATGCTGTTGAACCATATCTTACGGCCTCGAGTTTCGTCATATTTGATGGCGGGAATAGGTCCCATTATCGTTTTAACGCCATTTTTCAGCCATTCTAGCTTCATTCCTAGTTTAGCTGCCCTGTGAATTTTTATTTTAATATGTTACAGAAGTAAAGAAAAGTGTTTGTGCTAAATCTGTTATATCAGTTGGCATGGTTTGAATTTCAAAAGCAACCCATTATTTCAGTATATGATGTCTAATCTATATTAATTAGTTGAATGTCTCAGTCCATGAGCATACAGTAAAATACATGTTATATGCAATGCAATTTGCTTTGAATATGTAAACCCACTGTGATTTTTATTCATGCATCTGTTTGGTTTGTTAATCAAGTTTCAGAAATAATCTCTCTGGCGATTGGGGTACTACTGCGTAAAACCTGCCTACTTCATACCTTGCTCAAGCCAAAGCCTTATCTTTAATAATAGTTGTAATACCTTTGATGTCTTACTTTTTTGGTGCCAGCACAAACTACCAAAAATGTCTATCTATATTAATATCACTTAAAAAGTGGATCTAATTTTTTTACGAATATTTCAAAATCTCATTCCTTGAAAATAGGATATAATAAATAAACTTTTTTACATATTCAAAATGACACTAAACAAATATTATCAAATATTATCACTTAAAAATGGAATCTAACAAATACTAAATGTTATAAAATAATAAACATCATCATCACGCGCAAAGCGCGTGCCGCGACACTCGTGTACTAGATAGATAATGACGTTGATGACTTCAAGGGTAAAGTACAGTATCATGACAACTAATGGTGCAAGCAGATTTAGCCTAAACACCTTTCAACGTCATAGAAAAAAATGGTTGAAACATCACATTACTACTAGTAGCTAGCACTTAATGATGTACCTTTCTTCTGCAATGCAAACTACATTATCATGACAACTAATGGTGCAAGCAGATTTAGCCTAAACACCTTTCAACGTCATAGAAAAAAATGGTTGAAACATCACATTACTACTAGTAGCACTTAATGATGTACCTTTCTTCTGCAATGCTTTTGTCTTTGGTAAGGAATGTAGAATGCCATCCTCGACCAATAGGAGAAGAAGGATCGTCCTCTTCGCCTAATATTCTCACATAAATCAGACCAACTTGTTCTAATTTGGCAACAAATTCTGGGTACTTGTCTTTCATTATATTGTAAATATGATGGCTTAGAACTATTGGAGTTTCTCCACCACTTCTTGGCTCCTCCTCGCAGAAGAAGAATAATTTTGATGGAAATTTGGGTACCTGTTTATCATTTTCTTCAAAATATGAAATTAGGAATGTGACAACCTTTTCTCCATACTGTAATACATTAAATACATGAAAACAAAACTAAAGGTTGAGGCTTGTGATGTGTGTCCCCTTCATACAGCCTATAGATTTCAGCTATACATGAGTGTAGTCATTAAACCATATCCCATACTTTTAAAAAAAAAGCAAGTTTTATGAACACACGCCTTTTTGGACAAAAGAACAACTTTTTCGACTTAAATTTGTCCATGCCCATGCTAAACACATTGGATACACATTACAAATGCATAACTTTTTCAACTTAAATTTGTCCACGGCCATGCTAAACACATTGGATACACAAATGCATTAAAATTACTTACAAGCTATTCAATGTATACTATAACTAAAAAAACTGGTGACGAATAACTCCATCTTGTACGTCATCTTCTCCATATTCTAATACACCAAATACACAAAAACAAAAATGCAAATCGATGCAAGTGATTGTAATATAGCCCATATAATTCAGTTTGCTAATTATAGTCGTTAAACCATATCCCATACTAAGAAATTTTGAAAATGCTAGTTATATTAACACAACTTCAAGAAAAGCGAACAACTTTTTCATGTTGAATTAGTCCATAGCCATGCAAAATACATTCTTAAGGCATGGCCGGTCTTGTCGTGACGAATAGTTTCTAAGTTGCTTCTAATCGCAGAAAATAATGGTCATATCTGAGCCTAATATAAAGTGTGATAGATATAAAAAACCATCTAGGTTTGAACTTCTCTAAAAGTGCAAAATTATAATCAATAAACCATTATTCGCTTCATTAAGCTACTGTGAAAAAATTCAATATATTTATATTTAAGAGCGAAGGTTGCTCTTTCTGAAGGTTATCCTAGAGAGTTGATAATTGTTGTATCCAAGGGCCGGCACTACTAATACATATAACACATACATCAAAATTATTGGCAAGCTGTTAAATACCTAATACACCTATAAAAAAAGGTGGCGGGTGCCAGCAACTAAAATAAAATTTAAGAAAAAAAGTGTGTTTTGGAGTCTATTGATGACTTTGGAGTTAATAAGAACTATTCTAAGAAAATAGATTGGTTTAAAATGCTTTAATCTATAAAACTGAAACTCGATATGTAACAAGATTTGACTTCAAATAACTTTGATTTGAATCTGGTTGAGGAGCTATTGTTATCGGTCCAATTTTCGATGCATAAAAAAATTAAACCGAAATACCACATAAACAATTTTAATATTGAATATCGAGCGATAAATAACATTTTCATTTGCTACAGTCAAATTAATGAAAGTTGTGTATGTTAAGCTTTTGATATGTAGTGTGTGTTGCGGGTTAGGTGCGTACTCTCTCAAAGTTTAAAACCAGAGTTTGGTTCTAGGACTATTTACACTGTATGTTAGGTTTAAATATGCATGTATGGTACACGTTTACATTTGTTATGACCTGAGTTCATAGTTAATGGTTAAGGTGACGAAAAATGAAAAGCAATTGATGTTTATACTAGTTCTAGATGCTAACAAGGTTTTATTTTCAACATATCAAATTATTTCAAATTAGTAATTTGATTTAATATTTAATCAACTTAACCGAGTAAGTTTATTTTGGTTTGATTTCAGTCGGTTCATTTTGTTCAGATTCATTTTAATTGCTGTTTGGTTTTATTTGATTTTTAAAATTTTGTAACAATATGAAACTAACCAATCATATGAATTATGATCACCTCTAATCGTATGCAACATTCCAACCATATAATCTGGATATATGACTTTGAAAGTCCTTTCATAGAATAACGATGGTAGAAATGTATATAAGGTTACTCTTGCATTCTGTTATGTGAGGGTTCACGGTACTAACCCTTACTGAATGCAATGAGTAATTTTATTTATTTAAATTAGGCTAAATCTAATGGCTGTGTACAATCCTCATTTCTTATTTAAAGCAACAAAGCTCGAACTTTCTTGTGTAATATAATTTTTGAACTCAGTTCCACATTAACATATGACATACTCAAACTGATTGGCAACAAATATTTGAAGAAATGATCGCAGTTGGGGATCCTATGTTATGAAAATAGTATCGCTTTGTGGAAGTTTTTATCAATGGATCTTTGTCACCCAAATCACAAAATGATAACTTGGATCGAAAACAATATGGAATTGAAATCAAAACGCAATAACACAAGATATTTTACCCAACCACCCACTTTATTGATTCACCAAAGTTTTGTTTACAATTAATAGAACAAAGCTAAAATAAACAAAATATCATTGAATCAATAACCAAATTAAAAAAGAGAGCAACTATCTATATGGCTAAAATTGTTGGAGAAGAAGAACAAAGATGGAGAAGAGAAAATTAACAAATAGATTTTCCACCACACTTTTACATTCTCTTCTAATATCTACTTATATAATCAATTACTTAATGCCCTATTTAACATTAGATGCGAAAAATAATTAGACTAGTCAATTAGAGAGAGAAATAACATAGTCAAATATGCCTATTAATTAGGAAAAAACAAAATCTTCTCTTTCTTTTGCATATTTATTTCTCTCTATTTGTAATTTTATATCACCAAAATTTAACACTCCACCTTGATGCAAACATATCTCCAACATATCAAACATGTCATATCTAGATTTATTACAAATCTTCATACCTCAACCACGCTAAATTACAAAACTCAACCACCGCCTGCAAGTAATGCATCTCTCACATGAGGTGCACCACATAAATCCGGTCTCAAAAACGTTTCTAATACCACAAAAACTTCCATCTTGTCTTTGTGGATTTTGCAACTCGATACTCGTATATCGTTCGATCTGAGCTCATTACTTGATCACTATCGATCTCTCAAGCATTATCAATATGAAGACCCCTGTCTAAAATATGATCCTCAACGCTAGAATCGTAAACAGTGATTACATTAACATCTCCCTTGCTGTGGACTAGGTCGTTCAACCATCACTCGTTTCGACTACAGAACCAACCAAGCTATAAATATTTCCTTCTTCCATTACTCATATCATCTTTACACGACCACCTTTATTCACTCTCAAAACTCCACCTTGAGTCTCATAAGTGCAATCACGACAACCAACTGACCGAGAGAAATAAAATTATGCGAACAAGTGGGTACATGTCTCACTCCAGAGACTTCTCTAATCACACCGTCATTCATATGAAACCGGATAGATCCAATACCACAAACCGGTAACTCTTCTCCATTGGTTGTCCTAATCACGCCGACACTCTTCTTATAAAAAGAAAAACAATTCACATCTCTACAAATGTAAAAAATGTCTCCCGGATTCATCTTTCAAGACTTATTTTCACTAAAGAGGACATCACAAGAAGCGTCACTATCGGTACTTTCAGCAAAATCTGCATGTGCATCACTAATAGTATCACCATGCGCAGCCTTTTTCTGATCTCTTTTATAAACATAACACTTGCTGCGTATGTGATCTTTCTTATTACGAATAATGACAAGTGATAACACATTTACCATTAGCGTCCTTCTTCTTTCATATTGTATCTTTCTTTGAGTCCCTTGCCACCATAGTCTCACTTTGAATTGATTTCATATCTGACCTTTTTTCTAAGCTCCTCATTCAAAAGACTGCTTCGAACAATTTCCAGAGAGATAGTTCCATTAGCATTGGAATTACTCAACGACAACCAAAGTTTTCTAAATTTCTAAAAGCGAACTCATTAATAAAAGAGCATGTAACTCATCATCAAAATTGACATTCATATTTGCCAATTGATTTATTACATC
The DNA here is from genome assembly GCA_030765085.1 of Allium cepa. Taxonomy (NCBI): domain Eukaryota; kingdom Viridiplantae; phylum Streptophyta; class Magnoliopsida; order Asparagales; family Amaryllidaceae; genus Allium; species Allium cepa. Next base: position 19,797,591 of record CM060941.1, read on the forward strand.
TTGAAATTCATTCAAATGCTCTGCAACAGACTTCTCTTCATCTAATCCATGTTGTACCAACTTTTGAACCAAGAAAAACCTTACTAGTAGCACTCTTTGACTCATACAAAGATATCAACTTGTCCCACAAAGTCTTCGCGGATTCACAACTAACCACATGATGAAAAACTGAATCATCGAGATACTGACGAATCAAAGCATTCACCTCCTTATCCATCTTCTTTCATTTTCCTCCATCTATATCAGAGAGTTTCTTTCCATATCCATCAATCGAATCATGAAGATCATTGAGGTACAGAACATCCTCCATCTTATACTTTCAAATACCTCAATTTTTTCCATTCAGAATAGACATTCGAAAACGAAATCATATCCGACGTCAATAATTTTTCAAACCAAAATTATTCTAAGTTTTGCGATGATCTATACTCCGATACCAAACTGTTATGAAAATAGAATTACTTTGCGGAAGCTTTTATCAATGGATCTTTGTCACCCAAATCACAAAGAGATAACTTGGATTGAAAACAAGACGGAATTGAAATCAAAACGCAATAACATAAGATATTCCACCTAACCACCCATTTTACTGATTCACCAAAGTTTTGTTTACAATTAATAGAACAAAGCTAAAAAACTAAATACCGTTGAATCAATAACCCAATTGAGAAAGGGAGCAAATATCTATCTGGCTAAAATTGTTGGAGAAGAAGAACAAAGATGGAGAAGAGAAAATTAGCAAATAGATTTTCCACCACACTTTTACAGTATCTTCTAATCTCTATTTATATAATCAATTACTTAATATACAAGTTAACATTACATGACAAAAATAATTTGATTAGCCAATCAAACATACTCAAATTTCAATCTATTTCTGATTTTGTATCACCAAAATTTAACATGCTCATGAATTCATACCCTTTTCATATGTATTTCAATGTGTTGCCAGTTTCACAAATAATCAAATATGCAAAAACAAATTTAGGAGGGATCAAGTGGTAAAACAAAAACAGTATAGCAACCTGAGCCATTTCATGATGAAACGGTATCTTCTGATCGGGTGGGGACTCGTTAGCAGTAAAAACCCGACCCAAAACGTTGCTTCTCGGAGCAGCACCTCCGACATAAGGCAACTCATCGAACCCAAACTCATCAACGACCCGGTTGAAATCAGCAGCGGCTCGAACCGGGAAACCTCTAAATAGAATCGCACCGGTTTTGTGGAGCAGATCCGTAAATCGGGTTTTATGAGGTTTTATGGACTGTACGAACCGTTGAAAGCTGATGCTAACTAATGGGTTTGGTGCGATTATTGCTGGAAACACGACGCCGTTTTTGGTGTTTTGGCCAGTTTTGGTTTCTATGAACAGGTCTTCATCCGCCATTTATATAATATAATTTAGTACAAACGTCTTTTTGCAAAATGACAAAAGATAGTGGCTTTTTTCTAATAAATAATTGTATATTGCAATGAATCTAGACATCATTCAACTGCATGGAAACAAAAAAGGGTGATTGCGGAACCTGAGCAAGTTCATGATGGAAATGGATCTTCTGCTCCGACGGAGCTTCGTTGGCCGTAAACACCCGGCCGGCCACGTGTCTTCTTGGCGCATTGCCACCGACGTAGGCAAACTCATCGTACCCAAAAGCATCTACGACGCTGTTGAACTCGGCCGCTGTTCGAACCGAGAATCCTCTTAAAAGAACTGCGCCGTTTGCTTCAAGCGGCTCTTTGAACCGGTTTTTTTGGGTTTCTATTGCTTCGGTCAGCCGGTTGAGTTCGAGCTCCGTTGACGGGTTTTGGGTGATGATCGTGGGTAGTAGGATGTTACCGAATTTCTTTTGCCCGGGAATGCGAACTTCTTCAAAGAACAAGATTTCTTTATCCATTAATCTTAGCGTCTTAGGAAGGAGGAGTAGAGAAAATGTGTTGCATGTGTGTTATGGGCTGATTGATATACATTGATATGGACATTTTGACCGACAGACAAGATAAATTAAACACTGAGATTCCTTTGATGTATGGGTTACGTCATGTTTAATGTTGAGTGGTTGATATGTATTGATAACAGCTGTCGACGGGTCGGAATAGCTTAGAGTCCGGATCCGGGTCTGTTTATTAAAATCAAAACATGAGCTTGGTCAGAGTCCGCAGGTCTTTCAAACTAATTATCCACCCGTCAATTTTTTTAAATCCAATGTAAAAACTGTATACTCAATTTAAATATTGAAGCCACAATCATCATACCTGCCTTAAACCATATGACAAATGAAAGCATGTAAAAATTTCTACATTTAGACGAAAGAACGGTGCACAAATAATGCGTAGACTTAATTTTTTTGTAACGATCAAATATTAATCAGGCCCTAAACTGGACCGGATGGTGATGTAATTATATCCTAAGAATAATTGGGTTGGTTTTGGACTTGGACTTGGGTAGATGTAGCTATACTCGTACCCGAATTAGTTGGACGGGCTCGAATCAAAACTCACACCATTGACGAACCTAACCTGATACACGATAGACACCGCTCTTAGATGTAGGAAAATAGAAGGTACATTACTTGAAGAAAAAACAGTAGACCCGTACTGAAATTAAGGCCAACAATTAGAACCTAGAACTGCAAACACGAATCAAATAGATCCGAGAAGACCCGAATCCAAACCCTTTGTATCTCCAATCGGGTCGGGTCTGGATAATGAAAAATACAATAAAGATTCGATCAAACTCGAGCTGAAAGACCTGACCAAAAAACAATATAACGTATGCATTTTCAATATTATTACTCAACCCGACTCGAACCAACGCTATTCGATCTAAACCGTAGCTCGGATCAAGTCAGGTTTAGGTTTTTAAAATGTACAGTTTGAACCCGACAAAACCCGACCCGTCTAGAGTCGACATCCGTCAGGTCGGGCCCAGGTCCATTGGATCGGGTCTAATTGCCACCCCTAACTAAAATTAGCTAACTTACTTAAACCATATTTAATCCATACGTATACTTTCACCTACTCTGCGACCTTAATCTCATGAAGCTTTGTATTCTCATTCCCTCCAACTGTTGGTGTTGATCAAATAGTTGTATCGAATCTATTTTGCACCTCTTTGGATTGAACGAGACTACTGTTTGGAAAAGCAAATGGATATGGACGAAGTTATCAGGATTATTGATGAGTACACATTAAACTTTCTTATAAAGCCTGTTTTACTTGGATTCGAAATGCAGGTTTCTAAATTCCCGTCAACCAAAGTTGACTATTGTCACCATTGTGCAATATAACTAGAGGAGGTTTAATAGAGCATTTAAAAAATTTCAAAAATAAACAGATTTTTTTCAAATTAACAATCCACGAACTATAAAAATTTATAGTTCAATCTTAGAAAATCTATAGTCCAATTTTTTTTAAAAACACAAAACAATACTAATAAAAATGCTCTTATTTTAAAAATAATGTCATAGTGTAATTAATAAACAACGAAGGGCATTTTTGAAAGAAAAAAAGTTATCCCTCTAAAACAATGTTGACCAGGTCAAATATCCATTCCCAAATGGGGAAATTAGGCTAAAGGGCACTTTTAGGCCTACTAATTAGTTTCCAGGCCCACAAGTTCAAAAAATAAGTTTGCAGGACATTTTACATATCCATGTAACAAAAGCCCCCGAAAATTTAGGGTTTTCTTTCTAGTATTTCATTCAACTCAGGTCGAAATTGCTCAACCCCACTTTTTTCAAAATCAATTTGAACTCTTCACTAAATCATCCAAAATTTTCACAACCACTCTTTCTTCCAAGTAGATTCGAACTCAAAATCGCTTTAATCCAATATCTGTACTCGGCCGAACGGTTTCTGCTGAAAGTAAGGTAATTTTGTTATCTTTTTAAATTTAATGCCTGTAATATTGTAAAGCAACATTAATTCTCCATTTTGAGTTCGTTTTCATACAATGTATTGTTGTTTTGAATGTTGTCATCTGTATTGTGTCTCTAATTTCGAGTTGTAGTGTTGCTGAATTGATTTACTCCATGAATAGTAACTGAATGTCACTGAAATTGTTCCTTTTCATATTAAGTCAAGTTACCCCTGATGCATTTGCCTATAGTCTGTAAATGTTTTATCCGTTCACTTAAAAATGGTATTTATCTTGGCCAATCGGTGAAAACTAAAAAAACTGTTGGAACATGATTTTTTATATGGAAAATCAACGTAGTACTTCAGGGTAGGGTACAAGTTTAAACAGCTACCGTTTTAATGTTACAAGCAGGATATTGTTGATTTTAGTGTTGCATATATGAAATTTGATAGCATGTATTCATACTACAATATAAGCCGAACTATATTTCCTTGTTGCTTATATGAAGGTCAAATAGTTAGTTTTAAGTAGTGGATTTGGATCACTCTGTCAGTTGAGGAATCTCATCATAAACTGTACCACATTAGTGAAATAAAAACAAATAGGAATCCAACAACATCCAAAATTACAGTGCACCACATGCAGATATATGATTAATCTGAACCAAAGACTATATGGAAACCATTCAACTGTAAGGCTAGATGTAGCTACTTAAGAGTATAACAGAGCTATTTATTGTTTATTAAATGATAAAACTATTATCATTTAATAAAAAACATTTGCTTCTACCTTTATTGTTTATTAAATGATAAAACTATTTATTTTTAGGACAAAAGAATTATAGTAAGTTTTTTAAAATTATTTGTTTATTAAATGATAGTTGTATTTATATTAATTTCAGAATAATTGTACTGATTTAATGATAATTCTTTTTATCTTTAAAACAAAACAATTGTATTTAATATTTTAATTATACATTGATAATATGTTTATTTATGTATTATAATACATACAGATATATTTAAGGGGCATTTCACTATAAGGACAAACTTTGCAGTCCAATTAGTTTCTAGGACACACATCCACGGAAATTAATTTCAAGGCCAAAGTCAACGGAATAATTACTTTTAAGGTCAAAGTCAGCAGTCTAATTACTTTCAAGGACATAATGTTAGAGATTTTTAGGCCTTAAAAACTAATTATTTTGCATTTTGTCATTAAAAGTAATTATCTCAGTTATGTGTCCTAAAAACTAATTGCACTTGCTAAAGAGACCCTTGTGGCTAATTTCCACTATATTTAATGATAATTCTTTTTATCTTTATGGCAAAATGATAGTATTAAATATTTTAATCTTTTTCTTTAAGATAAATATTCTTTAATAAAGTTAAGATAAATATATTTCCCTTGTGTTAAATAATAAAACTATTTATAGTTTAGTAAATGATAAAAATATTGATCTTTATTTGAAATGTCTTACAGTGGTCAATTTACATTTATTGATTATTAAATGATGATTGTATTTATCTTTATGTCCAAATAATTTATAATTATTGAATTAAAATTACTTTTATCTTCTCAAAATGATAGTTGTCTTTATAATTTAGTAAACGATAAAAATATTTATCTTTATCTGAAATATTTTGCAGTAGTCAATTTACATTAATTGATTATTAAATGATAATTGTATTTATTTTTATGCCAAAATAATTTATAATTATTGAATTATAATTATTTTTATCTTTATCGCAAAATGATAGTTATCTTTATAGTTTAGTAAATGATAAAAATATTTATCTTTATCTAAAATAGGTTGTAGTAGTCAATTTACATTATTGATTATTAAGTGATAATTATATTTATCTTTATCTCAAAATAATTTATAATTATATCTATTTTTGTATAAATGATAGTTATCTTTTAATTTAAAAATATAAATATGTTTTTCTTTTATATGAATGACTTAGTAGAAATTAAAAAAATTTGACCATATATGGCAAATTAATTAAATAATTGCTAACAATGTTGAATCTTTAGCTTTCCTGCCTTTGTTGAGGTTTGGTGAGGTGCTTATGTATGGATTTAGGATTAACACTGAATTGAATATAAATACTCCCCTATGCATTTTCAAACATTTGGCACAGCAACTGCACCATTCATGTATAATTTGGCACTATATTTATCTTTAATCAAAATGACAAAATTTCTTTTTTATATGCAGCTATAAAATGCATACTAGCAAGAAATCCAAAACTGTAGAAAAGCAGAAATTAAACCAGAATAATTCAATGAAAACTACAAATTGTACATTTATCAATATAAATGGTCAGCAATGTATCAACATAAGGCCTACGAGCAGTGCCTACTGTGAGAAACATAGCCAATCTACTACAGAATCTTAATTACTCAAAAGCAAACAGCAACGGTATGTGAAGTTTTTTTATTATTAACACTTTTCTTATGATGCACATCATTTTTAATTGCTACTATAATAATAACTGATCGAGATGAATTCAGATTTTCTTACATCAATAGATCTAAACTGCTTAATATTCAATTTAATTAAGCACTGAAACTACTACTAGTTTTAGTGTCATTAACAGATCTTTCATTAATTTGGATTTTTTTTGCATTAATAAATCTTGAATCAATTTCATTAATTCAGATTTTAGGATCAGTAACTAAACACCTACTTGGTTTTCTACTAGTTCCAACACTTAAACTACTAAAATGGTAGTAGGCAACAAACAACAAAGAAACTAGTTCCTATTAAGAATTTATTAACTAAGCATTGCAACTTTACAATGAAAATTTATTAATTATGAATCAAGGCAGCATGTAAATATATTGTAAATGTTTATCTTTATACAAAAAGATAATTCCGTGTATCTTTTTATACAAAATCTATATGTTATGAGACTATTAAAATTTACCCTCATTTCGTTTTCACATACTAATATGTCATTTCCACTATGATAAAACACAAAACAGATCTCTACTTTAGAAGTAATTGAAGTTGAAGAAAGAGTCGTTGATTCTCAACTGCAGAGTCAACAACAAGATGATAGAGCAATTGAAATTCATGAAACAAGTGAAGAAAAAGAAATATGTTTGACAAACAGAAGTGAAGACACTGAAACTGATGAAGATGTTGAAAAGTATGAAATTCAACAAAAAAAACAAAGCATTATGGTGGAACATATAGTGTAATTTAGATGCACTTTTCAAAGTGATGAGCAGAATGAAAAAAAAGAATTTGTTATCAGTTGATGCTATTTCATACATGAGCAAAACCCCATTCAAAATATTTTTTTGAAATCTTTTTAAAAGACAAAATAGAAAGGCAAGATTTTCGAAAAAGTGCAAAGAGTTTAGATGAAGTTATAACATCTTATGATAAAAATGAGAAAGCTTTTATGTGACGCCCCACCTCTATACCCACGCTAGCCAAGAACACTCCGGAGTAGTGCTGTCAACTAGCACGGAGAATGAGGCTGTTGAGGAGCGACCATCCATGTAATTGCTTATCACACGGTGGCTATAAATAATCTTCGGAAACAAACATAGAAATAATCATATCACAAATCAGTCACAGACATCCATATCACAAAGGCGGAAGAAGATATGAATATATAACTAACACATGAAAGTGTACATTAGAGTAGTGGTCAGTAAGTCCCACGATAATACAAAAGAATAGCAACACGTGCTATACAAAAGAATACAACTATGAGTCTATATCTCAAGTGTATACAACAAAAACTGCTAATCTAAACAGTTAGCCAAAAGTCAGAGTGATGAATCCCTGGGAAGAAGTCAAGCAGAAGCACCTGTAACATCTCGGTCTGACCCGAGTATTATTTAAGAAAATAATAAACGGGTCAGTCTAGCTATAAATATCAGATGACATGATATAATATAAAAGATATGGCATAAACATAAACATCCATAATGACATACCACTATAAGTATGTAAATAATGATCAACAGAAGATCAATCAATAAGAGATAATCAATATCACAAGAATCTTCTCAAAGATTCGAAAAGGGCATCATACCCCAAACTTGTACTCATAACAAGTCAATGACATAAATTCTAGAAATCAATGCAAGAAGTCCAGAAATCATAGAAAAGAGAAAGAGGCCTATCACATGACGGTCCGAAGACCAAGGGGAGCTACCCCACATGTGTGAATGGAATCACACAGATTAAGGTCCAGACTAACCAAAAAGCAAAAAGGTATGTGTGAGTGGAATCACACAAGTGGTGTCTAGTCTAACCTCGCAACAAGAGACATCGCACAGTTGCTAGTCTAAATCATCAGAATGATCGTCATGATCAACGAGAAGTGTCAATTACACTAAGCTAGTAAATATAGAAGTTTAGCTTCATGTCCCATAACCACTTGCTTAACTTAAATATTTACGAACAAACTGTAAATCTTCACTAATAAAATTGTCACAAGAGGTTCAATCGAACAAGTCCAAGAATTAACCGACGAAGTGAACGCAAGCGTTTCATACCACTTGTTTTACTAAGTCGTTTAATTAGATTTCTCATCCGAGTGAGGAAAAGGTTTGTATATACTAATAGATTGGAAAACGGTTTAAGAAAAGAGCTTTGTTATTAAAAATAGAGTTGAAATTGTTTGTTAAAAGAGTTTTGACATTTACTACTAGTATTGAAACCTTTATATTATAAAGTGACAAAACACAGAAGCAATTGTAGAAACAATCAGTCACAAAAATCGCATACGGAGATGTGAATAAAATCCAAGGAAATCAGCTCAATGTTTTTCAGATAAGATCCCCTACGGAGGGGGGGTCCAGAGGGGGTGGCAACCCCCCAAGGTGGGGGTGCGGGGGCAACGCCACCGCTTACGGGGTTCGACCTGCCCGGTCAGGTCGCGGGGGTCCAGGGGGCAGCGCCCCCGGCGGGGTGCGGGGCAGCGCCCCGACCAAAACGGTACGACCTAGTGAAGACAAAATGAGGTCTAACGACCTAACGACTCAAAGGTCATACGACCTAACGGCTGCGACCTAGGGGTCTAAGGGGTCAAGCGACTTAGTGGTTGCGACCTAGAGGTGTTCGCGACCTAACGATGACTCACGACCCAACATGGCCGACTTAACAGAGGTCGCGACCTAACAGGATAACTCGTGACCGACTTAAGAGTTGCGTGGCTGAAGGGTTCCACGACTTAAGGGTTGCACGACTTAAGAGTTGCACGACTTAAGGGTTGCACGACTTAAGGGTTGCACGACTTAAGGGTTGCACGACTTAAGGGTTGCACGACTTAAGAGTTGCACGACTTAAGGGTTAGGCCAGGAGCGACCTAACGAGATAAGGTCCAACGACCTATCGGGATAACTCGTAAACGACCTATGGATGAACGACTTAACTCCGAACGAGCTAAAAATGGCCAGAACGACCTAAGTTTAACTCGTGAACGACTCACGACCTAGGGACGAACGACTTAACTCCGAACGACCTAAAAATGGCCAGAACGACCTAAGTGCAGAAAATTCACCAAAACGCTAAAAATTGGAGTTTTTCGCCAATCCAATCCAAACCAAATGCAAATGTGCATGCAAAAGTGATAGGGAATCATTCTCAACAGTCCAATATAGTTATAGACTAGATTTGTGAGATAAAAATCTCACCTTTGCACCAAATATCAATGAAAATGAAGTTTTAAGCAAGCAAGAATCAATCCTTCTTCTATCTAAGCACAAGAAGCTGGAATCCAATGTCTTCTTCTTGAATTTGGAGTAGAAAGATGGATGGCAATTGAATTTGAGTTTTGGAATTTTAATTTCCCATTCCCTCCACCATTAATGCCAAAGCTTGATTAGTTAGGAAATTTATGAAGAGTGAGGAGAAGAGGGTTGGAACTTGGGCTTAATAGGCTAAACTAACCCAAAGTCCAAAGCGGGAAAAGTTAGTGAAATTTCACTAACTCCAAACCTATCGATGTTTATACTTAAAAAAGTTGTAAACGACATTTCGAACTCAATGGAAGTGGTCTCGAGTCCTAATTTGACCGTTTGCAAAAAGTAGCTTTTCGGACCAAAATCTGATTAACGAGTTAATATTTAAATAAAATATTTAAATACAAACTTGATAAATATGCGGGTTGTTACATTTTAGAATAGGAGATTCATTGTTGAAACTAACAGAAGAAGATGTTAGCTTGATTTTGGAAATGCCATTAGTGGGCATGGATTTATTCCCTGTTGGAATAATAAGCAGAGATAACTTGCCTAAGGAATATTTTGATTTCTTGGATAGAAATTTTGAAGGGGGAGAAAGAATTAACAAAAAACAGTGGGAAAGAGATTGAAGATTTTGATTGATAGGGGAAACGGAGGTGTCCACTTGGTGAAATTGCTAATTTTATTGATGATTATAACATTTTTGTTTTCAAATAATCAGACATATTTGCAATGGGGTTTTATTCCAAAATTATTAAATTTGAAAACTCTGAATTCAATTTCTTGGCCAAAAGCGATATACAATCATGTTTCAAAAAATGTTGAGAAGTTTGCAGAAGATCCAAGAAGCATGCCAGGCTGTTCTATGATTTTACTGGTATGTACTAATTCTTATTATAAGATAATTATGTACCAAAAAGAAAATAATTGGACAAAAAAGTAACACTGTAATTTTTATTCTACAGTATTGGATATGTGAAAAGATAGAAATCATAGAAGAAGAAAAAGGTTTTGAAAGTGCAAGCCCAAGGATGGTGAAATAGAATTTATCAAAGCTCAAAAATGTGTCACTTGATATGATTGAAGGAAAAACGGTATAATAATTTTATTCTAGCCAAACAAGTGAAATAATTATTAATAAAGATAATTCATTTTATCGTTTTCAATTTTAGTAGTACATGCTTGTTTATAGGTGAAAGAGTTCAAATTGGACTTCTTGTTATTCTTCTTGCCTAATTATTAATTATTCAGCTATTATGGACTGCAGTCTAATTGTTAGGTGTCTAGTAAAGATGTATACGATGTGTCTAATTTTTCTGTAGTGCAACATTGTTGCAGTAAAAATTAGTAATAACAACCATTGTTTTCTATCGACTTATTACAGATGGTGGAGTTAAATACAAGTGTAGTTGCACTTTATAGTTCCTAAAATTAATGCATCTGTCCTTTTAAGCTGCAGAAGCCATAAAATAGTGGGAAAACCGACCACTTTTTATTGGAATATTTAGACTTGTAGACCAATCAATTTTAAGTATGGTGTTGTTTTAGTTATAAATAATATCATCAAGTGAAGATGATGCTTAACAGATTTTTTACTTATTTATAAAAAATGCATGGTTCAAAAAGCATAATACTTTGTGTATGCTCCACTATACCAGATGCTTGTAGCCACTCAATGGCCATGTAATGTATTCAACCAGCTAACAAAAATGAACTTACATTTTCTGCTTGTAACAGGCTATATAAGTAAAATCTTAGACATACCCACGTTGATGTCAAATAAAATCCTTTTTTGGATTTACTCTATTCGATTGTTTTTTTTGCCTACAGATATAATGAAATTCTTTTTTGAAAATATGCATCAGCTTTGAGTTACCTCTGCAGTTTGTCGTCTACGCTTGTTTGAGTGGCATTCAGCGAATGTATGCACTTCACTTCTGCTATTTAATTAGTTTCTCTTTACATTTTGTAGTTCTTTTAATTTATACTTGGTTTATGTAGTCTTAATTTTATAGGAATTTTTTTTAGGTAAAATGATATTTAGCAAATGTCATTGGTCTAAACAAGAGCTTGAAAAACAGTTTACTTAGTTGAGATACATGACTATAGGCTTAAAGCGAATGCATATTAGGTTGTAATCAATGAATGCGAATTAATGTTTTGTTGCTATTGGAAACTAGACTCATTGTTAGTTTCCAATCAATAACTCTTTTAACATTTTTCATCTTCTTGTGTTTTCTTATTTATGCATTTTTTTTTCTATAAATTTAACATCTTTCAACATCTTTTGAATCTTTTAACATCTTTTGATAGATTGCAAAAAGGTTTAGAAAAATATCATAAAATGAGAAGAAACTACTAACTGAAGTGACAGAACTTGTTGAAGAACAAGTGGAAGAGGAAAACAACTCAAAGAAGAGGGAAAACAAGAAAAGAAAACGAGATAAAAAAGAAGAAATATTATTGATGGAAAATGAAGCCAAACAAAAGGAAATAGAAAGTCTAAGACAAAAAATTATGGAGCTGGAAAAAACAGTTTTGCTAAAAGAAAAGGAACTGGAAGAAGAACAAATATTGAGAAAAAAATTTGAATCTAAATTGAAAGAGTTGGGGCAGGAATGTAATGTGAGGGAAGAAGATGTACATGAAACAACTAAAAGCAGAAGAAGACATGTATTTGCTGGGCACAGAAACAGTTCATCAGAGTTTCCATCTTTCAAATTATTTGAATCTCATGATTTTAAAACACCTGAAATGGAAAAAGAGCTAGAGAAAATCATGGCAAGGTTTATAATGAAGATAAACATGAATTGAAAGAAGATGAAAAAGCAAATAAAAAAGAAAAGGAGACGAAAACAAAACTAAAAAAAATTGAACTGAAAGTAAAGGCAGAAGAAAAAAAGAAGACTAAAAGAACACAAATAGAACCAAGTTCTATGCAGAGAAGAATAAAACAAAAGGTAAGGGTCGCAAAAAAAGATCCAAATTATATTATGAAGAAAAGAATAGAGTAATAGAACTGGAAAATTACAACACAGTAAAGAAGGAAGAGAGGATAAAAAAGAAGAGTAGAAACATAGAAAACTGTCCATTGTTGAAGCATCTGCCACACAATGAAGCAAAGATGATAATAAATTTCTTCAAAGTGGTCGGAGACATTGAGTAAGTGAAATTATAAATATTTTTTATACTATTTATATATTTGTATACAATAATAGAAATAAACATTGTTATTGAAATTTTCAGCGAAGAAGCTTATAATTTGGATGATGAAAATATGATTATCATATACAAAAGTATGATAGAAGAAATGCTTTTTGGTGGATTCATTAGTGGGCAGGTTAGTCCAAATATAAAATAGAAAACTTATATTCTTATTAAATTATTTTTAATATTAACCTATATAATTGATTTTTTGTATAGATTATTGATTGGTATTGGTTTAGGAGAGCGAAGATGTATGATAGCAGTTCTAGCATAACATACATTAACACGACGATGACAGCAAGACCAATTTATATAAATAAATGATATCCATCGTTAATAAATTTTTATTTTCAATATTTATTTCACTTCACAGAAAAGTGCATCTGATGACATTGAGAATGTGAAAAATCAACTGTTCATTCCAGCTATAACAAAGGCTCTATCAAATCCTTTGTGTTGTACTATACTATGTCCAGTACACGATGAAGCACGTTGGACGCTTTTGGAACTTGATAGAAAAACGCCATCCTGGATTCTTTATGACTCACTGTATTGTACATCAAGAAATAAAAATTACAGCAGCAAGCATAAGAGGGATGCCTTGGCAATAGTAAGAATTTTTTTCATTTCATCAAAATTTTCATACTAAATTATTTTATATTTATTTTTATGTTTTTTAATCCTATTGCTCTGCACAGAAAAGAATTGTCAACCAGATCATCAAGGAGTTCAAATGCCACGAAAGCAACACAAATTTGAAAATTTTAAGTACCCTCAAGTTGGGAATTTGTGCTCAGCAAGAAAATGGGTAATTATTTTTAAATTATATGTTCATGCTTATTTAACTATTGTTAATGCTTAATTAATTATCGATTAAAAGTTGGATAGAGCCAAGATTAAATTTGATGCATGTAAACCATATGATACATCCTACTGTGTATAGAATTATTGTTTATCTGAAATTGATAAAAGAATTATCATATTAAGCATACAAAATATAATCATTCATCATTTTATAGAAGCATTACAACATTGTTAACATATTACAAAAATATTTATTTGTAATCAAAAGATAATACTATTTATCATTTTCAGAAATTGATAAACTCTTTTATCATTTTTATTAAATTGCTAAATTTTCATAAAGTGATAAAAGCATCTAGCAACTTAAATATAGAAAATTTAAACATTCATCATTTTATATAAGCATTAAAGTAGGCTTACTGACTTATTATATTACAGCGATATTCATTTTTGATAAAAAGATAACACTATTTATCTTTTTTAGAAATTGATAAAAGAATTATCATTTTAAGTATACATAATATAATCATTCTTCATTTTATAGAAACATTACAACATTGTTAACATATTACAACAATATTCATTTGTAATTAAAAGATAATACCATTTATCATTATCAGAAATTGATAAATTCTTTTATCATTTTTATAAAATTGCTACATTTTTCATAAAGTGATAAAAGCATCTACCAATTTAAATATAGAAAATTTAAATGGTCATCATTTTATATAAGCATTAAAGCAGCCTTACTGACTTACTATATTACAGCAATGTTTATTTTTGATAAAAAGATAATACCATTTATCTTTTGTAGAAACTAATAACTGAATTTAACTTTTTCAAAAATTGATAAAAGAATTACCATTTTAAGTATACAAAATTTAATTTTTGATCATGTTATAGAAACATTACAATACTGTTAACACATTACAAAAATATTCATTTGTAATCAAAAGATAATACCATTTATCATTTTCAAAAATTGATAAATTCTTTTCTCATTTTTATTAATTGCTAAATTTTCATAAAGTGATAAAAGCACCTATCAACTTGAATATAGAAAATTTAAACAGTCATCATTTTATATAAACATAAAAGCAGCCTTACTGGCTTATTATATGACAGCAATGTTCATTTTTGATAAAAAGATAAGAACATTTAACTTTTCTAGAAATTGATAAAAGAATTTATCGTTTTTCAGAAATTGGTAAAAGAATTACCATTTTAAGTATATAAAATATAATCATTAATCATTTTATAGAAGCATTACAACTTTCTTAACATACTACAAAAACATTCATTTGTAATTAAAAGATAATACTATTTATAATTTCCAGAAATCGATAAATTCTTTTATCATTTTTATTAAAATGCTAAATTTTCATAAAGTGATAAAAGCAATAAAAATGAATCAGTTTGGATATTACTATGATGAAGCAGACGTAAAGTGTGGCAATGTACTGAAAAAGTTTGATTACAATTAGCAAATATAGGAAAATATATGTTGTTACTACTATTTTTTTTTCTTTTGTTTTTTTTCTTTTTGGTGCAAAAAGTTTGTTTATTTATTCGTTAGTGCATGTAACCTTAAGGACAGTTTTAAATATCTCTGTAGCAATTTTGGTAATGCATAACATTCATTTTTGACCATATATATCCACCATTTATCGTTTATTTTTTTCTAACTAAATATTTTACAATAGATATGATTGCGGAATGTTTGTCATGGTAAACATGAGGAAGAAAGCAGCAGGATTACCATTGGTATAAAACATTTCAGAAGAAGATGTTGCTTGGTTAAGAGCAAATATGGTAGCCGACATTATGACAGATGAGCCATATTGTTGGACCATGGAAAAGTTCTGCAGTTCACAACAGAAGCCACAGGAAGAAAAGAAGCATATTGAAAAAAGCAGTTGAAGCAAGAAGAATGTTAATCCAGTTTGTTAACGTCATTGAAATAAAACATTATATGTTTTGTTAGTTTTAACTTCTTTTTTCTATAAGAAAAGAACAAAATTACACCGTATGTTGAACAAAAAATCTATATGTTTGTTTTGTAATTTGTCTCTACTGTACATATATAATATTTCATATGTTTGCTATACCATTTATTCTTTGATATGATTTAGATTTTGCACTTGTACTTCATAGCCAGTTTATATGGTTAGTTAGTTTTAACATCATTGATATAATTTTTTTGAAATGGTACTTTATATACAACAAATCACCGTGACAACATATCACATGTTAATAAACGTTCGAATCACGCTATGTAAGTTTCGAACTTGTGACATCTCGCATCAAAGCCAAATCACTTAACCACTGGGACAATGCTTCTTGTCATCATTGATATTGCTATTATAAGCGGAGGCATGGTTGGATTGGCATTTTCATGTGCACTGTGCATGATCATTTTATGGTTTGCTTAATTTTACCACCGTATTCCAGTGATAAATAATATACGATACTCATTTGCAAGTTAGCTAGTAAACCACATCTTATTATGACATTATTACTCATCTGCCACTATATACTCATATACGATACTCATTTGCCACCATATTCTTGTGCCACCATATTAATTTTGTTTGTCCTAAATGCATGATTATTACTCGTAATATTTTCTTTTCCAATTTTTGTTTCTTACATGTTTTTTGTTCTTGAAAGAGTTACATGACAGTTACTATTGTGATAGCAGGTTCAGAAGAACAAATATTTTTTGTCAAGGACAAATGCCATTGATGACTATTATCTGTTATATAGATAGTTTAAGCAATGATGTATAATAGGGTATGTTTGGCAATTCTTTTTTGCCTTTTAATACCAATTTATGTTAAAATCAGTACAGGAATTTATAGGATAAATAATAAGGTGATTATATGATTACAAAGAGAAGATACAGTTAAAGAGAAGCTGACTGGCTATGAAGTAAAATGTAGTTTTTTCCTCATCGTTACTAGTAGTGGATGTATTAATGGTATAAACTCAAAGCTGCAATCTTCAATTTAAGCTTTGCATCTCTCTTTGGGTTTCCGAGGTCTTTATACCATCAAAACCTGAAGTTTGCCACTGTTGGCTTCAACCCCGTATTTTCTACGTACTTGAAACAATTTAATTTTACAAACGAAACCACAGAAGAGCATTTCAATGTGTTTAATTTCATTCCATATTTTCTAAGTACTTGAAACATTAGCTGCTCTAATGCACAAACAAAAAATGATAGGAAAAGTCACAGTTGATACATCCAGCTAGTAAAATACATATCAAGTTAATATTGCTCAAATGTGTTTCTTCAGCAAAATAAAAATATAACATAGGACATTTACATATCTTGTTGCAACTGAACTTGAATATCAATAAATAACAATAACAACTATAAATTTACAAATGCATAACTAAACACACGCTACAGAAATACACAAAGAAGGTTGACAGGTAAGACAATTAAAAACACCAGAAATGACAATTCAATCACTACAATTCAATCAAATAAAAACACCAGAAATGACAACAGATAGACTATTTTTCACATGGTACAAATATTTACTGATATCATTTTCTTCTTTCTTCTAATTATCTATGATGCTTGAGAAGAGCAACAGCTTTAATAACTTACAATATAGAACATGAACACCCAGACTTCAGCATATCATCAACCTTCTTTTCTGATTATTACAACAAAAAGAGAAATCTGCATAAAAAATGTAATCCATGGCCTGCCTTATGCTTACAATGATTATGTAATGGTTGCTAACAATTAGCATGTACGTTATGCTTACGGGTAAAAGGTAACTAAGAGTTGCATGTAGTCATCCTATTCTTGAAACAGAAATAAACAAGATATTTCTCTGCACATTATTTATTGCCCATAAAAAAACAAACGAAAGCAGTGAACACGTGAATAACCTAATATTAAAAGTAAAAGAATAATATAGAACAAAGTTATAACTGAATACAATAGCTTTTAAATTCTAGAATCCAAGAATATCTCAATACAATGTTGAAAGCAAAAACATAATTATCTTCAAAAATAAACAAGAGAAAATGACATAAAAATTATAAAAACATTCAAGCACTCAATGGACAACTTCTACGATTACGACCTAACTTCTTACACTTTCCACACTTATTTTGCTTCCCATGGAAAACATCCAACCCACCAAGTCTGTTAACTCTAGGTCTACCGGCTCCATGAATAGCCTTAGGAAGAAGAATAGAAGAAAACCCTTTAGAAACAATATCATTTTTATCAAAAGTAGGAATATGATTGATAACATGCGAGTAAGAAGCACGATAAGCCTTAGTCGTGAAATAATATTCAATAAAATCATAGACATTAAGTTTGGCCATTGTAATGCACTTTAATGCATGTGCACAAAGAAAACCAGTAACTCTCCATTGGTTACAAGTGCACATCCGATTTTCAAGATCAACTTTGTGAGAAATAGAGGAATGTACTTCAAAAACAAAAGTAGAAGAACGAGAAACATTCCACCCAAATCCTTCTTTTAATTTCAATAAACGATTCTCCATTTTAGGACAAAGTATGGTAGTCCAACTTGATGCCTCTTCTCTACGCTTTGACATTTGAGCCATAAGCCTAATTCGAATTCCATCAAGACAACATGTAATAGGAAGATGCCTTTCTTTCACAACCAAGGAGTTAAAACTCTCTACATCATTTGATTTATTCTCACCATGGTGATTGCCAGGAAAGAATAAATCAGCCCAATGATCAAATGGCTTATCTTTTAAGAATTCAACAGCCTTTTCACCTCCAATTTGACTATGTTTTGCCATAGCTCTTTGAAATTCATAAGGAGTACAAGCTACAGCACAACGTCTCAATAAATGTGCTACCCAAGGCCCCTTTCCACCCTTTACAATATTAGCCACATTACTTTGCATATAATATAGACAGTATGAATGGAAAGCCATTAGAAAAATTTTAGGAATACTTAAAAGCAAACCCTAATGTCTATCTGATATAAAGACCAAAGCTCGATCAACTCCAATCGAACATTTCAAATGATCCAAAAACCAAGACCAATTTTCTTCATTTTCCTTTGCAACAACAGCCATAGCCAATGGAAAAAAAACCTAAAAAAACATTGTTGGAAAATAGAAAAAACTGTGTATATATATGCAATAAAGTAAAATTATAAATGAATTTTTCCAATTTGTACTAATAATTATAGTGAACAATTTATAATTCTTTCAGTTATTATTGACTTCAATGTTTAAAACTATAACTCGCATGTAACATATATATAAATAAAAACATATTTTCAATTTAGATAACTATATTTTGTTTCACCTTTAACATATTTGTTGTTTGTCAACATATGGACTACTCTCAATCGTCCATTTATTAATACCTTTTGTTTTATCTATTAATTTAGTAGAAGATGGATATTTACGTTTATATTCCTCCAAGGTTAATTATAAAACACTGGCATGATTGTATGAACCAATAAATATACACATACAAATATACATAGATCTGTTATTTACCCAAATATACAACTATACATAGCTTCTACCCCAAGTTATCATTGTTGATCATCCAACACAATAAAAAATGGAGAATACATATTTAAATGCTAGTGGGTTGTACTGCGCTTATAACTCTTACATATTTATGCATGTTATCCATTGAAAATCAATTAAAATACCTATTACCTTACTATTATCTAAAATAGCAGAAAGATAAATACTTTTATCTTTACATAAAACTATAATATAACAATCACAGTAGAGATAACTACTTTAATAACTATCACTTTCCAATTACTAACAATACTACTACAGAAATTTAGCAATGACTTTATATACTTAACAAACAAAACTTTATACAAAAATGTAAAAGAAACAAAAAGTACTAAACAACCTATAATTAAAATAAATCAATTATCATTATCACCTTAAATTAACTTACAAATATTAAAACAATAAATCATACCTTGGTTCTCATTTTTTGCAGTAGCAGCCATTAAACAACCATTCCTACCTTTTAAAAAGGTGGCATCAAGAAATATCATAGGACAACAATGATAGAATCCATATATACATGCTTCGTAAGATATATAGACTTTTTCAAACTGATTGGTATTTTCATCAACAACCATAGATGTATGACTATTAGGATTACTTCTATGAACTGCTTTCAAATACCATTCCAAATCATTATAAGATTGTTCTTCATTGCCAAAAATTTCATTTAAAGCCATCTTCTTGCCCATATGTGCATAGTAATAACTTAAACTAATATCATAATTTCCTTACTAGCGATAATATCACTGGTCTTTCTTGTTGGTTCATCACGAATTTCATCTAAAATCAAGGTCTTCACAAGATCACTCCTAATTAAAGGACTGTTAGTTGATCTAAAATCACCACCACATGAATGATTAGATTCAAACCTTCTAACTAAAAACTGATCCAATTGTTTAAACTTGCAAGAAGCATGAATTTTAAAACTACAACCTTTTACAGCACACTACACGGTAATTCGCTCTTTACAATTCTGCAAGAACTTAGGTTTGAATCCATTTGTTGCACAATATGCAATGACAGTCTTATGAAAATCAGATGCAGACTGAAATTTTTGACCAACACCAGTAAAAAATTCTAAAGTAGAACCTTTCTTCATCAACTCATTAAAAGCAATCTCTTTATCAGAAGAAAATTCCAAACTATCAACCCCATCATATGCACTACTCACACAAGCTTCAATACCAAGTGATTTACTGCTAGAGCAAGATCTACTACTACAACCAACATTATTCTAAGACAATTTCTTCAATTTAACAAACAAAACCAGAAATTCCTCTTTTCTAAAAAATGACAAGCATAAAATAGCTTGCAAATCACTATGTATCTCAATGAAAGTAGTATTGGAATCTCGAACATAAAAGATATCAAAGCACATAGGAAAAAGTTGATACCAAACTTCACATATCTTGTTTCGAACAGTAGAAATAGGAGAATCCAACAAAATCCTAAAACTAGAGTTATTTTTATTGAAATCAAAAACAACCAAAACAGTTGCTACAGTGCTAAGACTAGAAATGAAAAAACATATAAAAAAAATTCAGTATACAAAAATATCAAAAAACAATCAAAAAACACAGTAAAAACAATACATACCTTTGTTCATCAATATTTATCATCTTCCTGTGGCCAAAAGCAAATCAACATAATTTTAACATATCAAACGCAAAAACGAAATCTGGACACTGCTAAAAAAACACAAATTTGACTTACATAAAAGGAAAAGGAAGGAAGAAGAGCGAAAATTATATATCTCGTAAAACTTTTTCAATCGACAATGAAATCGAGATTTAAATCTAAACTAAAAAGAAAATTGAGATTAAGAGAAGCGAAAATTGAGATGAAGAGGAGCAAAGAGGATTTACATACCCATGTAGAATCGAAGAGGAGCGACCAGTAAAAGGAAGAGAGAGGAGCGAAGAACGAAGCTAATGTGAAAATGTAAAAAAGAGGAGTGAAATTTACTTAACAAAATAATGACTGAGAAAAAGAAATGTCCTGTAAACTTAATTTTTTAAACAGCTGTTCTGGAAAAAAATATGACATACATAATGGTCACTACAAACATAATTTCCAGTTCCCAAATTTAGCATGCTATCTCCGTATTCTTCTTCAATAAATTGCATGCCTCCTTCCAATTCACGTTCTCCTCAATAAATAACCACTACCGCCGTCTAAAGGCTTGCGTCGCTTGAATCCTTGCTCACTGCTGAAGGCTAAGATCTCCGTATTCAGACTAGATCACCAGCGCTTGAAGTTTAGAGATCTAGTCTTAAGCTCTTGACTGCTCGAGTTGCTGAGATTTGAAACCACGATGCATGAAGCTGCCATCGCCTGGAACTGATGTTGCTCGCCGATGAAGTTCAATGCTCGACCGCTCTTTTGAAAATTAGTTCTGGAAACGTGATTTTTATATGATATCGTGCCTCTTCCAGATACGAAGACTACTGCCTGGAATCAAAGATGTGATATTTTTGTTTGAATAAATTGAATAATTTCAAGTGTGATATTTTTGTTTGAATAAATGATCGGTTCAACGTACCAGTCCCCTGTATGAAGTTGAATGATTCTTTTATGCCAGAAGCTTGTATCAGTTTTATTTTATTGCATTTCTGAAAAAATATGCATATAAATCTCAGGGTGATATTTTCCCTTTTGATTTGAATTGTTCCTTAGAGCAACTCCAATAGTTTTGCTGTCCAAACTTACAAAATGTACACTACAAAAATCAAAGATGTTAGTTTTCCCAACTGTTTTAGATTTAGGCGCGCCCTCGGACGCTTATTGAACAAGCACCTACGGTTAACGTCTATATGGGGACCTCTTTTTCCTCATTTCATACGTTTAAAAGTTTTTAATTTTTAAGTTTTTTAGTTTTAGGTTTTTTATTGAATATTACGTCGATATGCCATCTAGACCGGTTAGAGTTGGTGGACGGACAGTTCGTTATACGACCGATGCAGATATTGGACCAATACATAGTCCTTCGGATGTTACGGTGACCGAAAACGGTTTACGATCTTTACACGACTTGCCAGCCACTATTTCGCATCACCTTACTTCAGCTATAGCGATGCTACAGGTATACTTTTAAATCTTTATTATTTGATCCACAAGACATCACTAGCATACAAATGTTATTTGTTTATTTAAGTTAACAGTATTAAATGTTATATTTAGGTTCGTCACATAGCTATGCGAGGTAGTTGGTATATGTGCATGTCTGAGTATTATGATGAGTTACCCGAGCCTATTTTGGCTAGACTTCTTGCGTCACCTTTCGATGACTTTCTATCTTTACCTAGATCTGTCCATGTAGACTGCAACATTGTAGAGTCTCTGACTGAGAGATGGTGACCTACTACTCATACCTTCCATTTTCTTGATTTTGAGTTAGGATTGTCACTGTTAGATTTTTATTTGCTCATGGGCATTAAGGTTGGTCGACTGGACTGCATTCATGTTCCATTTGATTCTTCATTTGAGGAGTTTGAGTCATTTTCTGTTTATTTACCGGCTTTGGCTCCTGAGAAGGTCAAAGGAAGTGTTGTTACCCTTCCTTGTCTACAACACTATATTACAGATTATAGGACCTCCGAGGAGATGCAAACTCCAGTTATACGTGCCTTCTTATTATATTTTTTGGGTCTACCTTTTTTAGTAATAATAAGGGTACTATCAGACTTGGTTATTTGGTTGGATTAGTCGATGTGAATGGTCTACATGTTTATGATTATGGCATACCCATTCTTGGTTGTTTACTGTAGCGTTGAATACATATGCGATACAACAGTCTCGCCAGATGTACGGCTTTGGGTGCATTCTACCTTTCTGGTATTACGAGTAAACAGCCAACATGCACCCACGACTTATTCCAGAGGCCCATTCTACCCCATATATTTATTTTCCTCGATTACGACGTTGGAGTCAAGATATGCATTTGCATCATGTTCCATGGGGGGTGCACAACAAGTTGATAAAGAGTAGACAACAGAAGGATTTTCATTATGTTTCGTCCATGGGAGCAGTATATTCATTTTACGGAGCCTGATGGTGATCATCCACTCACTATTCAGTATGCTTTGTCGAGGTGGAGGGTTTGCTTTCAAGTTCCCACATGTCCATTTATATGGTATTTGGAGGAGCGTTGTTGGCTACAGTTATATGGTATAAATCGCATTCCCTCAGATCCGCTCCCATGGGACGATATGTATGAGGATATTAGGGTGGGCCCAAGTTATATTGCTGCTATGAGGGCCGCAGGATGGGTGGATGGTGAGGCATTTACTGTACAAGGCTATTTTATTCATATTGGGCTAGGGTAGATCCGCGTGCTTACGCGCTACCTGATTACATACGGGGTCTGAACTCCGATCACATTGGTCCGCGTTCCTCTTTCGGTAGAGTCCCTGTACCGCCTGCGGCCTTTGAGCCTACGTCATTTCAGTACACCCAACCTCCCGCATTCGACCCTTCTCCTCATTCATTTAGAGCCTACGATATGCAGGTTCGGATTATGGAGTATCCCATATAGTTTCCTGCAGATGACGATATAGTGGATGTACCATCGACCGACTTGTATCAGCCTCATCAGGTCCGCATGACTTTTAACCTTCATATTAATTGCTAGTTAAAATAATCTCTATAAATTTATAATTTTTCGTCTATACATTTTAGTTTTCTTGGTACATGGATTACGATAGACGGGTGATTGTTGCGTTTGAGAGTATGGTGCTTCAGTATACCCGGATTATGCATCAGACTTATCAGACTACATACCAACAGCAGCAGACTTAGATACAGGCTCGGATTCAGCAGCTCCAGATGCAGATCCAACCTCATGCAAGTGACCACGATGACTCCTCAGACAATGATAGTGGTTCACATCACATTGACTGATATGTTTCATAGATTTATTCAGTTCATGATTTGCTGGTCCGCATTGTTCATTGTATTTGTGTATTATCACTGTATTAGTATGTTTTCGTGTACTATGTTATGTTTTCGTACTATGTTACGCTGGTAGATTAGTGTATTTATTCATGTTTTCCCATTGTGTTATGTTATGTCTGTGTACCATGTTATGCTGGTTGATTTGTTTCTTTATAGCTTTTGAAGTATGAAATAAGAAGTTCTCCAATATTGAATTACTAAACATAATACAGGTTTATGAAAATCAAATAGCATATAATAAATGGATAAAAGGGTAGTACAAGTGCCTAGTTTTAATGCTCATTCAGAGCCTATACGCGTGACCAAACTATGACGAAGTTCAAATGCTTCATGGCCGACGAATTATGTCCCGTATTGGGGATAGGTAAAGAAAATCAAAAGTATAACGATTTGATTGAAAAAAAATTTCATCTGCAATCTGCTTGATAATGATCTGATAACGATTACAGGCTATCATAAAAAGACCATATGTATTTTTTTGATTTCTAAATAAGACCGCCTAGTCTGGCATTCATTGTTGTAAGCTTCACTCACCATGTTCCAAAACATCTCATGGCTTACAAGCACATCTGTTTGGACCATAATTTCATGCCTGCGATCGACTTCAATATAAGCTTTCATAAGCACAAGTAACTCTGAAGAAGACCAACTACTGGTGGACATTTTAGTATAGCAGTTTATGTTTAAATTTAGGAAGACAGATGGAAACATTTATAGGCGGTAGGAATACCAATTATGAAGAATATCATCTATGAGCATCCACAGTAGCCATGTTGCTTGCAGACATTCAATGACCGAGATAAGACAGATACTGTAGCCATATTGCTTGCTGACACTATAGCCACGTTGCTTGCAGACATTCAATAACGGAGATAAGACAGATACTGTAGCCACATTACTTGCAGACACTATAGCCACGTTGCTTGTAGACATTCAAAGACCGAGATAAGACAGATACTATAGCCACATTGCTTGCAGATACTGTAGCCACATTGCTTGCAAACACTGTAGCCATGATGCTTGCAGACATTCAATGACTGAGATAAGACATACTGTAGCCACGTTGCTTGCTAACACTGTAGCAATGTTGCTCGCATACATTCAATGACCGAGATAAGACAGACACTGTAACCACATTGCTTGTAGACATTGTAGCCACGTTGCTTGAAGGCCAATAGCCCACTACAATGTTCTTAGAATTCTATATAAACATAAGATCTCTTCTTCTTGGTTATTAAGTCCTTCATTCTGCTACTTCTCATAACAATGTCTTCATGGCCATCGTCCACTGACTCTGATGCAGGCTACGTTCCTACCAAGAGCCCACATACCGATGTCGATTGGAATATCAATTATCAAGAGCAACACTGCGAAGACATCGAACATGAATTCCCAAATCTTGATCAACTGAGACTTCAAGATGATGTTTAACCTGTACATGAACATGAGGTTGTCCAACCTCCCGATTATACATCATTGCTTGTTAAACATACCCTATTATACATCATTGCTTAAACTGTCTATAAGACATGAACAAGTGAATATTCAACCTCCTCAACAACAAGAGAACAAAGTACCAAATTTTCAACCTCCCGATGACCAAGTGGGCGATTCGTACCCAGCTTGTTGCCACTGCGATTATGCGGTTGAGGTTGTGGTCAAGGCAGATGGGAAAAATATAGGTCATAGAATCCAATTATGTCCCTTCTAGCCAGAAGGTTGCAATTACGCAGAATGGTTAGACAACTGTTTGTGTCCAAGGGGCGTAGCATATGCAAACGAGTTGGAACAAGAAATAAAACGTCTAAGAAATGCCTTTGAGAACATGTCGTTCGATCGTAACTAGTAGTTTATTTGCGTTAATTGTAATTTGTTATTATTTCCACTTTTGTTAAAGTATTTTCACTATAACAAGTAGTTTATTGTGCTAATTGTAATTTGTTATTATTTCTCGTATTGTTCAAGTATTTGGATGGATTAAATATAGTTATGCAAAGGCTATCTTCATATATAGTTATTTGAATAAACAAATGAGTCTAAGTCTTTAGAATCTAACTACATGTCAAAACGCTTTGGACGTAGATGTGACAGAACATTGCATAAGGGACTTGTTTTTTTCTGAAAACAAGCATGTGAGTACAGCTAAGGTATCTACTTCTTCGCTAGTGGTTGAAGGCAATCAATGCTAGCTACCAACTAGTCATATTTTTTCCTGAAAGCAAGCATGTGAGTACAACTAAGTATATGCTTTTTGGGTAGTGTTTGAAGGCAATCAATGCTAGCTGTGAACTTGTCATAAATGCTTGTTTTTTCCTGAAAACAAGCATGTGAGTACAACGAAGAAATCTACTTTTTGGGTAGTGGTTGAAGGCAATCAATGCTAGCTGCCAATTTGCCATAAATTCTTGTTTTTTCTTGAAAGCAAGCATGTGATTACAGCTAAGGAATCTACTTTTTGGGTAGTGGTTGAAGGCAATCAATGCTAGCTGCCAACTTGTCATAAATGCTTGTTCTTTCCCGAAAGAAAGCATGTGAGTACAGCTAAGGAATCTACTTTTTGGCTAGTGGTTGAAGGTAATCAATGCTAGCCGTCAACTTGTCATAAATGCTTGTTTTTTTCTAAAAGCAAGCATGTGAGTACAACTAAGGAATCTACTTTTCGGTTAGTTGTTGAAGGAAATCAATGCTAGCTGCCAACTTGTCATAAATGCTTATTTTTTCTGAAAGCAAGCATGTGAGAACAACAAAGGAAAGATTCTTATAAATAGGAGGAGGTATGATTGGTAAGGCATATCTAATACATTTACAAGCTTAAACAAAAATGTTTGTCGAAGAAATTATATTTTTTGACGATAGCGGTGATGAGTTTGATAAAATGATGGAAGATCATTTTCGTCGTGAAAGGGAGCTAATGGCTATGGCTGCACTACAAGTTGGTCAATCCAGTAGATAATACGGTGGATCAGTTGTCGGTCGTCGGTATAAAAACCGTAGACATTCATGGTACAATGAGTGACTTTTGGAAGACTACTTTGTTTCAAATCCTACATACAAGAATGGAGATTTCAGAGGAAGATTTAGCATGCGTCGACCACTGTTTTTTAGAATCCTATAATGTATCAAGCAACATGATAAATATTTCATCTTCAAACCTAATGCATCTCGTACTCAGGGATTGACTGGTATTTAAAGAAAATCAGCTGCGCTTAGAATGCTTACGTATGCTAGACCAGCAGACGCACTATATGAAAACTTGCATGTGGCGGAAAACACGGTACTAGAGTGTTTGGAGCATTTTTGTTAAATTATCGTGGACATTTATGGTGATTAATACTTACGAAGACCAAATAAGGCTGACATAGCAAGGTTAATGAATATGCGTGGTAGTAGAGGATGGCCCGAAATGTTGGGTAGTATAGACTGGATGGATTGGGAGTGGAAGATTTGTCTGAAGGCATATACCGGGGCTTATTAGGGCAAGTCTTGTAGGTCTGCTATTATTCTTGAAATCGTAGCATCATATGACTTATGGATATGGCACGCTTTTTTTGAAATATTGGGTTCTAACAATAATCTTAACATAGTGGAACGATCTACATTGTTTAATGATTTAGCAAATGGCAGATCTACTCCGTGCACCTTCAGTTTGGGAGGTAACATTTACGATCATGGATATTATCTTGGCGATGGTATATACCCAAAATGGAGTACCATTGTGAAGACAATTTCGAACCCACAAAACAATAAACAGTCAAAGTTTGCAACAATGCAAAAAGACCAGAGAAAGGACGCCGAAAGAGCATTTGGGGTTCTTCAGTCCAGATTTGCAATAGTCAGTAATCCATATAGGCTCTGGTCACCGGATAAAATGATAAGAATAATGTACATTTGTGTTATTTTACATAATATGATTTTAGAGGACGAAGGAGACATGGAAGAAGATTACTTGTACAAGGGTGCTCCAACATCACCAGATGTTTGGCACGAAGATATGATTGGAAGTGCAGTAGAGCTAGAGTTTCATGTAGAGAGCCAAAATATCGTACCGTAACGTATAACTCCACCGAAGATTCCGAGACGATCTAATAGATCATCTTTGGAACTTTTCTGGCACTTAGTGAACATGTATTAAATTTTATTGTTGTTGTTAACTTGAGAATCGTTAAGTATGGCGTTGTTACTTATTATCATTGTTCTATTTTCTTTATGTTTAAGTGATGTATGGATTGTTGTAATCTTTTATCAATGTTATGCAATATCACTGTTTTAGTAATATAATCGCTTCTTAAGTTCATAACACAATTCTACTAGTAGTAGTTCAAAGATATAATGGTATTAGAAATTTAGACTCATAATACAAATGCATCAACTAGTAATTCAAAGATACAATGGTTCTAGAAATGCAGAAACGGTTACTGTCCCTCTTCATGTGTACGTCTCATGATTTCTCTTCTTCTAAGCTTTGTATACTCCCGTTGTTCTTCTATACGTGTGACGTATCTACGAACATAAGTGCATCTTCATCTCTTTGATGATTTCCAGCGAGAAGTTGATCCATTCTTCACAATATTTCTTGTTATTGAATTGCTTGAGTCTTCATTGCATGGTTATAGCTATCTTCAGATTCAAATAAATTTTTTAAATTTCCGCCTGACCCGCTCCAACATCCTGCTTCTTTTTTTGCTACTTTGACCCCCTGTGGCCTTACAAATAGATCTTCAACAGGTTTAGGGGTTAGGTCCTTTTCTGAACCAAAATTATAACTTTTGCACGATTCTCCCGGACTAGAGCTTTCTCCAACTCTAGTAGCTTTACCACGACTGCTATTCGATTGAATGTCTTGGACAGTGTTCTATAGCGATGATTTTCATTTAAAATGCGCAACCAACATGTCATAAACGTGTATGAACTAATAAGAATGTGGTGCTTGGGTTTGTAGATTTGTTTAAACAGCTTGTTTGCTGCCATTCTCTGAAGAAAAAAAATATAGTATAATATTTAGAAAACAGCAGTTAATGAATAAGAACATTTGAGTATCTAATAAATCTTACCAAATGTGTTTCATTTTCATATCCACTGGGATTTGTTTGCTTTAACTTGAAAATTTGAGAATCAAATGTTTGTGTTTGACGCTTAATTTTTACATGATGGCCTTTGATAGAAAATACAGTTCTTTTACGATCGATGTTCTTGTGATTGAAGAAATTAGTAACTTTGCGCAAAAAGTCTTACCACTTTGGTCGGTACCTCGAATAGGGTCGGTTGAGAGTGCACACCAAATATAACAAAGATCATAGTCGTCCATAGCATTCCAACTTCCAGTAGTAACTGTTCCGTCGATCGGAGTCGAAACATCTTGTAAATTATATCCTTCAAAATTGCACCATGCAACATTAACTTCGAAGTCAAAAAACATTTTGAATTAAGATTAATGGGAGAAGGAAGATTGGAATTGTAGAATGGTTATTGTGAAAGGAGAAGAAGATGAGGAGGTGTTTATGAAGAAGGAAAGTAGCCATTTGGGGAGGGGGGGAAGTAGCCATTGGAGAGTTATATTATTGGGTGCTTGTTCAACAAGCGCTTGGGATTCAGGCACTTGTTGAACAAGCACCTTATATTAGGCGCTTGTTAAACAAGTGCTTGGGATACATGCGCTTATTCAACAAGTGCCCATCACAATCCTGCATCCTCAAACTTTCGACCCCAAAATCCACACTATTGAGATTTCTGAACTCTGTTGGAAGGCAAAATGGTTGCACATATTATATTTTGTAACATCCAATCAGCTATTGGAGATGCTCTTATGATATCCAATACATCTAATAATTGGTTTTATACTACATATATAAGATACTCAAATCTAATGAGATATATTAGTGAATCTAATAAATTGCTTTGCTTTAAATTAAATGATCGTAGAAATATGTTTTTTTGTTGAAGTAGGAGTTTACATGTGTGTGTGTGTGTGTGTGTGTGTCTTTTGCCCAAATATATGGAATCAATATTCATTACTAATATCATGCTCAACTGTACTATGTAAATACATAACACTACACAACCACATTAAATAAAATATATGTTTATTAATATTAAACAAAAATTGATTGCAATATCTCATAGTATTTATTTTTTGACAATAATAAATACATATTATTTTTGTAGATAAAAATAGGTGTGTTTGGTACGTAATGCGTTGAATAAAAAGTAATAGATAGCAAGTTGACTAAAAACAATTATGTTTTGATGATTTTTTAACTGTAACACGCTCTGAAGGTAAAAATAAAATAGAAATATTTGTTATCATCAAGCAAGTGATATACTCCACAATTTCCCCATTTTGATAATAACACGTAACAGGTTAAGATTTGACAAGTGTAACACGTGTTGAGTGTGTACTCGATATCATAAAATCAAAATCATAGCATAATGTTTCTTTCTTTCTTTCTATATATATATATATATATATATATGTATATATATATATCATTCTCCCCCTATTGATATGCTTCCCTACATATGTAGCATATATGTTCGAGAATAAAATATTAAACCAAAAATATTTCTTTCAACATCAATATTGAATTCGCAATATCACCAAATCTTAACCGCTCTCTCCCCTTTTGTTTCCATCCAGTATAAATATAAATTAATATAGCGAGAAAATGATAGTGAATATTAGAAGTCCATCAATAAATGACAACTAAATACTTAACGAAAAATCAACCATAAATTATAGTGGTTATATTGATCAAAACCATATCCTATGGGTAGAAAGACGATGACAAAATAAGTCTAATTATATGCAGTGAGGTTTAAATAAAAATAGGCTTAACTGTTATAACTACAATCCAAATAATAATCCAAGTAAATATTTATATAAGGATAGTTTTTTTCCTAACTCGTTATAAACGAGGCCAAGATATTTACGTCCATGCATTACCGTAAGGTCTACTAGACGAGGAGGAAACATTGCTTAATGGGTGTATAAACACGGCGCTAAAGAAATTTCAGCATATGTCGAATGCTCTTAGGTGATATAACTCTACGTCCATGCCGCATCTATTTTTCATGCGTATCCCTTTAGACATTTAAATTTATTTTTTATAGTATATTATGTGTTTTACTTTCCAGACGAAGCATGTACATGACGTGTCCCCTGTACTCACTTTTAAGCCAACCAATCTTTGTTGCTTTTCGATTTATGTCATTTTAGCCAACACAAGCATACAACCGAAAAATATTAGTCAATAAAATATGAGTTTCAAACGATAGATTTACAGATGGTACAGGATATGCATTAGCGAAAAATTGAAACTTTAACGTATGCTTGATCATTAAAAAAATACCATAATGCCATTATTTAATCAAGTAAAACTGCAATATTTTTAATCATCTCTATGATTGATATAAAAACTTTTGAAAATCTCATAAGAAAGTTCAATCGATCGTGATATGGTTTTAAAAATAAATTCTTTGTAAATATCTCAAAAATATTTTTAATTTTATATTTCATTCTCGAACATAGGATATGAGCTGGTTTGAGTATTATTTGTATAAAGAGGAGCACAAGGAGTAAGGGTATACATATATATCAAAAGAAAATTGAAAGTTCATCTCAAAAAATTTCATCACAAAGCTCAAAATTTAAAAAAAAATCATCTCTAACGGTCATCTCATGTTTTGAATATCACAAACCTATCTCAAGAAGTTCATTGCAAAGTTCAAATTTTCGTTTCGCAAAATCATTTACATTAGTCATATCAAATGTAGAATATCAAAGCTCATCTCACAAGAAGTTTCATACCAATCTTTTCTAGTCAAAGAACTCTAGCTAAGAATCACATATCACAAGATTTTTTTTTCAACAGAAACTCACTTTAAAGTTTAGCGAAAATATCTCATTTTAAAAATATTTACATCCTAAATAGATACGGAGAGCAAAGAAAAAAATCCTAACAAAGCAAAAATACATATTTTTAGGTTTTTTGAATTTTGGAAAGCAAAAGATAGAAGGAAAAAAAATATTTTTTTTGCTTTCTCAAAATAAAATAAAACAAAATCAAAATGCAAACTCTCCATATGTGTAGGAAATAAAATGGTGAAATATTAGTTACTCCGCTAGAAATAAGGGATACTAAAAATGCTAGACAAATCACAAAAAGTCATGCTAAATGTTCCAAATAGGAAAGAACAAGTTACTCATCACGATACTACTTGTACTCTGAGCTGCCTATAGTGACGTACATGATACGTCGGATACCCTTTATTATCAAGGTTGCCTATAGTGGCAAAAATGATGGAAAATGTTACTCTTGATTGGTGTTGACGGCAAACAAAGGCATCTTAGATAACGGTTTTACGTTCGACCGCTTGAACTCTCATCATCTAAGTCAAGCATGAAAAACAAGCATCATCAAACAAGCATACTGCATACTCGATAATATCGATCGAATTGGCCACAACATTCGAATTTCTCAACAAAATCACCTATGTTAAACAGAAGCACAAAACCAAAAATTCTCGAAGTCATTATCCAAAGTGAAAAACACGGTATCATTAAATAAATAACAATCATATGCACGTCAAATAGTATTTTTCTCATTTTTCAAACATCAACCATTGCTATTTTGAAAAATCTTTCTATTTTGAAATCATTATTTGCAAATATTAAGTTCATAATTTGATTCAGCACAAAATATAAAAGTTTTAGATATTCCAAATTTCTAATCAGCAAAACTAGTTTCAAGTCTAAACGACAAACAAATCAAATGTTACGTTTAAAATACTATAGCTTATTTGGCTAACTCAGAAATAAATTTCAAGGAATGTGCTGACTTGATTACTATTTTTTATTATGAAATGAACCGACAAAAAATCAAAACTTGAAAATTGTAAAGTAATCTATGTGCTTTCCATAAATTATGATTAATTTAATACAATTCTATGGTGTTTAATAACCATAATATCAACTTGAATGCATTTTATCAAGAATTTCTAAAATGAATCATCTAAAGCTCAAAGTGTGAAAATTGCAGTATTTCCTACAACTTTTTCCAGACATCTAAAATTTATAAATCGAAATATCATAGCAAAATTTATGGTCAAAATACTTAGCCGTGTTAGAAAGTTTTGTAACATGTTTCAAACACTGTATTGAATTATTTTTAGTTTTCTAGTCATTTAAGACCAAAATCTAGAAAAACTCAAGACATAAAACCTACAGGTATTTTTGTCTATTCACTAGAACACGTTGAATTTTTCTAATTCGAGTTTCAAAGCTTCAGTTATGATAATTTTATGACAACAGTGTTAGAAAATCAAAACTTATAAACAATAAGAGAAAATTCAGAAGTAGGGTTTAGAGATCATACAATCGCTTACATTTGAAGTTGCATTCTGTTCACCATTGTTATGAAAAGTGCATCGATCTCTACTTCATTTCCTAAGCCAAGGAACATTGCAATAATTCTTTATCAAATATGTCGAACAACTTGAAATCTACTTCCATCATAGTTGCTCCATAGCTCATCTTGTACCCAGATGTTAGAAGAAGTGAGTGACCTAAAAAAAGATGTAGGACCATATTTATTTACATTTGAAATATTTAATACCCAATTTTTTTGTACAACAAACTATTAATATTAACAATTGTATCCTTAGGCACCTAAATTTGTGTGACTCGTTTATTAATGTTCCTAGTTCGATAATTGTTATAACTACTTCACTAATTCAGGAGACACACTTCTCCTCTAGTGATGTTACTAGTAGTTTGTTTATTATATGACACTTTACAAATCAACTTTCTTTTTCTATTATTTGCAAAGAGTTGTTTTCTAATAACATGTAAAACGATTTTTCCTTCATTGAAATTTTTGGAAGAATTAACTCGGGTTCATTGATTTAGGATTTTAAAAGAATTTTTTTATTTATTAGTTTAAAACAACATTTAATAACATTCTCTCTCTTTTTTCGAAATCCTTACTCTTTAAGGCCGTATTTTGTTTACGAGCTTTTTTATTTTGGCCTTAATTTCAAGGATCTCAATTTCAAAAGGTTAGCATCTTTTAAATTCAAGTTCTTCAAAATCCTTAGCTTTTTCAGTCTCTTTTTCCAATTTGTGATTTGTTCAAATAATTTCTGTTTTGCTATTTTTCAAAGTTTCTTTTTTGTTTTCAAGCCTTTTGAAATTTTCTTTATTTCCAATCAATTCTTTTTCGAAATCCGCACATTTTCCACCTTCGGAATTTTCAATTTTTTAATATTCTCTAATTCATTTTATGAAGTATTGTTCTTGCGAATCAGCTCGGTTTAGTTTTCCATTAAATCAAATTATCCTTTTCAAGCTTTTAAAAAATTTCATTGAAGTGAACAAAATCTTTCTCATGGTCCAAACATTTTTTACAATCAAAATTTTCAGTTTAATTAATGTTTTCAAGCATTTTTTCCAACTTATCATGTTTCTTACGTAGTTTTGATTTTTCATTTTCATTTATAATTTTTCAGTTAAATATCATCAACAATTTTAGTTAACTTACGACACATTATAACTAAATATTTAAATGAAAAATTACTCATCTCATCATCCGTTAAATCATGATCATCGATGTCTTTATTGTCATCATCTGAGTTGTCTTTTGTAAATCCCATCAAACGCGGTTCTCCTCTTGTATGCTTTAGGGAGTTCTTCACTATTATTGACATTTCACCATATTTTACATCGAGAGTGCTCCAAATTTCCTTTTTGGTTAAACAATGAGAGATATTCTAAAATTCAGATTTATCAAGTCTAGAATAAGAATATTCATAGCATTAAGAGTAAAATTATTTTTACACACCATATCCAAACTGTAACGACCCTGGAATTCCGGCCCCGTTTATTTTCATATATATTTAATCTAATTAAATAAAAGTGAACTGGTCATATTAAAATGAATATGATTTTAGAAATAACTGTCATTTGTTCATATGGATTGGTATTTTAAAAGGGGAATTGATTTAAAAATTTGAAATAAAAATCTCTTGATAATATTTACGATAAAATTTATCTTATATAATTTAATTAAAATACTTTACTTTGTTTGCATTAGTAAATATACATATAGATAATGATGTTTGAAATTCTAAAATAAAGTTTCTTAACAATATTATTAATAAAGTTTACCTCATATAATTAAATTAAAATGTTATACATTGCTAACATTTGTTAAATAAATACATATGCTTGATAATGTTTAAAATTAAAAATCTAATTCTAGCAATATAAAATATAAATGTAAAGAAAGAATGTATTAGTTAAACATAACTTTAAATTTGTACACAAAGAATAAAAAATAAGTAAAGTATAAAATAAAAATAAGCACAAAGTATAAAGGTAAATCTAACACATTTATGTATAAAACAAACATATATATCAAAACTATTCAAACTAGAAGTCAGATAAAACATTGATAGTCAAAATATATAAATATAAATGTAAATGTAAACAAGGGTTAAATGAAACACTAAGTATAAAATGAAATAAAAACAAGTATGACATAATAACAGAACAAATATTTAAATAAATATCTTTATATATATGACAGAGCTGCCTGCAAGTTCAAGTTGGAAGTAATTCCAGACCAAAATGAAAATAATCCTGGCACAAAAATAATCATATGTTATTCAAGCAAGCAAATAATAAAAACATCTTTATACTCAATGGCTTCATTCACAAGCCTACCTGAAAGCATATGTCTTCATACAAATATCTTTATACATAGTACAGCATAATTATAATTATGTAAACTAAGTTAGCAACCAATGCATTTAATTTCTATCATCGCAGCACATTATTTTGTCAGTTCATAATATTTATAAAATCTGTTCAAAACAGAACAAAGAGAGAAAGAATAAAAATAAATAAACAACAACACTAGTTAAAGCCTCCCTTCATACAACTGTTTTCCTCTATATATATGTATACATCTGAACCATTTGGTTCGTTCAGCAAATCATACAAAAGGGTAGAAAACAAAAAGAAGGAAATGGAAAGAAAATCAAACTGAATTCAAAACAGATAATATACAGACAGTTCAATTTCAGGTTTTCAAGAAGTGTTCTTGTTCAGAGTTCCAAGGTGAGTAAACATCAAGAATTAAATTTTTAGTTTATTTAAATTCAATAAAGATGATTCATTTATTTATGGTATGGAATCAGTTTGACTTTTGAATATAAATCTGTGAATATTTGTCTTGTGCTCTGTTGCTTCTCTGTAGTTGATGCAGATTACATAACTTGTTCAAACACTCAAGTTATTCTTATTTTAAATTTTTGTTAGGCTTGTTTCTCAACAAAACAAGATGTTAAGATCATCAAACAAGAGTTCCGGAACAGATTAAAACAAGATTAAGGAATTTTTTATATTAAAAGATATGTTTACAGGAAATCAAGCAAGAGACCAATAAATTTAATTATCTTAAAAGCAAAATCCAAATTTGTAACTTGAATACATACTCGAAGTTTTGATTTTTAAAACTACAACAAGGATTTTTAGTGTGGAATTTAAAGTGTAGCTTTTATATAAACAAAAATTACATTTTTGCGAATATCTGGTTATCGATCTAATTGAAATTGATGAAATTTGAATTGAAGCTAATTTGAACCTCATGGGTCATAGGAAAATTATCAGAAAAATTTTCAATTGTATAAATTGTTGGTTCGAACCATTTTTAGGGTTTTTCTTCAAAGTTTTGCACTTTCCTGATAATGTCGAGTTCGATCCCAATAAACGATCGAGTGTCGTACAATTATGGATAAAGGTTGTTTTATGCGTCATCGTGGTGTGGCCGAAGATTTGAGGTCTTCGGTGGTGTTTGCGGTGGTGACGAGGCGATTTTGATGATGGGTCGGTTTGCAGCTTTCGAGCAGAGGACCAATTTTTGATTTCGATCGTTTGGGGACGTACTGGGTTTGGATTTCGCGTGATTTGGGATTTTCTTGGATGGTGGGTGTTCGCCGGTGACGAGTCGTGCCGCCGTGCACATGTACGGCGGCGGGTCTGCGTGTCAGGGTCATGCTGTCTTCTTACTCGAGTTGTGCTCGTGTATAAATGGAGTCAGCTTCGAGTTTTATTGTGGGCGAGATGGGTAACCTGATGCTATTTAACATTGTTTAATTTATATTTAAGCTTTTAACGAACTTACTGTAAAAAAATAAAAAAATAAAAGAAGGAGAAGAAGGGGTTTCAGGGGAGGACTCGGGGGAGCTTGCGTGTAACCCGGAGTTACACTCGGGTTTTTATAAGGGGGTCTCGGGTTTCCTTCAACCAGTATAAAGTAAAAAAAGTGTTATGTGAATTTGGTTTTAAAATATTTTAAATACTGTAAACCTGATGAGTGTTTAACAGTTTAAGTACCAGGTTTAAATTATTAGGTTAATACTTAACAATGTATTCAACACTTAATTATTATTTTAATTTAGTAATTAAGTTAAGTATGAAATTGATTAACATTTAAGTTGGTGGTTAATATCATTTTCAAAATTTAAAAGAAGACTTTTAAATGTTTAATTAAGTTGAACAAGTAATATCAATAACTATTTTAGAAAGTAATTAAGAATAATTACTTTACAATTGTAATTAATGATTGGTTAATGATTAAGTGATAAAATAATTAATAATTAACTACTTAAAGTTAATTAATGAACGATTAATAGTTAACTAATCAAATAATTCAATTATGAATTAATAGTTAATTATCTAAGTAATTTAATTAAGAATTAAGGATTTAAAATTGATTAATTAAGTATTGGTAGTTAAATAATTAAGTTTCAATTAAGGTTATTAATTAATGAATAAGGAATAGTAATTAAAGTTAAACAACTTGATTATAAAGTAACTAATTAAATAAATGAAATAATTAATTAATTGAATAATTAAGATTTAATAGTTGATTAAGAAATCATTAATTAGATAATTTGAAATGAAATAGGTAATTAATTGTTAATTAATGATTAATTAAACAGAGTTAAGTGGTTAACTCTCAGGTAATTAATTCTAAATTGAATTAATTACAAATAAGACTTAATGACTGCTTGCGGATTGTTATGTTGAATATCTGATTGTGATATTTATTTGATGATATTATGTGATGCTCTGAAATATGTTGTGTCATATCTATGATGCTTGAATGTGCTTTATCTAGGATAAATGCTATGTTAATTCAATATGTTGAATTTAAACTGTTTAAGTTAATTAAACAACTTGGCCTTTAAAATGGCGTTTGGATTTCGATGAGACCGGTATCGGGTATCCAATTGATATTCCGAAAACCACATCGATCCAAATTAAACGATAGGTCGTGAATTCTGAAATGAAGATCGAGATGGTGTTTTCAGAATGCAAGGGTTATCGTCGTTGACTCTGAGGGTGATTCCAAAATGAGCGTGACGAGATAATGCCTTCTGTTTCGTTCGAACCCGGAACGAACTTGTATGGATTGAATGCTTTTAACACATCGTCAGGCGAACGATGAGCATTCTAAGTGATATGTTCTCTAAAGTTAATCGCAGCCTCAAGCCTCATCAACCGGGAATGGCTAAAACAGGGGAGATGCAGCAAGGTTAGGTGGGTCATGCCCAAGCAGGACAAGATATTCCCCTGTCTAAATGTCCCTTTTTATTTCGGCTGTGTGGGCGGTTGCTAGCTACAACCGTGGGGTTTATCTTGTTCGGAACTATTCAGTAAGGAATGGTTCCGGCCTTG
The DNA here is from genome assembly GCA_030765085.1 of Allium cepa. Classification (NCBI taxonomy): domain Eukaryota; kingdom Viridiplantae; phylum Streptophyta; class Magnoliopsida; order Asparagales; family Amaryllidaceae; genus Allium; species Allium cepa. The sequence continues at coordinate 19,836,426 of CM060941.1, forward strand.
TGTCGTAGGGGGTCGGGAGTAATCCTCGGTACGGTGATCTAGGCCCCGTACTGTGACGGGCGGTACCCCAGTAGCCCTGCCATTGTTGGAAATCCATTTTTCCTACGAGACCCTACGGTTTTGATTTGTATTACCCACTTTTGTGGCTAGTAGCTGGAATTTAATCATGTAACAATTTCAGCTATTTTCTATTTACTTGAAAACCCTAGACACCATTATAATATCACTGGATTTCCTATGAAATGTTTTGGTTAGCGTAAGGTAAAAACTTACCCGTATTTATTTGTGGGGAGTCTTACGTGATACCTTTATTTTCAAATATTTTCAAAGTTAAACAATTTAAACCGTTTACTCATACCAGAGCCATGTCTGACCCAGAGTTTATATTTTGTTTTCATAAACTCTTGGGTACTAAAATTTTTATGAGTAGCCAAGTGATAGGTTTTGGACCTTGATTTCTGGAGAGCTTGGAGCAGGAGTTCCAGACGTATGTAGCTATCTATCTAGTTCCGCTGTGTTAGTTGATACATGTTGTATCTCTGATGTATGTATTGACAGATAGATGTATGACTGTCATGTGTATTGATGTTGTATAACTCTAATATATGTGAAACTATGTAATAGTTATGTGATATATTATATTTTGTTCCGTTCCGCTGTGAGATTCTGATGTTGTTGTTTCTTTCTTTCTATTCTTTTCTATTTCTATCCCTTTCTTTCTTAATGATGATACATCTTTCTGGAAGTAGAAGGGCGGGTCATCACAGTTGGTATCAGAGCATAGGTTGGTGATAACCTTGGCTCTGGTAGGAATTACTCATAGAATAGAGTTTGTAGAACTCTAAAATGAGTTTGAGTGTATTAATAGATATGAGCGCGTAATTGCTAATGAATATAAAATTGTTTTTATATTGTGTTGACTTATCTGTTGAGTGTTTATAGATTCTAGTCGATGTGTGGGACGTCATTTCATCGATAGGGATTTCTAAACTCTTAAACAAGGTAAACCGACCAGTATTGTTTTTAAAGTAGGGCAAATGAAATAATTTTACCCAAAATTAGATTTTGACATAAAAGAAATATTTTTCTGAAATTATTATATATATTTGGATGTTTGGTTGTTAATACTATAATTTAATAAAAATTTAAAATTTGAGTGGTTTATAACCAAATAAAATTGTCTAAGTATGGTTTAAATAAAAAGGAATACAACTAAAATTTGATTAAACTAGAATTTAAGTCCCGGAAATTTGAAAGGTTTAAATGTATTTAAACAAAGGGATTTGGGAATTTGAAATCTTGGGAACGTTTGAAATGTTTTTCCAAAGATTTGGAGGTAATAATGGAGTACTGTTTTGGAAAATATTGTTGAATGGAAATTGTTTTGGGAGAAATTTGTGGAAGGAAGCACTGAACTCACTTCAGTCGTTGGAAAATAGTCCTGATGATGATGACCACATCATCAGTATTCATTTTCGAGTTTATAAAGTGATGGACTGCTACCAGGATAGTTGGTCATGATATTGTTTGGGCTTGTTGGGCATACAAGTTGTTTTAGAAATTTCAAAAGGAAAATTTTGTTTTGGTGAAAACAAGTGTTTGGAATTTGGAAATTTGATTTGATATACCAAGTGGGTATGTGTAGTTATCATTTTGAATGGTTTTGTAAATGAAAACCGGGCAATTGAATTCTAAGAAATTCTATTTAGATAATGTGAAAGTTTAAATGAATTATATATAAGCAAGTAAGTTGTAAATCGCCTAAACCGGAGAGAATGATTTGAGAATTGGTTGGAAGTAATTGTAATAAGTGTCGAAACCTTACATATGTGCTAATGAAAATATGCAATGCTAAACAAGGGAGACTCTGGCAAAAATTGTCAAAAAATTTTTGGGAGTTAAACTTTTTTTTTTAACAAAACGATTTCAAATTGGAGGTTGAAATAAATTAGTGGATGAAACTAATTTAAAATAATGATAGGAATCAGTTATAAATGGAAGATAGTCAACAAAATCCAATATTCAGAGTTGAAGATAAATTGAATTCACATGAAATGGAAATTCAGATTTAAAATATGAAGATTTAAAGGCTAAAGTGGTAGAGTAATAATATAAGAGCATATATAATGCTTATATTAAACTTAAGAAATGAGTGGTGAAATTCTTAAGTAAATTGATACTGAGAAAATTATTCCAAGTAAATAGAAATCAAAATAATGTGAATAGAAGAAAATTGATATAGTTGATAATCAATGGATATAAATACATAGGATGTACGTATATTATTTTATTCACATAACAATTTGATCCAGATTCGAGCACAGAATTTCGAGATAGCTATATCGATCCAAGTTATGATTTTTCACTCGATTTTCGATAACGAACCATGGATATGGATTTTGATTGATTCTGGAAATTCTCTATCATAGTTGTGACTATGCTAGGAGAATGATAGTTTTTGATCAAGAAACCAGATCTGAGTCCGCACTAGGAAGTCGGGTGGACAATGCTAGTTTGGAAATGAAATTGTGTGATCGAGCGAGCGATCGAATTTGATATTGCGTACGAATGGTATATGTACATCATACGGCTTGAATGAATAGATATTGAAATTCTGCAAAGAAGTCAATAAAATTTGAAAGTCGGATCAAATTTGACTATGGTCAGGAATCCAGTTCGGATTGTTGATCAAAACGAGAGGCAACTCAGAAGTAAGGTAGTGTAGTTTGTCTAAGTGCAGTGGAGCGAGGATCTCAGAGATTACACTTGGGAAACTCTGGATAGTTCTAGGGAAGTTTATCTGAATTTGTGTTCGGATAACTAGTGATGTTTGTTAGGATAGACTGTTTGGTTGTTTGCTAATATATGATGATATATATGTTAGAATGGTTGGTATAACAGCTTTTAAATTATCTTTGTTTTAAATTTTGAGGACGAAATTCTTTTAAGGGGGGAGGAATGTAACGGGCCTGGATTTCTGGCCCCGTTTATTTTCATATATATTTAATCTAATTAAATAAAAGTGAACTGGTCATATTAAAATGAATATGATTTTGGAAATAACTGTCATTTGTTCATATGGATTGGTATTTTAAAAGGGGAATTGATTTGAAAATTTGAAATAAAAATCTCTTGATAATATTTACGATAAAATTTATCTTATATAATTTAATTAAAATACTTTACTTTGTTTGCATTAGTAAATATGCATATAGATAATAATGTTTGAAATTCTAAAATAAAGTTTCTTAACAATATTATTAATAAAATTTACCTCATATAATTAAATTAAAATGTTATACATTGCTAACATTTGTTAAATAAATACATATGCTTGATAATGTTTAAAATTTAAAATCTAATTCTATCAATATAAAATATAAATGTAAAGCAAGAATTTATTAGTTAAACATAACTTTAAATTTGTACACAAAGAATTAAAAAACGAGTAAAGTATAAAATAAAAACAAGCACAAAGTATAAAGGTAAAACTAACACATTTATGTATAAAACAAACATATATATCAAAATTATTCAAACTAGAAGTCAGATAAAACATTGATAGTCAAAATATATAAATATAAATGTAAATGTAAACAAGGGTTAAATGAAACACTAAGTATAAAATGAAATAAAAACAAGTATGACATAATAACAGAACAAATATTTAAATAAATATCTTTATATATATGACAGAGTTGCCTGCAAGTTCAAGTTGGAAGTAATTCCAGACCAAAATGAAAATAATCCTGGCATAAAAATAATCATATGTTATTCAAGCAAGCAAATAATAAAAACATCTTTGTACTCGATGGCTTCATTCACAAGCCTACCTGAAAGCATATGTCTTCATACAATTATCTTTATACATAGTACAACATAATTATAATTATGTAAACTAAGTTAGCAACCAATGCATTTAATTTCTATCATCTCAGCACATTATTTTGTCAGTTCATATTATTTATAAAATCTGTTCAAAATAGAACAAAGAGAGAAAGAATAAAAAAAATAAGCAACGGCACCAGTTAAAGCCTCCCTTCATACAACTGTTGTCCTCTATATATATGTATACGTCTGAACCATTTGGTTCGTTCAGCAAATCATACAAAAGGGTAGAAAACAAAAAGAAGGAAATGGAAAGAAAATCAAACTGAATTCAAAACAGAAAATATACAGACAATCCAATTTCAGGTTTTCAAGAAGTTTTCTTGTTCAGAGTTCTAAGGTGAGTAAACATCAAGATTTAAATTTTTAGTTTATTTAAATTCAATAAAGACGGTTCATTTATTTATGGTATGGAATCAGTTTGACTTTTGAATATAAATCTGTGAATATTTGTGTTGTGCTCTGTTGCTTCTCTGTAGTCGATGCAGATTACATAGCTTGTTCAAACACACAAGTTATTCTTATTTTAAATTTTTGTTAGGCTTGTTTCTTAACAAAACAAGATGTTAAGATCATCAAACAAGAGTTTCGGAACAGATTAAAACAAGATTAAGGAAATTTTTTTACTGAAAGATATGTTTATAGGAAATCAAGCAAGAGACCAATAAATTTAATTATCTTATAAGCAAAATCCAAATTTGTAACTTGAATACATACTCGAAGTTATGATTTTTAAAACTACAGCAAGGATTTTTAGTGTGGAATTTAAAGTGCAGTTTGTATATAAACAAAAATTACATTTTTGTGAATATCTGGTTATCGATCCAATTGAAATTGATGAAATTTGAATTGAAGCTAATTTGAACCTCATGGGTCATAGGAAAATTATCAGAAAAATTTTCAATTATATAAATTGTTGGGTTGAACCATTTTTAGGGTTTTTCTTCAAAGTTTTGCACTTTCCTGAGAATGTCGATTTCGATCCCAATAAACGATCGAGTGTCGTATAATTATGGACAAAGGTTGTTTTATGCGTCATCGTGGTGTGGCCGAAGATTTGAGGTCTTCGGTGGTGTTTGCGGTGGTGATGAGGCGATTTTGATGATGGGTCGGTTTGCAGTTTTCGAGCAGAGGACCAATTTTTGATTTTGATCGTTTGGGGACGTTCTGGGTTTGGATTTCGTGTTGTCGCGTGATTTGGGATTTGCTTGGATGGTGGGTGTTCGCCGGCGACGAGTCGTGCCGCTGTGCACGTGTACGGCGGCAGGTCTGCGTGTCAGGGTCGTGTTCTCTTCTTACTCGAGTCGTGCGCGTGTATAAATGGAGTCAGCTTCGAGTTTTATCGTGGGCGAGATGGATAACCTGATGCTATTTAACATTGTTTAATTTATATTTAAGCTTTTAACAAACTTAGTGTAAAAAAAGAAAAAAATTAAAAGAAGAAGAAGAAGGGGTTTCAGGGGAGGACTCGGGGGAGCTTGCGTGTTACCCGGAGTTACACTCGGGTTTTTATAAGGGGGTCTCGGGTTTCCTTCAACCAGTATAAAGTTAAAAAAGTGTTATGTGAATTTGGTTTTAAAATATTTTAAATACTGTAAACCTGATGAGTGTTTAACAGTTTAAGTACCAGTTTTAAATTATTAGGTTAATACTTAACAATGTATTCAACACTTAATTATTATTTTAATTTAGTAATTAAGTTAAGTATGAAATTGATGAACATTTAAGTTGGTGGTTAATATCATTTTCAAAATTTAAAAGAAGACTTTTAAATGTTTAATTAAGTTGAACAAGTAATATCAATAACTATTTTAGAAAGTAATTAAGAATAATTACTTTACAATTGTAATTAGTGATTGATTAATGATTAAGTGATAAAATAATTAATAATTAACTACTTAAAGTTAATTAATGAACGATTAATAGTTAACTAATCAAATAATTCAATTATGAATTAATATTTAATTATCTAAGTAATTTAATTAAGAATTAAGGATTTAAAATTGATTAATTAAGTATTAGTAGTTAAATAATTAAGTTTCAATTAAGGTTATTAATTAATGAATAAGGAATAGTAATTAAAGTTAAACAACTTGATTATAAAGTAACTAATTAAATAAATGAAATAATTAATTAATTGAATAATTAAGATTTAATAGTTGATTAAGAAATCATTAATTAGATAATTTGAAATGAAATAGGTAATTAATTATTAATTGATGATTAATTAAACAGAGTTAAGTGGTTAACTCTCAGGTAATTAATTCTAAATTGAATTAATTACAAATAAGACTTAAAGATGACTGCTTGCAGATTGTTATGTTGAATATCTGATTGTGATATTTATTTGATGATATTCTGTGATGCTCTGTAATATGCTGTGTTATATCTATGATGCTTGTATATGTTTTATCTGGGATAAATGCTATGTTAATTCAATATGTTGAATTTAAACTGTTTAAGTTAATTAGACAACTTGGCCTTTAAAATGGCGTTTGGATTTCGATGAGACCGGGATCGGGTATCCAATTGATATTTCGAAAATCACATCGATCCAAATTAAACGATAGGTCGTGAATTCTGAAATGAAGATCGAGATGGGGTTTTCAGAATGCAAGGGTTATCGTCGTTGACTCTGAGGGTGATTCCAAAATGAGTGTGACGAGATAATGCCTTTGGTTCCGTTCGAACCCGGAACGAACTTGTATGGATTGAATGCTTTCAACGCATCGTCAGGCGGACGATGAGCATACTAAGTGATATGTTCTCTAAAGGTAATCGCAGCCTCAAGCCTCATCAACCGGGAATGGCTAAAATAGGGAAGATGCAGCAAGGTTAGGTGGGTCATGCCCAAGCAGGACAAGATATTCCCCTGTCTAGATGTCCCTTTTTATTTCGGCTGTGTGGGCGGTTGCTAGCTACAACCGCGGGGTTTATCTTGTTCGGGACTATTCAGTAAGGAATGGTTACGGCCTTGTGTTGTAGGGGGTCGGGTGTGATCCTCGGTGCGGTGATCTAGGCCCCATACTGTGACGGGCGATACCCCAGTAGCCCTGCCATTGTTGGAAATCCATTTTTCCTACGAGACCCTACGATTTTGATTTGTATTACCCACTTTTGTGGCTAGTAGTTGGAATTTAATCATGTAACAATTTCGACTATTTGCTATTTACTTGAAAACCCTAGACACTATTATAATATCACTGGATTTCCTATGAAATGTTTTGGTTAGCGTAAGGTTAAAACTTACCCGTATTTATTTGTGGGGAGTCTTACGTGATACCTTTATTTTCAAATGTTTTCAAAGTTAAACAATTTAAACCGTTTACTCATACCAGACCCATGTCTGACCCGGAGTTTATATTTTGTTTTCATAAACTCTTGGGTACTCAAATTTTTATGAGTAGCCAAGTGATAGGTTTTGGACCTTGATTTCCGGAGAGCTTGGAGCAGGAGTTCCAGACGTATGTAGCTATCTATCTAGTTCCGCTGTGTTAGTTGATATATGTTGTATCTCTGATGTATGTATTGACAGATAGATGTATGACTGTCATGTGTATTGATGTTGTATAACTCTAATATATGTAAAACTATGTAATAGTTATGTGATATATTATATTTTGTTCCGTTCCGCTGTGAGATTCTGATGTTGTTGTTTCTTTCTTTCTATTCTTTTCTATTTCTATCCCTTTCTTTCTTAATGATGATACGTCTTTCTGGAAGTAGAAGGGCGGGTCGTCACACAAACCATTTTCAGTGACATCCTAGATATTAAAATCAATCGGCCTTAAATAAACTTCCATTCTAATTTTCCAATATGTGGGTGGACTAAAAATGGATTGATTATCGCTAAAACTACAAATAGGGTGAAACATGATATCGTATTTTTCCTAATAACATTCTTTAATACCACTTGTTGGGATCGGGCAAATATACCCTAGAGTGGTAATGAATAAGGTATTTAATTTTTTTGTAAATAAACAGATAAAATAAAACGCGAAACGTAAATGCAAAAAATAAATAACACATATATATAGTCAGCTTTGGCCATTAACCCGTTAAGGCCTATTACTACTTTCAAAGTTATTGCTAGAATATTATACTCAAATGCTTACAACATCTTTAAACTCGCACTCAGTGCTAACTCGAATATACCAATCCTATGCCTAGTAACCCTGCATCAACTTTAACCCCAAGTCAAAAATCCCTAAACTACAAAAATCTAGAGTTCAATCCTAAAAAATCTAGAGTTCTATTTAAAAAAGGAACAAAAAATACAAAATAAAACAATACCAATAAAAATGTTTTTATTTTAAAAATAATATCCTCGTGCAAATAATTAACACTAAAGGGGCATTTTTGAAAAAAATTGATATCCTTTTAAAATAATGTTGACCTAATCAAACATACATTCTTCTTTAACAAACCGCACGCCTTCTTTCAATTTATATCCTCCTTAATGGTTAATCATCACCGTAGTCTGAAGGCTTATGTTGCTGAATACTTGCTCATTGCTGAAGAATAAGATCGCCACGGCCTAAGTTTAGAGATCTGGTTTGAAGCTCTTGGGTGCTCGAGTTACTGAGATCAGAAACGACGATACTTGAATATACCACCGCCTAGAACTGATGTTGCTCGCCAACGATGTTCGATCCCGACCACTCTTCTAAAAGTTAGATTAGGAAACATGGTCCGTTGTATGATATCGTGTCTCCTCTAGATACAAAGACTACTATCTGAAGTGAAAGACACTTGCTTGTTTTGGCGATGCTTTATAAGGTCGATGTGAAATATGATATTTGAATACTTTCTTGTGCTTGCTTTGCCTAGCTAAATTGGGAATGGCATGTTTGTGGTCATGAATGGTAGTGACGATGTTGCTGATGTGTTGAGAAGCATGGCACTGGAGGAGCTTGTTTAAGTTTGAGTTTCGAAAAGAGCAGAGCATCATTGCCTTTGGGTTTGAAGATTTGAAACATGTCCTCATTTTTTTTTATTGAAATTTGAGTTGACACACACAAATACACACATAGATACACACACATACAAATATATATATATATATATATATATATATATATATCTTTTGCACAAACATATCAAATCAATATTCATTACTGTAATTGTCATTAACTATACCTAGTAAACACACAATACTAAACAAATGCATTAAATACAACATATGTTTGTTAATACTAAATAGAAATTAAGTACAGTATCTCATGGAATTTCTTTTTTGATAATAATAAACACACATTATTTTTACGATAAAAATAGACGCGCTTGGATGTGATGTGTTGATTAAAAAAAATATAACTATTTGATAGAAAACAAAATTGTGCGTTGATGATTTTTTAACTATAATACACTTTGAAAAGACAAATCAAATATAAAAACATTTTGTTATCATCAAACAAGACATATACTCCATAACCGTGAGCCTATGTTGCACTTCTACCCACGTTATTGCATGTTCACTTACTTATTCATTCCCCAACTTCAAAATATAAAGTCCTTTTATATTACTTTTTATGGAAAAGGCATTTTCTAAGAAATGGAAAAGGTGATAGTGTTTAAGTCGTTTTATGTAAAAATTGACATTATGACCCTTTGCAATGATCCATATTAAACTTGAAATAATTATTTAAATCGCTGATGGTTAATTTACGGATTGTTACAGCTCCTCTGGTACATTATTTATGAACTTAATGTGCCGGAAATAAGTGTATCTTCGATAGGAAGCATAGTAGGATGACGAGGTTAGTAGGATTACTAATGACTGAAAGAGTAAGGGGTATGCTCGAGGGGAAATTATGTAATTTGTTACATATGTCTAACTCTATAACCAATCTTGTTTATAATAAATATATTTGATTTCTATTATATGCTTTTATATAGTTGTATTATTAATTAAGTAATTAATTGGAAGTATATAAATTAAGAAATCCTTAAATGAAATGTTATATGATTATAGTTGCAAATATTTACAATCCTGAGTAATTAATCTCAATATAATATTTTATTTATAAATATATATATTCCTGGTCAAGCTGTTTCAAGAAAGGATATCGACACATACACTGAGATCAGAGTACGTAATACTCTCCAAAACTAGGATGGTGTATTATTCATCGTTATTGGGGGTACTAAGGAGTCACATACTGATAGTTATTGGAAAACTATGGAATGACTCGTGCGAGAGTGTTCTATTGGTTAAAAACTACTAAGACAAACATGAATTCTCAAGTGGCGATATTACATAGTTCGCTCAACTTAAGAATACTATTGTACTTCAATGTGGACACTCCGCTTTAAATATAATTAAATTGTGGTATGGCATCCATCGAATGACCATGGTTGGGTCTGAGTTGAAGCATTGTAAATGAAACACTAATCAATAGAAAATTGGTCTCCTCGGTTGTAATAGATTGGCATCATGGTCAATTGTAGTTTACTCAAAGTGAAAATCTCTAGCCAGAGTAACACGTTTAATAATAACTATTATTGTTAAACTGAGGAATTTTTTTGTATACTAACCAAATTGAATATGGAAGATATTGGAATTTTGAACAAAACCAAATCCATAAAATATAATATAGTGTTAACAAGGAAAATAGACATAAATAATCATTACTAAAAGGTACCGCTTGAATTCGTAGATTTGTAAATGGTGAAATAAATCAAACTATCACATCGCTAGCTAAGGTGATGTGTGAACATTGGTATTTAAAATGTTTAAATATTAATCATTGACTAAATTCACACATATCGGTTGCACAATCGAGTCATTTGGTTTTCGAAGTACCACTTGATTTAATTGTTTTATATGGTTATAAATTAATAAATTTTTTGAAACATTAATCATTATTCTATTTATTATATGTGGTGTATTTTATAAAATAGAGTTGCTATAAAAAAAATTAGGGTGCTATAGTAATTTATTGGGTGCGTATATAAAAGTTATATACGTGTGTATCAATACATGATATCGACAATGATTTAAATTGGATTTAAACTGTATAAGTTATTAACAGGTTGATTGGGTGTTTTGGTCCATTATGGACCTAGTTCGAAGCAGCATGAAAAGAGAGGCAAATAGTGGCTTTATATTTGAATTGGTAAGAGAGAATTGTGCGTAATATTTGTCTCTAGATCACACTATATATTCAGACTTTGGCCTCCAATTTCTGGGTTGATTTTTTGCTCCTCTCTTCTCCATAGTGAGCTTCATACTCCTCTCCTCAACCCCACTAATTTCCTAACTCTATTCATCTCCAATGAAATAATACATTGTAGATTTGGTGTTAGCACATCATATGTTTACAGTAGAGATGTTGATCTAAGAGAACAAGGAGGCTGACTAGATCAAGGAATGAATCGGAGGCAAAGCTTCTTAGATAAAATTCATTATATTTTATACGATGTTCTTTACATATTGTAACTTCTATATCACCTTCCATGTATATAAATTATTTCCTACTACATTATATAAATTTAATGCCTAACATTAACATATATAGTTTGTCTTTTTAATATGATATGTTATTTAAAAAAATTATGTATGTGCATATTTTCACTTTGACCAATAAAAAATTCTTTCGTCTAAATTAATTTTAGTATATATATATAATATTATTTTTAATTTTGAGCATGGTCTACTTTTTAAAATGATCAATTTATGAATTAAAATTAAATTAAATAATAGGTATATTTTAATTATTAATTATAACATTTTACATATTAAAAAAATGTGGTTTTGGCTAAATTAATTTTGATTTAAAATATTATATATATATATATTGTATGCATATATATTAAGCTGATATGTTTGTTAAGTAATGCATTTTATACATAAGAAAGAAACTAACTTTCAGATTTAATAAAAAAACATTATTTTTAGTCAAATTAATTTAAGTTTAATATATATCATATTTATGTATATATTGAACTAATATTTTGGTTTTAGTTACGTATTTTATAAAAAAATTCGAATTTATAAAAATAATAATTTTTCCAAAATAAATATGTATTATCATTTAATCAATATAAATGTTTATACAAATAGCTTTAATAATTTATTTTCGATTGTCGTTATTTAAATCAATCTATACGTTTTTAAGTATTACTAAGTCAAAATATGATTTTGAACATTTGCATTTACATTTTATCTCTAGTCTCCAATTTGAATTTTGTTTACTACGTCAAATAAGAATTTTAATTTGAAATTTTAATTTGAGACTTGGTCAAATTTATTATTTAAATAACTTTGAATAATGTTTCGCAACTATATATATATACACATATACATATATGTATATATTTATGTATGTTCATTTTATTGTAAAATAATTTATCAAGCAATACATACATACATACATACATACATACATACATATATATATATACATATATATATATATATATATATATATATATATATGTGAGAGCGAAATTTATGGGTACGGCGGATATAAATCTCAACCTCTACTATACATAAACTTAACCATTACACCCTTTGTCTTGTTGCACGTGCACGTTCTATACACTTATGAGTATATATTGATATACTCATAAAATATATAAAATCTTTTAATTTAATTTACAAAGTAATTAAATCAAAAAAATTAACCAGAATATATTTTATTTAAATTAATTAAATTGGATTTAATTTAAGACTTCATAGGCTCAGTATAATCAAAAATAAGATTTTTGTTTTGTTTTGAAATCTACCTATTTCACTTGTTTCCGACTAACCCATTTTCAATAATGGTATCAAAGCCCAAATGGTCTATGAGATCTAAATTTGCAACTTTCGGGCCAACTAATAAAGCATGTCTATCATTTGGATGTCTAGAATAGTAATGTCTAGACTTGGTGTTGGATAATCAAGTATCCCCCCTCTTTAGCTAATGACCTGGCTCAATGATGGAGTGATTCCAAAAGGTTGGCCCAATTACAAAGGCAAAATTTGATTTGGGCCCTAGGCGAATTTTAAAAATTTAATTTGAAAATTTAAAATATATTTTGAATTTAAAATATAAATATAAAATATAAAATATAAAATATAAAATAAATTTTTGTAAAGTTATAAAATAATTTTCCAAAAGTTGTTTTTAAAAATAAAGTAACATTTTAGAATTATTTAATTAAACCAGATTAATTAAACTAATAAATAATTAAAGATTAATTAATTAAAATAAACAAATATATTTATATATGTATATGTATGTATATATATTCATAAATGTTATAGTTAAATATATATAAATTTTTGTCTTAAATTGTTTAAGATAAATTATAAATAGATATTTTTGAATTTATTAATAAAAATTACGTTTGTTTAAAAAAATAATTATTAAAAAATTAAAATAAATGTTAATTAATATTTTATATGTAATATACGTATATAAAACTATAAGTCTTATAGTTAATATACATCTTAAATTATTTAAGACGAATAAAGTAAAATTTTGTATTTGAAAATAATTTGATCAACTAGCTAATTTAGTCAATTTAATTAGTTTAATCTGTTTTAAATAATAATATACATAAGAATGTTATATAAGTTCAATGAATTATAAAAGGTTATAAATAAAGTAAACCTGTATAACGTGAATGTACAATATAAGTGGAACAACAGGAAACCCAACTTAGGTTTAAGGATGAGTACATGCATATTATACATATACCGTGATTTCAGCTATTCCCGATACTTGAATCATGGGGTTATTCACGAGAAATACATTGTTCCCTAAATCAATATCACTAAATGTGTGTGTATGTGTGTGACGTCCCGTAAATTCTGCTAAATAAATTGGGTTAATTAATGAGATTTTGTAATTAAATTAGGAAGAAATAAAAATCTTATAATTTATATTGGAACGAATGTTAGAAATTTGATGCAGCAATTGAAATTAAAATTAACAATTTAAAATTTATATTGCAATTAATTGGAAAAAATGCAAATTGAATAGAAACATAAGTTTATTTATAGGGCAGTAATTGATGAATAAAAAGTTTGAAACCAAATAATAAATTTATGGAGAACATTTAATAGTAAATTAATGTATATAGTAGGTAATTGACAATTTATGGATTGTTAAGATTGAAAAGCTATAATTAAGTGTAAATAGGAATATTTGGTGATTAATTAAAATAAGAAAAATAAACGTAAATGTTATAACTTGGTTACAAAATTTATATATGGAAGTGGATGTAGATATGAATTAATTAATGTACGCATTAATTTATAATGGGATAAAACGTAAATTAATGTAATAAAGATGATGCAGGTTGATAAATATACATAATGGTTGTGTTGATGTTAAAACGTTACTTTAATGATTGTAATATAAAATAACGGAAGTGTGAATGGAAAGTAATAGAAACGTAAACTTATTTTAAGGTAGTAATTGAATGGAATTCCAATTTGTCGGAATAGAATAAATGTATACTTGGTAATAAATTTAGTATAGGAAAACGAACTTAAATATTGAATTAATTAATTTATATATATATATATAATAAATGACGACTATTGGAGTGAAAATAATAAACTTATAAAAGGTGATTGAGAGTTGTGACCACAAATTGTTATGAGTTATACATATATATTCAATTCATTCAATTGAATTGGAAATCATTGCAATAAATCTAAAGGAAATGTTACGTTAATATAAATTTGGGAATCGGGGAATCAACTCAAAAGTTATTAACTAAGGGAGTAATACGTAATAATTTGAATAAAATCAACACCATACAAGAATTGTAACATTTGTTGTGAATAATGAATTCCTATGTGTAATTAAAGGTTTTGATAACAATTATTTGAATATTACCTAATTAATTGGTCAGTGAATTTATTATAAGTTACCCGTTTATTTGGGTTAATAATTAAATGGGTAATCAATTGAAATTAATCTAATTAAGGGTTATATTAGTAAATTAGGGTAGTAATGGATAATAATGTTTTGCTAATGGTGTATGAATGAAAAGAAAACAAGGTAGCTAAGTTTATAGAATAGTAATGAACTTAATAAAAGTTTTGGATTAAAACAAATCAATCCATTGAAATCCAATTTATAAAAAGTGTAAATTTTGTAGCAATTGGAATTAAATGTTATGCAATTTGAAATAAAGATAATTTGGGAAAATGTTAATTTATCAGGATATATACCAATGTAAATGGTACCTAAGACGAAATTATGATAATTAATTGAATTAAAAGAAGGGGAGGCAGGATTTATTTATTTATTTGAATTTACAGTTAAATAATTGGATTTTTATTGCAAAAAAGTAGAATTAAACATTTAATATTACACTAATTGAAATGAAGATAAAATTTGAATATATTAATGGAATGAAATATAAGACAAGGGTTAACTGTGTTATAGAGTAATAATAGACTCAATTGAAGGGTGGAATTGAATCTAATCAGTATAATTGGAACTTATAAAAATTGATTGGATTCAATTTATAATAAAAGGATTAATTACAATAAAATGAATTAAATATATAAAATGGGGATTTAGATGATAGTTAGAATATTTATGTAATAGTTTTGAATTCAAGATTTAATCCATCTATTTGACAGGAATGAATGGAATGATAATTTATTTATTTAATTAAACGAAATTTTGGGGAATTTATTTTCAATTTGAAAATTTAATGAAATTGGGGATAATATTGAAATTTATAAATTTATCAACTCTAATTTGACAGTTAAAGTTGGTTTAAATCATTGTAAATGATTGGAAAATTTAAAATGATAAGAATTGGTAATTATCGAATTTAAATTGAAAATTTGATTAAATTGACAAAATTTTATTTATTTAATTAATATAAAAATAGCCATTTTGGTCACCGACTCGGATTTCGACGAAACAAGTTTCATCGGATCCGTAACGGTGAATTATTGTAGGATTTCAAGTTTCGCATCAATTGGACTTGTCGTTTGATCGTACGGACGCGAAACGCCTTGAAATCGATAAATTGAAATCAATTTGAAAAATATTGATTTTAGCATAACATCTCCATACGATGGAATTTGGACTTGAAACTTTTTCCATTGCGTTTAAAATATTTAAAAACATCTATTTTGATACATGGGTTGACCAAATTTTATTCCGGAGTCGAAACGTAATTTTTGGGCCACTTTGTCGTTAGCGCGTACATCTATCTTATCCGATCCATCCTATTTCAACTTTGCCAATAAATATTCTGCTATAAACTCTAGCCTCCCTAATTCTCATTTGTCTGTACGTATATCTTCATTCTATTCCTCCTGTTCCTCAATGGCAGACAAAATCCTATATTTCCAGACCCAATTGCAAATACAATCAAAAGTGAAAATTTAAACTCCTTAAAAAAATTCAATTTTTTTTATAGAATCGAAATTCTCATTGATACGAATCAGCGTCTGGTGTTCGTTTGTCATAATTGTGCTTGAATCGATCGGAAATCGCGATCAAAGTTCCAAATCGCGAAACCCTGATGGGGATTTGGGCGAATTCGATTTAGGCGATGATTCTTGAAATTGTTGGCTGGAATTGGCGGAGGTCATGATGCTGAGTGACGTGGTGGTGGTCGAAGGTCCTGGAGCTGCCTAAGGCGATCATGTTTTTGGGATTAGGGTTTTGGGTTGCAATTCGGACGAGGCGGTAGTGGGGAGCTTATGTCGATCGGACCTACGGGGGAAGGGAGAGAGTGGCGATACGAAGTCTCTGGTGGCCACGCCATGGCCAGCGTTGGTCAGTGGTAGCGCAGTCAAAGCTCGCTTTTTGGGTTCGAATAGGTTCGATGGTGATGAGGTACGGGTTTGCGCGTGAGGAAGTCAGTGAGGTGACGTGTATGTTTGACTTTTGTTTTGTTTTATTTAGAATTTAATTTTCAAATCGTTCTAACACGCATAACTCTCTCATTCGTGGTCCATTTCACGCGCAGTTTCTAGCGTTAGGATCGTATTTAAATTCCGGAGATTTTAACGCTGGTTTGGACAGATTCTGAGGCTGTTGAATTTTTGGGTTTAAATTGGATTTGAATTCAATTTAAATTCAAATGGTGGGTGTTTTAACCCACCCACAACTTCTAAAATTCCTTATGTTTGTTAAATTGATATATTATGTGATTTAAAATTTATTTATGGTTTTTTGGCATATTTTAATCATCATCTCAGTTAATTTCATTTATTTAAAATAAATTGCTATTTAATTTATTTTATTCGCATTTAAACTGCCAGTTGAATTGTTAATTAATTATTCATTGTATATAAACTGCCAGTTAAACAGTTACTTAAATTATTATTGAATATAAACTGCTATTTAATACCTGTTGTTTATTATCCGTTCTATATTGATGCTATTGTTTGAATTTGATGATGATTGCGATAAATGGTTGATGGTTGATGATGGATGAATGGATGTTTTATTTATATCATCATAATCTGTAAGTTGTTATGCTTTTATTTTGATTCGGAATTGCGGTTTGAAATGATATACAACCGCATTTTTATTTTTAAATTGCGGATTGAAATGATAAATATCCGTATCACTTGACCATAGGATAGAAAATTATATACAGGCACCGCGGTATATATATATATATAAAATAATTTTTTGAAATAATTTTTCTCTGGTTTTATAATGAAATATATACAGTTTTATGAGATATTGATTTCGGATATTTGATAAAAGTTATTTTATATATAGTTAAATTCTTGGTTTTAAGCTATGTATAAAATTGTTTAAAATATGATGTAAGTTTAATAATAAGGTTGATTTTATAAAAAAATATTATGGATAAGTATTTACTTAAATTATATTCTAATATAGAGTTTATATTGATTTTATAAATCAAAGTTGAGAAGATAGTTTTGAAATTGATTTGATATTTTATTCAATTAAGATCTTATTGAAATTTAGATTTAACAAGAACATGGTGTTATAACTAAATTCGGGTTTAAGATGATTTAAGTGAATATATATAGTCTAAATAAATTGAGGAATATTCAATTATTGAATTCGAAAGTTTTATTTAAAGGATTCTGGATTTATTAAGTAAGTATTTCAAAACTAAATAATAGTAAAGTGAATTTGGCATATACATATATGAATTAAAAATTTAGTTTTGAAATGGTGGAATATTTAAAACTTTGAAATATATGGAAATTTAAATGGTTTACTTGGGAATTTAAATCTGTATTTGGAATTGATTTGAGAAATTAAAAAGCTAATTTACTTTATAAAGTAATTTATTATTAAACCATTTAAGTATTGAAAATTTTGTTTCGAAGCTATGAGTTTAAGGTATATATATTTGAAAGTACTATGATTTTTGAAAAGGATACATTTGAAATAAAAAAAATGATATTATATTGATTTGGGTTTTAAAATAGAAATGATATTGTAAGTATATGGTTTTGAAATGGATATTTTATTCTAGTTTCAAAGTATAAACTATTTTGAAGAGACCGCGGTGTTATAATAACGATTGGTTGTTAAAGAGACCGGGATCGGAAGTTGTCATACTCTCTGCCAACTCCGAAAACCACTTTAATAACCGTGTACGCGGTGAAGATTGCAGAATGAAGTAGGATGGTGGCGGCGTTTCCTTTGAGGTAAATACGTGGACTCAACTCCCGTGAGTTGGCATATGCTGGCTAACACAGGAGCGATCGACGGGTTAAGAAGGTAACACCTTTTATCGGACACATCCCTTCGCTATTCTACTCTGACTTTGGATTTTCCATTTGCTACTTTTGATTTTTGATTTTGGGGGTGTTGTTCGAGGTGGGCGGTAGTAGCTGCTACGCGTTACCACCGACCCGGAAGCGTAATTGGTATATCTACCCTAGCATTGTCTAGTTGTGCCGTGTCACCTACCCTAGCGCGCTTTATACGATTTGTTTTGTACCATACCTATGGAGTGCCCTCTGACGACGCCCAGTACGGGGGAGATTATGGTACTGTATAGACTATGGGAATATTTTGTGTTAAAGGCTATATGGGTAACCCCTTAACGCTATTTAAAAGTAAGTTTATTTTACAATTAGACACTATTATAATAGCAAAATATACTACATAGTAAATAGTTTGACGGATCCTTAGGAGATGTAAATCCCGAGCATCTCTTGAGTTACTGCAATCATATTTATTTCTGTGATTTAACTCACATAAGATATTTTAATTCTGACTCGAGTGTTTTGTCTTTTCAATTCGCTCGAGTCAGTCCGAGCATTTCAGGATCGAAGGCTTTATCTCTGGAGGACGAAGACGAAGATTTCAGTATTATTACTAATATATATTATATTGTTCCACTACACTATTGTATTCCGCTGCATTATTGATATTCTATGGTATGTATAACTCTGATATATATTGTAAGTATACTTAAATATTTTGTAAAACAGCTTCATGAACTGTATATTTGATTATTATATTTTATCCTTCCGTTGATATGTTTGTTTTATTTCTTTCTTGTTTTTCTTATTTACCCCATAACAATCCTCCCTTCCGTATGGTTTGAATTGGCATGTGTGTCGATTTAAAACGTGCGAAATGGCGGGACGTTGCATATGGTATCAGAGCTTTGGTTTAGCGATAAACCTTAGCTTTGTGGGGTTTGACTCTTTACTAATAGGGTAATAATATCCTATGAGAGTCGCTGAGCGTACATACATGAGAGAGCGTATTTGTTAGTGTTGTAAAAAGGTTTTAATGTTGTGTTAATTTGTTCCGTTTTGTATTTATAAATTTTGGTTAGTGCATGGGACGCTATGACATCAATAGGGATTTCTAAACACTTAATAGGACAGACCGGCATAATATTTGTTTTGAAATAGGTGAATGAAATAATTTTGCCTATTATATTTTCTATATATAAAATAATGGTTTTATAAATGATATATATATTTGGTTGCTATATATTGGTTGTTAGGTAATGAAATTTATAAATAATAGTTGAAATGAGATTGAAAATAAAAATAAAGAGGAAATTGGAAATTTTTAGAACTTATGTTCCGGGGTTTTGAAAATTTCTTTCAAATGATTTTGGAATATAATTATAATATTTTAGAAGTATTTTCTGATATAAATATTTCAATATAATTTGAAAATTTTCTTTAAAGAAACTTTGAAAAGAAATAAGCTGTACTCCCCTCTCTGTCGTTGGAAAATAATTTCGGTGATGAGTGCACGCATCATCGACATTCGTTTTCGAGTTTCGAAGTGGGAAGGCCACTGTAGTAGTTTACTACAGATTTATTTTGATAAACAAATAATTAATTTTAATTGTTTTAAACATAATTGGATATATAAATTGTAAGTATATATTTATCTATTATTTTAAAATAATTTGAAATTAAACCCGGAATTTAAATTCTTAAGTTTTCATAAATTAATGGTTTTAATTAGTGAAAAGGAATTTAACTAATAATTGAAACCTAAAAATGAAATAATAGATTTAATGCTAGGTTATAAATGGAATTAAATGAGATTTGAAATTGTAACCTATAAGACATAGAATATTATTATTGAACGTTTAATTAATTTAAAGAAATGAGGAAGACTTGTATAACTTTCAATTACATTCTTAAAAGCATATATATATAACTTACCCAACAATAAAAGTTATAATGTTTAATACGAAATGGTAATATAAGATTATACAAGTAATAAACTTTAGGTAATGAAGTAATTAATGAATTTTTTTAAATAAATAAGAATTTGGTATTGCAGTTGTTATAAACTTAAGTATAATTGGAATACTACTAATTGGATATAATGGAAGGCAGGTATTGTAAGTAAGAAATTTTAACTCAAGTGAATAAGTTGAAGTTATTTCTAAATAAAATTGTAAGAAATAAATGTAAAATAAAAAGATAAATCATTATATGAAAGAAAAGAAATCAAACAACTAATGTATGAAATGAAACTAATAATAAGTAAATTTGATTTGCTGGTTGGAATTGTTGTTGTTTAGGTTTATGGTAGTTTGGGCAAGGATACTTTAAATTTGTTTGAAAGGTAGGAATAATCTATTTAGTTTCACCTCAGAATGATGAGTGAACGGTACGCTTAGTAGTTTATTTCTCTTTCCGTACAATTTAAAGTTTTGAACCAGAACAACTATTTGTTTTGTTTGATATGAATGAATGATGGATTTGTATTGATTCCATGTGATGGTCGTATGTTTTGTTGCAAGTGATTGATGGTTGTATTGATTTGGTTGTTGGTGGTTGAAACCACTTTAAAGATTTCATTTTATATAAGTGAAATGCAGGTTATGGAAGTAATTGCTACTGCTTTTGGTTTCATAATTATTCGTAAATTGCCCGACAAATAGGTACGTTTTCTGATTACGGTTTATGGCGCAATTATATTGTTTTCCCGGGTTGGGATATATATTATTTGGTAAATATATGTTGTATATTCTTATATTTGATATTATATTTTCTCCCGAGCCACCCCGTACAAAGGAGACTCTGCCGAAATTTTCCATAAATTTTCGACTTAGAAATTTTGAAAATGATTTCCAAACTTTATTTATTTAAGTATAAAAAGATTTAATGGTTATAAAATGGGTATATTTATTTAAAGCAATAAGTTTTGTAAATTATTGTTTATAAAGTTATTATTTTGAATAAGATGTATTGTTATTTAATTCTTTCTTCTCCCTTCTCATTTTCCTTTTCGGGGACGAAAAGTTTTGAGTATGGGAGAGCGTAACGACCCGTAAATTCTGGTAAATAAAATTGGGTAAATTAATGAGATTTTGTAATTAAATTAGCAAGAAATAAAAATCTTATAGTTTATATTGCAAGGAATGTTAGTAATTTGATGTAGCAATTGAAATTAAAATTAACAATTTAAAATTTATACTGCAATTAATTGGAAAAAATGCAAATTGAATAGAAACATAAGTTTATTTATAGGGCAGTAATTGATGAATAAAAAGTTTGAAACCAAGTAAATAAATTTATGGAGAACATTTAATAGTAAATTAATGTATGTAGTAGGTAATTGACAATTTATGGATTGTTAAAATTGCAAAGGTATAATTGAGTGTAAATAGGAATATTTGGTGATTAATTTAAATAAGAAAAATAAATGTAAATGTTATAACTTGGTTATAAAATTTATATATGGAAGTGGATTTAGATATGAATTAATTAATGTACGCATTAATTTATAATGGGATAAAACGCAAATTAATGTAATAAAGATGATGCAGGTTGATAAGTATGCATAATGGTTGTGTTGATGTTAAAACGTTACTTTAATGGTTGTAATATAAAATAACGGAAGTGTGAATGGAAAGTAATGGAAACGTAAACTTATTTTAAGGTAGTAATTGAATGGAATTCCAATTTGTCAGAATGGAATAAATATATACTTGGTAAATAAATTTAGTATAGGAAAACGAACTTAAATATTGAATTAATTAATTTATATATATATATATATATATATAATAAATGATGATTATTGGAGTGGAAATAATAAACTTATAAAAGGTGATTGAGAGTTGTGACCACAAATTGTTATGAGTTATACATATATATATTTAATTCATTCAATTGAATTGGAAATCATTGCAATAAATCTAAAGGAAATGTTACGTTAATATCAATTTGGGAATCGGGGAATCAACTCAAAAGTTATTAACTAAGGGAGTAATACGTAATAATTTGAATAAAATCAATACCATACAAGAATTGTAACATTTGTTGTGAATAATGAATTCCTATGTGTAATTAAAGGTTTTGATAACAATTATTTGAATATTACCTAATTAATTGGTCAATGAATTTATTATAAGTTACCCGTTTATTTGGGTTGATAATTAAATGGGCAATCAATTGAAATTAATCTAATTAAGGGTTATATTAGTAAATTAGGGTAGTAATGGGTAATAATGTTTTGCTAATGGTGTATGAATGAAAAGAAAACAAGGTAACTAAGTTTATAGAATAGCAATGAACTTAATAAAAGTTTTGGATTAAAACAAATCAATCCATTGAAATCCAATTTATAAAAAGTGTAAATTTTGTAGCAATTGGAATTAAATGTTATGCAATTTGAAATAAAGATAATTTGGGAAAATGTTAATTTATCAGGATATATACCAATGTAAAAGGTACCTAAGACGAAATTATGATAATTAATTGAATTAAAAGAAGGGGAGGCAGGATTTATTTATTTATTTGAATTTACAGTTAAATAATTGGATTTTTATTGCAAATAAGTAGAATTAAATATTTAATATTACACTAATTGAAATGAAGATAAAATTTGAATATATTAATGGAATGAAATATGAGACAAGGGTTAACTATGTTATAGAGTAATAATAGACTCAATTAAAGGGTGGATTGAATATAATCAGTCTAATTGGAACTTATAAAATTGATTGGTTTCAATTTATAATAAAAGGATTAATTACAATAAAACGAATTAAATATATAAAATGGGAATTTAGATGATAGTGAGAATATTTATGTAATAGTTTTGAATCCAAGGTTTAATCCATCTATTTGACAGGAATGAATGGAATAATAATTTGTTTATTTAATTAAACGGAATTTTGGGGAATTTATTTTTAATTTGAAAATTTAATGAAATTGGGGTTAATATTGAAATTTATAAATCTATCAACTCTAATTTGATAGTTAAAGT
The DNA here is from genome assembly GCA_030765085.1 of Allium cepa. Classification (NCBI taxonomy): domain Eukaryota; kingdom Viridiplantae; phylum Streptophyta; class Magnoliopsida; order Asparagales; family Amaryllidaceae; genus Allium; species Allium cepa. The sequence continues at coordinate 19,859,987 of CM060941.1, forward strand.
TGGCTTAAATCATTGTAAATGATTGGAAAATTTAAAATGATAAGAATTGGTATTTATCGAATTTAAATTGAAAATTTGATTAAATTGACAAAATTTTTATTTATTTATTTAATATAAAAATTGCCATTTTGGTCACTGACTCGGATTTCGACGAAACAAGTTTCATCAGATTTGTAACGGTGAATTATTGTAGGATTTCAAGTTTTGTATCAATTGGACTTGTCATTTGATCGTACGGACGCGAAATGCCTTGAAATCGATAGATTGTCAATTGAAATCAATTTGAAAAATATTGATTTTAGCAAAACTTCTCCATACGATGGAATTTGGACTTGAAACTTTTTCCATTGCGTTTAAAATATTTAAAAACATTTATTTTGATATATGGGTTGACCAAATTTTATTCCGGAGTCGAAACGGGCTTTTTGGGCCACTTTGTCGTTAGCGCGTACATCTATCTTATTTGATCCATCCTATTTCAACTTTGCCTATAAATATTCTGCTATAAACCCTAGCCTCCCTAATTCTCATTTGTCTGTACGTATATCTTCATTCTATTCCTCCTGTTCCTCAATGGCAGACAAAATCCTATATTTCCAGATCCAATTGCAAATTCAATCAAAAGTGAAAATTTAAACTCCTCAAAAAAATTCGAAAAAATTATAGAATCAAAATTCTCAATGATACGAATCAGCGTCTAGTGTTTGTTTGTCATAATTGTGCTTGAATCGATCGGAAATTGCGGTCAAAGTTCCAAATCGCGAAACCTTGATGGCGATTTGGGCGAATTCGATTTAGGCGATGATTCTTGAAATTGTTGGCTGAAATTGGTAGAGGTCATGACGCTGAGTGATGTGGTCGTGGTCGAAGGTCCTGGAGCTGCCTAAGGCGGTCGTATTTTTGGGATTAGGGTTTCGGGTTGCAATTTGGACGAGGCGGTAGGGGGCAGCTTATGTCGATCGAACCTATGGGGGAAGGGAGACAGTGGCGATACGAAGTCTCTGGTGGCCACGCCATGGCCAGCGTCGGCCGGTGGTAGCATGGAAGCGCAGTCAAAGCTCGCGTTTTGGGTTCAAACTGGTTTGATGGTGATGAGGTATGGGTTTGCGCGTGAGGAAGTCAGTGAGGTGACGTGTATGTTTGACTTTTGTTTTGTTTTATTTAGAATTTAATTTTCAAATCGTTCTAACACGCATAACTCTCTCATTCGTGGTCCATTTCACGCGCAGTTTCTTACGTTAGGATCTTATTTAAATTCCGGAGATTTTAACGCTGGTTTGGACAGATTCTGAGACTGTTGAATTTTTGGGTTTAAATTGGATTTGAATTCAATTTAAATTCAAATGGTGAGTGTTTTAACCCACTCATAACTTCTAAAATTTCTTATGTTTGTTAAATTGATATATGATGTGATTTAAAATTTATTTATGGTTGTTTGGCATATTTTAATCATCATCTCAGTTAATTTCATTTATTTAAATTAAATTGCTATTTAATTTATTTTATTCGCATTTAAACTGTCAGTTGAATTGTTAATTAATTATTCATTGCATGTAAACTGCCAGTTGAACAGTTACTTAAATTATTATTGAATATAAACTGCTATTTAATACCTGTTGTTTATTATCCGTTCTATATTGATGCTATTGTTTGAATTTGATGATGATTGCGATAAATGGTTGATGGTTGATGATGGATGAATGGATGTTTTATTATATCATCATAATCTGTAAGTTGTCATGCTTTTATTTTGATTCGGGATTGCGGTTTGAAATGATATACAACCGCATTTTTATTTTTAAATTACGGATTGAAATGATAAATATTCGTATCACTTGACCATAGGATAGAAAATTATATACATGCACCGCGGTATATATGTATATATATATAATTATTTTTTGAAATAATTTTTCTATGGTTTTATAATGAAATATATACAGTTTTATGAGATATTGATTTTGGATATTTGATAAAAGTTATTTTATATATAGTTAAATTCTTGGTTTTAAGCTATGTATAAAATTGTTTAAAATATGATGTAAGTTTAATAATAAGGTTGATTTTATAAAAATATATTATGGATAAGTATTTACTTAAATTATATTCTAATATAGAGTTTATATTGATTTTATAAATCAAAGTTGAGAAGATAGTTTTGAAATTGATTTGAGATTTTATTCAATTAAGATCTTATTGAAATTTAGATTTAACAAGAACATGGTGTTATAACTAAATTCGGGTTTAAGATGATTTAAGTGAATATATATAGTCTAAATAAATTGAGGAATATTCAATTATTGAATTCGAAAGTTTTATTTAAAGGATTCTGGATTTATTAAGTAAGTATTTCAAAACTAAATAATAGTAAAGTGAATTTGGCATATACATATATGAATTAAAAATTTAGTTTTGAAATGGTGGAATATTTAAAACTTTGAAATATATGGAAATTTAAATGGTTTACTTGGGAATTTAAATCTGTATTTGGAATTGATTTGAGAAATTAAAAAGCTAATTTACTTTATAAAGTAATTTATTATTAAACCATTTAAGTATTGAAAATTTTGTTTCGAAGCTATGAGTTTAAGGTATATATATTTGAAAGTACTATGATTTTTGAAAAGGATACATTTGAAATAAAAAAAATGATATTATATTGATTTGGGTTTTAAAATAGAAATGATATTGTAAGTATATGGTTTTGAAATGGGTATTTTATTCTAGTTTTAAAGTATAAACTATTTGAAGAGACCGCGGTGTTATAATAACGATTGGTTGTTAAAGAGACCGGGATCGGAAGTTGTCATACTCTCTGCCAACTCCGAAAACCACTTTAACAACCGTGTACGTGGTGGAGATTGCAGAATGAAGTAGGATGGCGGCGTCATTTCCTTTGAGGTAAATACGTGGACCCAACTCCCGTGAGTTGGCATAAGGTGGCTAAAATAGAAGCAATCGACGGGTTAAGAAGGTAGCACCTTTTATCGGACACATCACTTCGCTATTCTACTCTGACTTTGGATTTTGCGGTGGCCACTTTTGATTTTTGATTTTGGGGGTGCTGTTTGAGGTGGGCGGTAGTAGCTGCTACGCATTACCATCGACCCGGAAGCGTAATCGGTATATCTACCCTGGCATTGCCTAGTTGTGCCATGTCACCTACCCTAGCGCGCTTTATATGATTTTGTTTTGTACCATATCTATGTAGTGCCCTCTGACGACGCCCAGTACGGGGGAGATTACGGTACTGTATAGACTATGAGAATATATTTTGTGTTAAGGGCTACATGGATAACCCCTTAACGCTATTTAAAAATAAGTTTATTGTACAATTAGACACTATTATAATAGCGAAATATAATACATAGTAAATAGTTTAACGGATCCTTAGGAGATGTAAATCCCGAGCATCTCTTGAGTTACTGCAATCATATTTATTTCTGTGATTTAACTCACATAAGATATTTTAGTTCTGACTCGAGTGTTTTGTCTTTTCAATTCGCTCGGGTGAGTCCGAGCATTTCAGGATCGAAGGCTTTATCTATGGAGGACGAAGACGAAGATTTCAGTATTATTATTAATATATATTATATTGTTCCACTACACTATTGTATTCCGCTGCATTATTGATATTCTATGGTATGTATAACTCTGGTATATATTGTAAGTATACTTAAATACTTTGAAAAACAACTTCATGAACTGTATATTTGATTATTATATTTTATCCTTCCGCTGTGAGATTCTGTTTGTTTTATTTCTTTCTTGTTTTTCTTATTTACCCCCTAACAATCCGCCCTTCCGTATGGTTTGAATTGGCATGTGTGTCGATTTAAAACATGCGAAAAGGCGGGACGTTACAATGTTTTTATTAAAGATTATTATTCCTTAATATTTAAGCTGTCCTCTACCATTTATATATCAATGGATTACTTGCATACTCTTTACTTGTTGATATTCCTCAAGCTAGAGATACCATGTGTAATACTATTAATATATTGACTGGACAAGGAAAGAAACATGCATGTATTTGTTGATATTCCTTAGGATATGTGCATTATACTTAGGCTGCTGCAAAATGGTGGGTAAGAGTAAATAATCTATTTTGATTCGTTGATATTCCTCAAAGCCAAGATGAGATTAGGACAAAGACCATGGGTTATGAGTTGTATATAATACAACGGATAAGGTGTAAGCCATTGCATGCAGGACTATGATTTGTTGATATTCCTCTAGCTAACACCACTATAGAAATTAGAAAATTTCTATGTATTCTATTTGGGTTTTGAGTAACATTAAATTCTAGTGGGAGCTTATTACAAAAATGAAATGAGAACATTTAACATTTTGAATATTGTTATATGCTACGAAAGTTAAAATAAACTACTTCGATAATTTTGTGCAACTTATACAATTGATAAAAAGTTTATTAGTTAAAATATACAAATGAAATAAAATTAAGTATGACATAAAAATAAAAATATATACTTACCATTAATCATTTGGCATGTTGTCACTTCAAGACCCATGCAAGTGCCTAATTATACAACTACTAAAATATTTGTACTCTGGCTAATTAGGTATTAATTTGCTCGATAATATGTATTTTCTTTTATGAGTTTCGAACTCTAAATGAAATACAAGAATATGGATATTCGATCTGTGTTCGATCACATATAAATGTTATACGGTGAATAGTTGCAATTCGTAATGTACGAAACCTTAGTGAAATCAGTTCAATCGAAATGAGCAAGTATAATATGATATCAAATCATGCATTCGATATGATTTATTACAACAATGATCTTATTGTGTTAGATGTAAAACTAGACCAACAGCTACCAAACAGATCTAGAAATTCAATCATTGAAATGTCGGTTTGATTAGTTTATGCAAAGTGCAATTTATTTGATATCCTTGAATGTTAAGGACGACCCAATGCACTTTTGTAAAGAGTTTATTAGGATTCCTTTTGCATGGTTCGACCATTTAAAAAGGAAAGCAAATGTACTAGAGTGGAGTAATTTTTGCATAGTTGAGATGAAAAAGAGTGGATGATCAATTGTGTTTCATGAAGAGACATTGAAAATGAGAATTGTACAAAATACTAAAAGATAAATAATAGGGAATAAAAAATGTGACTTTTATTCTATATGCATTTCCATATAGAAAATTGTTTTTTCTCTAAGTCATTTCTTCGGGTGATGGACAATTGATCCGAAACTCTCTACTGTAAACTAGTTACACCGAATGAAATAATCCTACGATAAATGGTTAAATGGACCTTCGTATTTCGTACGCTATTATAGGTATGGCTGAAATAGTAGGAGCATACCATCCAACACTTCTTAGTAGATGCATCAAGTAATGAAATTCTTTTTTCTTCCATAATCCAATTATTATATATGAAATCTTAACTATTTTCAGTATTGACTGAAAATAGACATAGTTTTACTTCAACATGACTACTATGAATATTCGTTATAAGCTAAAATACAGTAATGGCAATTGTTTTCATAACAAAATGATGCATTCGAAAATACAGAAGAATTTTTTTATATATAGTTATTGTGGAATAAGCAAGCCGTAGCTTTGAGAAATAATTATTTAATCATATGAACTAATGTAACACCCCACAAAAATTAACCAAATTCAACAAGGAAATTAATTTAAATATAACAAGGGTAAATTAGAATTTTCACGAACGTCCAAATTTGGCTATGAAACTTGCACCACTGCATTCACAGCGATTTGATGGACAATTTTCATACATAAAGTTTTGTAGTCGAAGCTTGGAAGGAAAATATATTAAAGTTTAAAGATTTAGAATCGAAAATAATTAATACATATAGTAGAAAAGTTTTTATTTTAGGCAAGTTCTATCGATCGACACCCTAGTTGGACTGGTTGAACCTTAGAGGTCGACCGCCAAATACCAAGCGGTTAACGGGCCAAATATTATCGATTAAGGTTTCTCTAGGCTAAATGTCCCGGATTTTATATAATTAAATCTGATAGTCTATGTGATTTATGCCCTTATAAATACAACATTAACTTGGGACTAAGAATCCTATTCCAATCATGTATGCTCCAAAACTCTATCTCTCTCGAAACTCTTTGCTTCTCTCCAAATCAACCAGTTCTTTTAAATTAAAATTTAAAAGTTAAATTCAAAGATTAAAAGAAGAGAAGATAATCGAATTAAGGACAAAAGAAAATGAAAATGAGAGAGATTGGTGAATCGAGGCAGAGGCAATTCAAGGCGGGTTAAGAGGAAAAAGCAAATAAAAGGTGAGTGGGATATTAAGATATGAAGATTTACAAGTGATTGAGTTTAATTACATGTCTATTTGATTTAGTGATCTATTTGATATAAATCTGAAATAGAAGGTTGAATTGAAGTTTAGCTTATTCACTAAATCAAAGTTATATTTGACTATGAATGTAAATCTAGGCTAAATTGATATAAACCTGGTCTCATTTAATTTTGATTTAAACTGAGAAGTTGATTTTGATTGTAATAATTTTTAGGGTATAACATGAATTGATTTAATACCTCGTTTGTTTCACCCTAAATTGATTCTGAAATGTTAGAATATGCTTGTGTAGTTGTAAAAGACGCTATTTATTAATAAAACCATGGTTCCTAGTATGAGAATTTACCGTTAAAAATACAGATAAAAATATGCTAAAAATTAATCTGGAGAAACAAGGAAAAACATCTTAATACATATACAAAGAAATTCATTAAATTCAAAAATTTTTCTTTGGCCCAGTTATCGATTAGAAGATTTAGCCTGTATGAATCGTTATTGGTTTGATACCAATAATGACAGTAATTTCAGTATATCAAGAATACATATGTATCCACGATTCAAATTTTTTTAAATTATATTAATAGTATATAATAAATATAAATATAACATAGTATATTTCCTCTATATCTTATATCTATTTTTCTTTATCGAAAAAAAATTTTCTTTCCTGAATAGGAAAATCTAAAAAAAAAAATGGATCGTTCCTTTCTATCCAAATCAAATTGAAAATTCACGATAAATAAAATCGACTAGTCGACAGATTTACTGTAGCCGGTCGATAGTGAGCTGTCGACAGCTACAAAAGCCGACAGTCAGCTGGTCATCGAGTTTTGAGCCCAAATTGAAACTCGGCCTAAGTCCTTGGTTATATATATATATATATATATATATATATATATATAATAGTTATGAGGAGGAAAAACCAACATTGTTCTTTATACATCATCAATAAAGAACCCGTTTGCAATATTTTTTTTTTTGAAAGGAAATGTTCTTTTTTTAATAACGGTTAAGTACCAGGGAATAACAGGATTCGTCTCTTTAAAAAACCTTACCATTGTGGTAGGAAAAAGAGCACAACATCAATATTATAACATCTCTAATACTTTACAAAAAACAATACAAAGCAGAAAATAAATGTCAAACCAAATAGAAAAGAAAAGAAAACCCGGCCCACTAAGGCTAAAAGCACACCGTCTCTTCCAAGCATACTACCCGAACTGGCCCAAACATTATGTGAACATAAACCCTAAACTCCTCTCTGATAGCACCGTCGTCTTCATTTTCCAGCATCGTTGAGATCAATTCCCTACTTCAAAAACTTATGCCGCTCAGATGATGTCAAATTGTAGTGGCGGATTTGGTTCCTTAGCTGCAAGCGAATATCGATTTCGATTAATTTACTTCTTTGCTCCATCGAGTGGCTCTTACGTTCAAAGCGACACCTGACTCTTTCCATCCAAAGGTGATGAACTATTATAGTGGCCGCAACACAAGCCTGGTGCTGAGCACCTGATTTGTGTGTGAAGTTTCGTCACACAGTAAAATTCGCTGTCTCAAAGAGCTATCCACTGTTGGATGAAGATCTAATTTGGTCAGCAAAGCTTTCCACAGATAAGTGTTGTATATACATTCTACAAATAAATAATTACGAGTTTCCCGAAATAGTTTACAGAGCTCGCATTGAGTATTTACGATCATTCCCCAGGCATTTAATCTTTCAGAAGTTGGCAAACGTGGCATATATGTCATATAAGTTGTGTAACATAATTTTCTTGCAGTTTTAGGAAAACATATGAGTTTATATACATCATCTTGTTGATCATGTATTCTAACCTCATTCCATACACTTGCAAAATTGAATTTTTCATGATGTGCAATAATCCAGTAGTCGTTAGGATGTGCAGATGATATATGAACATGCATAATATGATCTGCTGCCTCCCTTGTTTTAGTCAATTTTTGAGGTTGTAGTTGTCCACCCTGAAGTATGCAACTGACTTTATTGTGAGTACTATTAAACATAAAGATCCCGCTCCAACCAATTAGATCAACAAGGGGCTTATGGTTGATCCATGGATCATACTACAAGTCTGTATGCTCCCTATTAACGATAACACGATTCATAATATTAGCTGCCAAATCACGCTGTCGTAGTATAGATTTCGTCGTGCCAGATAAATTATTATTGACATGTAAGATCCAAAAATTTGTTTCAGATAAATATTTATTTTTTATCCATGTAGACCATAAGCAATTAGATGTAAGTAATTTCCATAAAAGCTCGAGTCTGGCAGTTGTATTAAGATCAGTGAACTCTCTAAGCACAAATAACATCGTACTGTCCAATTGCAAGCACCCCCGATCAGTCCAAAACAACAAACAATAGAACATAAACTAAATGCCATATGAAAAGTGAAGTTCTACACAAAAATCAAAGATTTTATAATTCTATTAACGATCATATGTTGTATAAAATGATCAAAACAAGAGCTACACAAAAAGGAAGAAATGTTAAATAAAAAATGAAATTCTACAAGGGGATAACATTTAACAGTAATATATTCAATTAATTAGTAAAGCTAAATCACATAAATCGAACAAACATGCAAAAATGATGAGCATTAAAATATAAAATATTGCTACAAGGTAGCACTATAACATAAAATGCAATATTCAATTTTTTATATTCACATAATATTATAACAAGCTGGGAGATGTGGAGATTGTGCACAAGCAGATACAAAATATGACAAGGTTAGATAATATAATAGGTACACTTCAAGAATGGTCCTTGAAAAATCTAAAAGTATACAAAGATTTCTTTCTCATTGTACGACGTAGCAAATCATATGCACCATGTTATGTGAGATAAATTCATACTTGTACTGGTTCTTCCATGGAGTGAAAGCGAGACAATCCTGAAAGTGACTATGCTATAGGATCGAAATGGCCAATGGTTGAAAATAATGTAAATGCAGTGATAGTGCAATATAAACTAAGTTTTGTGCTCATGTGGAATGTGATTATAAAAAATAAATAGTAAAATAAATGACACTGAGGATTTTTATTCTGGTTCGAACTTCCGTTCTACATCCAGTCCCAGACTTCTTCTGCAATTTAACCATCAACCTTCTCTTAACCCGGAGAAACAGGTATTACACCGCTTGAGCAACCGAACAAGACTTCTACCGCCTAAACAACCGAATAGGACTTCTACTATCTGAGCAACTGAACATGACTTCCAATACAAATAATAAAGTTGTTTCTGATTGAGTATGCTCTTGAATAGCACTGATAAGTCAATAATGTACACTCTTCCTATAATCTTTTCCTCAAGAGTAATGTATATAATTGTGCATGTATGAAGATTAGAAAGATTAGAATTGCTTTTATGATATGGAAGTGAGATTGTAAGCAATGAATGTATGAACTTATGTAAGCAATAGATTCGAAGAATACTGTTCACGTTAAATCATGAGAGATAAGAAAATTAAGTTATTAGATCATTATAAAACAAACATATATATGGTAGTTAAGGAGTTGCAACTGCTGGTAAAGAGATCTCTACGAACAACAATGGCTGCAACTCTTCACATATGAGAAGACAGTTTACGAAAGGAAGTGTCTATTCAGAAAATATGGCAGTTATACAGCGGTTAGTCGATGCCTTAAAAGATTCAGTCGACTGAATTTAAATCGTGCATGTGCATTTGAAAGTGCACAAGTTCAATAGGTTGTTTATAGATATTCAGTCGACTGAATGACCTTGTTCAGTCGACTGAATTCTATTGATAAACAAAAATTATCATAGCTCATTTGGTTAGAGCACCTGCCTTCTAAACTAGTGACCTAGGTTTGATCCCTGCTCCATACATTTTTTGAAAACTTGATTTTTATTAAAATATGCATGCAAGTTTATTTGAATATGAATGATGATTCTTGAGTAAAGATTTTAACAAAGCATTAAATTAGACTCTATATACACATTTGATGACTCTTATTAAAATATATAACTATACGAACCATACTTTGAGTTGTTGAGTTCAGATGTTATCATAGTCGTATATTCGTGAATTGTTGTTTCATGTCAGCAATCAAAACCTATGATCCAACATTCTCACCTTTTTTGACGATGACAACTCTGTTTGCTATGGACGAATTTTCGACAAGTTTTGTTGACTTATCTCTTCCCTTGAATATATTCCTGTAATTATGCAATAGATTTCTCCCCCTGAATCTATGCTATATATTCTTGTAAATAATTAATCTTTTCTTTCCCTTAATCTCTGCTTGCATCTTATTCCTGCAAATCGTGTTAGAGCAATATCTTCCCCCCCTTTGTCATCGATAAAAAGAAGAGTTTATATGATGACATAAATTATATTCCATATAAGTGTTAACATAGAACAATATAGAACAAAATAACTATTATTTATAATGTATGGTATCAAAAAAATAACATTTAAAGCGTGTGATACCCTAGGTTCTTATTATTTCCTAATTTTTAGGAAACCATACCCATTTGGGTGTGGTTGAACCTTTATAAATATAATTTTATTATTAACTAAAATGTCAAATAATCATCAATGTATTTTTCTCTATTTTTCCAATTAACAGGAATCGAAATACTTAGATAATTTCTATTCATATTTCCGTCAATGATTTTGTACTTCTAGAGAAATTATAAATATTATTGGTCATAATAATATTTGAATTTCTATTAAAATTGGATTTAGACTTTACTTGAAATTTAGTTTAGCACTAACATTTTTACTATACATGAAAGCGTATCTAGTGCTATTTCTACGATTAGTATTATTATATCCTAAACCACTTTTATCATGTAAAGGTCTAGAACTAGATAAAATCATGTTTAAATCGTTTTTACCTTTATTAAATTTTGTGACTTCAATGTTAAGTTTATCAAATTTAGCTTGAGAGACACAGTTATTATTTTCAAAAGAAATATTACTATTTTTCAAAATATCAATTTGCTTGTTTAATTCAGAATTCTCATTTTTTAACGTACAGTTCTCATTTTCAAGAAGAAAAATTCGAGATTCTGAATTATCTAAAGATGATTGTAATAAATCATTTTGTCTTTTCATATCCATAATTTCTTTTGAAAAAATTTCTTTTTCATACATAGTATTTTATTCATCTAGAAAATCTTTAAGAGCCTCAAAATTATTTTTCAAAACACCATATTGATTTTTTAAATCTAATTCTCATTTTCCACTTTGATTGATTTCATCTTTTCTAAAATAAGAATATTATGCTTTGAGATTTTATCGCATATACTAACCAATTCGTTATTACCATTTACTGAAATTTGTAAATCAGAAAGTAAGTTTTTATAGTCCTTACTGGTGGCTTTGACAGAGATTTTACCTGTTGTATTTCGACTGGATCGTTTTCTGGCCATTATTCTATGATGTTCTGACGATCGATAGAATTCCAGGCTCTGCTACCAAATGAAAGTGACTATGCTATAGGATCGAAATGACCAACAATTGTAAACAATGTAAATGCAGTGGTAGTGCGATATAAACTAAGTTATGTGCTGATGCGGAATATGAGTATAAAAAGTAAATAATTAAGTAAATGACATCGGGGATTTTTATATTGGTTCAAACTTCCATTCTACTTCCAGTCTCAGAATCCTTCTAGAATTTAACTATCAACTTTCTCTTAACCGGAAGGAACATGTATTACACCAGCTGAGCAATTGAATAGGACTTCTACCGCCTAGACAACCGAATTAGACATTACTATGTTATTCATGTGTGATGAAAATTCTCTTGGCACATTTGTGTGTTGAAAATTCTCTTGGCATGAATACATTGAAATTGACGAGAACGAGTCATTTCAAGCGTTTATTAGTCCGAAGAGCAATATATGATGGGTAACTAGCAAACTTATAAAACGAGTAAAGGAGTTGAGCTGATGTTATCAATAAATTTGTAACATGAGTAATAATTTGAAAATGTGGAATTTAGTAACATTAATAAATGATTAGTAAGGGTTCAAGATTCATTACACATTTGTCGTAATTTGGAGTTTTGTTCGTTTGTGTATTTAATTGCAAGTTGCATGTTTGTCTAGGAGGGACGAATGAGCACAATGTGTTAGGATTGTCTCGCTTTCACTCCATGAAAGAACCAGTACAAGTATGAATTTATCACACATAACATGGTGCATATGCTTTGCTACGTTGGACAACGAGAAAGAAATCTTCATATACTTTTAGATTTTTGAAGGAGCATTCTTGAAGTATACCTATTATATTATCTAAACTCGTCATGTTTTGTATCTTCTTGTGCACCATTCTCCACATCTCCTAGCCTATCATAACATTATGTGAATATAAAAATTGAACATGGCATTTTATATTTTAGTGCTACCTCGTAGTAATATTTTATATTTTGATACTCATCATTTTCTTTTTTTTTCTATTTATGTGATTTGGCTTTACTATTTAATTAAATATATTATTTGATCGTTAAATGTTATCCCTATGTAGCATTTAATTTTTTTATTTAACATTTCTTCCTTTTTTGTGTAGAACTTGTTTTTATAATTTATACAACATATGATCATTAATAGAACTATAAAATCTTTGTTTTTTCTATGTAGAACTTCACTTTCCATATGACACTTAGTTTATGTTTTACTGTGCGTTGTTTTGGATTAATTGGGGTGATTGCAATTAGACATTATGATGTTATTTGTGTACGGTTAAAACTCTCTTGGCACATTTATGTGTGGTGAATACTCCCTTGGCATGAATACATTGGAATTGACGAGAATGACTCCTTGTATGTGACATTCAAATAAACTTGCATGCAATCAAAATCAAGTTTTCAAAAAATGCATAGAGTATGGCTCGAACCCGAGTAACTAGTTTAGAAGACAAGTGCTCTAACCAAATAAGCTATGATAATTTTTGTTTATTAATAGAATTCAGTTGACTGAACAAGTTCATTTAGTTGACTGAATATTTATAAACAGCCTATTGAACTTGTGCACTTTCAAATGCACATGCACAATTTAAATTCAGTCGACTGACCTCTGTATAACTGCCATATTTTTTGAATGGACACTTCCTTTCGTGAACAGTCTTCTCATACGTGAAGAATTACGGCCATTGCTGTTCGTAGAGATCTCTTTACCAACAGTTGCAACTCCTTAACTACTATATATATATGTTTGTTTTCAAATATTCAAATAACTTAATTTTCTTATCGCTCTTGATCACCCCAATCAATCCAAAACGAACGCACAATAAAGCATAAACTAAATGCTATATGAAAAGCGAAGTTCTACACAAAAAACAAAGATTTATAGTTCTATTAACGATTATATGTTGTATAAAATGGTCAAAACAAGTGCTACACAAAAAGGAAGAAATTTTAAATAAAAAATAAAATGCTACATGGGGATAATATTTAACAATCAAATAATATATTCAATGAAATAATAAAGTCAAATCACATAAATTGGAAAAACATGCAAAAATATGAAGTAAACTTACATGAAGCATAAAATGCTATTAAAATTAGCATTACATAATTTCAATAAGAAAATAAAAAACTAGTATGACATGTCAGATAAAAATTAAATTGTAATTTTAAACAATACAATAAGCATGTTAAGCATTTAAATGGTCACAAAGTGCAACATTAAATCAGAGAAGAATAAACTAGAAAACATACAATGAAGCTTAAAATGCTACCGTTAGGCAGTATCATAATGTGGTCTGCTATATACGATTTCATGGAATATTATACGTAGCATTAAAATATAACATATTACTAAAAGGTAGCACGATAACATAAAGTGCAATACTCAATTTTTTATATATATTCATATAATGTAGAATTATTCGAATAATAGTCGAATGTATAATTTTTATGTGTGGATACACTCATATCTTTATCTGTTCTTTCTTTAGATTTTGGATATATTTTTCTTATAAACGCGAATAATGTATTTTGAATTTTTTGAGTATTCATTGACACATTGAACCATGTGAGAATTACTAATATAATAGAATAAAAAAAGTCAGATTTGTGGAGATTAATAACATGACAACACCGGACGCGTCACAAGCTAGGAGATGTGGAGAATGGTGCACAAGCAGATGCAAAATATGACGAGGTTAGATAATATAATAGGTATACTTCAAGAATGGTCCTTGAAAAATCTAAAGGCTTATGAAAATTTCTTTCTCGTTGTCCAAAGTAGCAAAGCATATGCACCATGTTATGTGTGATAAATTCATACTTGTGCTGTTTCTTCCATGGAGTGAAAGCGAGACAATCCTAATGCATTGTGCTCATTCGTCCCTCCTAGACAAACATGTAATATTTTTCTCAAGGTAAAAACATGCAATTACATACACAAACGAACAAACTCCAAATTATAACAAATGTGTAATGTATCTTGAACCGCTCTTAATCATTTATTAATGTTACTAAATACCACATTTTCTAATTATTAATCATACTACAAGTTCATCGATCAGCTCAAGCCCTCTGCTCATTTTATAAGTTTGCTAGTTACCAATCACATATTACTCTTCGAACTAATAACTGCTTGAAATGAGTAATTCTCATCGATTTTAATGTATTCATGCCAAGAGAGTTTTCACCACACACAAATCATATCTTAACGTCTAATATTGATTACACCCAATCGATCCAAAACAACGCACAATAAAACATAAGCTAAATGACATATACAAATGAAATTCTACATAAAAAACAATGATATTATAGTTCTAGTGACAATCAAATATTGTACAAAATGATCAAAACAAGTGCTACAAAAAAAGAGTTTGTGCTAAATACCCCGCGTTACATGCTCCATTTTATCTCATTGTGTCATTTTAAGTGTAATTTTCTCTTTTTTGATCCAATTTCGATTGGTGGTATGCTGCCGATCAAAGTTGGGTAAAATGGAGTTTGTAACGTAGTGTATTTAGCATGACTTAAAAAAAATTAAATAAAAAATGAAATGCTACCTACGGATAACTTTTAGCAATCAAATAATATACGGATGTCGCTAATAAAGTCAAATCATGTAAATCGAAAAAACATCAAAAGTATAAAGTAAAATTACTTTAGCTTTGGATTTTAAAAGAATTTTTTATTTATTGGTTTAAAACAACAACTAATAACGTTCTCTCTCTTTTTTCAAAATCATTACTCTTTAAGACCGTATTTTGTTTACGAGCTTTTTTATTTTGGTCTTAGTTTCAAGGATCTCAATTTCAAAAAATTAGCGTCTTTTAAATACAAGTACCTCAAAATCCTTAGCTTTTTCAATCTCCTTTTCCAATTTGTGATTTGTTCAAATAATTTTTGTTTTGCTATTTTTCAAAGTTGCTTTTTTGTTTTCAAGGGTTTTGAAATTTTCTTTATTTTCAGTCAATTCTTTATCGAAATCCATACATTTTCCACATTTGGAATTTTTAAATTTTAAATATTCTCTAATTCATTTTATGAAGTGTTATTCATGCAAATTAGCTTGGTTTAGTTTTCCATTAAATCAAATTATCCTTTTCAAACTTTTTAAAATTTTCATTGAAGTGCGGACTAGAGTATAAACGACTTAAAATATCTGAGTCCCCGGAGCGCGGACTGGAGTACTCCGAGTCCCTAGAGTGCGGACTAGAGTATAAACGACTTAAAATCTCCAGGTCCCCGGAGCGTGGACTGGACTACTCTGAGTCCCCAGAGTGCGGACTAGAGTATAAACGACTTAAAATCTTCAAGTTCCCGCAGCACGGACTGGAGTACTCTGAGTTTCTAGAGTGCAAACTAGAGTATAAATGACTTAAAATGTCCGAGTCCCCGGAGCGCGGACTGGAGTACTTTTAGTCCCCAGAGTGCGGACTAGTGTATAAACGACTTAAAATCTCCAAGTTCCCGGAGTGCGGACTGGAGTACTCTGAGTCCCCAGAGCGTGGACTAGAGTACAGAGTATAAACGACTTAAAATCTCCAAGTCCCTGGAGCACGGACTGGAGTACTCTGAGTCCCCAGAGTGCGGACTAGAGTATAAACGACTTAAAATCTCCAAGTCTCCGGAGCGCGGACTGGAGTACTCTGAGTCCTCAGAGTACGACTAGAGTATAAACGACTTAAAATCTCCGAGTCCCTGGAGCACGGACTGGAGTACTCTGAGTCCCCAGAGTGCGGACTAGAGTGTAAGCGACTTCAAAATCCCTAAGTCCCCAGAGTGTGGACTAAAAATATTCTAAATATCCAAAACGTGGAATCGAGTATTAGTGATTTCAAGAATTTCCGAGTTGTATGGAAGTGAAATGGGACTTATGTAGCTCACAAGATTTTGGGTTTCGACTACAAGTTAGGTATCTAGTTGAAAAGTGAAAGCCGTCGAAAATAAAGAAACTAAGTTTTATTCACAGATCTCAAAAATAAAGTTCTACTACAACTCCTCCTAAACTCGGAATCAAAAGTCTATTTACATTGGCTATGAGGATAAACAGAAATAATTACATAATCTAAGCTTATTCTCGTTGAATGAGGCATGATAGCTACTTCTTTGACTTCTTCTCCTTCCTCGATTTCTCAAACGACTCCTCCCCTAAGCGTTTTCTCTTGGACGCCTTGCTTGCTAGGGAAGTGACGGCAGAGGAAGGAAGAGGAACTTCCAGTAGCCTAGAGCCACCAGGGAGAATGACTTTCAAAGGTCTGTTCAAAGGATCATCTAGTTCCACTACTTGAGGTTCGACCTTGATTTCAACTTTCTTCTTCTTCTCTTCCGTAAGTTGCTTCTTGTGTTCAATTTTTAAGTGTGTCCAGAGATGCCTGTAATTTCAACCTCATTGTGTTCTTCGACGGACGATGGATTTTCATATTTGTCTTCGTTAAGCGCCTCGATCACTTGAGCGTCAGGTCCGGGAGTCTCTCCCGTTTGAATTGCCTCTCTTGTAGTTTCCTCCTTCTCTGTGGCGAAATCGCTCCTCAGAGTCGGCTCGTGATCAGAACGGCCTGCACGAAATCATAAGAGATAAATGTTAGAATACATTAACTACTCGTCAAAAACGACGGCCCTTTGAACTTTGAGAAGAAAAGTCATAGCGGTTTCTGGACGACTCTCAACTGTCTCGGGAGTCTCACTTTTTGAAATGGGAGATAGAACATGAACATTAAGGCCAGGATCTTTTGGGTCATAGCCAATGTGCTGCTCGAAGGGGTCAAGCGATGGGCGACTAGTTGGTTGAGTAGGGGAGGAACTGGAGACTCGGTTACGGATGGACTAGCAATTTCGTTCTTTCCTTTCAGCGAGGAGGAGTCTCTTCTATAAAGAGCCTTCGTTGCAGACAAGTCCAAAGGCTCATTCCCCCCGAGATATTCCTTCACAAAAGCTTCTTCGTCAACCTCTTCAGTGCCTGACTCAACCTTTTTGATCTTTATCAAAGTCTTCCATGCTTCGGCCAAAGATTCGAGGTAACCCTCGCCAAGAAATGTTAGGTCGCGATGCATGAGAACTCGAGCATTATACTCGGCTATGAGCGGATCAAACATGCACTTAATCTCCTCCCTTCCAGCCTCACCAGCCGCCTCAAGGCGAGAGTCAATCTTCATGAATGCTATTCTTTTGCCCTCCTCACGGGCTTTATCCTCCAGCGTCTCAGCCATGGAGAGTTCTTCATCGAGCTTTGTTTTCAGGAGTCGTGTAGCAACAATCTCGTTGCAGTATCGTTGCGAGTCCTCCTAAGCAACAATCTTTTCTTCCTTCTCTTTGAGAAGTAGCTCTTCTAACTCTTTGACTCGTTGAGCGAATGCATCTCTCTCCTTTTGAATGGAGTCTTTCTCTAAAGCTAAGGGCCGCAGCGTTGAACTGCTTCATCCATCTCTTTCTTATGTGTGGCCTCTAGACGATTAACTGCCTCAGATGCGTTTTTAGCGTTTTTCTAAGCAGTTTCAAGCCGAGACTTGTATGAGGAAAGCTCTTCATCCTGAGTTTTGATAATGTCTTTGTCATGGATGACTTCGAGTTTCAGACGATCAATTTCATGTTGGCATTCGATAGAGACTTGTGAAATTTTTTCTACCAAATGGAGAAATGCATCGTGTTGAACGTAGACATCATTGTTACAAACAATGGCACTTTGTTTAACGTGTCCTGGAATGTGATGAATCGCTGGAAGAAACTTCAGACCATCGAAATATATTTTTGGGAACATGGCCTTAAGCTCCGCTAGCTTTTTCGCCATTGACGGATCATGTGCCGGGGCAGAAGAAGTTTGTCTAGAGACTAGGGTTTTTTTGTGAAGTTCCTGTGATTGCTTGGTTTTAGATGAACCAGAGTGTTGGTCGCAGTGAGTATCGGACTGGGCCCCTTATGACCAGATTTCTCCCTGCCTTGCTCTGGTTGAGAGGGAGGATCGTGCATGTATGAAGATTGATTGTAAGTTTTCCTCCGAGATGATGAATCCTGGGAGCGATAGTCCCTATCGCTGTCATCATCTCTGTCTCAGCGTTTGTCGAAGCCCGAATCCCAACCAAAATGATGAAAAATAAAGGACCCATGAAGGCGGTAGAATCCATGAGAGTGTCCCATGTCACCTGCATAGAAATTAAGTAAACATGAGTAAGCAAGAATGATATGATGGGTGAAGTTTAAGTGCGATGGGAGGTGTTAGTGTTATTGTGTGTGTCCTAGTGTTTCCCCCCGACGGACCGATTTCTTTGGCTTTACTTATCGCAGTTTTTTCTCCTTGATTATGAGCTTGAATGCCTTCATTACCTCTAGTGGGCCAAGGGAATTTTAGGGCTTCTAGATCATTAAAGCCATAATTGAGAAAGTAGTTGGGAACAGTAAGGTCAGATAATCCTTTCAGTGAATCCTCTAAGTGTTCTGGAGACGACTCTTTCTCCATTGAAGTGATTGTGATCTTTGAGGTTCCGCCTGATGTCTTTTTTCTCGGTTTGTAAGCCAGTTTCTTTTTAAAAGGGGAGGCGTTTCATCAATTCCGTGTGCCTCAACCACGGTTCCAGAGTAGGATTTACATTTTCACCCGGTGCTTCTGACACCTCGGTTTCTCTAATTTCGCCCTCCTTGGGTGTGTCGAGGGCACCATATGTCGAAGGCCCAGCTTGCCTTTCGTCTTTGTCCAAGGCAGGTCCAGTTGTAGTGGCGCTGTGAGGAAGACTTATTCGGCAACCTTCTGCCAATAACTCAAATTTGGAGAGTGATTCATGGGAAATGACAGATCTGATGTCTCGATCTTCCGCGGGAACAGCTCGAATAGCTTCGACGGCCTCAGAGTACCCATAGCCTTCGGGATGTGGGTTGGTACCTATAAAAGCCGAGAAATGGTTTAGAAAGGATGCACTTTCTGTCGCATACTAGTATTGATCCAGAAAAGAAACTTACTCCCTTCTATCCATCTCCTCGCGAAGCCAGTGGGACAGAGCACGTAAAACCATTCGTGCTTGTATTAGGCGAATTTGCTCCATGCCCCCGTCAAGATTTGACACTTGTTATATGGCTCAAGGAATGAAAGATGGGCTGTCGGATCGTCTCTTGAAACGATAAATATAACGGATGTCACCGGGAGTGGGGAGCCTGAATAGAATGCTCATGAAAAGAATACACGTGCCATATATTAACGCATGACTGTTGGGATATAACTGTGCTGGGGCGATCTCAATATACTGCAATACATCGTGGAGGAAGGAGTTGAATGGTGGCACGCTACTAACCCAGCACACGAATTTGTTGCAGACAGTATATCCGGTTGGGGGCAGGTGAGGATGATCTTGTCCCGATGGAACCACTACATCGTCAAAAGGAATTCCGTGGATTGAGCATAGTCGGCGAAGAGAGCTCTTATTGATTCTCGAAGCTTGAGAATCAGACGGATTGTCTAGGATGATTGCTGCATCTATGGCATCAGGAGCCAAGTCAACAGATGCCGTCATTGGACTCAGGATATTCTGTGCAGGGGTTGTTGATGGATTCGAAGTTCCCACTACTTCCTGTTGAGAACTTGGCTCAGGTTTATCTGGGACTGTAGCAGAACTCGACTTTCGAGACATCTTCAATTAGCGTCGAATTTGGATAAACACCTGTTTGAACTGTACTTGAAAGACAATCAATATTAGATAAAACGACAAAGATTCCCCCCCCCCCCCGGTGTGGTGTGTGAGCTAGTGTGATGGTTCGTGCAAAGATTACGAATAAATTAGAGTTCTAAAAAGTAAAGTGTAATGCGGCAAGCTTTACGTTGTCCTCTTTACTAGGTTTTAAGTTCACGTTTATTACGGTCTCAATCGCGAAGTTAGTGGTCTCGATCAGTTCGATGTGCTTTTGGATATATATTTGTGTCATGGACTTGTTGGTACATGAATAAATATGGAATTAAGCAGCGATGTTGTGTTCTACGAATTGGAGTAAGGTAAGTATGTCAATGCCGGTCCCCATACTTAGGACCGATCGTCTATTCGAGCGCATATATGCCGAGACATGACGCCTTGCTCGACACCGACCCTCAAAGCTGCTTAGGCACTGAACATTAACTTGTGCCGAGACATGACGCCTTTCCCTTTTCCACCCACTGATCTACTTAGGCACTGAACATTAACTTAGACCAAATACGATCGATCCGGTCGAACGAGGGTTACAGACCTACACATTCATTACCTCTCCTTAATCACTGAACTAGACACACACACTCTCTCCTTAGGCCGAACGATGCCTCATCCCTCTACCTTCCTAACATTACTCTCGCATAAAGGCTGCCGAGCCGCCTACTTCATAGTTGTCCGGTTTCCATCCAAAATACAAGTGTCGACCCATTCACACTCACTTCTTCCTTGCTCCTTGGTTATCGAACGACCTCAATCAACAATTTAGTTCTACTTCAACAACCTAACTCGCATGCTCGGTGACCAAGAAGGAGCCTACAACCTAGAGACCACCGGTGTCCCTTTCCCTTCTCCTCTCCATCTCACCAGCCTTGAAATCGGTTAAAGTCGTCACCAGCCTTGAAATCGGTTAAAGTCGTATCAAGTTTCAGCCCTAAGATGTGTTTAAAGCCTCAATTCGTCTTCCTCATCTATACGATTCCTACTGTTCATAATTTGAAGAAAATTCGCAGATTCGAATTTCATGCTAACTTCCTAATTGGGGAAAAATGTTTGAATGAGAAATTCTTACCTAAGAGGATGGTCGAAGCTTAGGGATCTGTTAGGTTTGAAATTGAAAGTCGTTTAGACTCGATATGAGGAGAAGATGTTGGGAAAATTTACTAGATTCAGGGTAAGGGAGGAAGGTTGGAGAGGTAGCCGAAGTTCGAGGGAAGGCAAGCTACGAGTTTCTGTAGAGTCGAAGTGAAAGTAAAGAGGAAAAGAAGAGAAGTGTTGGCTTTTATATATGAAGAAGGGGAGGTGAATAGGCATCAACCAGTGGACCAGACAAGGTGTCTCGATGGTTCGGTAAGCAGTTGTGCCGAGCGGCAGTAAGCTTGCCAAACAAGTGGTTCGGTATCTATATCCCGAACGGCCCCTTGTTTACGTGTAAAAGAAAGGAGGGGAGAGAATAGATTCGGGACCGTACAAGATATTAAGGAGGACTGTCGTGTTTTGACCTTCACTGAACACACTCAATTTTTGACAGTAAGAATTGGATACTTGCTCAAAGCGTGTCGTGTTGCCTCACACGACACACTTCGGGAGGCAAATTTTATCCGGCCGTGTAGCTCGGCATGAATGTCGTTTGGCGTAGAAGTGTGGTTTGGCATGGATGCCGTTCGACATATATGTATGGCTTGGCATGGATGTCGTTCGGCGTAGACGTGTGGCTCGAGATGGATGCCGTGCGGCGTAGACGTGTGGCTCGGCATGGATGCCATTCGGCATTGATGCGTGGCTCGGTCTGGATGATGTTCGACGTAGGCATGTGGCTTGGCCTGGATGCCGTTCGTCCTAGACATTTTGGTTCGGCTTGGATGCCGATCGGCTTTAAATGGAGGATCAACACTCAACCTTGAGGAGGGTGTCATCGCTCGGCATACCTCACTCGGCAACTACGCCTGGTCATGACAATACGGCATGCCTGGCCCGGTGCGTACTAGAGGCGTTAGCAAGTTGTCAAATCCACCACAAAGTAAGGGCGATCAACATGACTTCGCTTCGAGTCAACTCATTACGTGCTTCGTTTCTCCTAAGGGTTTTACTTCGAGTCACTTGATGATCGACCATATAATTCTTGACCAGCATTTCTTGCTCGGCATGGCTCGTAAGGGAAGTCCAGCCTATCTTCGCCTATAAATAGTGAGGTAGGGGCGTAGTGAAAATGAACTTTCTTTCGAAAAAATTAGGGAGACTGCCATTTCTAAGACTTATTCTTTTTCAGTTAGAACTTGTATTCAAGTTGTTGGTGTATGGATTGTATCCGTATTCAATTATTTGAAAAATTAATAAAGATTAAACTCAAAGTGGACGTAAGCAGTTATGCCGAACCACTATAGATCCGGTGTTCTAAGTTTATGCAATAAATTCTGCGTATATTCCTCTATTTTGATTTTCCATCTTCATTAATCTCTCTACATAAATTTCTCTTTGGGTGTTAGTGACCAATTCAAGTGCTAACGATTATATGTCTATTTGATTTAGTGATCTATTTGATATAAATCTGAAGTAGAAGTTTGAATTGAAGTTTTGCCGATTCACTAAATTGAAGTTATATTTGACTATGAATGTAAAATCCGGGCTAAATTGATATAAACCCAGTCTGATTTAGTTTGATTTAAATTGAGAAGTTGATTTTGAATGTAATAATTTTTGGGGTATAATTTCAATTGATATAATACCTTGTTGATTTCACCCTAAACTGATTTTGAAATGTAAAAATATGCTTGCGTAGCTGTAAAAGGTGCTATTTATTAATAAAATCATGGTTCATAGTATAAGAATTTACCAATAAAAATATAGATAAAAATATACTAAAAATTATATGGAGAAATAATAATTCACGATAAATTAAATCAACAACTCGACAGACTTACTATAGCCGGTCGACAGTGACAGATTGACAGTGAGCTATCGACGGCTACAAAAGCCGATAGTTGGCTGGTCATCGAGTTTTGGGCCTAGATTGAACCTCGACCTAAGTCCCAGGTTATATATATGTATAGTATAATAGTTTTAGTGAGCCAAAACTAACATTGTTCTTTATATGTCATTAATAAAGAACCTGTTTTCAATAATTTTTTTTGAAAGGGAATGTTCTTTTATTAATAATTGTTGAGAACCAGAAAATAGCAAGATTCACCTCTTTAACAAACCTTACCATTGTGGTAAAGAAAAAGAGTACGACATTCTCTATTACAACATCTCTAATACAGTACAAAAAACAATACAAAGCAGAAAACAAGTGCCTAACCAAATGGAAATAAAATAAAGAAAGGAAAACCTAGCCCACTAAGGCTAAAAGCACTCCGCCACTTCCAAGTTTACTACCCGAACCGGCCCAAACATAATGTGAACATATACCCTAAACTCCTCTCTGCTAGCACCGCCGTCTTTATTATCTAGCATCGTTGAGATCAATTCCCCACTTCAAAAATTTATACCACTCAGATGATGTCAAATTGTAATGGCGAATTTCGTTTCATAGCTGCAAGTGAACATCAATTTCGATTAATTTACTATTGCTCCATCGAGCAGCTCTTACGTTCGTAGCAATGCCTGACTCTTTTCATCTAAAGGTGATAAACTGTTGTAGCTGCCGCAATTTAAGCCAAGAGCTGAGCACCTGATTTGTGTGCGATGTTCCGCCGCACAATCAAAAGTTGCTGTCTCAAGGTTCTATCCACTGTTGGAAGAAGATCTAATTTGGTCAGCAAAGTCTTACATAGATAAGTGTTGTATATACATTCTATAAATAGATGGTTATGAGTTTCCTGAAATTGTTTACAAAGCTCGCATTGAGTATTTACGGTCATTCCCTAGGTATTTAACCTATCAGAAGTCGGCAAATGTTGCATATATGCCATATAAGTTGTGTAACATAATTTTCATTCAGTTTTAGGAAACCATAGGAGTTTATATACATCATCTTATTAAGCATGTATTTTAACCTCATTCCATATACTTGCAAAATTGAATTTTTCATGATGTGCAATCATCCAGTAGTCGTTAGGATGTGCAGATGATATTCGAACTTGCATAATACGATCTGCTACCTCCCTAGTTTCAGTTAATTTTTGAGGTTGTAGTTGTCCACCCTGAATTATGTAACTGACTTTATTGTGAGTACTATTAAACATAAAGACCCTTTTCCAACCAATTAGATTCATCAAGGGACTTATGGTTGATCTATGGATCATACCATAAGTCCGTATGCTCCCTATTAACGATAACACGATTCATAATATTAGCTGCCAAATCATGCTGTCGCGGTATTGATTTCATCGTGCAAGAGAAATTATTATTGATATGTGAGGTCCAAAAATTTGTTTCAGATTGTAAACGTTTGTAAAACGTTTGTATAATCAAATAAGAAGAAAAAGATAATTCATATTATTCAGTAAGACGGCTGAGCAAAACAGAGATTGATTACATTGGGGTTACAGAGATAGGTTTATATAGATAGAAAGCATAAACAAGAAAAAAGGCTAAAAAGCCCAATATGCTAACATCCCTCCTCAAGCACGCGATGGTACAGCAAGAAGCATCGAGAGTTTGCCAATGAAAAATCTATGACGTTCGATAGTGTGAGCCTTCGTGAAGAAATCAGCAAGTTGCGTCGATGATGAAGTAAAAGGCAGAGAAATAGTTCCATGCAGCAAGTGATACCGAGTGAAATGACAGTCAATCTCAATATGTTTGGTGCGCTCATGAAAAACAGTATTGTGAACAATTTGAATAGCGCTCTTATTGTCACAATACATAGGAGTGGGAGAAGAAATCGAAACGCTCATATCCTTCAACAGCCAACGTAACCAAATAATTTCAGATGTAGTGGAGGCCATAGCACGATACTATGCCTCAGTGGAAGACCGATAAACAACATCCTGTTTCTTGCGCTTCCATGAAATAAGGGAATCTCCTAAAAATATACAGAAGCCAATTGTGGATTTTCTATCCGTTGAATCACCAACCCCAATCTGCATCAGAGAAGACACGAAGCTCCAAAGATGAGGTCGATGGGAGCAAAAGACTCTGATAAAGTGTTCCTTACAAGTAACGAAGAATGCGCATAACAGCAGCCCAATGAACAGAGGTAGGGGAAGATACGAACTGGCTAACAATGTGAACATCATAGGCAATATCTGGACGAGTGATGGTCAGATATACAAGGCAACCAACAATAGAACGATATAAAGTGCGATCAGAAAGATGACTCCCATCGATCGGAGTATATCAGACATTTACCTCAAGTGGTGAATCAACATGACGTGTATCAGTAAGACCAGCACGATGAATAATGTCAGTGGCGTATTTGGACTGGGAAAGAAGATAGCCTTTTTTCGAGAAAGCTATTTCAATGCCTAAAAAATAACGTAGATGACCCAAATCCTTCATATCAAAGCAACGAGACAATGTGGCTTTAATACTCACAATACCATTACTGTCATCACCTATAATGATCATATCATCTACATATAGTAGAAGAAGAATACAGCCTGCAGAAGTCAATCTGACAAAAAGTGCTGAATCATGGGGACTAGAGGTAAAACCAAGTGATGTAACTACAGTCGAAAATCTCTCATACCAAGCACGTGGTGCTTGCTTAAGACCATATAGAGCTTTTTTAAGCCTACAAACCTGACCTGGAGCATGCGAAACACCAGGTGGAGCAACCATGTAAACTTCTTCCTTAAGATCTCCATTAAGAAAAGCATTTTTAACATCCATTTGAGAGATGTCCCATTGACGACTGGATGCAACAGCAATAAGAACCCGAACAGATGTCATCTTAGCCACAGGAGCAAATGTCTCCTCATAATCCATGCCATACTCTTGGGCAAATCCTTTAGCAACTAAACGAGCTTTGTATCGCTCAATAGATCCATCTGACTTGGTTTTAATCTTATACACTCATCGACAACCAATAGTTTTCTTCCCAGTAGGAAGGTATACAAGATCCCAAATACCAGTTTTGTCTAAAGCAGACATTTCCTCAGACATAGCACGTTGCAATACAGGAGAACGAAAAGCCTCCGAGCAAGAAGAAAGCTCATAGAAAGTGTCAATGGAAACAAGAAATGAAGCAAAAGCCCGAGAGTAACAAGAATAAGCAAAATCAGATAATTGAGTAGATTTACGTGTGCGAGTGAGATAGCGAGGTTGAATAGGATCAGTCATCACAGGAGGTGTTTGAACAGTCGTAGTAGCAGGGGATAAAGTATCAGCTGCAGAAGGAGGAGGAACATAATGTATGGATGACGGAGTATCAATGGTAAGAGGTGGTGAATCAGAGGAGTTATCAGCAGGAAATGGATCAATGTGAATAAGATCAGACTTAGTCATACTACGAGGACTAGCTGAAATAGAGTAGAAGGGAATATGTTCAATAAAGGAAACATGACGAGAAACATATAGTTTATTTGAAGAAGGATCATAATAGCGATAGCCTTTTTGTCCAATACCATACCCAAGAAAAACACATATAGCAACACGTGAAGATAATTTTGTACGTTCTACGTGTGGACGAAGAACAAAACAAGTGGAACCGAACACTTTTAGGTGAGAGTAATCAGGAGTTTGACCAAACAACTTGGCATGAGGAGAAATACCAGAGTTGTGAGAAATCAGGATCTTATTAATAAGATAAACAGAAGCAAGAACAGCTACTCCCCAAAATTCTTTTGGAACGCTAGCTGAAAGAATCATAGAACGGGCAGTTTCAACAATGTGTCTATGTTTTCTTTCAGCAACACCATTTTGTTGCGGGGTATCAGTGCAGGAAATCTGATGCAAAGTACCATCAACCGTGAATATGTTAGAAAGGTATCCCTTAGTGTATTCCCCTCCTAAATCAGAACGAAAGCACTTAACAATAGCAAAGTGTTGTGTTTTAACATATGCTTGAAAGACAGTATATATATCAATAAACTCAGAACGACGTTTCATCAGAAAAACCCAACAATAATGAGTATAGTCATCGATAAAAGATACATAATATCTGCACCCACCTTTTGTGGGGATGGGTGCTGGACCCCAGATATCAGAGTGAACTAAGTCAAAAGGTGCAGTGGAAGTAGAAACACTTTGATTAAAGGGCAAAGCAGAATTTTTTTCAAGTTTACAACCACTACAATCTGAAATATCAGGAGAACGTAAATCTCTCAAAACACCAGAATTACACAAGAATTTAAGACGAGAGCTTGAAATATGACCAAGTCTAGAATGCCACAAATAAAACTTAGAAGACAATGGAGTTAAATGAAAAGAAGAAAGGTCAATACTAGCAGCAGCGGCATGACTTGGAATGTGCAAGTCATCCAAAACATAGAGACCGCCCTGCCTACGGCCTGTCCCAGTCAACTTCTTGGAGTTGGGATCCTGCACAGAGCAAGTGGTAGGAGAAAAATGAACAAGATATCCAAGATCACAAAGTTGTCCGACCGACACAAGATTCATATTAATTTAGGAATACAATAAACATTTGGGAGGAAAACGTGTGTGGTTTGAATTATATCGATTCCTGTTAATGTCAAAGGTGTGCCATCAACAGTCAAAATAGAAGGTGAGCGAGAATCAAAAGACATAGATATAAATGATGAACAATCATGAGATATATGATATGAGGCACCAGAATCCAAAATCCACAAAGGAGAATTCAAGCCTGATATGGAGGGAGTTGTCATGGCAAAGTGCTGAGATTGAGGAGCAGTCATGTTTTGAGACAAAGACTGACTAGCAATGAACTTCTGAAATTGTTATGCAAGAGAGTTCATAGAGGAATCCACAACTGATTCACCAGAAGGATGTACCAATGCAGCAATCTTAGGCTGAGAATTACCTCGTGACTGTCCATGTCCTTGTGCAGTAGAGAGGGACTGTTGTTGGCTACCACGTTGTTGCTGTTGTGATCTATCACCTGGCTTAAAACTTTGATTTTTTTGTCGAGCCAATAATTCAGGACATTGATTTTTCCAATGGCCTGGTTGTTTACAATAATTACAATCACGACCATTCTTGATATTTACCTTGTTGCGTTGAGATGAGATTGGTAAAATCCCTGTAGCAAAAACAGATGCAGAAGAAGTCTGTGCAACTTTCTCAGTTTGAGACTTCAAGCGAGTTTCTTCAGCTAATAATTCATGTAGAACAGAATCAACAGTAGGTAAAGCAGTGCGATGTAGGATGGACGCACGACAATGCTCGTACTCTAGTC
The DNA here is from genome assembly GCA_030765085.1 of Allium cepa. Classification (NCBI taxonomy): domain Eukaryota; kingdom Viridiplantae; phylum Streptophyta; class Magnoliopsida; order Asparagales; family Amaryllidaceae; genus Allium; species Allium cepa. The sequence continues at coordinate 19,888,695 of CM060941.1, forward strand.
GAAGAGCCATGAACAAGACGTTGTTCCTCCCTACGAGCGATATATGGAGCAAATGACCTAAGCTCAGCAACCTCAGTCATAGCCAATTGATCCCCAAGAGCAGTAATTTCAGAATAAAATCTTGAATATTTCGATCATTCTGAGACAATGACCGAATATCAGCCTCTAATTGATATTGAACGGCAAAGTTAGAACGCACAAAAAGTCGCTCCAAATAGTCCCAAACTTGCTTAGCAGTATCATACTTAGCCAATTGCATACCAATTTTATTTTCAACAGAATTATTAATCCAAGTGATGATCTTTGAATTGTTAGTATCCTATTTCTCCATCAATTCAACATTAGCAGATTTAGGAGCTATAATAACACCAGAAATATATCTCCACATCTGTTTTCCTTTTAGAAAATTTTTCATGACATAACTCCAATAAGAAAAGTTTTTTCCATCTAAATGAACATTAATAGCCTGTAATGAATCATCACCTTCTGCCATATTTTGAAGTCAGCATCTGCTTCAGGTCGAGACAGGTATCAATTGGGCTAGAGTTTTGGGGAACTAGGGTTTCGGGTTGATCGGTAGGCTAGGGTTTCGGGACAGGGAGATCGACAGGCTAGGGTTTCGGGGTTCTAGGGTTACAGCAGGGAGATTGGCAGCTGGGGCAGGCAGATCGGCAGCTAGGGACTTGGAGGCAGGCAGGGAGATCGACAGGCTGGGGACTTGGGGACGGGGCTCTAAGGTTTTGGGACAAAATCGACGACAGGCTAGATGCTAGGGTTTGGAGCAGATGATGATACCAGGCTAGGGTTTCGGGTTGAGGCAGGAAGACTAGACAGCGACGAGGCAGCAGGCAGAAACAGGAACGAGGCTCTGATACCATGTAAACGTTTGTACAATCAAATAAGAAGAAAAAGATAATTCATATTATTCAGCAAGACGACTGAGCAAAAAAAAGATTGATTACATTAGGGTTACAGAGATAGATTTATATAGATAGAAAGCATAAACAAGAAAAAAGGCTAAAAAGCCCAATATGCTAAAAAACCCAATATGCTAACACAGATAAATATTTATTTCTCATCCATGTAGACCACAAGCAATTAGATGTAAGTAATTTCCATAAAAGCTTGACTCTGGCAATTGTATTAAGATTAGTGAACTTTCTAAGCCCATTTCCTCCTTCCATTTTTGGTTTACATAAAATATCCCAATATATTTTATGAAACTTGCCCTTCCAAAGAAATCAGCGATCAATTTTTTATAAAACTGAGACAAGGAGGTGGTAAATAAAGATTCAGTACATAACGATAGGGGTTATAGTACTTTGTATTAGCTCAGCCCTTCCTGCTATCGTTAACAGATTATTGTCCCATCCTTCTAATTTTGCACCGATCTTTTATAACAGGAAAGAACAGTGGGAGGCATGAATATAGTCTGATGTCAGTTGCACCCCGAGATGTTTGACAGGTAATTCCTTCTCCGCTATATGTAAAATACTTGATATTTCCATTTTCCACATTGCACCTTTACTAAAAAATAACCGTGACTTTGTTTCATTGATTCGTAAACCAACTGTTTCCTCCATTTTAGAAAAAATGAGTCATGTAAGTAGCATTTGCTGTAGTGGCAGCTAAAAAAATCATCATATCGCCAGCGTATAATAAATGAGATATATCAGGCTAAAATTTGTTTATCGGCTCTAAATGCTTCTCATACATACCCTCCTCCAGTTGAAGAGAAAAATAATCCATACCTATGCAAAACAAGTAGGGGTGAAAGGGTCTCCCTGTCGTAGTCCTCTGTTAGACGTAATGAAACCTTCCAGCCTTCAATCAATCATTATAGAAAAGGTTGGAGTTGAAATACATTTGTAGATTAAACGAACGAGAGATAGGGGAAAACCAAAACACTTAAGCATATGGCAAAACAAATTCGCTATTAACCATGTCATAAGCCTTTTGTAGATCAATCTTGATGCACATTTTTGCTTTACCATATTTAGAAAGTCTTGAATTTGTTCATGGGCTAGCAGTACATTTTCGTCAATATTCCTACCTGGTATAAAAGATGATTGATTTTCTGTAATTAACAACGGAAGAAACCATTTAATTCTATTGCATATAATTTTTGAAATGATTTTATATATCACATTAGCACATGCAATAGGTCGATAATATGAAAGTAGTTGTGGCTTATCTTATTTGGGGATTAATGTGATGAAATTATGGTTAACATCCCGTTGCAGCTTTGTTGTCTGAAACCCTTTTGACACAGCATCGAATATTTTTTTTAAGGTCATCCCAGTAAAGCTTGTAGAATTTTGATGAAAAACAATCTAGCTCTGGAATCTTAGTATCATGAATGGAGAAAACAGTGGCTTCAATCTCATCCATAGTTATTGGAGAAGATAAGTAATCTTATCCCATTTCATTAATTCGCATTTTGGTTTCTATGTAGGGAAACACTGTAGTAAAGGGCCCATTGAACAGCCGTTGATAGCATTGAATGGCTGTAACCTTAATGTTGTTACAGTCATATAAATACTATCCTTGGTTGTCTAATAGAGCATGAATTTTATTTTTATGCCTTCTCATGTTCATTTTGGCATAAAAATACTTTGTGTTGATATGTCCCTGTTGTAACCATAGCACTTTGCTCTATTACCTGAGAAATTCATTAAATTGGCGAATGTGATCATTTGAGTCTTTGGCCCATTTCATACATATTTTCGAATATTATAGGATCCTCAGGATCATTGTCTGTCTGATAGAACAGTGTGATAAAATCAGCCTGCATTTTGTGAATAGGATTGTCAGTTGCTCTTAACTTGTACCACTTTTTCAACTCAGCCTTTACTGCCTTTAATTTGTAAATAAGTTGTTCCAAAGAGGTCCCCCGTGTACCGGCAAATGGGCCTTTCATAACACATTGAGTATACCCTTGCAAGTAGCACCAATTGTTCATGTATCGAAACGGAGCTTGTTTTCGCCCCTTGAGGTGTGAACTGAAACATGTTAAAACAGGGCTGCGGTCACTTATAGATGAAGGCAATGCAATAGTGCGGAGTTGTGGAAACATAGACATAAATTCACAGTTGAGTAGAACTTTGTCTATGTTTGTAGCAATTCCCCTACGGCGCTAAGTGTATTTACAACCCTGTAATGGAGATTCAACTAAACCACTGTTAAATAAACTGTTTTTAAAAGAATTCAAATAGGAGAAAGGGATAGGCAAATCTCCCTTTTTATCCTCTGGGTTAAAAGCATTATTAAAATCCCCCATAGCAATCCAAGGAGATCTTATAGTTAAGGCATCGTGACGGAACGAATCCCAAAGAATCCGTCGCTCGAAAAAAGAGCTGCTAGCATAAACACACGTACAAAAACATTAAAGTCCACCTTGGTTATATAGAAGTAAGGTAATATTTTGTTGGGATGAATGCAACAACATACTGCCATACTGATTTGTCCAGTAAAACCAAAATACAACCTTTAGACCCAACATCGTTATTATGTATAATGTTCCACGTGGGAAACTTTATTCGCAAATTATCAATACTTTGCATAGTAAGTTTGGTCTCAACCAAGCTTAGAAGACTAAGCTTGTGAGCATTTAGAAGCGTGAATACGTACTAACTTTGTCATCCGTATTCATGCCTCTAATGTTCCAACACATGATATTCATTTACCCTTTGAAGAGTTCCGTGTGGGACTTCTAGGAGGAGCCATTTTTGGATTTTTGGGATTTGCGGAGTCGGTGTGCTTCTTCATGAATGCGGGGTTCTTCGACGCCATGGGGAAGACATTTCTAAATTGTTTTTGTCGCCAATTTATTGAATATGTGTGGAAATGCCTTAATCAAAGCTTCTGCATTCTCATAGTTATCTAAGATAACATCTATTTTCTTTTTAGCATTCACAGTTCTTTCTTCTATCTCAGTAACAGGATGATCAATCGGAGGCGTAGGCATGGTTAAATGTGAAGTACTTGAAGAAGCAGAGGCATTCATGGCAATTTCAGACTGGCAGGCAAATCTTCTAGATCGGCTAAAACAGTATATGGATTATGTAAAGGCACATTAGCTGAATAAACATTTGCAGTCCCTTCGTCAACTGAAATAGTAGTAGGCGCTGTTCTTTTAGTTGTACAATTAATAGTCTCAGTTGTATTGTGAACTGTAATTGATGGCGCACTTGTTAAGTTTTGTTTTTGTCTCCATTCTTTTCTGAATTGGTTGTCACAATTGTAATCCGAGTAGCCATACGAGTTACAAACTGTGCAAGGGACAAATTTGAATTCATATTCTACTTTTACTTCATCTGTACAACCCTTGTATAACTGTAACCGGATAATGGAAGGATACGTAAACTGTATGTCAACTTCTATTAAAACGCAAGCATAATTCAGTCTGTTTTTCATTGTCATAGTAGTATCCATTCGAATTGGATGTCCAAGAACGCTAGCTATATGACTAATGTCTTCATTACTGTAATACTCTAATTTAAGATCAGTGAAACGTGCCCAAATTGGGATTATAGAGAATGATTGTTTGTTGATTTCAATGCCGGGTCTTCATTTCTTAATAATCAATGTTCTAGAACCAATAGTACATGGTCCAGATCTTATAATTTTAGCATAATCATTTGGGTCGTAAAATTTAATGAATATGAAACAATTCTTCATGTAATATAGTTCTTACGTACTTGTAGGTTTCCAAGTTTTGTAAATAAAAGTTTTGAAATTGTCGTACATCGGTCCTCTTCACATGATATAAACAACAAAAGTATGGTTCCACTTATGAATAGCAGCCGTGAACACTGATTCTGGCGTAAGTACTTTAGGTGTTTCTTTTTCTACAAAAGGGGGATAGTATGATAGATCAGTTACGTCCACTTCTTTTCCAACAGCAAATTCTTTAACTGTCTCAACACAAGATTTCTTCCATGAAAACGCTTGAGTATTCTGTGTTGCAACGCCTGGAGAAAAGGAATCACTACCTGACCCAATGTGTTGGGAATTTCGATCGGTCATTGGATCGCTGGAATGGTACGCCGACGCTGGAGGCACGATAGGGGACACAGAGGTTGGATCTGCAGTTAGGGCGGTTGTGTCAGGCGGTTTTGGTGGTGGAGGATGCTTGGTAACCATTCCAGCATGTTGAGTCTTCATTCACCATGATGGAAGTTTTCTAACTACTTTCAAAATATGTATAAATAGAGATGAGTTTTATACCTATTTTCAATATATATATATATATATATATATATATATATATATATATATATATATATAATGTTTTACTTGAAGGGAAATCAGTTCCCTAATTTTTGCCTTTTAGATGTTGAGGGATTGGATAGATGTGTACAAGGGCAACTAGGCCTACACACTGTGTATTTGGCTAATTCTATATTCGAAAAACACGATTCAATTACCAGTGGAACTCACAAGAGGTTCTTCAGTGGTTGCACAACACTGTTGGTGGATGCCTAGATAGATATGTGTCTCGGCACTATAGGAGGTTCCTCGCTGCATACAGTAATTAGGATGTGACACTGTTGGTGGATGCCTAGTGCAGTGTAATAAGTGGCATTACATTGAGCTTGGACATGGATGCAGCTGACCCTAATTCGTCGTGAATGAGATTCGGCACTACAAGATCCTTACAATATGTCAGTACGACATGTTGTAGTCGTAGTTTGGGTAATGGTGTTACATTGAGCTTGGACACGAATGCAGCAGACCAAATATGCCTTTGGCATGAGTCAGTATTACGGGCTCCTCTCAATACGTAAGTACGATATGTTGTAGTCATATTTTGAGGAACATGGTCCCATGTATGATACTGTATGCGATCCTATGTTAGGAGTAGTCCCAGATGCTATTAGTCTGATCCATCATTGATTTGAGGTTCGATTTATTGTTCGACCCTCCTAAAAGTTAACTTTCACAAGATGTTTGCATGTAGGTGTATTTATAGCTATATTTCTTAGTAGTGAAGCCAACCTTAGTAATTAGTTCACGAACACAAGTAGGACACCCTAGGTCATATGGATTGTAAATGAAATCAATTGCATATGATCATCATATATTAATAATGTAACTCATTCACTAGATTGTTGTATGATCCACACCTTTCCTTTTTCCCCTACCATAGGAGTATAAGGCAGTAGGTGACTAGCCCAGATTTAGTACATAGAAGAGTAAGCTTGGAATTGGTACTACATATTACTTTTCATCACTCTCTATGTAGCAATCTATCGTATTCAATACTTATCAGACTGTATGCTGTTAGTTTCTAAACTCTGGATTTTAACTACATATATTTTGAGGCTGTGGTTTCTAGGATGTCTTATATGATGATTATTTTCTAAATTTATATCCTACCGTCTTCTACTATGAGATCTAAAAGTGTAGAATATCTTAGATTTTATCATTATAATCTTAATCTCTTTAATGAATAAAAAATCAACAACTCACATTTCTTGGTACGTCGCGAGTCCGAAAGTCACCCTAGGCTTTGGATTAGTGTGTCTAGAGATGTAGGTTGTTACACATCATATCAGAGCATAGGTTTAAGATTTTGTAGAAGCTAGGCACGTATTGAAAGAACGTACTTGAATTTTTTTTCCAAAAAGAGTTTTCAAAATTGGGTTTGTAAAAAAATTATTCATATACATAGATAAAAAAATTCGAAGGTTTTATATATGTAAGTATAACAGGAAAAATGCTATCACTTATTCTTGCTAATACTATATGTAGATATGTTGCTAATAATTCCTAAATCAAAGATAGATAGAATGAGCAACCTTGCAGGTCGCGACTCAGGTGATGCAACTGAGATTTCAGGCATGAACATCCTGATATTGTTTTACCAGTATCTGCAAGCGAGAGGAGAAGCCAAGCTTAATCCTAATAGGGGATCCACAGAGCAGACGACAGGTGTAGTTTCTGCCCACCTATCAGCCATCGATTTCGCCAAGCAATGTAAGGACTTTGTGAGTCTAGGAAGGGAGCCATATGTAGGGAATGGATCTTATGTGGACTCAAAAGCATGGATTTGTACTCATGAGAGGATTTATGAGCCATGGATACGGCGTTAGGAGATAGCTTGCCACTTGGAATTTACAAGAAGAGACTCTAAATTGGTGACACGTGGTAATGGCAGAGACCAATGAGGAAGAGAAAGCTTGGGAAGATTTTAGGAGGCATTTGAGCTGAAATTTCTTTGTATGGTAGAGTAATGGGTACAATTGGGGAAGTTCATATAGTTACAGCAAGGAGAGAAGTCGACGAAGGAATATGTAAATCAGTTCAACGAGTTTGCTAGGTTTGGTTTGGATTTAATAAACATCCCTCACAAGAAATCATTGAAGTTTGCAAAGTGGATGAATCAACCTCTTCAAGTTTTGGCCATTAGTCGTATTTCCATAGGTGTGACTTACGAAGGTCTGGCGGTGATAGTCTTGCTGAATACTATTTCCAAGGAAGTGGTGAGGGTTAGCCCATTCAGGAGGAAAGACACCCTACCAGAATCAGTACAAGGGTCGAATGGGGACCCAAGGGAAGATTAAGAAGTAGGAGATCAAGTGTAGAGAATGTAGTAAGAAGGGGACATGTTGCGAAGTAGTGAAGGACAGACATCTTAACAATCAAATGTTTCAACTACAATCAACTCGGGTACATGAAGAGTTAGTGTCCGGCACCATCGTAGACCTCTGTTTAAGTGTTTTCAGCTTATGCACTAGATGTTGTTCCTAGCTCGAGTGGGCCTTCAGTGGTAGACAAGAGGAAGATGGTTATAATCAACGGTGTGTTGATTTATCCGTTCATACCATATTTGGCATTATGTAATCACATTCATTTATTTTGAGTAGACTTGTAAATGAGTTGTGGTTAGACACTAGCACAGTTACAGATCAAGTATTTGTATCAAACCTTGTTAAAGGGTTGGCTTATTTATATTTGTAACGGTTTGAAATTGTTTATTTTGGAGGTCGAGTTCGATTGCGATGCTTTTGACTTAGGATTTTCTTTATTTGGGTTGATTTTGGGTATGAACTTGATGACGATATGTAGAACGATTATAGATTGTGATACATCATTCGTTTGGGTACTTGTAGTGAACGTAATCTAGAGGTTTATTGCGATCCCAATGGTTCAGTTATGTTGAGTTACCTATATTCTCTAGACCTATCACATGATGAGTTAGCTTCGATGCCAGTATTTAGAGAATATCCAGATGACTTTTCCGAAGTTACCGGTCTTCCACCCCAGAGAGATCAAGTTTCGAATTTATCTCGAGGAGAATTCCAGACCTTTTGCCTTACCTTTGAGGCATAGGGCTCCTAAAGGAAGACGAGAATCGGATAAGTAAGTGAATGAGCTGTTGAAGAAGGGCTTTATTAGGAGGAGTATTTTAGAGTGGGGAGCACCAGTTGTCTTTGCCACTAAGGAAGTGGTTCTTTGAGGCTTTGCATCGATTACCGTGAGCTAAATATGCTGATAAAGAAGCATCGTCACTTGTCGTCCTGCATAGACGATCTCTTTGATCAATTAGTAGGAGCGAATGTGTTCTCTCAACTTGACTTAGCTACTGGGTTCCATCCGTTGCGTGTAGTCTAGGATAGTATTTAGAACATCGCTTTTCCTACACCCGACGGACGTTATGAGTGATTAGTCATTCCCTTTGGACTAACCAATGCACCCGCCTATTTTTTGATGAGTCGAGTTTTTGGAGGGTTGCTTAATAAGTTTATGATGGTATTTGTTGATGATATATTAGTTTATTCGAAAATCTAGGAGGAGCACAAGTTGCATATAGAAGAAGTGCTCAATACTCTCCATGGGCATAAGTTGAAAGAAAAGTTTTTTAAGTGTCATGTTTGGTGCAAGGGGATTCTCTTTTTGGGATACAATGTCTCTAAGCATAGGATGTAGCCAATCCTAGTAAAGTTGTAGTAAAATATTGATATGTGCTGAAAAATGCCGTGGAAGTTCAAAGTTTCCTTGGTTAGGTGGGCTGCTATAGGAAGTTCACCAAAGACTCCGCTAAAATCTCTACTCCTCTGACCTGCCTTACCAAGAAGAATTTGGTTTTCTCGTAGCATTACCCGATAGTATGAAGGCGTTTATAAGCATAACGATGCTTGCGATACAGGATTGGGTGCAGTTTTGATACAGGAAGGGAGAGTAGTGAGATATGCTAGTCGACAATTAAAAGTTCACGAGTGCAATTATCCTACCATGATTTTGAGTTAGTAGCCATTGTTTTTGCATTCGAGTTTTATAGACATTATTTATTTGGAAAGTGGTTTGAGCTATACACAGATCATAAGTCTTTGAAGTATCTGTTCGCCTAAAAGGATATGAATTTAAGGCAGTAGAGATAGATGGAGTTTTGGCATCATATGATTTTAATATCTCCTATACTCCAGGCAAGGGGAATGTTGTAACCAATGCCTTAAGTGGAAAGCATGCAATGTTGAGTCCTATGTTCTTAGAGTGGTATCACTTGGAGACTATCTCTACATTCAATTTTTGACCATCGTCAGATATCGTCTTGGGATTGTCAACAGCATTAGATGTGCAGCCTATGCTTATGGATTGCATCTGTTCAAGTCAGAAGCATGATAAGGAGTTATTGGATATTTTTGAGAACTTTGGTAAAGCAGTCAAGTCATCTGAGACGTTATACCATTGAATCGAAGGGGTGGTTATGGAGAGACGGCGAACTATGTGTTCCTCTCATTATGTATTTGATTGACATGGTACAAGCGGAGCCCCATCTCTTTAGGATGACCATTCATCCCATAGAGACAAAATGTATCGTGATATGAAGAGAGTCTTTTATTGGCCTGATATAAAGGGGTGTGTGGTGGAGTATGTGTCTAGATGTATAACATGCCAAAGGGTAAAGGCAGAGCACAAGAAGCCAGGTGGATTATTGCAGCCGTTTGATATACCGAAGTGGAAGAGGGAGAGTGTTTCTATGGATTTTATTGATGGGCTACCTAGGATTAGGAAGGGAATGAGAGTATTTTGGTCATGGTCGGCCAACTAACCATATGCACTCACTTTGTTTCGATTAGGAGTACGAGGCTGCTGCGTCTTTGGTGAACTATATGTTAGGTAGATATTTAGGATACAGTGAGTTACTTCTAGTATTGTTAGCAATCGAGATCCGCTTTTAACTAGCGAGTTTCGCAGGAGTCTTCAGGAGGTTTTAGGTACTGAGTAGAGTTTGAGTATCGCTTATCACCCAAAGACGGATGGACGGATGGAGAGGATGAACCGAATATTGAAGGACTTACTTCAGATGTTTATCTCAAATTTCAAAAGCTCTTGGGAGGATCACTTTCCACTAGCAATAATAGCTACCAAGTAAGTGTTGGGATGACACCATTTGGGGCATTATATAGGAAGCCTTATAGATCATCGTTTTGTTGGAAGGACACTACGAATAAGATCATTCTTGGACTAAATATGGTAAGGGAGACATCAAAGAAGGTAGAATTGATCCGTAGAAGGATGGAAACCATGCATTATAAGTATAATTCTTATGTTGATAGGAGACGCATAGAGTTGAAGTTCGTAATGGGCGATAAGATTTATGTGAAGGTCTCATTGCTTAGGCATGTCATGAGGTTTGGCAGTTCGAGAAAGTTAAAGCCAAGGTTTGTTGGGCCTTTTGTGGTCAAAGGTAGAGTAGGGAAGTTTGCTAATAGGGTGAAGCTTCTTAATAAAGTTAGCGTGAGTTCATGACGTTTTCCATGTGTTACACTTGTGAAAGTGTCTACACGATGCAGCAGTTGTAGTCGAGCCAAGTCAGCTAGAGGAGGTTCTAGTAGAAAGGGAGTCACTTATTCGCCGTGCACCTACCTGTATTCTTGAGCATAGTAGAAAGAGATTCTGCAGTAAAGTTATTAAGCTAGTTAAGGTTCAATGGGGAGATGACCAAATGGAGAGTACATGGGAGCTTGAAGAGAAGAACCGAGCTAACTATCCATAACTCTTTTCCGGTACGTTTTCATCTAGCGAATATGTCTAAGCTGCTTATGCGCTAAGGCTCTACTTAGTATACCCCTTAGGTAAGACCTTTGGATGCTAGGAATGATTAAGAACGTGTCATTAGAATATATTTTGGATGATGGATGGTAATGTACATATTTATTAAATTGATCTTTGCGCACCTAGGCAAATATATTTGAGTTAACATGCACCTACACCATCACTTGTTTTATTTTATGAGTTATATGCATATTTTTGTTGCATATGGATTGAATGGTTGTGCATACATATAGAACAACTTGTATATTTACATAGAATGTTGCATACTTTTGGAAACATGGCATAAGCACTTGAATTTCAAGAGGTCGACTAGATCAGGAGTCTGCCCAAATTTTGCATTAGTATAGGTTCATATGCATTCCATGCCATATATACATATTTCATTAGAAATTTGAACTAAGAACGATGGTTTCCAGTAGTTGATGTTTGAGTTGATAGTTGTAAGCATTAATTTCGGTACTTACGAGTTGCATTTTTCTATCTTTGGAGATTTCTAGGATGAAAATCTTTTAAGGGGGAAGAATGCAACATCCCCAAAAATTAACCAAAAATTTAATAAAAAATTAATTTAAATATAGTAAGGCAAAAATAATTTTTTTACAAACGTTCGAATTAGCTAGGAAACTTGCAAAAATGTGTTCGTAGTGTTTTTCTGGACAATTTTTATATATAAAGTTTTGTAATTAGAGCTCGTAAGGAAAAATTGTTAAAGCTTAAAGATTTGGAATCAAAATAATTAATATATATAAGGAAAAAAAATTATATTAGGCAAGTTTAACTGGTCGAAGCCATAGTTGGGACCGATTGACCCCTAGGGCGATCGCCCAAAACTAAGTGGTCGGCTGGTCGAATGTTATAGATTAGGGTTTGTCCAGATCGAACGGCCCATATTTTATATACGTAAATCAAATGGTCCATGTCAATTTCTACCGTTATCAATACAACGTTAATCGGAGACTAAGAACCCTAATCTAATCCTGTAGGCTCCAAAACTCTATCTCACTCAAAACTCTCTGCTTCTCTCCAAATCAACCTATTCTTCAAAAACAAAAATTTTAAAATTAAATTTAAAGATTAGAAGAAGGAAAGATAATCAAATTAAGGACGAAAGCATATGGAAAGGAGTGAGATCAACGAATCAAAGAGGAGGCGATTCAAGGCGGATTAAGACGGGGAAGCTAGTAAGAGGTGAGCGGGTTATTTATTAAGATATGGAGATTTACAAGTAATTGAGTTTAATTATTTGTCTGTTTGATTCAAGGATCTATCTGATTTAAATTTGAAACAGAAGTTTAAATTGAAGTTTTGCTTATTCAGTAAATTGAAGTTATAATTGAATATGAATGTAAATCCAAGTTGAATTGATATAACCCACGTCTGATTTAAGTTGATTTAAATTGAGAAGTTGAATTGGGTTGTATAAGTTTTTAGGGTATAATGTGAATTGATTTAACACGTTGTTGATTTCACTTTAAACTTATTTTGAAATGTAAAAATATGCGTGTGCAGTTGTAAAGTCTATCAATTCAAATTATGTAAGTAAAATTATATGTTTTACACGAAAAAATAACTTGAAGATAATTGCTGTCAAATAAGATGCAATTTAATGTTAATATCACGGTTGCTAGTATGAAGATTTACTATTAGAAATACTGATAAAAATATATTAAAAGTTAATCCACTGAAATAATAATACATGATAAATAAAATCGACAGGTCGACAGGCTTACTGTTGTCGGTCAATAATGAGTGTTCGACCGCTACAGTAGCCGACGGTCAATCAATCATCAAGTTTCAATCACGGATTGAACCTCGGCCTAAGGCCCATGCTATATATATTATGTAATAGTATATTAGTAATGACATGTTCTTAATCATTTGGATCATTCTTGAGTAAATTTTTAGTTTCCGATGTTAATAATGACACGTTCTTAATCATTCCTAGCATCCAAATGTAAGAAATGATTAATGTGTTTGTTATAAGTATGGTTTATTTGTGCTATTAATTAGCACAACTTAAACCATCAATCTCTAGCACACCAATCAAATCCACTTATAAATTCTCATGAAAAAAACATGAAATTAAAAATATAATCCATTTTAAGCACGATCTATTTACTATGAACTAGTAACATAGATCATCAAATTTTGATTCTAGTTTGACTTCCATCATCAAAATCACTCAGGAAAATGATCAAATAATTTATGTTTATATTGGATTAAGCATAGCCCATTTAAGTTGTCAAATTAGGATACCAAATTCACTAGAAAAAGAAACGTAAACTACCATCATTCTTAATTTTCATCAGGCATAAAAGAGAGATCATAAATGAAATCATTATATTAATTTTATATGATTCATGAAAGCTTCATTACCTATAAATTGAAGAGATTTAACTTCTCATATTTGAGTACATGTTAACTTAAAGTGATTTCAACATTTAAATTAATGAAGAGAAGTTCTAAAAGAAAATGGCTAACTAATTGCAATAAAAGAAATCTACACTACTAACATGTAACAAAAATTGACATAAGCTAAGACAAAAGAGCATAAAATAAAAGAGCATAAGAGAAAAGAGTATGTAAACAAAAACAAAAAAAAGAAGGCTAAGAAGCCATTAAAGAGTTATTTTATTTGTCATTGATTTTGTGGTTACAATATGCATAAAAAAGGCTCATTATACGAACATAAGGGGTATTTATACATGCTTAAAACCCTAATTCCCTTTTTGGGGACTTCCAAATCTGCCCTTGAGATTGTGTAACCTCCAAGTAATTATTAGGGAATTAATTAATCTTCACTAACATGCCTTTAAGTCTTCGTTAACATATGCATGTGCTTTTAATTATAGTCCATTAGTTAATGGGCTTGTGGGCTCCTCCATGTTGTATGAATTCTTTAATTTCCTTTTTTCAATTGCTTTCAACATATATGCATGCATACATCCATGAAGCTCCATCCAATTTGCACTTAAGTTCCTACAAATAAAATAAAAATGTCCAAATAAATTTTCGAAAAATTAATTCATACGCAAAATTACCATTTTCCCCAAATGAATATGAATAAATGATGATTTGAAAAAAAATTAGACTTCGGTTTAAACATGTAAAATACCCTAATATGCTCACTTGTTCTAATAAAAGAAGATTAAATATGGAAGTAATATACACATCTACGTGCACATGAAATACCCTCACACTTATCTTTTTATTCGTTCTAAAATAAACAAAAACTGGGATAAATCCATTTTCGTAGAAAACACGATTGCATTGAGCGTATGTAACAAGCAATTAAACCTTTAGGTTTTCCTAGTAGAACGAGTGTTGTCTCGTGAGGGTTTTTAGTGGATACTACCCACAAAATCCGAATGCGATATGCAAATTCCTATGCGACTACATGATGCAAGTTTTTGAAAATATTTACAAATGAAGAATTTACTTCTAATTAACATGAGTATGTTAGGCATAAGTTTTGGTTATTATCAAGAAATTTTAGTCTTTTTACTCATCAAAAATTCCAACAAAAATTAAGTTATCATCACAATCAAACTCTAGTTTGGCTAGTTGTTTCGCTTGATAACATAGTGCAACTATGAAATTAATCCTTTAGTTGATTATCAATGTTTTGCAAAGTGACATTTTTAATTCTTTTGAATAACAAGTCAAATCAGATAAGTGAAGATAGTCCTTTGCTTGCTCTCTCTATTTTGAAAAATATTAACATTATTATTTACACACCTAGCTTAGGTAAACCGAGGCCAGATACAACAATCATGCACCGCCTTTCGAGCTTACATGAGAAGAGTATGTAGCATGGCGAGTGTACACACTTGTGTACGAACACATTACTCTAGGTTTTTATTATTATTATTATTATTTTATTTACATACACCTAACTTAGATAAACTTAGGCCAGATATACCGATCATGTACTGCCTTTCGGGCTTAAGTGATAAGGGTACAGAGCGTGACGAGTGTACACACTTATGTGTGAACACATGATTCTAAATGTTTCTTATTTTTATGAAATATGTGTATATATACATATATTTAAAAAAAGAAAGTTATGCAAAATCATCTTAGGATCACTTAACTTAGAAGATCAAAAGTGTTATCGCCTTTACATTAAATCAATCACTCTTTCAAACAAGGTTTACAATTAGGATATACTTCATAATGATCACCTATGAATCTTCCTATATACTAGTAAACCATAGTTTCTTATAATCAAACTTTTATTTTTATTTTTTGGAGACAAGTAAATTTTCAAAAATTTCAATTTAATAACCAAAAACGTGTACTTATCCTATCCTTTTTCTTCAAAAGTAAATCAATATGCTAAAAAGAAATTTTTATTTTGGGATATTTTTTTATTTTTTGGAAGAAAATGCAAAAATTAAACTATAAAATTTTGAAATAAACATGAGACTTCCCTACACTTGGTTTTGATTGTGTCCGCACAATCAATGCATCATATAATGAGTGTAACGGAGAAAATATGTACGTACAGTGTTGCCCATGAAGAATCATGAGCCCCTCCTCTCGACCACTTGCCAACTCCAAGTAAGGTTTTAAACGATGATCATTGACTTTAGAAATTGATCAATCCCTAGGGTTTTATATTTCTACGGCACCGTGTGGAAAAACAGTACGTACGATATGTGGTCCTGTCCACCTTGATTTTAATTTCTCAAGGAACAAATGAAGTCGAGAGTCATACGAAAGAACTCTTTGATTTGGCGAAAACATTTTCCTTATGATTACTTTTCATGAAAAACTTTTGTTTTCTCTTTGTAAATTTTCTCATTTTCATACATGTCGTTCCTAATCTCCTCTAATTCATTGATTTTCAATTTTCTATCTTTGCAAGCTTTTTCAAGATCAAAATTTACATTCTTAATTGCCCATAACGCTTTATGTTCCAGTTCGACAGGTAAATGGCATGCTTTACCATATACTAACCTAAAAGAAGACATCCCTAAATTAATTTTATACGTAGTTCTATAAGCCCAAAGCGCATCTATCAATTCTTGTAACCAATCTTTCCAATTTTTATCCAAAGATTTTTCCAAATTTTGCTTGATTTGGCGACTTGAAACTTCGACTTGACCAAAAGTTTTGAGGATGATAAGGAGTGGATAACTTGTGAGTTATCGAGTTTTTCTTCATTAGAGTTTTAAATGATAGATTACAGAAATGGGTTCCATTATCACTTATTATTATGCGAGGTGTTCCAAACGTGAAAAGATGTTTTCTTTTATAAATTTCATAACTACTTTTTGGTCATTTCTTTTACACGGATTTAATCCATTTAAAGACGTAATGAATAGCAAGAAGAATGTATAGATTTCCGAAAGAGTTAGAAAATGGTCCCATAATGTCAATACCCCAAACTCCAAGGATTTGATCGTAAGAATGGGGTTCAATGGCATCATGTTTCGTCGAGAGATTTTTCCAAACATTTGGCAACGATCACAAGTTTTACAGAACTCAAATGCGTCTTTGAGAAGCGTAGGCTAGTAAAACCACGTCGAAGCACCTTTTTCGATGTTTTCTTAATACCAAAGTGACCATCATAGGCTTGGTCATGACAAAACAAAAGGACACTCTTGATTTTGTAATCTAAGATGCATCATCGAATGATTTGGTCAGAATGATACTTAAACAGGTATGGATCATCCCAATAGATGTGCTTGACTTGGAAAAGAAATTGTATTTACCTTGTTTCGAACAAAATGAAGGAGTTTACTTAGTGACTAAATAGTTCACTATATCTAGATATAACTAGCATTTTGTATAGTGTAAAAGTTAAATATAATGTTAATTATAACTAATATTTGTCCTTCGGCCTAAAAATAAAACCTTGTGTTCTTCAGACTATTTTTTTTCAAAGTTTGTCTTTTTCCCTATTCCCTCAAATAAATATATGTATTCTAATATTCACAAATAGCAAGTGCATAGAAGATGTGTTCACAACAATACTCATTTAGAAGTTAAAGACAGAAACACATTAAAGTTGTAGGTAATAATAATCAGATTAAAGTTGATACTACTTTGATAGCAACAAGTGTGTAGCCGGTACAAGTGTAATATTCAAGGAACATTCAAACATTCAATCAAACTTGAAACGGCCATTACTTGCTATAGAATAAGTATTATATCTTCATAGGAATTGGTTAGAAGAGGAAAATACATTTTTTAGGAAGAGATGAATGACGAGGGGGATTAACCTTAAGGGATGTATGTCCACCCTTAACATACATTCAGGTAAATCAAATGTGTTTTTTGTCATCGCTGTCGTTTTGAACCCAGACCTTCCCCTCAGCAATTTGAGGCCATAACATCTGGCCAGAATTAGGGGTTGGTTATAAATTTTCATTTTCATTTAAAAGTATATTAAGGATGTCTCCAATGCCTATAATAATACTTATTCAGGTCCTAAAATATAATGTGTTTGAATGTTCATCTATGTATTTTTATTTGAATGACAAATGTCCTCACTTTTTCAACTCTTCATTCTTTCTTTCTATCTTCGATAATTAATTTGCCAGTTGAAATTTCTATAAGAAGATTAAGATTCCTAATCTACTCTTCTTCATATTTTTATTGATTTTTAATACGAGATTCAAGTGTCTCGGATCTAAAATTATTAATTATATTACTTTGGATTATTGTTTGGTTTAGATGAAGAAATTAAAGTTAATATTGTTTGACGAGATGTGGAAGAGAATCGATCACCACTTCCCTCTTCTTCTTCTTTCAATAAAAAAGAATACAAAGAACTTATTCAACTACTAGCGAAAAAATTGCAAACATCCAATGCCGAGTTAATTATACTGTTAACATCACAATCAAGCTACTTATATGATCAGTCCATTCTAGCTAAATCCAATGCATATATTCCAGTTCAGAAAATGTGGTAAGTTAGATCACATTTTTTATTATGTTAGATTCAATTCTTAGCTAAATGTGAGGTATGATCCAATTCTAAAGTGTGATAATGCACCACATGTTGAGCAAAATGCGATGTTCCCATTGTATTTTGAACAGTGTGACATGTTTAAAGCTTTTAAAATAATAATAAAGACATTTATCTTTTTATTCTTTGTTTTACTTTAAATTGAGATGTAATGTTCGAACATATCACGGTTTCGATTAATTTATGTAGAGATATCATGTGAAAATTTAGTAAGAACTACGCATGAAATTATCAAGTTTTAATTTGGATTTTTTTATGCTTTAGGTAGATTTATCAAAAAAATTGTCAATTTTTAAGTCTATGACTTCAATTATTTGAAAAATCTTCATATTTGAGGAGAGAAAAAGGCTTCCATCATTTGAATATTGAATTTGCCGGATTAGGTGGATGCTGCAGTGTAGTTCTTGCTATATAGACTAAACTCTAAAAGATCTCTTCTTACATCAGATTCTAAAAGTAAGAAGCCGGTTCAATTTCCTCCTATGTCACCAAATGCATTTTTAAAACATAATTGAAAAGAAGAGAGTAATAATGTTGAAGCTAGAATAATAGCTTTCAAAAAAAAAATGTTTTTTCAAGAATTCAAGCTAAACGTAAATAAATTATATAAATTTGGATGCCAAAGATGTCAAATTGAATGAATCAGGTTGACATTAAAGTAACTATATTACAGCTATGCTTTGGAGCATAGCGACAGTTTCTTATAAGGTTGTTATGGTAATGGTTACCATTGGCATTTTGTCAATACCGTTACCATATCATTTTTACCGGTAAATTAAAATTTCTTACTGTTACCGTTGCCGATTTGTTGGTATTCTAAAGGCTGATATATCAATAAACTGGCAATCGTTGTACTCCTAATGGCAAATTACTGTTAGTCTAAAAAATCAAAAACTTAATTTATTTTTACACCGTAATGATGCTTGATCATACATATCATTGTTTCACTCAATAAAAGACACCAATCAAAAATAAAGAAAATGTATTTAGCATCGTTTGAACTAAATTTATAAGTCAAATATAAGCATTTTGTTGCTTCTAAATGTTTGTATCATGGTATTCATGTATTATAAGTGGACTATTACATTACTGTTATCGCTGGTTTTGAAAAAACGTTACCAATTTTTTACCGTTGTAATACAGATTATACTGATTGATATATCAACTTTACTGAAAAATTATGATTGATTGACTGACAATGATCTGGAAATAGAAAATATACCGTTAATAGCCCTTGTTTTTTAGACACTACAAACTTTAATATCAATTTCAATTTGAAAAACTCATTCCCAGCGACTATTTATTTCAAAAATCTATTATTCAAAGTAACTTTAGATATAATTCATGACAATCAATTTTGTCCCTTGTTTATGTATGATACTTCTGTCTTTCGTTTAAAAGATTGGTCATTGGTTATAATTATAATCAAATCGTCAGTGTGTGTATAATGTAAATATATATTCTTCCCCTATTTTCACGTACGACTTATTACATTGGAAATAATATTACAATAACAATTTAATGATCAAAACAAATGTTCATTCCAATTTTACATAAAATATTTTATTTTTAAATTGAGTGTATATGAACAAAAAACGGGAAAAAGTTATTTAAATTGATTGTATTTTATTCTTAGCACATGAATCTACTCTAGTTAACAAAACAAGATGAGTTCACTAGGGAAATACTGGATTGATATGCAAATTCTAGGTGATTTTTAAAGAAACTTCTGTTTTAGATAAGGGATATAATTTTAGGAGATTTTATCCTAATATAAAATTGTTATGGAAGGGACATACAAATGGAACCAAATAAGTGATTTATTGTTTTACCCTCATTCAAAGCAAATTCCACAACATACTATCGAAAACTAAAAAAGAAACCATGGATGATCATTGTGAATCGCAAAATGAACCAAAAAAATCATTGGTGTACTATGTTCAACAAAATTACATTGAGAAAATGATTATAAAACGGTAGTCATACCGAAAATTATCAGAAAACTAAACTCGAGAAAATTACAAAATGGTGGCGGCCGATTGAAAAAGTTGCATAAAAACGATACATGCATGTCATTATAATCGTGTATCATTCAAACTATATTAACGGGGTGATAACTAATTATATTTGACTTTGTTATGGAAGACTAAATTTTTTGGTATCCTTGTAGCAATTTCAAGAATATTGAAAAAAAAAAATACCCCTTAACTAGATTTGGACACTCCCCAAAATCTATTCTAGATAACAAAAAGCAAGAGTTTAGGATGGAATTGTTGAGTTTATGTATGAAATTGTTGACTTTTTCTAAAATATATAAATATCCATTGGTTACATATGAATTTTACAAACTATGCGATGTTTCATACAATCAGAAATTTATTCATCCTACTATAATCACATTTCCAATACCATCACCCAAACACCTTTAAACCATAGCACTTAACAACATGATGCAGATCACTTCTCTGTGAATGTTTTGTAAGATATTTAAACTTAATACCTTTCTTGGAACGGTGCACAAATTCATCCAACAATGTGCCATAAAGAAGATCGACAGCGATGATATTTGACGGCGAATACAATGCATTGCCTTTGAATGGCGATGATCTACTGCGTGGTATTATCTAGTCGATTCTTGCATTAATCTGTGAGTTTGATCAAAGGCGATCAAGTAAAAAATAATGAGATTTAGGGTTTCGGGTAAAAGCAACAGTGGGGTTGTGATTGTGGATGATTCGGCATTTGTCATTTGCAGCCATTTAACAACACCGTAGCACGGCCGGAATATTAAATATTTAGGAACTTGGAATTCAGAGTTTTTCCCATTGTGCTAGGTCTGTTTCCCGGACGTAAATATTGTTCCAATACGATTAGATCTAAAAAGTGATTATTATAGTTTATAATTTAAACCTCAAAATTGTGTAAAACAGTCAATTACTAGGTGCAATATGACAAAAAAGCCCAAAGATTACAATTTCGTCATCTCGGTTGTTGTTTAAAGGGGGAATTAATTTAAAGGACAATATTCATATACTTTTATCCTTAAGGATACGACCTCAATATTTTAAGCACAAGACAAACATTCTTATGAAATTCAAAAGAACAAACATTCTTCCAAAATTATTCATAAGGACAAACACTCTTCCAAAACTGCCACCGAACTAAAAAATGATACTTAAAAACTGCTTTCGATAACTACAAATTGATGCCTAAAAATGCTATCAATAACTAAAAACTGATGCCTAAAGAAAGTTTTCTTCAGGCTAAAATACTGAAAGTCTGTCCTTGAGGCTAAAACGTTGATATTTTTTGTCCTTCACAATAATTTTCTATTATTTAAATTATCAACACATAAGTGTGTGTTGAACGATGCCCCTTTAATATTAATTTATGCGCATGTTTAAAAAAACGTCCAACTTATGATCTATAAACTCATTGCTGAGGAAAATCCTAATTCCGTATGCACCATCGTAATCAAATGTTGAAAAATGTTGTGAGCAACTATTTTACTTTCTTCTTTCAAAGTCATTATTCGATTCATTTACCCCCTCATTAACCATGCCTTCAATTAGGTTGGATCAACATATTTAGTGAAAAGAATCATAAATCGGTAAGCTATTATATCAGTTTATTAAACGTGCAGTAAATGAGAAAGACTTTACCTATTTATTTAAAATGTGAAATTTAAAATTTTGAAAATATGAATATACATTTTGAGAATAAGAGCGCTACTTTATTGTAACAACCCTACTTTTTACGCCATCAAGATAAATTAAATTAAATAAAAATAAAAATGTTTACAATCGATGTTTTTAATAATTTTTATTTTGAAAATATAACTTATTGAAAATATAATTTATAAGTTTCGAACTTGTAACCTCTCGCACCAAAGGTGAGCACTGAGACAATGGGCTTGTCAACCTCTTATTTGTTTGTAAGGTTATTTTTGAAACTTCATGATCGTACCAAAAAATTGTCTTTTTATTCCAACTATTAATAAAGATGTTATTTATGTATTTTAATTTTTGGTTCAAGAGAACCAACCTAATGCACAAAACATTTAAATTTGAATCCAATATTTTTCTGTTTATTATTGCGGACCAAATTTATGACTGAATCCAAATATTGGTATCAAAATTAGAAACCTAGCAAGGTATAAAATGAGTAATAACATGCGATGGTAATAGGAATAGGATATGGTAATTTTGTTAAAATCAAAGGGTGAAACAATAATACATGCGTGAATCTGTCTTATTTTAGATAATGTCAAGTCTTAGGCTTGTGCGCTAATTACATTAAGGGAAAAAATTTAATGGACAAATTAATGAAAATATTTAGTCAGAAGGACACGTGCATAAATTTTTTACCGTAAGGACAAAGCCCAAATACAATTTCAAACAAAATATTCTGTTCGTCTTCCTCCTCCTTCCTCAACTCAAAATTTGACGGAATTTTACTCGAAAGAAAAAATGGCACCCAAACCAGAAGCAATTCTACATCTCCAACACAATCTCAGAAGTCGACGGTAGATGAACAACGAGCATAACAATCGACAGCCGATGAAAACCTAAGTATGTCGGAAGTGAATCAACAAAACAAAAATCGAAATGTCGAATCACTTCCGGCAGCAGATGTTGAAAAAGAAAATGCAATGATAGAAGAGGAAAACTTATTGATGGGTCACATCGGTGAGCGCAACATGGATGAGTTGAAAAAACGAGGATTGCTTGATGGAGTTCATCATTCAAAGCTTGGTTTTTGTGAAAAGTATGTTCTTGGAAAGCAGACGAAGATTTCTTTTGGTATAGGAGAGCATAAAGCAAAAGCTGTCTTGGAGTATGTTCATACAGATGTCTTGGGTCCCTCCCCTTGTCAGTCTTTAGGTTGAGTCAGATATTTCGTTTCATTTGTAGATGATTTCTCTCGTAAAATATAGGTATACTTTCTTCAGTCAAAGAGTGAAATCTTTGCCAAGTTTCAAAAGTGGAAATCTATGGTTGAGAAGCAGTCAGGAAATAAATTGAAAGTTCTCCGTTCAGATAATGGCGGTGAATTGTATCACAGGAATTCATCGATTATTGTGAGTCTAAAGGCATTAAGAGGCATTACACCACACCAGACGACCCCCAGTTTAATGGAGTTGCAGAAAGGACGAATCAGACATTATTGGAGAGAACAAGATGCCTTAGACTGAATGCGAAATTGAAGAAGGGATTTTGGGCTGAAGTTTTATCTATGGCGGCTTTCCTCATCAACCACACACCTTCCACTTCCATAGATATGAAGATCACTGAAGAAGTATGGAAAGGAGAGCCTGTTAGTTATTCATTTCTCAGAGTGTTTGGTTGCCCAGCTTATGTGCATGAGAGCAAAGGGAAGCTGGAACCTAGAGCTCGCAAGTGTATTTTTCTAGGTTATAGGAGAGGAGTGAAGGAATATAGGTTGTGGTGTCCTATTAGCAAGAAGATCGTTATGAGCAGGCATGTGACTTTTGATGAGAAGGCTATGTTGAAGGTAGAGCCTTCCTCATCGGATGACAATGAGAGGACATGTGAAGAATACCAGACACGAAGCAAGTCATCTATTGATTCTTTCCATAGACGTTCAAATGGTATTTCCGATGACACCTTGGTTGATGAGGATAATACCAATGTTGGTACAAAGGATCAAACCCAAGGTGGAGATCATTCAGAACCTAGGCCTTTCAGACAAAGAAGAAAGGCTAAGTGTCTTGATGGGTTTGTTGGATTGAGCATCAAAGATATTAACTTCGATGATATGGCAACATATGCTTTGAATATTGTCCGTGATGAGCCCTGTGACTATAGAGAAGCTATCGATTAGTTAACAGTTCCAGTTGGTTAGTTGCTGTAGAGGAGGAGATTGAATCATTATAGAGAAATCATACTTGGGATTAGGTGCCTCTTCCCACCGACAAGAGAGCTATTGGATGCAGATGGATCTATAGAGTGAAAGACGGTGAAAATGGTAATCTCATATACAAAGCAAGGTTAGTCGCAAAGGGGTATGGTCAAAAGAAGGGGGTAGAGTATCATGATATCTTTGCTCCAGTGGTTAGGCATACTTCTATTCGTATTCTTTTGGCATTAGTTGCTCATTATGATATGGAATTAGAGAAACTAGATGTCAAAACTGCATTCTTGCATGGTGATCTAGATGAGAAGATTTATTTAAAACAGCCGGAAGGGTTCATTGATAGTAGCAGGCCAGACTATGTTTGCAAACTCAACAAATCTCTATATGGACTGAAGCAGTCACCTAGACTATGGTACAAGAGGTTTGATAAGTTTATGCTTTCACAAGGATACTGCAGAAGTTTCAAAAACCAGTGTGTTTATTTCAGGAGATGTGATGGTGATATGATTTATTTGTTGTTATATGTTTATGATATGCTGATTGCATCTCGGAGTATGGTCAAAATTAAGGAGTTGAAAGCGGAGCTCAGTAGAGAGTTTGACATGAAGGATTTGGGAAAGGCACAAAGAATATTGGGTATGGAGATAAGCAGGGATAGAAAGCAGAGAGAGTTAAGGCTCACTCAAGCACAGTATATCGAGAAGGTCCCCACTCGATTTGGAATGGAGAAAGCTAAACCGGTTGGCACTCCATTAGGCTCTCATTTTAAGTTGTCAAAAGACTTATCTCCCTCATCGGAAGAAGACAAGAGGTATATGGCTGATATACCTTATTCTAGTACTGTTTGTAGTCTTATGTATGCGATGGTGTGCACAAGATCAGATTTGGTCCATGTAGTGGGTGTTGTGAGTCGATATATGTCTAACCCAAGCAAAGAGCATTGGCAAGCTGTGAAGTGGATTCTTAGATATCTTCGAGGCACTTCTCCGGTGGGTTTTTATATGGTGGAGTGGATGGTGACATCTTTCTTAGAGGATACTATGATTCTGATTTTGCTGAGGATAGAGATGCTAGGAAGTCAGTGTTGGGCTATGTTTTTACACTTGGCATAGGCTCGATTTCATAGAGATCAAAGATGCAATCTGTCGTAGCTTTATCGACTATCGAAGAAGAGTTGATATCGATTGTGGAAGGAAAAAAGAAGTATTATACTTACTTCAGTTGTTGGATGATCTTTCAATGGTGCAACGAATAGTAGAGCTATTTTCAAATAGTCAGAGTGCGATTCATCTTGTAGAAAATCAAGCTTATAGTTCACGGACGAAGCACATTGATGTTAGAGGTTTCTTACTTCTGCTTGAGAAAGAACGAAGTAAGATCAAATTGTTGAAAGTGAGTACTTTAGATAATCCTTCAGATATGATGAAAAAGTCACTTCCAAAGGACAAGTTTGAGCATTGATCAGTTTGATACATGTTACTTGAGCGCCATGGGGTGCTAGACCCAACAACTTATATGTCGATTGTTTGATGATAAGATGATGAAGGGAGATTGTTATATTTGAATCAAGGTGGAGTGTTGAATTTGGATGATTCAAATATTTGTTAAAGAGGAAAAAAATGATTAATTGATTCAATCAAATCAATTAATTTGGCTGATATACGAAAGGATATTTTGAAGAAAACTAATTAATTAGTCAATCAATTAATTAGTCAATGTATATTTGTTATATGAAGAAATAAATGATTAAGCATGGAGAATAAAAGAAAGATATGGAAAGGAAGATCATGCCATTTATTTGTACTAAAATCAAATCATACAAATTGGAGAAGATATTTGGGTAAATGAAGGAATTTCATCTTCGTATGTACAAGCAAGTGGAGATCCACCATTATTCTTTCCTCTCTCTTTTTTATTCTTTTCTTTAGTGAAATAAAAAGTTGTTGGGTCTCCGTGGACGTA
Organism: Allium cepa; assembly: GCA_030765085.1. Taxonomy (NCBI): domain Eukaryota; kingdom Viridiplantae; phylum Streptophyta; class Magnoliopsida; order Asparagales; family Amaryllidaceae; genus Allium; species Allium cepa. Next base: position 19,914,577 of record CM060941.1, read on the forward strand.
GGATATTCATATCCGAACCACGTTAAATCTTCTGCGTCTCTTATTTCTGTTATTTTTCTATGAGACCGCATAATTCTTTTTAAGTTCCATTGGTATCTAAATAGACAATACTAGAATCTGAACAAATAAACCGCTTCCGCTCAACTTAAAAAAAAAATTCACTACACACTCTGGAGAATGATGATGCTAAACTTGTGAGATGTTTGCACAATGACTCTCTAGTCAGTTCGAATCGTAAAAAATTAAAGTGCACAAAGACTTTATTAATACTCCGAGCTCAATAAATGTACCTTAATAGTCTACATTAGAGAGAATGAGGTTGATCGGTTGGTATTTGTGATTTTGCACTATGACTATATATGGCTTCATTGGTGATGGCATCGTACTAATTAGTTCAATCAGGTTCGCATTAAAAAGGCTCTCTTGGCTTCAAACGTTTGTCGACGTCAACTATCCACAGCCTACAATCTGTTAGTCAACATGCCAGTTCTATTTGATTTGTGACAATTTCAATATTTCACCTAGGCATGAAGTTCCCAACCAACATGGGAGTAAGTTTTGTGCATGGAGGTCGACAAGAGGCAAGGGACTGTTGAAGTATTTCACTTAAAAGGTAAAACAAGGCACTCCTATGGCAATAACAATGTTCGAAGACGCACCCATGATAAAAGGGTCATCATCATTCAAAGTGGAAAGAAAAGGATTTAGCATTCTTAGCTATTGATTACACCAGGGGCAAAGTGCCATGAGTTCAAAATAAAAATCGTTATTGCAGTGTTTTTGTTTTAACTTCTAAACTCTGAATTTGGTATTAGTGTGCAGTGTAAATTTCTTCATAAATACAATAAAGTTGCTTTTTAAAGTAATTGCTCAAACTTTTAGGTTTAAAGTTCTTTAATAAACCGCTTGGTGCAGTTTTTATAAATATGAAAGGAAATTGTTTTTTTCTCTTCTTAAATTATTGCTTTAATTATTAGATTCTAGGTTTGGTGATAAACAGTTTGACTAGACTTTCGGGGTAAAGACAAGGATGTCGGTCGCACTCTGAAAACAAAGTTGGTAGTTGATATCAACCCGTTCTCTAACTCTACCGATGATCACCAACCATTTGGTAAATAACAAGTCCTCCTGGAGACCACGCGGAAGAGGATGGGGGAGAGGGGGGTACTACAAGACACACAGTGTATTCCAACGGAGCCTTCCAACGGCCTCCAACGTCATTGACCAACGGCTTCCAACGTCTTCCAACGTCCAGTGTTTTATCGTATATTATATTAGTTAAAAACTATAGGACGTTGGTAGACGTTGGAATGTGGACGTTGGCGGCCGTTGATAGATGTTGGAAAGTCGCGAGCAAAACTGAAACCCTTCTTCCTCTTCGTTTCATTCGGCTGAACCCATTTTTTCCCTTCAAATTCCCAAGCTGGCTCCAATTCCCCCCCCCCCCCCCGACCTGCTCCGACGATCAACAGCTCCTCCGACGACTCCAAGCCTCCCTCTCGTCCTCTCTAACTCCCTAATCTCTCAAGAAAATGTATAAACCCTAATTCCTATATTTAATTAAATTTGTTAAATTAGTGTATTAAATGTTTGTATTGCCTTATTGTACGTATAATCTAGTTTATTGAGGCACAATTTATGTTATTAACTTATGTATTGCAAGATTATATATATTTAAGTTTGTGTTACCAATAGAATAATGTGCGCATACAATTAGTTTTAGGTTTGTTTGGAAACGTTAGTTGTTAGTGAGCATACAATTAGTTTATGTATTTTAGAAAATTTCGAAAACGATATTTTATATTCATGAAACCCTTAGAGTGTCTTTCGGCCCCGTCTGATAAGTATTGTATATGATCGTTATGTGGATATTCGTTTTTTAACAGAACGGACATCTATATTTATCGTATACAATATTTATTGGATTTGTCCCTGTATTGGACAAGTTACGAACACAATAACGTAATTAAATCTCGTAAAACATTTCATTTTAAATGGTTCATAGAATTTCGACATCGCTTCCTTTATGTTCCCCGTGTACACGCAAATGTGTATTGTTCAGGGAACTAAAGCGAAGTGCTGCCGAAATTTTGTTGAATCGTTTAAATTGAAATGACTTACGCGATTTAATTACGTTATTGTATTTGTAATGGGAGGTACGATGACCCATCGACAAAGTGTCAATGACATATTAATATAAAATTCACCAATAATATTGTTTTAATAAAATGTCAATTTTTAAAATTTATATCGTACTTTTTAATTATATACGTAGGTAAATGGACAATTATTTTACTGATCGAAGCTGGATGTACCAAAAAAGAAGGGTCGAAAATGGAGGCTCAATAAGTGAACGGTTTAATAACGGTGTTCGCGTATTTATTGATTTCGCTTTAAGTAATAACAGAAACGACGAAGAAATCCGTTGTCCATGTACTAAATGCAAAATGTTAAAGCATTCGATACCAGAAATGGTTAGAGTTCATTTGCGTCAATACGGTTTCGTGTCGAACTAGTTGGTTTGGGATTGTCATGGAGAATCGTTAGCATCTAATCATGTACAAGCTTAAGAGGTAATGTGTACTGAAATTGATACGACAAATCTCGTAGAACATATGGTTGAAGATGCTGCACGGTCAATGTTTCATGTTCCTCGGTTAATTGATGACGATGGTAATGCTGAAGAAGAACAAAATATTGGGGAAAAAAATTTGATTTATTAGATGCCGCAAAGAAACCCCTTTGGGAAGGCTGCACAAGCGGAACCCAATTATCAGTAATTGCTGAATATATTGCGATGAAATCTAAATACAACTTCACAGAAGCTGGATTTACAGCTGTTGTACAAGCTGCGAAACGGCATATGCCTCCCAATAATTTAATGTGCGAAAATCATTATGAAGTAAAAATAATGATATCAGCTTTTTGTTTACCGTATCATAAAATAGATACATGTCTAAACGGTTGCATGATGTTTTGGAAAGAAGATATGAACCTTAGAAATTGTAAAATATGTAATCAGGAAAGGTACAAATCAAGAAAGAAAAAGGAAAGGAAGTCCCGTATAAACGTATGCATTATTTACCAATTACTCCTAGACTTCAAAGGTTATATGCATCTTTTGTAACCGCGCAACATATGAGATGGCATAGTGTTAGAACACGGGAAGAAGGTATGTTAACACACCCAGCTGATGGGGAAGCATGGAAGCATTTTGACCACAAATATCCTGATTTTGCATCTGAGAGTCGTAATGTTCGACTTGGTTTATGTACGGATGGATTTTCACCATTTTCTCGGTTTGGTTCTAAATATTTGTCATGGCCTATAATTGTCACATCTTATAATTTACCTTCATGGATGTGTATGAAAACTCCATATATGTTTCTCACAGTTGTCGTCCCTGGTCCTAATGATCCGACACAAGGAATCGATGCTTATTTACAACCTTTGATTGAAGAATTAAAAACACTGTGGTACAAGGAGTAGAAACATATGATATTTTCAAAAAAAAACTTTCGCATGTACGCTTCTTTGATGTGGACAATCAGCGATTTTCCTGCTTATGCAATGCTTTCAGGTTGGAGTACGGCTGGTCGTCTAGCTTGTCCGTACTGCATGGAAGATACACGGGCATTTTCTTTACCTCATGGAGAGAAAATTTCATGGTTTGACTGTCATCGATGTTTTCTTCATATTAATCATCCTTTTAGAAGAGATAAGAAATTTTTTACAGCTAATAGACATGAAACATTGAGACCACCTACGGTTTGGTCAAGCGAAGATATTTATAAACTTGTAAAGGATTATCCAAAGATACATGAAACCGGAGAACAAATTGAAATTCAAGGTAAATCATTGATTCATAACTGGTGCAAACAAAGCATATTTTGGGAGTTGCCTTATTGGAAAAATATCCTGATTCGTCATAATATTAACGTGATGCATAATGAGAAAAATGTGTTTGATAATGTTTTTAATACACTTGTGAATGTCAAGGGGAAGATGAAAGATGATTTGAAATCAAGACATGAAATCGAAGTAATATGTAATCGTCCCGAGCTTCATATAAAGCCAAATGACACAAAAAAACCAAAAGCTTGCTATGAGCTGGACAATAATCAAGTTAAAGTACTTTTAAAATGGGTGGAAGGACTAAGATTCCCAGATGGTATATCTTCTAATATTCGTAGATGTGTCGACTATAAGAACAATAAACTTAGCGGGATGAAAAGTCATGATTGTCATGTTATGATGGAAAATTTATTACCCGTCGCTTTTAAAGAACTGTTGCCCGTAAAAGTTTGGACTGTTCTAACAGAACTTAGTCTTTTTTATAAAGAGATTTGTTCTACTGCATTAAAAGTTGATCGTCTACGTAAACTTGAGGAAGAAATCCCGAGATTTCTCTGCAAAATGGAAAAAGTATTTCCTCTAGGTTTTTTCAACGTTATGGAACATTTACCTATTCATATTCCATTAGAAGCACATCTTCGAGGGCCCATGCAATATGGATGGATGTATCCATTTGAAAGGTATTTAAATCATCTAAAAAAAAGTGAGACAGAAAGCTCGAGTTGAAGGTTTGATTTGCAAATCATACATCGAAGAAGAAGCTTCGTTTTTTCTCTCTCATTATTTTAGTGACCATGTGAACATATCTTTTGAAAGTGCTATGAGTAATGATGAAGGCATTGATCAAGATGATTGTCAAATGACCTTATCAATTTTTAAAAAACAAGGTCGGCCTGCTCGTGCTTGTGTGGAAATATGGTTGGATGATAGAGATTATCATGTTGCACACACATACGTTCTTCCCAACTGTGCCGAAGTTGCACCGTTTGTTAGGTAATTTACTTATATATATATATATATATATATATATATATATATATATATATCATCAACACGTATTTATACACAAATATATGCACACACGTATATCTTAATCATAATGCAACATTTGTTATATATTGCAGTATTTACGAATCGCAACATCCTAACGGCGATATCGGCAAAGAATTCGCTTCTTGGTTTACTAAGTACGTTTTTGATACAACAAATTGTGTTGTAGACGAAGGATTGAAACATTTAGCTATGGGACCAAAAAGGAAAGTGAAGACCTATCCAATATTCTTTGCCAATGGATATAAATTTAATACCAAGGAATACGGTGTCGAAAAATTAACTAACAATACTGGTGTATTTGTTAAAGGTAGTGATGATCCAAATTATCATATACATGATTTTTATGGCGTGCTAACCCAGGTTTTGCAATTGACGTATTTCACACGACTCGCAGAAGAAGTATTTTTGTTTAAATGCAACTGGTTCAGCAGCGTTCAAGGTTCTGGAATCAACGTGCACCCAAAATATAATCTTTTAGAAATAAAATATACTTTGCGTTATTACAAATACGATCCTTTTGTACTTGCCAAACAAGCTCTTCAAGTTTATTATGCTTCTTACCCATCTCTAAGAAGAGATAAAATAGATTGGTCGGCTGTTTTTAAAACAAAGGCAAGGTTTACATTTGATGGACGGAATATTCATGAAGAACAAGCTTACCAAGCAGATATCGAGGAAAATAGAGGAATAATAATAACCGACAATAAAACAGATTTCGGACCTTTAAACGATGAATCAAATGCATTAATTGAAGCATTTGAGAGTATAGAGAAACAAAATATAGAGTGCGAAACAGAGTCTGAATCCGAAAATGACGAGGACTGATCAACTATCTACATTTTGAGAAGGTAAATTTATATTTTTTTAAACGTTATCATGTTTTCATTAAAAATGAAATGGTTTGCCAATATATGATATGTATCACATCTCGTTTTTATGTTATGCCATACTGTATGTTTTACGTATAGTCATTTTATTTTCTGTTATAATGTTTGTTTGTAACATGTATTATATCGGTATGTCATCACGTAGACGTACCAAGTGGACATTCTGGGTCTCCCTCTTCCTCACAGAGAGGGCATGCTCGTCCGGACAGTGGTGATGGCGGTGGTCCATCACAGAAGCTACGGCGCACTGTGGTGTGGCTAAAGCCAAAGGCAGATCAAAGGTAAGTATTAAATTTCAAAATAAAATTTCATTTTCGTACAACCTATTCTGAAAATATATAGTAGTCATGAAATATTAATTGTTTTTTCTCTGTTTAAACACAGTGGTTTCTCTTTGGAGCCGACTCAAGTAGTTCTATCTATATCTCGACGGGCGTACATGGGTCGTATGACCGAACGTTGGCCTAAGTGAACATCGATTCCAGATAATGTTAAAGAGACTATTTGGCAGGATTTTTTGGTATGTCACTTTATATATTAGGAACATCATATATCAATTCATGTTTACATTATTTATAAAAGCTGTATAACTCTTATTTTGTCAAACGTGCAGGCGGAAGTGGACCTTCAAGATGCTGATATTTCAGTCGTATATCGCCACTGGTGCAGCAAAGTCGCAAAGAACTATCGGGAAACGGTAAACAGCTTAAAAACAGCGGGAAAGAAGCCTCAATGGATGAGCACAGCTGTGTGGGATGATTTTGTGAAATGGTGGGGAAACGAGGAGTTTCAGGTAAATTTATCACATGTTTAATTTACATTCTTCTACGCAAATACTAACTAGAAATGTTAAACAATTTTTGTTTTTAAATTAAATTTATAGAGGCAGTCGGAGAGGAACTCAGCCAATAGGCGCAAGAACCCTATCACACATCATGGTGGTTCCAAGTCATTTCAGCATCACAGAGAAGACTTGGTATATTTATTAATGAGGGAATTAGGCACAAGGATAAACTTTGAAAAAAAATTAGGCTGAAGGACACGAAGTTTCATTTTTGGGCTGAAGGACAAACTTTGAAAGAAAACTAGGCTGAAGGACAATGCTAAATACAACTAGCATTTTGTACAGTATAAACACTATACAAAATGCTAATTATAACTAGCATTACATCCAGTTTTACATTATACAAAATGCTAGTTGTATTTAGCATTGTCCTTCAGCCTAATTTTCTTTCAAAGTTTGTCCTCCAGTCTAAAAATGAAACTTGTTGTCCTTCAGCCTAAATTTTTATGAAAATTTGTCCTTGTGCCTATTTTCCACTTTATTAATTACGATAATAATTTAAAGATTTTAAGTTCTAAGTTGTAGATAATGTAACAATTTATATATATATAATATATATGAATATGGACATATTTCAGGAGAGACAGCGTGATGGTGCTTCTGTGAGTTACTGGGATGTTTTTGCGCATACTCATGCGTTGAGCTAGGTCGACGAAGAAGGCAACGTTTCATACTCCTGGGATCACGATGCCAAAGAGCAGTCCGCATATGTAAGTAACATAATGACTTAACACTTATATAAGTTAATTAAAATAATGTTATCTAAATTCAACTTATTTTGCATAACAGCATAAGTTTCAGCAAGCACAAACTTCCATTCTCGAGGGCTCTGGGCGCGACGAGTTGACCGCCGATGAGGAGGACGTAATTTTTAAGTCTATCATGGATCCAGCGGCACATGGCAGACGCTATGGTTTTGGAAATCAATCGGTGATAACTTTAACTTAAATTTTAAAATAATTATTCTGAACCAACTGTTGCACATTGTGATGGATTATAGTAAACACGAATTACAATTATTAAACACTGATAATTTAAATTTTATTTACAGGCTAAGACGGCTCAGATTGAGTATCAGAGGGATCAAGATAAGGAGGAGATTGCACGGCTCAGAGCCCAGGTCGCCGCGCTCGAGGAACGCAATATCCGCACCGAAGACAAGACGGAGGAGCTGAACAGGCGTCTTACGGAGTTTATGAAGCAATACAGCCGGTTTCCGTCTTCTGGTGGTTCTGGAGGAGAGTGATTTCAGGTATGATTTGATTTGTTTTGCTATGGACATGTATATTTGGAGAGTGTGAGGATTTGATACATTCTGATGTTTTGGATGTTGGTTTGGATGTGATTTTTGAGATGTTGACGTAGTAGTTTGGATATTGTTGGATGTTGATGTTTTGTTGGATTGGACGTTTTGTTGGACGTTGATGTTGGATGGTTTATGTTGTTTATGTTGATTTGTATTGTGCATATTGATTAGTATACATGCTTATTACTTAAATTTACTATTATGATTGATTATATGTGAGATATGTTGTTGTATATGTGCTCGAAATTGAGCTTTTATGAGATATACGATGTTGGAGGTGGCTGAAAGCATGCATTGTTGGTTCTGTAAAAAAAACACCCAGATTTCCAACGTCCACCAACGGCTTACTGGCATAATTATTCCAACGTCTTTCAACTTCCTCCATCGGATTTTCCAACGTCCTCCAACGTCCATCTAACGTCCAATTTGGTCAACATCTTCTTCCACGTTGACAACCTGAACGTTGGAAGGCGTTGGTATAAGCGCGTTGGTTCCGTTGGTGGATGTTGGACGCCGTTGAAATGTATACCAACAGCGTTTCCAACGTCTACCAACGGCTTTCCAACGGCCTCCAACGTCCGGCCGCCGTTGGAATACACTGTGTTTCTTGTTGTGGGGTAAGTAAAACCAAAATCACTTTCAGAGGGATTGCTTTGGACTCTGAAGTTTTAAGTTATGTATCAGAAATAGTTTCTACAGCAATTGCTCGAGTTTTGAATTGAAAATTTGCTTTCACGTTTACTGCTTAATCCTTGGGTTATGTGTACAGGTTGCTTTCATAGCAATCTCACTGAAAATTCTTGGGTTGTTAAACAATAATGTTAGGGACAACATATATTATTTTACTGCTAAACATACTACTCAGCTCTTTAAAAATCTCATATAAGTAAAGCAAATGCCAATTGCTCGAAATACAGAACTTGATACCAAAAATGTAAAGCACGTCAATCACCTAAAGGGCACAACAGAAAAAAGTAGAGCAAACTCTAATTGCTCAAAACATTTGTTCACCAGAGATTTCAAGCAAAATTTAATTGCTTGAAATCCTTCGGTCTTGTAAGGGGCTAAGGATTTGATGCTTCTCGATCACTAGATGGCATATAAGGCATAAATACAAAAGGCTAATAATGTGTTGTGAATACAATCCCATACTCAATGAGTATACAAGAGGACACAAGCAAACGAGTAACAAATGGAATCTAAGACAAATTTATTTCTTTTTGCTTAGCACATTGATTGGCTAAAGGGTTGCAGTTTTTTCAAGCAGCATGTCAGGGAGAAGCAAAAGGAAACAAAGTGTCCGTAAATCAAGAACCTATTCAAATGAAAATCAAACTAGAGTCTGGACTCGCATACTAGTTCAAACAGACCAAAGTCCGGACAAAGTAATTAAGAAATCTCAGGTAACAAAAAGAAAGAAAACGTTCAAAAAGTCGGTCTCAACTTTTGAGCAAGACAATGAAAGTAAAAAAAATCCAACTTGGCATTCGAGCAAGATCGAGCAATTAGAAAAGAAAAGGTTCATCTTAGCCTTTTAATAAGGCAAAATAGATTCGAAAGTACTTAATAAAATACTTGACGTAATTTTCATATAGTCAGAACATTCGAAGAAAACAAATTTTAACAAACAAATTCAAAAATAAGTAGTCTAAAGGTACTTAACTAAGCACTGACAGAAAAAAGGGCAAAAAGTCATGAATTTATGATCATCCAAAAGTATTTATGGTCATCCAAAAGTGCTCGCGCAATGTACTTCCAAAACATATTTACAAAAATGCATACAAAAGTACTCAAAAAGATGCAAAAAAGGGAGGGGTCTAGTTACGCGTTGGATTTGCCGGAAGCTATCCTCACCGCTGCTAATTTGCTACGTCGGGACATCATTGGCTGCGCCAGGCAAATTGCCATATTTCAAGCATCCTCCTCAACTTTCTTTGTTTGTATCCACTAACAGCTTTCCTTACTTCCTCCTATATGAAGTTGTAGTTTTCTTCTTGACATGGTTGTAAACATTGGAAGGTGGACACTAGGTAGTGGATTCGGACTAGATATTAATCGCCTTTGTGGGATTTAATCAAAGTTAGGCATTTAGATAAACTCGCGTGTTTCAATGAAATGCTAGTTTTTGGTTTAGCATTAATCAATCTGAATCCAAATTTTATGGGTTTAAATGAGTTTGGAAGCAACCAAGTAAAGAAGATAACCTAAACTACTGTGTAGATTCTCAAACAATATGTCAAACCTCATTTAGCAAACCGCCTGGATGCTTAAATGACATTGTAGTCATCGCCTAGCGCCTAAGCATGTGCTAGACGGACATTTAGGTGGTAAGCATCGTCTAGCGTCTAGATAGGGCTTACATGGAAACCAGGACTGAATTTTACAATGGTGCTTCTTGGTTACAACTCCATATTCAAAAGAAGATTTTACTGGCAATAGCACTGGCAACATAGAGAACAATTGCAACTAATGCCAACGCTCGAATATCTAAAGATAAAGCTTCGGCCAGCCAAGATACCCAAAGGGTGGGTATGTTTTTGGTTAGCATAGGTATTTAGAATAATTCACAGCACACAATCTGGATGTTAAAAGCATCTAACTATTATGAAACAAAATCAATTATGCAAGCATATCAAAGGGTTGTGAATCCACAAGCTGTAATGTGTGTAGCACATTTAACCGTTTGAGCCAAATTAAAATATCATGGCCGAATACTTGGATACCTAAAGTGACTAAGTGTTATGAACATGGTTCGAGCTTTTGATTTCGGTATCGATTTAGATCATTTGAAATTTCAAAATTTCAGTAAGTTTCGTAATTTTGACAGATTTGATTTCCAATTTCAAATTAATGCATTTACAATATACATGTATTAATAACTCATATATAAAATTAAACTAAAATTATATCAATTCCATGTCCAGATTTACCAATATCATTTGGTCTAGTTATCTCGTCTATAATTAAAGTAAAAATTTATACTTAAAATTAGGGACACACCCTTATTTTTAAACTTTATTAGAACCACATACATATACATTTTGAAATACAAATTATGTCAATGAAATTATTTAGTTTGAGCACCATTGGATCTTTATGATTGGACAACATGGTTACATAAATATTTGCAACATTAAAAACACAGTAAATTTATCGGATTTCGTTTTCACCATTAAATCACAAATTTTATTATCTTTCTAGTAAGATCCATATATGATATGGTTGATGAATTTTTTTTTTAAATATATTTACGGGGAAAATATTTGTTCAGCAACTATTTGCCCTCTCACAATTATTTGCCTGAATATGTAATGCAAATATTTGCCTGGAAGGCAATCTGAATTCCGAGACAATCTGAATTTCCCTAGGCAAATATTTGCCTGGGAAGGCAACATGAATTCCTCCGGCAAATTTTTGTTTGGAGAGAAAATATTTGTCCTTGTAAAAAAACCATCAAAACATATGACATGTGTATTTTAATAGAAAGATAATAGAATTTGTGATTTAACGGTGGAAATGAAATTAAAATCCAATAAATCAACTGAAAGATATTGCGTTTTTAGTATTACAATTTAACTTCACATAATTGCATGTGCGAAAAAATGTTAAATATGATAAATAATTCCAGTTATATAATTTGTATTTCAAAGTTTGGAGGGATGTAGACCTGATTTTATTTAAAGAAAGAGATGTGAGCTAAAAGTTTCCAAAATTATATCCGCCTTGGCCGTTTATCCTTATCATTAGTTTATTACGCATTTATTCTATAGGCAGGGTTGTATCCTTTATTTGCATTGTTCCTCAGATGTTTTAAAGCCGTCAATGATAACAAAGAAAAATAGGGGTAGGGTTGAAACGAAGAAGGAAAACTGAAGATTGAAGTTGCTTGACTTCAAGTTGACTTGAGTAACTAAAACATTTGTGCTAGAGTTCACTCCATTACTTTATAAATTTATGTTTCTTGTTCTAGTTGTTCGTTTTTTGCTATGTTTTTTTCTTCTTCTGAGTTTCGTTTTGGTTTTTCACTACCGCTTTCCAAGACGCCTCTTCTCTTTTATCACTTCTCAAAATTGGGGACTTTTTTTTTATGTTCAATGGCCAACATCAAAATCTTGGTCGAAATTTATTTGATTGCGTTCAAAACCGAAACAACATGGCCCAAGTGCTAACCTTCCGACTGGACCTCAAACCTTGGTTATGAAGACAAAAACTATTGCAAATACATCATAGTAAATGTTTCTATGAGTAGCTATGGATTCTTGAATCACTTCAAGAACATGTCATCCAACTGAATAATTCAAAAACTTTTTGATTTGATCCGAACTTCTACCAATCTAATTTTACATTACTGATTCAATAACTAGTCACAAGTCAAAGCCCTAGAATCATCTCAACACAACAATTAAAGCAAAATTTTGACTATAAATCAAACAACTAAAAATAATTCCTACAAACAATGTCTGTTCATTCAATGTGTAATTTTATCAACATTTAAAAGATTATGAAAAGAGTTTCTAGTAACAGTTAAAAGGATGAAACATTTCAAACAGATTAGGAACTTAATTGCAGAATCAGTGAAATGAAAATTACTGTTCAGAGAAAAGACTAACAAAGTTTGCAAGGAAGCACTGAGAAGTCCTTAATGGCGGTTGAAATGACAGAGAAAATAAAGTTTGAAAGAAGACACCAAATCTTTTATAGAACGCACGTCTCCTTTCAACCGTCGGGCCAGAAAATAAAATGGGAACAAAAATTCAATTGTACGGTCACAATCATTGAATTAGAAGAACAGCTATTTGGAAGAACGCAGTAGGCGCTTGCTGAAAAGGTGACACATATGCCCATGCATCAAATGCTAACTCATAGTACATACTGATCAAATAATTTTATCATTGTGCCCGCACGATAGATGGACATAGAGGTAAATGTCATAATCATTTTAAACTATATCATTAGAGGGACTACTCATGACTGCTATAGAATTACACAGCAAACAAACTAGTGCACGGAACGCCCACAATTGCTCGCATGTCAAAGACTTGTTCTGCACAGTGAAAGAATCTAGCAAACAATGCATATTCAAACTGCAAAAATCACCTCATCGATTTAATCTCTACAAATATCTCCCATAAACCAGATCTGTAAATATCTTCCCATCAGCTGGATCAACAAGGATCTTACAAGAAAATAGGATCTGAACAGATAGAAAATATAGTAAAACACCACCTATATATAGGTGATCAGTACTAAAAAGGGGTTGATTTTATTAATTTTGAACTTTGAAAAGAGAAAATAACATAGTTCCAGTATGGACGTATGCATTTATAAGGCCAAAACACCCTATATTGTGTTTAATCCAAGGTAACAAAGTCCGGCCCGTACGCTGGAGTTTCGGCCATCTCAGCCCGGTTCCGGAGTGGACCGGACTGAAACAATCAAAGGGGCAAAAAAAACGGAAAAGAAAGGAAAAGAAAACAAACAACTGACAATTCGTTCAAAACTTGTGAAGCAAACAAACAAAAATTAAAACTTTATAAAACCACAGATACAAATCAAACTCATGTGAAGCAAAGCAACAAAGATCAAAGCTTTATTCTAATCAATCAAAAGTTTTGTCTGTCATATATAATTCGATCCAACAAGTTCACGTGTACAAGAGTCAATTTTTGCTCTATAAAACCAGAGACAATTCATACAGGCGACCAGAGTTTTTTTTTCCCTCTTTCGTTTTGTGAAAAAATGGCAGCGTTTTGCGGAAGATTATATCAACAGATCTTTGTCACCCAAATCACAAAGAGATAATTTGGATTAAAAAAAGACGGAATTGAAATTAAAAGCAATAAGACAAGATATTCCACCCAACCACCCACTTTATTGATTCATCAAACTTTTTGTTTATAATTAATAGAAGAAAGCTAAAATAAACAAATACCATCGAATCAATAACCAAATTGAGAAAGCGAGCAAATATCTATATGACTAAAATTGTTGGAGAAGATGAAGAACAGAGGATTAGCAAATAGATTTTCCACCATACATTTACCCTCTCTTCTAGTCTCTATTTATATAATCAATTACTTAATGACCAAGTTAACATTAGATGGCAAAAAATAATTTGATTAGCCAATTAGAGAAAGAAATAAACATACTCAATATGCTTATTAATTAGGGAAAACAAAATCTTCTCTTTCTTTCTTTTGCATATTTATTTCCCTCTATTGTGATTTTGTATCACCAAAATTTAACACTCCACCTTGATGCCAAATCACATATCTCCAACATATCAAACATGTCATATCTAGATCTATCACAACTCCATATATCTCAATCATACCAAATTACAAAGCTTTACCACCGACTGCAAGTGATGCATCTCCCACATGAGGTGCACCACACAAATCCGGTCTCAAAAACGTTTGTAATACCACAAAGATCTCCGTCTTGTCTTTGTGGATTTTGCAACTCGACACCCGTCTATCACTCGATCTGAGCTCATTACCTGATCACTATCGATCCCCCGAGCATCATCGACATGAAGACCCATGTCTAAAATATGATCCTCAATACTAGAATCATAAGCAGTGACCACATTAACCTCTCCACCTTGCTGTAAACTATGTTCTTCAACCGTCACTCGCTTTCCATAGTCGACTACAGAACCAACCAAGATATAAAGGTTTTCTTCTTCCAATACTCCTCTTATCCTTACACGACCACCTTTCTTCACTCTCAAAATTCCATCTGGAGTCTCATAAGTGCAACCACGGCGATCCAACTGAACGAGAGAAATAAGATTATGCGAACAAGTGGGTACATATCTCACTCCAGAGACTTCTTTAACCATACCATCATGCATACGAAACCGGATAGATCCAATACCATAAATCGGTAGCTCTTCTCCATTGGTTGTCCTAATCATGTCGACACTCTTCTCATAAGAAGAAAAATAATTCACATCTCTACAAATGTGAAAACTGGCTCCCGAATTCATCTTCCAAGGCTTATTTTCACTAAAGAGGACATCATAAGAAGCATCACTATCGGTACCTTCAGCAAAGCCTGCATGTGCATCACTACTAGTATCACCGTGCACAGCCTTTTTCTGATCTCTTTTATAAGCATAACACTTGCTGCGTATGTGACATTTCTTATTATAATAATGACAAGTGATAACACCTTTACCATTAGCATCCTTCTTCTTTCAAATTGTATCTTTCTTCGAGTCGCTTGCCACCATAGCCTCACTTTGAATTGATTTCATACCTGACTATTTTCTTCTACGCTCCTCATTCAAAAGACTGCTTCGAACAGTTTCTAGAGAGATAGTTCCAATAGCATTGGAATTACTCAATGAAACAACCAAAATTTCCCAACTTTCTGAAAGCGAACAAATTAATAAAAGAGCCTGTAACTCATCATCAAAATTGACCTTCATATTTTCCAATTGATTTATTGCATCCTGAAATTCATTCAAATGCTCTGCAACAGACTTTTCTTCATCTAATCTCAGTTGTACCAACTTTCGAACCAGAAAAGCCTTACTAGTAGCACTCTTTGACTCATATAAAGATACCAACTTAACCCACAAAGCCTTTGCGGATTCACAACTAGCCACATGATGGAAAACTGAATGATCAAGATATTGGCGAATCAAAGCAATCGTTTTCTTCTCCATCTTCTTCCATTTTCCCTCATATACATTAGAGGGCTTCTTTCCATCTCCATCAATCAGATCATGAAGATCATTGAGGTACAGAACATCCTCCATCTTAGGCTTCCAAATACCCCAATTCTTCCCATCCAAAAAAGCCATATTCGAAAACGAAATCATTTCCGACATCAATAATTTTTCAATCCAAAATTACTCTAAGCTTTGCGATGATCTGTGCTGTGATACCAATCTGTTGTGAAAAAATGGCAGCGCTTTGCGGAAGCTTATATCAACGGATCTTTGTCACCCAAATCGCAAAGAGATAACTTGGATTAAAAAAAGACGGAATTGAAATTAAAAGCAATAAGACAAGATATTCCACCCAACCACCCACTTTATTGATTCACCAAAATTTTTGTTTACAATTAATAGAACAAAGCTAAAATAAACAAAATACCATTGAATCAACAACCAAATCGAGAAAGCGAGCAAATATCTATATGGCTAAAATTGTTGGAGAAGAAGAACAAAGATGGAGAACAGAGAATTAGCAAATAGATTTTTCACCATACATTTACCCTTTCTTCTAGTCTCTATTTATACAATCAATTACTTAATGCCCAAGTTAACATTAGATGGCAAAAAATAATTTGATTAGCCAATTAGAGAAAGAAATAAACATACTCAATATGCCTATTAATTAGGGAAAACAAAATCTTCTCTTTCTTTCTTTTGCATATTTATTTCCCTCTATTTGTGATTTTGTATGACCAATATTTAACATTTCGTTCATTTGGATTTGCGTTTGTTGATGGCAAAGGCATAAACGAACGTAGGAAGATGGGGTTGAGGTAGAATAATGGGCTGGGTTGAGGAAGTTGGGTTTATAAATAGTATATTATAGTTAGTAGCTAACAACAAAAGGCAATGTTATTAACCTGTAATGTTTTGAATGTCAAATTAAGTACCAATAGAAGACAATGTTATTTTAACTCAACTGATAAGGTTTTGTTTGTGATTGGTAGTACGAAAATAGTGATAAAAATTATTCTGTAAAAAACTATATTGGTACTTTAATTTGATAATTGAACAATTATGATTGGAAGTTCTATCATGCAAATAATAAATTGTTTAGTTCGCATTTAAATGTACTAGTGTAAGTAATTAAATATTAAATTATATTATTTCTCATTTAGGTGGCTGATTATGATAAATTGTGATATCGTTTGGAATTATTATACAGCGGTTATTGGTGAAAAAAGAAAAAACAAATGTAATTATTGTCACAAAATAATTTCTGGTGGTGATATAACACATATGAAAGAACACTTAGCAGAACAAATAGGCGATGTGCTTCAGTAATTAAATATTAAATTATTTTGTTTCTCATTTAGGTGGCTGATTATGATAAATCGTGATATCGTTTGGAATTATTATACAGCGGTTATTAGTGAAAAAAGAAAAAATAAATGTAATTATTGTCATAAAATAATTTCTGGTGGTGATATAACACGTATGAAAGAACACTTAGCAGAACAAACAGACGACGTGGCAGTATGTCAGACTGTTTCCAAAGAAATCAGAAAATTTATACGAGAACATCCGAATAAAAAGAGGTGAGCGAAATCAAGAGAAGATCGAAAAACAACGTGTGCAAGAAGTGCTAATGAGCATTCCTAAGAACAAAATGAAGATACCGACGGTGATGGAGGTGAAGATGACAGAAAGCTTCGATGCGCCTTGTAAGAAAGTAAAGAAAGTTATATGAAGGATCTAGTGGAACAAGTATACGATTTAGCGAACTAAAGCGTAATGACTGTTCTAAATCAATCAGAATAGATGACCGTTTAGCAAAACGTTTAGCTGGAAGGATTGATTTCTATGTACAAAAGCGAAAAGGTAGAACTCAACCTTCTATAAGAACTGCAATAAAAAGCACCAAAAAGCACATAGGTCGTGCAATATCAATTTTCTTTTTACTACAAGAAAACTGCAGTTTACCTACGCCAATATGGCGTAAGCGGGGAGTAGGTAAACGCAGCAACTACGTAATCCCTACGCCAATTCTGCCGTGGGTAAAACCTACGTAGGTAATAAAACACCTACATCTTACCTACGCCATCCGTGGAGTTGTTTTATCGCCATAATTTTCCTACGCCTTCCCCACGCCATGTTGTTCCTATGGTTTTGTTACGACATTTTTACTTCATTAGGTTCTCACGTCTTTCCTACGTCATTCGTTTACCTACGTCTTCCCTACGCCCAGTTTTCCTACGCTTTCCCTGCGTCATTCTTACATATTACGTTTCCTACGTCTTTTCCACGTCATTCATTTATCCACGGTTTACCTACGCCTGTGCTTTTAATGTTTTTCCTACGCCATGTACACGCCTGCATTAATATTTCATTTACCTACGCCTTCCCTACGTCTTTTCTGAAGCAATTTTGATATATTACTATTCTATTTCATTTCACCACATTAAATAGAAACTAAAATCAACTTATTATATATATATATATATATATATATATATATACATTCCAACAAAAAGATTAACGTCAAACCATTCATCTTTAATTCAAAAAACGAATATCTCATTCATATTACAAAGTCAAACAATATTAATCAAGTTCCTATATGTTAAAATAATATGATAATATGTTCATGATACATGACATCATACAGATATCTTTTAAAAGTTTTCAATACCCCCATCCCTCACGACGATCATTCGGCTCTTCATCAAATCGCTGTCGAAGCATCTCGGTAAGTTGTTCATACCACATCTTCAGCATTTGAATCTCCCCTTCTTGGCACTCCACCTTTTCCTCTAGTTTGGCTCTAGTCTGTGCTTCTCCCTTGTTGATTCTATAAGTGGCGTCTTTGTATTTTTGCATTTTATCAAATATTGCATCAATTTCTGCATTTTAAACTAATCAAAATAATGATTTGTTGAAAGTTTAATACTTACTCCAGGGATATTGCCATAATATGGCCTACGGTCCTTTCTTTTAGCTATAGCACCGGTAAGCGTGTCGAATACTTCTCCTCGACTTCATATGAATTTATTGTGCCCTGAATTTTCAATTCTTCAATTCTAGCTTGATATTATGCCTGTATTTGTGATTTTCCAAATACAAGAACAAAAACATAAATACATGCTCACACTGTGCAGTTTCAGAAATCATGAGAAGAATAACTTTAACGATGTATCAAATTTAAGTATGGCACATATGATATTCATTTTAGAAATGATGAGAAGAATAACTGTAATGATACAGAAAATAGTGCACTATTATAGCAATATCAATAATAACATATGAGCGAGAGTGAGTTTACACTGCATACCAATCCATATAGCCTTCGTGTTCTTGTACTTAACTCAAATTAAACACATTAGTTACATATATATAAAGTAAGACTGTATAAACAGAACTGAGGAATATCATGAACTAAGACAACAAAATGATGATTTATATAAGCAGCTAGTAAATAATCCAAACGGCATGGAATTGACCAATGCTTCTAAGGAGGGAACTTCTCCTCTTTACAATCTAATGCAACTATAAGCAAGAAAAATTTCATAGAGAACAAAGTTTAAATGGCTTTTTGATGGAAACAAATGCTCTGAATTCTTTCACCAAAGTAAATACACAAATAAGAGTAACATCTCAAACAAATCATAAATGAAGATGGCACATTATAACTAATCATGAAGACATTGTAGCACAAGCAATTTCTAACTATTTTAATTTGTTCATCAGTAACGTATCTGAGCAATTTTTTGAACAGGTGATCTGTAAAAAGGTTCATACATCTCAGGCAAGGCAGCAGCTGGATAAACCACTGGAGATCGATGAATTGAGACAAGCTATCTTTCAAATTGATGATGAAAGTTGTCCTGTGCCAGATGGTTTTAATTCTAAAGTTTCCAAGATACATTGAGAGGACATGAGCAAACTTTTCTACAGGCTATGCAAGGAATTATGAGTTCAGGGAAGTTCATAAATGAAATTAATCATGCATTTATATGTCTTATTCCGCATAACTATGAAATACTTGTCAATATCTTATGCAACAGAATGAAAATATTTAAAATGATTTAATATTATGCAATCAAAGTGCTTTTATTCAAGGAAGATTATATCTGAAAACTCTTTATTAACTTATGAGATGGTCTGGGATTTAATAGAAAAAACTTCTCAAAGTATGTGTTTGAAAATTGACTTGAATAAAGCTTATGAGAGTGAACAAAGATTTTATTATCCACATGATGTGTATGTGTGATTTTCAGATAAATTTATTCAACTAATAAAATTATGCATCACTACCCTTGTTTTCTCTGTTCTTAGTGATGGTTCTCCAACTGACTTCATTCACAGGCAAAGGGATCCTCTATGCCCCTACTTATTCTCTATTGCAATGGAGTTTTTTTAAATCTTGTTGGACATTGAATACGTGAAACGAAAATTGCATCCAATACATAATATTCAACCAATGATTACTCAACTTTTTATATGCAGATGATACATTGATGGTGTGGAAAACAACTATTCAAAGTGCACAGACTATCAAATGGGTGATGGACATATTACAGAAAACTGTAGGACTTGCCATGAGAAAGAAAAAACACTATATTATTATTATTTTTTGGTAGGGGAGTTAAGCTTAATGAACAAACTGCTGAAATCATAAATGCGCAAATAGGAAAATTCCCTATAACTTACTTGGGGATTCAAGATTCCCTTATCAAATAATAAACTTAAGACGAGATTCTGGGCCTCTTCTTGACAAATTAATAATACTATTAACTGTTGGAAAAATAGATTTTTAAACATAAGCGGTAGAATTTTCACTTGCATAAACAAACAGTTGTAATATGATAGTGAAAATATTGCAGTAGCTTTGGAGTGAGGTTGTTGGATTGCGATTTGGTTATGGATCAGGCGATTTAGGGAGTGGAAAGTGGAGGAAGTGCTGACGGAAAGTGGAAAGTGAAAAATGGTGGTAGAGGAATTATGAAGTATGTGTTAGTAGCTTTTTAGTTCAGGCAGTTTGTGGTTGGGTTTATGCTGATTGAGTTTGGCCGATGGTTAGGAGAGGGAGGAGTAGCGAGGTTGGCAATTCAACAGTTCACTTGAGGACTGTTTGGGTAGCGGGTGTACTCAATTAGCTATGTGATTGTAATGGGGTGGAACTACTGGTTTTTGGGTTTTGATTACTGGTGATGCAGGGGGTTGTAGAAGCTATTCGGGTGGTTCGAGCTTGAATTGCTAGTGATAGAGTAGTTTGAAATGATGTAGCAATAATGTAGGGGGAGGAGGTATAGTGGTTGTTTGAATAGGATGGGTCTGGGGTGATTGTTTATGAAATGTGAAGTTTGGGTCCAGGTGACTGTTTTATGAATGAAGAAATGTGTAGAAGGTTGGAGGATGGTTAGCTATTATGGTTGGTTCGATGCTGGAAGAAAGCAGAGCTATTAAGGGGATTTATGAGATGATCGCTTTTGGTGGCGTATGGAGTTAGAAGAGGTGATTATGGGTTGTCAGATGGAGGCAATTTAGTAGTGGAGGCATTATTGATATTTGATGACCAGGAATGACAATGCAATGCAAGTGAAAATGAAACACAGAATGTAACAAGTGGTATTGGCTTCCAGGTGCGGATGGTAAATTTTCCTTCAAAACTGCATGGAATAACTTTATGACCTAAATATTCAGCCTTGGTGTTCTCATATCTGGAATTCAGATTGTTCCCATCAAAAGTCGAATCGCTCACTCATGGCAAGGCATAATAAACTTTCTGAAGCACTTTTTAACAAAATTTAACTAATCCTGCACATATTAAACTATTAACCAGTTATTAAAACCAAGGTATAAGAATCACTTACTACAAATTCCATTGATGCTTCATCAATCCATCCACTAGTGGTAGATCCGCTGTCCGAAGTGACCTTGTGAGTCCTACAATACACTTCCCAAGTAGTTGGCTCCCTATTAAGTTCATCGGTCTAGAAAATAAAAATAAAAATAGAGTAAAAATGTGATAAGCTGATGTAAATTAACGTTAAAACAAGATTTTAGAGATCAAACCAAATCGTTTCGATAATCCGCAAAGGATCTCGAACCACCACAATGTCGCTTTTGGTTTTGAGCCCTAGAGTTTGCAGCCTTTTCTGCCTAAGCTTTTACTTCAGGAAGCTCCCAATATGCCAAAAACTGCTCATATATCTCATGGGGTAGGTTCGGATGCTTCTTGCCTGACTCTTTCATACTGTGAATCCAGTCTCGATACTTCAAACTTGCTTTTCTATTCCATATCTGCTTCACAATTGCTGGTGAAGCATCATCTGTCCATTGAAATGACTCCTGTACATGTAGTGGAAAATGTAATGACCAAAAAAATAGATGTAACACAAATACACTAATATTATTTTACCAAAAACTCCTGAAACATCACTTTCTTAATATCATCGGGTATGCTCTTAAAATTGGGCCAAAAATCGTTAACCCGTGCTAACAAACCTACTCGAATAGCATAAGATGTAGCCCTGGAAGTGAACTCATATCTGAAACATGTAAATGTAAAGCATGAATATTTTGCAAAAGTCAACACATCATTTCATATTAGAAGCAATTCCAACTGGTAACTTCAAATTTCTACCCACTCTAATACTTTTTTACGACGAATATTTTCCAACTCATAACAAGCTAAACGTTTGAAATTTGGACGTTCACCATCAATTTTTAGTTCAGGACGATTACAGTAGAATGCAATATCCTTCCTTGACTTTAAATCATCTTTTATTTTTCCCTTAACATTCATAATTGTGTTAAAGTAGTTCTCAAACACATTTTTCTCATTATGCATTACGTCTAGATTGTGCCAAAGTTTCAGGTTCTTCTAATACGGTAGCTCCCATAATATACTTTGTTTGCACTAGTTATGAATTTGTCCTTTACCAGGGATTTTTGGCTCTCTTCCTATCTCATGTATTTTAGGATAATCTTGCACGATCTTGTACACTTTTTCACTACTCAGAATGTCAGGTGGCTCTAAAGTAATAGTTGCATTTTCCCTGAAGTTTTTCTTATCAAATCTAAAACGGTCGTTTGGATGCAAAAAACGACGATGGCGATCCCAACAACACTGTTTGCCGCCATATTTTAATCGAAAGGATTTAGTCGAATCCATACAGATAGGACAAGCGAACTTGCCGCTAGTACTCCAACCATAAAGCATCTTATATGCTGGAAAATCACTTATTGTCCATAATAAAGAAGCAAACATTTTGAAATTTTTTTCCCTTGACATATCGTAAGTAATAACGCCATCTATCCATAGTTTTTTCAGTTCATTAACTAAAGGTTGCAAATATACATCTATTCCGTTTTTAGGATTCTTTGGTCCAGGAACAATCACAGTTAAAAACATGTATGAATTTTTCACACACATCCACAAAGGTAAATTATAAGGTGTTACAATAACTGGCCATGTCGAACAAGGTTTTTCGAACGACGTAAAAGGCGCGAAACCATCCGTACACAAACCAAGTCGGACATTTCGTGATTCTTTAGCAAAATCGGGCTAAACTTTATCAAAATGTTTCCACGCCTCGCCATCAGAAGGATGACATAAAATCACTTCCTCTCGTTGTCGTTCATTGTGTCATCGCATGTGTTTTGCGGTAGCACAAGATGCATATAACCTTTGTAATCCGGGTGTAAGCGGAAAATAATGCATACGAGTGAAATGTACACCTTTTCCATTGGTTTTTGTAGAGTTATATCTTTTTTTATTGCAGAATTTACAATTCGTAATGTTTTTATCTTCCTTCCAATATATCATGCATCCACCTGGGCATGTGTCAATTTTTTCATATGGCAAACCAAATGCCGATACTTCCTTTTTTAATGGATACCAATTACATGCCAACACAATGTCAGGTGGAAGCATTTCTTTACACAGACTTAAAATCGTATTCATCATGTTTTCCGATGCATTGTATTCGGATTTTATAGTGATTAACCTAGATGTAGCCAACAAGTGTGTCATTATAGAACCTTTATAAAGCGGTCGTTTCGATGCGTTTAACAAATCAAAAAACTATTTTGCTTCCGAGTCAAGTTCTTCTACTTCAGGTTCATCAGTCCACATACTTGGACCGGTAACATCATGGACCATTTTTGTCAATCTATCTTTCATACTATAGTCATCAAAATTAGCATCGATGGTTTCGGTTGCATCTTCAACTACCACTGCCGAATCATGCTCTGTCCACGATTCACCGTGATATCTCCACACGTAATAATTTGGCATAAAACCATAATTATGCAAGTGAAAAGTTGTAGTTTCGTAATCTTAAAGTTTCATGCAAAGGCATTTCTTACACGGACATCGAACTTCTTTCATCTTTGTTTTATTACAAGACGCCACTTTTAGAAATGCTTCCACGCCGTTTCTAAAATGCAATGATATTGATCCTCTTTTCCATCCAGGCTCATACATCCAAGTTCAAACTTTCATATAATCCATTTTTTACTGCATAATTAGAAATAAATTAAATTATATTTACTTTTAGGAAATTTAAAGACCAGAAAACAAAAAACAGGTCTATATGTGTAAATAAGTTTGAAAGTGGTCTATATTTGTTATTTATTTTTGCAGGTGGCCTTTATTTAAATTTACGCCTACACACTACAACATTCCCCTCCGTATTTAGCACCCAAACAAACCACCACAAACAGAAAATTCAGTTACGACTGCAGCAATAAGTTTTTGGTGTCGTTGTTTGATGATTTAAGTTGTGTTAATTAATAGCATACATAAATCATATTTATAATAAGCACATATATAACTTCTACTTAATATTTTAATAAGAGATTACAGGGGAATTGTAATTTAATTTTAGTTTTACTCTTCGAATTATTTTTATTTTGTACGTTGAGTTGCATTTAAAAAAAACTATGCATTTTATTTCATTTTGTAACTTCAGGACAGTGTGCATCTCTGTTACATATCAAGTTACTTTACTTTGCATTGGTACATCTTGTTTTGATACATTTCACTATTTACAGTCTTGCTTGCTGTTTACATTGCAATTTGAACACTTAACTTTCATTTTTTTGTTCTCTGTTTCATTTTTTGCATTACACTATCTCATTGTTTTCTTCTGCACCTCTGTTTTCATCTCTTCATTTCTTTTTTTTATTCACTTCTATTCTTCATTTAAAAAAAATTCACAAACATTTTGTATTCAAGCTTTACATCTGCATTTACAATCTGTAAACTTTGTTCAGCTACATCCTGTTGTTCATTTGTGCATTTACAACACTCTCTAAATTAAACATAGCAACTGTACAAACTCCTCCTGTAACGTAAACACTTCAAATACTGCCACCACCATCAACTAACTAAACTGCAAACTGCAAACAACCCATGCCACTCAATTCACCATAACCATCAACCATTAGCCATTACAACTCACAACTCCAACCCATCACTAAAAACTCCTCTGCCATTCTTAACCTTTATTTTTCATTCTTAACATACATAGAACAACCATACTTCAACTACGACACTCCTCCAATTCAATTGCCACCCCCATTGTAACCTTTAACATCCAATTGCTTGAAACAACACTACCTTCAGCCAACATACATCTCCTCTGGCCGACTATACCCATTACTTCAGCCAAAAACTGCTTCATGCCTCATAAAACATCAACCCTCAACCATCTAAGCACTGCCACTGCACTTCCATACAACATCATCAAACAGTTCCATACAATATTGCATATGCATCCATCAACACCACTACTTCATCTTCATCCACCACTCTGTCACTCCTCAAACTTGTTCCGTTGCTGCCCTTTGGTTAATTTCAACTTCCCCTGATTTGCCTTTTTTTCTGCCTCCTACTTCTGCTTTCCTCATCACTGCCAACTTCTCCAATCCTCTGCACTACTCCTTACAAGCATCATCAACCTACCATTTACTTCCATTGCCATTCACCTCAAAGTTGTCTAAGTAAAAATTCAATAAATAGTAAACATAATCATTCATTGTGGGAGAAGGTGAGAAGAACAAAATAATAGCAATCTACTTGAAGGTTTGATTTTTGTTTTAAAAATGTTAAATTTGAGGAAGAGAAGCAAGGGAAATGTTTAATTTGAAGGTAAAACGAAAAGGAATAAATGAAAGCAGCTGCACTGAAGACAGAGGCAACATTTTTTTTCTTTCTAAAATCCAGGAAGATTAGCCGACCAAACTGGGCCTATGTGAACTATAGTGTTTTACGTTGTTTCACCGGCGATACAACATCTTAAAATTGGGCAAAGCTGGGACAGCGATCCATACCACTTATGCTCCATTATAGCTAAAAAAAATACTCTACAATAATGGTAATTTAATTTGTATTTATGGTTTCATCGCATTTTCATTCCCGAGCTCCTAACCATCGTCCATCCAATCCATGTCTGTACATGGGTCATTACTGCATGAAATAATGTTGATATGTTGGGAAGCAAAGTTTGAGAAAGATAATTTATTATTAGTTAAATGATGCTATTTTCTCGGACATTCAACTCGGGTATGAAACAATAAACCAAAAATCAAACTAAAAGCAAGAATTAACAAACACTCCAAGATATTATTGTCACATGATATCCAACGTACAAAAGAATCGACCGAGCAACAAATCAGCTCTAAAGAAGACCAAATAATATACATAGATGCATCATAGGACAAATACTAAGGATCAATAAGGGTAATAAAAAGAGTAGTGCTCCAAAATCAATTGAAAAGGGCAAAAGCCAGAGCGAACAGTGAAGCAACAATAGCAGCTTTTCCAGAGGCAGTGACCATTTCGACAATCAATCCAAGTCGACATCAACGCTAGCATCTTCAGAACCAATCGCGACCTCTCTATACTACAACCATCTACCTGAGCCTCACCGCACCCAAATCGAACACCACAATCGCAAAACCCGAGAGCACTTCGAAATCCAAATCAAGCTCATCTTAATCTTATAATTTCTGATTTGATATTGAGAAATTTTTGCGGTAATAATTAAAATCGTGTACGAATTTTAATTTACGTTAAGAAAATGCGGTACTGACGAGTGTTGTGAACTTTGGGCTTTTGTATCGGAGAGAAAAGGAGAAGATGAAATCCAATCAAAACAAATAAAAGGAGGAGAAGATAATTTACCTAAAATTTCAGCATCCAAAATGATCGACGATTGTAGAATTAGGTTTTTTTTTCATTCGGTGAAAAACTGATGAGGTTAGGAGAATGAAAGTATACGGTGATTAATGTAAAAATTAAAAAACTATTTTTGTCCTAGTGCATGTGTAGGGATGGCGTGGGAAATTTTCTACGCCTTCCTTACGCTAGTGCTAGAAATTTCCTACGCCTTTCTTACGCCAATGTGGAATTGTATAAAATTAACAGAAGGCGTGAAAATGGCGTAGGAGATTATCTACGCCTTTTCTACAGTATGATTTTAGTGTAGGCAATTTCCTACACCTTTTCTACGCCTCGATTTTTTTTCTATGTATTGAAGTTGATTAGGAGAAGCGTACGAAATTTCCTTGCATCTTCTCTACGCCTTTACCTCTTTCTACCAGTTTCCTATGCCTACCCTACGCCCCGTCTTTTGGCGTAAGAAAGATGTCGGAAACTTTGTGTAGCAAACTGCAGTATTTTCTTATAGTGTTTACTTTAATCACATCTCACAAGATGCTGCTAATAGTCCTTACTATGAAACTATGGTAGAGGTCATTCAAGAAGCTGGTCCTGTAATTAAAGAACCCACAACACATGAATTATCAAAAACATATTTAGATTTAGAGTGCATTAAAATCAAACAATACATCGACACTTGCTCTAACTTTTGGGATGAGTATGGTTGTACGTTGATGTACGAGTGTTGGAGCACACAAAATAAAAGAAAAATCATAAATTTTCTTGTGTATTCTACACAAGGAACTATCTTTCTTAAATCTGTAGATGCTACCGACAAATTTCAAAATGATGAGTATATCTGTTGTCTAATAGATAATGTTGTTAATTTTATTGGAGAAGATATAATTGTGCAAATAGTAAGGCATCTCCAGTCGTTGCATTCAACGCTGAATTTGCGAAAAAAAATTCTCTAGTGGTAAAATTAAGGGCCAATATTAAGCTTAATGTTCAGAATTCGATTCAGAATCCTGAACTGGGCTTGGACGCCCATTTGATGGGTGTCTAAGCCCTAACACCCATTTTATGGGCGTCAGGGTTCTAGCGCCCATAAAATGGGGTCAAAATTGCCCCCAAGCTCCCACTCTACTTCCCGCTACGTCTTCCAACGGCTATAACCGGTCCCTATTTTTCAATTTCAACAGCTAAAAACGGTCATATTTTGACCCCCAACGGTTACAAACGGTCATACTTAAAATTACAATGGCTATAAACGTGTCATATTTAAAATTACAATGGCTATAAACGGTCATATTTAAAATTACAACGGCTGTAGACGGTCATATTTATGGTTTCATTACATATATCAGAATATTATTCAGATTGTAATACACACATCTCTTCTTCTATTACAATTCTATTCTCAATTCCATAATATTGAAAGTATATCTCATCCGTTTCAATCATATACCGAAGCGATGAATACGGATAGCTGGGACTTTGATTCTCAACCCTTTCAAAATGTTCATTCCCAAACCGCCCCCCTCTATCGTTTCATTCTTCTGCTTTATGGTCTGGCGATGAAGATAAGGGTTTGTGTTATATTTACTGTCATTTTTCTAACGACTCGATAAAGGGGAACGGTCAAAGTGGAGAGGTGTTTTGGGCAAAAGTCATGACTGCGTACAATAAAAAACATGTTGAAAAGATGAGGTTAATGTCTGCAATCACGGGTCGTTTTGCGAAGATTAATCGACAAACACAATTATACGAGTCGCAGATCCATAAAATACGAACAATAAATCCAAGTGGAATGGGTGGCGAAGCTGAATTGGTAGCGTTTTGAAAAATATGATTTTTAATTTACATTTATTTCGGATCACTTTGTTAATATATCATTTTGTGTTTCTGTTTTTGTAGAAGAGAATGACGAACGATCAATTCTTGAAATTATTTACAAGAGAAAATGGTATAAAGAAACCACACTACTATCAGTTTGCAAACTGCTATGACTTGCTTGTTAGTCAACAAAAATGGAGCTCAAACACCGCAAAAAGCTTAAGAGATGTACAGACGAAGTCGAAGGGGAAGAAAAAAACAAGTAGATCTAATTACAATTCTAGCCCAGACAATTCTTCTCATATGGACTCAAATGCATGCCCAGATAACGAAGACGAAGAAACAGTACCCGCATTTGATGAAGATACAAGATCAATGGGGCAACGAGCAACTAAGAAGAAAATTGTTGTTCAATCTCAAATCGATTCTCATTTATCCCTAATGCATGAAAAACATGCGAGATAAAATGCAGAACGTCAATGAGGAAGCGCAGAAAGCTTGTCGTGTTAAAAGAATTGACTGAGATTGAGAAGGGTCGGCTTGAGCTAGAGCGGCAATGCCAAGAGATCTTGGTAATGGAAAAGGATGTCACCGGAATGGACCCAATTACAATGCAATATTGGATGGACTACAAACAACGCATTGTTGAGAGTAGATCTAGAACAAAACATATGTAGTTGACGTATTAATGTGATATTTTTAGTTATTGCAGTTTAAATATCCATGTACCTTCAGTTCATATTTTCAATCATGTGCTATTTTCAGTTTTAAAATATTCAATGGTATATCATTTTTTTTCGATGCATTATGTAGATATCAATATAGATTTACTTCATCAAACATAAATGATATTACAAACATAAAAATTGAAGCATTCTACACTTCGTTATAGAAATAAAAAGGGCAAACATATGTAATTAAACAAAGATCCACCATCCCCAACTAATGATTTCCATGAGAATTCCAAATATGCTCCATTAAATCCCTTTAGAGTCTATTATGAATAGCTGCATTACGATATACTTCATGATAATCGTCATGAATTACGTACTGTCCTTCATTTCGTAACGTGGTTGTGCGAAACAATTCGGGGAGTTGTCTTGCCCCTTCATACTCGAAATAGGGATAATCCATACTGCTTTCATCTTCAATGATCATGTTATGCAGAATTATACAACAGGACATAATTGTAGTCATTTTTGATCTCTTCCATAATCTACATGGATTGCTGACCATTGCAAACCTTACTTTAAGGACCCTGAACGCCCTTTCTACGTCTTTCCTTTATCCTTCCTGCATTGCAGCAAATTAATTCTGTTTTTCCGTCATTGGGTTTGCAAATGTCTTTACAATCGTACTCCATTTGGGATAAATTCCATCTCCTAAATAGTATCCATACTTATATGTATTATGACCAAGAGTAAATGATACGGTGGTTGACTTACCTTGCGCCAAATCATTAAACAAATGAGATCGTTCGACAACGTTTAAGTCGTTAAGAGAACCTAGCATTCCAAAGAAAGCATGCCAAATCCACAAATCATTAAGAGGCAACTGCTTCTAAGATGATAGTTGCTTTTTTCTTTACCTTTATATGCTCCATGAAAAGTTTTTGGACAGTTCTTCCACTTCCAATGCATACAATCTAGACTTTCAAGCATTCCAGACCAGCCTTTGCTTTCATGCATTTTAGGCAAGCGCGTTACATCTGCCTCGTTTGGAGAACGAAGATATTTCGCCCCATAAATACTCACAACCGACTGACAGAAGTGATCTAGGTTTTCCAATGCCGTACTCTCTGCAATACGATATGCGTCGTCAAGGGCATCGGCGAGTGTACCGTATGCTAAAATCCTCAAAGCTGCGGTCATCTTTTGATGCCCGCTCAAACCTTGTTTTTTTGACGCGTCCTACTTGTAAACAAAATAATTATTATTCTGCTGAATACTTTCGAGAATTCTTATAAATATAGACGAATTATTCTGAATCGTCGTCTAAACATTTCTGGACCGTAAGTTGGATCACGGGCAAAGTAATCTTGCATAAGTGTTTTTTGAAATGCTTGCTGGTTACGGTTGATATATTTCCGACCCACAACGGAACCACCATGTTTTCCAGAAGTTGAACCGTATGCTTCACGGTTTATCTCCATCAGTTCCTCCTCCTCTTTTTGATGCGCTAACACATACGCTTTTCTTCAGAGTCACTGTCGCATAGCAATATATCTTTTAGTAAATTTTCAGACATTGTTTGATATTTGAGGATAGTTGTTTGATATTTGAATGTTTTATTAGACTAAATTGTGGTGAACAAGTATGAGATCCATATGGTTATATATATACGACTAATTCTTGAGTGGAGAGAAGGGGGGTCAGTGCGCGGTCAAATCACGTACTGTAGCCACGTTCATTTGCCGGTCAAGAATCTCTACTTTGTTGAGTGGAGAGGAGGGGGGTCAATGTGCGGTCAAATCACGTACTGTAGCCACGTTCATTTGCCGGTCAAGAATCTCTGCTTTGTTGAGTGGAGAGAAGGGGGTCAGTGTGCGGTCAAATCACGTACTGTAGCCACATTCATTTGCCGGTCAAGAATATCTTCTTTGTTGGATGGAGAGAAGTGTGCGGTCAAATCACGTACTGTAGCCACGTTCATTTGCCGGTCAAGATTCTCTGCTTTATTGAGTGGAGAGAAGGTGTGTCAGTGTGCAGTCAAATCACGTACTATAGCCACGTTCATTTTTCGGTCAAGATTCTCTGCTTTGTTGAGTGGAGAGAAGAACATCCATTATATAAATTCACAAATCGTTATCTGTTTAAATCAATTAAAAACTTAACATTATTCAAACTACATTGTCCAACATGACATTTACGTCTCATGAATTGAAGTTGCTTATGCAGTACTACAATCAAACCGATGAGATGTGCGATAATCAGGAGTCAATAGTAATTAATTTTTGGGACACTCTAAATGAACTCTACAACAACGACATGGGATCTCACGTCAAACGTACGGCTCAAGAGGTCAGGAATGCATACGAAAACTTTACTAGGGCTTGCATGCATTACACAAAGATTATTAATGAGGTAATATCGGAAAATGTGTTTGAGACTACACGTTCGACTTATGACGGTCGATACAATTTAAAATATCGCACTCCCTTCATTGCTCATGATGCGTACTTCATACGCCAAAATTGGCTAGAAAGTTTTGGATGGCCTTAAGACAAGAGTATTGCTAGTTGGTTATGTAACGTCCGTTGATGTGTCGAGAGCTTTCTGAATTGTCCTTTCAAATGATAATGTCTGTTGTTGTTGTCAAAGCTAATGCTTATGTGTAATGTTTGTTTATATATGCTCTTGTGTATTGTTTGTTGTCAGATCAAAAAGTAGTGGTAGCACAAGTGTAATGTTTGTTTATATATGCTCTTTCTGATTTACTTATTCATCATTCATAATCATCTTCTTCCTCACCCACAACAATAAATTCTTCATCACAATGCCTTCTTGGCCTTCTTCCATCGATTCAGTTGCAGGTTACGTGCCTACGGAAAGTCCACATACTGATGAGGAATGGCTTATCGATTATCAAGAATAACATGGTGAAGATGTCTGTGGTCAGTTTCAAAACCTTGAGCAGCTAACACTTCAGGAAGTGGTTGAACCACCATACGAACAACATGTTGTTCGTATGGCATAAGAACAACCTGAGAACCAGGTTCAAGTAGTTCAACCTCCCACTGAGCAAGAAGTTGAATCGCACCCATTTTGTT
Source organism: Allium cepa (assembly GCA_030765085.1). Classification (NCBI taxonomy): domain Eukaryota; kingdom Viridiplantae; phylum Streptophyta; class Magnoliopsida; order Asparagales; family Amaryllidaceae; genus Allium; species Allium cepa. Next base: position 19,946,966 of record CM060941.1, read on the forward strand.
GTCGATGGGGGTATGAAGTTGAAGTTGTAGTACGTGCGGATGGAGAAAATATTGGTCGTCGAATCCAACAATATCAATTCTGGCCGAATGGTTGCAATTACGCGGAATGCTTGGATGATCCTTTATGTCCAAGGGGCATAATCTATGCAAACGAACTAGAACAGGAGATAAGACGTCTTAGACTTTCTTTACAGGATTTGCAGTTTAATCATCACGTCTAGTTTCTTCATATTTGTAGTTTATTATTACTGCGTCGTTTTTTATCAGTGTTCTACGTTCGTATATGTCACTAGTAGTTTTTTTATGTCACTAGTAGGTTTTTATAAGTTTTCTATCTACTGTCACTATTGGTTTTTTTATGTTTATATGTAACTAGTTGGTGCTTATAAGTATACACAAACATATAAACATAAAGAATACACAGTATACTCGAGCATTATAATTCAAAATCCAAGAAAGTGAAACTATATAAACATAAAGAATACACAGTATACTCAAACAATGACATAAGTACATAAGCTATAGGAACTGCAACATATAATAAAACTTCTACTATGCATAAACTAAAAGGTATACAAATAAAGGGATGCAACGTCATCGTCGTCAGCATCATCACCATCATCCCCATCATCATCATCTCCATCATCGTCATCGTCCCCATCACCATCATCATCCCTATCACCATCATCATCATCTCCATCATCGTCATCTCCATCACCATCATCCCTCTCATCCTCATCATCCCCATCATCCTCATCTAAACCACCAGTATCATACCCACTGGGACCAGCATCACCTCCGCCTTGTGATCCAAAAGGCTCATATACAGAGAGTATAGCTGATAGCTGATCAATCTGCTCCTCTAGCATCTGTGTATGCTGCATGTACAAATCATGCATGGTGTTTGTATGTGCAAGAGTCATATCGCGAAACACACCAAGTGAAACTCTGGCCTAGTCCAATCTAGCAGCATACTACATAAAAAAAGGTATTTGACATAGTAAGAAACTAAGCATAAAATAAAGGAAAAATGGCAATAAACAACAAAACGTGCCTCATATGGAGGATATAAGCCGACTGAAGGCACACCAGGATAGTCGGGGTAATCTGGAAAGACTAAAGGCTGCTCAATCAAAGTACCTGTTATGTCATATGCTCTAAAAGTAGTATGAGACTCCAACTGCATGAGAGTCTGGGAGAACTGTGATGGAATCGGGTCAAATGAAACCTGCGGTACCTGAACTCTACCGGCTACCAGATGAGGTCCTATATGATCAGAGTTGACCCCACGAACATAATCTGATACGATGAATCTGCGGGGTGCTACTCTAGCCCAATAAGCATCGCAATCCCCATCGATGAAGAAAGTACTACTATCCACACATCCATCCTGTCGTAAAACATCTAAGCACTGGTCGTCAATCACCCTATGTCTACCAAACATGTCCTTGCAAGATAAATGATCATATGGTACACGACGATCACCCGTAATCTGATAAGCACATCTCTCTCCCAAATACCACATTGGCATAAATGCAGGTGTATGCAAAGCAACCCTACGTCTAGATAGTGAATACGCAACCATCAAGGGATGGTCGTCCACCAAAAGACCTGCATCTGCTAGATGAGTCCAATGTGAGGCCCAAGTACTCCGAACGATGTTACCTCGACTACGCATATCAAGCTGTGACCTAGCCTCCATCAAGTCATGTCGTACACCTAAGGGAACATGATGTACGTACTGCATAGTCTCCCATCATCTCATCCTAGGAAAGTACTCAGCAGCCTGACTAGCAATGTCCTGAATGCGGGGATGCATGTTTGCCGTGTACTCATAGTACCATAACGGCAAAATATACCAAAAAGCATACATCTTCCTGACATCGCCAAGCGCAAATGAATCTAGAGCGGTGTAACGACCCGCTATTTTGTGAAAGAGGCTATGCAGTAGGATCGTGTAATATGGAATAATGAAATAGTCTAGGTATATAAAGTAGGTAAATGCACGAAGACACCATGATTTTATACTGGTTCGGACCTCTCGTCCTACGTCCAGTCCCTAAGCTTCACTTAGGAATTTCACTAACTAACACCCTCACTTCACCCGGAGGAATAGGTTTACAACTTACCCGAACAACCGAACGAGATTTCTTGCCTCAACTACCGAAGAGGACTTCAACTCAATTACTAAAATACAATATTCGACTTGTTGTGTTCTTGTCAACACTAATGAGTCTAATGTAGTACAATATTCCTATAATCTTATCCTCGAGAATATGCAATGTGTTTGTGAAGATTTAGGAAATATGAATTGCTATGAATCAAAAGAATGTTATAAATAAAAACAATGATTCAAGCAATAGATTGGTGATTGCTTTAAGAATATCTAGAGAATATGAATAAGAGAATAGTAAGATTAAAGCAAGAGAATTCGGTGAATTAAATGATGTTAGAATCATGTATATATACTTGTAGAAGAGGTGCATAAGTTGTCAAAGGTTGCAAACAAGAGATGCTTCCATTTCCATTGATGAATGGTTGCAACTCTTGGGAGGAAGAAGGTGTCTTTTCAGAGAAAATTCGCAGGTTTAAATTCAGTCGACTGAGCAGGAGATTCAGTCGACTGAAAATATGAAGAAAAATTTTAAGGAACAATTTCAGTCGACTGCACAGGTAATTCAGTCGACTGAAACTATGCAATTTTGTATATGTGTACAGTTTCAGTCGACTGGCCATGCCTGTTTAGTCGACTGAAGTATAAAAGTATGCACAGTGAATATGTGAATATGTGCAATAAAGTATGCACAGTGAATATGTGAATATGTGTAATTTCGAGGATATATTTTAACAAATAATCTAGACTAAGACCCATAGAAAATCATACTAATGTTTATACTTTGGTCTTCATCGATCTTCTTCTAGCTTTTGCATTCTCTTTCTATTTGTTGAAGCTCATTGTCATTGATCAAAATCTTCGTGTATCAACATTCTCCCCCTTTTTGATTGATGACAATACTATTATAAAGATGTATATACTTACTTTCTCCCCCTGAATGTATGCACTATCTTTCCTACAAAACAAAGTTAGTACCATAGATTTTCTTCCCCTTTGTCATCGATAGAAAGGAAGAACTAACAGCAGTAATAATATATGAAAACAATCACAAAATCATAGAGAATATTTGCATAAGCATGAATTAAGACAAATGAAAATGTTATGACAGACAAACATAAAATGGCTATTTATACAAGCCATTAAAAATATACATCAAAACAACAAAATTACTCATCCTTATCCCAGTCATATGAACCTTCCCTTCCAGTTGTTTACGTATGACGGGTCCTCCTGTTGGTGATCTAGGTGCTCTTCCTCCTTGGCCACAACTAGCTCCGCTTGCGCTGCTACTTGTATGCTCTTCGGATGTCGTCCATGTAAACGTAGGTGTCGGACGTTTGCCGCGAGATATCGAAGCAGTAGTGGTGCTTGAGCACGAGATTGCATCCCAAAGCATGTTGAAGAATCCTTTGATTTTATCAAGCTTATGATCTATCTTTTTAAGACGAGTGTCAAGAATTTGTTGATTTCTTGACAATATCCCCAAGGATTGGTTGGTAGTGAAGCTTGGGTCAACAAGACGAATTTCATCATCTTGCTCGAGATGTTCTTCGTGGCGAGGTTGAGGAGGTTGTTGTTGTTGTTGTTCTTGATGTCGTGCTTCCCATTCGGCGAGTGATATTATGCGAGGAGGTCGAGATGGGAGTTACATTAGGCTTATGGTCCGATGGTTAATTTTATGAACCATTGTATTCTCCGATTCAGGTAATGGCGTATCGACATTTAGGAAAAGTCGCATGATGTACTCTCCAAAGTAAATAGTGCGCATTTTGCCATTGTTGAAAGTGAAAAACTCATCAAGAATAAGCTGTACCCAATTAACTTGTATATTGCCAAAAATAGCATATAGAGCTCGATAGTTATTTGGGTAGACAATTTCGTACGAGCCCGTACGAGGAGTAATCGTTCTCATTAGGGATTTATGGAGGATTCTCGCCACAGGTCGAAGAGAGGTGGACTTAAAATCCCTAAAGTTGATATTGTCATCCATGAATCGATGGTTGATGTTGTCACGAATGTGTGGATTGAATTCTATTTCTTCTAACTTTCTCCCGACATTTGGAGACTCTAAAATATGTGCTATTCTATCCAATGAAAATCAAACTTTCTTTCCACACACCATACTCCAAACACTATTGTTTGGGTTTTTTGGAGTTTGGTGTCCAAGATTAAGATTAGCGTAAAATAATTTTACCATTACATGATTAATGGCATGGTCATTTCTTTTCAAATCTAAAAGTGAAGTTAAACCTGCCGGATCTGTTAACGCCTGAATGTTGTAGGTTTGAAAGCTTTGAAAATCAACGAAAGAATGCTCGAAAATTCTTGAATTTTTCATCCTGTTCCATTGAGTGACAGCGGTTCCATCATAAAGTCATTGTGCTATTTGAGCATCAATTAGCTCGGAGGATGAAGAAGATGAAGCTCTTGCTCTTTTTGGTGCCATTTGGGTGAGAATTGTTTTGATTTTGAGGAATTTGGGAGCTAGGGTTTCGAAATTAATTTGGGGAAGAAGGTTTGTATGAGGTAAAAGTGAATTGGTAGGGTAAAATCTGATGGTTAAAAGGGGAAATTTTGCCTGGAAAGCAGCGTTCAGTCGACTGAATGTTCTGTTCAGTCGACTGAATCAAAGGCCGAAGTGTTCTGTGATAGATTCAGTCGACTGAGCAGTACATTTAGTCGACTGAATTTTTGTTGCTGAAATTAATATTTTTAAAGGAATATTATACCTAATTCTCGTCGAAGTTTTATAAAGGAGTTTTCTAATAGAGGTTTAGTAAATATATCGGTAATTTGATTTTCGGTAGAAATATGTTCTAAATTAATTATTCCTTTTTCGATATTGTCACGTAGAAAATTGTGACGAATATCTATATGTTTTGTACGAGAGTGATTTACTGGATTTTTAGATAATTTTATTGTACTTGTATTATCACAGTATATTGTAGAATTTGTTAAATTTATATTAAAATCTTTGAGTGTTTGTTGCATGTATATAACTTGAGTGCAAGCTAAAGCTGCTGATATATACTCTGCTTCGCATGTCGAAAGCGAGACACAATTTTGTTTCTTACTAAACCAAGATACAAGTGATTTTCCAATGAAATGGCAAGTACCACTTGTACTTTTTCTATCCGTTCGAGATCCACCAAAATCAGCATCACTGAATGACACTAACTCAAATGAACATTCCTTTGGATAGAAAAGACCGAAATCTTTAGTGTTGTTAAGATATCGTATAATTCGTTTTACCGCTCTTAAATGCGATTCTTTAGGATTAGATTGAAACCGTGCACATAAACAAACATTCATCATTATGTCAGGTCTACTAGCGGTTAAGTAAAGTAAGGAACCTATCATACTTCTAAATAATTTTTGATCTACACTTTTGCCATTTTCATCTTGATCGAGATGAGTAGTGGTACTCATAGGAGTAGGTTTAGCAGAAGTGTTTTCCATGCCGAATCGTTTAATTAAATTAGCACAATATTTTTCTTGATTTATAAAAATTCCATTTGTTAATTGTTTGGTTTGAAGTCCAAGAAAATATGATAGTTCTCCCATATGAGACATTTCGAACTCATTAGTCATTATATTTGAAAATTCTTTACATAAATTCTCATTTGTTGAACCAAAAATAATATCGTCTACGTATATTTGAATTATTAAAATATCTTTGGTAGTATTTTTAATAAAAAGCGTTTGATCTACTTTTCCAATTTTAAATCCTGAGTTTAATAAATAACTTTTAAGTCTTTCATACTAAGCACGAGGTGCTTGTTTAAGACCATATAGTGCTTTCTTTAATTTAAATACATGATCCGGATATTTTTCATGTATAAATAAAGGAGGTTGTTCTACATATACATTTTCTTTAATAAAACCATTTAAAAATGCACTTTTAACATCCATTTGATAAAGTTTAAAATTGTGAAAACAAACAAAGGCTAATAGTATACGTATTGCTTCCAGTCTTGCAACGGGAGCAAATGTTTCTTCAAAATCAATACCTTCTTCTTGATTATACCCTTGTGCTACTAGTCTTGCTTTATTCCTTGTTATATTACCTTGTTCGTCTACTTTATTTTTGTAAATCCATTTTGTTCCAATTACTGATTGATTATTAGGACGGGGAACTAATTTCCAAACATCGTTACGTTCAAATTGATTTAATTCTTCTTTCATTGCGATAATCCAATAATCATCTGTTGATGCTTCTTTTGGATTTTTAGGTTCTATTGATGAAATGAAGGCTACATGACCCATTTGATTTAGTTGATTTCTTGTTCTAACTTGAGAATTTATTTCTCCTATTATATTTTGAGTTGGATGATCTCGTAATATTCTAGGAGGAGATCTTAGTTCATTATTATTATTTTCAAGGTTTGTTTCTTCTATATTTATCAATTCTTCATCATCTTTTATATTAAAATTTTTATTAAAATTTTCATCAAAAGATATATTCAAAGTTTCTTCAATTAAGTTTGTTCATTTATTAAAAACTCGATATGTTTTACTTCGTTCTGAGTATCCTACGAAAATTCCTTCATCAGCTTTTGAATCTAATTTTCCTAATCGATCTTTTGTATTTAAAATGAAACATTTTGATCCAAATATTTTAAAATAAGATATATTTGGCTTTTTATTATTAAATAGTTCATAAGGAGTATTTTTAGTTAATGGTCTAATTGATATTCTATTTAATACATAACATGCAGTAGCAACGGCTTCTGTCCAAAAATGTTTTGGTAGAGAACATCCATTCAATAATGTTCTTGCACATTCTTGTAATGTTCTATTCTTTCTTTCTATAACTCCATTTTGTTGAGGAGTTCTAGGAAAAGAAAAATTATGATTTATTCCTTTCTTTTTACAAAAAGTTTCAAAAACTTCATTTTCGAATTCACCTCCATGATCACTTCTAATATTTTTAATTTTTAAATCTTTAGTGTTTTGAATTCTTTTAACAAATGTTTTAAAATGCTCAAAAGTGTCACTTTTATTTTTTTATAAAAATAGTCCATGTATATCTTGAAAAATCATCAACTATTACAAATACGTATCGATTATGACTAATGGATTGAACTTGTGTTGGTCCGAATAAATCCATATGTAGTAATTCTAATGGTTGTAAAGTTGAAATATTTTTCTTAGATTTGAAAGATGATTTCGTCAATTTTCCTTTTTGATAATCGTCACAAGGATTATTTATTTTAAAATTTATTTTGGGTAATCCTCTTATTAATTCATTTTTAGAAAGTTTTCTTATAGTTTTAAAATTTATATGACAAAATCTTTTGTGCCATAACCAAGGATCATTATCTTTGGCAAGTAAACACATACTTGAATTATGATTAATGTTCATATTTAAAACATAAATATTTCTATCTCTATTTCCTTCAAAAAAAAGATTTTGGTTTTGATCAAAAATACTACATTTATTATTTGAGAAAGTTATTTTAAAACCTTTATCACACAGTTGACTTATGCTAAGTAAATTATGTTTTAAATTTTCAACTAATGAAACATTTGTTATAAAAGGTAAATTTGATGTACCGTAATTGTTCACATCTCCTTTGCCAATGATATACCCTTTTGAATTGTCTCCGAAGGTAACCGAGCCACCATCAAAGTAAGTGATGTTTGTAAGCATATCTTTGTCTTCGGTCATGTGTTTTGAACAACCACTGTCTAATATCCATTTCTTCTTTTTGAATAGGACCTGAAAATAAATATGAAATTATTGGTACCAACCTTTTAATAGGGTCCTAAAAAGTTAGAGTTTAGGAAACCAAACCCAATTTGGTTTAGTATCCTTTTTATAAATATAGTTTTCATTATGATGAACATTATCCATAAATGTTTTAATGTATTTATTTCTTATTAATATATTGTTAGTCTTTGGCATCCAAATTTTAACTACTTTGTATTCTATTTTTGTTTTAATAGGTTTCTTTAGCAATATTTGTTGTTTTGAATCCATATTCCTCTTTAAATTTGTATTTTTCTTGTTAGGAATTTTTGACTCCTTTTTATATCATAATCCATGTTTACTTGAAGCGGATTGAGAATTTTCTAAAATCTTAGATAAATTTTTTCTTCCTTTGTTAAAGTTAGAAACATTTTTAGTGATATCATCTAATCTAGCTTGAAGACAATTATTTTCTAACTCAACTTGTCTAATCTTAGTTTTTAACTCATGATTTTCAGAAACAATTATATCATTCTTTGTTTTTTGAGTTTCAATTTCTTGACTTAAGAGTGATAATTGAGTTTCTGAATTTGAATGAGATTCTTGAACTTTTTCAAGTTCTTCTTCTAAGATTTTCTTTTCATCTTTTAACATATCCCTTTCAAATTCAGCTTTGTTTTGATTTTCAAGAGTTTCTTTGAGTTTCTTTTTAAGAGTTTTTATTGTGCTTAAAAGTTCAGTGTTTACTTCAATTAAATCGTCGAAAGTTAAATTATTTACCTCAGATTCTTGAGCCATGAAGCATACATTTTCCTGTTCATTGTCGCTATCACTATCATTTTCGGATGAAGATGAATCTGAATCGTCCCATGTTACAGAAAATGCCTTCTTTTTGAGTTTATCTTTCTTGTTTTTGTTGTTGAAATTTTTCTGATTTTCCTTCATTTGTTCTTGACAATCTTTTTGCATGTGTCCCTTTTTGTGACAATTGAAGCATTCTATATTTGAGGATGAATGTTTGTTCAAGAAATTCTTTTTGAATCCGTTTTTGTTTTCTTTTCTATACTTTAAGAATTTCTTGAAGTTTTTGGCTATAAATGCTAGATCTTCATCTTCAGACTCTGATTCTTCCTTTTCCGCATGAAAAACAACATTCTTTCTTTTTTGAGCTTGATCTTTCTTAGCTTGCATATTTACTTCATATGACATAAGATTTCCAATCAATTCTTCTGGTTTCATTGTAGATAGATCATTTGCTTCCTCGATTGCTAGTACTTTCTTTTCCCATTCATCAGTGAGTGAATTTAAAACATTAGACACAATGTCAAAATCCGTGTATCTTTCTCCTAGTCCGATTAGAGCATGATGAATGTCTTGAATCTTGAGTACATGTCATTGATCGATTCATTTTGTCGCATTCTAAAGTTTTGGAATTGATTCTTCAGCATGGATATCTTTGTTTGCTTAACCTTGTTTGTGCCTTCATGTAAGACTTTAAGTGTTTCCCATATCTGATATGCAGTAGTACATATGCTAACATGGTTGAATTCATTTCTATCCAAGGCGCAAAATAGCATATTCATAGCTTTGGCATCTGCACTTGCTTCATTTTTTTGAATTTGTGTCCATGTAGGATGATCAGTTGTAGGTACAACGAACTCTGCTTGAGTAGCATTCCAGACTTCGAAACTTGTTGCTTGCATATAAATTCTCATCCTTGTAGCCCAATAGTTATAGTTTAGTCCATTGAATAGAGAAGGTCTTAGGGTGGATTGTCCTTCCGCAAATGTAGAACTATATGCAGATGTTGTGCTTGTGCTTGCGTTATTTTCCATATTATCAATATGTCTAATAACGTGTTATGGTTATAGGACGGCCTTGCTCTGATACCAATTGAAAGAGGCTATGCAGTAGGATCGTGTAATATGGAATAATGAAATAGTCTAGGTATATAAAGTAGGTGAATGCAAGAAGACACCAGGATTTTATACTGGTTCGGACCTCTCGTCCTACGTACAGTCCCTAATCTTCACTTAGGAATTTCACTAACTAACACCCTCACTTCACCCGGAGGAATAGGTTTACAACTTACCCGAACAACCGAACGGGATTTCTTGCCTCAACTACCGAAAAGGACTTCAACTCAATTACTAAAATACAATATTCGACTTGTTGTGTTCTTATCAACACTAATGAGTCTAATATAGTACAATATTCCTATAATCTTATCCTCGAGAATATGCAATGTGTTTGTGAAGATTTATCAAATATGAGTTGCCATGAATCAAAAGAATGTTATAAATAAAAACAATGATTCAAGCAATAGATTGGTGATTGCTTTGAGAATATCTAGAGAATATGAACAAGAGAATAGTAAGATTAAAGCAAGAGAATTCGGTGAATTAAATGATGTTAGAATCATGTATATATACTTATAGAAGAGGTGCATAAGTTGTCAAAGGTTGCAAACAAGAGATGCTTCCATTTCCATTGATTAATGATTGCAACTCTTGGGAGGAAGAAGGTGTCTTTTCAGAGAAAATTTACAGGTTTAAATTCAGCCGACTGAGCAGGAGATTTAGTCGACTGAAAATATGAAGAAAATTTTTATGGAACAATTTCAGTCGACTGCACATGTAATTCAGTCGACTGAAACTGTGCAATTTTGTATATGTGTACAGTTTCAGTCGACTGGTCATGCCTGTTTAGTCGACTGAAGTATAAAAGTATGCACAGCGAATATGTGAATATGTGCAATAAAGTATGCACAGTGAATATGTGAATATGTGCAATTTCGAGGATATACTTTAACAAATAATCTAGACTAAGACCCATAGAAAATCATACTAATGGTTATACTTTGGTCTTCATCGATCTTATTCTAGCTTTTGCATTCTCTTTCTATTTGTTGAAGCTCATTGTCATTGATCAAAATCTTCGTGTATCAACATTTTGGACTATTTGCATCCACACATGTCTGACTTGAATAATTCAAAATACCAAATTGTTAATTTAAATTTGGCAAAACTGAACATATATAGTAAATAAATAATCACAGAATCACAGGCATAGAGTAATAATATGCAGCGGAAGCAAAAGATAGTAGTTCATGAAGCTACTGTTTATATATATAACAGAGTTAAATAAGTTACAACAGAAGTCTCGAATACAATAGTCAAATACAATATCTGAATACATCACTGGAATCAACTGAATATCTGAAAGCTGGATCTCCAAGTGAAGCTCCAACTCTAAAGGTGAGTCTCGAATACTGGTATACTCAGTCTGATCCGAGCGTAAAGCAAAACACAAAACACTCGAGTTAGGATTAACATTCTTATATCAATAAATCCAACTCAAGTGAAATAACAACTGAAACACAAGTAACTCAAAGGACGTTGGAATAACCGTCCTCTAAGGATCCGCTAAACTATCTACTATGTAGTAATATACGCTAAATAGATAATGTCTATCAGTAATATAAAATATCAAAATAGTTTTAAGGCGTTACCATTATCCCCCTTAACACATTTTATATAAGCTTTATAGTCTATACAGCACTGTAAATTCCACCGTAAACTAGTGGGAAATCAAAGAGTACTCCATAGGTATAACACAAAACAAATTCGTAGTGGTCGCGTATATAGGGATACAAGTATGACAAGGCACATGAGGCAACACCTAAGGTAGTGAAACTACCGTTTGCCTGATTCGGGCTGGTGAGAACGCATCGCCGCAGCGATCACAACACCACAAAACAACATCCCAAAAGTACGAGGGGCACCAATCAATAAAAAGTAACGAGTAGTTTACGAAGAAGTGTGTTCGCTCGAGGTGGCTAACCCCATTTGGCCCGGCACGGCTCATGTTTTAGTCATTTCTAATTTGACACAAGTGTCAAGGCTATCCATCATCGTTCTCTTTCTTCAGTCATCACGTACATCATTCCAACCACTTCATTCTGGATCACACTCCGCGTATAGTCATTAAAGTGGTTTCGGTTTAGACAGTGAGTATCTCCCTAACCGATTCCGGTTTCTTTAAGAACTTTCGAAATTATTACACCGATTGGTCGTTTAACAAATTTCAAAACCTAATCAAATTCAATTTCAATTAGAATTTGTAATCCGACATTTCATTTGTCTTTCTAAAACAATTTTCAAAATTTACGTTTCAAAACTTCCAAATTACCATTTCAAGATCTCATAATTCAATTTCAACTTTTTTTTTAAACAATTCAAATATTGATTCAAGTTCGTATATCAGTTTCATTCCGTAATCATTTAAATTAATTTAATTTAACATTTAAATCAATTCAAATTCATTGATCGATTTCATTCAATATTCGTTAAGTTAATTTATCATTCAAAACAATTTCTATTTAATTTCCAATTCGTTAAATCAATTTAAGTTTCTCATATCATATCAAACTTCCAAATTTAATTAAATTAAATTCATCAAATCAAATTCTTTAAATTTCAAGTTTACATTAATTTCAATAAATCACATTTTATTTCTTGTTGAAGAAATTCGATTTCACTTGTCAAAGAATTCAATTTTATTTAATTATTAAATAATTCGATCTCATTAAATTATTAAATAATTCCAAACTTAATTATTAAAAAAAATTCAAAACTTAATTATTAAACAATTTCAACCTAATATTAAATAATTTCAAACTTAATTATTAAATAATTTCAAAACTTAATTCAATCATTTCTTGAATTAAACAACGTTCTTTCATCAATTACTTTGTTAATATTTTGTTTCAGATTATAAAATATTAACATTTAAATTTCACTAAAATTCAAATTCCAACTTCATTTCAAAACCTTATTCTTTATTCAAAGAAAATCATTATTTTATTTTTAAATCACATTTTTGACCAATCGGTTTATTTAATTCTCTATCCTAGGTCAAATCCATTTGGGTATTTATCATTTCAACCCGATTCCATTTCAATTCAAAAATCAAAGCATAGCAAAGGGAACTTGCAGCGTGACAACTGGGATGGTGTCAAAGTAAATAAACAAGCAATAGCAAACATGAATAACAATCCAATAATTAATTCAAATATTCCCGAAATAATCGTATTAATTTACATTGTTGTTTGTGCAAATTAATATAATTATTTCTAGAATCTACACTATCATTTCATGTAGATTAAAGATTATTGCAGTAATATAAATACGGTCCTTCACTTGACATCAATTATTCAATTTCATACTTCATCAATTAATACAACACAACTTCAAATGGTTCAAGGGTAATTAACCATTTTCTACCTGTCAAATAATTAACATTTAAGAGGTCATATTATACAAATTTAACTAATCAAATTAAACACATACGTCGATTCAAATTTTTAACTACCCTACGTCAAATTCAATTGCATAATATTTATCACTTTATACATTATAATTTAACATCCAATATAAACAACAAACAATCATTCAATTATCAACCAAACAGGATTATCATCGTATAATTAACAGATAATGGTGTTAGATGTCACAGGTGAACTGATACAGGTAATAACATATATATAACAGTGTAAATAACTAATAGCAGCATATTTCAATTGTCGTTTCAATTGAAATCAAATTTAATAAATAAAAGAACATTAATCGTGGGTGATTGCTCACCTTCCGAGGCTAGAGAAGATAGACACGGGATGAGATGAGATATGAATCCAAGCACGGATTTCGAGGCGAAGCAAAGTTGGCACGAATGTTGACGATCAAAGCAAAGCTACAAGTTGGAATTTGACGAACACAAATCAACACAAGTTTAATATAGGCAAATCCAATATGTGCTATATATAGCTCTCTTAAATCAAATTTAAAATATATATAAAAATTTGCTATTTTACAGATCTAAACATGTACTAAGTGACTAATTTTAAATACCCTATATTTCTCCACTATCTTACAAATATATACCCAGCACATAAAGACTATATATAACCGCTCAAAATCATATACAACTTATACCTTATAATAAACAAATAATTTCCAAGCTCTTGCATATTACTGCATGTACCTTTAAAATCCCACCATACTTACTTTTAAAATACTGGCGCATATACCTTTAAAATATATTACTGCATATACCTTTAAAATCCCCCATATTTTACGCAGGGTATATATGCGAACAAACCATATACCTTTCAAAATACCATATATAAAATTAACAATACTTACAATTTAAAACTTTATAAAAACAATTAAATCTCACCATACTTACAAACGAAGCAGCACCCTGTATAACCAATATATTCACATATGTGGAATTTTCATTTTCTATTTACTATATCTTGTAAAAAAAAAACTGGCGCACTGAACTATATTATATAAAATCTGAAAACTACAAATATTCCATACTTAAACCATACTATACTTATAAGATATATATATATATATATATATATATATATATATAAACTTAGAATACTTTTCAGGCTAACAAAATATAAAATATAACTGTCTCATATAAGCTAACCCATATAATTCATATAAACTTCATATGTCAAACACTTTATAGGCTAACAAAATATATACGGACGTTTTATTTCTCGCGTGTAAGTGACGTGCTAAAAGCAAGCTTCAGGTGAAATGAAACAAAAGGGAGCAGGTTTTGTTTTCATGCATATATAGAATGATATGTGATGTTAACCTCTACTTCTTCTTTTTTCATTTTTTTTCATGGCCGATATAAGAGAATAGAGTAAGAAAAGAGATAGAGAAAGGAAAGTCAGACATGTTAGAAAAAATGGAAATGAAGAAAGAAGGAGAGAAGCGGAAAGATAATGAATCTCATTTTTCAACCAATGGCTTCAATTCCGAACATAAGTTCAAGTGACTGTTACCATTATAGCCCATTAGTCTACCCATTAAAAACGAATAAGCTAAATACGAAATGTTGAAAAGCCATTCATATTGATTTAATAAATAAATAGAGGGAATGGCTGTTAGAATTTTGAACAGGTGAGTAGATGGAAACAAAAGGCCACGAATGGATACTGATACGAAGTCGTTTACCGATTTTTCCACCGCATATCGAACCTCAAAACGTAGAAATAAATATACTGCAAAGACCAACACGACGAGACGATCAAAACGGTATACAAATATCAATGGTACGGTTGAATTATGAAAATTCGAATTTTCTACTACGGAAAATGCAAGAAAAACGCAGAAAAATAAGATGACGGAGCTAAAAAGTCCGAATTTGAAAAAACGAAAAATGACGTCTTGCTTAGAAGACGATTTAGAATTTTTCTATATAAAAATATTTAGGTATCGGAAACATTTTATTTTCATCGATTTTTAACTGATTAAATTGAAATAAATTTACGCACGAAAATAAACTTCATATTTTCGGACGAAAATTTACCAGTTGCTATGTTTAACTAGACGCATTTCAAATATTAAATTTTTATTTCAAAATTTTATTGTTTAAAATTTCACAAAATTTCAATTAAATATATTTAATAAAACAAATAAAAATTATCGAAAATTTACGGATCGTTACAAACGGTATATAGGGTGCCTAATATCGCTGTGCCCCAGTCAATAGTATGTAGCTGGTCTAATCTGGCAAGAGATGTTAAATAGCCTAGTCTAACCGTACCTTTTTTGTTCGAAAAAAAAGGTCGAACCAAACAGGTACAATATAAATGCTCTAGTAACTGCATCCATCATATCAGCTCTAGCTATATAACTGGTGATATACTGCTGCAGGTAAGTCAACTTAAGAGAACCACTATTGACGCAGGTAACATATATCAGTGGTAAAAAAACAATAAACAGATTGGGCAACTTGTATAAATCATCAAATAGAAAACGTCGAAGACCATGTTGTCCAATCTCAATCCCAGTAAACATGTAGAAATCAAATGGGGTGATACCAAGCTCAAAATCTGAAAAATGAAACGTATGCACGGTGGGTCACCACTTTTAAGTTAATGCCTGAATGAGAGGTCGATCAAAGAACTGGACATGCCTAATCGACAAAAAAAAAACCAAAAGGGCTAGCCTGTAGCCTCTCAATAATAGGACCGGGAAGATAGTCATAAAACTGAGTAATGCACTTAGCCCAACTACCCCGACAGTAAATGTAATGGTCCTATAGATAATTTATGAATTAATAATTTTTGGTAGAGTAAGGGTTATTTACTATGAGCATGTGATATACATATTAAAATAACTAGTTAAAATAATTTGCAATTTATACATGTATGGTCGTCAAAGCGGTTTCGGTCCTATGCCGATAACCATCTGACAGCTCGTGTAGTACATGTAGATCGTCTGGTGAAACTCCAGGTGGTGGCAGAACGTGTAATACTTCAGCTTGCTCCGCTGGATGTTCGTGAACCGTTCTCCGGACGATTTTAGTTAGACGCGGCGGCATTTCGTTTAGATTTTCTAATTAAAAAAATAAAATGAAAATGAGAGTAGAAAGTGAGAAGGGAAGGGAAGGCGGGAGGTTTATGTAGGGAGTGGAGTTTAGGCGTCCATTTTATGGGCGCCTGATCATCAGGCGCCCATTAAATAGGCGTCTGACCACTGGGAGCCCACCCCTGATTCACCGCTGAATATTCAGCGGGAGATGCCCTAACAGACAATGAAGCAAATTACAAAGCTGTTGGCTAACTATTGATGTAAAAAAGAAGGAAATTATATTGGACATCACACGCAACACATTGTATCGATTTGATTCTTGAATATATTTCAAAAGAAATCGAGGTAAAATCGATTACTTTAAATTGTCAATCAATTATAGGATTCATATACAATCATGATTGGTTGCTTACCATAATGAGAAAAGAAACCAATAATAAAGAACTGATTTGGCCAGCAGTAATCAGGTTTGCCACTCGCTTTATTGCATTGGAATCCATATACACACATAAAGAGAATCTAAGAAGAATGATTTTTTCGAGGGAGTGGAGCGCAAAGATTCCTAAACGTGATCATAAAGTTAAAAAAACTACAATTTTATCTATAATTTGATCACAGTGATAAATTTTAGGCCAACGTTGCAGCTGTTATTCTCGTATTTTGTCCACTTGTAAAAGTTTTAAGAATTGTGGACAATGATGATAAAGTAGAGGTAGGATATCTATATGAAGCAATGGATAGAGCGAACGAATCAATTAAAAAAATGTTGGTGTAAGACAATGTCAAAAGTGGTGGAATATAATCGATAAAAGATGGAAAAGACAATCGCATCGACCTATTCATGTGGCAGGTAATTTTTTTTAATTATTGCACAATTATAAAAGTACATATCATGTCAATATTTTTGTGAACTATCAAATTGTTTTAGATTATTTTTGCAATACTCATATACAATACGGAGATAATGCAACAAACGATGATGAGGTTTTAAATGGATGGACAAATGTTCTTGAAAAAATTAAACCTGATATTGCTATGTAAATTGAAATTTCAAAAGAGGTAATAAACAAATTATTAAACACTCATGATTCTTGCAATTATGTTTAGCGCAAAGAATAACTTGGTTATTAATGAATGATTCGTATGTTGAAAAATATAGAATGAAACTTGATGTATTTGGTTCTGCAAAATCGAAACGTGCATTTAAGGCGTGTCTTCCAGCTATGGTCAATAATTGGTATAGAAGCTGCTGCAAATCTAACACGCATACTATGCGTATCTTTAGCCAAACAGTTTCTTCTTCAAATTGTGAAAGAAATTGGGCAACATTCGCGATGATTCACACGAAGTTAAGAAACAAAATAAAAATGGAGAAGTTAGAAAACCTGGTATTCGTACATTATAATATGCGATTAAGAGTACGACACGCTACACGCCAACAAACAACCGACCAACTTATTGATTTAGATTACATCTTTCATGAGGAGGATCCACTTGTAGAGTGGACTAGAGAAACTGAGAATCCACTACTTGATAATGCAAGCGATAATCCTTGGTCGGACAATGATAATGTATCTGCAGAAAATATTGAAAACGATAGTTCGCCAAATGATGATTCAGGTAATGCTGATGGTGACAGAATTGGTTCTAGTGATTATGGCTTTGGTTCCACTTTTGATGATTCTCAAAGATATATCTAAAATTATGAAGCAGATGACTATAGTCGACGAAGAGATAGAAATTTGAACGTTGTACATGAAGAAGATCAATGAGATTATGATGGAAGATATACTTCTAACAATGTCCCCAGTTTTAGATATCCAACGTCTGACTATACCACAAGTTCTTCGTATTGTGAATTAAATTAACTGTATGCTGCTGAGTGATCAAGTAGCCAAGATGAACCGCCACCCTTTGATAATATGATAACGACCTTTTTAATTCGGATCAGATAGAGCAGTATGTTCTTCCAGTAAATTATAATCCGACACAAGATGAAGAGAGCGATAAAAAATTGATATTTATTTTTGTATTTATAAAAAAAATGCATCGAAATTCACAAATTGAATTTAAAACGAAAGTTCCGAAATTTTCAAAATGGAACCAAAATTTTGAATTTTTCTGATGATCGAAACGGAAACGGAAACTTCGAACCTTCGTTGAAATTGCTTATTCAATTTCAATAGAAAATTGGTCAATTAACGCTCACGAGTCACAGAGTTGATGGGATATGTCCAATCCCGAATCTTAATTTACAAAGATTGAGTGCGTGCACAACACGTCGTCGAAATTATATTTATACACCCCATACCACGTGTTTTCTCCCAGGGTGGGGCTATTGTTCCAACCACCAACGAAACTTCAACATGTTTTCTCCCGGTGCGAAACTATTTTTCCAACCACCTACATCAACTTTACCACTAGGCGCCGACGACCTGAGGCTTTTTCGTCTTAGACAACTTTGAAAGATACAAAAAATAACACATGAATAACTGCGTTAGTGAAAATCATTATTTACTTGTGATATTACCATATGGCATTAGAGTAGCAGCTGATTAACAACATTTTCCTTTTTTTCTTCAATGCCCTAACAAAAAGTTCTCATGTTCAATCAACTTTACCACTTATTTTCAACTTATAAAACTTCATGACATAGTTAATAACAGTCATGGGAGATAATTGTTTGTTTGGGAAACCCAGCTATCAACGAACTTGGATCGAACCAACTTCATTTTGGCGATTGAACATATTTACCTATAGTGCACCTTGGTAATAGTAGCATCACTAATACAACAACATCAACATTTAAATTGTCACATGTTTTACGCCTTCTATCTATTTGCAAGAATTTTATTTCCATTAGTAAATTACTCAAGATAAGAGCGTTTTTGTTGAATTTCATGATTGTATTTTGTGTGAAGGACAAAGACAAATGGACAATACTACATCGAGATAAATGCAACCAATAGTCATGTTTTTCTTTGTTGTTCTACATCGTGTTCTACCTGACATATAACGTTCAAGCATAGATCGCTCCTTTTATATATATATATATATATATATATATATATATATATATATATATATATATATTACTAAGCATCAGTGAAAAGGACTTTTAGGATCTCTTTTCCATATTAAATGGCCAAAAATTATATCATTTAAAAAAATCTTATGTTCAATATGTCCTATGGGAAGAATCTTTCAACATTTTTTATCTTTAATTATTTGCCCATACATTCTTAATATTTTCCCTATTGAAAAGGTGATATCAAAAATTCTTAATCTCACGGTTTTACATACTTGTGGTCGGATTGGTTATGTTTATGGACCATACTTTCATCTTAAAACCACTTTGAAACAAACTTTCGACTAAGATGTATGACTTTCTTGATACCTCCTATAAAGTTAGAAGTGCCTTGATCTCAAAGTCGGTCGCTTATATGTTTCTCATCACGGTGTCTGATGAAAATCGATATCTTGACGTGAACCTAATACCATCAAATATTTCAATATACTTATCTATTGGCTTGCCATCATCATTATCTTCTTGTATAATTGAGACTTGCATCGTGAATTCTCATTCTTTGTAATGTTTTGTCTTTGATAACATCTTAAGTTAAATTTAATTTTTTATGATCGTTTTAGATATTTTCTTCCCATTTTAATTTTGATCGCAATTTTTGTCTTTTTATTTCAATGTAGATATTGTTTACTCTCATCGTTGATGCGTCGTTTGGTCTTCTTTGTATGTGTCTTAATTACATAAATCTATTCTTAATGTTTTCTATTTGTATATGTCACTTCTAATTTTCTCTTACTCTCTCGTTTGTAACTCTACTTTCCTCGTAATTTCAATAATTCTTTGAGCATTCTCAATTCTCTTGCATTTATTTTATTTTCTTGCTTCTTTTCTAAAATTTTAAGATAGACATTTTGCTTGTGCAATACCATTGGTCTAATCACTGCTTGATTTTTTATTTTTAAGGTGTCACTTATTATTCACTATATTACAGCCAATTCTTTCCTCGCCACATATACTTCCTCGATTGTTTAAGACCCTCGTACTTGTTCAAATGAACCAACTTCTACCACCGAATCAACTACCCAAGAATAAACCACGAATTTGATGTTCTACACCATTTGGATGTTAGTTTATCGCTTAGTAAGTCTGTTGTAGGACGTACATGTATTTTGGTATTAAACACCACTCACATGGAACTATTGACCAAGGTTCAATATCTTAGTTTGAACATTAGTTTTGGACTTTCAAATAGTCATAAGTTTATGATAGTTTCACTAATTTCAAATACTCGGATAAAGGTTACAATTTTGAATTTTTAATAAATATACGTTAACTAAGTAGAATAGTTGAGTATTTGTTATAAATAAATTATTGTATAGATATGTTAAAAATACAATATTTCTATCATGTACTCACACACTCTTTACTAAGAGTGTTCTCCTAACTTTGAGTCACACTCTTTCATAAAAAAGTATTTACTTTACTAAAATCGTGAGTATAAAAAATATAAGCATACACACACCCTAGTACGAATTGCACGTCTATTGGATGTGTCCGAAGGTAAACGTACGTTAACTTCTATTTATTGTTAATTAGTATGAAAAAGTGCAAAGAAAAAATTAAATTAAAATGACCCTGGATACTTTGGTTTAGGAATTAGAATGACCATTCCATAAGTTTTATTATATAAAATAGCTGCTGGAAGCCGTTGGTCAAAAGCCGTTGACGGCCGTTGCCCCCCACCCCCCTGTTGCTATAAAAAGTAATTCTTGTAGTGAATTTACTCAAGATAAGAGCGTTTTTGTTGAATTTCATGATTGTATTTTTGTGTGAAGGACAAAGACAAATGGACAATACTACATCGAGATAAATAAAACCAATAGTCATGTTTTTCTTTGTTGTTCTACATCGTGTTCTACTTGACATATAACGTTCAAGCATAGATCACTCCTTTTTCAGGCAATTTATGCTTATATATATATATACACTAAGCATTAGTGAAAAGAACTTTTAGGATCTCTTTTCCATATTAAATGGCCAAAAATTATACCATTTAAAAAAATCTTATGTTCAATATGTCCTATTTGAAGAATCTTTCAAATTTTTTATCTTTAATTATTTGCCAATACATTCTTAATATTTTCCCTATTGAAAAGGTAATATCAAAAATTCTTAATCTCGCGGTTTAACATACTTGTGGTCGGATTGGTTATGTTTATGGGCCATACTTTCATCTTAAAACCACTTTGAAACAAACTTTCGACCAAGATGTATGACTTTCTTGATACCTTCTATAAAGTTAGAAGTGCCTTGATCTCAAAGTCGGTTGCTTATATGTTTCTCATCACGGTGTCTGATGAAAATCGATATCTTGACGTGAACCTAACACCATCAAATACTTCAATATACTTATCTATTGGCTTGCCATCATCGTTATCTTCTTGTATAATTGAGACTTGCAACGTGAATTCTCATATTTTGTAATGTTTTGTCTTTGATAACATCTTAAGTTAAATATAATTTTTTATGATCGTTTTAGATATTTTCTTCCCATTTTAATTTTGATCGCAATTTTTGTCTTTTTATTTCAATGTAGATATTTTTTACTCTCATCGTTGATGCGTCATTTGGTCTTCTTTGTATGTGTCTTAATTACATAAATCTATTCTTAATGTTTTCTATTTGTATATGTCACTTCTAATTTTCTCTTACTCTCTTGTTTGTAACTCTACTTTCCTCATAATTTCAATAATTCTTTGAGCATTCTCAATTCTCTTGCATTTATTTTATTTTCTTGCTTCTTTTCTAAAATTTAAAGATAGACATTTTGCTTCGTGTAATACCATTGATCTAATCACTGCTTGATTTTTTTATTTTTAAGGTGTCACTTATTTTTCACTATATTACAGCCAATTCTTTCCTCGCCATATATACTTCCTCGATTGTTTAAGACCCTCGTACTTGTTCAAATGAGCCACTTCTACCACCGAATCAACTACCCAAGAATCAACAGGTAGCCGAGTGTCTCACTCATATCTCCATATCAACAACATATGTGAGCTTGTCATCTGACGCAGCTTTGACTAGGCTCGAACAGTTTAGATACCAAATTGTCACAACTTATGCAGGATCTTCCTCACGAAATGATGATTTCGTGTCAAATAAATCGATAGAACGATAAATACTCAGTTCCGTTGATCGTGATGATGTCGGGATCTAGCTATCTCCAACCCGTTGATCTCGCAAGATGCCGTGTTGAAAGATCTACAATTCGATCGTTGATCACTCTAAGTGATACCGAGAATTGGCTTCAAATTCGTTGATTCGCTCATGAATAACCCGAAGATGGAAAGAAGAAGGAGATCGCACTCAACTTCCAACAATGGTGGCCAAAGCTCACACACAGATTTATTTTCAAAATCAACCGCCTTTACAAATGACAACACACCCCTATTTATAGGAAATTACAACACACACATGCGACTCACGACCTAACACATACGACTTAACATCATACGAGTTACAACATCATCTGACTTAACAACAATGCATGCGACTCAACACATGCGACTCACGACCTAACACATAGGACTTAACATCATACGAGTTACAACATCATACGACTTAACAACAATGCGACATAAGAAATCAGCATACGACTTAACTCAACACATACGACTTAAGAAGATAACACAGCTTCAGGAACAACTTAAGCGACATAAGCACATACGACTTAAGAAGATAGCACAGCTTCAGGAACGACTTAAGCGACATAAAGAAAATGCCATAGTCCGAACGACGTAAAGACAGCACAACACCATGCGACATAAGAGAACAATGCGACATAAGCGAACCATGCGACATAAGCGACATAAGAGAACCATGCAACATAAGCGACATAAGAGAACCATGCGACATAAGCGACATAAGTGAAAGATTTATAGAAATGCGACTTGATTTCTTGAGTCGTTATCTTATAAGGTAGGCGACTCATGGCAGGCGACTTAAGGTAGGCGACATAAGATGGTTGGCATACGATTGACATAACTTTCTATGTCGAGTTTGTTACACCTGCTTATCATGATGCGCTGCATCATCCTCCCTTGGTTGAAAAGAATTCGACCCCGAATTTACACTTTCCTTTTCTTCGACATACTTATTCTCATGATATGAAATCAAGTGTTTGACGTTGAAAACATCAGCAGTATGGATAAGATCCGGTAATTTTAACTGATTAGCATTCTCATTAATCTTTTTTACGATTTCCAAAGGGCCAATCTTTCTAGCAGCTAGTTTGTTGTAAGTACCAATAGGAAATCGATCCTTAGTCAATACTGCATATACAAAATCTCATTCTTTGAACTCAACATTTCATCGTTTAATATCTGCGGATTGCTTATATTTCTCATTCGCCTTAAGAAATCGTTCATGCACAACCTTGTGGCACTCTTGCAATTCATTCCCAGAATCACTAGCTCGTTTGATCACTCCTTTCTGCTGTGGTACTATAGATAAATCTAATTGCCCCTTAGGGATTGTTGAGTAAACGATCTGGAATGGACTGAACCCAGTGCTACGATTAACTGCATGGTTGTGTGCAAACTCAGCTTGACACAGTTTGGAATCCCAACTCTTCAAATTGTCATTCACGAGGCATCTCAATAGATTACCTAGGGGGTCTATTCACAACTTCTTCCTGTCCATTCGTCTGTGGATGATAAGCACTACTAAATTTCAACTTTGTCCCGACCATTCTCTATAGACTCTTCCAAAAATGACTCAGAAAACGAGTGTCTCTATCCGATACAATAGATTCAGGCAACCCGTGAAGACGATAGATCTCTCTGAAGTATAACCGTGCGACATTAACTGCATTTGCAGTCTTCTTGCATGCGATAAAATGTATCATTTTTGAAAACCGATCAACCACCACGTAGATAGAATCATTGCCACGTTGCATCCTCGGCAAGACCAATACAAAGTCCATACTAACATCCACCCATGGTTTAGTAGGTATAGGAAACGGCATATATAAACCTGCATTTGTTGCGGTCCCCTTTGAAACTTGACAAATATGGCACATTTGAATGAACTTTTCAACCTCCTTCCTCATTGACGGCCAAAAATAAGACTTTGAGATCAACTGCATAGTACGGTCGCGGCCCACGTGTCCTTTTTCATGTATTTCTTTGATGATTTTCATTCCTAGACTACAAATACACAACTGATTTCCTTTGAATAGAAAACCTTCAACCATCATATATCCAGCCATGTTTCCCTGCTTGACTTTGTCTACGATTTCGGAAAAATATGAATCTGAAGTAAGAAATCTGGAAGTAAGTCAAAACCCATCACTTCTATTCGCATGGTTATTAGTAAATTATTCCTCCGACTTAATGCATCGGCGACGCGATTAGTTACCCCAGACTTGTGCTTTATGACGAATGTAAATTGCTGCAGATAAGCTATCCACGATGCGTGCCTAGCTACAATTTTATTCTGCCCTTGTAAATGTTTCAATGCTTCATTATCTGTATACAAAACAAATTCTTTGTGGAACAAGTAATGTCTCCAATGCTTCATGGCCCGCACAATAGCATAAAACTCCACATCATAAGTACTGTAAATCATTTTTGCTCCAGAAAGTTTTTCACTGAAATAGGCAATTGGACGTCCCTTTTGACTCAACACTCCTCCGATTCGAACTTTGGACGCATCTGTATGTAACTCAAATAGTAGCTGAAAATCTGACAACACTAGAATTGGTGCTGAGGTTAAAAGTTCCTTGATTTGTTCAAAAGCAGATCCTGCCTCTTTTGTCCATGAAAACTATTTTCCTTTCATACAATCAGTAACAGGAGCCATTACACTACTAAAGTGCGGTATAAATCTTCGATAAAATGAAGTTAACCCATGGAAACTTCTGATTTCTGTTATAGTTTTGGGCTGTGGCCAATTTTTGATTGCGGCTACTTTACTCTGGTCCACTTGTATCCCTTCCTTAGACACGACATAACCCAGAAATAAAACACTTGGCGTTATGAACACACATTTCTTCGTTGCTGCATAGAACTGTTCTTCACGAAGAATAGTTAACACCTTTCGCAAGTGTTGAATGTGCTCCTCTGTGCTAGCACTATATATATCAAGATATCATCAAAGTAGACTACAACAAACATCCCGATGTAAGGTCTGAAAATTTGATTCATCACCTTCATAAATGTGCTTGGTGCATTAGATAGACCAAATGGCATGACCAACCATTCATATAATCCTTCCCGAGTCTTGAATGCCGTCTTCCATTCATCACCTGGTCTTATGCGAATCTGATGATAACCACTCTTAAGGTCGATCTTAGAAAAGATTACAGACCCACTGAGTTGATCTAATAGATCATCAAGTCTTGGCATAGAAAATCTGTATCTGACAGTTATTTTGTTGAGTGCCCTGCTGTCTGTACACATTCTCCATGAACCATCTTTCTTCGGTACCAACAGAGCTGGTACAGCACAAGGACTGAGACTCTCTCGAACACGCCCTTGCTTAAACAACTCCTCAACCTGTCTCCTCAATTCTTCATGCTCTTTTGGACTCATACGATAATGCGGCCTATGCGGTAAAACAGTACTTGGCACTAGATCAATTTGATGTTGTATATCCCTCAGTGGCGGTAATTCCTTGGGTAATTCCGCAGGAAAGACATCTTCAAATTCATTTAACACCGGTCAAACCTCCGCAGGAATTTCAAGATCTTCACTTATTTCATAACCAATCAACACAAACAATTCAGCACTATCTTTCACTTCTTTAACAAATTCTCTCGTAGATAATAGACTAGTTGATTCCACTTTCTTCTCTGACTTGTTTTCACTTTGTTCACGCTTCTTAGGAACTAAGGTAACTTGGGTACCTTCGAACATGAAACTGTAGCTGTTGGTGCGACCATTATGTTGTACAGCTCTATCATATTGCCATGGTCTACCCAATAGTAGATGACACACATCCATATCGACAACATCACACCATATATCATCTTTGTTCTTCTTCCCAATAGAAAATGTAACAAATGCTCGTCTTCCCACTGTCACTTCTCCACCTTTCTTTAGCCATGCCAGTTTATAAGGTCTAGGGTGTTTTTTAGTCTTCAACCCTAACTTCTTGACAGCTTCTTCAGAAATAATGTTATCGCAGCTTCCCGCATCAATAATAAATCGACAAACCTTTCCTAAGATAGTACATGTAGACTGAAAGATATTGCTTCTCATCTAACTAGAATCATTCTCATGCTTTAGCATTAAACAAGACCTCCTTATCAACAAGTTACACCCTTCGTCTCCTGACACAACTTTTTCATCTTCATCAAACTACGATGGTTGAGAATAATCAATTTCAGCTTCCACATCCTCATACTCACATTCCTCTGCAACTAATGCTCTCTTCTTTGGCTTTGTACATTCATTACTTTTATGGCCAAACTCCTGGCAATTATAGCACTTGATACTGTTATTGACCTTTGCTTTAGCGGCTTCATTAACAATTGGTTTCTTGACTGCCTTGGAAACATTAGCACTGCTACTAGCACCCTTATTCTGGTTGTTAGAACCCGTAAACACACCACTTCCTCGTCTCCCTTGTTTCCCCCAAGCTAGAGCATTCTGATGTGCTTCGGCAACAGACATTGGATTAAACATATTAACCATGTCTTGAATTTGCATTCGTAACCCTCCAACATATCTAGCCGTTAGTTGTTCCTCGGTTTCCATAATATCATTCCTTGCAATCAATTGATAGAATTCATCTGCATAGTCATTCACTGTCTTCGTCCTCTGTCTCAAATTATGCAAATGTTGATACATAAGAGATTGATAATTGTACGGCAAGAAAGTCGCTTTCATCATCTTTCTCATCTTCTCCCAAGTGACAACTTTTGATTTTCCCATTCTCTCTCGAGTTAGTTTAGTTTGTTGCCACCAAGCCATAGCTCTTCCCCTTAGTTTTGTAGCAACTAATTGGACTCTGTGATTCTCAGGCACCTCCTTGAATTTCAAAATTTCTTCAACATTCGACAACCAATCAAGAAATTCTTCTGTTTGCATACCACCTTTGAATTCTGGAATTTCCATCCTCATACCTGACTCCTATTTACGATCATTTTCTGAATCCAGATATTGATTT
Source organism: Allium cepa (assembly GCA_030765085.1). NCBI lineage: Eukaryota > Viridiplantae > Streptophyta > Magnoliopsida > Asparagales > Amaryllidaceae > Allium > Allium cepa. The sequence continues at coordinate 19,974,376 of CM060941.1, forward strand.
CGCACTTGGCCTCGATTTCGATAATGAATACTACCTCCATCACCATCTTCCTCAAACTCAGATGTATTTCGTTATCGACCCTGACCATCTACGTCCCTACGACCATGCATGTCCCTTCTACCCTGTCTTTCAGCATCACGATATGGTTCATTTTAGAACCCACGTTGAGTTCTTCCCTCTTCATTTCGGTACCCATGGTGGTCTCACATCCTTGAAACTGATGATTCTCTTCTATCTCGATAAGACTGGGGTGACATCCTTCTTTCTTCCGAAACCGATGGTGAAACACTGTTTCCACCCTGGTTCGAAACTGGTGACGTTCTCCTTTTATTTTGATTCATGTCGTTCATCAATTTCTCCAATTTTTCAATACCCTCATTGAACTTTTAATTGATACGCTGCTCCATCTACTCAGCTTCTTGTCTCCTATACAAATCTTCAACATTATGATAGCGATTAGCACGTCTCGGAGGCATGATCATTAAACAATCTCGTTTCCGTCTCTGATTTGGCTCTGATACCAATTGACGCAGCTTTGACTAGACTCGAACAGTTTAGATACTAAACTGTCACAACCTATCCAGGATCTTCCTCACGAAATGATGATTTCGTGTCAAATAAACCGATAGAACGATAAATGCTCTGTTCCGTTGATCGTGATGATGCCGGAATCTAGCTATCTCCAACCCGTTGATATCGCAAGATGCCGTGTTGAAAGATCTACAATTCGATCGTTGATCACTCGTAAGTGATACCGAGAATTGACTTCAAATTCGTTGATTCGTTCACGAATAACCCGAAGATGGAAAGAAGAAGGAGATCGCACTCAACTTCCAACAATGGTGGTCAAAGCTCACACACAAATTTATTTTCAAAATCAACCGCCTTTACAAATACCAACACACCCCTATTTATAGGAAATTACAACACACACATGCGACTCAACACATGCGACCCACGACCTAACACATACGACTTAACATCATACGAGTTACAACATCATACGACTTAACAGCAATGCATGCGACTCAACACATGCGACTCACGACATAACACATACGACTTAACATCATACGAGTTACAACATCATACGACTTAACGACAATGCGACATAAGAAATCAGCATACGACTTAACTCAACACATACGACTTAAGAAGAGAGCACAGCTTCAGGAACGACTTAAGTGACATAAGGAAAATGACATAGTCCGAACGACGTAAAGACAGCACAACACCATGCGACATAAGAGAACAATGCGACATAAGCGAACCATGCGACATAAGCGACATAAGAGAACCCTGCAACATAAGAGACATTAGAGAACCTACGACATAAGCGACATAAGTGAACGATTTATAGAAATGCGGCTGTCTTATAAGGTAGGCGACTCATGGCAGGCGACTTAAGGCAGACGATTGACATAACTCGCTATGTCGAGTTTGTTCCACCTGCTTATCATGATGCGCTGCATCATCATCATACTAACATAGTTCAACCATAAACAACTTATTGGTTGTATGATTCAGTTCTCATTACCTCAAGCCCTTCTTACCATATGTAAACATGTTTCAACCAAGTTACCAAAAGCTTGAAATGATGTCAAAGAATAAACCACGAATTTCATGTTCTACGCCATTTGGATGTTAGTTTATCGCTTAGTAAGTCTGTTGTAGGACGTACATTTATTTTGGTATTAAACACCACTCACATGGAACTATTGACCAAGGTTCAATAACTTAGTTTGAACATTAGTTTCGGACTTTCAAATAGTCATAAGTTTATGATAGTTTCACTAATTTCAAATACTCGGATAAAGGTTACAATTTTGAATTTTTAATAAATATAAGTTAACTAAGTAGAATAGTTGAGTATTTGTTATAAATAAATTATTGTATAGATATGTTAAAAATACCATATTTCTATCATATACTCACACACTCTTTACTAAGAGTGTTCTCCTAACTTTGAGTCACACTCTTTCATAAAAAGGTATTTACTTTACTAAAATTGTGAGTATAAAAAATATAAGCATACACACATACCCTAGTACGGATTGCACGGCTATTGGATGTGTCCGAAGGTAACGTATGTTAACTTCTATTTATTGTTAATTAGTATGAAAAAGTGCAAAGAAAAAATTAAATTAAAATGACCCTGGATACTTTGGTTTAGGAATTAGAATGACCAATCCATAAGTTTTATTATATAAAATAGCCGGTTCCAAAATTAGGTTTGGACTGGGGAGAGAAACAAAGTATTAAGTTATTAATGTTGTAAGAAAGAGTTACCAAAATGTCTTTTTGCTATTTGTTTTTATGTTATTATCACCGGAGAAGGGCAAATTCATAGTTTCAAAAGATTCAAATAAGGGTATTCCTATTATATAAAATATACGTACACAAACACACATTAGTACTAACCCATTTGTAGTGGCCTGATAACTAAAACCAAGGAAACATAACAAAAAAATCTAACCCTAATTTTAGACCATACTGGCCGTCCCGTTTGTTTTCTTTCGAGGAAAAATGAAGTACTTCTTTATTTTCCTTTTTCATAATTTTTTAACTTGCGCAAAAGTTTGAAAATTTATGAAGAAAATTAGGAAAAAAATCAAAGAAAACTGGAAAATCATTGAATAAATTTCAAGTAAACATTAACTTCAAGTTTCTTGTTTAACATTTCATTTATATTTTTACTATTCGGTTACATGTGTATTTTCTGGATTCAAATTTAAGCATGTTTATTTTTTGATTTCTACCATAAAGATATTACTCTACCATTTTTACCTAGTTTACATCTAAAACCGGGATTTATTCACTATTTTCTCTTGGTTTTGGCCAGAACTGAACCTGATGGAAACCTCAAACCATGTTATTGGTAAATATGAAGCTACTCTAATTGCAAAATAATTTATCAAACATATAGTTTTAACTATGAATAGACAATAAGTCATATCATTAAGCATGCAACAAATCCTTTAAATACTGGATGAAGTATTTTGAGTTAACCGACCCATTAAGCAGATTGATACTACTCATTCTTACTTGGCTTTTTATTGAGACGGTTTATATGCATCAGCTAACAGGTTCCATTTATCCTTAGTTTTCAAACCATGTATGTCGTTTGCAGAATGAACTTTAGACTCAAACAAGTATCTGCATGTATGCATCAATGCTAAAACTTTCTCCTTAGGTTAAAGATGGACATATCTCTATTTATATCGCAGCAGCTACATAGTTGCATAGTTTTATGGGTGCACGGTTGTTGATGATAATCACGGATCCTACTGGTCTGACAATCCGCTCTTTATTTATGACTCCATGTAGATTAAAATCTAGGGGGTATACCTTTTTTTCACATGGATAATTTTAATGATAAGTATCCTTCTCGCTAACAATATAACATCAGCCAAAAAGAAATATTAGTTGTGGATGATGTTTCCCTCCATATTCACTTTATAAGTGCTCTCCTTCAAATCGGGATTACCATTAGATCACCCACACTAAACTGTAGCACTGTAAGTGTTTTATCTTCTTTGTCACTAAACGCCCGGTTTATACTACATCTTATAACAAATTGGGAAGTTGTAAGTTGTAACACGGGTCCTTATGAATAAATTATTTTCTTGTGCATCATTCCATTACTCCAAGCATTTGGCGATGCATATTAAGTAGCAATATGAATAATTGTAGGTTAACAACATGATCAGTATCTTCATTTAGAAAAATAAAATAAAAAATCGATCTCCTGGAATCACACAAACAATCAACTGTTACATGCTCCGGCATAATGGTTAGATATCGAACTCAAGCCAATGTTACCTTCAAACTCACTAAGGTCATGTCACCCCATGGAGACTTTGCATACCATTCCATTATTCTTCTCCTTTTTGGTGTGACAATGTCGATGTCACAAGCATGCCTACTAACTCAGTATTTCATGCAAGAACTAAGCATGTGGAGAGCTTGTTCATGAGAATGTCGTGTCTACAGCCATTGGCGTCCACTTTATCAGAACTTCTGATCTGAAATATTTTTGAGGCGTTAATATGATTCCTTTTTGAATATAAGCAGGACAAAAGCTTGAACTCGGTCTCTTTCCTGTTCGCTTGACATGCCAGATAAATTACCAAATTCTTTACTCAAATCAACCAAACATCATGCAAATAATTTCTCTATAATCAAGTATCAGGCACCAAATCAAACCAAGATCATACACATAACCTTTATAACATCAACCGTAATGATGAAATATCAAGCACAAAATCAATTAACGATCATACACATATAAACTGCCCAAAATCAACAATAATGACCAAGTATTAAGCATCAAAAATAAAATCAACTTCCATGATTACACAACAAATCATGTAGTATTAATCGCCTTGATTGTTTAAGATGACATCATAGTTCCTATGTCACTAGTAATATAAAAACACATATGAATTAGTTTGAATGAGAAGTATCATTCGTTTGTTATACTATAAATAAATGGAAGGCCTATGAGGACGACAGAAACATCAATTGGCATATTAGAACATCTAAGTGATGATTATTGCTTATTACAAACTTGAAATGTGATACTTATATCATTGAATTTTATAATTTAGGTTAAATTATTGAGCAATGTACCAAGCTACCTAGGAACATAAAGAGAAAGATACTCATGCTAGTTTAAATTCAAGCTTCAATGGTGAAAAACATGATGACCCTAGTAAACCATTATGCATACAATAGGAAAGTGTACAACCCAGCATTATCACATACCTCTTAAACAAAACATGATTATCCAGTTCAGCATCCAATTGTATAACAAATAAAAGCTTACTTAAATGGGTATGCTACAATAACATACACCATAATTGTTTGATAAGGGAAAACTTTACTGATCGTATACTTTATAGGTACGTATAATGGTAATGCCTCTAATTCAATTAGATTTTGCATTCTGAATTTTAATGAAACAAGAAGAATTTTCATAGGAATGATGTTAATTTCAAGTTTTATCGGCCCTCTTCTTGTTAAGCAATTAACGTCAAATCTCTATTAACATACATCATCAGTCATTAATGTCCTGTTTTAGCTACCAAGTAGCTGAATGTCTTTACTGGATAGCAAATACCACCTGACGTTCAAAACCTCGGTGAAGTGAAGTCTATTACAAAATTCACATTTGGAAGAACATAAAGTGTGACATCGTTGTCTACCTTCAAAACTGACGCAGCGGAATTAACAGAAAATTCAATAATCGATGAAATGTAGCAATCGGTGAATTAATAATCCTGTAATACCCGAATTCGTTGATCCGAAGATACCAAATTCTAGCTATCTCAATCACGTTGATCGCACACGATTCCGTGAAAAGAGATCTACGATTCTTCAACGTTGATCTTGCGCACAAGATACCGTGAATCGGCTTCAACAAACGAAGATTCGAGCGCACTCGAATGTCGTAAGTGGAGATAGGAGATCACACTCGACTACCAATTAGAAGAAAGCACAAAGCAATCAAAATGAAATTTTATTCAATATTCAACAACCTTACAAATGACACTGCTTGCCTATTTATAGGCGTACAACTTAACTCTCAATTAAAAAAAAAAAAATACAACACAACAGTACACGGCTTAAAGGAAAAGGAAAAAAAGAAAATAGGCAGCGACTTAAAATATCTCGGCTCCGACTCAAGAAAACTCGTTTACGACCTAAATCAAAGCGGCACCGAGCTAAAGAAAAGAGCGGCATATTCTCCATCTCGTTCGCGTCATCGGTTTTAGGTCGGCCGCGACTTATAGGGAAAGAAGTTAGGTCGGCCGCGACTTTTAGGGGAAGCTTCGTGCGCGACTTGCAAGTCGCGATCTGTAGGGTTGAGGGGAAAAGCTGTCTCGTGTTTCGGTGAAATTGAGAGGAAATTGGGTCGGCGGATTTAGGTCGGTGATGGGTTTGTCTCGCATCTCGGTGGGATTGAAGGATCGGTGGTCGTTAGATCGGTGGGGTTTGGGTCGGCTGCGAATCAACGGTTGTGGATCGGAGGATTTAGGTCGGGGGAGGGGTGTTAGGTCGGCCGGAGGTGTGGAAGTAGGTCGGGCAAAGGTTAGTACTCCATCATCCTCTCCTCGTTGGATGGAATTCGTCCTCGAATTCACACTCTTGTCAACTTCATCAAATTCTTCCCCATAATACGGAATTAAGTGTTTGATATTGAAAACATCAGAAGTATGAATATTTTCCGGCAATCTTAATCGATACGCATTATCATTGATCCTTTTCAAGATTTCTACTGGACCAATTTTTCGTGCTTTCAACTTGTTGTAAGTTCCAACTGGAAAACGATCTTTCGTCAATACCGCATAAACAAAATCACCCTCTTTTAAAACAATATTTCTTCGTTTCTTATCCGCCATTTGTTTATACCTCTCATTTGACTTCTCCAATCGTTCTTGAACGATTCTATGGCATTCTGTCAACCCATCGACAAATTCAACAGCCCGTTTAACAACTCCTTTCTGACCTGGTATGACTACCAAATCCAGCGGTCCCTTTGGTAAGCTTGAATATACAATCTGAAATGGACTGAACCCTGTACTTCGGTTATTTGCATGGTTGTGAGCAAATTCAGCTTGGCTCAACTTCATATCCCAACTCTTCAAATTATCTTTCACAAGACATCGTAACAAATTTCCCAACGATCTATTAACCACTTCTGTCTGCCCATCTGTCTGTGGATGATACGCGCTACTAAAATTCAGCTTCGTTCCAACCATCTTCCACAAACTCAGCCAAAAGTGACTCAGAAATCGAGTATCTCTATCCGACACAATAGACTCTGGTAACCCATGAAGTCGATAGATTTCTTTGAAAAATAACTGAGCAACTCGAACTGCATCCGCTGTCTTCTTACAGGCTATAAAGTGTGCCATTTTTGAAAATCGATCAACCACCACATAAATGGAATCGTTTCCTCTTTGAGTTCTAGGCAATCCCAAAACAAAATCCATACTCAAATCAACCCAAGGCTTAGTCGGTACAGGTAATGGCATATACAACCCCGCATTGGTCGCTGTTCCCTTTGAAACCTGGCATGTATGACATCTCTCCACAAATCTCTCGACCTCTTTCCTCATTGACGGCCAAAAATAAGAATGTGCAATCAATTGTAAGGTACGATCACGGCCTACATGTCCTTCCTCGTGCAATTCTTTGATAATCTTCATTCTCAAGCTACAATCTGGTATACATAAACGATTTCCTTTAAACAGAAAACCATCTACCATCACAAATTCATCAGTATTCCCATCCTTAACTTTTTCAACAAACTTTGCAAAGTAAGGATCTTCTTCAATCAACTCTGGCAATAACTCGAATCCCGTCACTTCAACTTTCAGCGTTGTCAATAAATGATTCCTTCTGCTCAAAGCGTCCGCCACACGGTTTGTTACCCCTGATTTGTGCTTAACGACAAAAGTAAATTGCTGTAAATAGGCAATCCATGATGCATGTCTCGCTGAAATCTTGTCCTGTCCCTGTAAATGCTTTAACGCCTCATGATCCGTGTATAAAACAAACTCTTTCTGAAACAAGTAATGTCTCCAATGTTTCACAGCTTGTACAACAGCATAAAATTCCATATCGTAAGTACTATATCTCAACTTTGCTCCTGATAACTTTTCACTGAAATAAGCGACTGGTCTCCCATTCTGGCTCAATACTCCACCAATTCCCACCTTCGAAGCATCAGTATGCAATTCAAATAACAACTGAAAATTCGGCAGTACTAGAATCGGTGCTGTCGTCAAGAGTGTCTTAATCTTCTCAAAAGCAACTCCTGCTTCCTCTGTCCATATAAACTTCTTTCCTTTCATACAATCGGTTACTGGTGCCATAACACTGCTAAAATGTGGAATGAATCTTCGATAAAACGAAACCAATCCATGAAAACTTCGAACTTCAGTAATTGTCTTCGGTTGTGGCCAACTTCTGACAGCTTCTATTTTATTCTCATCCACTTGAATACCTTCTTTTGACAGAACATACCCCAAGAACAAAACACTGCTCGTCATAAACACACACTTCTTTGTTGCTGCGTAAAACTGCTCTCGTCGTAGAATTATCAACACTTCTCGCAAATGCTGGATGTGCTCTTCCATATTCCCACTATAAATCAGAATATCATCAAAATAAACAACCACGAACTTCCCAACAAATGGTCTAAAAATCTGGTTCATCACTCTCATAAACGTACTAGGAGCGTTTGACAAGCCAAACGGCATAACCAACCATTCGTATAAACCTTCCCTGGTTTTAAAAGCAGTTTTCCACTCATCACCCGGTCTAATACGAATCTGATGGTATCCACTCTTCAGGTCAATCTTGGAAAACACAACAGCTCCGCTCAACTGGTCAATCAAATCATCAAACCTTGGCATAGGAAATCTATATCTTACAGTAATCTTATTCAAGGCTCGACTATCAGTGCACATCCTCCACGTCCCGTCCTTCTTTGGTACTAACAATGCTGGCACAGCACATGGACTTAAACTTTCCTGTACACGTCCTTGCTCTAACAACTCTTCCACTTGCCTTCTTAACTCCTCGTGTTCTTTCGGACTCATACGATAATGTGGCCTATGCGGTAAAACAGCACCTGGCACTAGATCAATTTGATGTTGTATGTCTCTCAACGGTGGCAATTCCTTCGGTAGCTCTTCAGGAAACACATCACTGAATTCTTCCAATAACGGCTTCACTTCTTCTGTAATTTCCACGGATTCAGTAGTTTCATGTCCAATTAACAAAAACACTTCAGGACTCTCTTCTACTTCTTCAACGAATTCTTTCAATGTCAATAACGTTTTCAACTCCTCAATCTCCTCAGATTTGTTTTCTCCGTGCTGTCTCTTCTTTGGTACTAAAATGATTTTAACACCTTCGAACATAAAACTGTAACTATTGGTCCGACCGTCATGCTGCACTGCTCGATCATACTGCCACGGTCTACCCAAAAGCAAATGACAAACATCCATCTCAACTACATCACACCAAATCTCGTCTTTATATTTCTTCCCAATAGAAAAGGGTACTCGAACTCGTTTATCAACCTTCACTTCTCCTCCTTTTCTCAGCCACGCTAATTTATAAGGATTAGGGTGTCTCTCCGTCTTCAATTTCAGTTTCCTCACTGCTTCAGTTGAAATAATATTGTCACAGCTTCCTGCATCTATCACAAACTTACATACTTTCCCCAATATAGTGCATGTCGACTGAAAAATGTTACTTCTCAACCAACTAGCTTCATCCTCTTGCTTTGGTGTTAAACAAGACCTCCTCATCATTAGATTACAGCCTTCGTCTCCCGATGCGATATCCTGTTCATTCTCCTCAACTGGACTAGAATCATCTTCACCCACATCCTCATCTTCAATCTCAGCAATCATAGTTCGCTTCTTTGGTTTTGGACATTCGTTGCTCTTGTGGCCCACTTCCTGGCAATTGTAACATTTGAAACTGCTGTTGACCTTCGCCTTTTCATTCTCCTTCACAACTGGTTTACCGACAGCTTTAGAAACACTGGAACTCCCATTAACACCTCTGCTTTGAATATTGGAATTTGTAAACACACCACCTCCTCGTCTTCCCTGCTTCTCCCAAGCCAACGCTTTCTGGTGCGCTTCAGCCACAGATCTCGGATCAAACATATTAACCATATCCTGGATCTGCATTCGCAATCCTCCAACAAACCTAGCAGTCAACTGTTCATCTGTCTCCATAATGTCATTTCGAGCAATCAGTTGATAGAATTCATCAGCATAGTCATTTACTGATTTCGTCCCCTGCCGTAGATTCTGCAACCTTTGGTACATAAGAGATTGATAGTTGTATGGTAAAAATGTAGCTCTCATCAATTTCTTCATCTTCTCCCAAGACTCAATCTTTGACTTCCCCATCCGTTCTCGTGTAAGTTTGGTTTGCTGCCACCACGCCAAAGCTCTCCCTCTCAACCTAGTAGCAACCAACTTTACTCGACGATTCTCCAGCACTTCCTTGAAATCAAAGATTTCTTCAACATTAGATAACCAATCCAAGAATTCTTCTGCAACCATTCCGCCTTTAAATTCTGGAATCTCCATCTTCATTCCCGATTCCCATCGTCGATCATCATCAATAACCCGATATTGACGTTGTCCCTGATCTCTATCTCTGAAATGAACACTTCCTCTTTCACCATCAAACTCCTCATCAAAGTCTGATGTATAACGTTGTCGATCTCGTCCTCCAACATCTCTACTACCATTCCGTCGTTCAACATTTCTATTACGGTTGTCAACACTTCGATGATCTTGCTCTTCTCTTCTCTCTCGATCTGAATGGATCGAAGCTCTACTTCCCCCATGGTCTGATTCTGGCGAAACTCTTCTTCGATTTTGATTCATTTCAAGCATCATTCTCTCTAATCGACCAATTCCATCATTCAACTTTTCAGTGAAACTCTCGTTAATTCGTTGCTCCATTTCGTCAGCCTCTTCTCTTCCATACAAGGCATTAATATTGCGATGTCGTTGAGCTCGTCTCGGAGGCATGATTAAACTTCAAACAAACTTCAAAAAATAAATTTTCAAACACCTTTCGAACTCTGATCCAAAGTAAAATAGATCGAAACTTCCAACTTGTCGTAATTTCACGATGAACACGATGAACACCAAATTCTTCAACAATGGCAAATCCGATCTTCAAACTTCAATTTCTCGAAACCCAAGTCTCCAAATGATGCAAACTCCTTGCAATCTAGCTCCGATACCAAAACTGACGCAGCGGAATTAACAGAAAATTCAATAATCGATGAAATGTAGCAATCGGTGAATTAATAATCCTGTAATACCCGAATTCGTTGATCCGAAGATACCAAATTCTAGCTATCTCAATCACGTTGATCGCACACGATTCCGTGAAAAGAGATCTACGATTCTTCAACGTTGATCTTGCGCACAAGATACCGTGAATCGGCTTCAACAAACGAAGATTCGAGCGCACTCGAATGTCGTAAGTGGAGATAGGAGATCACACTCGACTACCAATTAGAAGAAAGCACAAAGCAATCAAAATGAAATTTTATTCAATATTCAACAACCTTACAAATGACACTGCTTGCCTATTTATAGGCGTACAACTTAACTCTCAATTAAAAAAAAAAAAAATACAACACAACGGTACACGGCTTAAAGGAAAAGGAAAAAAAGAAAATAGGCAGCGACTTAAAATATCTCGGCTCCGACTCAAGAAAACTCGTTTACGACCTAAATCAAAGCGGCACCGAGCTAAAGAAAAGAGCGGCATATTCTCCATCTCGTTCGCGTCATCGGTTTTAGGTCGGCCGCGACTTATAGGGAAAGAAGTTAGGTCGGCCGCGACTTTTAGGGGAAGCTTCGTGCGCGACTTGCAAGTCGCGATCTGTAGGGTTGAGGGGAAAAGCTGTCTCGTGTTTCGGTGAAATTGAGAGGAAATTGGGTCGGCGGATTTAGGTCGGTGATGGGTTTGTCTCGCATCTCGGTGGGATTGAAGGATCGGTGGTCGTTAGATCGGTGGGGTTTGGGTCGGCTGCGAATCAACGGTTGTGGATCGGAGGATTTAGGTCGGGGGAGGGGTGTTAGGTCGGCCGGAGGTGTGGAAGTAGGTCGGGCAAAGGTTAGTACTCCATCAAAAACCCAAACCTACAAAAACTCTACTGTACTCTGAAAGCTTCCTGAATAAGTATGATGAAAGAGGGATGGTCGGTTGGGCATAAAAGGACAAAAGCTTGAACTCGGTCTTTTTCCTGTTCGCTTGACATGCCAGATAAATTACCAAATTCTTTACTCAAATCAACCAAACATCATGCAAATAATTTCTCTATAATCAAGTATCAGGCACCAAATCAAACCAAGATCATACACATAACCTTTATAACATCAACCGTAATGATAAAATATCAAGCACAAAATCAATTAACGATCATACACATATAAACTGCCCAAAATCAACAATAATGACCAAGTATTAAGCATCAAAAATAAAATCAACTTCCATGGTTACACAACAAATCATGTAGTATTAATCGCCTTGATTGTTTAAGATAATTTACTTATTGACATCATAGTTCCTATGTCACTAGTAATATAAAAACACATGAATTAGTTTGAGTGAGAAGTATCATTCGTTTGTTATACTATAAATAAATGGAAGGCCTATGAGGACGACAGAAACATCAATTGGCATATTAGAACATCAAAGTGATGATTATTGCTTATTACAAACTTGAAATGTGATACTTATATCATTAAATTTTATAATTTAGGTTAAATTATTGAGCAATGTACCAAGCTACCTAGGAACATAAAGAGAAAGATACTCATACTAGTTTAAATTCAAGCTTCAACGGTGAAAAACATGATGACCCTGGTAAACCATTATGAATACAATAGGAAAGTGTACAACCCAGCATTATCACATACCTCTTAAACAAAACATGATTATCCAGTTCAACATCCAATTGTATAACAAATAAAAGCTTACTTAAATGGGTGTGCTACAATAACATACACCATTATTGTTTGATAAGGGAAAACTTTAATGATCGTATACTTTATAGGTACGTATAATGGTAATGCCTCTAATTCAAATATATTTTGCATTCTGAATTTTAATGAAACAAGAAGGATTTTCATAGGAATGATGTTAATTTTAAGTTTTATCGGCCCTCTTCTTGTAAAGCAATTAACGTCAAACCTCTATTAACATACATCATCAGCAATTAACGTCAAACGTTCAAAATCTCGGTGAAGTGAATTACAAAATTCAGATTTAGAAGAACATAAAGTGTGACACCGTTGTCTACCTTCAAAACCCAAACCTACAAAAACTCTACTGTACTCTGAAAGCTTCCTGAATCAGTGTGATGAAAAAGGGATGTTCGGTTGGGCATAAAAGGGAAAAAGATCGCCCACCGTGGGGCTCGAACCCACGACCACAAGGTTAAGAGCATTGCGCTCTACCAACTGAGCTGGACGGGCTAGTTGTTGTCCATTTACAATAATCCTTACAGGGAAAAAAAACACATATACCAATCTTCCTTGAATAAGGCAACACAATCAAATTAACTGAGCAGAATTTTGTAACTGAAGAGAGCACATCTAATGTGATGTAATCGAACATAAAGGGAACAAAAAGGGGACATACCTATGCTGGAATTGATTGAGTGAACCTAAGTGAAGAAGGATAGGTTAGGGTTTCGCCTCTGCAAAGTATCGCTTATTTGCCAATCGCGTGGTGTGGGAGAAGATGAGAGTAATCGAAGATGCTGAATTTGAAAATTGAATTCGGAATGTAAAAAGTTGATTCATTTTCATTCGTCTGCTTTATTACTGCTTCGCATCATGAATAAATGATCTGGAATTTGGACATTGCACGCACGCCAGCACCTTTTTTTATTTAAATATTGCAAATCTAGTCCAGGTTTAATTATAATTCCACTTTTGGTTTTGCCATCGAAAAGAATATCCTCTCATATCTTCATTTCTAAATCTGACCGTACAAAATGTTTACTTCCATACATGATGTCGTTTCAAGTTTTCCATATATCAACGGTTTTTTCTTCCGAGCTCTTGTCTGCGTTTTTTTTTCAACTGACTGCTTTCGAACTTTAAAATTGAATGCTCAAGATTGGTGTTTCAGTGGTATAAAAATATTATCATAGTTTCTTTTCAAAATCAAGAGCTCCATGAGTGCAAAAGTGCACTGTACTGTAAAAAGAAAAAAAAAATTATATGGAATATTCATTTATCGTCGATTTATCGGATTATGCGACTTATAAAAGTCGTTATGATTCCTATTTGAATGCTTGCATCGTCCACAATGCAAGACCAAACCTGTTGGTGAACTTGGATATGCTGGGCTACAGCCCAAGGCCCTATGAGTGAACATGGTCGGCCCTAAGATTTGGTCGCACTAACCCAAAATTATTTTGATTATTCCTAAATTAAATTTCAGAAATTCCGCTTTAATTCCGGTTTGCAAATTTCGATACTTTTTTCTGTATAAACACATTAATAAATATTCAATACTATATTAGATACAAATAATTTCAAAATCAAATTCCTCGTTATTAATATTACTATGTATTTATACAAAATTGAACTAATTTAAAAAACTATACCCAATAATCTACCATACCAGGCCCAACAAAATTAAACAAATAAAATTTTAGCTCAACCAATCAAAGCTTCCCTCTCGCGCTCCTCACCCCTAAACTTATTCTCTTCCCATCAATGTATAAAAAAAACCTAGCCCAACTTGCTCTACTTTTCTCCAAAGCCGTTGACGACTGCCGCTTCTACAATCATCGACTAGCAAGCCTCGACGAGAGAAATTCCTAACTTATTCAAATTTGATTTTTTTTTGATGAAAAAAAAACATGGGCATAATTGAGAGTGGCTGAAGGGGTAAGATTCTTTGATTTTTTAACATGATTTTGTTTCGCCTTTAGTGGCTACAACAAGCTAAAATTCTTTTTTGAATTTCTTTTAGCATCAGAAACCAAAACGGTTTTTTCATGAAATTCCGGTCCAATGCACGTCAGAACCAGATTGGAATGGTCGAAATTCCAACATGATAGTCGGAATTTAGAACCATATTTTTAGTTTTGTGCTCTGATAGTTATTCATGATATTTGTTAGCTTTAATCTTAATACAAATTGCTTATTCACTAACAAGTTGAGTTACTAAACACTAATAAAAGTGTTTCTCATGAAGTAAAAATGTCATTTAATGATCCCTTAAATGAATAGAAAATCGAAAAATTGAAAATTACCTCTGTGGGAGCCTGAATTAAAAGGTGGGGGAAGGATGACAGGCCTTTCTACATCTCTAGCATACGAAAATAGGTTTTTTAAAAAAGGGCATTTACCTATGGATGGATCAAACAAAAAATTGTTAATAAGTGCATAGATGTTACAGTGTAATTTTTTTTGTATTAATTATAGTTAAGTTGCATCCATATGCACAAGCATGCTATACGCAAGGTAATGCATCTGTTGACAATATATCCGTATTTGCATTTATAAAGCTAATCACATTACCATCGTCTTCAAAGAAAAATAAATGCAGGAAAATAGACACGAGAAACTTAAAAAAATTAGGCTAAGGACAACAAGTTTGTTTTTCAGGCTGAAGGATAATTCTAGTTATAACTAGCATTTTGTACAGTGTAAAACTAAATATAATGTTTGATATAACTAGCATTTTTTATAGTGTAAAAGTTAAATATAATGTTAATTATAACTAATATTTGTCCTTCAGCCTAGAAATAAAACTTTGTGTTCTTCAGACTAATTTTTTTTTTCAAAGTTTGTCTTTTTCCCTATTCCCTCAAATAAATATATGTATTTTAGTATTCACAAATAGCAATGCATAGAAGATGCGTTCACAATAATACACATTTGGAAGTTAAAAACAAAATCACATTAAAGTTGTAGGTAATAATAATCAGATTAAAAGTTAATACTACTTTGATAGCAACAACTGTGTAGCCGATACAAGTGTAATATTCAAGGAACATTCAGACATTCAATCAAACTTGAAACGGCCATTACTTGCTATAGAATAAGTATTATATCTTCATAGGAATTGGTTAGAAGAGGAAAATACATTTTTTAGGAAGAGATGAATGACGAGGGGGATTAACCTTAAGGGATGTATGTCCACCCTTAACATACATTCAGGTAAATCAAATGTGTTTTTTGTCATTGCTGTCGGTTTGAACCCAGACCTTCCCTTCAGCAATTTGAGACCATAACATCTGGCCAGAATTAGGGGTTGGTTATAAATTTTCATTTTCATTTAAAAGTATATTAAGGATGTCTCTTATGCCTATAATAGTACTTATTCAGGTCCTAAAATATAATGTGTTTGAATGTTCATCTATGTATTTTTATTTGAATGACAAATATCCTCACTTTTTCAACTCTTCATTCTTTCTTTCTATCTTCGATAATTAATTTGCCAGTTGAAATTTCTATAAGAAGATTAAGATTCCTAATCTACCCTTCTTCATATTTTTATTGATTTTTAATACGAGATTCAAGTGTCTCGGATCTAAAATTATTAATTATATTACTTTGGATTATTGTTTGGTTTAGATGAAGAAATTAAAGTTAATATTGTTTGACGAGTTGTGGAAGAGACTCGATCATCACTTCCCTCTTCTTCTTCTTTCAATAAAAAAGAATACAAAGAACTTATTCAACTACTAGCGAAAAAATTGCAAACATCCAATGCCGAGTTAATTATACTGTTAACATCACAATCAAGCTACTTATATGATCAGTCCATTCTAGCTAAATCCAATGCATATATTCCAGTTCAGAAAATCTGGTAAGTTAGATCACATTTTTTATTATGTTAGATTCAATTCTGAGCTAAATGTGAGGTATGATCCAATTCTAAAGTGTGATAATGCACCACATGTTGAGCAAAATGCGATGTTCCCATTGTATTTTGAACAGTGTGACATGTTTAAAGCTTTTAAAATAATAATAAACACATTTATCTTTTTATTCTTTGTTTTACTTTAAATTGAGATGTAATGTTCGAACATATCACGGTTTCGATTAATTTATGTAGAGATATCATGTGAAAATTTAGTAAGAACTACGCATGAAATTATCAAGTTTTAATTTGAATTTTTTTATGCTTTAGGTAGATTTATCAAAAAAAATTGTCAACTTTTAAGTCTATGACTTCAATTATTTGAAAAATCTTCATATTTGAGGAGAGAAAAAGGCTTCCATCATTTGAATATTGAATTTGCCGGATTAGGAGGATGCTGCAGTGTAGTTCTTGCTATATAGACTAAACTCTAAAAGATCTCTTCTTACATCAAATTCTAAAAGTAAGATGCCGGTTCAATTTCCTCCTATGTCACCAAATGCATTTTTAAAATATAATTGAAAAGAAGAGAGTAATAATGTTGAAGCTAGAATAATAGCTTTCAAAAAAATGTTTTTTCGAGAATTCAAGCTAAACGTAAATAAATTATATAAATTTGGATGCCAAAGATGTCAAATTAAATGTATCAGGTTGACATTAAAGTAACTATATTACAGCTATACTTTGGAGCATAGCGACTGTTTCTTATAAGGTTGTTATGGTAATGGTTACCATTGGCATTTTGTCAATACCGTTACCATATCATTTTTACCGTTAAATTAAAATTGCTTACCGTTACCGTTGCCGATTTGTTGGTATTCTAAAGGCTGATATATCAATAAACCGGTAATCGTTGTACTCCTAATGGCAAATTACTGTTAGTCTAAAAAAAATCAAAAACTTAATTTATTTTTACACCGTAATGATGCTTCATCATACATATCATTGTGTCACTCAATAAAAGACACCAATCAAAAATAAAGAAAATGTATTTAGCATCGTTTGAACTAAATTTATAAGTCAAATCTAAGCATTTTGTTGCTTCTAAATGTTTGTAGCACGGTATTCATGTATTATAAGTGGACTATTACATTACTGTTATCGCTGGTTTTGAAAAAACGTTACCAATTTTTTACCGTTGCAATACAGATTATACTGATTGATATATCAACTTTACTGAAAAATTATGATTGATTGACTGACAATGATCTGGTAATAGAAAATATACCGTTACCACAATAGCCCTTGTTTTTTAGACACTACAAACTTTAATATCAATTTCAATTTGAAAAAATCATTCCCAGCCACTATTTATTTCAAAAATCTATTATTCAAAGTAACTTTAGATATAATTCATGACAATCAATTTTGTCCCTTGTTTATGTATGATACTTCTGTCTTTCGTTTAAAAGATTGGTCATTAGTTATAATTATAATCAAATCGTCAGTGTGTGTATAATGTAAATATATATTCTTCCCCTATTTTCACGTACGACTTATTACATTGGAAATAATATTACAATAACAATTTAATGATCAAAACAAATGTTCATTCTAATTTTACATAAAATATTTTATTTTTAAATTGAGTGTATATGAACAAAAAAGGGGAAAAGGTTATTTAAATTGATTGTATTTTATTCTTAGCACATGAATCTACTCTAGTTAACAAAACACGATGAGTTCACTAGGGAAATACTAGATTGATATGCAAATTCTAGGTGATTGTTAAAGAAACTTCTGTTTTAGATAAGGGATATAATTTTAGGAGATTTTATCCTAATATAAAATTGTTATGGAAGGGACATACAAATGGAACCAAATAAGTGATTTATTGTTTTACCCTCATTCAAAGCAAATTCCACAACATACTATCGAAAACTAAAAAGGAAACCATGGATGATCATTGTGAATCGCAAAATGAACCAAAAAAAATCATTGGTGTACTATGTTCAACAAAATTACGTTGAGAAAATGATTATAAAACGGTAGTCATACCGAAAATTATCAGAAAACTAAACTCGAAGGGGCTTGATTAAAAAAGAAAATTACGAAATGGTGGTGGCCGACTGAAAAAGTTGCATAAAAATGATACATGCATGTCATTATAATCGTGTATCATTCAAACTATATTAACGGTGTGATAACTAATTATATTTGATTTTGTTATGGAAGACTAAATTTTTTGGTATCCTTGTAGCAATTTCAAGAATATTGAAAAAAAAATACACCCCTTAACTAGATTTGGACACTCCCCAAAATCTATTCTAGATAACAAAAAGCAAGAGTTTAGAATGGAATTGTTGGGTTTATGTATGAAATTATGGACTTTTTCTAAAATATATAAATATCCATTGGTTACATATGAATTTTACAAACTATGCGATGTTTCATACAATCAGAAATTTATTCATCCTACTATAATCACATTTCCAATACCATCACCCAAACACCTTGAAACCATAGCACTTAACAACATGATGCAGATCACTTCTATGTGCACGTTTTGTAAGATATTTAAACTTAATACCTTTCTTGGAACGGTGCACAAATTCATCCAACAATGTGTCATAAAGAAGATCGACAGCGATGATATTTGACGGCGAATACAATGCATTGCCTTTGAATGGCGATGATCTACTGCATGGTATTATCTAGTTGATTCTTGCATTAATCTGTGAGTTTGATCAGAGGCGATCAAGTAAAAAATAATGAGATTTAGGGTTTCGGGTAAAAGCAGCAGTGAGGTTGTGATTGTGGATGATTCGGCATTTGTCATTTGCAGCCATTTAACAACACCGTAGCACGGAAGGAATATTAAATATTTAGGAACTTGGAATCCAGAGTTTTTCCCATTGTGCTTGGTCTGTTTCCCGGACGTAAATATTGTTCCAATACGATTAGATCTCAAAAGTGATTCTTATAGTTTATAATTTGAACCTCAAAATTGTGTAAAACAGTCAACTACAAGGTGCAATATGACAAAAAAGTCCAAAGATTGCAATTTCGTCATCTCGGTTGTTGTTTAAAGGGGAAATTAATTTAAAGGACAAAATTCATATATTTTTAGCCTTAAGGATACGACCTCAATATTTTAAGCACAAGACAAACATTCTTCTGAAATTCAAAAGAACAAATATTCTTCCAAAATTATTCATAAGGACAAACACTCTTCCAAAACTGCTATCGAACTAAAAAATGATACTTAAAAACTGCTTTCGATAACTACAAATTGATACATAAAAATGCTATCAATAACTAAAAACTGATGCCTAAAGAAAGTTTTCTTCAGGCTAAAATACTGAAAGTTTGTCCTTGAGGCTAAAACGTTAAATTTTTTTGTCTTTCACAATAATTTCCTATTGTTTAAATTATCAACACATAAGTGAGTGTTGAACGATGCCCCTTTAATATTAATTTATGCGCATGTTTAAAAAAACGTCCAACTTATGATCTATAAACTCATTGCTGAGGAAAATCCCGATTCTGTATGCACCATCGTAATCAAATGTTGAAAAATGTTGTGAGCAACTATTTTACTTTCTTCTTTCAAAGTCATTATTCGATTCATTTACCCCTCATTAACCATGCCTTAAATTGGGTTGGATCAACATATTCAGTGAAAAGAATCATAAATCGGTAAGCTATTATATCAGTTTATTAAACGTGCAGTAAATGAGCAAGACAATTTACCTATTTATTTAAAATGTGAAATTTAAAATTTTGAAAATATGAATATATATTTTGAGAATAAGAGCGCTACTTTATTGTAACAACCCTACCTTTTACGCCATCAAAATAAATTAAAATAGATTAAAATAAAAATGTTTGCAATCGATATTTTTAATAAATTTTATTTTGAAAATATAACTTATTGAAAATATATTTTATAAGTTTTGAACTTGTAACCTCTCGCACCAAAGGTGAATCACTTAAGCACTGAGACAATGGGCTTGTCAACCTCTTATTTGTTTGTGAGGTTATTTTTGAAACTTCATGATCGTACCAAAAAATTGTCTTTTTATTCCAACTATTAATAAAGATGTTATTTATGTATTTTAATTTTTGGTTCAAGAGAACCAACCTAATGCACAAAACATTTAAATTTGAATCCAATATTTTTCTGTTTATTATTGTGGACCAAATTTATGACTGAATCCAAATATTGGTATCAAAATTAGAAACCTAGCAAG
The DNA here is from genome assembly GCA_030765085.1 of Allium cepa. Taxonomy (NCBI): domain Eukaryota; kingdom Viridiplantae; phylum Streptophyta; class Magnoliopsida; order Asparagales; family Amaryllidaceae; genus Allium; species Allium cepa. The sequence goes on from CM060941.1 coordinate 19,995,024, forward strand.
GTATAAAATGAGTAATAACATGCGATGGTAATAGGAATAGGATATGGTAATTTTGTTAAAATCAAAGGGTGAAAAAATAATACATGCGTGAATCTGTCTTATTTTAGATAATGTCAAGTCTTAGGCTTGTGCGCTAATTACATTAAGGGAAAAAAATTTAATGGACAAATTAATGAAAATATTTAGTCAGAAGTGCACGTGCATAAATTTTTTACCGTAAGGACGAAGCCCAAATACAATTTCAAACAAAATATTCTGTTCGTCTTCCTCCTCCTTCCTCAACTCAAAATTTGACGGAATTTTACTCGAAAGAAAAAATGGCACCGCAAACCAGAAACAATTCTACATCTCCAACACAATCTCAGAAGTCGACGGTAGATGAACAACGAGCACAACACTCGACAGCCGATGAAAACCTAAGTATGTCGGAAGTGAATCAACAAAACAAAAATCGAAATATCGAATCACTTCCGGCAGCAGATGTTGAAAAAGAAAATGCAATGATAAAAGAGGAAAACTTACTGATGGGTCATATCGGTGAGCGCAGCATGAATGAGTTGAAAAAACGAGGATTTATTGATAGAGTTCATCATTCAAAAGTTGGTTTTTGTGAAAAGTATGTTCTTGGAAAGCAGACGAATATTTCTTTTGGTATAGGAGAGCAAAAGCAAAAGCTATCTTGGAGTATGTTCATACAGATGTCTGGGGTCCCTCCCCTTGTCAGTCTTTAGGTGGAGCCAGATATTTCGTTTCATTTGTAGATGATTTCTCTTGTAAAGTATGGGTATACTTTCTTCAGTCAAAGAGTGAAATCTTTGCCAAGTTTCGAAAGTGGAAATCTATGGTTGAGAAGCAATTAGGAAAGAAATTGAAAGTTCTCCGTTCAGATAATGGCGGTGAATTGTATCACAGGAATTCATCGATTATTGTGAGTCTAAAGGCATTAAGAGGCATTACACCACACCAGACGACCCCCAGTTTAATGGAGTTGCAGAAAGGATGAATCAGACATTATTGGAGAGAACAAGATGCCTTAGGCTGACTGCTAAATTGAAGAAGGGATTTTGGGCTGAAGTTTTATCTATGGCGGCTTTCCTCATCAACCGCACACCTTCCACTGCCATAGATATGAAGATCACTGAAGAAGTATGGAAAGGAGAGCCTGTTAGCTATTCATTTCTCAGAGTGTTTGGTTGCCCAGCTTATGTGCATGAGAGCAAAGGGAAGCTGGAACATAGAGCTCGCAAGTGTATTTTTCTAGGTTATAGGAGAGGAGTGAAGGAATACAGGTTGTGGTGTCCTATTAGCAAGAAGTTCGTTATGAGCAGGCATGTGACTTTTGATGAGAAGGCTATGTTGAAGGTGGAGCCTTCCTCATCGGATGAAAATGATAGGACATGTGAAGAATACCAGACACAAAGTAAGTCATCTGTTGATTCTTTCCATAGACGTTCAAATGGTATTTCCGATGACACCTTGGTTGATGAGGATAATACCAATGTTGGTACAAAGGATCAAACTCAAGGTGGAGCTCATTCAGAACCTAGGCCTTTCAGACAAAGAAGAAAGCCTAAGTGGCTTGATGGGTTTGTTGGATTGAGCATCAAAGATATTAACTTCGATGATATGGCAACATATGCTTTGAATGTTGTCCATGATGAGCCCTGTGACTATAGAGAAGCTATCGCATTAGTTAACAGATCCAGTTGGTTAGTTGCTATGGAGGAGGAAATTGAATCATTGCAGAGAAATCATACTTGGGATTAGGCGCCTCTTCCCACCGACAAGAGAGCTATTGGATGCAAGTTGATCTATAGAGTGAAAGACAGTGAAAATGGTAATCTCAGATACAAAGCAAGGTTAGTCGCAAAGGGGTATGGTCAAAAGAAGGGGGTAGAGTATCATGATATCTTTGCTCCAGTGGTTAGACATACTTCTATTCGTATTCTTTGGGCATTAGTTGCTCATTATGATATGGAATTAAAGCAACTAGATGTCAAAACTGCATTCTTGCATGGTGATCTGGATGAGAAGATTTATTTAAAGCAGCCGGAAGGGTTCATTGATAGTAGTAGGCCAGACTCTATTTGCAAAATCAACAAATCTCTATATGGACTGAAGCAGTCACCTAGACTATGGTACAAGAGGTTTGATAAGTTTATGCTTTCACAAGGATAATGCAGAAGTTTCAAAAACCAGTGTGTTTATTTCAGGAGATGTGATGGTGATATGATTTATTTATTGTTATATGTTGATGATATGCTGATTGCATCTCGGAGTATGGTCAAAATTAAGGAATTGAAAGCGGAGCTCAGTAGAGAGTTTGACATGAAGGATTTGGGAAAGGCACAAAGAATATTGGGTAAGGGGATAAGCAGGGATAGAAAGCAGAAAGAGTTAAGGCTCACTCAAGCATAGTACATCGAGAAAGTCCCCGCTCGATTTGGAATGGAGAAAGCTAAACCGGTTGGCACTCCATTAGGCTCTAATTTTAAGTTATCAAAAGACTTATCACCCTCATCGGAAGAAGGCAAGAGGTATATGGCTGATATACCTTATTCTAGTACTGTTAGTTATCTTATGTATGCGATGGTGTGCACAAGATCAGATTTGGCCCATGCAATGGGTGTTGTGAGTCGATATATCTCTAACCCAGGCAAAGAGCATTGGCAAGCTGTGAAGTGGATTCTTAGATATCTTCGAGGCACTTCTTCGGTGGGCTTTTTATATGGTGCAGTGGATGGTGACATCTTTCTTAGAGGATACTGTGATTCTGATTTTGCTGCGGATAGAGATGCTATGAAGTCAGTGTCGGGCTGTGTTTTTACACTTGGCATAGGCTCGATTTCATGGAGATCAAAACTGCAATCTATCGTAGCTTTATCGACTATTGAAGCAGAGTTGATATCGATTGTGGAAGCAAAAAAGGAAGGATTACACTTACTTCAGTTGTTGGATGATCTTTCAATGGTGCAACAGACAGTAGAGCTATTTTCAGACAGTCCGAGTGTGATTCATCTTGTAGAAAATCAAGCTTATAGTTCACGGACGAAGCACATTGATGTTAGAGGTTTCTTTCTTCTGCTTGAGAAAGAACGAAGTAAGATCAAATTGTTTAAAGTGGGTACTTTGGATAATCCTTCAGATATGATGAAAAAGTCACTTCCAAAGGACAAGTTTGAGCACTGATCAGTTTGATACATGTTACTTGAGCGCCATGGGGTACTAGATCCAACAACTTATATGTCGATTGTTTGATGATAAGATGATGAAGGGAGATTGTTATATTTGAATCAAGGTGGAGTGTTGAATTTGGATGATTCAAATATTTGTTAAAAAGGAAAAAAATTGATTAATTGATTCAATCAAATCAATTAATTTGGCTGATATACGAAAGGATATTTTGAAGGAAACTAATTAATTAGTCAATCAATTAATTAGTCAATGTATATTTGCTATGTAAAGAAATAAATGATTAAGCATGGAGAATAAAAGAAAGATATGGAAACGAAGATCACGCCATTTATTTGTACTAAAATCAAATCATGCAAATTGGAGAAGATATTTGGGTAATCGGGAAATTGATTTGCTTAATCTCCAAACGACTCTTCATTATCAAGTCTATTAAATGAAGGAATTTCATCTTCATATGTACAAGCAAGTGTAGATCCACCATTATTCTTTCCTCTCTCTTTTTTATTCTTTTCTTTAGTGAAATAAAAAGTTGTTGGGTCTCCGTGGACGTAGGATATTCATATCCGAACCACGTTAAATCTTCTGTGTCTCTTATTTATGTTATTTTCTATGAGATTACATAATCCTTTTTAAGTGTCATATCTTCTAATATTCGTAGATGTGTCGACTATAAGAACAATAAACTTAGCGGGATGAAAAGTCATGATTGTCATGTTATGATGGAAAATTTATTACCCGTCGCTTTTAAAGAATTGTTGCCCGTAAAAGTTTGGACTGTTCTAACAGAACTTAGTCTTTTTTATAAAGAGATTTGTTCTACTACATTAAAAGTTGATCCTCTACGTAAACTTGAGGAAGAAATCCCGATATTGCTCTGCAAAATGGAAAAAGTATTTCCTCCAGGGTTTTTCAATGTTATGGAACATTTACCTATTCATCTTCCATTAGAAGCACATCTTCGAGGGCCCATGCAATATGGATGGATGTATCCATTTGAAAGGTATTTAAATCATCTAAAAAAAAGTGAGACAGAAAGCTCGAGTTGAAGGTTCGATTCGCAAATCATACATCGAAGAAGAAGCTTCGTTTTTTTCTCTCATTATTTTAGTGACCATGTGAACATATCTTTTGAAAGTGCTACGCGTAATGATGAAGGCATTGATCAAGATGATTGTCAAACGACCTTATCAATTTTTAAAAAACAAGGTCGGTCTGCTGGTGCTTGTGTGGAAGAATGGTTGGATGATAGAGATTATCATGTTGCACACACATATGTTCTTCTCAACTGTGCCGAAGTTGCACCGTTTGTTAGGTAATTTACTTATATATATATATCATCAACACGTGTGTATACACAAATATACGCACACACGTGTATCTTAATCATAATGCAACATTTGTTATATAATTGCAGTATTTACGAATCACAACATCCTAACGGCGATATCGGCAAAGAATTCACTTCATGGTTTTCTAAGTACGTTTTTGATAAAACAAATTGTGTTGTAGACGAAGGATTGAAACATTTAGCTATGAGACCAAAAAGGAAAGTGAAGACCTATCCAATATTCTGTCAATGGATATAAATTTAATACCAAGGAATACGGTGTCGAAAAATTAACTAACAATACTGGTGTATTTGTTAAAGGTAGCGATGATCCAGATGATCATATACATGATTTTTATGGCGTGCTAACCCAGGTTTTGCAATTGACGTATTTCACACGACCCGCAGAAGAAGTATTTTTGTTTAAATGCAACTGGTTCAGCAACGTTCAAGGTTCTAGAATCAACGTGCACCCAAAATATAATCTTATAGAAATAAAACATACTTCGCGTTATTATAAATACGATCCTTTTGTACTTGCCAAACAAGCTCTTCAAGTTTATTATGCTTCTTACCCATCTCTAAGAAGAGATAAAATAAATTGGTCGACTGTTTTTAAAACAAAGGCAAGGTTTACATTTGATGGACGGAATATTCCTGAAGAATAAGCTTACCAAGCAGATATCGAGGAAAATAGAGGAATAATAATAACCGACGATCAAACAGATTTTGGACCTCTAAACGATGAATCAAATGCATTAAATGAAGCATTTGAGAGAGTACAGAGAAACAAAATATAGAGTGCGAAACAGAGTCTGAATCCGAAAATGACGAGCATTGATCAACTATCTACATTTTGAGAAGGTAAATTTATATTTTTTTAAACGTTATCATGTTTTCATTAAAAATGAAATGGTATGCTAATATATGATATGTATCACATCTCATTTTTATGTTACGCCATACTGTATGTTTTACGTATAGTCATTTTATTTTCTGTTATAATGTTTGTTTGTAACATGTATTATATAGGTATGTCATCACGTAGACGTACCGGTGGACATTCTGGGTCTCCCTCTTCCTCACAGAGAGGGCATGCTCGTCCGGACAGTGGTGATGGCGGTGGTCCATCACAGGAGCTATGGCGTCCTGTGGTGTGGCTAAAGCCAAAGGCAGATCAAAGGTAAGTATTAAATTTCAAAATAAAATTTCATTTTCGTACAATCTATTCTGAAAATATATAGTAGTCATGAAATATTAAGTGTTTTTTCTCTGTTTAAACACAGTGGTTTCTTTTTGGAGCCGACTCAAGTAGTTCTATCTATATCTCGATGGGCGTACATGGGTCGTATGACCGAATGTTGGCCTAAGTGAACATGGGTTCCATATAATGTTAAAGAGACTATTTGGCATGATTTTTTGGTATGTCACTTTATATATTAGGAACATGATATATCAATTCATGTTTACATTATTTATAAAAGCTGTATAACTCTTATTTCATCAAACGTGCAGGCGGAAGTGGACCTTCAGGATGCTGATATTTCAGTCGAATATCGCCACTGGTGCAGCAAAGTAGCTAAGAACTATCGGAAAATAGTAAACAGCTAAAAAACAGCGGGAAAGAATCCTCAGTGGATGAGCGCAGCTGTGTGGGATGATTTTGTGAAATGGTGGGGAAACGAGGAGTTTCAGGTATCACATGTTTAATTTACATTCTTCTACGCAAATACTAACTAGAAATGTTAAACAATTTTTGTTTTTAAATTAAATTTACAGAGGCAGTCGGAGAGGAACTCTGCCAATAGGAGCAAGAACCCTGTCACACATCGTGGTGGTTCCAAGTCATTTCAGCATCACAGAGAGGACTTGGTATATTTATTAATTACGATAATACTTTAAAGATTTTAAGTTCTAAGTTGTAGATAATGTAACAATTTATATATATAATATATATGTATATGGACATATTTCAGGAGAGACAGCGTGGTGGTGCTTCTGTGAGTTACTGGGATGTTTTTGCGCATACTCATGCGTTGAGCCAGGTTGACGAAGAAGGCAACGTTTCATACTCCTGCGATCACGATGCCAAAGCGCAGTCCGCATATGTAAGTAACATAATGACTTAACACTTATATAAGTTAATTAAAATAATGTTATCTAAATTCAACTTATTTTGCATAACAACATAAGTTTCAGCAAGCACAGACTTCCATTCTCGAGGGCTCTGGGCGCGATGAGTTGACCGCCGATGAGGAGGACGTAATTTTTGAGTCTGTCATGGATCCTACGGCACATGGCAGACGCTATGGTTTTGGGAATCAATCGGTAATAACTTTAACTTAAATTTTAAAATAATTATTCTAAACCAACTGTTGCACATTGTGATGGATTATAGTAAACACGAATTACAATTATTAAACACTAATAATTTATATTTTATTTACAGGCTAAGACGGCTCAGATTGAGTATCAGAGGGCTCAAGATAAGGAGGAGATTGCACGGCTCAGAGCACAGGTCGCCGCGCTCGAGGAACGCAATATCCGCACCGAAGACAAGACGGAGGAGCTGAACAGGCGTCTTACGGAGTTTATGAAGCAATACGGGTGGTTTCCGTCTTCTGGTGGTTCTGGAGGAGAGTGATTTCAGGTATGATTTGATTTGTTTTGCTATGGACATGTATATTTAGAGAGTGTGAGGATTTGATACATTCTGATGTTTTGGATGTTGGTTTGGATGTGATTTTTGAGATGTTGACGCAGTAGTTTGGATATTGTTGGATGTTGATGCTTTGTTGGATTGGACGTTTTGTTGGACGTCGATGTTGGATGGTTTATGTTGTTTATGTTGATTTGTATTGTGTATATTGATTAGTATACATGCTTATTACTTAAATTTACTATTATGATTGATTATATGTGAGATATGTTGTTGTATATGTGCTCGAAATTGAGCTTTTATAAGATATACGATGTTGGAGGTGGCTGAAAGCATGCATTGTTGGTTCTGTAAAAAAAACACTCAGATTTCCAACGTCCGCCTACGGCTTACTGGCATAATTATTCCAACGTCTTTCAACTTCCTCCATCGGATTTTCCAACGTCTCTCCAACGTCTAATTTGGTCAACATCTTCTTCCACGTGGACAACCTGAACGTTGAAAGGCGTTGGTATAAGCGCGTTGGTTCCGTTGGTGGATGTTGGACGCCGTTGAAATGTATACCAACGGCGTTTCCAACGTCTACCAACGGCCTCCAACGTCCGGCCGCCGTTGTAATACACTGTGTTTCTTGCTGTGAGGTAAGTAAAACCAAAATCACTTTCAGAGGGATTGCTTTGGACTCTGAAGTTTTGAGTTATGTATTAGAAATAGTTTCTACAGCAATTGGTCGAGTTTTGAATTGAAAATTTGCTTTCACGTTTATTGCTCAATCCTTGGGTTATGTGTACAGGTTGCTTTCCTAGTAGTCTCACTGAAAATTCTTGGGTTGTTAAACAACAATGTTAGGGACAACATATATTATTTTACTGCTAAACATATATTATTTTACTGCTAAACATACTAATGTGTTGTGAATACAATCCCATGCTCAATGAGTATACAAGAGGACACAAGCAAAACGAGTAACAAACGAAACCTAAGACAAATTAATTTCTTTTTGCTTAGCACATTAATTGTTGAAGGGTTGCATTTTTTTCAAGCAGCATGACCGGGAGAAGCAAGAGGAAACAAAGTGCCCGTAAATCAAGAACCTATTCAAATGAAAATCAAACTAGAGTCCGGACTCGCATACTAGTTCAGACAGACCAAAGTCCGAACAAAGTAATTAAGCAATCTCAGGTAACAAAAAGAAAGAAAAGGTTCAAAAAGTCGATCTCAACTTTTGAGCAAGACAATGAAACTAAAAAAATCCAACTTGGCATTCGAGCAAGATCGAGCAATTAGAAAAGAAAAGGTTCATCTTAGCCTTTAACAAGGCAAAATAGATTCGAAAGTACTTAATAAAATACTTGACGTAATTTTCATATAGTCAGAACATTCGAAGAAATCAAATTTTAACAAACAAATTCAAAAATAAGTAGTCTAAAGGTACTTAACTAAGTACTGACAGAAAAAAGGGCAAAAAGTCATGAATTTATGATCATCCAAAAGTATTTATGATCATCCAAAAGTGTTCGCGCAATGTACTTACAAAACATATTTACAAAAATGCATACAAAAGTACTCAAAAAGATGCAAAAAAGGAAGGGGGTCTAGTTACGTGTTGGATTTGCTGAAAGTTATCCTCACCGCTGCTAATCTGCTACTTCGGGACATCATTGGCTGCGCCAGGCAAATTGCCATATTTCTAGCATCCTCCTCAACTTTCTTTGTTTGTATCCACTAACAGCTTTCCTTACTTCCTCCTATATGAAGTTGTAGTTTTCTTCTTGACATGGTTGTAAACATTGGAAGGTGGACACTAGGTAGTGGATTCGGACTGGATATTAATCGCCTATGTGGGGTTTAATCAAAGTTAGGCATTTAGATAAACTCATGTGTTTCAATGAAATGCTAGTTTTTGCTTTAGCATTGAACAATCCGAATCCAAATTTTATGGGTTTAAATGAGTTTGGAAGCAACCAAGGAAAGAAGATAACCTAAACTACTGCGTAGATTCTCAAACGATGTATCAAACCTCATTTAGCAAATCGCCTGGATGCTTAAATGGCATTGTAGTCATCGCCTAGCGCCTAAGCATGTGCTAAACGGACATTTAGGTGGTAAGCGTCGTCTAGCGCCTAGATGGGGCTTACATGGAAACCAAGAATGACGTTTACAATGGTGCTTCTTGGTTACAACTCCATATTCGAAAGAAGATTTTTACTGGGAATAGCACTGGCAACATAGAGAACAATTGCACTTATGCCAATGCTCGAATATCTAAAGATAAAGCTTCGGCCAGCCAAGATACCCAAAGGGTGGGTATATTTTTGGTTAGCCTAGGTATTTAGAATAATTCACAGCACATAATCTGGATGTTAAAAGCATCTAACTATTATGAAACAAAATCAATTATGCAAGCATATCAAAGGATTTTGAATACACAAGCTATAATGTGTGTAGCACATTTAACCACTTGAGCCAAATTAAAATATCATGGCTGAATACTTGGATACCTAAAATGACCAAGTGTTATGAACAAGGTTCGAGCTTTTGATTTCGACATCGGTTTAGGTAATTTTGACAGATTCGATTTCCAATTTCAAATTAATGCATTTACAATATACATGTATTAATAACTCATATATAAAATTAAACTAAAATTATATCAATTCCACGTCTAGGTTTACCAATATCATTTGGTCTAGTTATCTCGTCTATAATTAAAGTAAAAAATTATACTGAAAATTAGGGACACGTCCTTATTTTTAAACTTTATTAGAACAACATACCTATACACTTTGAAATACAAATTATGTCAATGAAATTATTTAGTTTGAGCACCATTGGATCTTCATGATTGGACAACATGGTTCCATAAATATTTGCAACATTAAAAAAACACAGTAAATTTATCGGATTTCAATTTCGTTTTCACCATTAAATCACAAATTTTATTATCTTTCTATTAAGATCCATATATGATATGGTTTGATGAATTTTTTTTTAAAAATATATTTTCGGGAAAAATATTTGTCCATTAACTATTTGCCATCTCACAATTATTTGCCTGAATATGTAAGGCAAATATTTGCCTGGAAGGCATTCTGAATTCCGAGATAATATGAATTTCCCTAGGCAAATATTTGCCTGGGAAGGCAACATGAATTCCTCCGGCAAATTTTTGTTTGGAGAGAAAATATTTGTCCTTGTAAAAAAACCATCAAAACATATGACATGTGTATTTTAATAGAAAGATAGTAGAATTTGTAATTTAACGGTGGAAATGAAATTAAAATCCAATAAATCAACTGAAAGATATTGCGTTTCTAGTATTACAATTTAACTTCACATAATTGTATGTGCGAAAAAGCGTTAAATATGGTAAATAATTCCGGTAATATAATTTGTATTTCAAAGTTTGAAGGGATGTAGACCTGATTTTATTTAAAGAAAGAGATGTGAGCTAAAAGTTTCATAAATTATATCCGCCTTGGCCGTTTATCCTTATCATTAGTTCATTACGCATTTATTCCATAGGCAAGGTTGTATCCTTTATTTGAATTGTTCCTTAGATGTTTTAAAGCCGTCAATGATAACAAAGAAAAATAGGGGTAGGGTTGAAACGAAGAAGGAAAGTTTGTAGTCGAATATGTAAACTGAAGATTGAAGTTGCTTGACTTCAAGTTGACTTGAGTAACTAATACAATTGTGCTAGAGTTCACTCCAATACTTTATAAATTTATGTTTCTTGTTCTAGTTGTTCGTTTTTTGCTATGTTTTTCTTTCTGAATTTCGTTTTGGTTTCTCACTACAGCTTTCCAAGACGCTTTTTCTCTTTTATCACTTCTCAAAATTGGGGACCTTTTTTTATCTTCAACGGCCAACATCAAAATCTTGGTCTAAATATGTTTGATTGCGTTCAAAACCGAAACAACATGGCCCAAGTGCTAACCTTCCGACTGGACCTCAAACCTTGGCTATGAAGACAAAAACTATTACAAATACATCATAATAAATGCTTCTATAAGTAGCTATGGATTCTTGAATCACTTCAAGAACATGTCATCCAACTCAATGATTCAATTTTTTTTTTTTGATTTGATCCGAACTTCTATCAATCTAATTTTACATTACTGATTCAATAACTAGTCACAAGTCAAAGCCCTAGAATCATCTCAACACAACAATTAAAGCAAAATTTTGACTATAAATCAAACAGCTAAAAACAATTCCTACAAACAATGTCTGTTCATCCAATGTGTAATTTTATCAACATTTACAAGATTATGATAAGAGTTTCTAGTAACAGTTAAAAGGATGAAACATTTCAAACAAATTCGGACCTTAATAGCAGAATCAGTGAAATGAAGAATTACTGTTCAGAGAAAAGACTAACAAGATTGGGAATTGTTAGATTGGAAAAAAAAATTATGCACGACCAATATAAGCAAGGAAGCACTGAGAAGTCTTTAATGGCTTTTGAAATGACAGAGAAAATAAAGTTTGAAAGAAGACACCAAATCTTTTATAGAATGCACGTCTCCTTTCAACCGTCGGGCCAGAAAATAAAATGGGAACAAAAATTCAATTGTACGGTCACAATCATTGAATTAGAAGAACAGCTATTTGGAAAAACGCAATAGGCGCTTGCTGAAAAGGTGACACATGCCCATGCATCAAATGCTAACTCATAGTACATACTGATAGATGGACATAGAGGTAAATGTCATTTTAAACTATATCATTAGAGGGACTACTCATGACTGTTATAGAATTACACAACAAACAAACTAGTGCTCGCATGTTAAAGACTTGTTCTAGACAGTGAAAGAATCTACCAAACAATGCACATTCAAACTGCAAAAATCACCTCATCGATTGAATCTCTACAAATATCTCCCATAAACCAGATCTGTAAATATCCTCCCATCAGCTGGATCAACAAGGATCTTACAAGAAAATAGTATCTGAACATATAGAATATATAGTAAAACTCCACCGTGTAGTGAATTTTGTTTTAATTTGAACGGAAGCGATTTATTTAATCAGGATCTAATATTTTTTTATTTATATACCAATAACACCCAAAAAAATTCAATTATGCAGTATCACAGAAATAACAGCAGAAATAAGAGACATAGAAGATTTAACGTGGCTCGGTTATGAATATACTACGTCCACGGAGACCCAACAACTTCTTTTATTTCACTAAAGTACAAAAGAGAGGGAAGAATAATAGTGAATACTCTCACACACTTGCTTTTACATATGAAGATGAAATTCTCATTTAAATAAACTTGATAATGACGGGTTGCTTGGAGATTAAGAAAACCAATTTTCTGATTACCCGGATATCTTTTCAAATTGCACAAATAGATGGCGTAATCTTGGTTTTCATATCTTTCCTTTATTCTCCATGCCTAATCATTTATTTCTTCATATGGCAAATATATTGACTAATTAATTGATTGACTAATTAATTAGTTTACTTTAAAATATCCTTCCATATACCAGCCAAATTAATTGATTTGACTGAATCAATTAATCAATTTCTTTCCTCTTTAACAAATATTTGAATCATCCAAATTCAACACTCCACATTGATTCAAATATAACAATCTCTCTTCATCACCTTATCATCAAGCAATCAACATAGAAGTTGTTGGGTCTAGCGCCCCATGTCGCTTAAGTAATAGTTATCAAACTGATCAAGTTTGAGCAATACTCAAACTTGTCCTTTGAAAGTGACGTGGTCATCATATCTGAAGGATTATCCAAAGTACCCACCTTCAACAATTTGATCTTGCTTCGTTCTTCCTCAAACATAAGAAAGAAACCTCTAACATCAATGTGCTTCGTCCGTGAACTGTAAGCTTGGTTTTCTACAAGATGAATCGCACTCTGACTGTCTGAAAATAGCTCTACTGTCCACTGCACCATTGAAAGATCATCCAACAACTGAAGTAAGTATAATACTTCCTTTGTTGCTTCCACAATCGCTATCAACTCTGCTTCGATAGTCGATAAAGCTACGATAGATTGCAGCTTTGATCTCCATGAAATCGAGCCTATGTCAAGTGTAAAAACATAGCCCGACACTGACTTCCTAGCATCTCTATCCCGAGCGTAATCAGAATCACAATATCCTCAAAGAAAGATGTCACCATCCACTCCACCGTATAACAAGCCCACCGAAGAAGTGCCTCCAAGATATCTAAGAATCCACTTCACAGCTTGCCAATGCTCTTTGCCTGGGTTAGACATATATCGACTCACAACACCCACTGCATGGGCCAAATCTGATCTTGTGCACACCATCTCGTACATAGGACTACCAACAGCATTAGAATAAGATATATCAGCCATATAGCTCTTGTCTTCTTCCGATGAGGAAGATAAGTCTTTTGACAACTTAAAATGAGAGCCTAATGGAGTGCCAACCGGTTTAGCCTTCTCCATTCCAAATCGAGCGAGAACCTTCTCGATGTACTGCGCTTGAGTGAGCCTTAACTCTCTCCGCTTCCTATCCCTGCTTATCTCCATACCCTGTATTCTTTGTGTCCTTCATATTAAACTCTCTACTGATCTCCACTTTCAACTCCTTAATTATGACCATACTCTGAGATGCAATCAGCATATCATCAACATATAACAACAAATAAATCATATTACAACCACATCTCTTGAAATAACCACAATGGTCTGTGAAACTTCTGGAGTATTCCTGTGAAAGCATAAATTTATCAAAGCTCTTATACCGTAGTCTAGGAGACCGCTTCAGTCCATATAGAAATTTGTTGAGTTTGCAAACATAGTCTGGTCTGTTACTATCAATGAACCCTTCCACCTGCTTTAAATAATTCTCCTCATCCAAATCACCATGAAAGAATGCAGTTTTGACATCTAGTTGCTCTAATTCGATATCATAATGAGCAACTAATGCCAAAAGAATACGAATAGAAGTATGCCTAACCACTGGAGCAAAGATATCATGATACTCTACCCCCTTCTTCTGAACATACCCCTTTGTGACTAACCTTGCATTGTATATGAGATTACCATTTTCACCGTCTTTCACTCTATATATCCACTTGCATCCAATAGCTCTCTTGTCAGTGGGAAGAGGCACCAAATCCCAAGTATGATTTCTCCATAATGATTCAATATCCTCCTCCATAACAACTAACCAACTGGAACTATTAACTAATGTGATAGCTTCTCTATAATCGTAGGGCTCATCATGGACAACATTCAAAGCATATGTTGCCATATCATCGAAGTTAATATCTTCGATGCTCAATCCAACAAATTCATCAAGCCACTTAGGCTTCCTTCTTTGTCTGACAGGCCTAGGTTCCGAATGAGCTCCACCTTGAGTTTGATGCTCTGTACCAATATCGATTATCCTCATCAACCACGGTATCATCGGAAACACCATTTGAACGTCTATGGAAAGAATCAACAGATGACTTGCTTTGTGTCTGGTATTCTTCACATGTCCTCTCATTGTCATCCGATGAGGAAGGCTCCACCTTCAACATCGCCTTCTCATCAAAAGTCACATGCCTGCTCATAACGATCTTCTTGCTAATAGGACACCACAACCTATCTCCCTTCACTCCTCTCCTATAACCTAGAAAAATACACTTGCGAGCTCTAGGTTCCAGCTACCCTTTGCTCTAATGCATATAAGCTGGGCAACCAAACACTCTGATAAATGAATTGCTAACAGGCTCTCCTTTCTATACTTCTTCAGGGATCTTCATATTTATGGCAGTAGAAGGTGTGCGGTTGATGAGGAAAGCCGCCATAGATAAAGCTTCAGCCCAAAATCCATTCTTTAATTTAGCAGTCAGTCTAAGGCATCTTGTTCTCTCCAATAATGTCTGATTCATCCTTTCTGCAAACACCATTAGACCAGGGGTCGCCTGGTGTAGTGTAATGCCTCTTAATGCCTTCAGAATCACAATAATCGATGAATTCTTGTGATACAAATTCACCGTCATTATCTGAACGGAGAGCTTTCAATTTCTTCCCTGACTACTTCTCAACCATATATTTCCAATTTCGAAACTTGGCAAATGTTTCACTCTTTGACTGAAGAAGGTATATCCATACTTTATGAGAGAAATCATCTATAAATGAAACGAAATATCTGACTCCACCTAAAAACTGACAAGGGGAAGGACCTCAGATAGACATCTGTATGAACATACTCCAAGACAGCTTTTGCTTTATGCTCTCCTATATCAAAAGAAATCTTCGTCTGTTTTCCAAGAACACACTCTTCACAACAACCAAGTTTTGAATGATGAACTCCATCAATCAATCCTCGTTTTCTCAACTCATCCATGCTGCGCTCACCAATGCGACCCATCCGTAAGCGTCATAATCTGAAAGAATCTGAAGCAACAGATGTAACAGAAGCTGATTCACCAATTGCAATAGTGCCCTTTAATATATAAAGATTTCCTGCCCTTACACCTCTCATAAAAATCATGGAACCCTTCGATATCTTCATTTTCTCTTCTTCCACTGCAATCTTCAAGCCAAGTCTACTCGATGCCCCAACAGAGATCAAGCTCCTCCTCAAATCAGGTACATGTCTAACATCGGTGATCGTACGAATAACACCATCAAACATCCTAATCATCATGCTACCAACACCCACCATACGACAAGATTCATCATTACCCATCAGAACTTCTCCTCCATCCATTTCACGATAAGTGGAAAAGCAGTTCCTATCAAGTGTCATATGATAAGATGCGTCAGAATCAATCAGCCATAAGTTGCTCTTTGCAGAAGAGCCAGAAGCTATAAATATATCGGTGCCACTTTCTGTATCTGATTTCTCTGCTGTAGAAGCTGAGGCTTGCTTTGGATCTTTTCTTCTACCTTCAAGCTTGGGACATTGTGCTATGAAGTGCCCTGGTTTCTTACAATAATGACAAGTCAAATTCTTAGGCCACCTAGACTGAGACCGTGAATAATTCCGTCATCCACCTTTCTTCGACCTGCTTTGACCTCTACCTCTCTGAACAGATAAGTCTTCGGTATCACTACCCAAGCTAGTGCTCGCTAATCTACCTCTTAATACTTCATTATGAAGACCAGCCTATACATCAGACAGTCTAATTTTACTGCGACCATAAATCATTGAATTAATAAAAGCAGTATACTGCTTAGGCAAGGAACATAAGAGGATCACAGCATGAGCCTCATCGGTAATATCAACTTCCGCTGCCTTCAGGTTCATAATCAAAGTCGTCAAAGCATCTACATGATCCATGAGATCGGCTCCATGCTTCATCTTGAATGAATAGAGTTGTTGCTGAAGAATAATCCGATTAATGAGAGACTTGTCTTGATATGCATCTGATAATGCATCACATAGTTCTTTCACTGTCTTCTTCTGGGAGAATTCTCTAAGAACTTCATCTGAAAGGCTCAATTGAATTGTTGTGAGAGCTTCATCTTCCACCTCTTCCAAATCAGCTGCATCAATACCTTTCAATTTCTCAGGCGCAGAAACAACCTTGTAAGTCTTCTCCTTCTTCAATACAGCATCCATCTTCATCTTCCAAGTACCAAAATTTCCTTTTCTGTCAAAACGTGTTACTCTATAATTGACACCTGATCTACCAACAGACTTACTTAAAGTAGCCATTAATATCCAAACAGGAACAATAACACTAGCTCTGATACCAAACTGTAGTGAATTTTCTTTTAATTTGAGCGGAAGTGATTTATTTAATCAGGATCTAGTATTGCTTTTTAGATACCAATGACACTTAAAAATATTCAATTATGCAGTATCACAGAAATAATAGCAGAAATAAGCGACACAGATGATTTAACGTGATTCGGATATGAATATCCTACGTCCACGAAGACCCAACAACTTCTTTTATTTCACTAAAGAAAAGAGTACAAAAGAGAGGGAAGAATAATGATGGATACTCTCACACACTTGCTTTTTTACATATGAAGATGAAATTCCTTCATTTAAATAGACTTGATAATGAAAGGTTTCTTGAAGATTAAGAAAATCAATTTCCTGATTAATCAGATATCTTTCCAAATTGCATGATTTGATTTTAGTACAAATAGATGGCGTAATCTTGGTTTCCATATCTTTCCTTTGTTCTCCATGCCTAATCATCTATTTCTTTATATAGCAAATATATTGACTAATTAATTGATTGACTAATTAATTAGTTTCCTTCAAAATATTCTTTCATACGCCAGCCAAATTAATTGATGTGATTGAATCAATTAATCAATTTCTTTCATTTTTAACAAATATTTGAATCATCCAAATTCAACAATCAGTACTAAAAAGAGGTTAATTTTATTATTTTTGAACTTTGAAAAGAGAAAATAACATAGTTCCAGTATGGACGTATGCCGTTTATGAGGCCAAAACACCCTATATTGTGTTTAATCCAATGTAACAAAGTCCGACCGGCACGCCGGAGTTCCGGCCATCTCAACCCGGTTCCGATGTGGACCGGACTGGAACAATCAAAGGGAAAAAAAACAGAGAAGAAAGCAAAAAAAACAAACAACTGATAAATCGTTTAAAACTTGTGAAACAAACAAACAAAAATCAAAACTTTATCAAACCAGAGATACAAATCAAACTCATGTGAAGCAAACCAACAAAGATCAAAACTTTATTCTAATCAATCAAAAGTTTTGTCTGCCATATACAAATTCGATCCAATAAATTCACGTGAACAAGAATCAATTTTTGCTCTATAAAACCAGAGACAATTCATACAATATATGCAATAAAATTAGCCTCTTCATTCGCTTCGGCTTCATCATCGTCAACGGTCCTTGCTCGAGCTTGGCAGCACCGATTGAACCCGGCAGCGTCGACCTTCCATCGACCTTCCTTCGGTATACAGCGGCTACCACGTTTTTTCCCCCTCTTTCGTTCATTTGGATTTGCGTTTGTTGATGGCTAAAGTATAAACGGACGTGGGAAGATAGGGTTGAGGTAGAATAGTGGGCCGGGTTGAGGAAGTTGGGTTTATAAATAGTATATTATAGTTAGTAGCTAACAACAGAAGGCAATGTAATTAACCTGTAATGTTTTGAATGTCAAATGAAGTAACAACAGAAGGCAATGCTATTTTAATTCAACTGATAATGTTTTGTTTGTAATTTGTAGTACGCAAATTGTGATAAAAATTATTATGTAAAAAACTATATTGGATACTTTAATTTGATAATTGAACAACTATGAATGGAAGTTCTATCATGCAAATAATATATTGTTTAGTTTGCATTAAAATGTATTTGTGTTAAGTAATTAAATATTAAATTATTTTGTTTCTCACTTGGCTGCTTATGACAAATCGTGATATCGTTTGGAATTATTATACGGCGGTTATTAGTAAAAAAAGAAAAAACAAATGTAATTATTGTCACAAAATAATTTTTGGTGGTGTTATAATACGTATGAAAGAACATTTAGCAGAAAAAACAGGCGACGTGACAGTATGTCCGACTGTTTTCAAAGAAGTCGGGAAACTTACACGAGAACATCTGAATAAAAAGAGAAGTGAGCGAAATCAAGGGAAGCTCGAAAAACGTATGCAAGAAGAACTAATGAGTATGCCCGAAGAAAAAAATGAAGATACCGACGGTGATGGAGGTGAAGATGACAGAGAGCTTTGATGCGCCTTGCAAGAAAGTAAAGAAAGTAATATGAATTCAGGTGTAGAATCTAGTGGAACAGGTATACGATCTAGTGGACTAAAGTGCAATGACCGTTCTAAACCAATCAAAATTGATAACGGTTTAGTAAAATGGATAGCGGAAGGATTGATTCCTATGTACGAAAATGACGAGGTATAACTCAGCCCTCTATTAGAACTGCAATAAAAGGCATTAAAGACGCCAAAAAACACAGGTCGTGCTATATCAATTTTTTTTTTACTTTAATAAATGAAACTATGGTAGATTCCATTCAAGAAGCTGGTCCTGCAATTAAAGAACCCACAGCATATGAATTATCACAAACATATTTAGATTTAGAGTGCACTGAAATCAAACAACACACCGACACTTACTTCAACTTTTGGGATGAGTATGATTGTACGTTGATGTACAACGGTTGGAGCACACAAAATAGAAGAAAAATCATAAATTTTCTTATGTATTCTACCCAAGGAACTATCTTCCTTAAATATGTAGATGTTACCTACAAATTTCAAAATGTTGATTATATTTGTGGTCTAATGGATAATTTTGTTAATTTTATTGGAGAAGATATAATTGTGCAAATAGTAACAGACAATGAAGCAAATTACAAAGCTGTTGGCTAACTATTGATGTAAAAAAGAAAGAAATTATATTGGACACTGTTATCCCACTTTTTGGCCAAAACTGGAATATCAGCAAATTGGCAAGGAATGATGGATATCGGGATTGGAGATCGATTGGAAACAAGGCTACAATCGATGACGTCAAAATTTGGTTGAGCTCCGATCGGGACGAAATTGATTGGAGATGATGATAAGGACAAGGAAAGGCTATGTTTCAAATTTTAGGTTAATCAGAGTTCGTATAAAGGAGATATGATCGATGCAAGGTAGGAAGGACATACTGTTCGAACCCATCGGCACGCAAGGATGGTTCGAATCGATCAGGGGTTGCGTTCGTATCGATACCGTTTGTATCGATACCATTTCGAATCGATGTCGTTCGTATCGATTGGCGCGGGTTCGGCTCAGTGAAGTTCGCATCAGGTGTTGGTTCGACTCGATAGTGTTCGAATCGATCGAGTTACTGGTTCGACTCGATAGGCTCGTATCGATCAGATAGGAAGGCTAGATGGATCTCGATTCAATGGCAACAAACCCAGAGTGGTAGCAAGCATGTGGAGGTTCTTCGAATTGATGTGCTTCGTATCGATCAAGATGGGTGCAGATTGCGCAATTCGACTCGATGCCTTTTGCAAATCTCCTTTGTATCCATCAGGTAAGAGCTTCGTTCGTATCCATCAGGTGAGGTCTCGTTCGTATCCATCCTCCACGACCACTTCGTTTCGATGTCCCCCATACTCGTTTCGAATCGATCAGCTCACATGGGATCGATACGGAATGAACTCCTGGAATCGATGCGAAGAGAGACACGAGTTAATGGATGCGAGCATGCCGTTGTGGAATTATGGATATTGACGAAGCATAAAACATGGATGCAAGCCCACGTCACCAGGAGAGAAGCGTTTAACTCGGCGCATCAAGTGGAGTCAACACGCCGCATAATTCAAATCGACCCGGGAAGGTAGCGCCACGTCATTGCGCGCGCGTGCTTCAGATGGAGTCGAAGGTGATGGATTCGAACTGGTGGGTTCGAAGACGGTGGCCAATGAGAAACCCAAATTCGAACCGATCATATCTCCTACACCGAAGATCCAAATGCAATGAAATTTTCACAGCAGCTTGCGTGCAAGGTAAGGAATGTTCCTGCCAAGTTTCAGCTCGATTGGATCATTTCTTGATGGATTCGGAATCACTTCGTATCGATCACAGATCGAGTCGAAACTTGGTGGGGTCGGTCGCGTGGGCTCACTCACGTGCCAGAAAAAGTCTTCCGAAGTTTGAGCGAGATCTGAGCCTCCTACGCCTATAAATAGCACCCTGAAGCCTACAGAGAAGGGATGTTTGGCGATTGAACGTCCAGACTCTGCCGGATTCATTTCTACATTTCGACGCTGCTATTGTACTGGAAATTCTTCATATTTACTGCTGTAATCATCTGTAGTGATCAAGGATAATAAATAAAAGGATAAAACTTTGGAGTGGACGTAGGCCGGAGATAGCCGAACCACTATAAAACTTGTGTCTTTGTTCATTATTTTTGAATTACTATTTGATACTTGTTGAGATCTGATATTTGTGCTTGAATATCATTGGTTTGTGTTCATACACTGGTGCTTTCACGGTATTTGGGGTTTGTGACCAATTTTGGCGCAAACACTTTGGTGCTTTCACTGAGAACGACTAGCACCCGCTACATCGGATTTGAATTTCTGGTTTGAAGAGTTTGAGGAGTCTTGATTTGAGGACAATGACTAGGCAAAATAGTAGAAGGCAAAGGGTTGAGAGAATCCAACAGGAAGGAAGTCAACAAGCATCCTCCGGAGCTGGGGAAGGACAGGCTTCGATCTACATAACCCGGGATGAGATGGAAGGTATGACAAATTCATTGCAGGAGAGATTGTTGAAAAGTCAATAGGAAATGATGCAGACTTTCTTTGAACAGATGAGAGCTGTAAGGACGTAGAACTTAGGAACAGCTACAGCAGCTGTGGATGCAGGACAGGGGACTAGGGTTGTGGAACCCAATGGAGGACAGGGTACGGAACCAGAAAGCAATCAACAGGGGCTTGGGGGCAGGCCCACAAGATCTAACACAGGAGGGCCTTTGGAAGGAGTTCAACAGGCCAGGACTAACATTGTTGCCAGTGAGCCCCATGAAGAGTATGTGTCGGAGTTCCCTCGGGGGCATGGGGGGCAACCCCTAACAGACAATACTGGATTAGTGGAGATCATTAGAAGAACTGTGCGAGGTGGTTTGACCAACAGAGACTTGGAAGGAGCGAACAGGAGTCCGTTCGCTCGGGAAATAAGGATGGCTCAGAATCCACCTAAGTTCAAGCTACCTAACGTGGAGGTATATGACGGCAAAGCAGATCCAACTGATCACTTGATGAGGTACACCAGACACATGGAGGTGCTGGGGGCATCGGAGGAAGTAATGGCACGATGCTTTCCATTATACTTGACAGACCTAGCTGCAATGTGGTTTAGGCAGCTGGGAAAAGGGTCTATCAGGATTTAGAGGGAATTGGTGGAAAGATTTTTGGGACAGTTTCGGGTTCACGTCAAGAGGCCAAGGAATGTGATGATGTTAACATCGGTAAAGCAAAGGATGGATGAATCGCTTAGGGCTTTTCTAACTCGATTCAGTGCGACAGTTGCTTCGGTGGATCGGCCTGATCCATCGATGGTTTTAATGGCAGCAGTATCAAGAGTCAGGGAGGATTTAGATTTCAAGGTATCTCTGATACGAGATCCCCCGTAGGATCTCGATGAATTCTTTCACGAGGCAGAGAGGTTCCTTCGGCAGGAAGATGCGAGTATGGATTTAAAGTTGAAAAAGGTTAATGCAACTGAGAGTGGAGGACCATCCAGCAAAGGTTCGGATAAAGACAAAGGAAAAAGGAAGTTGGACGATGATTCTGGAAAAGATAGGAAGCAATGGAAGGATCCGAAGTTTTTCACTTACACAGGATTAAACGAGACGCTGGAGCGGATATACCAGGATACTCGGAATCGCCTTCCCTACAGAAGACCGGCTAGGAGGGAACCATCAGAACGGGAGAGGACATTAGGAAGGCATTGTCTCTTCCATGATTTGGATGGACACGACACCAACAGTTGCAGGCATTTAAAGGATATAATCGAGGAGCATGTCAAGAATGGACTGTTACCACAATATGTCGGAACTCGGAATGCAACGGCGGAGCAGGAGCAACCGCCGCCTACCTCAAGCCACGATCGTGGAAGGCCCAGGAATGATGATCGATTGATCATCCATTGATCAAGATAATGTGAAATAAGTAGCGAACCACTGGCAAGCAACCAAGTCATTTACACATGGGGACGGAGATAGCCCCTAGGCATGCTCTGAATGATAATAAACTGCGATGCTATGGTTTGTGAAATTTATCTTTTGCTTTTGGATTGAACACTGCTTTTCTTTTTGGATTTGGCTTTGGAGTTTGGATTGAACTCCTGGTTTTGCTTGCTTTTGATTTGGATTTTCCTTTGGATGATTGTTTTCGATTTTGGATTTTGAATTTGGATTTTGAATTTGGATTTTGGATTGGATTTTTATCTGGTTTTTGATAAACGGTCGTCGGGTATGAATTATGCCTGGCAAGGGGTGAGTCACTTTGCCTGAACGTGGTAAATTGACTCATTCATGTCGTCAAGTATGGACTATGCTCGTCAAGGGTCCGGAGTGACCAGGATTCGGCCTAGTACTTAGGCCCTGTATTATAAATTGTTATTTTCAGGACGTTGAGTATGGACTATACTCAACAAGGGTCTGGAGTGACCAGGATTCGGCCTAGGACTTAGGCCCTGTATTATCAATTGTTATTTTCAGGACGTTGAGTATGGACTATACTCAACAAGGGTCCGGAGAGACCAGGATTCGGCTTAGGACTTAAGCCATGGCTTTGTACAACGTCCAAGGACACTGGATCAAGGTCGTCAAGTGTGGATTGCGCTTGGCAAGAACCCGGAGAGGTTAGCTCAACGTTCAGGGACACTGCACCAAGGTCATCAAGTGTGGATTGCGCTTGGTAAGAACCCGGAGAGGTTATGGATTCGGATATCGACCCGGAGAGGTCCTAGATTCGGTTATTGGCTATTGGATAAGGATGGATTAGGACTCGGTTGTTGAGTTTGGATGGATAAGGGATTGGCTAAGGCTTTGCTTATTAGATTTGGAATTGGGCATCAACTTGGAGCAGTCAAGGATGACATACTCTGGCGATATGGCTATGGGCTTTGGATATTAGAATCGGAACTATTCATAACATGCCTTCTTATCACAAGGCATGTTTTGGGGGGCAAAGTATTATCCCACTTTTTGGCCAAAACTGGAATATCAGCAAATTGGCAAGGAATGATGGATATCGGGATTGGAGATCGATTGGAAACAAGGCTACAATCGATGACGTTAAAATTTGGTTGAGCTCCGATCGGGACGAAATTGATTGGAGATGATGATAAGGACTAGGAAAGGCTATGTTTCAAATTTCAAGTTAATCGGAATTCGTATGAAGGAGATATGATTGATGCAAGGTAGGAAGGACATACTGTTCGAACCAATCGGCACGCAAGGATGGTTCGAATCGATCAGGGGTTGCGTTCGTATCGATACCATGCGTATCGATACCATTTCGAATCGATGTCGTTCGTATCGATTGGCGCGGGTTCGGCTCAGTGAAGTTCGCATCAGGTGTTGGTTCGACTCGATATTGTTCGAATCGATCGAGTTACTGGTTCGACTCGATAGGCTCGTATCGATCAGATAGGAAGGCTAGATGGATCTCGATTCAATGGCAACAAACCCAGAGTGGTAGCAAGCATGTGGAGGTTCTTCGAATCGATGTGCTTCGTATCGATCAGGATGGGTGCAGATGGCGCAATTCGACTCCATGCCTTTTGCAAATCTCCTTCGTATCCATTCGAAGACGGTGGCCAATGAGAAACCCAAATTCGAACCGATCATATCTCCTACACCGATAATCCAAATGCAATGAAATTTTCACAGCAGCTTGCGTGCAAGGTAAGGAATTTTCCTGCCAAGTTTCAGCTCGATTGCATCATTTCTTGATGGATTCGAAATCACTTCGTATCGATCACAGATCGAGTCGAAACTTGGTGGGGTCGGTCGCGTGGGCCCACTCACGTGCCAGAAAAGTCTCCCGAAGTTTGAGCGAGATCTGAGCCTCCTACGCCTATAAATAGCACCCTGAAGCCTACAGAGAAGGGATGTTTGGCAATTGAACGTTCAGACTCTGCCGGATTCATTTCTACATTTCGACACTGCTATTGTACTGGAAATTCTTCATATTTACTACTGTAATCATCTGCAGTGATCAAGGATAATCAATAAAAGGATAAAACTTTGGAGTGGACGTAGGCCGGAGATAGCCGAACCACTATAAAACTTGTGTCTTTGTTCATTATTTCTGAATTACTGTTTGATACTTGTTGAGATCTGATATTTGTGCTTGAATATCAATGGTTTGTGTTCATACACGGGTGCTTTCACGGTATTTGGGGGTTGTGACCAATTTTGGCGCAAACAGACACCATGCGCAGCACATTGTATCGATTTGATTCTTGAAGATATTTCAAAAGAAATGGAGGTAAAATCGATTACTTTAAATTGTCAACCAATTACAGGATTCATATACAATCATGATTGGTAGCTTACCATAATGAGAAAAGAAACCAATAATAAAGAACTGATTCGGCCAGCGGTAATCAGGTTTGCCACTCGCTTTATTGCATTGGAATCCATATATACACATAAAGAGAATCTAAGAAGAATGATTTCTTCGAGGGAGTGGAGCGCAAAGATTCCTAAACGTTGTCATAAAGTTAAAAAAACTACAATTCTTATCTATAATTTGATTCACAGTGATAAATTTTAGGCCAACGTTGCAGCTATTATTCTCGTATTTTGTCCACTTGTAAAGTTCTAAGAATGATGGACAATGATGATAAAGCAGAGGTAGGATATCTATATGAAGCAATGGAACGAGCGAAAGAATCAATTAAAAAAATGATGGTGTAAGATAATGTCAAAGTGGTGGAATATAATCGATAAAAGATGAAAAAGACAATTGCATCGACCTATTCATGTAGCAGGTAATTTTTTTTTAATTATTGCACAATTATAAAAGTACATATCATGTCAATATTTTTGTGGACTATCAAATTGTTTTAGGTTATTTTTGCAATACTCATATACAATACGGAGATAATGCAATAAACGATGATGAGGTTTTAAATGGATAGACAAATGTTCTTGAAAAAATTGTACCTGATATTGCTATGTAAAATGAAAATTCAAAAGATGTAATAAACAAATTATTAAACTACTCATGATTCTTACTATTATGTTTTGCGCAAAAAATAACTTGGTTATTAATGAATGATTCGTAGGTTGAAAAATATAGAATGAAACTTGATGCGTCTGGTTCTGCGAAAGCGAAACGTGCATTTAAGGCGTGTCTTCCAGCTATGGTCAATAATTGGTATAGAAGCTGCTCCAAATTTAACACGCATACTATGCGTATTCTTAGCCAAACAGTTTCTTCTTCAAATTGTGAAAAAAATTGGACAACATTTGCGATGATTCACACGAAGTTAAGAAATAGAATAAAAATGGAGAACTTAGAAAACTTGGTATTCGTACATTATAATATGCGATTAAGAGTACGACACGCTACATGCCAACAAACAACCGACCAACTTATTGATTTAGATTACATCTTTCATGAGGAGGGTCCACTTGCAGAGTGGACTAGAGAAGCTGAGAATCCACTACTTGATAATGCAAGCGATAATGCTTGGTCGGACAATGATAATGTATCTGCAGCAAAATATTGAAAATGATAGCTCACCAAATGATGATTCACGTAATACTGATGGTGACGGAATTGGTTCTAGTGGTTATGGCGTTGGTTCCACTTTTGATGATTCTCAAAGATATATCCAAAATTATGAAGCAGATGACTATAGTCGACGAAGAGATAGAAATTTGAACGTTGTACATGAAGATCAACGGGATTATGATGGAAGATATACTTCTAACAACGTCCGCAGTTTTAAGTATCCTACATCTGACTATACCATAAGTTCTTCGTATTGTGGATTAAATTAACCGTATGCTGCTGAGCGATCAAGTAGCCAAGATGAACCTCTACCCTTTGATAATATGATGACGACTTTTTTAAGCTCGGATCAGATACAACAGTATGTATTTCCAGTATATTATAATCCGACACAAGATGAAGAGAGCGATGAATAAAATTTATATGATGCTCAAAAAAATAATTTTTGGTATTAAATTTTATGTTATATGTTTTGTAACTTCTATGTCACTTAAATAATTTAGTGTAATTGATATTTATTTGTGTATTTATTAAAAAAAGCAACGAAATTCACAAATTGAATGTAAAACGAAATTTCCGAAAATTCCAAAGCGGAACAAAAATTTTGAATTTTTCTGATGATTGGAACGGAAACGGGAACTTCGAACCTACGTTTAACCTTGTTTATTTTTTTTTTTCTTCAGGAAAATCATTTATTTGTGATCCATATTGCAATTGCTTATTCATTTCAATCGTCCATAAGAAAATTGGTCAATTCGTACCTAATCAGGTTTAACGTTCATGAGATGGATAAACATGGCGCATTGAACAATGCAATTCACTGATCAATGAAATATACTGAACAAAAAATAACATTGATTCAAGTATACATAGTAAACTGAATAAATGTATTAAAGAAATAAATAAATTATTGACTACAGTCACAGAGCTGATGGGATATGTCCAATCCCGAATCTTAATTTACAAAGATTGAGAGCGCACAACACGTAGTCGAAATTATATTTATACACCCCATACCACGTGTTTTCTCCCAGTGTGGGACTATTGTTCCAACCACCAACGAGACTTCGACATGTTTTCTCCCGGTGCGAAACTATTTTTCCAACCACTTACCTATACTAGTATAACCGCACAACGGTGGATAAACCGATCGTTCGATTGTATGACTTTGATAAGAAATATACATTTAAATTTTTTGTTAATATTACTTAAACATTAGTGATAATACGTTGGAAAAGAATAAATTAAGATTTGAATTTGAAAATATGAATTTCAAATTTAAATATTAATCAAAACATTCAAAATTGTCGATTTGAAATTGAAATTTTAAAATTTGAAAATCATAATAGATTTGAATTTGGAATCTTTGATGCGTGAGAATTAAGTTTAGGCAAACGCCGATGAGACAAGATCCACGTTTTTTGAAAAACCGCGATGAGACAAGATCCACGTTTTTTGAAAAACCGCGATGAGACAAGATCCACGTTTTTTTGGCTTCAGAAAAATTAATTTTGGACAGTGACAGTAAGCAAACCTACCTAACAGTCGGTATGATACTTCAATCCTAATAACTAGAAGCATCCATTAAAAAATAGTTCTAGCACTTGTTCCCTTTCCTTTCATTGGCAACTTCTACTGCTAATAAGCACATGTAATACAACTCCTTTTATGTCATAGCAATCAATCAGTTCACAACCAATAAAATATCAAAACATAATTTCCCTAAACTATCTTATTAAAGTAAGGAAGAACTTTTCTTTCCGGAATATTATCATTTTTTAAAACCATCAGGTGCTAATATACCAGCTGGGGATAACAATAATGCCTTCATGAAAGGGAGTGGAAAAACTGACTTACCCAAGAAGAAATCGACAATGCACATGGTGAATATAATTTCATATCACCGTCATCTTTCAGTAACATGTAACTATCACCTACTATTCAATATGATGCAAGTAAAAGGCACAATCGTATCAGTTTTATTTGTAGATGTCACATGTGATTAATACATTGAAAGAAATAAAACATGCATATTAACAATCTCTACATTCAAACAAAAACACTTGATTCCCTACGTCATCAAGCATTCTAAACAGTTAATACAAATATCAAGATAAAGACATTAAACCAGCACCATGAGACAAATGTATACAATTTTATTTCTTAATTCTTATGTAATCTAAGCTAGCAGTATGAACCCTGGTGATCGTCTTTTAAGTACATAGGCAACTCCTTATGTGACCAAAAAGACACAGGAACCTAATTGGTCCTGTATAAGGTTTCATTGGCAGCTTTATTATTGGTATCGCATTACTAATTGTCTCTTAATAACTCATTACAATGCCAGTAGCTATATTTATTCTACTAATACAAAAACTATATTTCCCTCTCACTTAACAATCTGCATCTGGTCATTTTGTATCTGGTCATTTTGTATCTGGTCATTTATCTGCTAGAAAAAAGGCAAACATCTTAACAATAACTATACCCTCTCACTTCAATCTGCATCTGGTCATTTTGTATAGGAGTTCGACATGCCTTTCTCTCAATACAATCACCAGGCATAACTTTGCCAAATCTTGAATCCTTAAAACTGTGAATTACCTGCATCATTCACATCCTGATGCATGTATGCAGGATACCACTAGACAAAATTGAAGTAAGATAGTTATAAATGTTCATTTCCTGCTTCTAAGGTGAAAAAGAGGGAACGTGGTTTATTGCAAATTTTCTTATATTAATCAAGATTGCAGCAGGAAGAAATATTAAAAAATAAATTAATAAAATAGTCATACATACATATATATAGTTACTTGCTGGTAAGTCTGGTACGGTGTTGTTGAAACTACAATGCCAAGTAACTTGTAAAGTTCTGTGAACTCTTCTTGTGTTTGTGTATGTGCATGGGCAAAGATTTGATTTACTTTTTTCACATCCAACGCTTAACTCCCACTGGTTCGAACAATTCAGTATTTTTAAAATAGCTAATAATTAGTAAATTCGTTATGCGTCTATTTCACATGATGCTGCATACTGAAATTCACATATATCACTCATTACATTATACATTTTACATTGAAGTCAAGGTAGATGCATGGTAATGCTGCTACTGTGTTATGCAAAAAATGTACATAAAAAATAAAAAAATGTAAAATAAATTAAAAAAGGGCTTTTGTAACATAGCCATACAGGCATCCAGTTGGTTTCTAGTATAGTTAACTTATCAGTGGTCGCTGGCTCAAACCCCGCAACTGTGATTCGGTGCATGCTCCCTCGTAATTACAAATATGTGCTTAGTTTTATGAGATTTTCCTTTTCTTTAAAATAATAATAATAATAATAAGTCTTTGTGGTATGAACCAAACTGAAGGCGTCCAAAAAAGCCCTGAACGTACAAAAGCGCTAGGCGCCGACGACCTGAGGCTTTTTCGTCTTGACAACTTTGATAGATACAAAAA
This sequence comes from Allium cepa, assembly GCA_030765085.1. NCBI lineage: Eukaryota > Viridiplantae > Streptophyta > Magnoliopsida > Asparagales > Amaryllidaceae > Allium > Allium cepa. Next base: position 20,024,876 of record CM060941.1, read on the forward strand.
ATAACACATGAATAACTGCGTTAGTGAAAATCATTGTTTACTTGTGATATTACCGTATGGCATTAGAGTAGCAGCTGATTAACAACATTTTCCTTTTTTTCTTCAATGCCCTAACAAAAAGTTCTCAGGTTCAATCAACTTTACCACTTATTTTCAACTTATAAAACTTTATGACATAGTTAATAACAGTCATGGGAGATAATTGTTTGTTTGGGAAACCCAGCTATCAACGAACTTGGATCGAACCAACTTCATTTTGGCGATTGAACATATTTACCTATAATGCACCTTGGTAATAGTAGCATCACTAATACAACAACATCAACATTTAAATTGTCACATGTTTTACGCCTTCTATCAATTTGCAAGAATTTTATTTCCATTAGTAAATTACTCAAGATAAGAGCGTTTTTGTTGAATTTCATGATTGTATTTTTGAGTGAAGGACAAAGACAAATGGACAATACTACATCGAGATAGATGCAACCAATAGTCATGTTTTTCTTTGTTGTTCTACATCGTGTTCTACTTGACATATAACGTTCAAGCATAGATCACTCCTTTTTCAGGCAATTTATACATACATACATACATACATACATATATATATATATATATATATATATCTTACTAAGCATTAGTGAAAAGGACTTTTAGGATCTCTTTCCATATTAAATGGCCAAAAATTATATCATTTAAAAAAAATCTTATGTTCAATATGTCCTATTGGAAGAATCTTTCAACATTTTTTATCTTAAATTATTTGCCAATACATTCTTAATATTTTCCCTATTGAAAAGGTAATATCAAAAATTCTTAATCTCACGGTTTTACATACTTGTGGTCGGATTGATTATGTTTATGGGCCATACTTTAATCGTAAAACCACTTTGAAACAAACTTTCGACCAAGATGTATGACTTTCTTGGTACCTCCTATAAAGTTAGAAATGCCTTGATCTCAAAGTCGGTCGCTTATATGTTTCTCATCACGGTGTCGGATGAAAATCGATATCTTGACGTGAACCTAATACCATCAAATACTTCAATATACTTATATATTGGCTTGCCATCATCATTATCTTCTTGTATAATTGAGACTTGCATCGTGAATTCTCATTTTTTGTAATGTTTTGTCTTTGATAACATCTTAAGTTAAATTTAATTTTTTATGATCGTTTTAGATATTTTCTTCCCATTTTAATTTTGATCGCAACTTTTGTCTTTTTATTTCAATGTAGATATTTTTTACTCTCATCGTTGATGCGTCGTTTGGTCTTCTTTGTATGTGTCTTAATTACATAAATATATTCTTAATGTTTTCTATTTGTATATGTCACTTCTAATTTTCTCTTACTCTCTCGTTTGTAACTCTACTTTCCTCGTAATTTCAATAATTCTTTGAGCATTCTCAATTCTCTTGCATTTATTTTATTTTCTTGCTTCTTTTCTAAAATTTAAAGATAGACATTTTGCTTCGTGTAATACCATTGGTCTAATCACTGCTTGATTTTTTATTTTGAAGGTGTCACTTATTATTCACTATATTACAACCAATTCTTTCCTCGCCACATATACTTCCTCGATTGTTTAAGACCCTCGTACTTGTTCAAATGAACCAACTTCTACCACCGAATCAACTACCCAAGAATCAACAGGTAGCCGAGTGTCTCACTCGTATCTCCATCTCAACAACATATGTGAGCTTGTCATCACACATAACATAGTTCAACTATAAACAACTTATTGGTTGTATGATTCAGTTCGCATTACCTCAAGCCCTTCTTACCATGTAAACATGTTTCAACCAAGTTACCAAAAGCTTGAAATGATGTCAAAGAATAAACCACGAATTTGAGGTTCTACGCCATTTGGATGTTAGTTTATCGCTTAGTAAGTCTGTTGTATGACGTACATGTATTTTGGTATTAAACACCACTCACATGGAACTATTGACCAAGGTTCAAGAACTTAGTTTGAACATTAGTTTCGGACTTTCAAATAGTCATAAGTTTATGATAGTTTCACTAATTTCAAATACTCGGATAAAGGTTACAATTTTGAATTTTTTTAATAAATATACGTTAACTAAGTAGAATAGTTGAATATTTGTTATAAATAAATTATTGTATAGATATGTTAAAAATACAATATTTCTATCATATACACACACACACTCTTTACTAAGAGTGTTCTCCTAACTTTGAGTCGCACTCTTTCATAAAAATGTATTTACTTTACTAAAATTGTGAGTATAAAAAATATAAGCGCACACACACACCCTGGTACGAATTGCACGTCTATTGGATGTGTCCGAAGGTAAACGTATGTTAACTTCTATTTATTGTTAATTAGTATGAAAAAGTGCAAAGAAAAAATTAAATTAAAATGACCCTGGATACTTTGGTTTAGGAATTAGAATGACCATTCCATAAGTTTTATTATATAAAATAGCTGGTTCCAAAATTAGGTTTGGACTGGGGAGAGAAACAAATTATTAAGTTATTAATGTTGTAAGAAAGAGTTACCAAAATGTCTTTTTGCTATTTGTTTTTATGTTATTATTACCGGAGAAGGGCAAATTCATAGTTTCAAAAGATTCAAATAAGGGTATTCCAATTATATAAAATATACATACACAAACACACATTAGTACTAACCCATTTGTAGTGGCCTGATAACTAAAACCAAGGAAACATAACAAAAAAAATCTAACCCTAATTTTAGACTATGTTGGCCGTCCCGTTTGTTTTCTTTCGAGGAAAAATGAAGTACTTCTTTATTTTCCTTTTTCATAATTTTTTAACTTGCGCAAAAGTTTGAAAATTTATGAAAAAAATTAGGAAAAAAATCAAAGAAAACTGGAAAATCATTGAATAAATTTCAAGTAAACATTAACTTCAAGTTTCTTGTTTAACATTTCATTTATATTTTTACTGTTCGGTTACATGTGTTTTTTCTGGATTCAAATTTAAGCATGTTTATTTTTCGATTTCTACCATAAAGATATTACTCTACCATTTTTACCTAGTTTACATCTAAAACCGGGATTTATTCACTATCTTCTCTTGGTTTTGGCCAGAACTGAACCTGATGGAAACCTCAAACCATGTTATTGGTAAATATGAAGCTACTCTAATTGCAAAATAATTTATCAACCATATAGTTTTAACTATGAATAGACAATAAGTCATATCATTCAGCATGCAACGAATCCTTTAAATACTGGATGAAGTATTTTGAGTTAACCGACCCATTAAACAGATTGATACTACTCATTCTTACTTGGCTTTTTATTGAGACGGTTTATATGCATCAGCTAACAGGTTCCATTTATCCTTAGTTTTCAAACCATGTATGTCGTTTGCAGAATGAACTTTAGACTCAAACAAGTATCTGCATGTATGCATCAATGCTAAAACTTTCTCCTTAGGTTAAAGATGGACATATCTCAATTTATATCGCAGCAGCTACATAGTTGCATAGTTTTATGGGTGTACGGTTGTTGATGATAATCACGGATCCTACTGGTCTGACAATCCGCTCTTTATTTATGACTCCATGTAGATTTTTTTAGTTAAAAATCTAAAGGGTATACCTTTTTTTCACATAGATAATTTTGATGATATGTATCCTTCTCGCTAACAATATAACATCAGCCAAAAAGAAATATTAGTTGTCGATGATGTTTCCCTCCATATTCACTTTATAAGTGCTCTCCTTCAAATCTGGATTACCATTAGATCACCCACACTAAACTGTAGCGCTGTTAGTGTTTTATCTTCTTTGTCACTAAACGCCCAGTTTATACTACATCTTATACCAAATTGGGAACTTGTAAGTTGTAACACGGGTCCTTATGAATAAATTATTTTCTTGTGCATCATTCCATTACTCCAAGCATTTGGCGATGCATATTAAGTAGCAATATGAATAATTGTAGGTTAACAACATGATCAGTATCTTCATTTAGAAAAATAAAATAAAAAATCGATCTCCTGGAATCACACAAACAATCAACTGTTACATGCTCTAGCATAATGGTTAGATATCGAACTCAAGCCAATGTTACCTTCAAACTCACTAAGGTCATGTCACCCCATGGAGACTTTGCATACCATTCCACTATTCTTCTCCTTTTTGGTGTGACAATATCGATGTCACAAGCATGCCTACTAACTCAGTATTTCATGCAAGAACTAAGCATGTGGAGAGCTTGTTCATGAGAATGTCGTGTCTACAGCCATTGGCGTCCACTTTATCAGAACTTCTGATCTGAAATATTTTTGAGGCGTTAATATGATTCCTTTTTGAATATAAGCAGGACAAAAGCTTGAACTCGGTCTCTTTCCTGTTCGCTTGACATGCCAGATAAATTACCAAATTCTTTACTCAAATCAACCAAACATCATGCAAATAATTTCTCTATAATCAAGTATCAGGCACCAAATCAAACCAAGATCATACACATAACCTTTATAACATCAACCGTAATGATAAAATATCAAGCACAAAATCAATTAACGATCATACACATATAAACTGCCCAAAATCAACAATAATGACCAAGTATTAAGCATCAAAAATAAAATCAACTTCCATGGTTACACAACAAATCATGTAGTATTAATCGCCTTGATTGTTTAAGATAATTTACTTATTGACATCATAGTTCCTATGCCACTAGTAATATAAAAACACATGAATTAGTTTGAGTGAGAAGTATCATTCGTTTGTTATACTATAAATAAATGGAAGGCCTATGAGGACGACAGAAACATCAATTGGCATATTAGAACATCAAAGTGATGATTATTGCTTATTACAAACTTGAAATGTGATACTTATATCATTAAATTTTATAATTTAGGTTAAATTATTGAGCAATGTACCAAGCTACCTAGGAACATAAAGAGAAAGATACTCATACTAGTTTAAATTCAAGCTTCAACGGTGAAAAACATGATGACCCTGGTAAACCATTATGAATACAATAGGAAAATGTACAACCCAGCATTATCACATACCTCTTAAACAAAACATGATTATCCAGTTCAGCATCCAATTGTATAACAAATAAAAGCTTACTTAAATGGGTGTGCTACAATAACATACACCATTATTGTTTGATAAGGGAAAACTTTAATGATCATATACTTGATAGGTACGTATAATGGTAATGCCTCTAATTCAAATATATTTTGCATTCTGAATTTTAATGAAACAAGAAGGATTTTCATAGGAATGATGTTAATTTTAAGTTTTATCGGCCCTCTTCTTGTAAAGCAATTAACGTCAAACCTCTATTAACATACATCATCAGCAATTAACGTCAAACGTTCAAAATCTCGGTGAAGTGAATTACAAAATTCAGATTTAGAAGAACATAAAGTGTGACACCGTTGTCTACCTTCAAAACCCAAACCTACAAAAACTCTACTGTACTCTGAAAGCTTCCTGAATCAGTGTGATGAAAAAGGGATGTTCGGTTGGGCATAAAAGGGAAAAAGATCGCCCACCGTGGGGCTCGAACCCACGACCACAAGGTTAAGAGCCTTGCGCTCTACCAACTGAGCTAGACGGGCTAGTTGTTGTCCATTTACGATAATCCATACAGGGAAAAAAAAAACACATATATCAATCTTCCTTGAATAAGGCAACACAATCAAATTAACCGAGCAGAATTTTGTAACTGAAGAGAGCACATCTAACGTGATGTAATCGAACATAAAGGAACAAAAAAGAGACATACCTATGCTGGATTTGATTGAGTGAACCTAAGTGAAGAAGGATAGGTTAGGGTTTTGCCTCTGCAAAGTATCGCTTATTTGACAATCGCGTGGCGTGGGAGAAGTTGAGAGTAATTGAAGATGCTGAATTTGGAAATTGAATTCGGAACGTAAAAAGTTGATTCATATTCATTCGTCTGCTTTATTACTACTCCCCACCATGAATAAATGATCTGGAATTTGGATATGGCACGCACGCCAGCACCTTTTTTTATTTAAATATTGCAAATCTAGTCCAGCTTTAATTATAATTTCACTTTTGGTTTTGCCATCGAAAAGAATGTCCTCTCATATCGTCGTTTCTAAATCTGACCGTTCAAAATGTTTACTTTCATACATGATGTCGTTTCAAGTTTTTCATCTATCAACGGCTTGTCTGCGTTTTTTTTAACTGACTGCTTTAGAACTTTAAAATTGAATGATCAAGATTGATGTAAAAGTTAAATATAATATTAATTATAATTAATATTTGTCCTTCGGCCTAAAAATAAAACTTCGTGTTATTCAGACTAATTTTTGTTAAGTTTGTCATTTTCCCAATTCCCTCAAATAAATATATGTATTTTAATATTCACAAATAACAAGTGCATAGAAGATGCGTTCACAATAATACTCATTTAGAAGTTAAAAACAGAATCACACCAAAGTTGTAGGTAATAATAATCAGGTTAAAAGTTAATACTACTTTGATAGCAACAATTGTGTAGCCAGTACAAGTTAATACAAGGAACATTCAAACATTCAATCAAACTTGAAACGGCCATTACTTGCTATAGAATAAGTATTATATCTTCATAGGAATTGGTTAGAAGAGCAAAATATATTTTTTAGGAAGAGATGAATGATCAAGGGGATTAACCCTAAGGGATGTATGTCCATCCCTAACATACATTCAGGTAAATTAAATGCGTTTTTTTTCATTGCTGTTGTTTTGAACCTAGACCTTCGCTTCAGCAATTTGGGGCCTTAACATCCGGCCAGAGTGAGGGGTTGGTTTTAAATTATCATTTTCATTTAAAATTATATTATGGATGTCTCTAATGCCTACAATAGTACTTATTCAGGTCCCTAAAATATAATGCGTTTGAATATTCATCTATGTATTATATTTGAATGACAAATGTCCTGTCTTTTTCAACTCTTCGTTCTTTCTTTCTATCTCCGACAATTTATTTGCCAGTTGAAATTTCCATAAGAAAATTAAGGTTCCTAGTCTACTCTTCTTCATATTTTAATTGATCTTTAATATGAGATTCAAGTGTCTCGGATCTAGAATTATAAATTATATTACATTGGATTATTATTTGGTTTTGATGAAGAAATTAAAGTTAATATTGTTTGACGAATTGTGGAAGAGACTCAATCACCCCTTCTCTCTTCTTCTTCTTTCAATAAAAAAGAATTCAAAGAACTTACTCAACTACTAGCGAAAAAATTGCAAACATCCAACGCGGAGTTAATTATACTATTGACATCACAATCAAGCTACTTATCTGATCAGTCCATTTAAGCTAAATCTAATGCATATATTACAGTTCAGAAAATGTGGTAAGTTAGTTTACATTTTTTATTATGTTTGATTCAATTTTGAGCTAAATGTGAGGTACAATCCAATTCTAAAGTGTGATCTATGCACCACATGTTGAGCAAAATACGATGTTCCATTGTATTTTGAATAGTGTGACATGTCTAAAGCTTTTTAAATAATAATAAACACATTTATCTTTTATTCTTTGTTTAACTTTAAATTAAGATGTAATGTTCGAATATATCATGGTTTTGATTAATTTATTAAAAGATATCATGTGAAAATTCAATAAGAACTATGCGTGAAATTATCAAGTTTTTAATTTGAATTTTTTTATGCTTTAGATAGATTTTTCAAAAAAATTGTCAATTTTTAAATTTATGACTTCAATTACTTGGAAGATCTTCAAATTTGAGGAGAGAAAAAGACTTCCATCATTTGAATTGAATTTGCCAGATTAGGAGGATGTTGCAGTGTAGTTCTTGCTATATAGACTAAACTGTAAAAGATCTCTTCTTACATCAAATTCTAAAAGTAAGAAACCGGTTCAATTTCCTCCTATATCACCAAATGCATTTTTAAAACATAATTGAAAAGAAGAGAGTAATAATGTTGAAGCTAGAATAATAGCTTTCAAAAATTAATAATGTTTTTCTTAGAATTCTAGCCAAGCGTAAATAAATTATATAAATTTGGATACCAAAGATGTCAAATTAAATGAATCAGGTTGACACTAAAGTAAATAGTATTACCGTTATACTTTGGGACATACCGATTGTTTCTTATAAGGTTGTTATGGCAATGGTTATCAATGGCATTTTGCAAATACCATTACCATACCATTTTCACCGGTAAATTAAAATTGCTTATCGTTACCGTTGCCGATTTGTTGGTATTCTGAAGACTGATATATCAATAAACTGGTAATCGTTACACTGCTAATCGTAAATTACCGTCAGTCTAAAAAATTCAAAAACTTAATTTATTTTTATGCTGTAATGATGCTTCATCGTACATATCATTGTGTCACATAATAAAAGACACCAATCAAAAAAATGGAAATGTATTTAGCATCATTTGAACTAAACTTATAAATCAAATGTAAGCATTATATTGCTTCTAAATGTTTGTAGCACGATATTCATGTATTATAAGTGGACTGGTAAATTATTATTACGCTGGTTTTGAGAAAATGTTGCCAATGTTTTACCGTATAAACTGTGAATTTATCGTTGTAATACCAATTATACCGGTACATCAACTTTACTGAAAAATTATAACTAATTGGTTGACAATGATTTGGTAATAGAAAATATACTGTTACCACAACAGCCGTATTTTTTTATACACTACAAACTTCAATATTAATTTCAATTTGAAAAACTCATTTCCAACCACTACTTATTTCAAAAATATATTATTCACTGTAACTTTAGATATAATTCATGACAATCAATTTTTTCACTTGTTTATGTATGACACTTCTGTCTTTCATTTAAAAGATTTGCATTAGTTCTAATTGTAATTAAATCATCGGTGTGTGTGTATAATGTAAATAGATATTCTTCCCCTATTTTCACGTACGGCTTATTACATTGAAATAATATTACAATAACAATTTAATGATCAAAACAAATATTCATTCTAATTTTACATAAATTGATTTATTGTTAAATTGAGTATACATGAACATAAAACAGGAAAAGGTTATTTAAATTGATTGTATTTTACCCATAACACATGAATTAACAAAACATGATGAGTTCACTAGGGAAATACTGGATTGATATGCAAATTCTGGGTGATTGTTAAAGAAACTTCTGTTTTAGATAAGGGGTACAATTTTAGGAGATTCTATCCTAATATAAAATTATTATGGAAGGGACGTACGAATGGAACCAAATCAAGTGATCTACTATTTTACCCTCGTTCAAAGCAAATTCCGCAACACACTATCAAAAACTAAAAAAGAAACGATAGATGATCATCGTGAATCACAAAATAAACCATAGCACTTAACATCATGATGCAGATCACTTCTCTTTACATGTTTTGTAAGATATTTAAACTTGATACTTTTCTTGGAACGATGCACAAATTCATCCAACAATGTGCTATAAAGAAGATTGACAGTGATGATATTTGACGGCGAATACAATGCATTGCCTTTGAATGGCGATGATCTACTGCATGGTATTAACTAGACGATTCTTGCATTAATCTATAAGCTTGATCAAAGGCGATCAAGTAAAAATTAATGAGATTTAGGGTTTTGGGTGAAATCAGCAGTGAGGTTGTGATTGTGGATGATTCGGCATTCGTTATTTGCAGCCATTTAACGAAACACTATAGCACGGTCGGAATACATAAATATTTAGGAACTTGGAGTCGAAAGATTTTTCCATTGTGCTTGGTCTGTTTCCCAGACGTATATAATGTTACCATACGATTAGATCTCAAAAGTGATTATTACAGTTTATAATTTAAACCCCAAAATTGTGTAAAACAGTCAATTGCTAGGTGTAATATGACAAAAAAGTCCAAAGATTACAATTTTGTCATCTCATTGTAATCAATGCTAGGGAAAATCCTGATTATGTGTGCACCATTGTAATCATATGTTGAAAAATGTTGTGGGCAACTATTGTACTTTCTTCTTTCAAAAACATTATCCGATTTATTTACCTCTCATTAACCATGCCTTCAATTGGGTTGGACCAACACATTTAGTGAAAAGAATCATAAATCTGTAAACTATTATATAAGTTTATTAAACGTGCAGTAAATGAGTAAAATAGTTTACCTATTTATTTAAAATGTGAAATTTAAAGTTTTGAAAATATGAATATATGTTTTGCGAATAAGAGCGTTACTTTATTGTAACAACCCTAACTTCTACGCCATCAAGATAAATTTAATTTAATTAAAATAATGTATAAAATCGATATTTTTAATAATTTTTATTTTGAAAATATAACTTATTGAATTAAAGCTTATTTAATAGAGGAGTTTGTTTTTACAAGATTTTTTGGCACGTGCAATGCACATGTATATAAAAAACTCTTATAAAATTGTTGAATTTAAAATTTCTATGTTGTTTGATGAAAATAAACTAAAAAACACAAAAAATGTAATTTTCTATTAAAGTGGGGTTTGAACTTGTAAGCTTGTTTATGTTTCAAAATGTCAATTTGAAGATAAATGTTTTTTTGTTTTGTTTTTTTTGAAATGATATTTTATATACAACATGTTACTGGGATAACATATCACATGTTAATAAACGTTCAAATCACGCTAGTTCGAAACTTGTGACCTCTCGCACCAAAGACAAATCACTTAACCATTGAGACAATGGCGCTTGTTAACCACTTATTTCTTTATAAGGTTATTTTTGAAAATTCATGATCAGATCAAAAAATTATGTTTCTATTCCAACTATTAATAAAGATATTATTTATGTATTTTAATTTTTGATTCAAGAGAACCGACCTAATCCACATGACATTTAAATTTGAATCCAATATTTTTCTGCCTATTATCTATTATTGAGGAACAAATTTATGATTGAATCCAAATATAGATACCAAAATTAGAAAGCTAGTAAGGTATAAAATGAGTAATGACATGCGATGGTAATAGGAATAAGATGCGATTATTTTGTGAAAATCAAAGGACGAAACAATAATACATGCGTGAATTCTAATATGGTCCGTCTTATTTTAAATAATGTCAAGTCTCAATGACCATAGACTACATTTGTTTCATTAAATGTACAATAGTACAGTAGACTGAAATGTATTTTGTATTTTGTTATTTTTAGAGAATGTTAGGGTCCGTTTAGTTTATTTTGTATTTCGTGTTTTGAGTTTCAACATTAATTTTAAAATATGATAAGAATGGAGAAACGATGGAGAGGATAGAAGAAAGAAGGAAAGGACGGCGGAGGAGATGAAGGGACGATGAAATGATGAATTGTTTCTCATGCTTCCGTTATTTTTCAAAACACGAAAAATAAAAATAGAAGTTGTTTTCTATTTTATATATTAACATCGTTTTCTAAATTGATCGTTTTTCACAATATGCATGCGTCATGCGCATGTTTGTATGGACGAAAACCCAAAATTAAAAATGGTAAATCAACCGTAGCCTTAGTTTCTAATAGAAGTATCTCTTAAGTTTGGATCAGTGGACGGCTTTAATATACCCTTCTCAGGAGTTTACCGACCCGTTGGGTTATTTTGGGTTTAAAAAAAAAATCTCTTAAGTAGTATGAAGCCTCAAGTACTTTGTTTTTGACTCAAACAAATAAGGTTTCAATTTTTCATCTATATTGTGTCGATGTTTGGTTGAATTCACAATCTACTTTCCTGATACGAGTATATACGCATGTAAAGAGGGATTTGCATTTGATCGTTGGACCATATAATTTTTCATTTCTTCCATAACATGAAGGTCATTTTTTTTTTATTTGTAACATGTAGGTTCCTTTCATGACCAAGGAACCAAAACACATGCAAAAATTATGAAATTGGCCGCAGAAAAGAAGATCTATTATTTATGAGTTCCATTTAATAAACTTGTATCGTACAATAGTAATCTTATATTGAAAACACTTCAATTAGCAAAGCAATTTATCAGTCATTTTTCCTATTTAAAAGCTATTGATAAACATGCAATATACTTATAACTCTTCGTATAAATGTTTTCATTACAAGATGAATAGTAGTTATAGCTGATATCCACGATACCAAGTACCGTAAGACAGTTTATTTTCGATTATAAGATTTTTTTTTTCCTTTTTCACAGTCAAAAATTTGATGCAACAAAATTGCTTGTATTTATTATTCTGACCAGTTTTACGTGAATCCAATTCGGTTTAAATGCCAGTTGATCGGTCTCAATGAACATAGACTATGTTTGTAACTTGAGCATGAAGGTTTGATGTTGTAGCTCTTTTTCAGTCTACTAAGAAAGCACAAAGGTCAAAAATAGAATCTAGTCCGCATTTAAAGCAACATCATGAATTGTAATCAACAACTATAAATGAGTGTCTAAACATAAAATTAAAACATATATTCATCTATCAATTAAATAGCGAGTCGATCTTTGCCTACATAGTCATTCAAGGTCAGCAGAAACAATTTTTATTTCTTTATATTTTAAATTACATACTTTTGGAATTCGTAGAGCATCCATTTTACACTTGATTCTAAACTAACATTAACTCATAGTTATTATTGTATGAAAAGTTTTCAAAGATGTTGCATGCAGACATTATTCAACATGTACACAGCAATGAAATTTTAAAAATGACAACAATGACAAAGGTTTCTTAACTGAACTTTTTGAATCTCTTTCTCTACTACAATGTATGTCTGCACATTAAAACTTTATTATTTACATTAGGTGATTGAAATAAATTCTTACGGTTCTTAAACTGATATCTATAAATGGATAGACATCTTCCAAAGGAGTGCCAAATGGCGGTAAATAACAAAGCTAACCTGTATACATGTACATTCATAACCAAATCATTAAGGTGCAATAAATAACGTCACGGTCGAATTAAAATCCATAATCTAAGAGAAAGTTTAACCAAACAGTCCAAATTCGTGAGATTAAAGCCATAACATTCGTTCCTACATAAAGAAATTTGCAATTATCTTTGGGCACATTCTTCTCTATATAAGCAGACAAAACAACTCAATGTCATTAAATCAAAATTGAATTGAGAAGAAATGAGGTCCTCACTCCTCTTGGCTTTGTTTCTTCTTTTCTATTCAGTTGCTTTTACTAGAAAATACTCACCGAAAATCAATAGTAGAATCATGCATTTGATAACAATTTACTTAATCCATCTTTTGTAGGATATCCTTTGCTACTGTATATATTACCTTCTTGTGTAACAAAAATATGTTGTTCTCTATGAATATTTTTGTCTTCGGTTCACAGCAAATCAAAAAACTATCATGAAGGCATCGAACTTCCCTCCACAACCCAATTATGTATACTAATCCTTCACTATCCATGCTTCTCAACCATGATGATATCAGAGTTCATTCACTTATTTGGATTTTCAAGAAACGGTCTACTTTTTCTGCAGAACGTTCTAGAAACTCTGATATATCTACTCCAGTTTCTCCTGGTGCTTCCTTCGTCGTTGAAAACTACATTACTACCATCAAACTTGGCACACCTTCAAAATCATATGCCATGGTCGTAGACACTCGCAGTTCCCTCACTTGGCTACAGTGTTCCCCTTGCAACGTCTCTTGTCATGACCAGGTAATCCTCCTATAGAACAACAACTTTTTATACATACCAGGGAAGTCACATTGCTAGTAAGGTCGAGTTTAGGGTTGAAGGGAACTAGAGATTAATAGGGAGGGCACTGAAGAACTGGGATCGAATTTGGTGGTTCGCAGTTTAGGGAGATCAACGCCGAGGGAGATTACGTGACTGGTGAGATTGAATTTAGGGATGAATAGAAGCGGAATTTTGTGATCGAATTCGGGGAGGAAGAGAATTAAAATTTAGGAAGGGAGAAGGGGAATGAGATGAATGGGTGCAGGGGGAAGTATCATATGTGATATGATGCCGTGGGAAATAAGCTAATAAGTAAAGGGTAATTTGGGTGTTTTAAGATGCGGTTAAAATTAGTTCATGGAATTCTCATTATTAGTAGTAAAGATAAGTTGAATTGCTTAATAAATCATTTTCAGAAATATATCGAACATAAATAAAATATTTACAGTAAACATAAAATATGGTTATATTGTAACTAATTGTCAAATAAATGAAATATATATATATATATATATATATCTGTGTGTGTGTGTATCATTTGAGGTTTGTGATATCAAGAAATCAACAAAATAAACAATTATTGAATTTGAATATTGTGTAAATTATCGAAATATGTTTTGTAAAGTATATAGTTGATCAATTCAAATTAAAAATATATTTGTTAATAAATGATAGAATTATATATATATATATATATAAGGGAATTTATTTTGTAATTAAAAAAACAGAATTATAATTTTAATTTCTCAGAGTGTTAAATGTAAATAAAAGAGGAAATAAATTCTGATAACAAAGGAAAGCCTAACCTAAGCTCTTATCAAACCCAAACCCGCATCACTTTTTGTTCTCTTCTTCACGTCTTAAATCCCTCAATTATAACCCAAAATAAATGACACATGCACGCATCAGGAGAACGGCAAGCATCAGACGCGGTGCAAGGAGGTCATGGCTGAGTTGACGTGGACAACCAAGCGTAGGGCTAGTGACGACAAGGAGCAGCACGGAGGCACGCAACAGGTTGATGACATCAAACTAGTGGTGCGCGTGACTAAATATTGGAGTAGTGAATTCGAGTAGAGTGATGGCAATTGACAACGTGCTTCTGGCTTGCGATGGTGGTGCATTGGGCGGTCAAGGAGGGTGGTTAGGTTGTGGTTTGTGCTGGAGAAAATGGTGATGGTGAATGGATTAAAGTGACGAAATGGAATTCGCAATTTCAAGCATCATTTTGAGTGAGTTATCTTAACTCACTTCTATGTCCTTTTTTCGTATTTTCCTTTGCGTACTTGTGTTTCATTTTGTTCGAAAATATAATTGAAAATTGGATGAATTTGGCTGAAATAACATTGTTGAAATTTTCAACCGCATATGAATATCCTGTTTTGATAATGGTTGTGAATCCTTGTTTATTTGGTATAATTTGGTTTGGAATTGTATGTATGATGTTTGTGAGTTCATTGCCTTGATTTGTTAATGGTCATACATTGCCTTTGAAATTAGTTAGAAGTGGAACATTTTTTTTTGCCAAGGCCGGCCGGTTTTATAATTGACCGTCCACTTTTATTATGAACGTAGTAAAAACATTATAGTACAAGAGTAAGGTAGAAAAACCTTAACTACTAATAAAAAAGAAAATACAATACAGGATTTTGACAGAGATTCCACGGCTACTATAAATAACACATAGACTAGGTCTCCTCAGGAGGGGAAGAAGCACCATTATCTGCTAACACCTGGGCAGTTTCCTCAGGGACATTCCCAACAATACGAGCTAAAGGGAAAAAAAGCACAGTAAGGAAAGGGTCATAATCCACAGAATCAAAAGAGTATATAAAAGATCGATCCCATGTAGCATCAGCTAACATGACAGCATTTCAATTCGCATGTTGATCGTCCATATCGAGAAGTAAGGATCACCGGAAGTACAGCAACATAGGCATCTGAGGTCCAGATGATCATCGGAAACAAATCTAAAAAAGGAATTCAACAAGGGGTTAAATCTCATATCATATCTGAGATCAACCCAACACTTTTCGGACTCAGCCCAAATAACAGACAACTGCTGCGGCATAGGATCGGGAGTAGCAATAGGCGATGATGAATCATCACAAAGGACCACTGATCAAGGTCTGAAGGGGAGGCATGCATAGTGACAGAATAAGGAGGAGGGTACGGACCAGTAAATGGCACTGCAGGAGGAATGACTGAGTGAGAGGCAGAGGAAGAAACCTTAGCAACCCATTTCCTAAGTGGGGGGCGAGGCAGTAGAATATTCAGAGTGGTCGCAGAGACGATAGAATGCTTGGAAGAGATGGCAAGGCGCCTAAAGGAAGGATAGGCGGTACATATGTTAGGAACCCATCCATAACAAACACGACATCCACAACATGCCCAACAGCAAGCTGAACAGGAGTAGAGGAAGGGAGGGGCTTATCAGGGGTAATTTCAATTAGTGCCTTTGCATACACCAATTTTTCACGTGCAATTGTATTAGAGTCAAAACATTTCAATTTGCCTACGTTACAAGCTAGCCAATTCAAACCAAGCAACGATTGTAAAGCAAAGGGAATATGAGAAAAGTAAAACCAAACAGGAATAGAAAGGACCTGTTTACGAGCACTAGCTACTGTTGGAGACCATGGAGTAATAATAAAAGGTTTACCATCAAAAAAAAGAAGGCTCAGCCTCAAGAACTAGCCGTCGCTCCTCGGAGAATGAAAACATAAGAAAATACATGGAGTCAAAAAGAATAACACGTAAATCACCATGAAGCTTCCAAGCCCTACGGCAAACTCTAGTCGCATCAAGAAGGTGGTGATTATGATCCAAAAAGAAACCAACCAAATAATCCGCCCAATAGTCCAAATTTTCTTGCATCACAATTGGAGGAGGGATCATAACTCCATTATCCTCAACGATTTCAAAATCAATCGGTTTGTAATCTCCCGCATTACGTAGCAGTGAAGTGAATAGAGACGACCAAGGTTTAGAGCATGTTGAGGCAGGCACAGCGGATGGTTGATCTTGCACAGTAGTAATGGGTTGCTCACCACCAATAAGAATACCAACAGAGGCTCTACAACCGACGTCCATTTTATTGTTAATCGCATCAGTATTCTCATTGGCATTAAAACAAGCACCAGAGGCGCATAATCCATTACCACATTCAACAGCCTGAGATATACACTTAAATCGTTCAAATTGTTCTCCCTTCACTCGTTCCTCGACAGTATTCCCATAAGATGACATCACAACTTTCATTCGCTGACAACTGCTGACGGTGGCAATAGTTAAGGGAGTCAATTGGGAACCATGGGAAGGGGGAAGCTCCCCAGTTGTTGGCGATTCAGACGAGTGCAAAAACCTAGACGAAGTTTGACGGGCTATTAAAAGATTGGCAACCACTAGATTAGAACCATCCAGGACAGAGGCAGATTGTTTGCAAGGCTTGGTGGCTATCAGCGGAGGGAAGTCAGAGTCGGAAAGACGGTGCGACAAAGCGCTAAATGGAGCAGAACGATGAGCGTGAAATAAAAGCCCCGATCTGGTAATTGAAGGACATGCCGGCAGATCTAGGGATGGGGAAATAGGAGAAGAAGCGGGCATAGGGAAGAGAAGGGGAAGGCGAGGTGGAGGGAAGGGGAGGCGTGGCAAAAGGGGGTCGGCTTTCTAAAGGAATTATATTAAATGGCTATGGAACTATATATATGAAATTTTTGGTTGAATTATATTTAAAATGATTGATTTTGAAATTTGATTATCTAAAGAAATTTTATAAAAGTGTAGACGTGTGTGTCCATATGTGTGTGTGTGTGTGTGTGTGTAATAGCCCGGTGTTCTAAGCCATATAAATAGGTAGGTTTTATTAATATAGAAGTGTTTGAATTCGATTTGTGATAATTGATAATTTGAAAGTAAATGTTGAGATAATCCAATTCTATGTAATAAGAGATTGTTGTAATAAATTAAATTAATTAATAAATCCTTATTTGAGCAATGTATTGAAATTGAATAAATTGTTTTAATTGAATATAAATTATCTGAAGTGTAAATTATTTTAAATATGTTAAAGTGGTTGGAAAACAAACTTATTTTGTAAATAATGAAGGATATTAAATAAAGATAGATAGACATCGAATTGAATAAAATTATTGATGTGCAATCTATAAAATGAGAGGTGAATCAATTTATATTAGACTAAAATCAATTAAAAGATTAAAATTAAAATTTAAATGCATTGGAAATTAGCAAAAATTAAAACTAAATTGAAAACGAGCTAAAATAAGCTGAACCTAAAGTACATTCTCTTTTCTCCTATTCTTTGGAAAATTTTATTGCTTCTTAACTTAGCCTAAACCCTTTTATCATATTTAGCCCTAAATCCATCAAATGAAGGGGAACTGTGACTTAATCCTTAAAAAAACTAAAAGAACGATCAATCACACATGACTTGGAGATATGGGCAACGCGAGATTGAGCAATGTCCGCAAGTGATGGGGATGAGGTGCACGAATTTGAAGGAGTCGCGACCGATTCTGGCGATTCGCGATTTAAGGAGATAGAAGTGTCGCGACTTGATTGCCTAGACGAGAACTGGGGACGTCAAGCAAAGGAAGGGGACGAGTGATTGACTAAGGGTGTCATGACATGATGTTTAACTATGTTGTGCTAGGGTTTTCATTGCTTGAGTCTTGACATGGTGAAGCTACGACCTAGGCTTGGCGGTATTAGAGAGGGCGAACTAATGGGTGGTTAGAACGTTGGACAAATTCAGCAATTGCAAGTGTGAGCCAGTGTTGTGCCCATGATGTGGAGGAAGCAATGAATGGTTGATGGCAATGTACACTACAAGAGGAAACGTGATTTCCGACGGCTGAAAACCGTCGGCGGCCGTCGGAAGCCGTCGGGCGCCGTCGGAAATGACGGTGTCGGGGAGCAGTACTTCCGACGGCTACCGACGAGTGCTGCCGTATCGATTACCGACGGCTTCCGACAACTTCCGGCGGTTTCCGACGGCTTCCGTCGTCCGCCGGAAGCCGTCGGAAACCGCCGGCAATCTGAAGCTAAAGGCCGCCAGGAATCGTCGTTAGCCGACGGAAATTTCGACCAGTAAGCCGTCGGGAGCCGTCGGAAATCTGTTGTTTTTTTTAAAAAATCTGCTGCAAATAGAGCCTTCCAACCACATTTCTCTTCCAAACACTACAATATCAATACTGCACAATCCAATAAACAATAATTCAACCAAACATGCAAACCAATACTCCAAAATATTCAATAAACACAGAAATAAACAAAATTAGAATAAAGATAAAATACAAAATATACATAACATTCCAACATTAACAATAATCCTAACAATAACTGTTCTATCAATCATGCATATCCTGATACAGCTACAGAACCAAGTGTATTATACATAATTATACAAATCAACAATTAATTGTTCCATCTACCAAATCATTCTACACTAAAACAAAACATACCTGCACGAACGAATCAGAAAGCAATGAATCAATCTGCTCCAGATCCAGAACCAGCCGATGAAGGGAAGCGGTCACCAAACTGCTGCATGTACTCAAATAACTGTGCCGTCTGCATGGCCTGTTGGCGGTTCTGCTCCTCCAACTGCTGAACTCTAGTCTGTAATTCTTCTATACGTGCTAGCTCGCTCTGAGGTCTACTCCGCCATCCCCTACTCTGACTACTGGACTGCAATAATTGAAAAATAAATAAAATCAAAGTTTATTATTTTGAAAAGGTAAAAATATCATATTTTAAGTATTTTAAGAAAAAGTAAATTATTTACCGCTAAATTGCCAAATCCGTATCGTCGACCATGCTCTTGTGGACTCATAACGGACTCAAAAATAACGTCCTCTTCATCGGTCGTCAGCTGCTCTCGACCCGTATCAGAAAGTAGTTTCTGTCGCTGCTCCATAAACATCTCCTGCATTGACAAATTAATAATATCATATCTTATTTCATAATAATTTGACAACTAAAACAATTACTAATACTGAATAAAATGAAATATGCTTACATAGCTTTTACTGGATTTATCGTCCTGCCATGTGTACGAAACAGTCCCGTCTGGATTAACATGCTCGACAGCATGCGTACGGGTGAACACGTCCATATAGCTGACAGGACCATGTGCCTCGGCTTCCTGAAGTTAATTGTTACATACAATTATTATACATTTAAAATCATATAGCATAAACTATTTACATTTATTATTCAATAAATTTACCAACTCCTGCCGATACTGCTGAAACGACTTCGATCCTCCGCGATGAGTGACGGGATTCTTATTTCTATTTGCAGAGTTTCTATCCGACTCTGCCTGTACGTTCAAAATTTGATACATTATTTTCCAATCACGTTAAATTAATAATTCAAAAAAAATTAGTATACTTGCCTTCGCCTCGTCCGTCTCCCAGTAGCTCAACCAACCTTGCCACACGCTCTCCCCCATCCACCGTGGTCTCTTCCCGGATTTCTTAACCTCAGATATCGTGTCCCTGTAGTTCTTTCGCATCTTCCTCATCCAGTATGCTCGTGCCAGCTGCATATCATCTGTCTGGATGTCTATCTCAGCCTGTGTTACAAAAAGATTACACTTTAAACGATAAACGGTAGAAAAACGACAAAAACGAATTAAAAATGGAAAACATAAAAATTATACATACTAGGACATCCTGCCATATGCACTCTATGATGTGCGGAGGGATGGTATCCCACTTCGGCCAGCACGCACTCATCCTACTACGATATGCTGCTCTAGAGACGTCCAGAACTACCTTAGCGGGTAGTAGCTCGAACCCCCCTGTTTTTAAGTACGATACAGATAAGTACGTACGTATAGTATAGAAAAAATAAGATGATGAATAAAATTTAATTTTTACCCATCTGCTCTGGGGACTAACGATACAACTGGACGCTGTGGCGCTTGCGATGGGCCACTGCCATCGCCTCCTGAAGAACGGGAAGAGCTCCTTCCTCTATGTGACATAATGATAAATCTGTGACGTTTACACATCATTATATAAGAGAATAAAAACATGATAATGAAATATATTTCATATGAAAATGACATCAACGGTATAAATTGCTTAATTATAATGACTGAAATGGAAATAGAAATGTAAGTTTGTTATACCTGATTCATAATGGGTGTACTCTTCCAATGATAAGCAGAGTTCATTGCATTTTTAATAAAAATTGCTAAATAAATGACAAATTGAAATAACATAAAACAATAGTATATGGATTTGGTTTCATAGTTACATCAATTTCATAATACATCAAGAATTCAACATAGTTACATCAATTGCAAAAAAACAGATTCAAATTTATATCAGTCATCATCGTCTTCTGATTCAGATTCGGTCTCGTTTTCGACGATATTTTCCTCTGCACTGTCAAACGCTTCTACCAAAACATTTGATTCATCGATCAAAGGACCAAAATCTATATGATCGTCTGTAATTATTATTTCGTTATTTTGCTCAAGATCTGCCTGATAAGCTTGTTCGTCCGGAATATTCTTCCCATCGAATGTGAATCTGGCCTTTGTTTTAAAAACTGCAGACCAATCTGCTTTATCTCTTTTTAGAGACGGATAAGGAGCGTAATAAACTTGCAATGCTTGTTTTGCTAGTACAAAAGGATCATACTTGTGATAGTGCGATGCATGCTTTATTTCGATAAGATTATAATCCTTGTGCACATTAATTTCAGAACCTGGAACATTGCTAAACCAATTGCATCTAAATAGAAACACCTCCTTCGCGGGTCTTGAGAAATATGTCAGTTGCAAAATTTGTGTTAGAACGCCATAAAAATCATTTAAATGGTTTTCTGGATCGTCACTACCTTTAACAAATACACCAGTATTATTTGTTAATTTTTCTGCACCGTATTCTTTGGTGTTAAATTTGTATCCATTGACGAAATATATTGGATATGTCTTGACCACTCTTTTTGGTCCCATTGCAAGATGTTTCAACCCTTCGTCAACAACACAATTTTTCGGCTCATAAACGTAATTTGAAAACCAACGGGAAAATTCTTTACTGAGATCTCCGTTCGGATGTTCCCGTTCATAAACACTGTTTATATAAACAAATTATTACATTAGGTTATACACGCGCATGCATTACAGAAAAGAATAAAACGAAAATTATTATTTCAGATTACCTAACAAACGGTGCAACCTCGGCACAATTTAGAAGAATATAAGTGTGTGCTACACGAAGATCTCTATCGTCTAGCCATATTTCCACACATTTTCCAGAAGGCCGACCATGTTGTCTAAAAATAGATAACATTGCTTGAGAGGACTCTTGTTCGTCGCCTTCATCATTACGAGGAACACTTTGAAATGAAATATTCACATGGTCACTGAAATAGTGAGAGAAAAAGAACGAAGCTTCTTCTTCGATGTAAGATTTACATATCGAACCTTCAACTCGTGCTTTTTGTCTCACTTTTTTCTTCAGATGATTCAAATATCTATGCAAAATTAATTTATATTAACTTCATCTTTCAAATGCAATTAAATTACGTTATAACATATTACATACCACTCAAATGGATACATCCATCCGTATTGGACAGGACCTCGAAGTCGTGCTTCAGATGGAAGATGAACAGGTAAATGTTCCATCACATAAAAAAACCTGGCGGAAATATTTTCTCTAATTTGCAAAGCAATATAGGAATGTCCACTTCAAGTTTACGTAAACGTTGCACTTTTAAAGTAGTCGAACAAAACTCTTTGTAAAACATACTAAGCTCCGTTACTACCTTCCAAACTTTTAACGGCAGTAGTTCTTTGAACATAACGGGAAATAAATTTTCCATCATTATGTGACAGTCGTGACTTTTCATTCCGCTCAATCTACCATTTTTAAAGTCAACACATCTACGAAGATTTGATGATATCCCATCACGAAATCTTAACCCTTCCACCCATTTTAACACAGCTTTAACTTGATTATTATCTAATTCGTAACAAGCTTTTGATTTTTTACTGTCATTTGGTTTCATATGAAGCTCGGGACGTTTGCATAATTCTTCTATATCACGTCTTGATTTCAAATCATCCTTCGTCTTCCCTTTCACATTCAAAATTGTGTTAAACACATTATCAAATACATTTTTCTCATTGTGCATCACATCTATGTTATGGCGAAGCAGAATATGTTTCCAATATGGCAACTCCCAAAAAATAGTTTGTTTGCACCAGTTATGAACAACTGATTTGCCTTCAATTTCTGTTTGCTCCCCTGTTTCATATATCTTTGGATAGTCCTTAACAAGTTCATATATGTTTTGGCTTGACCATATCGTCGGTGGTTGTCTGGTTTCTACTCTATTAGCTAAAAAGTTTTTCTTGTCT
The DNA here is from genome assembly GCA_030765085.1 of Allium cepa. Lineage (NCBI taxonomy): Eukaryota > Viridiplantae > Streptophyta > Magnoliopsida > Asparagales > Amaryllidaceae > Allium > Allium cepa. The sequence continues at coordinate 20,047,901 of CM060941.1, forward strand.
CCTCTGAAGGGATGATTTACATGGAGAAAATATCGATGACAGTCAAACCATGAAATTTTCTTACCATGAGGTAAAGAAAATGCTCGTGTTTCATCCATGCAATATGGACATGCTAGACGACCGGTAGTACTCCATCCCGAAAGCATTGCATGGGCAGGAAAATCACTTATAGTCCACATAAAAGAAGCAAACATACGAAAAATTTTCTTCTTTGACACATCGTATGTTTCTACTCCTTCGTTCCACAGTATTTTTAACTCCTCAATCAACGGTTGTAAATATCCATCGATTCCTTGTGTCGGATCGTCGGGGTCAGGAACGACAACAATAAGAAACATATATTGCGTTTTCATGCACATCCATGGAGGTAAATTATACGGTGTGACGATAATGGGCCAGGATGAATATTTAGAACCAAATTGAGAAAATGGAGAAAAACCGTCCGTACATAATCCTAATCTAACATTTCGACTCTCCGCTGCAAAATTTGGATACGTTTTATCGAAATGCTTCCATGCTTCTCCATCGGCCGGATGTGTCAACATACCCTCTTCCTCCGTTCTCACGCTATGCCACCTTATATTAGACGCAGTTACAGAAGATGCATATAATCTTTGAAGTCTTGAAGTTATGGGTAAGTAGTGCATACGCTTGTACGGAACTTCCTTACCCTTCTTTTTTCTTGGTTTGTATCTCTCCTGGTTACAAACTTTACAATTTCTAAGGTTTGCGTCTTCTTTCCAAAACAACATGCATCCTTTTAAACATGTATCTATTTTCTGATACGGTAAACCAAAAGCCGACATAAGTTTTTTAACTTCGTAGTTATTTTCACACATTAGATTATTGGGCGGCATATGTCTCTTTGCAGCTTGTACAACAGCCGTAAATCCAACTTCAGTGATGTTGTATTTTGACTTCATCGCAATGTATTCTGCGATTACTGACAGCTGCGTGCCGCTTTTACAACCATCCCAAATAGGTTTCTTAGCTGCATGTAGTAAATCATAAATTTTTTAGCTTCAATATTTGGTTCTTCAACATTTCCATCACCGTCGTCAACTTCAATCATAGGAAACATTGATCGTGCTGCATCTTCGACCATATTTTCTATACGGGTCGTTGAAACTATTTCGTTAACGACACTTTCAGACTCTACATAAGTATTTGCTACAACTTCTCCATGCCGATCCCAAACATAATATTCGGGTGTGAAACCGTGTTGGCACAAATGAACTTTCACAATATCTTGTAACAAAAACTTCAAATGTCTACACCTGCTACACGGACAACGAATTTCTGGATCGTTTCCGTTATTACTTAAGGCGAATTCAACAAACACGTTTATACCATTATAAAAATCTTCTTTTATTGAGCCCCTCAGTCCTTTTCTTTGGTACATCCATCTCCTTCGGTCAACAAAATAATCAATCATTTTTCCTATTTGACAAAATGAGAAGTTCAAAATTTAATATTTATTTTCAAGAATACATATTCGAAAAAGATTATTTTCATGTTCGTATAATATTTTGAATTTAAAGAACAACTTCACAAATCTAAAAATATTTTCAAATAGGGCACATTTCATTTTTTAACGTAACGATTTAAATATATATATAATTTTTTTTTTCATTGGTCAGGCATCCTGCTTCCCATTACAAACACAGTAAGCATTTATATTTCGTATATTACTTCGTCTCAAACGATTCAACAAAATTTCGGCAGCATTTCCCTTTTGTTCCCTGCATTGTACACAAACGCATGTACGCAGGAAACAAAAAAGAAAAGTTAGGCCGAAATTTTATGAACCGTTTGAGACAAAGTAGTATACAAAATGTAAATTCTTACTGTGTTCATAACTTGTCCAATACAGGGACAAATCCAACAAACATTGTACCAGATGAATATAAATGGTCGTTTTTCGAAAAGAACGACTATTTATACAACGATCATGTACAACACTCGTCAGACGGAGCCAAAAACTCTCTAAGGGACATTTGTCAGTTACATGCGTGCATTTTATGAAAAAATACAGTTTTACTCACTGTTCACATTTACAAAAATATATATTAATTTAACACAGTTAATCGACGTATTACGCATCAACTTAAGGCTGTTTTAACATTTTTATCATTTTTCAATACACATAATTGTAATTTAGAGTAATGCATTTTTTTGTTTCATAAGTAAATATGTGCACAATATAATACTCCTAGTTCATTCAATCATTTTATCTTATTCCAAATAACGTATACAATCGCCGAATCAAGGCATACACAACAATTTACATATACATGAACAACCCCAAATTATAGGTGTTTTTCACAATTTCATGATAAAAGATGAAATCGGTATACCATGTGATGCTATAAACCACTATTACGCTATTGGAAACAATTGCAATCGCTAATTCGCCCTAATTTACCAATTTATGCAAATCTAGAAATAGGGTAAAAACTGAATTTTTCACAAAAATAAGAGATTATGCCTGAGATGAAGAGTAATGGAGTTTGATTAGGCAGCCGTGGAGGATCCGGAAGCTCGAAATCAAGGATTGGAAGGTTGAAGAGGGAAAATGGGGGATTTTGGAAATAATTTTCGTATGGTTTGGGGAAGAAGAAGAGCTCTCGGTTGAAGGTATAATCGCAGTTTTCCGACGGCTTCCGACGGCCGTCGACGGCCCGTCGGAAGCCGTCGGAAAAAGGCCGTCGGTAGCCGTCGGTCTATGCTGTCGGAATTGAAGCATTTCCTAGTAGTGGTAAGAGAGAGAGGTGCATGCTATTCTTTGGTGTTGCTGCTCATGACTAAAATTGGAGGTAGTAGGATTTCGATGAGTTAATGTCACTCACAACTATATCTATTTCTTTTATTTGATGTGTATTCCTCCATATAATTGTTTGATTTATTTTAATTGGATGGATTGTTGATTATTGGATTGAATTTGATGTTTATTGATGATTGATGTTGCTTGAGTCGAATGAAATCGTGTTGTGAACTACGATTATTTGTTGTTGCAACAATAATAGTTAGATGGTTATTTTTGTTGAGTGATAATTTGATGACTGCAAATTATTAAATGATATTTGAAATTGTTTGGAAAAGAGGTAAATAAATTAAAAGATGTAAATTTGAAATAAATAAATTATTTTAGAGATAATTAATGAATTCTAGAATGATTTCTTATTTAATAGAATATTTATATAAATTTGAAAGAGGAATGATTTTGAAAATGTATAAGTGTAACATTTTGAAGATTGTGTGAATTAAAATTTATTTGGTAAATGATGATTTTTAGAAATTCTCAAAGGTAGAAAAATTTGCTTATCGTTGATTATAAAATTATTGAAGGATATTTATAAAATGGAAGTTGAAATTTACACTCAAAAACAATGAATGATCTGAATTTAATAAATGGAAGATTATAAAAATAGAACTTTGCAGTAACTGCAAGATGATTGCAGTTTATTTTATTTAATTGAATGAAAATTTTCATTTACGATGATTTAATAAGAATTGAATTTTAGATGTATTATTATTATTATCATTGATGGATCAATAGCTTAAAATTGAAGAAGTGTTTGAAATAAATAAGGATTGAAATGTGATATTGAAATTGTAGATTTAGAGTTGCAAATATTTTTGGATTGAATGTATTTTTCACATTTGAGATTTCAAAGATAATTGGGAAGTATAAATTCCTTTAAAGAATTGCTATATTATTAAAAAGGAAATGTGAAGTGAATTATTTTAAGGTTTTAAAATTTATTGACGGATTTCAATTAAGGTTTCCTGAAAACCAAATAAATTATTTTGAAAAATGGATTTTGAATTAGATGAGGGAATCAGTAAGTATTATTTTGAAAGGGAAGGAAATAAATAAAAGATATGTTTTGCTACTAAATTTAAATGAAATATTTTTATAAAAAGAGAGAATAAAAATGAAGAGAAATATATTAAAAACCTTCATCTTGTTAAATATCAATAACAACATTGATGTTTGTATGGATGATTGTTGATTGTTTGTTATGAACGAGATGAAATTACAATTACCCATTGTGTTTAATTATAAAATGATAAAATTGAAGAATAATAAATATAAAAGCAATTTAAGCAAGGGTGATTTAATAAGCGAAGTGGAAATTTGTTTGATGTTGATTAATTGAGGGCGATGTGTAAATTATGTCTCACCGGGAGCTATGGGACGTCCATGTGAGGTGTATTTATTGTTCAACACAAGTACAATGTCGAGTAATTCATCGAGGACCCAATATTTCATATTTTGTTGTCGGTGGATTATTCTATATTGCACACCCTTATTGATCAATATTACTTGGATTTCTGACTTGATATGTAAGGTGAACTATATTATTACTTATTTTATTTAAAATGGGAATATGATTATCTTCACTTTTGAGTGGAACGAGGAGCATGAACTCGCTTACAAGGATGTGATAGCCATAAGTTTTTGCTAGCCCCATCCTAGCTTGACCGACCGTGGGTTCGCTCCTTGTTATGGTTGCGACGACATGGCCCCCTCGTTGCATGGTCATAGTCTGCTACATGGGCCAACGAAACAAACTCAGAGCGAGATGAGGAGGTTGATGGGAGCAAGGAGCGAGGAGGCGAGGAGACGAGGAAGCAACATGCGATTATTGTAAAGAAAAAGACTGGTGAGGACGCTTACGAAAATATTTGCGAGTATGGTCACCCTTTGCACCTAAGAAGCATCGAGACTCAGGTGTAAACTCGGCTTCTAGCAGCAGCAATATAGCACATATAATAGTAGTAGAATTAATGAAAATAAAATGAAGAATAAAAAAAATAAATCCAATATTGTTAAATAAATATGAATGAATTGATGTTTGATGTGTGCTGTATGGTATGTACGATGTGTGATATGTGTGATGTGTGCAATGTATGCGATGTGTGATGCGTAATGTGTAAATGTTAGGGATGTGTGTGATATGTGATGTGTACGATGGATGTTTGATGTATGTTGTGTGATGTGTATGATATTTTATTGATGTTTGATGGATGTTTTGATATTTAATGTGTTATGGATGTTGTACGATAGGTTTTGGATATTTGATTATTCCATTAATGATTGGATTTCTTATTATGCCATGTATATTATTCCTTGAGATATCGTTTGTATTCAATCTACAGATAGTCTGGCCCATTTATTATTTATATAATATTCGGGTTTGTCTGATACATTTTAGCTTCAGGCACGATGTGATCAAATTGGTTTATTAGGTTAAGTTGAAGGTCAAAATATTACTAGTATCGCATATTGTAACATGGTCTCGTTTATGCATATGATGTTGAATTAGGTGTATTGGATTTATCCTGTATATAATTAAGATTTAGTGGTAATTTGACTTATTTTTGAATACCACTCATATTTATGTAATGTATTATATTTAGCGCCGCGTTGATGATTCTGTGTTCTCTGTTATTATTTATATTGTGTATCGTTATATCCTCGGGCATCATACGTGTTTATTGCTTGTACCGAGACTGTTTACGTCAAGGTGAGTGATTTTTATATTATGCGACATGCACGATGTTGGTCCAAGGGAATGTTCACGTGTGCTTCACTCACATTATCTCATTCTCTATGTTACTCGACAGTATTATTCACTAAAACTCTTGGATAATATGGATATAGAGGTGGGGTGTTACATGTTGGTATCGGAGCAGGTTTAGAACAATGCAGAGTATACAAGGCACGATTCCTGACCTGAGGTGAGACCTAGTTTCCCTGTCCGCATGGGTGTGAGGTAGATTATTGTCCACAATTATTTGATGGCGGGAGTATATGATGATTACGGGGGTAATCTTCTTGGGATGTAGTTGTAGTTTTCCTATTATATGATATGTTTTTTTACCTTTTATCGAGTGTAAATCTCTAAATGATATGTAAATGAATAAATGGAGGTCAAAGAGTTATAAATGGTTGGTTCGACCTGTAGTGTCGGTATTAATAGTGAATATTAGAACTCCGTGTAGCTCTGAAGTGAAAATGAAGTTATTTGGTTAGAGAAACTGAAAAAGACTCTAATTTGAATCTTATATCGAATATTTGTCGATTTTAATTACGATGGGACGACGCGAGATGAGTGGAAGGATCCAATAGCGATCATAGTAGCGCAACAGAAGTATATAGATTACTTTTTGCTAATATTTTGATTATTTGGTTTTTTTGATTGGATGATTGATGTTTTGATTGCTATGTGTGGTTGTATTGATTTATGATGTTTAGTTTGAAGGATTCATCTTAAGTATGGTATTCGTTAGAAACTATCACTCAAGTTAGAATTCCATATAATTTTTGATGATTCAAACCCAGTGGTGTCTTTAGTTGCAAAGTTACCACAAAAGATGATGTGGATTATTTTCATATAATAAAAACAATATCTATTTTTGTACAAAATTAAAATGCGATTAAAACAAAAGACAAAAGCTTGCTTATTTATTTTTATGAATGGTTGATTGATGATGATTGAGATTTTGTAAGTGGAGTACTTTTAAGTATGTTAGTGTAGATTATCTATAAAACTTTTTTCATAAGCAAGCATATGTTGATTAAAAATCTATTTGGGAATTGTATATATACATCGTCTGGAGAGATGTTTTATTGGAAGTTAGTGAATGTTTTTATAAAAGATTAAGTTATTCTGAAAGTAAATATTTAAAGAATTTATGAAGCTGACTTTGTGTTAATTTTTCCATTGAGTGTTTAAGAATTCTTGTCGATGTTCTGGCCAACATTACCACTAAGGATTCTTAATTACTAGGACGAGAATTATGGACATAAGATTTTGAAGGGAGATGAATTATTTTGAAGAGAGGAATGTGTTTTGAGTTATATTATAAATGAAATAATATTCAAAGAAAATTATATTAATTATTTTAAAGAGATTACAGTGGTATAAAAGGTATTTTGAAGTGAGCAAAATGTTCTAATAAATAAAGGGTTATTATTTGGAAAGAAATATTCAATTGGAGTTAAAGTGTAATTAATAGTTTGAAAAAGTTGTTTTGCGAAGATATTGATATAGGAAAAAAAATTGAGTTGAGATTTGAAAAGAATATAGATGAAGGTTTTGGAAAAATAAATAAAATATTTTCATAAGAAAAATATTCTTTTGAGACGGTGATTTAGCAAAATTGAGATGTGGATATTATATAATACTTTGAAGTATTAGAAATAATTTTAACTTAAGTGTATATAAAGAAGATGTGTATATGATAATGAGGCAACCAATTGTTTTGTAAGTAATAAATTCACTTTTCTATATTTAGATGTTTAATGTGATTTTGGAGCCACCGAGTATTAGTGGACAACTGTAGTGGATGTCGATGTAATATTGATCACACAATCAACACTGCAGCATATTGGCAAAATAAACCACTAGAAATTTATGGCGTGGCATTATCACTATATTAATAAAATATATTGAATTTAAAATTAGTTTGGTTGTGATATTTTATGATTGAATGTATACTATATTATTTGATGTTTGTGATTTGGATTCGGGTTGCGAAGGTGTTTAGAACGTGATGCATTGGGAAAAAATGATGAGTGATATATATATATATAATTAGGTTTTGATGATAATGAAAATATAATGAAGTTGGTTTATAATGAAACAAAATAAATACCATGAGGTAAAAATGAATTCTTGGATTGAAATTGAATATGGTATAGATGTTTTGAAAAAAATTTGAAATGAAAACCGATAAATAAAATGTCTTTGGAAAAGGAAGATATTTTTGACAGTAAAATTTTAATTAAAAGTGTATATTAAAATCCTTTCGGAAATATATTTTAAAAGAAAGTGATTTTGGATGGCTTTGGAAATATGGTATTGAATATGTTGTCAAAAGTTTAGAAAGATTCAATGAAAATTTTGAAAATTTAGTTTAAAAGTATTGTGAAGTTTCGAAATAATAGTAATATATTTAGAAATGAGGAAAACAAAACATGGTTCATACTAATATAATCATAACATGTGATGGAGTGATCTAACTTTATCGATTCTTCTTTTGTTAGTTAGACAAGTGCACAAGTAACAACTTTGGTGTTCATCATTTTTCGAAATTTTGAAGTCTGTGAAGCATTACACATGAATTAATGGGTGTAGTATTTGCTTTCACATTGTGTAAAATTGGCTTAAACTGAGCTGAACTCTTTTGCTCATAACTTTTGAACTCTTTGTCTGATTGATGATTTTGCCATTCTGGAAAACTTAAAACCTAAGCTCCAACTTTTATTTACAGTGTTACACAAAATTTGATGTTTACAATACCAAAAATATAGTTTTATATGGCAGGCCTGTGTATTTCATGTATTTCCAAACTTTGATATTTCAAGAAAACTCTCGCAATTTTAGTTATACTCAAAAAAATTATGATCCATAAGTTGTTGCGGAATGCCACCACACTATATAATAATTCACTCTTTGGTGTCACCATCTAATTTTGTGTTTTAGACCATTAAAAGTTTGTCTCAAGCGGCTTAAACCAAGGTATCACGTTGTTATAATATGTTAAATGAATTCATACTTATTCTATCTCTTTCTACATACGACTAATGTTTATATTGAGATAAAACTAGGTGTTTAAGAAGCTAGTTGGACTTATGAGTAAGGATGGCTTGCTTATGCATGCTTAATAGCTTAGTAAGTTGCTTAAAAATGCTACATTAAGGTACATTTTTAAGGTGTACGAATATGTGATGTGATATTATATTGTTTCCTCGTGTTTCGGGATGTCCCATACTGGGATGCCTCTTCGAAGATGTGTATTTTTTAATTACATTGTGTTTGATTTTTCGGAATGCTCTCCGTACAAATGAGACTTTGCTAAAAAAAATTTGAAAAATCTAATAATTAGAAAAATATTCACAAAATTAGTCATATGCAAGGAATAGAAAGTCGTCATTTGAATCTATTTGAATTCATAGTATATAATAAGAAGTTGGAGTGTGTGAGCCATATAAATGAGGGAGTGGTTGAGTGTGATAGAAGAACATTGATTACGATGAAAGTCATGGTATGAGTAGTGTGTATTGACTTTCCTATAAGAAATTGTAATGACGCAATATTCGTAAAGGAAGAAGTTTGTAATAGCCCGGCTTTCTAAACCATGTAAATAAGTAAATTTTATTAATATAAAAGTGTTTGAATTCGATATATGCTAATTAATAATATGAAAGTAAATTTTGAGATAATCATATTCTATTTAATAAAAGGTTTTGTTGTAATAAATTGAATCAACTAATAAATTCTATTTGAGTGGCGTATTGAAATAGAATACAAGGAATGGCTCTCTAGTCCATGTTTTCAATGTTTGTATACAAAACATCCCTCCATTTGGCTATTTGTAAATTTAGTCCCTCTTATTAACTTTTGCTTCTTTTATTCCCATTTTATCCTTATTTTTATTTTACAGACGTATTTTTTTGTCCTTTTCCCTGCAACAAATTTCATTCTCGCAAATCTTTGCTTCTTTCTCATGAACCTCGTTATCCACTCTCGACGGTTTCTTCTATTTGAATTTTAAATTTCCTTTTCCATAATTTCTAGATTGACGGTATACCGCCCTGATTCTTCATTTGATCTAGGGTTTACTTATCTAGGTATTTCATTTTGTTGAGATCGTGTAATTTTATATTGCCTTTTGTTTTTGTTTTACATTTGCTTCCTTTTGTTTTATTTACAGTTTCTTATATCATTTCTTCAACTATTTTCTGGTATTATGGATCTGAACCATTCTTGTTACAAGGTAGATATTATTCGATTCTGTTTAGTCTTTTTCATTTTGCATATGTGTAACTTTTCTTTGTTCATATGTTTATATTTATTTATAGTTTGTATTTACTCTGTTAAAATATTAAAACTGCAATTTGACTTGCATTTTATCTTTTTCAATTTGCTTATGTGCATTTCTTCTATGTTCATATGTTTATATTTATTTACAATGTGTATCTATTCTGTTAAAATATTAAAACTGTAATATGACTTGCATTTTATCTTTTTCAATTTGCTTATGTTCATTTCTTCTTTGTTCATATGTGTATGTTTATTTACAATATGTACCTATTCTGTTAAAATATTAAAACTGCAATTTGACTTGCCTTTTATCCTTTTCAATTTGCTTATGTGCATTTCTTCTTTGTTCATATCTATATATTTATTACAATATGTATCTATTTCGTTAAAAAATAATAACTGCAATTTGACTTGCATTTTACTGTGGAATTGTTGTAGATTATCATTTTTGTTAAACATGTTTCTTTTTTTATTAAAATTTAATTTAGGTTTGTTTTATTAACTGTTTTTTAGTGTTTGCAAATTACTGTGTTCACGCTTATTCTACTTTATGCTTATAATATGTTTCCTGCAAGCTGATATTTAAGACAAAATTTTCTGTGTTCTATCTTGTGCATGTGCATTTATGAACTATTTATTCATTTGTTTCACGATAAGCCTTCGTAATGGATTACCAAATTTATTAGGCAAGTTTAAGTTAATGAAACATATTAATACCTTAAGAGTTTCTAGTGATTTTTTTATTTCCAGAGCTTAGAGTGCTACTATGTTCGTGTATTGCTTGAGTTTCCAACATCTATATTCATAAACTGATAGCCGTGGTTGGCAAATTTGTACGTTTTTTTAAATCTGCAAAAGGCCAATTTACAACGGATGGTTTTGGAGACGTATCGTCTTAAACCTTGTAGACAAATCTCGTTTCCATTATTTAATAGTTGAACTAAATAAATAAATGCAATGCATGCATGCATGGAATATGCAGTGGGAATTCCTTATTCATTGTTTTTGGGTCTTTTTTTGTTGTTGCGGTTTCGATGATAATAAAATGTTTTCTTTTTCTGTTGTTCCGGTTCCGATGATAACAGTGAAGGGGTTTTGGTTGTATTTGGTAATAAGGGTATTTGTTATAGCAAGAGAGTTGTTGTTGGTTATTCTCTTCATGGTTTGAAAGTTAGTATGTGCAATGTTTTCCAAGAACATGTACCTTCTTCTTTGGAGTTGTCTTTTAATTTGGAAAACAAAATTCGAATTATTGAAATAGATTCCTACTTGCAATCTAGATTGTTTCTTTCTATGTTTAGACATGAAGATTATTATACTAATGTTAATCTAAGCATGTCTTCCGAAGATGTTGATATCAGTAGTAATTTAGCTATCGCTACCATTAGTTCTACAAATAATGTTTCAAGTTATGCTTCTACTATGCCTAACGGGAATGCTCATTGTGATTTAAAGTCCCTTTTGAAGAAGGATTGTTTTATTTTTATATTTACTTAAAATGGTCAGTTATTCCCTGGAAGCATTAGTGAGTTTAAGCTCAAATTGCTTTTGTATCGTCTTCGTGTTATTGGGTGAAGATGATTAAAAATGACACGGTTAGAGTAACTGCAAGATGTTCTATAGTTGGTTGCCAATTTCGTGTGCATGCATCAACTAAATTTAATCTTCCAGGCTATTTTGTACTTAAAACTAGTAATCTTGTTCATTCTTGTGGTGCTGGCATTGTTGACATCAATCACCTATATCAAGTAAACCTGTCAAAAGATTTTCTTCGTAATAATCCTCTTACTGGAACCAAAGACATAGTTGATCATTTTAGAAATGAATATGATATTATACTCAGTTACTACTTTGCCTATAAAGGAAGCAATTTGCAATATAAGAGATTCATGGTTCTATTGCTTTGTCCTATCATCAACTTAATTGGTATCTTGGTGCTTTGAAGAAAACCGATCCTAATTTGCAACTTAATCCATATAATTCCCAATTTGAAAGAATATTTATAGGGCATGAAGCTTGTAACAAAGGCTTTGTGTGTTGCAGACCTATGATAATTCTTGATGGTACATTTATGAAAGGAAAAAATTATGGTTGCTTAATGTCTGCAACTGCAAAAAATGGAAATACTCGATTGTATTTGTCAAACATGTTTATTTGCCAAATTTTGTTTATAGCAAAAAAACATGTTTATAGCAACAAAAAAAAAACAAATTTGCTATATCAAAATTATAAATCTCCATTGTATTTGTCAAACAAAATGCAAAGTTTTGTTCCTAAACATGTTATATGTTGTTTCATATAGTGTGTTTATTCTTTGTTCATGGGGTAGTAATTATTTTCCCACATGACTTTTGATCTGTGTTATAATATGTTGTAATTTCACCTCCAATATATAATACAATGGTTTTGATATTACATAAAAAGCTTGTATAATGTTTTCCTGTGAAATGTAGTCAACAAATTAATTGAGTTTTGTATCTTGGTATATAATCAACTTCCCTCATATATAAAAACAAACAAGTAAATTGTAAAGATTACAAAAAAAGTCCTAGTATAACTCAAGGATGATACCAACCATACCTGGAAGTACAGATAGAGGTGCAATAGAAATAATAGCTGTGATGGAATCAATGTTCAGTAGTTGATGTTGAACTATTTTCCCTAATGCATTGCAAAATCATCAAAGTACACATTGGCAAAGCTATATGAAGAAAGTTCAATGCAATTAAAAATATCATGTTTGTAACCATTTAATGTGCCTCATGCCGTCTCATAAACCAGTATATATTTTAAACCAATTTAAAACATGTTAAACAACATAATGAAATGATGGTATACAATTTTGCTTTGTTAAAATTTTGAATTTTTTTACCACGTTTGTTATACTCCATTATAATATTAGTAATGATCTAATTGTTTATATCATCATCTCAAATTTAATTCAATTTTCCACTGTATTCGAGTTTTTCCAATAGCTCATGCTATAGTGTCAGGAGAAGATGAAAGCAATTGGTCTTTGTTTCTGTCTAATCTACAATCAATGTTGTTAGATGATCGAATTATAACATTTATATCAGATGGGCATCCAGCTATTATATCTTTTGTTTCGAAGTTGTTTCCAAATTCTTGTCAGATCTACTGTATATACCATATGAAAAACAACTTGCATGCTATGTTAGGTGGTGATCCTAGAAAGGAATGGATAGTTAAGCTGTTTGTTGATGTTGCATATGCTTCTACTCATTCAAAGTTTGAAGTAGCGTTGAAATTATTTAGAGATTTTGGGGGTAATGTTGCTTTGAAATTTCTTAATGGAGTTAAATTTGAGCATTCTACAAATGCTTTCTTTCCAGGTAAAGGTATGGTGAAATGACATCTAATATTGTCGAAAGTTTCAACTCATGGGTCATTAAAGAAATGCATCTTCCAATAACATCTTGTCTAGACTCCTTTTGAATTAAAATTATGGATCAAATTTCTAAACGTCGACAATTGAGTCAAACAAGGAAAACCGAAATATGTCCAACTATGGAAAAGCATATGAACTCTTTTATTATTTTGGGTCATGGTTGGATCGTTAAGAAATCTAATGAATATTACTTCAAATATTGCCTAAGGAGTCGCAACATGTTGATCTTTTACATCTTTGGTGCAGCTGCAATATGTGGACTATTGATGGCTTTCCTTGTCCACATGCTATTCTGGCTATTAGATTTCAAAGTTTAAATGTTTATGAGTATATTGATCAGTATTTTTCTACTTCATACTTTCATACATCATATTTTTCCCTGTATCTCCTGTTCCAAATACTGATAAGCCTGGAGTTCTTCCAGAAAATCATGCCATTTGTCCTCCAATTCCTAAACGTGGTCCTGGTCGTCCAGCTATCAAGCAAAAACCTTCTATTGGTGAAGCTAAGAAGAAACGAAGATGAGGAAAATGTTGAAAGTTTGGTCACAACAAGAGCACTTGTCCTTTAGTTAACAATTCGGCTGTTTTAAGTTGAAGATGTCAAAAGAGTTTATTTGGCATTGTACTGTTTTGAATTTGAAATTTGATTTTATTTGATATTAGTTATTTATTGTTATACTTTGTTACTGTTGTGGTTTGTATTTTAGACTTAACAAAGTAATATGACTTATAGGGGAAATTGAAATTCAGTCTAGTATTCAAATTTGTTGTTTATTTTGATAGTTTTTAAAGCATTGATTAGTTTGAAACAAGCTCGAAATTCATATTATGGAAAAATGCATGACTGTTCTGTTAAAGTTTGGAAGGCATTTTTTGATATAAATTAGTGTAGGGACCATGCTTCTGGTTGCATAATATCCAACTCTATGCATATGAGGGGAGCTCAACTTTATTATACTGAAGTGGATGTAACTGTGCTGTTACTATAGGTGGTATTGTAAAAGGCATTGTTTAAGTACAGTAGACAAGATTGTTATCGGCTCGTCTTGTATAAGTGTGCATGTTTATTTCATTGTGCATATGGATTTTATTTTCAGAGGTTACTATTTATGTGCAGCAGAAATGAAGTTAAATAAAGGAGTACTGAAAATCAAACCACAGTGCTATGTTCTCTCTGTTAATGAAAAATGGTAATATTTATAATAGGTGCATATCGATTGTGAGCATTGTTGAAATTGAGGTATTCCTGTTATTTTCGGTAAATACAAATATTATCACAACAAAAATATAGAGCAGACATATTAATTCATAGGAGTATAAACCAAAAAAATTCACAGCCATTGGAGCTAAAATTCTAAAAGGAGTCCTTCTAGTATGACCTCCAAGCACGGGTAAAACACTACTAGCAAAAGCAATAGCAGTGGAAGCAGGAGTTGCATTCCTTTCTTTATCAAGTTCAAAGTTCGTAGAAATGTTTATAGCGGTAGGTGCATCGAGAGTGAGGGACTTGTTCAACAAAGCAAAGGAAAACTTTCCATGCATAGTTCTCACAGATGAGATAGACGCAGTTGGAAGAAAGAGAGGCACTAGTATAGGAGGAGGAAATGGTGAGAGGGAGCAGACATTGAATAAGTTGCTGACTGAGATGGATGGTTATGGAGGAGACATTGAATCAGTTGCTCATTAATGTCCTGTTTTAGCTACCCAGTAGCTGAATGTCTATACTGGATAGCAAATACCACCTGACATTCAAAACCTCGGTGAAGTGAAGTCTATTACAAAATTCACATTTAGAAGAACATAAAGTGTGACATCATTGTCTACCTTCAAAACCTAAACCTACAAAAACTTTACTGTACTCTGAAAGCTTCCTGAATCGGTATGATGAAAGAGGGATGGTCGGCTGGGCATAAAACGGAAAAAGATCCCCACCGTGGTGCTCGAACCCACGACCACAAGGTTAAGAGCCTTGCGCTCTACCAACTAAGCTAGACAGGTTAGTTGTTGTCCATTTACGATAATCCGTACAGGGAAAAAAACATATATATCAATCTTCCTTGAATAAGGCAACACAATCAAATTAACTGAGAAGAATTTGTAACTGAAGAGAGCACATCTAATGTGATGTAATCGAACATAAAGGGAACAAAAAGGGAACAAAAAGGGGACATACCTATGTTGGAATTGATTGAGTGAACCTAAGTGAATAAGGATAGGTTAGGGTTTTGCCTCTGCAAAGTATCGCTAATTTGACAATCGCGTGGTATGGGAGAAGATGAGAGTAATCGAATATGCTGAATTTGGAAATTGAATTCGGAATTAAAAAGTCGATTCATTTTTATTTGTCTGCTTTATTACTACTTCCCATCATGAATAGATGATCTAGAATTTGGATATTGCATGCAGGCCAGCACTTTTTTTATTTAAATATTGCAAATCTAGTCCAGCTTTAATTATAATTTCACTTTTGGTTTTGCCATCGAAAAGAATATCCTCTCATATCGTCATTTCTAAATATGACCGTACAAAATGTTTACTTTCATACATGATGTCGTTTCAAGTTTTCCATCTATCAACGGTTTTTTCTTCCGAGCTCTTGTCTGCGTTTTTTTCAACTGACTACTTTCGAACTTTAAAATTGAATGATCATGATTGGTGTTTTAGTAGTATAAAAATATTATCATAATTTCTTTTCAAAATCAAGAGCTCTATGAGTGCAAAAGTGCACTGTACTGTAAAAAGGAAAAAAAAAATTACGGAATATTCATTTATCGTCGATTTATCGGATTATGTGACTTATAAAAGTCGTTATGATTCCTATTTGAATACTAACCCAAAATAATTTTGGTTATTCCTAAATTAAATTTCATAAATTCTGCTTTAATTCCGGTTTACAAATTCCGATACTTTTTTCTGTATAAACACATTAATAAATATTCAATACTATATTAGATACAAATAATTTCAAAATCAAATTCCTCGTTATTAATATTACTATGCATTTATACAAAATTGAACTAATTTAAAAAAATGTACCAAATAATCTACCTAACCCAGCCCAACAAGTAAAACATGTTAGCCAAAAACCAGGCCCAACAAAATTAAACAAATAAAATTTTAGCTGAACCAATCAAAGCTTCCCTCTCGCGCTGCTCACCCCCAAACTTATTCTCTTCCCATGTATAAAAAAAACCTAGCCCAACTTGCTCTACTTTTCTCCAAAGCCGTTAAGGACTGCCGCTTCTACAATCATCGACTAGCAAGCCTCGACGAGAGAAATCCCTAACTTATTCAAATTTTATTTTTTTTGATGAAAAACAAACATGGGCATAATTGAGAGTGGCTGAAGGGGTAAGATTCTTTGATTTTTTAACATGATTTCGTTTCGCCTTTAGTGGCTACAACAAGCTGTCTTTTTTGAATTTTTTTTAGCATCAGAAAACAAAACGGTTTTTTTATGAAATTCCGGTCCGATGCACGTCAGAACCAGACTGGAATGGTCGGAATTCCGACATGATGGTCGGAATTTAGAACCATACTTTTAGTTTCGTGCTCTGATAGTTATTCATGATATTTGTTAGCTTTAATCTTAATACAAATTGCTTATTCACTAACAAGTTGAGTTACTAAACACTAATAAAAGTGTTTCTCACGAAGTAAAATTGCCATTTAATAATCCCTTAAATGAATAGAAAATCGAAAAATTGAAAATTACCTTTGTGGGAGCCTGAATTAAAAGGTGGCGGAAGGATGACAGACCTTTCTACATCTCTAGCATATGAAAATAGGTTTTTAAAAAAAGGGCATTTACCTATGGATGGATCAAACAAAAAATTGTTAATAGGTGCATAGATGTTACAGTGTAATTTTTTTTTTGTATTAATTATAGTCAAGTTGCATCCATATGCGCAAGCATGCCATACGCAAGGTAATGCATCTGTTGACAATATATCCGTACCATATTTGCATTTATAAAGCTAATCACATTACCATCGTCTTCAAAGAAAAATAAATGCAGGAAAATAAACACGAGAAACTTAAAAAAATTAGGCTAAGGACAACAAGTTTGTTTTTCAGGCTGAAGGATAATTCTAGTTATAACTAGCATTTTTTACAGTGTAAAACTAAATATAATGCTAGATATAACTAGCATCTTGTATAGTGTAAAAGTTAAATATAATGTTAATTATAACTAATATTTGTCCTTCAGCCTAAAAATAAAACTTTGTGTTCTTCAGGCTAATTTTTTTTCAAAGTTTGTCTTTTTCCCTATTCCCTCAAATAAATATATGTATTTTAATATTCACAAATAGCAAGTGCATAGAAGATGTGTTCACAATAATACACATTTAGAAGTTAAAAACAAAATCACATTAAAGTTGTAGGTAATAATAATCAGATTAAAAGTTAATACTACTTTGATAGCAACAACTATGTAGCCGGTACAAGTGTAATATTCAAGGAACATTCAAACATTCAATCAAACTTGAAACGGCCATTACTTGCTATAGAATAAGTATTATATCTTCATAGGAATTGGTTAGAAGAGGAAAATACATTTTTTAGGAAGAGATGAATGGCGAGGGGGATTAACCTCAAGGGATGTATGTCCACCCTTAACATACATTCAGGTAAATCAAATATGTTTTTTGTCATCGCTGTCGTTTTGAACCCAGACCTTCCCCTCAGCAATTTGAGGCCATAACATCTGGCCAGAATCAGGGGTTGGTTATAAATTTTCATTTTCATTTAAAAGTATATTAAGGATGTCTCCAATGCCTATAATAGTACTTATTCAGGTCCTAAAATATAATGTGTTTGAATGTTCATCTATGTATTTTTATTTGAATGACAAATGTCCTCACTTTTTCAACTCTTCATTCTTTCTTTCTATCTTCGATAATTAATTTGCCAGTTGAAATTTCTATAAGAAGATTAAGATTCCTAATCTACTCTTCTTCATATTTTTATTGATTTTTAATACGAGATTCAAGTGTCTCGGATCTAAAATTATTAATTATATTACTTTGGATTATTGTTTGGTTCAGATGAAGAAATTAAAGTTAATATTGTTTGACGAGTTGTGGAAGAGACTCGATCACCACTTCCCTCTTCTTCTTCTTTCAATAAAAAAGAATACAAAGAACTTATTCAACTACTAGCGAAAAAATTGCAAACATCCAATGCCAAGTTAATTATACTGTTAACATCACAATCAGCTACTTATATGATCAGTCCATTCTAGCTAAATCCAATGCATATATTCCAGTTCAGAAAATGTGGTAAGTTAGATCACATTTTTTATTATGTTAGATTCAATTCTGAGCTAAATGTGAGGTATGATCCAATTCTAAAGTGTGATAATGGACCACATGTTGAGCAAAATGCGATGTTCCCATTGTATTTTGAACAGTGTGACATGTTTAAAGCTTTTAAAATAATAATAAAAACATTTATCTTTATATTCTTTGTTTTACTTTAAATTGAGATGTAATGTTCGAACATATCATGGTTTCGATTAATTTATGTAGAGATATCTTGTGAAAATTTAGTAAGAACTACGCATGAAATTATCAAGTTTTAATTTGAATTTTTTTATGCTTTAGGTAGATTTATCAAAAAAAAAAATTGTCAACTTTTAAGTCTATGACTTCAATTATTTGAAAAATCTTCATATTTGAGGAGAGAAAAGGCTTCCATCATTTGAATATTGAATTTGTCGGATTAGGAGGATGCTGCAGTATAGTTCTTGCTATATAGACTAAACTCTAAAAGGTCTCTTCTTACATCAAATTCTAAAAGTAAGAAGCTTTCCTCCTATGTCACCAAATGCATTTTTAAAACATAATTGAAAAGAAGAGAGTAATAATGTTGTAGCTAGAATAATAGCTTTCAAAAAAAAAGATTTTTTGAGAATTCAAGCTAAACGTAAATAAATTATATAAATTTGGATGCCAAAGATGTCAAATTAAATGTATCAGGTTAAAATTAAAGTAACTATATTACAGCTATACTTTGGAGCATAGCGACTGTTTCTTATAAGGTTGTTATGGCAATGGTTACCATTGACATTTTGTCAATACCGTTACCATATCATTTTTACCAGTAAATTAAAATTGCATACCGTTACCATTGCCGATTTGTTGGTATTCTAAAGGCTGATATATCAATAAACTGGTAATCGTTGTACTCCTAATGGCAAATTACTGTTAGTCTAAAAAAATCAAAAACTTAATTTATTTTTACACCGTAATGATGCTTCATCATACCTATCATTGTGTCACTCAATAAAAGACACCAATCAAAAATAAAGAAAATGTATTTACCATCGTTTGAACTAAATTTATAAGTCAAATCTAAGCATTTTGTTGCTTCTAAATGTTTGTAGCACGGTATTCATGTATTATAAGTGGACTATTACATTACTGTTATCGCGGGTTTTGGAAAAACGTTACCAATTTTTTACCGTTGTAATACAGATTATACTGATTGATATATCAACTTTACTGAAGAATTATGATTGATTGACTGACAATGATCTGATAATAGAAAATATACCGTTACCACAATATCCCTTGTTTTTTAGACACTACAACTTTAATATCAATTTCAATTTGAAAAACTCATTCACAGCCACTATTTATTTCAAAAATCTATTATTCAAAGTAACTTTAGATATAATTCATGACAATCAATTTTGTCCCTTGTTTATGTATGATACTTTTGTCTTTCGTTTAAAAGATTGGTCAATAGTTATAATTACAATCAAATCGTCAGTGTGTGTATAATGTAAATATATATTCTTCCCCTATTTTCACGTATGACTTATTACAATAACAATTTAATGATCGAAACAAATGTTCATTCTAATTTTACATAAAATATTTTATTTTTAAATTGAGTGTATATGAACAAAAAACGGGAAAAGGTTATTTAAATTGATTGTATTTTATTCTTAGCACATGAATCTACTCTAGTTAACAAAACACGATGAGTTCACTAGGGAAATACTGGATTGATATGCAAATTCTAGGTGATTGTTAAAGAAACTTCTGTTTTAGATAAGGGATATAATTTTAAGAGATTTTATCCTAATATAAAATTGTTATGGAAGGGACATATAAATGGAACCAAATAAGTGATCTATTGTTTTACCCTCATTCAAAGCAAATTCCACAACATACTATCGAAAACTAAAAAAGAAACCATGGATGATCATTGTGAATCGCAAAATGAACCAAAAAAATCATTGGTGTACTATATTCAACAAAATTACATTGAGAAAATGATTATAAAACGGTAGTCATACCGAAAATTATCAGAAAACTAAACTCGAAGGGGCTTGATTAAAAAAGAAAATTACAAAATGGTGGTGGCCGACTGAAAAAGTTGCATAAAAAACGATACGTGCATGTCATTATAATCATGTATCATTCAAACTATATTAACGGGGTGATAACTAATTATATTTGATTTTGTTATGGAAGACTAAATTTTTTGGTATCCTTGTAGCAATTTCAAGAATATTGAAAAAAATACCCCTTTACTAGATTTGGACACTGCCCAAAATCTATTCTAGATAACAAAAAGCAAGAGTTTAGGATGGAATTGTTGGGTTTATGTATGAAATTGTGGACTTTTTCTAAAATATATAAATATCCATTGGTTACATATGAATTTTACAAACTATGCGATGTTTCATACAATCAGAAATTTACTCATCCTACTATAATCACATTTCCAATACCATCACCCAAACGCCTTGAAACCATAGCACTTAACAACATGATGCAGATCACTTCTCTGTGCATGTTTTGTAAGATATTTAAACTTAATACCTTTCTTGGAACGGTGCACAAATTCATCCAACAATGTGCCATAAAGAAGATCGACAGTGATGATATTTGACGGCGAATACAATGCATTGCCTTTGAATGGCGATGATCTACTGCATGGTATTATCTAGTCGATTCTTGCATTAATCTGTGAGTTTGATCAAAGGCGATGAAGTAAAAAATAATGAGATTTAGGGTTTCGGGTAAAAGCAGCAGTGAGGTTGTGATTGTGGATGATTCGGCATTTGACATTTGCAGCCATTTAACAACACCGTAGCACGACCGGAATATTAAATATTTAGGAGCTTGGAATCCAGAGTTTTTCCCATTGTTCTTGGTCTATTTCCCGAACGTAAATATTGTTCCAATACGATTAGATCTCAAAAGTGATTATTATAGTTTATAATTTAAACCTCAAAATTGTGTAAAACAGTCAATTACTAGGTGCGATATGACAAAAAAGTCCAAAGATTACAATTTCGTCATCTCGGTTGTTGTTTAAAAGGGGAATTAATTTAAAGGACAAAATCATATATTTTTAGCCATAAGGATACGACCTCAATATTTTAAGCACAAGAAACACATTCTTCTGAAATTCAAAAGAACAAACATTCTTCCAAAATTATTCATAAGGACAAACACTCTTCCAAAACTGCTACCGAACTAAAAAATGATACTTAAAAACTGCTTTCGATAACTACAAATTGATACCTAAAAATGCTATCAATAACTAAAAACTGATACCTAATGAAAGTTTTCTTCAGGCTAAAATACTGAAAGTCTGTCCTTGAGGCTAAAACGTTGAAATTTTTTGTCCTTCACAATAATTTCCTATTGTTTAAATTATCAACACATAAGTGTGTGTTGAACGATGCCCCTTTAATATTTATTTATGCGCATGTTTAAAAAAACGTCCAACTTATGATCTATAAACTCTCTACTGAGGAAAATCCCGATTCCGTATGCACCATCGTAATCAAATGTTGAAAAATGTTGTGAGCAACTATTTTACTTTCTACTTTCAAAGACATTATTCGATTCATTTACCCCTCATTAACCATGCCTTCAATTGGGTTGGATCAACATATTTAGTGAAAAGAATCGTAAATCGGTAAGCTATTATATAAGTTTATTAAACGTGCAATAAATGAGCAAGACAATTTACCTATTTATTTAAAATGTGAAATTTAAAATTTTGAAAATATGAATATACATTTTGAGAATAAGAGCGCTACTTTATTGTAACAACCCTACCTTTTACGCCATCAAGATAAAATAAATTAAATAAAAATAAAAATGTTTACAATCGATCTTTTTAATAATTTTTATTTTGAAAATATAACTTATTGAAAATATAATTTATAAGTTTCGAACTTGTAACCTCTCGCACCAAAGGTGAATCACTTAAGCACTGAGACAATGGGCATGTCAACCTCTTATTTGTTTGTAAGGTTATTTTTGAAACTCCATGATCGTACCAAAAAATTGTCTTTCTATTCCAACTATTAATAAAGATGTTATTTATGTATTTCAATTTTTAGTTCAAGAGAACCGACCTAATGCACAAAACATTTAAATTTGAATCCAATATTTTTCTGTTTATTATTGCGGACCAAATTTATGACTGAATCCAAATATTGGTATCAAAATTAGAAACCTTGCAAGGTATAAAATGAGCAATAACATGCGATGGTAATAGGAATAGGATATGGTAATTTTGTTAAAATCAAAGGGTGAAACAATAATACATGCATGAATCTGTCTTATTTTAGATAATGTCAAGTCTTAGGCTTGTGGGCTAATTACATTAAGGGTAAATAATTTAATGGGCAAATTAATGAAAATATTTAGTCAGAAGGACACGTGCATAAATTTTTTATCATAAGGACAAAGCCCAAATACAATTTCAAATAAAATATTCTATTCGTCTTCCTCCTCCTTCCTCAACTCAAAATTTGACGGAATTTTACTCGAAAGAAAAAATGGCACCGCAAACCAGAAACAATTCTACATCTCCAACACAATCTCAGAAGTCGACGGTAGATGAACAACGAGCACAACAATTGACAGCCGATGAAAACCTAAGTATGTCGGAAGTGAATAAACAAAACATAAATCGAAATGTCAAATCACTTCCGGCAGCAGATGTTGAAAAAGAAAATGCAATGATAGAAGAGGAAAACTTACGATGGGTCACATCGGTGAGCGCAACATGGATGAGTTGAAAAAACGAGGATTGTTGATGGAGTTCATCATTCAAAACTTAGTTTTTGTGAAAAGTATGTTCTTGGAAAGCAGACGAAGATTTCTTTTGGTATAGGAGAGCATAAAGCAAAAGATGTCTTGGAGTATGTTCATACAGATGTCTGGGGTCCCTCCCCTTGTTAGTCTTTAGGTGGAGCCATATATTTCGTTTCATTTGTAGATGATTTCTCTCATAAAGTATGGGTATACTTTCTTCGGTCAAAGAGTGAAATCTTTGCCAAGTTTCGAAAGTGAAATCTATGGTTGAGAAGTAGTCAGGAAAGAAATTGAAAGTTCTCCGTTCAGATAATGGCGGTCAATTGTATCAAAGAAATTCATCGATTATTGTGAGTCTAAAGGCATTAAGAGGCATTACACCACACCATACGACCCCCAGTTTAATGGAGTTGCATAAAGGATGAATCAGACATTATTGGAGAGAACAAGATGCCTTAGACTGACTGCTAAATTGAAGAAGGGATTTTGGGCTGAAGTTTTATCTATGGCGGCTTTCCTCATCAATCACACACATTCCACTGCCATAGATATGAAGATCACTGAAGAAGTATGGAAAGGAGAGCCTGTTATCTATTCATTTCTCAGAGTGTTTGGTTGCCCAGCTTATGTGCATGAGAGCAAAGGGAAGCTGAAACCTAGAGCTCGCAAGTGTGTTTTTCTAGGTTATAGGAGAGGAGTGAAGGAATATATGTTGTGGTGTCCTATTAGCAAGAAGATCGTTATGAGCAGGCATGTGACTTTTGATGAGAAGGCTATGTTGAAGGTGGAGCCTTCCTCATCGAATGACAATGAAAGGACATGTGAAGAATACCAGACATAAAGCAAGTCATCTGTTGATTCTTTCCATAGACGTTCAAATGGTATTTCCGATGACACCTTGGTTGATGGGGATAATACCAATGTTGGTACAAAGGATCAAACTCAAGGTGGAGCTCATTCAGAACCTAGGCGTTTCAGACAAAGAAGAAAGCCTAAGTGGCTTGATGGGTTTGTTGGATTGAGCATCAAAGGTATTAACTTCAATGATATGCCAACATATGCTTTGAATGTTGTCCATGATGAGCCCTTTGACTATAGAGAAGCTATCGCATTAGTTAACAGTTCCGGTTGGGTAGTTGCTACGGAGGAGGAGATTGAATCATTGCAGAGAAATCATACTTGGAATTAGGTGCCTCTTCCCACCGACAAGAGAGCTATTGGATGCAAGTGGATCTATAGAGTGAAAGACGGTGAAAATGGTAATCTCATATACAAAGCAAGGTTAGTCGCAAAGGGGTATGGTCAAAAGAAGGGGGTAGAGTATCATGATATCTTTGCTCCAGTGGTTAGGCATACTTCTATTCATATTCTTTTGGCATTAGTTTCTCATTATGATATGGAATTAGAGCAACTAGATGTCAAATGTAACGACCCCAATTTTGAATTTAATTTTAATTAATAGTTAATGTAAATTTTAAATAAATTTTGGGATAAATTTAAAATTTCAATATTTAATTTATATTTGAATTAGGATTTTTTTGTGAATAACAAGTAAAAAGCAAAGAAATAAAATACATTCACATATGAACACTTATAAAGGAAAACGAAAGAAATAACATACAAAGTAGAAACAACATATTAATAAAATTATGTAAAATGCAAAGTGAATACATAAGACAAAAAAATAAAGCATAAGCATAGAGTACTAGCAATTTAATGCAAGATCCTCTTTAGTACACAATATGTATTCATTTGCTACCAAGCTAGATACATCAGCCACTCTGGTACACCATAGCATACCCATCAGCCACCATACAAGCAAAGTAAAAAAAGTATGCAAGGCAAGAGTCTATAACATAGGCAAGCATGGAAAACAAAGTATAAAGAAAAGTAAGAAGCCACCATTGTCTATCTAATATGGTACAACTAATTAATGCAAATAATCTTCAGCCTCCAAAAATAAGATATCCCTGTCCAACTTTTTGAAAAAAATAATAATAAACCACCAAGTATAAAACCAAAACCACTTCAGCCGAAAATAGGTATAAACAAATAAAAGAAATCAAACAAATGAATGCAACTATCTAAAGTACTTGTACAAATGTAAAATAAGTATGAACAAAACAAAGTAATAAATGCAGACAAGTCAGCCGAGCAAACAATGCAGGTAAGAAATAAAGGAAAAATATATATAATAAAAATAAAATAAGATATGCATGGAGACATATAGTACCTTGGCATTAATGCAAGCCACCATAACAAGTATTATCAGCCGAAATGCAAGGCAAGGAAGCAAAGTGTTTATGTACGAAATAAAATAAACGAAGGAGAAAAATCTTTACCTATTGTACAAACCATGTTATAGCCTGTAGACTCCCTTCTTTCTATCAACTTCTTCATTTTAGTTTGTTCTTCTCAAACAAAAACAAGAAGAAAAAAAACTGAAAGCACATAGCAGATCAAAATCCTTAACCTGAGATTGTAGATCACAAACAAACTCAATCAAAGCAAAAGAAAATTTCAAGTCTGCAACCAAATATCTGAAGTATTCAAATGCACAGCAGTTTCCAGGCTCTATTTCATTTCTTCTCAAATCACGGTGAGTAACTTCTTTTTTTTAAAACATTTGAGATGGTTGCAAGAGTTTATCTAGAAAGTGTGTTGTTGCAAATCTCCTGTATATATGTTGATGTATGTGTGACTGTGATTGTTGTATTGCCTCTGCTTTATCTTTATTTTTTTCCAAAACCTAGATTTATAAAATAAATCTCTATCTCCTTATCTACTCGCTGTTAGATCGTGGAATATAAACGAAAGATGTTTGTTTGATCATGAACTAGGATATAAAAATTTATTTAAGTTAAAACCATTTGTGTATGACTCTGGAAATAAAATTAAAGCAGGAAACTCAAGTCCCTGTAAAAATTCAAACCTGTTAATTTTACAATTCAGGTATATGAGTGGAATCATCACACTTTAATATGATTTTTAATGCAAAATTTATAATTTTTAGAGGTGGGGTTTAGGGGTAATTCAAAAATAAACAAAAAGTATACTTCGACCAATTTCCGGCGACGTATTGATCTGGGGGTGTCGCGGTCGTTCGAGGTGGTGGAGGAGCCTACGGGGCGTCGGAGAAAAATAGGAGAGGGTCGCCTAGAGGTTGGTGATGGCGATGGGAGGTCGTTGAAGTTTGAAACCCTAGTTTTACTATGGTTCAGATTTTGGTCTCGTTTGTTTTCAATGGGCGATCGAGCTTGACGTGCTTGTGGGAATTGGAAGAGGGGTCGATGATGAAGTGGTGGCCGGTGGTGCTGGTGCTCCGGTGGTCGGAGGAGGGGACGCGACGTGTTGACAGGCTCGTGGTGATGTGCGCGAATTTTTCCAGGTTTTGGTTTCACGTGTTTTCAAATTTTGGGTCAATGGGTTCAAATTTTGATTCGAACCAGGAAGTGTCGAATTAGGTCGTGGTTTGGGGTCGTGGGGTTGCGAGCGCCTGTTGCTGATGGTCGCGATGGTAAACGGAGGGCGGCGGCGCTTGTGAACGTGCACAGCGTGCACCGTGCATGTTTGAAGGCCTGTTGGTTTTGTGGGATGTGCAGTTTTTACCCGGGTTTCACTCGGGTCTTTGGAGTGTTGACTCGATGCAACGGGAGATTTGCTCCAGAATGTGATGGTTACAGGTTCCAGAAACTGTTCAATCTCCTGAAGCTTAACTTTAAATTATAACAAAGTTGAACTGAGTTAGATTAAAGGCTAAAGTATAAATTCAAGTTACTTTGAATTCAAATTTGGAAATTCAAATCACTTTTTAAATATGAATGTTTTAAAAATAAGTTTAAAATAAATAGTTTTAAAAAGTAAGTTTGTTTTAAACAAATGTTTAACTTGATTTTGATAAAATTCTTTCATAAAGGTTTCCTAAATTTTGAGTGAAAAATTAAATAAATTGTTTTAACTTGAATTTGCAAGATAAAATAAAATATATTTTAAAGCTTAAATTTTAAATAAAAATTTGAGTAATTTAGTTAGGATTTTTCGTATATAGGTTTATTAATTGATATTTAAAATTTGGTTAATGTTAAATATATAATTTCAAATTCAAAATGAAGTTTGAGTCTAAATTTGAAGTGTAATGTTTAAAAATACACTTAAATGATTTATGAAATCATTAATAAAGAAATTAATGATCTTAGAGATAATTAAGGTAATATAATGACTAAATTAATATGGTAATTAAAGAATGATTTATTTAATTTATAAATAAATAATTTAGATTAATTTATAATTAGAAATGATTAATAATGAATTAATCTAAGATAATTTCTTAAGAAAGTGATTAAGAAATATTATTAATTAATAAGGATAATTAACTAAGGATTATTAAGTAATTGATTTAAAGTGATTAATGTTAATGATTTATTGGATTAAATAAATTAGATAATCAATTATAAATGATTTAAATTACTTAATGAAAATAAATAAATCAGAATTGGATAATAAATTCATAAGTAATTAATTTAATTGGAGATAAATTGAATTACATAGGATTAAACGATAAATAAATCCTGTTTATAAATGATTATTGGATTCTTGAATTACTTATGAATGATCGTATTATATGTGATGCCTTGAATTGATTATCCTATCTTATTTGTGATATTTTGTTCTGTAGATTGAGCTGTGTATATTTATTACATTTGTATATTATCTGTGAATCTGTGAATGGACGATGAGCGTTATAGTTTTATATCGCTTATCAACTATATTTCTGTGTTTTGAATCTATGATGATTGAATGTTGTTGCACTATTGTGTTAAACCCCTGGACCACACTTACACACACACAATTATGGATTTCACGAGGAAATCGATTTAAGTCACAGATTTTGAAACAATTTTAAATAGAAAATTTAAATTCAATTGGTTTGAAGATGAGATTGGGTTTAAAGTGAAAAGCAATTAAAATGGTATTTCAAAGATGAAATTTGTTTTGAGTAACTTGATTAAGTTTTGAAATTTAAATATTTTGATTTAAATTTGAATTCAATATTTGAAATTGAATTCTATGATTTGAAACTAGGGATTAACGATATTATACTAGTTATATACGAGTAAAACCATTTTTAAAGTATTATTTTTAGGAATTTGAATTAACCCAAAGGTTATAACTTGTATAAATGAAATTGGGTTTTCCGAAATAAGATTGTTGTTTCTAAATGATAAAAAGCTTTCGTAAAAGAAATGAATTTCAAATTGTATCAAACAGATTTCAAGTTTAAACTGAAAAGGTTTTCCCAGTTATTGATGAATATTTGAAAACAAATTTTTAAAAGTGAATATTCGGAAATAGTTTGAAATCTATAAGATAAATCTTTAATTTAAAGATTTAGTGAATTAATCAAATTGAAATGGAATTGTTTTGAAATCTGGAAATGAATATTTGTGAAACTGGGTGAATTTGGTAAAATTAATCTTTTGTTTAAAAGATTAAAATGGAAATTGGTTTAAACCATTTGAAAAGAAAGTTTTGAATTATTAAGTTGTGACTTAATTGAAATCCCATATCCATATGTTTTTAAATGTTGCGCTCACTATTCGGTTTAGCCGGGAGAGGACCTTTGTGTCATATATCCCATTCCGAATATGTGATACGTCGTTATGGATAGCATTTGAAGACCGGTGGTGAAGACCGGATATGTTCGAAAACGAAAGGGTTTCTTGTTGATTGTCTCTGCACTGGCTGATCCCCGGTATAGAGATCTCCATATGTGATGGGAAATCCAGACGTGATTAGGGATTATCCGGATTGCAAGGACTTCTTTGGAAGTGCCTTCGGTTCTGTTCGAACCCGGAACAGACTTGTATGGATTGTGTGTCTGACATTACAATTTGAGATATAAAGCAGATTTCTTTCAAATACATTTTTGTTGGTGGCAGAGAATTTATTCTTTTAGCTTAACACCCTTCTCTGATACATACGAGCTCAGAGGTTATGTAGTTGAAGGTTATCAGCAATATATTCCCAATTTGGTAATGTGACATTATAAGTGTTGCTGTGAAATGATCATTGTTTGATCATTTGTGATATGATCATTTGTTTGATCATTTATCTTTGTGATCATTACTTTGATCATTTGTTGACCCAAAGCATGGCTTTGAAACAAATCGTGGCTTTGTGGATGAGACTTCGTCGAACCTCACACCCCGGAATGGTCAAAACAGGAAAGATGCGGCAAGGTTATTAGGGGGTAGCGCCCCTTTAGGGTATGTACATCTCCTTCTGGATAGAAGTGGTATCATGGTATGGAGCCCAGATACTTACTTATGTGGACATCACAAACTTATATATATCTTGTTTTGTGATTTGATGTTGGGGCCCCGTTAAAGGTTGTTACAACCGGGAGGTGGCATACTCGTGTCAGTAGTTACCCAGTTAGGGGTAACCCGGCCTTGTGTTGGCAGAGATCCGGTTAGGTTCTCGGGACGTCCATCCAGAGGCGTTTCCATGTGGCAATGGGAAGTTCCTTGGCCTGACCATTTGTTGGAAATCCAAAGAAACAATACGAGCCTTGTACGGTGTTAGTTGTAGAACCTGCCATCTAATATGGTAGCTATAGCGGGCATAATATAATGGTACCTATGCTGGCTAAGATTTATATTCGACTTTCGAAATTGTTTTCTACACTATGCACTTATAAAAATAATATCAAAGAAATTTTCTGCGTATTAAGCATATTTGACTATCATAAGAAGAAATCTCCTCCAAGTCTGCGTTTGCATTGTGTGTGTGGCGGGAGGTCTTATGGTAGTTTCATTTTCAAAAAGCATTGCGAATTTACTTTAAAATTCTCTTGTTGATTGTTTTTAAAGATAAACTGTTTTTGTTGCTCACACCAGTCCCATGACTGATCCGGGGTTTATTGTTCCTTTCCTAAACTCTGGGTGCTCAAAATTTTCTACACGAGCAGTCCGGAGTTGGGTTTTTCAGATAATTAGATATAGTGGATTATCTGAAGTTTAGTTCAGTCTTTGGTTCGCACCAGTCTTGCCTAGCTTGGTGCATTGTTATGGGGAGTTCGAGCTATTGCTGGATTGGTTCTTGGAGATGGAGTTTCAGATTTGGAGTTCTTCGGTGAAGGCTATCTTAGAGTTATTAGTTCCGCTGCTAGCATTATCTATATTTCTTTTCCGCTGCTATTTTCTTGTATCTCTGATGTATATTGATATTCATTGTATCCTCTTTTGTACCAGATATTGTATCAATGCTGTATATCAATGTATTATTATTTTTTTCCGCCGTGATGTTTAGTTAATTGGGTTATAAGCTCCGGCGAATCGGATTTGAACGATCGAATCTACGGCATTCGAATACGATTTAAAGTATGGATGTCGATTCTCGAGCGGGCAAAATTCGTTTCGTTACATTTGGTATCAGAGCTAAGGTTGAACTTTAGCTCAGGAGTATAACACGTTAAGTAGCTCATTAGAGATAGGGTGAAGTATCCCTAGAATGAGTAATCCCTAAGATATCCGTTTGAATGCCTCATTAAATTCTCTTACTATCCACTGATAGTGAGTATGAGCGCGAGAAGAGGACGAGATATGGGACAGGGAAGTATCACTATAAATGGTCAATTTCCCGCAACAGTGGAAACAATTTTTTCTCTATCAATCTCTTTTTTTCAGAGTCTCTTTTCAATTCTTTGATAGTTCCTGGTAGATCCAGGAAGGAAATTCGATATACTAATATGGGACATAAACTCCAATTTGGCCAGAATTGTTGTTTGGATAAATTGGTTGTTTTGGTTGTTATGGTTGATAGATATACTTTAGTTTTAAACTGAAAAAAATATTGAAATTGTTTCTCTATCTTTCATCTATCTTCGTTATCTCTCTCTGGCGAATTTCGAGGATGAAATTCTTTTTAAGGGGGGAAGTCTGTAACGACCCCAATTTTGAATTTAATTTTAATTAATAGTTAATGTAAATTTTAAATAAATTTTGGGATAAATTTAAAATTTGAATATTTAATTTATATTTGAATTAGGATTTTTGTGTGAATAACAAGTAAAAAGCAAAGAAATAAAATACATTCACATATGAACACTTATAAAGGAAAACGAAAGAAATAACATACAAAGTAGAAACAACATATTAATAAAATTATGTAAAATGCAAAGTGAATACATAAGACAAAAAAATAAAGCATAAGCATAGAGTACTAGCAATTTAATGCAAGATCCTCTTTAGTACACAATATGTATTCATTTGCTACCAAGCTAGATACATCAGCCACTCTAGTACACCATAGCATACCCATCAGCCACCATACAAGCAAAGTAAAAAAAGTATACAAGGCAAGAGTCTACAACATAGGCAAGCATGGAAAACAAAGTATAAAGAAAAGGAAGAAGCCACCATTGTCTATCTAATATGGTACAACTAATTAATGCAAATAATCTTCAGCCTCCAAAAATAAGATATCCCTGTCCAACTTTTTGAAAATAATAATAATAAACCACCAAGTATAAAACCAAAACCACTTCAGCCGAAAATAGGTATAAACAAATAAAAGAAATCAAACAAATGAATGCAACTATCTAAAGTACTTGTACAAATGTAAAATAAGTATGAACAAAACAAAGTAATAAATGCAGACAAGTCAGCCGAGCAAACAATGCAGGTAAGAAATAAAGGAAAAATATATATAATAAAAATAAAATAAGATATGCATGGAGACATATAGTACCTTGGCATTAATGCAAGCCACCATAACAAGTATTATCAGCCGAAATGCAAGGCAAGGAAGCAAAGTGTTTATGTACAAAATAAAATAAACGAAGGAGAAAAATCTTTACCTATTGTACAAACCATGTTATAGCCTGTAGACCCCCTTCTTTCTATCAACTTCTTCATTTTAGTTTGTTCTTCTCAAACAAAAACAAGAAGAAAAAAAACTGAAAGCACATAGCAGATCAAAATCCTTAACCTGGGATTGTAGATCACAAACAAACTCAATCAAAGCAAAAGAAAATTTCAAGTCTGCAACCAAATATCTGAAGTATTCAAATGCACAGCAGTTTCCAGGCTCTGTTTCATTTCTTCTCAAATCACGGTGAGTAACTTCTTTTTTTTAAAACATTTGAGATGGTTGCAAGAGTTTATCTAGAAAGTGTGTTGTTGCAAATCTCCTGTATATATGTTGATGTATGTGTGACTGTGATTGTTGTATTGCCTCTGCTTTATCTTTATTTTTTTCCAAAATCCAGATTTATAAAATAAATCTCTATCTCCTTATCTACTAGCTGTTAGATCGTGGAATATAAACGAAAGATGTTTGTTTGATCATGAACTAGGATTTAAAAATTTATTTAAGTTAAAACCATTTGTGTATGACTCTGGAAATAAAATTAAAGCAAGAAACTCAAGTCCCTGTAAAAATTCAAACCTGTTAATTTTACAATTTAGGTATATGAGTGGAATCATCACACTTTAATATGATTTTTAATGCAAAATTTATAATTTTTAGAGGTGGGGTTTAGGGGTAATACAAAAATAAACAAAAAGTATACTTCGACCAATTTCCGGCGACGTATTGATCTGGGGGTGTCGCGGTCGTTCGAGGTGGTGGAGGAGCCTACGGGGCGTCGGAGAAAAATAGGAGAGGGTCGCCTAGAGGTTGGTGATGGCAATGGGAGGTCGTTGAAGTTTGAAACCCTAGTTTTACTATGGTTCAGATTTTGGTCTCGTTTGTTTTCAATGGGCGATCGAGCTTGACGTGCTTGTGGGAATTGGAAGAGGGGTCGATGACGAAGTGGTGGCCGGTGGTTCTGGTGCTCCGGTGGTCGGAGGAGGGGATGCGACGTGTTGACAGGCTCGTGGTGATGTGCGCGGATTTTTCCAGGTTTTGGTTTCACGTGTTTTCAAATTTTGGGTCGATGGGTTCAAATTTTGATTCGAACCAGGAAGTGTCGAACTAGGTCGTGGTTTGGGGTCGTGGGATTGCGAGCGCCTGTTGCTGATGGTCGCGATGGTAAACGGAGGGTGGCGGTGCTTGTGAACGTGCACAGCGTGCACCGTGCATGTTTGAAGGCCTGTTGGTTTTGTGGGATGTGCAGTTTTTACCCGGGTTTCACTCGGGTCTTTGGAGTGTTGACTCGATGCAATGGGAGATTTGCTCCAGAATGTGATGGTTACAGGTTCCAGAAACTGTTCAATCTCCTGAAGCTTAACTTTAAATTATAACAAAGTTGAACTGAGTTAGATTAAAGGTTAAAGTATAAATTCAAGTTACTTTGAATTCAAATTTGGAAATTCAAATCACTTTTTAAATATGAATGTTTTAAGAATAAGTTTAAAATAAATAGTTTTAAAAAGTAAGTTTGTTTTAAACAAATGTTTAACTTGATTTTGATAAAATTCTTTCATAAAGGTTTCCTAAATTTTGAGTGAAAAATTAAATAAATTGTTTTAACCTGAATTTGCAAGATAAAATAAAAATATATTTTAAAGCTTAAATTTTAAATAAAAATTTGAGTAATTTAGTTAGGATTTTTCGTATATAGGTTTATTAATTGATATTTAAAATTTGGTTAATGTTAAATATATAATTTCAAATTCAAAATGAAGTTTGAGTCTAAATTTGAAGTGTAATATTTAAAAATACACTTAAATGATTTATGAAATCATTAATAAATAAATTAATGATCTTAGAGATAATTAAGGTAATAAAATGACTAAATTAATATGGTAATTAAAGAATGATTTATTTAATTTATAAATAAATAATTTAGATTAATTTATAATTAGAAATGATTAATAATGAATTAATCTAAGATAATTTCTTAAGAAAGTGATTAAGAAATATTATTAATTAATAAGGATAATTAACTAAGGATTATTAAGTAATTGATTTAAAGTGATTAATGTTAATGATTTATTGGATTAAATAAATTAGATAATCAATTATAAATGATTTAAATTACTTAATGAAAATAAATAAATCTGAATTGGATAATAAATTCATAAGTAATTAATTTAATTGGAGATAAATTGAATTACATAGGATTAAACGATAAATAAATCCTGTTTATAAATGATTATTGGATGCTTGAATTACTTATGAATGATCGTATTATATGTGATGCCTTGAATTGATTATCCTATCTTATTTGTGATATTTTGTTCTGTAGATTGAGCTGTGTATATTTATTACATTTGTATATTATCTGTGAATCTATGAATGGACGATGAGCGTTATAGTTTTATATCGCTTATCAACTATATTTCTGTGTTTTGAATCTATGATGATTGAATGTTGTTGCACTATTGTGTTAAACCCCTGGACCACACTTACACACACACAATTATGGATTTCACAAGGAAATCAATTTAAGTCACAGATTTTGAAACAATTTTAAATAGAAAATTTAAATTCAATTGGTTTGAAGATGAGATTGGGTTTAAAGTGAAAAGCAATTGAAATGGTATTTCAAAGATGAAATTTGTTTTGAGTAACTTGATTAAGTTTTGAAATTTAAATATTTTGATTTAAATTTGAATTCAATATTTGAAATTGAATTCTATGATTTGAAACTAGGGATTAACGATATTATACTAGTTATATACGAGTAAAACCATTTTTAAAGTATTATTTTTGGGAATTTGAATTAACCCAAAGGTTATAACTTGTATAAATGAAATTGGGTTTTCCGAAATAAGGTTGTTGTTTCTAAATGATAAAAAGCTTTCGTAAAAGAAAGAATTTCAAATTGTATCAAACAGATTTCAAGTTTAAACTGAAAAAGTTTTCCCAGTTATTGATGAATATTTGAAAACAAATTTTTAAAAGTGAATATTTGGAAATAGTTTGAAATCTATAAGATAAATCTTTAATTTAAAGATTTAGTGAATTAATCAAACTGAATGGAATTGTTTTGAAATCTAGAAATGAATATTTGTGAAACTGGGTGAATTTGGTAAAATTAATCTTTTGTTTAAAATATTAAAATGGAAATTGGTTTAAACCATTTGAAAAGAAAGTTTTGAATTATTAAGTTGTGACTTAATTGAAATCCCATATCCATATGTTTTTAAATGTTGCGCTCACTATTCGGTTTAGCCGGGAGAGGACCTTTGTGTCATATATCCCATTCCAAATATGTGATACGTCGTTATGGATAGCATTTGAAGACCGGTGGTGAAGACCGGACATGTTCGAAAACGAAAGGGTTTCTTGTTGATTGTCTCTGCACTGGATGATCCCCGGTATAGAGATCTCCATATGTGATGGGAAATCCAGACGTGATTAGGGATTATCCGGATTGCAAGGACTTCTTTGGAAGTGCCTTCGGTTCTGTTCGAACCCGGAACAGACTTGTATGGATTGTGTGTCTGACATTACAATTTGAGATATAAAGCAGATTTCTTTCAAATACATTTCTGTTGGTGGCGGAGAATTTATTCTTTTAGCTTAACACCCTTCTCTGAGACATACGAGCTCCGAGGTTATGTAGTTAAAGGTTATCAGCAATATATTCCCAATTTGGTAATGTGACATGCTAAGTGTTGCTGTGAAATGATCATTGTTTGATCATTTTTGATATGATCGTTTGTTTGATCATTTATCTTTGTGATCATTACTTTGATCATTTGTTGACCCGAACATGGCTTTGAAACAAAGCGTGGCTTTGTGGACGTGACTTCGTCGAACCTCACACCCCGAAATGGTCAAAACAGGAAAGATGCGGCAAGGTTATTAGGGGGTAGCGCCCCTTTAGGGTATGTACATCTCCTTCTGGATAGAAGTGGTATCATGGTATGGAGCCCAGATACTTACTTATGTGGACATCACAAACTTATATATATCTGGTTTTGTGATTTGATGTTGGGGCCCCGTTAAAGGTTGTTACAACCGGGAGGTGGCATACTCGTGTCAGTAGTTACCCAGTTAGGGGTAACCCGGCCTTGTATTGGCAGAGGTCCGGTTAGGTTCTCGGGACGTCCATCCAGAGGCGTTTCCATGTGGCAATGGGAAGTTCCTTGGCCTGACCATTTGTTGGAAATCCAAAGAAACAATACGAGCCTTGTACGGTGTTAGTTGTAGAACCTGCCATCTAATATGGTAGCTATAGTGGGCATAATATAATGGTACCTATGCTGGCTAAGATTTATATTCTACTTTCGAAATTGTTTTCTACACTATGCACTTATAAAAATAATATCAAAGAAATTTTCTGCGTATTAAGCATATTTGACTATCATAAGAAGAAATCTCCTCCAAGTCTGCGTTTGCATTGTGTGTGTGGCGGGAGGTCTTATGGTAGTTTCATTTTCAAAAAGCATTGCGAATTTACTTTAAAATTCTCTTGTTGATTGTTTTTAAAGATAAACTGTTTTTGTTGCTCACACCAGTCCCATGACTGATCCGGGGTTTATTGTTCCTTTCCTAAACTCTGGGTGCTCAAAATTTTCTACACGAGCAGTCCGGAGTTGGGTTTTTCAGATAATTAGATATAGTGGATTATCTGAAGTTTAGTTCAGTCTTTGGTTCGCACCAGTCTTGCCTAGCTTGGTGCATTGTTATGGGGAGTTCGAGCTATTGCTGGATTGGTTCTTGGAGATGGAGTTTCAGATTTGGAGTTCTTCGGTGAAGGCTATCTTAGAGTTATTAGTTCCGCTGCTAGCATTATCTATATTTCTTTTCCGCTGCTATTTTCTTGTATCTCTGATGTATATTGATATTCATTGTATCCTCTGTTGTACCAGATATTGTATCAATGCTGTATATCAATGTATTATTATTTTTTTCCGCTGTGATGTTTACTTAATTGGGTTATATGCTCCGGCGAATCGGATTTGAACGATCGAATCTACGGCATTCGAATACGATTTAAAGTATGGATGTCGATTCTCGAGCGGGCAAAATTCGTTTCGTTACATTTGGTATCAGAGCTATAGCGGGCAAAATTAGTTGTAGAACCTGCCATCTAATATGGTAGCTATAGCGGGCATAATATAATGGTACCTATGCTGGCTAAGATTTATATTCTACTTTCGAAATTGTTTTCTACACTATGCACTTATAATAATAATATCAAAGAAATTTTCTACGTATTAAGCATATTTGACTATCATAAGAAGAAATCTCCTCCAAGTCTGCGTTTGCATTGTGTGTGTGGCGGGAGGTCTTATGGTAGTTTCATTTTCAAAAAGCATTGCGAATTTACTTTAAAATTCTCTTGTTGATTGTTTTAGAGATAAACTGTTTTTGTTGCTCACACCAGCCCATGAACGTCCGGAGTTTATTGTTCCCTTCCTAAACTCTGGGTGCTTAAAATTTTCTACACGAGCAGTCCGGAGTTGGGTTTTTCAGATAATTAGATATAGTGGATTATCTGAAGTTTAGTTCAGTCTTTGGTTCGCATCAGTCTTGCCTAGCTTGGTGCATTGTTATGGGGAGTTCGAGCTATTGCTGGATTGGTTCTTGGAGATGGAGTTTCAGATTTGGAGTTCTTCGGTGAAGACTATCTTAGAGTTATTTGTTCCGCTGCTAGCATTATCTATATTTCTTTTCCGCTGCTATTTTCTTGTATCTCTGAAGCATATTGATATTCATTGTATCCTCTGTTGTACCAGATATTGTATCAATGCTGCATATCGATGTATTTTTTTTTCCGCTGTGATGTTTACTTAATTGGGTTATAAGCTCCGGCGAATCGGATTTGAACGATCGAATTTACGGCATTCGAATACGATTTAAAGTATGGATGTCAATTCTCGAGCGGGCAAAATTCGTTTCGTTACATCAAAACTGCATTCTTGCATGGTGATCTGGATGAGAAGATTTATTTAAAGCAATCGGAAGGGTTCATTGATAGTAGCAGGCCAGTCTATATTTGCAAACTCAACAAATCTCTATATGGACTGAAGCAGTCACCTAGACTATGGTACAAGAGGTTTGATAAGTCTATGCTTTCACAAGGATACGGTAGAAGTTTCAAAAACCAATGTGTTTATTTCAGGAGATGTGTTGGTGATATGATTTATTTGTTGTTATATGTTGATGATATGTTGATTGCATCTCGGAGTATGGTCAAAAGTAGAAAGCGGAGCTCGGTAGAGAGTTTGACATGAAGGATTTGGAAAAGGCACAAAGAATGGAGAAAGCTAAACCGGTTGGCACTCCATTAAGCTCTAATTTTAAGTTGTCAAAAGACTTATCTCCCTCATCGGAAGAAGACAAGAGGTATATGACTGATATACCTTATTCTAGTACTGTTGGTAATCTTATGTATGCGATGGTGTGCACAAGATCAGATTTGGCCCATGCAGTGGGTGTTGTGAGTCGATATATGTCTAACCCAGGCAAAGAGCATTGGCAAGCTGTGAAATGTATTCTTAGATATCTTCGAGGCACTTCTTCGGTGGGCTTTTTATATGGTGGAGTGGATGGTGACATTTTTCTTAGAGGATACCGTGATTCTGATTTTGTTGGGGATAGAGATGCTAGGAAGTCAGTGTCGGGCTGTGTTTTTACCCTTGGCATAGGCTCGATTTCATGGAGATCAAAGCTGCAATCTATCGTAGCTTTATCGACTATCGAAGCAGAGTTGATATCGATTGTGGAAGCAAAAAAGGAAGGATTATACTTACTTCAGTTGTTGGATGATCTTTCAATGGTACAACGGACAGTAGAGCTATTTTCAGACAGTCAGAGTGCGATTCATCTTGTAGAAAATCAAGCTTATAGTTCACGGACGAAGCACATTGATGTTAGAGGTTTCTTTCTTCTGTTTGAGAAAGAACGAAGTATGATCAAATTATTGAAAGTGAGTACTTTGGATAATCCTTCAGATATGATGAAAAAGTCACTTCCAAAGGACATGTTTGAGCATTGATCAATTTGATACATGTTACTTGAGCGCCATAGGGTACTAAACCCAACAACTTATATGTCGATTGTTTGATGATAAGATGATGAAGGGAGATTGTTATATTTGAATCAAGGTGGAGTGTTGAATTTGGATGATTCAAATATTTGTTAAAGTGGAAAAAAATTGATTACTTGATTCAATCATATCAATTAATTTGGCTGATATACGAAATGATATTTTGAAGAAAACTAATTAATTAGTCAATCAATTAATTAGTCAATGTATATTTGATATATGAAGAAATAAATGATTAAGCATGGAGACTAAAAGAAAGATATGGAAACGGAGATCACGTCATTTATTTGTACTAAAATCAAATCATGCAAATTGGAGAAGATATTTGGGTAATCGGGAAATTGATTTGCTTAATCTCAAAATGACTCTTTATTATCAAGTATATTAAATGAAGGAATTTCATCTTCATATGTACAAGCAAGTGTAGATCCACCATTATTCTTTCCTCTCTCTTTTTTATTCTTTTTTTAGGGAAATAAAAAGTTGTAGGGTCTCCGTAGACGTAGGATATTCATATCCGAACCACGGTAAATCTTCTGCGTCTCTTATTTCTGTTATTTTTCTATGAGACTGCATAATTCTTTTTAAGTGTCATTGGTATCTAAGTAGACAATACTAGATTCTGAACAAATAAACCGCTTCCGCTCAAATTAAAAAAAAATTCACTACACACTCTGGAGAATGATGATGCGAAACTTGTGAGATGTTTGCACAATGACTCTCTAGTCAGTTCGAATCGTAAAAAATTAAAGTGCACAAAGAATTTATTAATACTCCGAGCTCAATAAATGTACCTTAATAGTCTACATTAGAGAGAATGAGGTTGATCGGTTGGTCTTTGTGATTTTGCACTATGACTATATATGGCTTCACTAGTGATGGCATCGTACTAATTAGTTCAATCAGGTTCGCATTAAAGACGCTCTCCTGGCTTCAAACGTTTGTCGACGTCAACTGTCCACAGCCTACAATCTGTTAGTCAACATGCCAGTTCTATTTGATTTGTGACAATTTCAATATTTCACCTAGGCATGTAGTTCCCAACCAACATGGGAGTAAGTTTTGTGCATGGAGGTCGACAAGAGGCAAGGGACCGTTGAAGTATTTCGCTTAAAAGGTAAAACAAGGCACTCCTATGGCAATAACAATGTTCGAAGACACATCCATGATAAAAGGGTCATCATCATTCAAAGTGGAAAGAAAAGGATTTAGCATTCTTAGCTAGTGATTACACCAGGGGCATAGTGCCATGAGCTCAAAATAAAAATCGTTATTGCAGTGTTTTTGTTTTAACTTCTAAACTCTGAATTTGGTACTAGTGTGCAGTGTAAATTTCTTCATAAATACAATAAAGTTGCGTTTTAAAGTAATTGCTCGAACTTTTGGGTTTAAAGTTCTTTAATAAACCGCTTGGTGCAGTTTTTATAAATATGAAAGGAAATTGTTTTTTTTTCTCTTCTTAAATTATTGCTTGAATTATTAGATTCTATGTTTGGTGATAAACAGTTTGACTGGACTTTCGGGGTAAAGACAAGGATGTCGGTCGCACTCTGAAAACAAAGTTGGTAGTTGATATCAACCCGTTCTCTAACTCTACCGATGATCACCAACCGTTTGGTAAATAACAAGTCCTCCTGGAAGACCATGCGGAAGAGGATGGGGGAGAGGGGGGTACTACAAGACACACAGTGTATTCCAACAGAGCCTTCCAACGGCCTCCAACGTCATTGACCAACGGCTTCCAACGTCTTCCAACGTCCAGTGTTTTATCGTATATTTTATTATATAAAAACTATAGGACGTTGGTAGACGTTGGAATGTGGATTTTGACGGCCGTTGATAGATGTTGGAAAGTCGCGAGCAAAACTGAAACCCTTCTTCCTCTTCGTTTCATTCGGCTGAACCCATTTTCCCCCCCAAGTTCCCAAGCTAGCTCCAATTCCCCCCTCCCCCCCCCCCCCCCCCCGCCCCCGACCTGCTCCGACGATCAACAACTCCTCCGACGACTCCAAGCCTCCCTCTCGTACTCTCTAACTCCCTAATCTCTCAAGAAAAGGTATAAACCCTAATTCCTATATTTAATTAAATTTGTTAAATTAGTGTATTAAATGTTTGTATTGCCTTATTGTATGTATAATCTAGTTTATTGAGGCAAAATTTATGTTATTAACTTATGTAATGCAAGATTATATATATTTAAGTTTGTGTTATCAATAGAATAATGTGCGCGTACAATTAGTTTTAAGTTTGTTTGGAAACGTTGGTTGTTAGTGAACATACAATTAGTTTACGTATTTTAGAAAATTTCGAAAACGATATTTTATATTCATGAAAACCTTAGAGTGTCTTTCGTCCCCGTCTGATAAGTATTGTATATGATCGTTATGTGGATATTTGTTTTTTAACGGAACATACATCTATATTCATCGTATACAATATTTGTTGGATTTGTCCCTGTATTGGACAAGTTACGAACACAATAACGTAATTAAATCTCGTAAAACATTTCATGTTAAATGGTTCATAGAATTTCGACAGCGCTTCCTTTATGTTCCATGTGTACACGCAAATGTGTACTGTTCAGGGAACTAAAGCGAAGTGCTGCCGAAATTTTGTTGAATCGTTTAAATTGAAATGATTTACGCGATTTAATTACGTTATTGTATTTGTAATGGGAGGTAGGATGACCCATCGACAAAGTGTCAATGATATATGAATATAAAATTCACCAATAATATCGTTTTAATAAAATGTCAATTTTTAAAATTTATATCGTACTTTTTAATTATATACGTAGGTAAATGAACAATTATTTTACTGATCGATGCTGGATGTACAAAAAAAGAAGGGTCGAAAATGGAGGCTCAATAAGTGAACGGTTTAATAACGGTGTTCGCGTATTTATTGATTTCGCTTTAAGTAATAACAAAAACGACGAAGAAATCCATTGTCCATGTACTAAATGCAAAATGTTAAAGCATTTGATACCAGAAATGGTTAGAATTCATTTGCGTTGATACGGTTTCGTGCCGAACTATTTGGTTTGGGATTGTCATGGAGAATCGTTAGCATTTAATCATGTACAAGCTGAGGAGGTAGTGTGTACTGAAAGTGATACGACGAATCTCGTAGAACATATAGTTGAAGATGTTGCACGGTCAATGTTTCATGTTCCTCGGTTAATTGATGACAATGGTAATGCTGAAGAAGAACCAAATATTGGGG
The DNA here is from genome assembly GCA_030765085.1 of Allium cepa. Taxonomy (NCBI): domain Eukaryota; kingdom Viridiplantae; phylum Streptophyta; class Magnoliopsida; order Asparagales; family Amaryllidaceae; genus Allium; species Allium cepa. The sequence continues at coordinate 20,090,404 of CM060941.1, forward strand.
CAAAAAAAATATGATTTATTAGATGCCGCAAAGAAACCCTTTTGGGAAGGCTGCACAAGCGGAACCCAATTATCAGTAACTGCTGAATATATTGCGATGAAATCTAAATACAACTTCACAGAAGCTGGATTTACAGCTGTTGTACAAGCTGCGAAACGGCATATGCCTCCCAATAATTTAATGTGCGAAAATCATTGTGAAGTAAAAAAATGATGTCAGCTTTTGGTTTACCGCATCATAAAATAGGTACATGTCAAAACGGTTGCATGCTGTTTTGGAAAGAAGATATCAACCTTAGAAATTGTAAAAATATGTAATCAGGAAAGGTACAAATCAAGAAAGAAAAAAGGAAAGGAAGTCCCGTATAAACGTGTGCATTATTTACCAATTGCTCCTAGACTTCAAAGGTTATATGCATCTTTTGTAACCGCGCAAAATATGAGATGGCATAGTGTTAGAACACGGGAAGAATGTACGTTAACACACCCAGCTGATGGGGAAGCATGGAAGCATTTTGACCACAAATATCCTGATTTTGCATTTGAGTGTCGTAATGTTCGACTTGGTTTATGTACGGATGGATTTTCACCATTTTCTCAGTTTTGTTCTAAATATTCGTCATGGCCTATAATTGTCACACCTTATAATTTACCTCCATGGATGTGTATGAAAACTCCATATATGTTTTTCTCACAGTTGTCGTCCCTGGTCCTAATGATCCGACACAAGGAATCGATGTTTATTTACAACCTTTGATTGAAGAATTAAAAACACTGTGGTATGAAGGAGTAGAAACATATGATATTTCCAAAAAAAAAACTTTCGCATGTATGCTTCTTTGATGTGGACAATCAGCGATTTTCCTGCTTATGCAATGCTTTCAGGTTGGAGTACGGCTGGCCATCTAGCTTGTCCGTACTGCATGGAAGATACACGGGCATTTTCTTTACCTCATGGAAAGAAAATTTCATGGTTTGACTGTCATAGATATTTTCTTCATATTAATCATCCTTTTAGAAGAGATAAAAAAATTTTTACAGCTAATAGACATGAAACATTGAGACCACCTACGGTTTGGTCAAGCGAAGATATTTATAAACTTGTAAAGGATTATCCAAAGATACATGAAACCGGAGAACAAATTGAAATTCAAGGTAAATCATCGATTCATAACTGGTGCAAATAAAGCATATTTTGGGAGTTGCCTTATAGGAAAAATATCCTGATTCGTCATAATATTGACGTGATGCATAATGAGAAAAATGTGTTTGATAATGTTTTTAATACACTTTTGAATGTCAAGGGGAAGACGAAAGATGATTTGAAATCAAGACGTGAAATCAAAGTAATATGTAATCGTCCCGAGCTTCATATAAAGCCAAATGACACAAAAAGCCAAAAGCTTGCTATGAGCTAGACAATAATCAAGTTAAAGTACTTTTAAAATGGGTGGAAGGACTAAGATTCCCGGATGGTATATCTTCTAATATTCGTAGATGTGTCGACTATAAGAACAATAAACTTAGCGGGATGAAAAGTCATGATTGTCATGTTATGATGGAAAATTTATTACCCGTCGCTTTTAAAGAATTGTTGCCCGTAAAAGTTTGGACTGTTGTAACAGGACTTAGTCTTTTTTATAAAGAGATTTTTTCTACTACATTAAAAGTTGACCGTCTACGTAAACTTGAGGAAGAAATCCCGATATTGCTCTGCAAAATGGAAAAAGTATTACCTCCAGGTTTTTTCAATGTTATGAAACATTTACCTATTCATCTTCCATTAGAAGCACATCTTCGAGGGCCCATGCAATATGGATGGATGTATCCATTTGAAAGGTATTTAAATCATCTAAAAAAAGTGAGGCAGAAAGCTCGAGTTGAAGGTTTGATTTGCAAATCATTCATCGAAGAAGAAGCTTCGTTTTTTTCCTCTCATTATTTTAGTGACCATGTGAACATATCTTTTGAAAATGCTACGCCTAATGATGAAGGCATTGATCAAGATGATTGTCAAATGACCTTATCAATTTTTAAAAAACAAGGTCGGCCTTCTGGTGCTTGTGTGGAAGTATGGTTGGATGATAGAGATTATCATGTTGCACACACATATGTTCTTCTCAACTGTGCCGAAGTTGCACCGTTTGTTAGGTAATTTACTTATATATATATATCATCAACACGTGTGTATACCCAAATATATGCACGCACGTGTATCTTAATCATAATGCAACATTTGTTATATAATTGCAGTATTTACGAATCACAACATCCTAACGGCGATATCGGCAAAGAATTCGCTTCTTGGTTTTCTAAGTACGTTTTTGATACAACAAATTGTGTTGTAGATGAAGGATTGAAACATTTAGCTATGGGACCAAAAAGGAAAGTAAAGACCTATCCAATATTCTTTGTCAATGGATATAAATTTAATACCAAGGAATACGGTGCCGAAAAATTAACTAATAATATTGGTGTATTTGTTAAAGGTAGTGATGATCTAAATGATCATATACATGATTTTTATGGCGTGCTAACCCAGGTTTTACAATTGACGTATTTCACACGACCCGCAGAAGAAGTATTTTTGTTTAAATGCAACTGGTTAGCAACGTTCAAGGTTCTGGAATCAACGTGCACCCAAAATATAATCTTATAGAAATAAAACATACTTCGCGTTATTATAAATACGATCCTTTTGTACTTTCCAAACAAGCTCTTCAATTTTATTATGCTTCTTACCCATCTCTAAAAAGAGATAAAATAGATTGGTCGGCTGTTTTTAAAACAAAGGCAAGGTTTACATTTGTTGGACGGAATATTCCCGAAGAACAAGCTTACCAAGCTGATATCGAGGAAAATAGAGGAATAATAATAGCCGACGATCAAACAGATTTTGGACCTCTAAACGATGAATCAAATGCATTAATTGAAGCATTTGAGAGTACAGAGAAACAAAATATAGAGTGCGAAACAGAGTCTGAATCCGAAATGACAAGGACTGATCAACTATCTACATTTTGAGAAGGTAAATTTATATTTTTTAAACATTATCATGTTTTCATTAAAAATGAAATGGTATGCTAATATATGATATGTATCACATCTCATTTTTATGCTACGCCATACTGTATGTTTTACATATAGTCATTTTATTTTCTGTTATAATGTTTATTTGTAACATGTATTATATAGGTATGTCATCACGTAGACGTACCGGTGGACATTATGGGTCTCCCTCTTCCTCACAGAGGGCATGCTCGTCCGGACAGTGGTGATGGCGGTGGTCCATCACAGGAGCTACGGCGTCCTGCGGTGTGGCTAAAGCCAAAGGCAGATCAAAGGTAAGTATTAAATTTCAAAATAAAATTTCATTTCCGTACAATCTATTCTGAAAATATATAGTAGTCATAAAATATTAATTGTTTTTTCTCTGTTTAAACACAGTGGTTTCTCTTTGGAGCCGACTCAATTAGTTCTATCTATATCTCGATGGGCGTACATGGGTCGTATGACCGAATGTTGCTCTAAGTGAACATCGATTCCAGATAATGTTAAAGAGACTATTTGGCAGGATTTTTTGGTATGTCACTTTATATATTAGGAACATGATATATCAATTCATGTTTACATTATTTATAAAAGCTGTATAACTTTTATTTTGTCAAACGTGCAGGCGGAAGTGGACCTTCAGGATGCTTATATTTTAGTCGTATATCGCCACTGGTACAGCAAAGTCGCAAAGAACTATCGGAAAACAGTAAACAACTTAAAAACAACGGGAAATAAGCCTCAGTGGATGAGCGCAGCTGTGTGGGATGATTTTGTGAAATGGTGGGAAACGAGGAGTTCAGGTAAATTTATCACATGTTTAATTTACATTCTTTTACGCAAATACTAACTAGAAATGTTAAACAATTTTTGTTTTTAAATTAAATTTACAAAGGCAGTCGGAGAGGAACTCAGCCAATAGGAGCAAGAACCCTGTCACACATCGTGGTGGTTCCAAGTCATTTCAGCATCACAGAGAGGACTTGGTATATTTACGAATTACGATAATAATTTAAAGATTTTAAGTTCTAAGTTGTAGATAATGTAACAATTTATATATATAATATATATGTATATGGACATATTTCAGGAGAGACAGCGTGGTGGTGCTTCTATGAGTTACTGTGATGTTTTTGCGCATACACATGCGTTGAGCCAGGTCGACGAAGAAGGCAACGTTTCATACTCCTGGGATCACGATGCCAAAGCGCAGTCCGCATATGTAAGTAACATAATGACTTAACACTTATGTAAGTTAATTAAAATAATGTTATCTAAATTCAACTTATTTTGCATAACAGCATAAGTTTCAGCAAGCACAGACTTCCATTCTCGAGGGCTCTGGGCGCGACGAGTTGACCGCCGATGAGGAGGACGTAATTTTTATGTCTGTCATGGATCCAGCGGCACATGGAAGACGCTATGGTTTTGGGAATCAATCGGTAATAACTTTTACTTAAATTTTAAAATAATTATTCTGAACCAACTGTTGCACATTGTGATGGATTATAGTAAACACGAAACACAATTATTAAACACTGATAATTTAAATTTTATTTACAGGCTAAGACGGCTCAGATTGACTATCAGAGGGCTTAAGATAAGGAGGAGATTGCACGGCTCAGTGCCCAGGTAGCCGTGCTCGAGAATGCAATATCCGCACCGAAGACAAGACGGAGGAGCTGAACAGGCGTCTTACGGAGTTTATGGAGCAATACGGCCGGTTTCTGTCTTCTGGTGGTTCTGGAGGAGAGTGACTTCAGGTATGATTTGATTTGTTTTGCTATGGACATGTATATTTGGAGAGTGTGAGGATTTGATACATTCTGATGTTTTGGATGTTGGTTTGGATGTGATTTTTGAGATGTTGACGTAGTAGTTTGGATATTGTTGGATGTTGATGTTTTGTTGGATGTTGATGTTGGATTGGACGTTTTGTTGGATGTTGATGTTGGATGGTTTATGTTATTTATGTTGATTTGTATTGTATATATTGATTAGTATATATGCTTATTACTTAAATTTACTATTATGATTGATTATATGTGAGATATGTTGTTGTATATGTGCTCGAAATTGAGCTTTTATGAGATATACGGTGTTGGAGGTGGCTGAAAGCATGCATTGTTAGTTCTGTAAAAAAAAACAGATTTCCAACGTCCACCAACGACTTACTGGCATAATTATTCCAACGTCTTTCAACTTCCTCCATCGGATTTTCCAACGTCCTCCAACGTCTCTCCAACGTCCAATTTGGTCAACATCTTCTTCCACGTGGACAACCTGAACGTCTGAAGGCGTTGGTATAAGCGCGTTGGTTTCGTTGGTGGATGTTGAACGTCGTTGAAATGTATACCAACGGCGTTTCCAACGTCTACCGACGGCTTTCCAACGGCCTCCAACGTCCGGCCGCCGTTGGAATACACTGTTTCTTGCTGTGGGGTAAGTAAAACCAAAATCACGTTCAGAGGGATTGCTTTGGACTCTGAAGTTTTGAGTTATGTATTAGAAATAGTTTCTACAGCAATTGCTCGAGTTTTGAATTGAAAATTTACTTTCACGTTTATTTCCCAATCCTTGGGTTATGTGTACAGGTTGCTTTCATAGCAATCTCACTGAAAATTCTTGGGTTGTTAAACAATAATGGTAGGGACAACATATATTATTTTACTGCTAAACATACTACTCAGCTCTTTAAAAATCTCATATAAGTAAAGCAAATTCCAATTGCTCGAAATACAGAACTTGATACCAAAAATGTAAAGCACCTCAATCACCTAAAGGGCACAACCGAAAAAAGTAGAGCAAACTCTAATTGCTCAAAACATTAGTTAACCAGAGATTTCAAGCAAAATTTAATTGCTTGAAATCCTTTGATCTTGTAAGGGGCTAAGGATTTGATGCTTCTCGATCACTAGATGGCATATAAGGCATAAATACCAAAGGCTGAAATTGTGTTGTGAATACAATCCCATGCTCAATGAGTATACAAGAGGACACAAGAAAAACGAGTAACAAACGGAACCTAAGACAAATTTATTTCTTTTTGCTTAGCACATTGATTGGCTTTTGCATGTACTGGTTTACTTTATTGACACTATAAGATATGTCTGGTCTAGTTATTGTGACATACTGAAGTGCTCCCACTATACTCCTGTATTGTTTATCATTTTGTATAGGCTCTCCTTTGTCCTTTGAAAGATGTAGATTGCTTGTCATTGGAGTAGGAAGAGAATTTGCTTTATCTATCTTGGCTCTTATTAAAATATCATTGATGTATTTTTTCTGACTTAGTTGCATCTCTGACTTTGATAACCTCTTTACTTCAATTCCCAGAAAATAGTTTAGTTCACCTAACTCTTTGATGGAAAATTCCTTCTTCAGGCATTGAGTTATGTGATTAATCTCTAACTGACTGTTCCCTGTAATAATAAAATCATCTACATAAATTAGTATATAAGTCATAGTATGATTGGAGAATTTTGTAAATAAGGAATTATCAGATTTTGTTTGAATGTAGCCATGACTGGATAGTATGGTTTTAAGCTTGTCAAACCAGACTCTTGGGGCTTGCTTAAGACCATAAAGTGCTTTATTCAATTTGCATACTAGTTGCTCACTGCCTTTTACCGTGAACCCATATGCTGCTCCATGTATACTTTTTCCTGTAAATCACCATTAAGAAAAGCATTATTAACATCTAATTGTTGAATAGCCCAATTCTTATGCAAAGCAATTGTTAATATTATCCTGATTGATGTGGGCTTCACAAATGGGGAAAATGTTTCATTAAAGTCAAACCCATTTTGTTGTGAATACTCTTTTGCCACCAATCTTGCTTTGTGCCTAAGAATTGAGCCATCTGGAATTTTCTTCAGTTTGTATGTCCATTTGCATCCTATGACATTTTTGTCCTTGGGTAGTGGAACAAGAACCCAAGTTTTATTTTTGATTAGAGCATCATATTCCTCTATCATGGCAATTTTCCAATTGTTGTCAACAATTGCTTGTTGATAAGTGCTTGGTTCACTTGTATCAAGTTCAGTATTGTATATTTTTGGTTTGAAAATACCACTTTTTGCCCTAGTCATCATGTGATGTCCAGTGCTTGCAGGAATAGTGGATTGGTTACAGTCATCATTGGTGGTCTCTTGTTGGGTATTGATTGACTGTTGTTCATTCAATATTGAGCATGGATCTCTAGGACAATTACAGTCAGATTCAATATTGTCATTCCTTGGTGATTCTTCAGTTTGCTCATGACCTGGCTCGTTGATGGGCATTATGTGTTGTGAGTCAGAAGTTCTTTCATCAACAGCACCTTCACTTTGAATTGGTATGATTATTTCAGGTGAGAATGATGCTGGAGGTATGGAGTGCTTGGTATTGTATATTTTCTAAGAGGTTTTGATATCTGCATTGCTAAAAGGAAATTCATCTTCTTTGAATAAAACATGTCTAGATATACATACTCTACCATTATTATCAAGACATTTGTACCCCTTTTGACTAATAGGATAGCCTATGAATGTGCATGATTTTGACCTATAATCAAGCTTGTGCGAATTGTATGGTCTTAAATAGGGAAAACACTGACACCCAAATATCTTTTAAGTTTTGGTAATTTGGTTTAACTTTGGTTAGCACTTCCAAAGGGGTCTTGTAATCAAGAACCTTTGTAGGCAGTCTATTAATTAAGTAGACTGCTGTAGAAAATGCATCTGGCCAGAATTTGAGTGGCATAGATGCTTGTGCTAGTAAAGTTAAGCCTGTTTCAACAATATGTCTGTGTTTTCTCTCTATAAGATCATTTTGCTCTGAAGTGTAGGGACATGTAGTTCTGTGGGTGATTCCCTTGCTTTGAAAAAATGTTTTTAGTGGCAGAAATTCCTTAACTCCATCTGACTGAAAGATTTTTACCTGATTATTTGTCTGTCTTTCAGCATTTGCAATAAATTGCATCACTGCATTGTTAGTCTCAGATTTTGATTTTAAGAAATAAATCCATACAAATCTAGGGGTGCATCAATAAATGATATATAGTATTTATAACCATAGTCAGTACTAATTGGAGCAGGTCCCCAGAGATCTGCTGCAATTAGTTCAAGTGAGTTATTATACATAGTCTCAGAATCTGAAAATGCAAGTTTATGACTTTTTCCTAACTGACAATATGTGCATATGTAAGAAGCAGGGATTTTATCAACAAGAATATCATCACAATTGTTCAGTACATGTTTTACAATATTTATACTAGGATGTCCTAGTTTACAATGCCAAGCATCAAATTTTTCAACATGCTTTTCAACATTTTTAATTTCAGAAATATGACACCATTTGCTTTTATGTTCAGATTTTCTTGAACTTGTGGCATCAAATTTGTATAACCCCTTATGTTCTCTACCCTGCAATAGAATTTTATCAGTTAGATTATCTTTTACTAAGCAGTATGTTGAGTGAAATTCAAAATAGACATTGTTGTCTTTAGCAAATTGTGAAACACTTATCAAATTTTTTCTAATTAATGGTACTCTCAATAGGTTCTTGAGATAAAGTTGTCTGGTACCATTAATACTTGCATTTCCAATATGAGATATGTATGCAGATTTTTCATTACCCATATAAAGTAATTGTTTACCTTTGTATTCCCTGTTGCCAAGATTCAACTGATTCAGGTTGTTTGTCACATGGTTGGTTGCACCAGAATCTGGATACCAGTTATCATCATGAATGTCTTCAATCCTTACTGTGCTAGTGTCTGCATTTTCTGATTTTGATTCTTAATGCATGTTTACCATATTGGCACTGGGATTTTGTGGTCTTGTGTTGTTATTATTTTGTTGCATTGGTGTGAAATTTGCATCAAACCTAAAATAGCACTTATTTGCAGTATGACCATATCTTTCACGTATCTGACATCTTGGTCTACAGTTGTTGTTGTTGTAATTCCATCTTCCACCTCTATTTCTGCGTCTGCTGGATTGACCACCTCTATAGTTGTTTGATTGATTTCTGTTACTTTGATTCTTTTCTTGGTTTTTGTTCCTGTTAGCAGAGACATGATTTACATTGTATTCCAAGTTTGTTGATTTCTTCTGCTCTATTCTGCCCTCATGAGCAAGGAGCATTGCATGTACACTCTGTAGTGATGGTAGTTTTTCATTTGATGATATAATGGCTACTACTGCTTCGTATTCGTCATCGAGACCACCTAGTATACATAGTATTTGCACTGTATCTGTTATCTTGTGACCTGCACAAGCTAATTGATCACATATGGTTTTGGCTTTTGACAGATAATCTCTCATACTTGCACTATCTTTTCTCAAGTTTTGCAGCTATCTTTTGTATTGCATTATTCTTGTTGCAGATTGTGAACTGAATATTTGTCGAATTGTATGCCAGATTTCATGCGCAGTTTTACATCCAACCAATTGAGGCAACAAGTTTGTGCCTATGGAAGATAATAGCCAAGAACTGATCATGCTATCTTGTCTTTCATGTGTAATGTAATCCTTGTTATTGATTAGCTTTCCTTCATTGTCTGCAGTGAATCTTGGTGGTGTAATCATTGTACCATAGATAAATTCTTGCAAGCCATAGCCTCTTATTGTCGTCTCAACCTGAAATTTCCATAGAAGGTAGTTAGATTCATCTAACTGGATGGTGATTACTTGGCTCTGTGGTTTGACGATGGATTTGAGTAGATCTTGGGTGACACTTGTCTGATCTTGACCAGTTCTTGATTCTGATCTTGGTGATACAGCGGCATTGCTGCTTTCTTCACCCATCTTGAGAGTGATAGCAGAACAGAAGAGATGTTGAAACAAATCAAGAAGTGTAGCCGAAGACTGGAGGGTGATGATGATGTTCTGACTCCAACTTCTTGGCGCGACACAGTGGGTGAGTAGGCTAAAGAAAACTTGAGTATTCTAATGATATTGTGCAGCCGATGAGTTGTCGATGATGAGAATCCTCTGAGACTCTTCTTCTTGGCACGGCACAAGATTCAGATGATGATTACTCAAGTAAAATACTGTGCACAGCAATCTAATTGTGTGCAGATACTCTCAAGTGATGAAATTCTATTCTGATGAGAGAAATTGAATCAATCAAAACTTGCTGTTAAGCAATTTTGATTTACTTGGCACCGATACCAAATTGAAAAAGTAAAGAAGAATAATCTCTGCTTTTTATTATACTTTTGTATTTGTTTTACAAGATAAAAAAATAGTATACTGCCAACAGTTGTATTTATAAAACAAAAGGTGTAAATGGGCTTGGCCCAGAGATAGTGCAGTCCGCATGTTGTAAATTTGAGCAGCCCGTATTATCCAATATCATACTTGAGTGAGAACTCTCTTCATTCTACGGTTATTCTTTTATTTAACAGTTAAAAGGATGAAACATTTCAAACAAATTCGGAACTTAATAGCAGAATCAGTGAAATGAAGAATTACTGTTCAGAGAAAAGACTAACAAAGTTTGCAAGGAAGCACTGAGAAGTCCTTAATGGCTGTTGAAATGATAGAGAAAATAAAGTTTGAAAGAAGACACCAAATCTTTTATAGAACGCACGTCTCCTTTCAACCGTCCAGAAAATAAAATGGGAACAAAAATTCAATTGTACGGTCACAATCATTGAATTAGAAGAACAGCTATTTGGAAGAACGCAGTAGGCGCTTGCTGAAAAGGTGACACATATGCCCATGCATCAAATGCTAACTCATAGTACATAGTGATCAAATAATTTTATCATTGTGCTCGCATGATAGATGGACATAGAATAGATGTCATAATCATTTTAAACTATATCATTAGAGGGACTACTCATGACTGCTATAGAATTACACAACAAACAAACTAGTGCACGGGACGCCCACAATTGCTCGCATGTTAAAGACTTGTTCTACACAGTGAAAGAACCTAGCAAACAATGCACATTCAAACTGCAAAAATCACCTCATCGACTCCCATAAACCAGATCTGTAAATATCTTCCCATCAGCTGGATCAACAAGGATCTTACAAGAAAATAGGATCTGAACAGATGGAAAATATAGTAAAACACCACCTATATATAGGTGATCAGTACTAAAAAGGGGTTGATTTTATTAATTTTGAACTTTGAAAAGAGAAAATAACATAGTTTAGTTCCAGTATGGACGTATGCCATTTATAAGGCCAAAACACCCTATATTGTGTTTAATCCAAGGTAACAAAGTCCAGCCCGTACGCCGGAGTTCCGGCCATCTCAGCCCGGTTCCGACGTGGACCGGACTGGAACAATCAAAGGAAAAAAACTGAGAAGAAAGGAAAAGAAAATAAACAACTGACAATTCGTTCAAAACTTGTGAAGCAAACAAACAAAAATTAAAACTTTATAAAACCACAGATACAAATCAAACTCATGTGAAGCAAAGCAACAAAGATCAAAACTTTATTCTAATCAATCAAAACTTTTGTCTGTCATATATAATTCGATCCAACAAGTTCACGTGAACAAGAGTCAATTTTTGCTCTATAAAACCAGAGACAATTCATACAGGCGACCAGGATTTTTTACCCTCTTTCGTGTTGTGAAAAAATGGCAGCGCTTTGCGGAAGATTATATCAACGGATCTTTGTCACCCAAATCACAAAGAGATAATTTGGATTAAAAAAAGACGGAATTGAAATTAAAAGCAATAAGACAAGATATTCCACACAACCACCCACTTTATTGATTCACCAAAAATTTTGTTTACAATTAATAGAAGAAAGCTAAAATAAACAAAATACCATTGAATCAATAACCAAATTGAGAAAGCGAGCAAATATCTATATGGCTAAAATTGTTGGAGAAGAAGAACAAAGATGGAGAACAGAGAATTAGCAAATAGATTTTCCACCATACATTTACCCTCTTTTCTAGTCTCTATTTATATAATAAATTACTTAATGCCCAAGTTAACATTAGATGGCAAAAAATAATTTAATTAGCCAATTAGAGAAAGAAATAAACATACTCAATATGCTTATTAATTAGGGGAAACAAAAACTTCTCTTTCTTTCTTTTGCATATTTATTTCCCTCTATTGTGATTTTGTATCACCAAAATTTAACACTCCACCTTGATGAAAAATCACATATCTCCAACATATCAAACATGCCATATCTAGATCTATCACAACTCCATATATCTCAATCATACCAAATTACAAACCTTTACCACCGACTGCAAGTGATGCATCTCCCACATGAGGTGCACCACACAAATCCGGTCTCAAAAACGTTTGTAATACCACAAGGATCTCCGTCTTGTCTTTGTGGATTTTGCAACTCGACACCCGTCTATCACTCGATCTGAGCTCATTACCTAATCACTATCGATCCCCCGAGCATCATCAACATGAAGACCCATGTCTAAAATATGATCGTCAATACTAGAATCATAAGCAGTGACCACATTAACCTCTCCACCTTGCTATAAACTATGTTCTTAAACCGTCACTCGCTTTCCATAGTCGACTACAGAACCAACCAAGCTATAAAGGTTTCCTTCTTCCAATACTCCTCTCATCCTTACACGACCACCTTTCTTCACTCTCAAAACTCCATCTTGAGTCTCATAAGTGCAACCACGGCGATCCAATTAACCGAGAGAAATAAGATTATGCGAACAAGTGGGTACATGTCTCACTCCAGAGACTTCTCTAACCATACCATCATGCATACGAAACCGGATAGATCCAATACCATAAATCGGTAACTCTTCTCCATTGGTTGTCCTAATCATGTCGACACTCTTCTCATAAGAAGAAAAACAATTCACATCATTACAAATGTGAAAACTGGCTCCCGAATTCATCTTCCAAGGCTTATTTTCACTAAAGAGGACATCATAAGAAGCATCACTATCGGTACCTTCAGCAAAGCATGCATGTGCATCACTACTAGTATCACCGTGCGCAGCCTTTTTCTGAACTCTTTTATAAGCATAACACTTGCTGCGTATGTGACATTTCTTATTATAATAATGACAAGTGATAACACCCTTACCATTAGCATCCTTCTTCTTTCAAATTGTATCTTTCTTCGAGTCTCTTACCACCATAGCCTCACTTTGAATTGATTTCATACCTGACCATTTTCTTCTAAGCTCCTCATTCAAAAGACTGCTTCGAACGGTTTCTAGAGAGATAATTCCATTAGCATTGGAATTACTCAATGAAACAACCAAAATTTCCCAACTTTCTGAAAGCGAACAAATCAATAAAAGTGCCTGTAACTCATCATCAAAATTGACCTTCATATTTGCCAATTGATTTAGTACATCCTGAAATTCATTCAAATGCTCTACAACAGACTTTTCTTCATCTAATCTCATTTGTACAACTTTCGAACCAGAAAAGCCTTTCTAGTAGCACTCTTTGACTCATATAAAGATACCAACTTATCCCACAAAGCCTTTGCGGATTCACAACTAGCCACACGATGGAAAACTGAATCATCAAGATACTGGAGAATCAAAGCAATCGCCTTCTTATCCATCTTCTTCCATTTTCCCTCATCTACATTAGAGGGCTTCTTTCCAACTCCATCAATCGGATCACGAAGATCATTGAGGTACAGAACATCCTCCATCTTAGGCTTCCAAATACCCCAATTCTTTCCATCCAAAAAAGCCATATTCGAAAACGAAATCATATCCGACATCAATAATTTTTCAATCCAAAATTACTCTAAGCTTTGCAATGATCTGTGCTGTGATATCAATCTGTTGTGAAAAAATGGCAGCGCTTTGCGGAAGCTTATATCAACGGATCTTTGTCACCCAAATCACAAAGAGATAACTTGGATTAAAAAAAGACGGAATTGAAATTAAAAGCAATAAGACACGATATTCCACCCAACCACCCACTTTATTGATTCACCAAAAATTTTGTTTACAATTAATAGAACAAAGCTAAAATAAACAAAATATCATTGAATCAACAACAAAATTGAGAAAGCGAGCAAATATCTATATGGCTAAAATTGTTGGAGAAGAAGAACAAAGATGGAGAACAGGGAATTAGCAAATAGATTTTTCACCATACATTTACCCTCTCTTCTAGTCTCTATTTATACAATCAATTACTTAATGCTCAAGTTAACATTAGATGGCAAAAAATAATTTGATTAGCCAATTAGAGAAAGAAATAAACATACTCAATATGCCTATTAATTAGGGGAAACAAAATCTTCTCTTTCTTTCTTTTGCATATTTATTTCCCTCTATTTGTGATTTTGTATGACCAAAATTTAACATTTCGTTCATTTGGATTTGCGTTTGTTGATGGCAAAGGCATTAACAAACGTGGGAAGATAGGGTTGAGGTAGAATAATGGGCTGGGTTGAGGAAGTTGGGTTTATAAATAGTATATTATAGTTAGTAGCAAACAACAAAAGGCAATGTTATTAACCTGTAATGTTTTGAATGTCAAATTAAGTAACAACAGAAGACAATGTTATTTTAACTCAACTGATAATGTTTTGTTTGTGATTTGTAGTACGAAAATAGTGATAAAAATTATTCTGTAAAAAACTATATTGGTATTTTAATTTGATAATTGAACAATTATTATTGGAAGTTCTATCATGCAAATAATATATTGTTTAGTTTGCATTAAAATGTACTAGTTAAGTAATTAAATATTAAAATATTTTATTTCTCATTTACGTGGCTGATTATGATAAATCATGATATCGTTTGGAATTATTATACAGCGATTATTGGTGAAAAAAGAAAAAACAAATGTAATTATTGTCACAAAATAATTTTTGGTGGTGATATAACACATATGAAAGAACATTTAGCAGAACAAACAGGCGATGTGTCTTCAGTAATTAAATATTAAATTATTTTGTTTCTCATTTAGGTGGCTGATTATGATAAATCGTGATATCGTTTGGAATTATTATACAGCGGTTATTAGCGAAAAAAACAAAAAACAAATGCAATTATGGTCATAAAATAATTTCTCGTGGTGATATAACACGTATGAAAGAACACTTAGCAGAACAAACAGGCGACGTGGCAGTTTGTCAGACTGTTTCCAAAGAAATCAGAAAATTTATATGAGAACATCCGAATAAAAAGAGAAGTGAGTGAAATCAAGAGAACCTCGAAAAACAACGTGTGCAAGAAGTGCTAATGAGCATTCCTATGAACAAAATGAAGATACCGACGGTGATGGAGGTGAAAATGACAGAGAGCTTCAACGCGCCTTGCAAGAAAGTAAAGAAAGTTATATGAAGGATCTAGTGGAATAGGTATACGATTTAGCGAATTAAAGCACAATGACTGTTCCAAATCAATCAGAATAGATGACGGTTTAGCAAAACGGGCAGCTGGAAGGATTGATTTCTATGTACAAAAACGAAAAGGTAGAACTCAACCTTCTATTAGAACTGCAATAAAAGGCATTAAAGACGCCAAAAAACACATAGGTCGTGCAATATCAATTTTCTTTTTACTACAAGAAAACTGCAGTTTGCCTATGCCAATATGGCGTAAGCGGGGAGTAGGTAAACGCAGCAACTACGTAATCCCTACGCCAATTCCGCCGTGGGTAAAACTTGCGTAGGTAATAAAACACATACATCTTACCTACGCCATCCGTGGAGTTGTTTTATACGCCATAATTTTCCTACGCCTTCCTTACGCCATGTTCCTATGGTTTTGTTACGACATTTTTACTTCTTTAGGTACTCACGTCTTTCCTACATCATTCGTTTACCTACGTCTTCCCTACGTCCAGTTTTCCTACGCTTTCCCTACGTCATTCTTACATATTACATTTCCTACGTCTTTTTTATGTCATTCATTTATCCACGGTTCACCTACGCATGTGTTTTTAATGTTTTTCCTACGCCATGTATACGCCTGCATTAATATTTCATTTACCTACGCCTTCCCTACGTCTTTTCTAAAGCAATTTTGATATATTACTATTCTATTTCATTTCACCACATTAAATAGAAACTAAAATCAACTTATTTTATATATATACACATTCCAACAAAAAGATTAACGTCAAACCATTCATCTTTAATTCAAAAAATAAATATCTCATTCATATTACAAAGTCAAACAATATTAATCAAGTTCCTATATGTCAAAATAATATGATAATATGTTCATGATACATGACATCATACAGATATCTTTAAAAAGTTTTCAATACCCTCATCCCTCACGACGATCATTCGGCTCTTCATCAAATCGCTGTCGAAGCATCTCAGTAAGTTGTTCATACTACATCTTCAACATTTGAATCTCCCCTTCTTGACGCTACACCTTTTCCTCTAGTTTGGCTCTAATCTGTGCTTCTCCCTTATTGATTCTATAAGTGGCGTCTTTGTATTTCTGCATTTTATCAAATATTGCATCAATTTCTGCATTTTAAACTAATTAAAATAATGATTTGTTGAAAGTTTAATACTTACTCCAGGGATATTGCCATAACATGGCCTACGGTCCTTTCTTTTAGCTATAGTACCGGTAAGCGTGTCGAATACTTCTTCCTCGACTTCATATGAAATTATTGTTCCCTGACTTTTCAATTCTTCAATTCTAGCTTGATATTATGCCTGTATTTGTGATTTTCCAAATACAAGAACAAAAACATAAATACATGCTCACACTGTGCAGTTTCAGAAATCATGAGAAGAATAACTTTAACGATGTATCAAATTTAAGTATGGCACATATGATATTCATTTTAGAAATGATGAGAAGAATAACTATAATGATATAGAAAATAGTGCACTATTATGGCAATATCAATAATAACATATGAGCGAGAGTGAGTTTATACTGCATACCAATCCATATAGCCTTCGTGTTCTTGTACTTAACTCAAATTAAACACATTAGTTACATATATATAAAGTAAGACTGTATAAAAAGAACTGAGGAATGTCATGAACTAAGACAACAAAATGACGATTTATATAAGCAGCTAGTAAATAATCCAGATGGCATGGAATTGACCAATGCTTATAAGGAGGGAACTTCTCCTCTTTACAATCTAATGCAACTAGAAGCAAGAAAAATTTCATAGAGAACAAAGTTTAAATGGCTTTTTGATGGAAACAAATGCTTTGAATTCTTTCACCAAAGTAAACATACAAATAAGAGCAACATCTCAAACAAATCATAAATGAAGATGGCACATTATAACTAATCATGAAGACATTGTAGCCCAAGCAATTTCTTACTATTTTGATTTGTTCATCAGTAACGTATCTGAGCAATTTTTTGAACAGGTGATCTGTAAAAATGTTCATACATCTCAGGCAAGGCAGCAGCTGGATAAACCACTGGAGATCGATGAATTGAGACAAGCTATCTTTCAAATTGATGATGAAAGTTGTCCTGTGCCAGATGGTTTTAATTATAAAGTTTCCAAGATACATTGAGAGGACATGAACAAACTTTTCTACAGGCTATGCAAGGAATTATGAGTTCAGGGAAGTTCATAAATGAAATTAATCATGCATTTATATGTCTTATTCCCATATCTATGAAATACTTGTCAATATCTTATGCAACAAAATGAAAAGATTTAAAATGATTTAATATTATGCAATCAAAGTGCTTTTATTCGAGGAAGATTATATCTGAAAACTCTTTATTAACTTATGAGATGGTCTGGGGATTTAATAGAAAAAACTTCTCAAAGTATGTGTTTGAAAATTGACTTGAATAAAGCTTATGAGAGTGAACAAAGATTTTATTATCCACATGATGTCTACGTGTGGTTTTCAGATAAATTTATTCAACTAATAAAATTATGCATCACTGCCCTTGTTTTCTCTGTTCTTAGTGATGGTTCTCCAACTGACTTCATTCACAGGCAAAGGGATCCTCTATGCCCCTACTTATTCTCTATTGCAATGGAGTTTTTTTAAATCTTGTTGGACACTGAATACGTGAAAGGAAAATTGCAGCCAATACATAATATTCAACCAATGATTACTCAACTTTTTATATGCAGATGATACATTGATGGTGTGGAAAGCAACTATTCAAAGTGCACAGACTATCAAATGGGTGATGGACATATTACAGAAAACTGTAGGACTTGCCACGAGAAAGCAAAAACACTATTATTATTATTATTTTTGGTAGGGGAGTTAAGCTTAAAGAACAAACTGCTGAAATCATAAATGCGCAAATAGGAAAATTCCCTATAACTTACTTGGGGATTCAAGATTCCCTTATCAAATAATAAACTTAAGACGAGATTCTGGGCCTCTTCTTGACAAATCAATAATACTATTAACTGCTGGAAAAATAGATTTTTAAACATAAGTGGTAGAATTTTCACTTGCATAAACAAACAGTTGTAATATGATAGTGAAAATATTGCAGTAGCTTTGGAGTGAGGTTGTTGGATTGCGACTTGGTTATGGATCAGGCGATTTAGGGAGTGGAAAGTGGAGGAGGTGCTGACGGAAAGTGGAAAGTGAAAAATGGTGGTAGAGGAATTATGAGGTATGTGTTAGTAGCTTTTTAGTTCAGGCAGTTTTTGGTTGGGTTTATGCTGATTGAGTTTGGCCGATGGTTAGGAGAGGGAGGAGTAGCGAGGTTGGCAATTCAATAGTTTACTTGAGGACTGTTTGGGTAGCGGGTGTTCAATTAGCTATGTGATTGTAGTGGGGTGGAACTACTGGTTTTTGGGTTTTGATTACTGATGATGCAGGGGGTTGTAGAAGTTATTCGGGTGGTTCAAGCTTGAATTGCTAGTGATAGAGTAGTTTGAAACGATGTAGCAATAATGTAGGGGGAGGAGGTATAGTGGTTGTTTGAATAGGATGGGTCTGGGGTGATTGTTTATGAAATGTGAAGTTTGGGTTCAGGTGACTGTTTTATGAATGAAGAAATGTGTAGAAGGTTGGAGGATGGTTAGCTATTGCGGTTGGTTTCGATGCTGGAAGAAAGCAGAGCAATTGAGGGGATTTATGAGATGATCGCTTTTGGTGGCGTATGGAGTTAGAAGAGGTGATTATGGGTTGTCAGATGGAGACAATTTAGTAGTGGAGGCATTATTGATATTTGATGACCAGGAATGACAATGCAATGCAAGTGAAAATGAAACACAGAATGTAGCAAGTGGTATTGGCTTCCAGGTGCGGATGGTAAATTTTCCTTCAAAACTGCATGGAATAACTTTATGACCTAAATATTCAGCCTTGGTGTTCTCATATCTGGAATTCATATTGTTCCCATCAAAAGTCGAATCGCTCACTCATGGCAAGGCATAATAAACTTTCTGTAGCACTTTTTAACAAAATTTAACTAATCCTGCACATATTAAACTATTAACCAATTATTAAAACCAAGCTATAAGAATCACTTACTATAAATTCCATCGATGCTTCATCAATCCGTCCACTAGTGGTAGATCCGTTGTCCGAAGTGACCTTGTGAGTCCTACAATACACTTCCCAAGTAGTTGGCTCCCTATTAAGTTCATCGGTCTAGAAAATAAAGATAAAAATAGAGTAAAAATGTGATAAGCTGATGTAAATTAACGTTAAAACAAGATTTTAGAGGTCAAACCAAATCGTTTAGATAATCCGCAAAGGACCTCGAACCACCACAATGTTGCTTTTGGTTTTGAGCCCTAGAGTTTGCAGCCTTTTCTGCCTGAGCTTTTACTTCAGGAAGCTCCCAATATGCCAAAAACTGCTCATATATCTCCTGCGGTAGGTTCGGATGCTTCTTGCCTGACTCTTTCATACTGTGAATCCAGTCCCGATAATTCAAACTTGCTTTTCTGTTCCACATCCGCTTCACAATTGCTGGTGAAGCATCATCTGTCCATTGAAATGACTCATGTACATGTAGTGGAAAATGTAATGATCAAAAAAATAGATGTAACACAAATACACTAATATTATTTTACCAAAAACTCCTGAAACGTCGCTTTCTTAACATCATCGGGTATGCTTTTAAAATTGGGCCAAAAATCGTTAACCCGTGCTAACAAACCTACTCGAATAGCATAATATGTAGCTCTGGAAGTGAACTCATATCTGAAACATGTAAATGTAAAGCATGATTATTTTGCAAAAGTCAACACATCGTTTCATATTAGAAGCAATTCCATCTAGTAACTTCAAATTTTCTACCCACTCAAATACTTTTTTACGACGAATATTTTCCAACTCATAACAAGCTAAACGTTTGAAATTTGGACGTTCACTATCAATTTTTAGTTCAGTACGATTACAGTAGAATGCAATATCCTTCCTTGACTTTAAATCATCTTTTATTTTTCCCTTAACATTCATAATTGTGTTAAAGTAGTTTTCAAACACATTTTTCTCATTATGCATTACGTCCAGATTGTGCCAAAGTTTCAGGTTCTTCTAATATGGAAGCTCCCATAATATACTTTGTTTGCACCAGTTACTTTACCAGGGATTTTTGGCTCTCTTCCTATCTCATGCATTTTAGGATAATCTTGCACTATCTTGTACACTTGTTCACTACTCAGAATGTTAGGTGGCTCTAAAGTAATAGTTGTATTTTCCCTGAAGTTTTTCTTACCAAATCTAAAACGGTCGTTTGGATGCAAAAAACGACGATGACGATCCCACCAACATTGTTTGCCGCCATATTTTAATCGAAAGGATTTAGTCGAATCCATACAGATAGGACAAGCGAACTTGCCGCTAGTACTCCAAGCAGAAAGCATCTTATATGCTGGAAAATCACTTATTGTCCATAATAAAGAAGCAAACATTCTGAAATTTTTTTCCCTTGACATGTCGTAAGTAATAACGCCATCTATCCACAGTTTTTTCATCTCATTAACTAAAGGTTGCAAATATACATCTATTCCGTTTTTGGGGTTCTTTGGTCCAGGAACAATCACAGTTAAAAACATGTATGAATTTTTCATACACATCCACGGAGGTAAATTATAAGGTGTTACAATAACTGGCCATGTCGAATAAGGTTTTCTGAATAACGTAAAGGGCACGAAACCATCCATACACAAACCAAGTCGGACATTTCGTGATTCTTTAGCAAAATCGGGATAAACTTTATCAAAATGTTTCCACGCCTCGCCATCAGAAGGATGACATAAAATCACTTCCTCTCGTTGTCGTTCATTATGCCATCGCATGTGTTTTGCGGTAGCACAAGATGCATATAACCTTTGTAATCCGGGTGTAAGTGGAAAATAATGCATACGAGTGAAAGGTACACCTTTTCCATCGGTTTTTGTAGACTTATATCTTTTTTTATTGCATAATTTACAATTCGTAAGGTTTTTATCTTCCTTCCAATATATCATGCATCCACCTGGGCATGTGTCAATTTTTTCATATGGCAAACCAAATGCAGATACTTCCTTTTTTAATGAATACCAATTACATGCCAACACATTGTCAGGTGGAAGCATTTTTTTACACAGACTTAAAATCGCATTCATCATGTTTTCCGACGCATTGTATTCGGATTTTATAGCGATTAACCTAGATGTAGCCAACAAGTGTGTCACTATACAACCTTTATAAAGCAGTCGTTTCGATGCTTTTAACAAATCAAAAAACTATTTTGCTTCCGAGTCAAGTTCTTCTACTTCAGGTTCATCAGTCCACATACTTGGACCGGCAGCATCATGGACCATTTCCGTCAATCTATCTTCCATACTATAGTCATCAAAATTAGCATCGATGGTTTCGGTTGCATCTTCAACTACCACTGTCGAATCATGCTCTGTCCACGATTCACCATGATATCTCCACACGTAATAATTTGGCATAAAACCATAATTACGCAAGTGAAAAGTTATAGTTTCGTAATCTTGAAGTTTCATGCAAAGGCATTTCTTACACGGACATCGAACTTCTTTTATCTTTGTTTTATTACAAGACACCACTTTAAGAAATGCTTCCACGCCATTTCTAAAATGCAATGATATTGATCCTCTTTTCCATCCAGGCTCATACATCCAAGTTCAAACTTTCATATAATCCATCTTTTACTGCATAATTAGAAATAAATTAAATTATATTTACTTTTAGGAAATTTAAAGTCCAGAAAACAAAAAACAGGTCTATATGTGTAAATAAGTTTGAAAGTGGTCTATATTTGTTATTTATTTTTGCAAGTGGCCTATATTTAAATTTACGCCTACACACTGCAACATTCCCCTCCGTATTTAGCACCCAAACAAACCACCACAAACAGAAAATTCAGTTACGACTGCAGCAATAAGTTTTTGGTGTCGTTGTTTGATGATTTAAGTTGTGTTAATTAATAGCATAAATAAATCATATTTATAATAAGCACATCTATAATTTCTACTTAATATTTTAATAAGAAATTACAGGGGAATCGTAATTTAATTTTAGTTTTACTCTTCGAATTATTTTTATTTTGTACGTTGAGTTGCATTTAAAAAAAACTACACATTTTATTTCATGTTGTAACTTCAGGACAGTGTGCATCTCTGTTACATATCAAGTTACTTTACTTTGCATTGGTACATCTTGTTTTGATACATTTCACTATTTACAGTCTTGCTTGCTGTTTACATTGTAATTTGAACTCTTATCTTTCATCTTTTTGTTCTCTGTTTCATTTTTTGCATTACACTATCTCATTGTTTTCTACTCCACCTCTGTTTTCTTCTCTTCATTTCTTTTTTTATTCACTTCTATTCTTCATTTAAAAAAAATTCACAAACATTTTGTATTCAAGCTTTTCATCTACATTTACAATCTGTAAACTTTGTTCAGCTACATCCTGTTGTTCATTTGTGCATTTACAACACTCTCTAAATTAAACATAGCAACTATACAAACTCCTCCTGCAACGTAAACACTTCACATACTGCCACCACCATCAACTAACTAAACTGCAAACTGCAAACAACCCATACCACTCAATTCACCATAACCATCAACCATTAGCCATTACAACTCGCAACTCCAACCCATCACCAAAAACTCCTTTGCCATTCTTAACCTTTATTTTTCATTCTTAACCTACATAGAACAACCATACTTCAACTACGACACTCCTCCAATTCAATTGGCACCCCCATTGTAACCTTTGACATCCAGTTGCCTGAAACAACACTACCTTCAGCCAACATACATCTCCTCTGGCCGACGATACCCATTACTTCAGCGAAAAACTGCTTCATGCCTCATAAAACATCAACTCTCAACCATCTAAGCACTGCCACCGCACTGCCATACAACATCATCAAACAGTTCCATACAATATTGCATATGCATCCATCAACACCACTACTTCATCTTCATCCACCACTCTGTCACTCCTCAAACTTGTTCCGTTGCTGCCTTTTGGTTAATTTCAACTTCCCCTGATTTGCCTTTTTTCTGCCTCCTACTTCTGCTTTCCTCATCACTGTCAACTTCTCCAATCCTCTACACTACTCCTTACAAGCATCATCAACCTACTATTTACTTCCACTGCCATTCACCTCAAAATTGTCTAGGTAAAAATTCAATAAATAGTAAACATAATCATTCATTGTGGGAGAAGGTGAGAAGAACAAAATAATAGCAGTCTACTTGAAGGTGATTTTTGTTTTAAAAATGTTAAATTTGAGGAAGAAAAGCAAGGGAAGTGTTTAATTTGAAGGTAAAACGAAAAGGAATAGATGAAAGCAGCTGCACTGAAGACAGAGGCAACATTTTTTTTCTTTCTAAAATCCAGGAAGTTTAGCCGACCAAACTGGGCCTATATGAATTATAGCGTTTTACGTTGTTTCACCGGCGATACAACATCTTAAAATTGGGCAAAGTTGGGACAGCGATCCATATCACTTATGCTCCATTATAGTTAAAAAAATTACTCTACAATAATGGTAATTTAATTTTTATTTATGGTTTCATCGCATTTTCATTCCCGAGCTCCTAACCATCGTCCATCCAATCCATGTTTGAACATGGGTCATTACTGCATGAAATAATGTTGATATGTTAGGCAGCAAAGTTTGAGTAAGATAATTTATTATTAGTTAAATGATGCTATTTTCTCGGACATTCAACTCGGGTATGAAACAATAAACCAAAAATCAAACTAAAAACAAGAATTAACAAACATTCCAAGATATTATTGTCACATGATATCCAATGTACAAAAGAATCGACCGAGCAACAAATCAGCTCTAAAGAAGTCCAAATAATATAAATAGATGCATCATAGGACAAATACTAAGGATCAACAAGGGTAATAAAAAGAATAGTGCTCCAAAATCAATTGAAAAGGGCAAAAGCCAGAGCGAACAGTGAAGCAACAATAGCAGCTTTTCCAGTGGCAGTGACCAATTCGACAATCAGTCCAAGTCGACATCAACGCCTGCATCTTCAGAACCAATCGCGACCTCTCTATACTACAACCATCTACCTGAACCCCACCGCACCCAAATCGAACACCACAATCGCAAAACCCGAAAGCACTTCGAAATCCAAATCAAGCTCATCTTAATCTTATAATATCTGATTTGATATTGAGAAATTTTTGCGGTAATAATTAAAATCGTGTATGAATTTTAATTTACGTTAAGAAAATGCGGTATTAACGAGTGGTGTGAAATTTGGGCTTTTGTATCGGAGAGGAAAGGAGAAGATGAAATCCAATCAAAACAAATAAAAGGAGAAGAAGATAATTTACCTTAAATTTCAGCATGCAAAATGATCGACGATTGTAGAATTAGGTTTTTTTTTCATTCGGTGAAAAACTGATGAGGTTAGGATTAATGGAAGTATACGGTGATTAATGTAAAAATAAAAAAACTATTTTTGTCCTAGTGCATGTGTAGGGATGGCGTGGGAAATTTTCTACGCCTTCCTTACGCTAGTGCAAGAAATTTTCTACGTCTTTCCTACGCCAATGTGGAATTGTATAAAATTAACAGAAGGCGTAGAAATGGCGTATGAGATTATCTACGCCTTTTCTACAGTATGATTTTAGTGTAGGGGATTTCCTACACCTTTTCTACGCCTCGATTTTTTTCCTATGTATTGAAGTTGATTAGGAGAAGCGTACGAACTTTCCTTACATCTTCTCTACGCCTTTACCTCTTTCTACCAGTTTCCTAGGCCTACCCTACGCCCCGTCTTTTGGCGTAAGAAAGACGTCGGAAACTTTGTGTAGGAAACTGCAGTTATTTTCTTGTAGTGTTTACTTTAATCACATCTCACACGATGCTGCTAATAGTCCTTACAATGAAACTATGTTAGAGGTCATTCAAGAAGCTGGTCCTGTAATTAAAGAACCCACAACACATGAATTAGCAAAAACATATTTAGATTTAGAGTGCATTAAAATCAAACAACATATCGACACTTACTCTAACTTTTAGGATGAGTATGGTTGTATGTACGAGGGTTGGAGCATACAAAATAAAATAAAAATCATAAATTTTCTTGTGTATTCTACAAAAGGAACTATCTTTCTTAAATCTGCAGATGCTTCCGACAAATTTCAAAATGCTGAGTATATTTGTTATCTAATAGATAATGCAGTTAATTTTATTGGAGAAGATATAATTGTGCAAATAGTAAGGCATCTCCAGTCGTTGCATTCAACGCTGAATTTGCGAAAAAAATTCTCTAGTGGTAAAATTAAGGGCCAATATTAAGCTTAATGTTCAGGATTCGATTCAGAATCCTGAACTGGGCTTGGACACCCATTTAATGGGCGTTTAATCCCTGACACCCATTTAATGGGCGTCAAGGTTTTAGCGCCAATAAAATGGGGTCAAAATTGGCGCCCAAGCCCCCCCTCTTTACTTCCCGCTACGTCTTCCAACGGCTATAACCGGTCCCTATTTTTGAATTTCAACAGCTAAAAACGGTCATATTTTGACCCCAATGGCTACAAACCATCATATTTAAAATTACAATGGCTATAAACGATCATATTTAAAATTACAACGGCTACAGACGGTCATATTTATGATTTCATTACATATATCGGAATATTATTCAGATTGTAATACACACATCTCTTCTTCTATTACAATTTTGTTCTCAATTCCATAATATTGAAAGTATATCTCATCCGTTTCAATCATTTACCGAAGCGATGAATACGGATAGCTGGGACTTTGATTCTCAACCCTTTCAAAATGTTCATCCCCAAACCGCCCCCCTCTATCGTTTCATTCTTCTGCTTCATGATCTGGCGATGAAGATAAGGATTTGTGTTATATTTACTGTCATTTTTCTAACGACTCGATAAAGGGGAACGACCAAAGTGCAGAGGTGTTTTGGGCAAAAGTCATAACTGCGTACAATAAAAAACATGTTGAAAAGACGAGGTTAACGTCTGCAATCACGGGTCGTTTTGGGAAGATTAATCGACAAACACAATTATACGAGTCGCAGATCCACAAAATAAGAACAATAAATCCAAGTGGAATGGGTGGCGAAGCTGAATTGGTAGCGTTTTGAAAAATATGATTTTAATTTACATTTATTTTGGATCACTTTGTTAATATATCATTTTGCGTTTCTGTTTTTGTAGAAGAGAATGACGAACGATCAATTCTTGAAATTATTTACAAGAGAAAATGGTACAAAGAAACTCCACTACTATCAGTTTGCAAACTGCTATGACTTGCTTGTTAGTCAACAAAAATGGAGCTCAAACACCGCAAAAAGCTTAAGAGATGTCCAGACGAAGTCGAAGGGGAAGAAAAAAACAAGTAGATCTAATTACAATTCTAGCCCAGGAAATTCTTCTCATATGGACTCAAATGTATGCCCAGATAACGAAGACGAAGAAGCAGTACCCGCATTTGATGAAGATGCAAGACCAATGGGGCAACGAGCAACTAAGAAGAAAATTGTTGTTCAATCTCAAATCGATTCTCATTTATCCCTAATGCATGAAAAACATGTGAGAGAAAATGCAGAACGTCAATTAGGAAGTGCAGAAAAGCATGCCGTTTTAAAAGAATTGACTGAGATTGAGAAGGGCTGGTTTGAGCTAGAGCGGCAACGCCAAGAGACCTTGGTAATGGAAAAGAATGTCACCGGAATGGACCCAATTACAATGCAATATTGGATGGAGTGCAAACAACGCATTGTTGAGAGTAGATCTGGAACAAAGCATATGTAGTTGACGTATTAATGTGATATTTTTAGTTATTGCAGTCTAAATATCCATGTACCTTCAGTTCATATTTTCAATCATGTGCTATTTTTAGTTTTAAAATATTCAATAGTATATCATTTTTTCGATGCATTATGTAGATATCAATGTAGATTTACTTCATCAAACATAAATGATATTACAAACATAAAAATTGAAGCATTCTACACTTCGTTACAGAAATAAAAAAGGCAAACATATGTAATTAAACAAAGATCCACCATCCCCAACTAATGATTTTCATGAGAATTCCAAATATGCTCCATTAAATCCCTTTGGAGTCTATTATGAATAGCTGCATTACGATATACTTCATGATGATCGTCATGAATTGCGTACTGTCCTTCATTTCGTAACGTGGCTGTGCGAAACAATTCGGGGAGTTGTCTTGCCCCTTCATACTCGAAATAGGGATAATCCATACTGCGTTCATCTTCAATGATCATGTTATGCAGAATTATACAACAGGACATAATTGCAGCCATTTTTGATCTCTTTCATAATCTACATGGATTGCTGACCATTGCAAACCTTACTTTAAGGACCCCGAACGCATTTTCTACGTCCTTCCTTTATCCTTCTCGCATTGCAGCAAATTAATTCTGTTTCTCCGTCATTGGGTTTGCAAATGTCTTTACAATCGTACTCCATTTGAAATAAATTTCATCTCCTAAATAGTATCCATGCTCATATGTGTTATGACCAAGAGTAAATGATACGGGAGTTGACTTACCTTGTGCCAAATCATTAAAAAAATAAGATCGTTCGACAATGTTTAAGTCGTTAAGAAAACCTATCATTCCAAAGAAAGCATGCCAAATCCACAAATCATTAAGAGGCAACTGCTTCTAAGATGATAGTTGGTTTTTTTCTTTACCGTTATATGCTCCATGAATTTTTTTTGGACAGTTCTTCCACTTCCAATGCATACAATCTAGACTTTCAAGCATTCCAGGCTAGCCTTTGCTTTCACGCATTTCAGGCAAGCGCGTTACATCTGCCTCGTTTGGAGAACGAAGATATTCCGCCCCATAAATATTCACAACTGACTGACAGAAGTGATCTAGGATTTCCAATGCCGTACTCTCTGCAATACGATATGCGTCGTCAAGGGCATCGGCGGGTGTACCGTATGCTAACATCCTCAAAGCTGCGGTCATCTTTTGATGCCCGCTCAAACCTTGTTTTTTTGCAGCGTCCTACTTGTAAACAAAATAATAATTATTCTACTGAATACTTTCAAGAATTCTTATAAATAATAGACGACTCATTCTGAATCGTCGTCTAAACATTTCTGTAATGTAAGTTGGATCACGGGCAAAGTAATCTTGCATAAGTGTTTTTTGAAATGCTTGTTCGTTACGGTTGATATATTTCCGACCCACAACGGAACGACCATGTTTTCCAGAAGTTGAACCGTATGCTTCACGGTACATCTCCATCAGTTCCTCCTCCTCTTTTTGATGTGCTAACGCATATGCTTCTTCTTCAGAGCCACTGTCGCATAGCAATATAGCTTTTAGTAAATTTTCAGACATTTTTTGATATTTGAGGATAGTTGTTTGATATTTGAATGTTTTGTTAGACTAAATTGTAGTAAATAAGTATGAGATCCATATGGTTATATTTTTAGACTAATTCTTGAGTGGAGAGAAGGGGAATCAGTGCGCGGTCAAATCATGTACTGTAGCCACGTTCATTTGCCGGTCAAGAATCTCTACTTTGTTGAGTGGAGAAGATGGGGTTCAAAGTGCGGTCAAATCACGTTCATTTGTCGGTCAAGAATCTCTGCTTTGTTGAGTGGAGAGAAGGGGGTCAGTGTGCGGTCAAATCACGTACTGTAGCCACGTTCATTTGTCGGTCAAGAATATCTGTTTTGTTATGTGGAGAGAATATGGATCAGTGTGCGGTCAAATCACGTACTGTAGCCACGTTCATTTTCCGGTCAAGATTCTCTGCTTTGTTGAGTAGAGAGAAGGTGTGTCAGTGTGCAGTCAAATCACGTACTATAGCCACGTTCATTTTTCAGTCAAGATTCTCTGCTTTGTTGAGTGGAGAGAAGGAACATCCATTATATAAATTCACAAATCGTTATCTGTTTAAATCAATTAAAAACTTAACATTATTCAAACTACATTGTCCAACATGACATTTACGTCTCATGAATTGAAGTTGCTTATGCAGTACTACAATCAAACCGATGAGATGTGCGATAATCAGGAGTCAATGGTAATTAATTTTTGGGACACTCTGGATGAACTCTACAACAATGACATGGGCTCCCACGTCAGACGTACAGCTCAAGAGGTCAGGACTGCACACCAAAACTTTACTAGGGCTTGCACGCGTTACACAGAGAGTATTAATGAGGTAATATCGGAAAATGTGTTTGAGACTACACGTTCGACTTATGACGGTCGATACAATTTAAAATATCGCACTCCCTTCATTGCTCATGATGCGTACTTCATACGCCAAAATTGGCTAGAAAGATTTGGATGGCCTTAAGATAACAGTATTGCTAGTTGGTTATGTAACGTTCGTTGATGTGTCGAGAGCTTTCTGAATTGCCTTTTCAAATGATAATGTCTGTTGTTGTTGTCAAAGCTAATGCTTATGTGTAATGTTTGTTTATATATGCTCTTGTGTATTGTTTGTTGTCAGATCAAAAAGTAGTGGTAGCACAAGTGTAATATTTGTTTATATATTCTCTTTCTGATTTACTTATTCATCATTCATAATCATCTTCTTCCTCACCCACAACAATAAATTCTTCATCGCAATGCCTTCTTGGCCTTCTTCTATCGATTCAGTTGCAGGTTAAATGCATACGGAAAGTCCACATACTGATGAGGATTGGCTTATCGATTATCAAGAACAACACGATGAAGATGTCTGTGGTCGGTTTCAAAACCTTGAGCAGCTGAGACTTTAGGAAGTGGTTGAACCACCATACGAACAACATGTTGTTCTATGGCATAAGAACAACCTGAGAACCAGGTTCAAGGAGTTCAACCTCCCACTGAGCAAGAAGTTGAATTGCACCCGGTTTGTTGTCAGTGTGGGTATGAAGTTGAAGTTGTAGTACGTGCGGATGGAGAAAATATTGGTCGTCGAATCCAACAATGTCAATTCTGGCCGAATGGTTGCAATTACGCGGAATGGTTGGATGATCCTTTATGTCCAAGGGGCATAACCTATGCAAACGAACTAGAACATGAGATAAAACGTCTTAGACTTTCTTTACAGGATTTGCAGTTTAATCGTCACGTCTAGTTTCTTCATATTTGTGGTCTATTATTACTGCGTCGTTTTTTATCAGTGCTCTATATTCATATATGTCACTAGTAGTTTTTTATGTCACAAGTAGGTTTTTATAAGTTTTCTATCTACTGTCACTATTGGTTTTTTTTATGTTTATATGTAACCAGTTGGTGCATATAAGTATACACAAACATATAGAATTCACATTATACACAAACATATATATTTCATAGTATACACAGACATATAGAATTCACATTATACACCAACATGTATAATTTATAGTATACAAAGACATATAGAATTCACAGTATACTCGAGAATTATAATTCAAAATCCAAGAAAGTGAAAGTATATAAACATAAAGAATACACAGTATACTCAAACAATGACATAAGTACATAAGCTATAGGAACTGCAACATATAATAAAACTTCTACTATGCATAAACTAAAAGGTATACAAATAAAGGAATGCAACGTCGTCGTCGTCAGCATCATCACCATCATCCCCATCATCATCATCATCATCTCCGTCATCGTCATTGTCCCCATCACCATCATCATTCCTATCACCATCATCATCATCTCCATCATCATCATCGTCATCTCCATCACCATCATCCCCGTCGTCCTCATCATCCCCATCGTCCTCATCTAAACCACCAGCATCATACCCACTGGGACCAGCATCACCTCCGCCTTGTGAACCAAAAGGCTCATATATAGAGAGTATAGCTGATAGCTGATCAATCTGCTCCTCTAGCATCTGTGTATGCTGCATGTACATATCATGCATGGTGTTTGTATGTGCAAGAGTCATATCGCGAAACACACCAAGTGAAACTCTGGCCTGGTCCAATCTGGCAGCATACTACATAAAGATGGTATTTGACATAGTAAGAAACTAAGCATAAAATAAAGGAAAAATGACAATAAACAACAAAATGTGCCTCATACGAAGGATGTAACCCGACTGAAGGCACACCAGGATAGTCGGGGTAATCTGGAAAGACTAAAGGCTGCTCAATCAAAGTACATGTTATGTCATATGCTTTAAAAGTAGTATGAGACTCCAACTGCATGAGAGTTTGGGAGAACTGTGACGGAATCGGGTCAAATGAAACCTGCGGTACCTGAACTCTACCGGCTGCCAGATGAGGTCCTATATGATCAGAGTTGACCCCACGAACATAATCTGGTACGATGAATCTGCGGGGTGCTATTCTAGCCCAATAAGCATCGTAATCCCCATCGATGAAGAAATTACTACTGTCCACACACCCAGCCTGTCGTAAAACATCTAAGTACTGATCGTCAATCACCCTATGTCTACCAAACATGTCCTCGCAAGATAAATGATCATATGGTATACGACGATCACCCGTAATCTGATAAGCACATCTCTCTCCCAAATACCACATTGGCATAAATGTAGGTGTATGCAAAGCAACCCTACGTCTAGATAGTGAATACGCAACCATCAAGGGATGGTCGTCCACCAAAAGACCTGCATCTGCTAGATGAGTCCAATGTGAGGCCCAAGGAGTCCGAACGATGTTACATCGACTACGCATATCAAGCTATGACCTAGCCTCCATCAAGTCATGCCGTACACCTAAGGGAACATGATGTACGTACTGCATAGTCTCCCATCGTCTCATCCTAGAGAAGTAATGCTCAACAGCCTGACTAGCAATGTCCTGAATGCGGGGATGCATGTTTGCCGTGTAATCATAGTACTATAACGGCAAAATATACCAAAAAGCATACATCTGCCTGACATTGCCAAGCGCAAATGAATCTAGAGCAGTGTAACGACCCACTATTTTGGACTATTCGCATCCACACATGTCGGACAAGAATAATTCAAAATACCGAATTGTTAATTTAAATTTGGCAAAACTGAACATATATATAGTAAATAAATAATCACAGAATCACAGGCACAGAGTAATAATATGCAGCGGAAGCAAAAGATAGTAGTTCATAAAGCTACTATTTATATATATAACAGAGTTAAATAAGTTACAACAGAAGTCTCGAATACAATAGTCAAATACAATATCTGAATATATCACTGGAATCAACTGAATATCTGAAAGCTGGATCTCCAAGCGAAGCTCCAACTCCAAAGGTAAGTCTCGAATATTGGTATACTCAGTCTGACCCGAGCGTAAAGCAAAACACAAAACACTCGAGTCAGGATTAACATTCTTACATCAATAAATCCAACTCAAGTGAAATAACAACTGAAATACAAGTAGCTCAAAGGACGTTGGAATAACCGTCCTCTAAGGATCCGCTAAACTATCTACTATGTAGTAATATAAGCTAAATAGATAATGTCTATCAGTAATATAAAATATCAAAATAGTTTTAAGGCGTTACCATTATCCCCCTTAACACATTTATATAAGCGTTATAGACTATACAGCACTGTAAACTCCACCGTAAACTAGTGGGATATCAGAGAGTACTCCATAGGTATAACATAAAACAAATTCGTAGTGGTTGCGTATATAGGGATACAAGTATGACAAGGCACATGAGGCAATACCTAAGCTAGTGAAACTACCATTTGCCTGATTCGGACTGGTGAGAACGCATCGCCGCAGCGATCGCAACACCGCGAAACAACACTCCCAAAAGTACGAGGGTGCACCAATCAATAAAAAGTAATGAGTAGTTTACAAAGAAGTGTGTTCGCTCGAGGTGGCTAACCCCATTTGGCCCAGCATGGCTCATGTTTTAGTCATTTCCAATTTGATACAAGTGTCAAGGCTATCCATTATCGTTCTCTTTCTTCAGTCATCACGTACACCATTCCAACAACTTCATTCTCGATCACACTCCGCGTATAGTTATTAAAGTGGTTTCGGTTTAGACAGTGAGTATGTCCCTAACCGATTCCGGTTTCTTTAAAAACTTTCGAAACTATTACACCGATTGGTCGTTTAATAAATTTCAAAACCAAATCAAATTCAATTTCAATTAGAATTTGTAATCCGACATTTCATTTGTCTTTCTAAAACAATTTCCAAAATTTACGTTTCAAAACTTCCAAATTACCATTTCAAGATCTCGTAATTCAATTTTAACTTTTTTTAAACAATTCAAATATTGATTCAAGTTCGTATATCAGTTTCATTCCGTAATCATTTAAATTAATTTAATTTAACATTCAAATCAATTTAAATTCATTGATCAATTTCATTCAATATTCGTTAGGTTAATTTATCATTCAAAACAATTTCTATTTAATTTCCAATTCGTTAAATCAATTTAAGTTTCCCATATCATGTCAAACTTCCAAATTAAATTAAATTAAATTCATCAAATCAAATTCTTTAAATTTCAAGTCTTACATTAATTTCAATAAATCACATTTTATTTCTTGTTGAAGAAATTCGATTTCACTTATCAAAGAATTCAATTTTATTTAATTATTAAATAATTCAATCTCATTAAATTATAAAATAATTCCAAACTTAATTATTAAAAAAAATTCAAAACTTAATTATTAAATAATTTCAACCTTAATTATTAAATAATTTCAAACTTAATTATTAAATAATTTCAAAACTTAATTCAATCATTTCTTAAATTAAACAACGTTCTTTCATCAATTACTTTGTTAATATTTTGTTTCATATTATAAAATATTAACATTTAGATTTCACTAAAATTCAAATTCCAACTTCACTTCAAAACCTTATTCTTTATTCAAAGAAAATCATTATTTTATTTTTAAATCAGATTTTTGACCAATCGGTTTATTTAGTTCTCTATCCTAGGTCAAATCCATTTGGGCATTTATCATTTCAACCCGATTCCATTTCAATTCAAAAATCAAAGCATAGCAAATGGAACCTGCAGTGTGATAACTGGGATGGTGTCAAAGTAAATAAACAAGCAATAGCAAACATCAATAACAATCCAATAATTAATTCAAATATTCCTGAAATAATCGTATTAATTTACATTGTTGTTTGTGCAAATTAATATAATTATTTCTAGAATCTACACTATCATTTCATGTAGATTAAAGATTATTACAGTAATATAAATACGGTTCTTCGCTTGACATCAATTATTCAATTTCATACTTCATCAATTAATACAACACAACTTCAAATGGTTCAAGGGTAATTAACCATTTTCTACGTGTCAAATAATTAACATTTAAGAGGTCATATTATACAAATTTAACTAATCAAATTAAACACATACGTCGATTCAAATTTTTAACTACCCTACGTCAAATTCAATTACATAATATTTATCACTTTATACATTATAATTTAACATCCAATATAAACAACAAACAATCATTCAATTATCAACCAAACAGGATTATCATCGTATAATTAACAGATAATGGTGTTAGATGTCACACGTGAACTGATACAGGTAATAACATATATATAACAGTGTAAATAACTAACGGCGGCATATTTCAATTGAAATCAAATTTAATAAATAAAATAACATTAATCGTGAGTGATTGCTCACCTTCCGAGGCTAGAGAAGATAGACACAGGATGAGATGAGATATGAATCCAAGCACGGATTTCGAGGCGAAGCAAAGTTGGCACGAATGTTGACGATCAAAGCAGAGCTACAAGTTGGAATTTGACAAACACAAATCAACACAAGCTTAATATAGACAAATCAAATATATGCTATATATAGCTCTCTTAAATCAAATTTAAAATATATATAAAAATTTGCTATTATACAGATCTAAACATGTACCAAGTGACTAATTTTAAATACCCTATATTTCTCCACTATCTTACAAATATATACCCAGCACATAAAGACTATATATAACTTCTCAAAATCATATACAACTTATACTTTATAATAAACAAATAATTTTCAAGCTCTTGCATATTACTGCATGTACCTTTAAAATCCCACCATACTTACTTTTAAAATACTGGCGCATATACCTTTAAAATATATTACTGCATATACCTTTAAAATCCCACCATATTTTACGCAGGGTATATATGCGAACAAACCATATACCTTTTAAAATACCATATATAAAATTAACAATACTTACAACTTAAAACTTTATAAAAACAATTAAATCTCACCATACTTACAAACGAAGCAGCACCCTGTATAACCAATATACTCACATATGTAGAATTTTCATTTTCTATTTACTATATCCTGTCAAAAAAAACTGGTGCACTGAACTATATTATATAAAATCTGAAAACTACCAATATTCCATACTTGAAACCATACTATACTTATAAGATATATATATATATATATATATATAAACTTGGAATACTTTTCAGGCTAACAAAATATAAAATATAACAGCCTCATATAAGCTAACCCATATAATTCATATAAACTTCATATGTCAAACACTTTACAGGCTAACAAAATATATACGCACGTTTTAAAAAAAAACAAAAAAAAAGGAAAACAAACCTTGTAAATTTCGATTTCAAAATATATAGATGAAGAACTCTGAGTTGAGGAGGCGGACGGCAGGTTGCGGAGGCTGCGTTGGGCCGGGCTGATGGAAAGACACTCGATGGAGGAAGGGGTTGCGATGGTTTCAGTCATGGCAGAGGTAGTGGGCGAGTTTGAGGCCGAGTTGGTTGGATCCGGTCACATAGGGGATGGTCGAATTGAAAGCGGAGGTGTGCGGGGCCTCGACCAAGTCGTTGGTGATAGTACACATGGCGGAAGAGAGAGAGAGAGGAAGGAAGAAGAGGAGCGGCTGCTGCGATGCGGCTGGTCAGAGCAGGTGGGGTGGAGATGGATTGCAGGAGCTTGGTGGAGGCGGTTCTCGGGTGTAGGAGCGGTCGCGCGGAGTGGCTCGGTGCTCGGTCGAGCGGAGGTAGGTGGCGGTTCGTGTAGGTGACAGGGAGGAGGTTTTATTTCTCGCGTGTAAGTGACGTGCTAAAAGCAAGCTTCAGGTGAAATGAAACAAAAGGGAGCAGGTTTTGTTTTCATGCATATATAGAATGATATGTGCTGTCAACCTCTACTTCTTTTTTTTTTCTTCTTTTTTTATGGTCGATACAAGAGAATAGAGTAAGAAAAGTGATAGAGAAAGGAAAGTCGGGCACGTTAGAAAAAATGGAAAATGAAGAAAGAAGGAGAGAAGTGGAAAGATAATGAATCTCATTTTTCAACCAATGGCTTCAATTCCGAACATAAATTCAAGTGACTGTTACCATTCTAGCCCATTAGTCTACCCATTAAAAACGAATAAGCTAAATACAAAATGTTGAAAAGCCATTCATATTGATTTAAGAAATAAATAGAGGGAATGGCTGTTAGAATTTTGAACAGGTGAGTAGATGGAAACAAAAGGCCACGAACGGATACTGATACGAACTCGTTTACCGATTTTTCCACCGCATATCGAACCACAAAACATAGAAATAAATATACTGCAAAGACCAGCACGACGAGACGATCAAAACGGTATACAAATATCAATGGTAGGGTTGAATTATGAAAATTCGAATTTTCTACTGGCGGAAAATGCAAGAAAAACGCAGAAAAATAAGACGACGGAGCTAAAGAAGTCCGAATTTGGAAAAACGAAAAATGACTTCTTGCTCAGAAGACGGTTTAGAATTTTTCTATATAAAAATATTTAGGTGTCGGAAACATTTTATTTTCATTGATTTTTAACTGATTAAATTGAAATAAATTTACGCACGAAAATAAACTTCATATTTTCGGACGAAAATTTACCAGTTGCTATGTTTAACTAGACGCATTTCAAATATTAAATTTTTATTTCAAAATTTTATTGTTTAAAATTTCACAAAATTTCAATTAAATATATTTAATAAAACAAATAAAAATTATCGAAAATTTACGGATCGTTACAAGCGGTATATAGGATGCCTAATATCGCTGTGCCCCAGTCAATAGTATGTAGCTGATCTAATCTGGCAAGAGATGTTAAATAGCCTAGTCTAACCGTACCTTTTTTGTTCGAAAAAAAGGTCGAACCAAACAGGTACAATAGAAATGCTCTAGTAACTGCATCCATCATATCAGCTCTAGCTATATAACTGGTGATGTACTGCTGTAGGTAAGTCAACTTAAGAGAACCACTATTGACGCAGGTAACATATATCAGTGGTAAAAAAACAGTAAACAGATTGGGCAACTCGTATAAATCATCAAACAGAAAAGGTCGAAGACCATCTCGTCCAATCTCAATCCCAGTGAACATGTAGAAATCAAATGGGGTGATACCAAGCTCAAAATCTGAAAAATGAAACGTATGCGTGGTGTGTCAATACTTTTAAGTTAATGCCTGAATGAGAGGTCGATCAAATGACTGGACAGGCCTAATCGACAAAAAAAACCCAAAAGGGCTAGCCTGTAGCCTCTCAATAATAGGACCGGGAAGATAGTCATAAAACTGAGTAATGCACTTAGCCCAACTACCCCGACAGTGAATGTAATGGTCCTATAGATAATTTATGAATTAATAATTTTTGGTAGAGCAAAGGTTATTTACTAAGAGCATGCGACGTACATATTAAAATAACTAGTTAAAATAATTTGCATAGAAGCTGCTCCAAATCTAACACGCATACTATGCGTATTTTTAGCCAAACAGTTTCTTCATCAAATTGTGAAAGAAATTGGACAACATTCGCGATGATTCACACGAAGTTAAGAAACGGAATAAAAATGGAGAACTTAGAAAACCTGGTATTCGTACATTATAATATGCGATTAAGAGTACGACACGCTACACGCCAACAAACAACCGACCAACTTATTGATTTAGATTACATCTTTCATGAGGAGGATCCACTTGTAGAGTGGACTAGAGAAACTGAAAATCCACTACTTGATAATGCAAGCGATAATCCTTGGTCGGACAATGATAATGTATCTGCAGAAAATATTGAAAACGATAGTTCACTAAATGATGATTCAGGTAATGCTGATGGTGACAGAATTGGTTCTAGTGATTATGCTATGGTTCCACTTTTGATGATTCTCAAAGATATATCCAAAATTATGAAGCAGATGACTATAGTCGAGAAGAGATAGAAATTTGAACGTTGTACATGAATAAGATCAATGGGAATATGATGGAAGATATACTTCTAACAATGTCCACAGTTTTAGGTATCCTACGTCTGACTATACCATAAGTTCTTCATATTGTGAATTAAATTAACCTTACGCTGCTGAGCGATCAAATAGCCAAGATGAACCGCCACCCTTTGATAATATGATGACGGCCTTTTTAAGTTCAGATCAGATAGAGCGGTATGTTTTTCCAGTAAATTATAATCGGACACAAGATGAAGAGAGCGATGAACAAAATTTATATGATGCTCGAAAAAATAGCTTTTGGTATTAAATTTTATGTTGTATGTTTTGAAAATTCTATGTCACTTAAATAATTTAGTGTAATTGATATTTATTTGTGTATCTATAAAAAAAAAGCATCGAAATTCACAAATTGAATTTAAAACGAAATTTCCAAAACGGAACCAAAATTTTGAATTTTTCTGATGATCGAAACGGAAATGGAAACTTCGATTTTGAATTTATAAGGAAAATCATTTATTTGTGATCCATATTGCAATTGCTTACTCGATTTCAATAGAAAATTGGTCAATTAACGTTCACGAGTCATAGAGTTGATGGGATATGTCCAATCCCAATCTTAATTTACAAAGACTGAGTGCGCGCACGACACGTCGTCGAAATTATATTTATACACCCCATACCACGTGTTTTCTCCCAGTGTGAGACTATTGTTCCAACCACCAACGAGACTTCAACATGTTTTCTCCCGGGGCGAAACTATTGTTCCAACCACCTACCTATTATGAGACTTCAATCCTAATAACTAGAAGCACATTAAAAAATAGTTCTAGCACTCTGTTCCCTTTCCTTTCATTGGCAACTTCTACTGCTAATAAGCACATGTAATACGACTTCTTTTATGCCATAGCAATCAATCAGTTCACAAACAATAAAATATCAAAACATAATTTCCCTCAACTATCTTATTAAAGTAAGGAAGAACTTTTCTTTCCGGAATATTATCATTTTTTAAAACCATCAGGTGCTAATATACCAGCTGGGGATAACAATAATGCCTTCATGAAAGGGAGTGGAAAAACTGACTTACCCAAGAAGAAATCGACAATGCACATGGTGAATATAATTTCATATCACCGTCATCTTTCAGTAACATGTAACTATCACCTACTATTCAATATGATGCAAGTAAAAGGCACAATCGTATCAGTTTTATTTGTAGATGTCACATGTGATTAATACATTGAAAGAAATAAAACATGCATATTAACAATCTCTACATTCAAACAAAAACACTTGATTCCCTACGTCATCAAGCATTCTAAACAGTTAATACAAATATCAAGATAAAGACATTAAACCAGCACCATGAGACAAATGTATACAATTTTATTTCTTAATTCTTATGTAATCTAAGCTAGCAGTATGAACCCTGGTGATCGTCTTTTAAGGTTTCATTGGCAGCTTCATTATTGGTATCGCATTACTAATTGTCTCTTAATAACTCATTACAATGCCAGTAGCTATATTTATTCTACTAATACAAAAACTATATTTCCCTCTCACTTAACAATCTGCATCTGGTCATTTTGTATCTGGTCA
The DNA here is from genome assembly GCA_030765085.1 of Allium cepa. NCBI lineage: Eukaryota > Viridiplantae > Streptophyta > Magnoliopsida > Asparagales > Amaryllidaceae > Allium > Allium cepa. The sequence goes on from CM060941.1 coordinate 20,130,581, forward strand.
TTTTGTATCTGGTCATTTATCTGCTAGAAAAAAGGCAAACATCTTAACAATAACTATACCCTCTCACTTCAATCTGCATCTGGTCATTTTGTATAGGAGTTCGACATGCCTTTCTCTCAATACAATCACCAGGCATAACTTTGCCAAATCTTGAATCCTTAAAACTGTGAATTACCTGCATCATTCACATCCTGATGCATGTATGCAGGATACCACTAGACAAAATTGAAGTAAGATAGTTATAAATGTTCATTTCCTGCTTCTAAGGTGAAAAAGAGGGAACGTGGTTTATTGCAAATTTTCTTATATTAATCAAGATTGCAGCAGGAAGAAATATTAAAAAATAAATTAATAAAATAGTCATACATACATATATATAGTTACTTGCTGGTAAGTCTGGTACGGTGTTGTTGAAACTACAATGCCAAGTAACTTGTAAAGTTCTGTGAACTCTTCTTGTGTTTGTGTATGTGCATAGGCAAAGATTTGATTTACTTTTTTCACATCCAACGCTTAACTCCCACTGGTTCGAACAATTCAGTATTTTTAAAATAGCTACTAATTAGTAAATTCGTTATGCGTCTATTTCACATGATGCTGCATGCTGAAATTCACATATATCACTCATTACATTATACATTTTACATTGAAGTCAAGGTAGATGCATGGTAATGCTGCTACTGTGTTATGCAAAAACTGTACATAAAAAATAAAAAATAAATTAAAAAGGGCTTTTGTGATATAGCCATACACGCATCCAGTTGGTTTCTAGTATAGTTAACTTATCAGTGGTCGCTGGCTCAAACCCTGCAACTGTGATTCGGTGCATGCTCCCTCGTAATTACAAATATGTGCTTAGTTTTATGAGATTTTCCTTTTCTTTAAAATAATAATAATAATAAGTCTTTGTGGTATGAACCAAACTGAAGGCGTCCAAAAAAGCCCTGAACGTACAAAAGCGCTAGGCGCCGACGACCTGAGGCTTTTTCGTCTTGACAACTTTGATAGATACAAAAAATAACACATGAATAACTGCGTTAGTGAAAATCATTGTTTACTTGTGATATTACCATATGGCATTAGAGTAGCAGCTGATTAACAACATTTTCCTTTTTTTCTTCAATGCCCTAACAAAAAGTTCTCATGTTCAATCAACTTTACCACTTATTTTCAACTTATAAAACTTTATGACATAGTTAATAACAGTCATGGGAGATAATTGTTTGTTTGGGAAACCCAGCTATCAACGAACTTGGATCGAACCAACTTCATTTTGGCGATTGAACATATTTACCTATAATGCACCTTGGTAATAGTAGCATCACTAATACAACAACATCAACATTTAAATTGTCACATGTTTTACGCCTTCTATCAATTTGCAAGAATTTTATTTCCATTAGTAAATTACTCAAGATAAGAGCGTTTTTGTTGAATTTCATGATTGTATTTTTGAGTGAACGACAAAGACAAATGGACAATACTACATCGAGATAGATGCAACCAATAGTCATGTTTTTCTTTGTTGTTCTACATCGTGTTCTACTTGACATATAACGTTCAAGCATAGATCACTCCTTTTTCAGGCAATTTATACATACATACATACATACATACATATACATACATACATACATACATACATATATATATATATATATATATATATATATATATATATATATCTTACTAAGCATTAGTGAAAAGGACTTTTAGGATCTCTTTCCATATTAAATGGCCAAAAATTATATCATTTAAAAAAATCTTATGTTCAATATGTCCTATTGGAAGAATCTTTCAACATTTTTTATCTTAAATTATTTGCCAATACATTCTTAATATTTTCCCTATTGAAAAGGTAATATCAAAAATTCTTAATCTCACGGTTTTACATACTTGTGGTCGGATTGATTATGTTTATGGGCCATACTTTCATCGTAAAACCACTTTGAAACAAACTTTCGACCAAGATGTATGACTTTCTTGGTACCTCCTATAAAGTTAGAAATGCCTTGATCTCAAAGTCGGTCGCTTATATGTTTCTCATCACGGTGTCGGATGAAAATCGATATCTTGACGTGAACCTAATACCATCAAATACTTCAATATACTTATATATTGGCTTGCCATCATCATTATCTTCTTGTATAATTGAGACTTGCATCGTGAATTCTCATTTTTTGTAATGTTTTGTCTTTGATAACATCTTAAGTTAAATTTAATTTTTTATGATCGTTTTAGATATTTTCTTCCCATTTTAATTTTGATCGCAATTTTTGTCTTTTTATTTCAATGTAGATATTTTTTACTCTCATCGTTGATGCGTCGTTTGGTCTTCTTTGTATGTGTCTTAATTACATAAATATATTCTTAATGTTTTCTATTTGTATATGTCACTTCTAATTTTCTCTTACTCTCTCGTTTGTAACTCTACTTTCCTCGTAATTTCAATAATTCTTTGAGCATTATCAATTCTCTTGCATTTATTTTATTTTCTTGCTTCTTTTCTAAAATTTAAAGATAGACATTTTGCTTCGTGTAATACCATTGGTCTAATCACTGCTTGATTTTTTATTTTGAAGGTGTCACTTATTATTCACTATATTACAACCAATTCTTTCCTCGCCACATATACTTCCTCGATTGTTTAAGACCCTCGTACTTGTTCAAATGAACCAACTTCTACCACCGAATCAACTACCCAAGAATCAACAGGTAGCCGAGTGTCTCACTCGTATCTCCATCTCAACAACATATGTGAGCTTGTCATCACACATAACATAGTTCAACTATAAACAACTTATTGGTTGTATGATTCAGTTCGCATTACCTCAAGCCCTTCTTACCATGTAAACATGTTTCAACCAAGTTACCAAAAGCTTGAAATGATGTCAAAGAATAAACCACGAATTTGAGGTTCTACGCCATTTGGATGTTAGTTTATCGCTTAGTAAGTCTGTTGTATGACGTACATGTATGTTGGTATTAAACACCACTCGCATGGAACTATTGACCAAGGTTCAAGAACTTAGTTTGAACATTAGTTTCGGACTTTCAAATAGTCATAAGTTTATGATAGTTTCACTAATTTCAAATACTCGGATAAAGGTTACAATTTTGAATTTTTTTAATAAATATACGTTAACTAAGTAGAATAGTTGAATATTTGTTATAAATAAATTATTGTATAGATATGTTAAAAATACAATATTTCTATCATATACACACACACTCTTTACTAAGAGTGTTCTCCTAACTTTGAGTCACACTCTTTCATAAAAATGTATTTACTTTACTAAAATTGTGAGTATAAAAAATATAAGCGCACACACACACCCTAGTACGAATTGCACGTCTATTGGATGTGTCCGAAGGTAAACGTATGTTAACTTCTATTTATTGTTAATTAGTATGAAAAAGTGCAAAGAAAAAATTAAATTAAAATGACCCTGGATACTTTGGTTTAGGAATTAGAATGACCATTCCATAAGTTTTATTATATAAAATAGCTGGTTCCAAAATTAGGTTTGGACTGGGGAGAGAAACAAATTATTAAGTTATTAATGTTGTAAGAAAGAGTTACCAAAATGTCTTTTTGCTATTTGTTTTTATGTTATTATTACCGGAGAAGGGCAAATTCATAGTTTCAAAAGATTCAAATAAGGGTATTCCAATTATATAAAATATACATACACAAACACACATTAGTACTAACCCATTTGTAGTGGCCTGATAACTAAAACCAAGGAAACATAACAAAAAAAATCTAACCCTAATTTTAGACTATGTTGGCCGTCCCGTTTGTTTTCTTTCGAGGAAAAATGAAGTACTTCTTTATTTTCCTTTTTCATAATTTTTTAACTTGCGCAAAAGTTTGAAAATTTATGAAGAAAATTAGGAAAAAAATCAAAGAAAACTGGAAAATCATTGAATAAATTTCAAGTAAACATTAACTTCAAGTTTCTTGTTTAACATTTCATTTATATTTTTACTGTTCGGTTACATGTGTTTTTTCTGGATTCAAATTTAAGCATGTTTATTTTTCGATTTCTACCATAAAGATATTACTCTACCATTTTTACCTAGTTTACATCTAAAACCGGGATTTATTCACTATCTTCTCTTGGTTTTGGCCAGAACTGAACCTGATGGAAACCTCAAACCATGTTATTGGTAAATATGAAGCTACTCTAATTGCAAAATAATTTATCAACCATATAGTTTTAACTATGAATAGACAATATGCCATATCATTCAGCATGCAACGAATCCTTTAAATACTGGATGAAGTATTTTGAGTTAACCGACCCATTAAACAGATTGATACTACTCATTCTTACTTGGCTTTTTATTGAGACGGTTTATATGCATCAGCTAACAGGTTCCATTTATCCTTAGTTTTCAAACCATGTATGTCGTTTGCAGAATGAACTTTAGACTCAAACAAGTATCTGCATGTATGCATCAATGCTAAAACTTTCTCCTTAGGTTAAAGATGGACATATCTCTATTTATATCGCAGCAGCTACATAGTTGCATAGTTTTATGGGTGTACGGTTGTTGATGATAATCACGGATCCTACTGGTCTGACAATCCGCTCTTTATTTATGACTCCATGTAGATTTTTTTAGTTAAAAATCTAAAGGGTATACCTTTTTTTCACATAGATAATTTTGATGATATGTATCCTTCTCGCTAACAATATAACATCAGCCAAAAAGAAATATTAGTTGTCGATGATGTTTCCCTCCATATTCACTTTATAAGTGCTCTCCTTCAAATCTGGATTACCATTAGATCACCCACACTAAACTGTAGCACTGTTAGTGTTTTATCTTCTTTGTCACTAAACGCCCAGTGTATACTACATCTTATACCAAATTGGGAACTTGTAAGTTGTAACACGGGTCCTTATGAATAAATTATTTTCTTGTGCATCATTCCATTACTCCAAGCATTTGGCGATGCATATTAAGTAGCAATATGAATAATTGTAGGTTAACAACATGATCAGTATCTTCATTTAGAAAAATAAAATAAAAAATCGATCTCCTGGAATCACACAAACAATCAACTGTTACATGCTCTAGCATAATGGTTAGATATCGAACTCAAGCCAATGTTACCTTCAAACTCACTAAGGTCATGTCACCCCATGGAGACTTTGCATACCATTCCACTATTCTTCTCCTTTTTGGTGTGACAATATCGATGTCACAAGCATGCCTACTAACTCAGTATTTCATGCAAGAACTAAGCATGTGGAGAGCTTGTTCATGAGAATGTCGTGTCTACAGCCATTGGCGTCCACTTTATCAGAACTTCTGATCTGAAATATTTTTGAGGCGTTAATATGATTCCTTTTTGAATATAAGCAGGACAAAAGCTTGAACTCGGTCTCTTTCCTGTTCGCTTGACATGCCAGATAAATTACCAAATTCTTTACTCAAATCAACCAAACATCATGCAAATAATTTCTCTACAATCAAGTATCAGGCACCAAATCAAACCAAGATCATACACATAACCTTTATAACATCAACCGTAATGATAAAATATCAAGCACAAAATCAATTAACGATCATACACATATAAACTGCCCAAAATCAACAATAATGACCAAGTATTAAGCATCAAAAATAAAATCAACTTCCATGGTTACACAACAAATCATGTAGTATTAATCGCCTTGATTGTTTAAGATAATTTACTTATTGACATCATAGTTCCTATGTCACTAGTAATATAAAAACACATGAATTAGTTTGAGTGAGAAGTATCATTCGTTTGTTATACTATAAATAAATGGAAGGCCTATGAGGACGACAGAAACATCAATTGGCATATTAGAACATCAAAGTGATGATTATTGCTTATTACAAACTTGAAATGTGATACTTATATCATTAAATTTTATAATTTAGGTTAAATTATTGAGCAATGTACCAAGCTACCTAGGAACATAAAGAGAAAGATACTCATACTAGTTTAAATTCAAGCTTCAACGGTGAAAAACATGATGACCCTGGTAAACCATTATGAATACAATAGGAAAGTGTACAACCCAGCATTATCACATACCTCTTAAACAAAACATGATTATCCAGTTCAGCATCCAATTGTATAACAAATAAAAGCTTACTTAAATGGGTGTGCTACAATAACATACACCATTATTGTTTGATAAGGGAAAACTTTAATGATCGTATACTTGATAGGTACGTATAATGGTAATGCCTCTAATTCAAATATATTTTGCATTCTGAATTTTAATGAAACAAGAAGGATTTTCATAGGAATGATGTTAATTTTAAGTTTTATCGGCCCTCTTCTTGTAAAGCAATTAACGTCAAACCTCTATTAACATACATCATCAGCAATTAACGTCAAACGTTCAAAATCTCGGTGAAGTGAATTACAAAATTCAGATTTAGAAGAACATAAAGTGTGACACCGTTGTCTACCTTCAAAACCCAAACCTACAAAAACTCTACTGTACTCTGAAAGCTTCCTGAATCAGTGTGATGGAAAAGGGATGTTCGGTTGGGCATAAAAGGGAAAAAGATCGCCCACCGTGGGGCTCGAACCCACGACCACAAGGTTAAGAGCCTTGCGCTCTACCAACTGAGCTAGACGGGCTAGTTGTTGTCCATTTACGATAATCCATACAGGGAAAAAAAAATACATATATCAATCTTCCTTGAATAAGGCAACACAATCAAATTAACTGAGCAGAATTTTGTAACTGAAGAGAGCACATCTAACGTGATGTAATCGAACATAAAGGGAACAAAAAAGAGACATACCTATGCTGGAATTGATTGAGTGAACCTAAGTGAAGAAGGATAGGTTAGGGTTTTGCCTCTGCAAAGTATCGCTTATTTGACAATCGCGTGGCGTGGGAGAAGTTGAGAGTAATTGAAGATGCTGAATTTGGAAATTGAATTCGGAATGTAAAAAGTTGATTCATATTCATTCGTCTGCTTTATTACTACTCCCCACCATGAATAAATGATCTGGAATTTGGATATGGCACGCACGCCAGCACCTTTTTTTATTTAAATATTGCAAATCTAGTCCAGCTTTAATTATAATTTCACTTTTGGTTTTGCCATCGAAAAGAATGTCCTCTCATATCATCATTTCTAAATCTGACCGTTCAAAATGTTTACTTTCATACATGATGTCGTTTCCAGTTTTTCATCTATCAACGGCTTGTCTGCGTTTTTTTTAACTGACTGCTTTAGAACTTTAAAATTGAATGATCAAGATTGATGTAAAAGTTAAATATAATATTAATTATAATTAATATTTGTCCTTCGGCCTAAAAATAAAACTTCGTGTTATTCAGACTAATTTTTGTTAAGTTTGTCATTTTCCCAATTCCCTCAAATAAATATATGTATTTTAATATTCACAAATAACAAGTGCATAGAAGATGCGTTCACAATAATACTCATTTAGAAGTTAAAAACAGAATCACACCAAAGTTGTAGGTAATAATAATCGGGTTAAAAGTTAATACTACTTTGATAGCAACAATTGTGTAGCCAGTACAAGTTAATATTCAAGGAACATTCAAACATTCAATCAAACTTGAAACGGCCATTACTTGCTATAGAATAAGTATTATATCTTCATAGGAATTGGTTAGAAGAGGAAAATATATTTTTTAGGAAGAGATGAATGATCAAGGGGATTAACCCTAAGGGATGTATGTCCATCCCTAACATACATTCAGGTAAATTAAATGCGTTTTTTTTCATTGCTGTTGTTTTGAACCTAGACCTTCCCTTCAGCAATTTGGGGCCTTAACATCCGGCCAGAGTGAGGGGTTGGTTTTAAATTATCATTTTCATTTAAAATTATATTATGGATGTCTCTAATGCCTACAATAGTACTTATTCAGGTCCCTAAAATATAATGCGTTTGAATATTCATCTATGTATTATATTTGAATGACAAATGTCCTGTCTTTTTCAACTCTTCGTTCTTTCTTTCTATCTCCGACAATTTATTTGCCAGTTGAAATTTCCATAAGAAAATTAAGGTTCCTAGTCTACTCTTCTTCATATTTTAATTGATTTTTAATATGAGATTCAAGTGTCTCGGATCTAGAATTATAAATTATATTACATTGGATTATTATTTGGTTTTGATGAAGAAATTAAAGTTAATATTGTTTGACGAATTGTGGAAGAGACTCAATCACCCCTTCTCCTTCTTCTTTCAATAAAAAAGAATTCAAAGAACTTACTCAACTACTAGCGAAAAAATTGCAAACATCCAACGCCGAGTTAATTATACTATTGACATCACAATCAAGCTACTTATCTGATCAGTCCATTTAAGCTAAATCTAATGCATATATTACAGTTCAGAAAATGTGGTAAGTTAGTTTACATTTTTTATTATGTTTGATTCAATTTTGAGCTAAATGTGAGGTACAATCCAATTCTAAAGTGTGATCTATGCACCACATGTTGAGCAAAATACGATGTTCCATTGTATTTTGAATAGTGTGACATGTCTAGAGCTTTTTAAATAATAATAAACACATTTATCTTTTATTCTTTGTTTAACTTTAAATTAAGATGTAATGTTCGAATATATCACGGTTTTGATTAATTTATTAAAAGATATCATGTGAAAATTCAGTAAGAACTATGCGTGAGATTATCAAGTTTTTAATTTGAATTTTTTTATGCTTTAGATAGATTTTTCAAAAAAAATTGTCAATTTTTAAATTTATGACTTCAATTACTTGGAAGATCTTCAAATTTGAGGAGAGAAAAAGACTTCCATCATTTGAATTGAATTTGCCAGATTAGGAGGATGTTGCAGTGTAGTTCTTGCTATATAGACTAAACTCTAAAAGATCTCTTCTTACATCAAATTCTAAAAGTAAGAAACCGGTTCAATTTCCTCCTATATCACCAAATGCATTTTTAAAACATAATTGAAAAGAAGAGAGTAATAATGTTGAAGCTAGAATAATAGCTTTCAAAAATTAATAATGTTTTTCTTAGAATTCTAGCCAAGCGTAAATAAATTATATAAATTTGGATACCAAAGATGTCAAATTAAATGAATCAGGTTGACACTAAAGTAAATAGTATTACCGTTATACTTTGGGACATACCGATTGTTTCTTATAAGGTTGTTATGGCAATGGTTATCAATGGCATTTTGCAAATACCATTACTATACCATTTTCACCGGTAAATTAAAATTGCTTATCGTTACCGTTGCCGATTTGTGGTATTCTGAAAACTGATATATCAATAAACTGGTAATCGTTACACTGCTAATCGTAAATTACCGTCAGTCTAAAAAATTCAAAAACTTAATTTATTTTTATGCTGTAATGATGCTTCATCGTACATATCATTGTGTCACATAATAAAAGACACCAATCAAAAAAATGGAAATGTATTTAGCATCATTTGAACTAAACTTATAAATCAAATGTAAGCATTATATTGCTTCTAAATGTTTGTAGCACGATATTCATGTATTATAAGTGGACTGGTAAATTATTATTACGCTGGTTTTGAGAAAATGTTGCCAATGTTTTACCGTATAAACTGTGAATTTATCGTTGTAATACCAATTATACCGGTACATCAACTTTACTGAAAAATTATAACTAATTGGTTGACAATGATTTGGTAATAGAAAATATACTGTTACCACAACAGCCGTATTTTTTTATACACTACAAACTTCAATATTAATTTCAATTTGAAAAACTCATTTCCAACCACTACTTATTTCAAAAATATATTATTCACTGTAACTTTAGATATAATTCATGACAATCAATTTTTTCACTTGTTTATGTATGACACTTCTGTCTTTCATTTAAAAGATTTGCATTAGTTCTAATTGTAATTAAATCATCGGTGTGTGTGTATAATGTAAATAGATATTCTTCCCCTATTTTCACGTACGGCTTATTACATTGAAATAATATTACAATAACAATTTAATGATCAAAACAAATATTCATTCTAATTTTACATAAATTGATTTATTGTTAAATTGAGTATACATGAACATAAAACAGGAAAAGGTTATTTAAATTGATTGTATTTTACCCATAACACATGAATTAACAAAACATGATGAGTTCACTAGGGAAATACTGGATTGATATGCAAATTCTGGGTGATTGTTAAAGAAACTTCTGTTTTAGATAAGGGGTACAATTTTAGGAGATTCTATCCTAATATAAAATTATTATGGAAGGGACGTACGAATGGAACCAAATCAAGTGATCTACTATTTTACCCTCGTTCAAAGCAAATTCCGCAACACACTATCAAAAACTAAAAAAGAAACGATAGATGATCATCGTGAATCACAAAATAAACCATAGCACTTAACATCATGATGCAGATCACTTCTCTTTACATGTTTTGTAAGATATTTAAACTTGATACTTTTCTTGGAACGATGCACAAATTCATCCAACAATGTGCTATAAAGAAGATTGACAGCGATGATATTTGACGGCGAATACAATGCATTGCCTTTGAATGGCGATGATCTACTGCATGGTATTAACTAGACGATTCTTGCATTAATCTATAAGCTTGATCAAAGGCGATCAAGTAAAAAATAATGAGATTTAGGGTTTTGGGTGAAATCAGCAGTGAGGTTGTGATTGTGGATGATTCGGCATTCGTTATTTGCAGCCATTTAACGAAACACTATAGCACGGTCGGAATACATAAATATTTAGGAACTTGGAGTCGAAAGATTTTTCCATTGTGCTTGGTCTGTTTCCCAGACGTATATAATGTTACCATACGATTAGATCTCAAAAGTGATTATTACAGTTTATAATTTAAACCCCAAAATTGTGTAAAACAGTCAATTGCTAGGTGTAATATGACAAAAAAGTCCAAAGATTACAATTTTGTCATCTCATTGTAATCAATGCTAGGGAAAATCCTGATTATGTGTGCACCATTGTAATCATATGTTGAAAAATGTTGTGGGCAACTATTGTACTTTCTTCTTTCAAAAACATTATTCGATTTATTTACCTCTCATTAACCATGCCTTCAATTGGGTTGGACCAACACATTTAGTGAAAAGAATCATAAATCTGTAAACTATTATATAAGTTTATTAAACGTGCAGTAAATGAGTAAAATAGTTTACCTATTTATTTAAAATGTGAAATTTAAAGTTTTGAAAATATGAATATATGTTTTGCGAATAAGAGCGTTACTTTATTGTAACAACCCTAACTTCTACGCCATCAAGATAAATTTAATTTAATTAAAATAATGTATAAAATCGATATTTTTAATAATTTTTATTTTGAAAATATAACTTATTGAATTAAAGCTTATTTAATAGAGGAGTTTGTTTTTACAAGATTTTTTGGCACGTGCAATGCACATGTATATAAAAAACTCTTATAAAATTGTCGAATTTAAAATTTCTATGTTGTTTGATAAAAATAAACTAAAAAACACAAAAAATGTAATTTTCTATTAAAGTGGGGTTTGAACTTGTAAGCTTGTTTATGTTTCAAAATGTCAATTTGAAGATAAATGTTTTTTTGTTTTTTTTTTTTTTGAAATGATATTTTATATACAACATGTTACTGGGATAACATATCACATGTTAATAAGCGTTCAAATCACGCTAGTTCGAAACTTGTGACCTCTCGCACCAAAGACAAATCACTTAACCATTGAGACAATGGCGCTTGTTAACCACTTATTTCTTTATAAGGTTATTTTTGAAAATTCATGATCAGATCAAAAAATTATGTTTCTATTCCAACTATTAATAAAGATATTATTTATGTATTTTAATTTTTGATTCAAGAGAACCGACCTAATCCACATGACATTTAAATTTGAATCCAATATTTTTCTGCCTATTATCTATTATTGAGGAACAAATTTATGATTGAATCCAAATATAGATACCAAAATTAGAAAGCTAGTAAGGTATAAAATGAGTAATGACATGCGATGGTAATAGGAATAAGATGTGATTATTTTGTGAAAATCAAAGGACGAAACAATAATACATGCGTGAATTCTAATATGGTCCGTCTTATTTTAAATAATGTCAAGTCTCAATGACCATAGACTACATTTGTTTCATTAAATGTACAATAGTACAGTAGACTGAAATGTATTTTGTTATTTTTAGAGAATGTTAGGGTCCGTTTAGTTTATTTTGTATTTCGTGTTTTGAGTTTCAACATTAATTTTAAAATATGATAAGAATGGAGAAACGATGGAGAGGATAGAAGAAAGAAGGAAAGGACGACGGAGGAGATGAAGGGACGATGAAATGATGAATTGTTTCTCATGCTTCCGTTATTTTTCAAAACACGAAAAATAAAAATAGAAGTTGTTTTCTATTTTATATATTAACATCGTTTTCTAAATTGATCGTTTTTCACAATATGCATGCGTCATGCGCATGTTTGTATGGACGAAAACCCAAAATTAAAAATGGTAAATCAACCGTAGCCTTAGTTTCTAATAGAAGTATCTCTTAAGTTTGGATCAGTGGACGGCTTTAATATACCCTTCTTAGGAGTTTACCGACCCGTTGGGTTATTTTGGGTTTAAAAAAAAAAATCTCTTAAGTAGTATGAAGCCTCAAGTACTTTGTTTTTGACTCAAACAAATAAGGTTTCAATTTTTCATCTATATTGTGTCGATGTTTGGTTGAATTCACAATCTACTTTCCTGATACGAGTATATACGCATGTAAAGAGGGATTTGCATTTGATCGTTGGACCATATAATTTTTCATTTCTTCCATAACATGAAGGTCATTTTTTTTTATTTGCAACATGTAGGTTCCTTTCATGACCAAGGAACCAAAACACATGCAAAAATTATGAAATTGGCCGCAGAAAAGAAGATCTATTATTTATGAGTTCCATTTAATAAACTTGTATCGTACAATAGTAATCTTATATTGAAAACACTTCAATTAGCAAAGCAATTTATCAGTCATTTCTCCTATTTAAAAGCTATTTATAAACATGCAATATACTTATAACTCTTCGTATAAATGTTTTCATTACAAGATGAATAGTAGTTATAGCTGATATCCACGATACCAAGTACCGTAAGACAGTTTATTTTCGATTATAAGATTTTTTTTTCCTTTTTCACAGTCAAAAATTTGATGCAACAAAATTGCTTGTATTTATTATTCTGACCAGTTTTACGTGAATCCAATTCGGTTTAAATGCCAGTTGATCGGTCTCAATGAACATAGACTATGTTTGTAACTTGAGCATGAAGGTTTGATGTTGTAGCTCTTTTTCAGTCTACTAAGAAAGCACAAAGGTCAAAAATAGAATCTAGTCCGCATTTAAAGCAACATCATGAATTGTAATCAACAACTATAAATGAGTGTCTAAACATAAAATTAAAACATATATTCATCTATCAATTAAATAGCGAGTCGATCTTTGCCTACATAGTCATTCAAGGTCAGCAGAAACAATTTTTATTTCTTTATATTTTAAATTACATACTTTTGGAATTCGTAGAGCATCCATTTTACACTTGATTCTAAACTAACATTAACCCATAGTTATTATTGTATGAAAAGTTTTCAAAGATGTTGCATGCAGACATTATTCAACATGTACACAGCAATGAAATTTTAAAAATGACAACAATGACAAAGGTTTCTTAACTGAACTTTTTGAATCTCTTTCTCTACTACAATGTATGTCTGCACATTAAAACTTTATTATTTACATTAGGTGATTGAAATAAATTCTTATGGTTCTTAAACTGATATCTATAAATGGATAGACATCTTCCAAAGGAGTGCCAAATGGTGGTAAATAACAAAGCTAACCTGTATACATGTACATTCATAACCAAATCATTAAGGTGCAATAAATAACGTCACGGTCGAATTAAAATCCATAATCTAAGAGAAAGTTTAACCAAACAGTCCAAATTCGTGAGATTAAAGCCATAACATTCGTTCCTACATAAAGAAATTTGCAATTATCTTTGGGCACATTCTTCTCTATATAAGCAGACAAAACAACTCAATGTCACAAAATCAAAATTGAATTGAGAAGAAATGAGGTCCTCACTCCTCTTGGCTTTGTTTCTTCTTTTCTATTCAGTTGCTTTTACTAGAAAATACTCACCGAAAATCAATAGTAGAATCATGCATTTGATAACAATTTACTTAATCCATCTTTTGTAGGATATCCTTTGTTACTGTATATATTACCTTCTTGTGTAACAAAAATATGTTGTTCTCTATGAATATTTTTGTCTTCGGTTCACAGCAAATCAAAAAACTATCATGAAGGCATCGAACTTCCCTCCACAACCCAATTATGTATACTAATCCTTCACTATCCATGCTTCTCAACCATGATGATATCAGAGTTCATTCACTTATTTGGATTTTCAAGAAACGGTCTACTTTTTCTGCAGAACGTTCTAGAAACTCTGATATATCTACTCCAGTTTCTCCTGGTGCTTCCTTCGTCGTTGAAAACTACATTACTACCATCAAACTTGGCACACCTTCAAAATCATATGCCATGGTCGTAGACACTCGCAGTTCCCTCACTTGGCTACAGTGTTCCCCTTGCAACGTCTCTTGTCATGACCAGGTAATCCTCCTATAGAACAACAACTTTTTATACATACCAGGGAAGTCACATTGCTAGTAAGGTCGAGTTTAGGGTTGAAGGGAACTGGAGATTAATAGGGAGGGCACTGAAGAACTGGGATCGAATTTGGTGGTTCGCAGTTTAGGGAGATCAACGCCGAGGGAGATTACGTGACTGGTGAGATTGAATTTAGGGATGAATAGAAGCGGAATTTTGTGATCGAATTCGGGGAGGAAGAGAATTAAAATTTAGGAAGGGAGAAGGGGAATGAGATGAATGGGTGCAGGGGGAAGTATCATATGTGATATGATGCCGTGGGAAATAAGCTAATGAGTAAAGGGTAATTTGGGTATTTTAAGACGCGGTTAAAATTAGTTCATGGAATTCTCATTATTAGAAGTAAAGATAAGTTGAATTGCTTAATAAATCATTTTCAGAAATATATCGAACATAAATAAAATATTTACAGTAAACATAAAATATGGTTATATTGTAACTAATTGTCAAATAAATGAAATATATATATATATATATATATATATATATCTGTGTGTGTGTGTATCATTTGAGGTTTGTGATATCAAGAAATCAACAAAATAAACAATTATTGAATTTGAATATTGTGTAAATTATCGAAATATGTTTTGTAAAGTATATAGTTGATCAATTCAAATTAAAAATATATTTGTTAATAAATGATAGAATTATATATATATATATATATATATATATAGATAAGGGAATTTATTTTGTAATTAAAAAAACAGAATTATAATTTTAATTTCTCAGAGTGTTAAATGTAAATAAAAGAGGAAATAAATTCTGATAACAAAGGAAAGCCTAACCTAAGCTCTTATCAAACCCAAACCCGATCACTTTTTGTTCTCTTCTTCACGTCTTAAATCCCTCAATTATAACCCAAAATAAATGACACATGCACGCATCAGGAGAACGGCAAGCATCAGACGCGGTGCAAGGAGGTCATGGCTGAGTTGACGTGGACAACCAAGCGTAGGGCTAGTGACGACAAGGAGCAGCACGGAGGCACGCAACAGGTTGATGACATCAAACTAGTGGTGTGCGTGACTAAATATTGGAGTAGTGAATTCGAGTAGAGTGATGGCAATTGACAACGTGCTTCTGGCTTGCGATGGTGGTGCATTGGGCGGTCAAGGAGGGTGGTTAGGTTGTGGTTTGTGCTGGAGAAAATGGTGATGGTGAATGGATTAAAGTGACGAAATGGAATTCGCAATTTCAAGCATCATTTTGAGTGAGTTATCTTAACTCACTTCTATGTCCTTTTTTCGTATTTTCCTTTGCGTACTTGTGTTTCATTTTGTTCGAAAATATAATTGAAAATTGGATGAATTTGGCTGAAATAACATTGTTGAAATTTTCAACCGCATATGAATATCCTGTTTTGATAATGGTTGTGAATCCTTGTTTATTTGGTATAATTTGGTTTGGAATCGTATGTATGATGTTTGTGAGTTCATTGCCTTGATTTCTTAATGGTCATACATTGCCTTTGAAATTAGTTAGAAGTGGAACATTTTTTTTTGCCAAGGCCGGCCGGTTTTATAATTGACCGTCCACTTTTATTATGAACGTAGTAAAAACATTATAGTACAAGAGTAAGGTAGAAAAACCTTAACTACTAATAAAAAAGAAAATACAATACAGGATTTTGACAGAGATTCCACAGCTACTATAAATAACACATAGACTAGGTCTCCTCAGGAGGGGAAGAAGCACCATTATCTGCTAACACCTGGGCAGTTTCCTCAGGGACATTCCCAACAATACGACGGGTGAACACGTCCATATAGCTGACAGGACCATGTGCCTCGGCTTCCTGAAGTTGATTGTTACATACAATTATTATACATTTAAAATCATATAGCATAAACTATTTACATTTATTATTCAATAAATTTACCAACTCCTGCCGATACTGCTGAAACGACTTCGATCCTCCGCGATGAGTGACGGGATTCTTATTTCTATTTGCAGAGTTTCTATCCGACTCTGCCTGTACGTTCAAAATTTGATACATTATTTTCCAATCACGTTAAATTAATAATTCAAAAAAAATTAGTATACTTGCCTTCGCCTCGTCCGTCTCCCAGTAGCTCAACCAACCTTGCCACACGCTCTCCCCCATCCACCGTGGTCTCTTCCCGGATTTCTTAACCTCAGATATCGTGTCCCTGTAGTTCTTTCGCATCTTCCTCATCCAGTATGCTCGTGCCAGCTGCATATCATCTGTCTGGATGTCTATCTCAGCCTGTGTTACAAAAAGATTACACTTTAAACGGTAGAAAAACGACAAAAACGAATTAAAAATGGAAAACATAAAAATTATACATACTAGGACATCCTGCCATATGCACTCTATGATGTGCGGAGGGATGGTATCCCACTTCGGCCAGCACGCACTCATCCTACTACGATATGCTGCTCTAGAGACGTCCAGAACTACCTTAGCGGGTAGTAGCTCGAACCCCCCTGTTTTTAAGTACGATACAGATAAGTACGTACGTATAGTATAGAAAAAATAAGATGATGAATAAAATTTAATTTTTACCCATCTGCTCTGGGGACTAACGATACAACTGGACGCTGTGGCGCTTGCGATGGGCCACTGCCATCGCCTCCTGAAGAACGGGAAGAGCTCCTCCCTCTATGTGACATAATGATAAACCTGTGACGTTTACACATCATTATATAAGAGAATAAAAACATGATAATGAAATATATTTCATATGAAAATGACATCAACGGTATAAATTGCTTAATTATAATGACTGAAATGGAAATAGAAATGTAAGTTTGTTATACCTGATTCATAATGGGTGTACTCTTCCAACGATAAGCAGAGTTCATTGCATTTTTAATAAAAATTGCTAAATAAATGACAAATTGAAATAACATAAAACAATAGTATATGGATTTGGTTTCATAGTTACATCAATTTCATAATACATCAAGAATTCAACATAGTTACATCAATTGCAAAAAAAAAGATTCAAATTTATATCAGTCATCATCGTCTTCTGATTCAGATTCGGTCTCGTTTTCGACGATATTTTCCTCTGCACTGTCAAACGCTTCTACCAAAACATTTGATTCATCGATCAAAGGACCAAAATCTATATGATCGTCTGTAATTATTATTTCGTTATTTTGCTCAAGATCTGCCTGATAAGCTTGTTCGTCCGGAATATTCTTCCCATCGAATGTGAATCTGGCCTTTGTTTTAAAAACTGCAGACCAATCTGCTTAATCTCTTTTTAGAGACGGATAAGGAGCGTAATAAACTTGCAATGCTTGTTTTGCTGGTACAAAAGGATCATACTTGTGATAGTGCGATGTATGCTTTATTTCGATAAGATTATAATCCTTGTGCACATTAATTCCAGAACCTGGAACATTGCTAAACCAATTGCATCTAAATAGAAACACCTCCTTCGCGGGTCTTGAGAAATATGTCAGTTGCAAAATTTGTGTTAGAACGCCATAAAAATCATTTAAATGGTTTTCTGGATCGTCACTACCTTTAACAAATACACCAGTATTATTTGTTAATTTTTCTGCACCGTATTCTTTAGTGTTAAATTTGTATCCATTGACGAAATATATTGGATATGTCTTGACCACTCTTTTTGGTCCCATTGCAAGATGTTTCAACCCTTCGTCAACAACACAATTTTTCGGCTCATAAACGTAATTTGAAAACCAACGGGAAAATTCTTTACTGAGATCTCCGTTCGGATGTTCCCGTTCATAAACACTGTTTATATAAACAAATTATTACATTAGGTTATACACGCGCATGCATTACAGAAAAGAATAAAACGAAAATTATTATTTCAGATTACCTAACAAACGGTGCAACCTCGGCACAATTTAGAAGAATATAAGTGTGTGCTACACGAAGATCTCTATCGTCTAGCCATATTTCCACACATTTTCCAGAAGGCCGACCATGTTGTCTAAAAATAGATAACATTGCTTGAGAGGACTCTTGTTCGTCGCCTTCATCATTACGAGGAACACTTTGAAATGAAATATTCACATGGTCACTGAAATAGTGAGAGAAAAAGAACGAAGCTTCTTCTTCGATGTAAGATTTACATATCGAACCTTCAACTCGTGCTTTTTGTCTCACTTTTTTCTTCAGATGATTCAAATATCTATGCAAAATTAATTTATATTAACTTCATCTTTCAAATGCAATTAAATTACGTTATAACATATTACATACCTCTCAAATGGATACATCCATCCGTATTGGACAGGACCTCGAAGTCGTGCTTCAGATGGAAGATGAACAGGTAAATGTTCCATCACATTAAAAAAACCTGGCGGAAATATTTTCTCTAATTTGCAAAGCAATATAGGAATGTCCACTTCAAGTTTACGTAAACGTTGCACTTTTAAAGTAGTCGAACAAAGCTCTTTGTAAAACATACTAAGCTCCGTTACTGCCTTCCAAACTTTTAACGGCAGTAGTTCTTTGAACATAACGGGAAATAAATTTTCCATCATTATGTGACAGTCGTGACTTTTCATTCCGCTCAATCTACCATTTTTAAAGTCAACACATCTACGAAGATTTGATGATATCCCATCAGGAAATCTTAACCCTTCCACCCATTTTAACACAGCTTTAACTTGATTATTATCTAATTCGTAACAAGCTTTTGATTTTTTACTGTCATTTGGTTTCATATGAAGCTCGGGACGTTTGCATAATTCTTCTATATCACGTCTTGATTTCAAATCATCCTTCGTCTTCCCTTTCACATTCAAAATTGTGTTAAACACATTATCAAATACATTTTTCTCATTGTGCATCACATCTATGTTATGGCGAAGCAGAATATGTTTCCAATACGGCAACTCCCAAAAAATAGTTTGTTTGCACCAGTTATGAACAACTGATTTGCCTTCAATTTCTGTTTGCTCCCCCGTTTCATATATCTTTGGATAGTCCTTAACAAGTTCATATATGTCTTCGCTTGACCATATCGTCGGTGGTTGTCTGGTTTCTACTCTATTAGCTAAAAAGTTTTTCTTGTCTCCTCTGAAGGGATGATTTACATGGAGAAAATATCGATGACAGTCAAACCATGAAATTTTCTTACCATGAGGTAAAGAAAACGCTCGTGTTTCATCCATGCAATATGGACATGCTAGACGACCGGTAGAATTCCATCCCGAAAGCATTGCATAGGCAGGAAAATCACTTATAGTCCACAACAAAGAAGCAAACATACGAAAAATTTTCTTCTTTGACACATCGTATGTTTCTACTCCTTCGTTCCACAGTATTTTTAACTCCTCAATCAACGGTTGTAAATATCCATCGATTCCTTGTGTCGGATCATCGGGGTCAGGAACGACAACAATAAGAAACATATATTGCGTTTTCATGCACATCCATGGAGGTAAATTATACGGTGTGACGATAATGGGCCAGGATGAATATTTAGAACCAAATTGAGAAAATGGAGAAAAACCGTCCGTACATAATCCTAATCTAACATTTCGACTCTCCGCTGCAAAATTTGGATACGTTTTATCGAAATGCTTCCATGCTTCTCCATCGGCCGGATGTGTCAACATACCCTCTTCCTCCGTTCTCACGCTATGCCACCTTATATTAGACGCAGTTACAGAAGATGCATATAATCTTTGAAGTCTTGAAGTTATGGGTAAGTAGTGCATACGCTTGTACGGAACTTCCTTACCCTTCTTTTTTCTTGGTTTGTATCTCTCCTGGTTACAAACTTTACAATTTCTAAGGTTTGCGTCTTCTTTCCAAAACAACATGCATCCTTCTAAACATGTATCTATTTTCTGATACGGTAAACCAAAAGCCGACATAAGTTTTTTAACTTCGTAGTGATTTTCACACATTAGATTATTGGGCGGCATATGTCTTTTTGCAGCTTGTACAATAGCCGTAAATCCAGCTTCAGTGATGTTGTATTTTGACTTCATCGCAATGTATTCTGCGATTACTGACAGCTGCGTGCCGCTTTTACAACCATCCCAAATAGGTTTCTTAGCTGCATGTAGTAAATCATAAATTTTTTTAGCTTCAATATTTGGTTCTTCAACATTTCCATCACCGTCGTCAACTTCAACCATAGGAAACATTGATCATGCTGCATCTTCGACCATATTTTCTATACGGGTCGTTGAAACTATTTCGTTAACGACACTTTCAGACTCTACATAAGTATTTGCTACAACTTCTCCATGCCGATCCCAAACATAATATTCGGGTGTGAAACCGTGTTGGCACAAATGAACTTTCACAATATCTTGTAACAAAAACTTCAAATGTCTACACCTGCTACACGGACAACGAATTTCTGGATCGTTTCCGTTATTACTTAAGGCGAATTCAACAAACACGTTTATACCATTATAAAAATCTTCTTTTATTGAGCCCCTCAGTCCTTTTCTTTGGTACATCCATCTCCTTCGGTCAACAAAATAATCAATCATTTTTCCTATTTGACAAAATGAGAAGTTCAAAATTTAATATTTATTTTCAAGAATACATATTCGAAAAAGATTATTTTCATGTTCGTATAATATTTTGAATTTAAAGAACAACTTCACAAATCTAAAAATATTTTCAAATAGGGCACATTTCATTTTTTAACGTAACGATTTAAATATATATATAATTTTTTTTTTCATTGGTCAGGCATCCTACTTCCCATTACAAACACAGTAAGCATTTATATTTCGTATATTACTTCGTCTCAAACGATTCAACAAAATTTCGGCAGCATTTCCCTTTTGTTCCCTGCATTGTACACAAATGCGTGTACGCAGGAAACAAAAAAGAAAAGTTAGGCCGAAATTTTATGAACCGTTTGAGACGAAATAGTATACAAAATGTAAATTCTTACTGTGTTCATAACTTGTCCAATACAGGGACAAATCCAACAAACATTGTACCAGATGAATATAAATGGTCGTTTTTCGAAAAGAACGACTATTTATACAACGATCATGTACAACACTCGTCAGACGGAGCCAAAAACTCTCTAAGGGACATTTGTCAGTTACATGCGTGCATTTTACGAAAAAATACAGTTTTACTCACTGTTCACATTTACAAAAATATATATTAATTTAACACAGTTAATCGACGTATTACGCATCAACTTAAGCCTGTTTTAACATTTTTATCATTTTTCAATACACACAATTGTAATTTAGAGTAATGCATTTTTTTGTTTCATAAGTAAATATGTGCACAATATAATACTCCTAGTTCATTCAATCATTTTATCTTATTCCAAATAACGTATACAATCGCCGAATCAAGGCATACACAACAATTTACATATACATGAACAACCCCAAATTATAGGTGTTTTTCACAATTTCACGATAAAAGATGAAATCGGTATACCATGTGATGCTATAAACCACTATTACGCTATTGGAAACAATTGCAATCGCTAATTCGCCCTAATTTACCAATTTATGCAAATCTAGAAATAGGGTAAAAACTGAATTTTTCACAAAAATAAGAGATTATACCTGAGATGAAGAGTAATGGAGCTTGATTAGGCAGCCGTGGAGGATCCGGAAGCTCGAAATCAAGGATTGGAAGGTTGAAGAGGGAAAATGGGGGATTTTGGAAATAATTTTCGTATGGTTTGGGGAAGAAGAAGAGCTCTCGGTTGAAGGTATAATCGCAGTTTTCCGACGGCTTCCGACGGCCGTCGACGGCCCGTCGGAAGCCGTCGGAAAAAGACCGTCGGTAGCCGTCGGTCTATGCTGTCGGAATTGAAGCATTTCCTAGTAGTGGTAAGAGAGAGAGGTGCATGCTATTCTTTGGTGTTGCTGCTCATGACTAAAATTGGAGGTAGTAGGATTTCGATGAGTTAATCTCACTCACAACTATATCTATTTCTTTTATTTGATGTGTATTCCTCCATATAATTGTTTGATTTATTTTAATTGGATGGATTGTTGATTATTGGATTGAATTTGATGTTTATTGATGATTGATGTTGCTTGAGTCGAATGAAATCGTGTTGTGAACTACGATTATTTGTTGTTGCAACAATAATAGTTAGATGGTTATTTTTGTTGAGTGATAATTTGATGACTGCAAATTATTAAATGATATTTGAAATTGTTTGGAAAAGAGGTAAATAAATTAAAAGATGTAAATTTGAAATAAATAAATTATTTTAGAGATAATTAATGAATTCTAGAATGATTTCTTATTTAATAGAATATTTATATAAATTTGAAAGAGGAATGATTTTGAAAATGTATAAGTGTAACGATTTTGAAGATTGTGTGAATTAAAATTTATTTGGTAAATGATGATTTTTAGAAATTCTCAAAGGTAGAAAAATTTGCTTATCGTTGATTATAAAATTATTGAAGGATATTTATAAAATGGAAGTTGAAATTTACACTCAAAAACAATGAATGATCTGAATTTAATAAATGGAAGATTATAAAAATAGAACTTTGCAGTAATTGCAAGATGATTGCAGTTTATTTTATTTAATTGAATGAAAATTTTCATTTACGATGATTTAATAAGAATTGAATTTTAGATGTATTATTATTATTATCATTGATGGATCAATAGCTTAAAATTGAAGAAGTGTTTGAAATAAATAAGGATTGAAATGTGATATTGAAATTGTAGATTTAGAGTTGCAAATATTTTTGGATTGAATGTATTTTTCACATTTGAGATTTCAAAGATAATTGGGAAGTATAAATTCCTTTAAAGAATTGCTATATTATTAAAAAGGAAATGTGAAGTGAATTATTTTAAGGTTTTAAAATTTATTGACGGATTTCAATTAAGGTTTCCTGAAAACCAAATAAATTATTTTGAAAAATGGATTTTGAATTAGATGAGGGAATCAGTAAGTATTATTTTGAAAGGGAAGGAAATAAATAAAAGATATGTTTTGCTACTAAATTTAAATGAAATATTTTTATAAAAAGAGAGAATAAAAATGAAGAGAAATATATTAAAAACCTTCATCTTGTTAAATATCAATAACAACATTGATGTTTGTATGGATGATTGTTGATTGTTTGTTATGAACGAGATGAAATTACAATTACCCATTGTGTTTAATTATAAAATGATAAAATTGAAGAATAATAAATATAAAAGCAATTTAAGCAAGGGTGATTTAATAAGCGAAGTGGAAATTTGTTTGATGTTGATTAATTGAGGGCGATGTGTAAATTATGTCTCACCGGGAGCTATGGGACGTCCATGTGAGGTGTATTTATTGTTCAACACAAGTACAATGTCGAGTAATTCATCGAGGACCCAATATTTCATATTTTGTTGTCGGTGGATTATTCTATATTGCACACCCTTATTGATCAATATTACTTGGATTTCTGACTTGATATGTAAGGTGAACTATATTATTACTTATTTTATTTAAAATGGGAATATGATTATCTTCACTTTTGAGTGGAACGAGGAGCACGAACTCGCTTACAAGGATGTGATAGCCATAAGTTTTTGCTAGCCCCATCCTAGCTTGACCGACCGTGGGTTCGCTCCTTGTTATGGTTGCGACGACATGGCCCCCTCGTTGCATGGTCATAGTCTGCTACATGGGCCAACGAAACAAACTCAGAGCGAGATGAGGAGGTTGATGGGAGCAAGGAGCGAGGAGGCGAGGAGACGAGGAAGCAACATGCGATTATTGTAAAGCAAAAGACTGGTGAGGACGCTTACGAAAATATTTGCGAGTATGGTCACCCTTTGCACCTAAGAAGCATCGAGACTCAGGTGTAAACTCGGCTTCTAGCAGCAGCAATATAGCACATATAATAGTAGTAGAATTAATGAAAATAAAATGAAGAATAAAATAAATAAATCCAATATTGTTAAATAAATATGAATGAATTGATGTTTGATGTGTGCTGTATGGTATGTACGATGTGTGATATGTGTGATGTGTGCAATGTATGCGATGTGTGATGCGTAATGTGTAGATGTTAGGGATGTGTGTGATATGTGATGTGTACGATGGATGTTTGATGTATGTTGTGTGATGTGTATGATATTTTATTGATGTTTGATGGATGTTTTGATATTTAATGTGTTATGGATGTTGTACGATAGGTTTTGGATATTTGATTATTCCATTAATGATTGGATTTCTTATTATGCCATGTATATTATTCCTTGAGATATCGTTTGTATTCAATCTACAGATAGTCTGGCCCATTTATTATTTATATAATATTCGGGTTTGTCTGATACATTTTAGCTTCAGGCACGATGTGATCAAATTGGTTTATTAGGTTAAGTTGAAGGTCAAAATATTACTGGTATCGCATATTGTAACATGGTCTCGTTTATGCATATGATGTTGAATTAGGTGTATTGGATTTATCCTGTATATAATTAAGATTTAGTGGTAATTTGACTTATTTTTGAATACCACTCATATTTATGTAATGTATTATATTTAGCGCCGCGTTGATGATTCTGTGTTCTCTGTTATTATTTATATTGTGTATCGTTATATCCTCGGGCATCATACGTGTTTATTGCTTGTACCGAGACTGTTTACGTCAAGGTGAGTGATTTTTATATTATGCGACATGCACGATGTTGGTCCAAGGGAATGTTCACGTGTGCTTCACTCACATTATCTCATTCTCTATGTTACTCGACAGTATTATTCGCTAAAACTCTTGGATAATATGGATATAGAGGTGGGGTGTTACATGTTGGTATCGGAGCAGGTTTAGAACAATGCAGAGTATACAAGGCACGATTCCTGACCTGAGGTGAGACCTAGTTTCCCTGTCCGCATGGGTGTGAGGTAGATTATTGTCCACAATTATTTGATGGCGGGAGTATATGATGATTACGGGGGTAATCTTCTTGGGATGTAGTTGTAGTTTTCCTATTATATGATATGTTTTTTACCTTTTATCGAGTGTAAATCTCTAAATGATATGTAAATGAATAAATGGAGGTCAAAGAGTTATAAATGGTTGGTTCGACCTGTAGTGTCGGTATTAATAGTGAATATTAGAACTCCGTGTATCTCTGAAGTGAAAATGAAGTTATTTGGTTAGAGAAACTGAAAAAGACTCTAATTTGAATCTTATATCGAATATTTGTCGATTTTAATTACGATGGGACGACGCGAGATGAGTGGAAGGATCCAATAGCGATCATAGTAGCGCAACAGAAGTATATAGATTACTTTTTGCTAATATTTTGATTATTTGGTTTTTTTGATTGGATGATTGATGTTTTGATTGTTATGTGTGGTTGTATTGATTTATGATGTTTAGTTTGAAGGATTCATCTTAAGTATGGTATTCGTTAGAAACTATCACTCAAGTTAGAATTCCATATAATTTTTGATGATTCAAACCCAGTGGTGTCTTTAGTTGCAAAGTTACCACAAAAGATGATGTGGATTATTTTCATATAATAAAAACAATATCTATTTTTGTACAAAATTAAAATGCGATTAAAACAAAAGACAAAAGCTTGCTTATTTATTTTTATGAATGGTTGATTGATGATGATTGAGATTTTGTAAGTGGAGTACTTTTAAGTATATTAGTGTAGATTATCTATAAAACTTTTTTCATAAGCAAGCATATGTCGATTAAAAATCTATTTGGGAATTGTATATATACATCGTCTGGAGAGATGTTTTATTGGAAGTTAGTGAATGTTTTTATAAAAGATTAAGTTATTCTGAAAGTAAATATTTAAAGAATTTATGAAGCTGACTTTGTGTTAATTTTTCCATTGAGTGTTTAAGAATTCTTGTCGATGTTCTGGCCAACATTACCACTAAGGATTCTTAATTACTAGGACGAGAATTATGGACATAAGATTTTGAAGGAAGATGAATTATTTTGAAGAGAGGAATGTGTTTTGAGTTATATTATAAATGAAATAATATTCAAAGAAAATTATATTAATTATTTTAAAGAGATTACAGTGGTATAAAAGGTATTTTGAAGTGAGCAAAATGTTCTAATAAATAAAGGGTTATTATTTGGAAAGAAATATTCAATTGGAGTTAAAGTGTAATTAATAGTTTGAAAAAGTTGTTTTGCGAAGATATTGATATAGGAAAAAAAATTGAGTTGAGATTTGAAAAGAATATAGATGAAGGTTTTGGAAAAATAAATAAAATATTTTCATAAGAAAAATATTCTTTTGAGACGGTGATTTAGCAAAATTGAGATGTGGATATTATATAATACTTTGAAGTATTAGAAATAATTTTAACTTAAGTGTATATAAAGAAGATGTGTATATGATAATGAGGCAACCAATTGTTTTGTAAGTAATAAATTCACTTTTCTATATTTAGATGTTTAATGTGATTTTGGAGCCACCGAGTATTAGTGGACAACTGTAGTGGATGTCGATGTAATATTGATCACACAATCAACACTGCAGCATATTGGCAAAATAATCCACTAGAAATTTATGGCGTGGCATTATCACTATATTAATAAAATATATTGAATTTAAAATTAGTTTGGTTGTGATATTTTACGATTGAATGTATACTATATTATTTGATGTTTGTGATTTGGATTCGGGCTGCGAAGGTGTTTAGAACGTGATGCATTGGGAAAAAATGATGAGTGATATATATATAATTAGGTTTTGATGATAATGAAAATATAATGAAGTTGGTTTATAATGAAACAAAATAAATACCATGAGGTAAAAATGAATTCTTGGATTGAAATTGAATATGGTATAGATGTTTTGAAAAAAATTTGAAATGAAAACCGATAAATAAAATGTCTTTGGAAAAGGAAGATATTTTTGACAGTAAAATTTTAATTAAAAGTGTATATTAAAATCCTTTCGGAAATATATTTTAAAAGAAAGTGATTTTGGATGGCTTTGGAAATATGGTATTGAATATGTTGTCAAAAGTTTAGAAAGATTCAATGAAAATTTTGAAAATTTAGTTTAAAAGTATTGTGAAGTTTCGAAATAATAGTAATATATTTAGAAATGAGGAAAACAAAACATGGTTCATACTAATATAATCATAACATGTGATGGAGTGATCTAACTTTATCGATTCTTCTTTTGTTAGTTAGACAATTGCACAAGTAACAACTTTGGTGTTCATCATTTTTCGAAAATTTGAAGTCTGTGAAGCATTACACATGAATTAATGGGTGTAGTATTTGCTTTCACATTGTGTAAAATTGGCTTAAACTGAGCTGAACTCTTTTGCTCATAACTTTTGAACTCTTTGTCTGATTGATGATTTTGCCATTCTGGAAAACTTAAAACCTAAGCTCCAACTTTTATTTACAGTGTTACACAAAATTTGATGTTTACAATACCAAAAATATAGTTTTATATGGCAGGCCTGTGTATTTCATGTATTTCCAAACTTTGATATTTCAAGAAAACTCTCGCAATTTTAGTTATACTCAAAAAAATTATGATCCATAAGTTGTTGTGGAATGCCACCACACTATATAATAATTCACTCTTTGGTGTCACCATCTAATTTTGTGTTTTAGACCATTAAAAGTTTGTCTCAAGCGGCTTAAACCAAGGTATCACGTTGTTATAATATGTTAAATGAATTCATACTTATTCTATCTCTTTCTACATACGACTAATGTTTATATTGAGATAAAACTAGGTGTTTAAGAAGCTAGTTGGACTTATGAGTAAGGATGGCTTGCTTATGCATGCTTAATAGCTTAGTAAGTTGCTTAAAAATGCTACATTAAGGTACGTTTTTAAGGTGTACGAATATGTGATGTGATATTATATTGTTTCCTCGTGTTTCGGGATGTCCCATACTGGGATGCCTCTTCGAAGATGTGTATTTCTTAATTACATTGTGTTTGATTTTTCGGAATGCTCTCCGTACAAATGAGACTTTGCTAAAAAAAATTTGAAAAATCTAATAATTAGAAAAATATTCACAAAATTAGTCATATGCAAGGAATAGAAAGTCGTCATTTGAATCTATTTGAATTCATAGTATATAATAAGAAGTTGGAGTGTGTGAGCCATATAAATGAGGGAGTGGTTGAGTGTGATAGAAGAACATTGATTACGATGAAAGTCATGGTATGAGTAGTGTGTATTGACTTTCCTATAAGAAATTGTAATGACGCAATATTCGTAAAGGAAGAAGTTTGTAATAGCCCGGCTTTCTAAACCATGTAAATAAGTAAATTTTATTAATATAAAAGTGTTTGAATTCGATATATGCTAATTAATAATATGAAAGTAAATTTTGAGATAATCATATTCTATTTAATAAAAGGTTTTGTTGTAATAAATTGAATCAACTAACAAATTCTATTTGAGTGGCGTATTGAAATAGAATACAAGGAATGGCTCTCTAGTCCATGTTTTCAATGTTTGTATACAAAACATCCCTCCATTTGGCTATTTGTAAATTTAGTCCCTCTTATTAACTTTTGCTTCTTTTATTCCCATTTTATCCTTATTTTTATTTTACAGACGTATTTTTTTGTCCTTTTCCCTACAACAAATTTCATTCTCGCAAATCTTTGCTTCTTTCTCATGAACCTCGTTATCCACTCTCGACGGTTTCTTCTATTTGAATTTTAAATTTCCTTTTCCATAATTTCTAGATTGACGGTATACCGCCCTGATTCTTCATTTGATCTAGGGTTTACTTATCTAGGTATTTCATTTTGTTGAGATCGTGTAATTTTATATTGCCTTTTGTTTTTGTTTTACATTTGCTTCCTTTTGTTTTATTTACAGTTTCTTATATCATTTCTTCAACTATTTTCTGGTATTATGGATCTGAACCATTCTTGTTACAAGGTAGATATTATTCGATTCTGTTTAGTCTTTTTCATTTTGCATATGTGTAACTTTTCTTTGTTCATATGTTTATATTTATTTATAGTTTGTATTTACTCTGTTAAAATATTAAAACTGCAATTTGACTTGCATTTTATCTTTTTCAATTTGCTTATGTGCATTTCTTCTATGTTCATATGTTTATATTTATTTACAATGTGTATCTATTCTGTTAAAATATTAAAACTGTAATATGACTTGCATTTTATCTTTTTCAATTTGCTTATGTTCATTTCTTCTTTGTTCATATGTGTATGTTTATTTACAATATGTACCTATTCTGTTAAAATATTAAAACTGCAATTTGACTTGCCTTTTATCCTTTTCAATTTGCTTATGTGCATTTCTTCTTTGTTCATATCTATATATTTATTACAATATGTATCTATTTCGTTAAAAAATAATAACTGCAATTTGACTTGCATTTTACTGTGGAATTGTTGTAGATTATCATTTTTGTTAAACATGTTTCTTTTTTTATTAAAATTTAATTTAGGTTTGTTTTATTAACTGTTTTTTAGTGTTTGCAAATTACTGTGTTCACGCTTATTCTACTTTATGCTTATAATATGTTTCCTGCAAGCTGATATTTAAGACAAAATTTTCTGTGTTCTATCTTGTGCATGTGCATTTATGAACTATTTATTCATTGGTTTCACGATAAGCCTTCGTAATGGATTACCAAATTTATTAGGCAAGTTTAAGTTAATGAAACATATTAATACCTTAAGAGTTTCTAGTGATTTTTTATTTCCAGAGCTTAGAGTGCTACTATGTTCGTGTATTGCTTGAGTTTCCAACATCTATATTCATAAACTGATAGCCGTGGTTGGCAAATTTGTACGTTTTTTTAAATCTGCAAAAGGCCAATTTACAACGGATGGTTTTGGAGACGTATCGTCTTAAACCTTGTAGACAAATCTCGTTTCCATTATTTAATAGTTGAACTAAATAAATAAATGCAATGCATGCATGCATGGAATATGCAGTGGGAATTCCTTATTCATTGTTTTTGGGTCTTTTTTTGTTGTTGCGGTTTCGATGATAATAAAATGTCTTCTTTTTCTGTTGTTCCGGTTCCGATGATAACAGTGAAGGGGTTTTGGTTGTATTTGGTAATAAGGGTATTTGTTATAGCAAGAGAGTTGTTGTTGGTTATTCTCTTCATGGTTTGAAAGTTAGTATGTGCAATGTTTTCCAAGAACATGTACCTTCTTCTTTGGAGTTGTCTTTTAATTTGGAAAACAAAATTCGAATTATTGAAATAGATTCCTACTTGCAATCTAGATTGTTTCTTTCTATGTTTAGACATGAAGATTATTATACTAATGTTAATCTAAGCATGTCTTCCGAAGATGTTGATATCAGTAGTAATTTAGCTATCGTTACCATTAGTTCTACAAATAATGTTTCAAGTTATGCTTCTACTATGCCTAACGGGAATGCTCATTGTGATTTAAAGTCCCTTTTGAAGAAGGATTGTTTTATTTTTATATTTACTTAAAATGGTCAGTTATTCCCTGGAAGCATTAGTGAGTTTAAGCTCAAATTGCTTTTGTATCGTCTTCGTGTTATTGGGTGAAGATGATTAAAAATGACACGGTTAGAGTAACTGCAAGATGTTCTAGAGTTGGTTGCCAATTTCGTGTGCATGCATCAACTAAATTTAATCTTCCAGGCTATTTTGTACTTAAAACTAGTAATCTTGTTCATTCTTGTGGTACTGGCATTGTTGACATCAATCACCTATATCAAGTAAACCTGTCAAAAGATTTTCTTCGTAATAATCCTCTTACTGGAACCAAAGACATAGTTGATCATTTTAGAAATGAATATGATATTATACTCAGTTACTACTTTGCCTATAAAGGAAGCAATTTGCAATATAAGAGATTCATGGTTCTATTGCTTTGTCCTATCATCAACTTAATTGGTATCTTGGTGCTTTGAAGAAAACCGATCCTAATTTGCAACTTAATCCATATAATTCCCAATTTGAAAGAATATTTATAGGGCATGAAGCTTGTAACAAAGGTTTTGTGTGTTGCAGACCTATGATAATTCTTGATGGTACATTTATGAAAGGAAAAAATTATGGTTGCTTAATGTCTGCAACTGCAAAAAATGGAAATACTCGATTGTATTTGTCAAACATGTTTATTTGCCAAATTTTGTTTATAGCAAAAAAACATGTTTATAGCAACAAAAAAAAACAAATTTGCTATATCAAAATTATAAATCTCCATTGTATTTGTCAAACAAAATGCAAAGTTTTGTTCCTAAACATGTTATATGTTGTTTCATATAGTGTGTTTATTCTTTGTTCATGGTGTAGTAATTATTTTCCCACATGACTTTTGATCTGTGTTATAATATGTTGTAATTTCACCTCCAATATATAATACAATGGTTTTGATATTACATAAAAAGCTTGTATAATGTTTTCCTGTGAAATGTAGTCAACAAATTAATTGAGTTTTGTATCTTGGTATATAATCAACTTCCCTCATATATAAAAACAAACAAGTAAATTGTAAAGATTACAAAAAAAGTCCTAGTATAACTCAAGGATGATACCAACCATACCTGGAAGTACAGATAGAGGTGCAATAGAAATAATAGCTGTGATGGAATCAATGTTCGGTAGTTGATGTTGAACTATTTTCCCTAATGCATTGCAAAATCATCAAAGTACACATTGGCAAAGCTATATGAAGAAAGTTCAATGCAATTAAAAATATCATGTTTGTAACCATTTAATGTGCCTCATGCTGTCTCATAAACCAGTATATATTTTAAACCAATTTAAAACATGTTAAACAACATAATGAAATGATGGTATACAATTTTGCTTTGTTAAAATTTTGAATTTTTTTACCACGTTTGTTATACTCCATTATAATATTAGTAATGATCTAATTGTTTATATCATCATCTCAAATTTAATTCAATTTTCCACTGTATTCGAGTTTTTCCAGTAGCTCATGCTATAGTGTCAGGAGAAGATGAAAGCAATTGGTCTTTGTTTCTGTCTAATCTACAATCAATGTTGTTAGATGATCGAATTATAACATTTATATCAGATGGGCATCCAGCTATTATATCTTTTGTTTCGAAGTTGTTTCCAAATTCTTGTCAGATCTACTGTATATACCATATGAAAAACAACTTGCATGCTATGTTAGGTGGTGATCCTAGAAAGGAATGGATAGTTAAGCTGTTTGTTGATGTTGCATATGCTTCTACTCATTCAAAGTTTGAAGTAGCGTTGAAATTATTTAGAGATTTTGGGGGTAATGTTGCTTTGAAATTTCTTAATGGAGTTAAATTTGAGCATTCTACAAATGCTTTCTTTCCAGGTAAAAGGTATGGTGAAATGACATCTAATATTGCCGAAAGTTTCAACTTATGGGTCATTAAAGAAATGCATCTTCCAATAACATCTTGTCTAGACTCCTTTTGAATTAAAATTATGGATCAAATTTCTAAACGTCGACAATTGAGTCAAACAAGGAAAACCGAAATATGTCCAACTATGGAAAAGCATATGAACTCTTTTATTATTTTGGGTCATGGTTGGATCGTTAAGAAATCTAATCAATATTACTTCAAATATTGCCTAAGGAGTCGCAACATGTTGATCTTTTACATCTTTGGTGCAGCTGCAATATGTGGACTATTGATGGCTTTTCTTGTCCACATGCTATTCTGGCTATTAGATTTCAAAGTTTAAATGTTTATGAGTATATTGATCGGTATTTTTCTACTTCATACTTTCATACATCATATTTTTCCCTGTATCTCCTGTTCCAAATATTGATAAGCCTAGAGTTCTTCCAGAAAATCATGCCATTTGTCCTCCAATTCCTAAACGTGGTCCTGGTCGTCCAGCTATCAAGCAAAAACCTTCTATTGGTGAAGCTAAGAAGAAACGAAGATGAGGAAAATGTTGAAAGTTTGGTCACAACAAGAGCACTTGTCCTTTAGTTAACAATTCGGCTGTTTTAAGTTGAAGATGTCAAAAGAGTTTATTTGGCATTGTACTGTTTTGAATTTGAAATTTGATTTTATTTGATATTAGTTATTTATTGTTATACTTTGTTACTGTTGTGGTTTGTATTTTAGACTTAACAAAGTAATATGACTTATAGGGGAAATTGAAATTCAGTCTAGTATTCAAATTTGTTGTTTATTTTGATAGTTTTTAAAGCATTGATTAGTTTGAAACAAGCTCGAAATTCATATTATGGAAAAATGCATGACTGTTCTGTTAAAGTTTGGAAGGCATTTTTTGATATAAATTAGTGTAGGGACCATGCTTCTGGTTGCATAATATCCAACTCTATGCATATGAGGGGAGCTCAACTTTATTATACTGAAGTGGATGTAACTGTGCTGTTACTATAGGTGGTATTGTAAAAGGCATTGTTTAAGTACAGTAGACAAGATTGTTATCGGCTCGTCTTGTATAAGTGTGCATGTTTATTTCATTGTGCATATGGATTTTATTTTCAGAGGTTACTATTTATGTGCAGCAGAAATGAAGTTAAATAAAGGAGTACTGAAAATCAAACCACAGTGCTATGTTCTCTCTGTTAATGAAAAATGGTAATATTTATAATAGGTGCATATCGATTGTGAGCATTGTTGAAATTGAGGTATTCCTGTTATTTTCGGTAAATACAAATATTATCACAACAAAAATATAGAGCAGACATATTAATTCATAGGAGTATAAACCAAAAAAATTCACAGCCATTGGAGCTAAAATTCTAAAAGGAGTCCTTCTAGTATGACCTCCAAGCACGGGTAAAACACTACTAGCAAAAGCAATAGCAGTGGAAGCAGGAGTTGCATTCCTTTCTTTATCAAGTTCAAAGTTCGTAGAAATGTTTATAGCGGTAGGTGCATCGAGAGTGAGGGACTTGTTCAACAAAGCAAAGGAAAACTTTCCATGCATAGTTCTCACAGATGAGATAGACGCAGTTGGAAGAAAGAGAGGCACTAGTATAGGAGGAGGAAATGGTGAGAGGGAGCAGACATTGAATAAGTTGCTGACTGAGATGGATGGTTATGGAGGAGACATTGAATCAGTTGCTCATTAATGTCCTGTTTTAGCTACCCAGTAGCTGAATGTCTATACTGGATAGCAAATACCACCTGACATTCAAAACCTCGGTGAAGTGAAGTCTATTACAAAATTCACATTTAGAAGAACATAAAGTGTGACATCATTGTCTACCTTCAAAACCTAAACCTACAAAAACTTTACTGTACTCTGAAAGCTTCCTGAATCGGTATGATGAAAGAGGGATGGTCGGCTGGGCATAAAACGGAAAAAGATCCCCACCGTGGTGCTCGAACCCACGACCACAAGGTTAAGAGCCTTGCGCTCTACCAACTGAGCTAGACGGGCTAGTTATTGTCTATTTACGATAATCCGTACAGGGAAAAAAACACATATATCAATCTTCCTTGAATAAGGCAACAGAATCAAATTAACTGAGCAGAATTTTGCAACTGAAGAGAGCACATCTACTGTGATGTAATCGAACATAAAGGGAACAAAATGGGACATACCTATGCTGGAATTGATTGAGTGAACCTAAGTGAAGAAGGATAGGTTAGGGTTTTGCCTCTGCAAAGTATCGCTTATTTGACAATCGCGTGGTGTGGGAGAGGTTGAGAGTAATCGAAGATGCTGAATTTGGAAATTGAATTCGGAATGTAAAAAGTTGATTCATTTTCGTTCGTCTGCTTTATTACTGCTTCCCATCATGAATAGATGATCTAGAATTTGGATATTGCATGCAGGCCAGCACTTTTTTTTATTTAAATATTGCAAATCTAGTCCAGCTTTAATTATAATTTCACTTTTGGTTTTGCCATCGAAAAGAATATCCTCTCATATCGTCATTTCTAAATATGACCGTACAAAATGTTTACTTTCATACATGATGTCGTTTCAAGTTTTCCATCTATCAACGGTTTTTTCTTCCGAGCTCTTGTCTGCGTTTTTTTCAACTGACTACTTTCGAACTTTAAAATTGAATGATCATGATTGGTGTTTTAGTAGTATAAAAATATTATCATAATTTCTTTTCAAAATCAAGAGCTTTATGAGTGCAAAAGTGCACTGTACTGTAAAAAGGAAAAAAAAATTACGGAATATTCATTTATCGTCGATTTATCGGATTATGTGACTTATAAAAGTCGTTATGATTCCTATTTGAATACTAACCCAAAATATTTTTGTTTATTCCTAAATTAAATTTCAGAAATTCTGCTTTAATTCCGGTTTACAAATTCCGATACTTTTTTCTGTATAAGCACATTAATAAATATTCAATACTATATTAGATACAAATAATTTCAAAATCAAATTCCTCGTTATTAATATTACTATGCATTTATACAAAATTGAACTAATTTAAAAAAATGTACCAAATAATCTACCTAACCCAGCCCAACAAGTAAAACATGTTAGCCAAAAACTAGGCCCAACAAAATTAAACAAATAAAATTTTAGCTGAACCAATCAAAGCTTCCCTCTCGCGCTGCTCACCCCCAAACTTATTCTCTTCCCATGTATAAAAAAAACCTAGCCCAACTTGCTCTACTTTTCTCCAAAGCCGTTGAGGACTGCCGCTTCTACAATCATCGACTAGCAAGCCTCGACGAGAGAAATCCCTAACTTATTCAAATTTTATTTTTTTTGATGAAAAACAAACATGGGCATAATTGAGAGTGGCTGAAGGGGTAAGATTCTTTGATTTTTTAACATGATTTCGTTTCGCCTTTAGTGGCTACAACAAGCTGAAATTCTTTTTTGAATTTTTTTTAGCATCAGAAAACAAAACGGTTTTTTTATGAAATTCCGGTCCGATGCACGTCAGAACCAGACTGGAATGGTCGGAATTCCGACATGATGGTCGGAATTTAGAACCATATTTTTAGTTTCGTGCTCTGATAGTTATTCATGATATTTGTTAGCTTTAATCTTAATACAAATTGCTTATTCACTAACAAGTTGAGTTACTAAACACTAATAAAAGTGTTTCTCACGAAGTAAAATTGCCATTTAATAATCCCTTAAATGAATAGAAAATCGAAAAATTGAAAATTACCTTTGTGGGAGCCTGAATTAAAAGGTGGCGGAAGGATGACAGACCTTTCTACATCTCTAGCATATGAAAATAGGTTTTTAAAAAAAGGGCATTTACCTATGGATGGATCAAACAAAAAATTGTTAATAGGTGCATAGATGTTACAGTGTATTTTTTTTTGTATTAATTATAGTCAAGTTGCATCCATATGCGCAAGCATGCCATACGCAAGGTAATGCATCTGTTGACAATATATCCGTACCATATTTGCATTTATAAAGCTAATCACATTACCATCGTCTTCAAAGAAAAATAAATGCAGGAAAATAAACACGAGAAACTTAAAAAAATTAGGCTAAGGACAACAAGTTTGTTTTTCAGGCTGAAGGATAATTCTAGTTATAACTAGCATTTTTTACAGTGTAAAACTAAATATAATGCTAGATATAACTAGCATCTTGTATAGTGTAAAAGTTAAATATAATGTTAATTATAACTAATATTTGTCCTTCAGCCTAAAAATAAAACTTTGTGTTCTTCAGGCTAATTTTTTTTCAAAGTTTGTCTTTTTCCCTATTCCCTCAAATAAATATATGTATTTTAATATTCACAAATAGCAAGTGCATAGAAGATGTGTTCACAATAATACACATTTAGAAGTTAAAAACAAAATCACATTAAAGTTGTAGGTAACATCACAATCAACTACTTATATGATCAGTCCATTCTAGCTAAATCCAATGCATATATTCCAGTTTAGAAAATGTGGTAAGTTAGATCACATTTTTTATTATGTTAGATTCAATTCTGAGCTAAATGTGAGGTATGATCCAATTCTAAAGTGTGATAATGGACCACATGTTGAGCAAAATGCGATGTTCCCATTGTATTTTGAACAGTGTGACATGTTTAAAGCTTTTAAAATAATAATAAACACATTTATCTTTATATTCTTTGTTTTACTTTAAATTGAGATGTAATGTTCGAACATATCATGGTTTCGATTAATTTATGTAGAGATATCTTGTGAAAATTTAGTAAGAACTACGCATGAAATTATCAAGTTTTAATTTGAATTTTTTTATGCTTTAGGTAGATTTATCAAAAAAAAATTTGTCAATTTTTAAGTCTATGACTTCAATTATTTGAAAAATCTTCATATTTGAGGAGAGAAAAGGCTTCCATCATTTGAATATTGAATTTGCCGGATTAGGA
The DNA here is from genome assembly GCA_030765085.1 of Allium cepa. Taxonomy (NCBI): domain Eukaryota; kingdom Viridiplantae; phylum Streptophyta; class Magnoliopsida; order Asparagales; family Amaryllidaceae; genus Allium; species Allium cepa. The sequence goes on from CM060941.1 coordinate 20,168,464, forward strand.
GGATGCTGCAGTATAGTTCTTGCTATATAGACTAAACTCTAAAAGGTCTCTTCTTACATCAAATTCTAAAAGTAAGAAGCTTTCCTCCTATGTCACCAAATGCATTTTTAAAACATAATTGAAAAGAAGAGAGTAATAATGTTGTAGCTAGAATAATAGCTTTCAAAAAAAAAGATTTTTCGAGAATTCAAGCTAAACGTAAATAAATTATATAAATTTGGATGCCAAAGATGTCAAATTAAATGTATCAGGTTAACATTAAAGTAACTATATTACAGCTATACTTTGGAGCATAGCGACTGTTTCTTATAAGGTTGTTATGGCAATGGTTACCATTGACATTTTGTCAATACCGTTACCATATCATTTTTACCAGTAAATTAAAATTGCATACCGTTACCATTGCCGATTTGTTGGTATTCTAAAGGCTGATATATCAATAAACTGGTAATCGTTGTACTCCTAATGGCAAATTACTGTTAGTCTAAAAAAAATCAAAAACTTAATTTATTTTTACACCGTAATGATGCTTCATCATACCTATCATTGTGTCACTCAATAAAAGACACCAATCAAAAATAAAGAAAATGTATTTACCATCGTTTGAACTAAATTTATAAGTCAAATCTAAGCATTTTGTTGCTTCTAAATGTTTGTAGCACGGTATTCATGTATTATAAGTGGACTATTACATTACTGTTATCGCTGGTTTTGGAAAAACGTTACCAATTTTTTACCATTGTAATATAGATTATACTGATTGATATATCAACTTTACTGAAGAATTATGATTGATTGATTGACAATGATCTGATAATGAAAATATACCGTTACCACAATATCCCTTGTTTTTTAGACACTACAAACTTTAATATCAATTTGAATTTGAAAAACTCATTCCCAGCCACTATTTATTTCAAAAATCTATTATTCAAAGTAACTTTAGATATAATTCATGACAATCAATTTTGTCCCTTGTTTATGTATGATACTTCTGTCTTTCGTTTAAAAGATTGGTCAATAGTTATAATTACAATCAAATCGTCAGTGTGTGTATAATGTAAATATATATTCTTCCCCTATTTTCACGTATGACTTATTACAATAACAATTTAATGATCGAAACAAATGTTCATTCTAATTTTACATAAAATATTTTATTTTTAAATTGAGTGTATATGAACAAAAAACGGGAAAAGGTTATTTAAATTGATTGTATTTTATTCTAAGCACATGAATCTACTCTAGTTAACAAAACACGATGAGTTCACTAGGGAAATACTGGATTGATATGCAAATTCTAGGTGATTGTTAAAGAAACTTCTGTTTTAGATAAGGGATATAATTTTAAGAGATTTTATCCTAATATAAAATTGTTATGGAAGGGACATATAAATGGAACCAAATAAGTGATCTATTGTTTTACCCTCATTCAAAGCAAATTCCACAACATACTATCGAAAACTAAAAAAGAAACCATGGATGATCATTGTGAATCGCAAAATGAACCAAAAAAATCATTGGTGTACTATATTCAACAAAATTACATTGAGAAAATGATTATAAAACGGTAGTCATACCGAAAATTATCAGAAAACTAAACTCGAAGGGGCTTGATTAAAAAAGAAAATTACAAAATGGCGGTGGCCGACTGAAAAAGTTGCATAAAAACGATACGTGCATGTCATTATAATCATGTATCATTCAAACTATATTAACGGGGTGATAACTAATTATATTTGATTTTGTTATGGAAGACTAAATTTTTTGGTATCCTTGTAGCAATTTCAAGAATATTGAAAAAAATACCCCTTTACTAGATTTGGACACTCCCCAAAATCTATTCTAGATAACAAAAAGCAAGAGTTTAGGATGGAATTGTTGGGTTTATGTATGAAATTGTGGACTTTTTCTAAAATATATAAATATCCATTGGTTACATATGAATTTTACAAACTATGCGATGTTTCATACAATCAGAAATTTACTCATCCTACTATAATCACATTTCCAATACCATCACCCAAACGCCTTGAAACCAAAGCACTTAACAACATGATGCAGATCACTTCTCTGTGCATGTTTTGTAAGATATTTAAACTTAATACCTTTCTTGGAACGGTGCACAAATTCATCCAACAATGTGCCATAAAGAAGATCGACAGTGATGATATTTGACGGCGAATACAATGCATTGCCTTTGAATGGCGATGATCTACTGCATGGTATTATCTAGTCGATTCTTGCATTAATCTGTGAGTTTGATCAAAGGCGATGAAGTAAAAAATAATGAGATTTAGGGTTTCGGGTAAAAGCAGCAGTGAGGTTGTGATTGTGGATGATTCGTCATTTGACATTTGCAGCCATTTAACAACACCGTAGCACGACCGGAATATTAAATATTTAGGAGCTTGGAATCCAGAGTTTTTCCCATTGTTCTTGGTCTATTTCCCGAACGTAAATATTGTTCCAATACGATTAGATCTCAAAAGTGATTATTATAGTTTATAATTTAAACCTCAAAATTGTGTAAAACAGTCAATTACTAGGTGCGATATGACAAAAAAGTCCAAAGATTACAATTTCGTCATCTCGGTTGTTGTTTAAAAGGGGAATTAATTTAAAGGACAAAATTCATATATTTTTAGCCATAAGGATACGACCTCAATATTTTAAGCACAAGACAAACATTCTTCTGAAATTCAAAAGAACAAACATTCTTCCAAAATTATTCATAAGGACAAACACTCTTCCAAAACTGCTACCGAACTAAAAAATGATACTTAAAAACTGCTTTCGATAACTACAAATTGATACCTAAAAATGCTATCAATAACTAAAATCTGATGCCTAATGAAAGTTTTCTTCAGGCTAAAATACTGAAAGTCTGTCCTTGAGGCTAAAACGTTGAAATTTTTTGTCCTTCACAATAATTTCCTATTGTTTAAATTATCAACACATAAGTGTGTGTTGAACGATGCCCCTTTAATATTTATTTATGCGCGTGTTTAAAAAAACGTCCAACTTATGATCTATAAACTCTCTACTGAGGAAAATCCCGATTCCGTATGCACCATCGTAATCAAATGTTGAAAAATGTTGTGAGCAACTATTTTACTTTCTTCTTTCAAAGTCATTATTCGATTCATTTACCCCTCATTAACCATGCCTTCAATTGGGTTGGATCAACATATTTAGTGAAAAGAATCATAAATCGGTAAGCTATTATATAAGTTTATTAAACATGCAGTAAATGAGCAAGACAATTTACCTATTTATTTAAAATGTGAAATTTAAAATTTTGAAAATATGAATATACATTTTGAGAATAAGAGCGCTACTTTATTGTAACAACCCTACCTTTTACATTATCAAGATAAAATAAATTAAATAAAAATAAAAATGTTTACAATCGATCTTTTTAATAATTTTTATTTTGAAAATATAACTTATTGAAAATATAATTTATAAGTTTCGAACTTGTAACCTCTCGCACCAAAGGTGAATCACTTAAGCACTGAGACAATGGGCATGTCAACCTCTTATTTGTTTGTAAGGTTATTTTTGAAACTCCATGATCGTACCAAAAAATTGTCTTTCTATTCCAACTATTAATAAAGATGTTATTTATGTATTTCAATTTTTAGTTCAAGAGAACCGACCTAATGCACAAAACATTTAAATTTGAATCCAATATTTTTCTGTTTATTATTGCGGACCAAATTTATGACTGAATCCAAATATTGGTATCAAAATTAGAAACCTTGCAAGGTATAAAATGAGTAATAACATGCGATGGTAATAGGAATAGGATATGGTAATTTTGTTAAAATCAAAGGGTGAAACAATAATACATGCATGAATCTGTCTTATTTTAGATAATGTCAAGTCTTAGGCTTGTGGGCTAATTACATTAAGGGAAAAAAATTTAATGGGCAAATTAATGAAAATATTTAGTCAGAAGGACACGTGCATAAATTTTTTATCGTAAGGACAAAGCCCAAATACAATTTCAAATAAAATATTCTATTCGTCTTCCTCCTCCTTCCTCAACTCAAAATTTGACGGAATTTTACTCGAAAGAAAAAATGGCACCGCAAACCAGAAACAATTCTACATCTCCAACACAATCTCAGAAGTCGACGGTAGATGAACAACGAGCACAACAATTGACAGCCGATGAAAACCTAAGTATGTCGGAAGTGAATAAACAAAACATAAATCGAAATGTCGAATCACTTCCGGCAGCAGATGTTGAAAAAGAAAATGCAATGATAGAAGAGGAAAACTTACGATGGGTCACATCGGTGAGCGCAACATGGATGAGTTGAAAAAACGAGGATTGTTGATGGAGTTCATCATTCAAAACTTGGTTTTTGTGAAAAGTATGTTCTTGGAAAGCAGACGAAGATTTCTTTTGGTATAGGAGAGCATAAAGCAAAAGATGTCTTAGAGTATGTTCATACAGATGTCTGGGGTCCCTCCCCTTGTTAGTCTTTAGGTGGAGCCATATATTTCGTTTCATTTGTAGATGATTTCTCTCATAAAGTATGGGCATACTTTCTTCGGTCAAAGAGTGAAATCTTTGCCAAGTTTCGAAAGTGAAATCTATAGTTGAGAAGTAGTCAGGAAAGAAATTGAAAGTTCTCCGTTCAGATAATGGCGGTCAATTGTATCAAAGAAATTCATCGATTATTGTGAGTCTAAAGGCATTAAGAGGCATTACACCACACCATACGACCCCCCAGTTTAATGGAGTTGCATAAAGGATGAATCAGACATTATTGGAGAGAACAAGATGCCTTAGACTGACTGCTAAATTGAAGAAGGGATTTTGGGCTGAAGTTTTATCTATGGCGGCTTTCCTCATCAATCACACACATTCCACTGCCATAGATATGAAGATCACTGAAGAAGTATGGAAAGGAGAGCCTGTTATCTATTCATTTCTCAGAGTGTTTGGTTGCCCAGCTTATGTGCATGGGAGCAAAGGGAAGCTGAAACCTAGAGCTCGCAAGTGTGTTTTTCTAGGTTATAGGAGAGGAGTGAAGGAATATATGTTGTGGTGTCCTATTAGCAAGAAGATCGTTATGAGCAGGCATGTGACTTTTGATGAGAAGGCTATGTTGAAGGTGGAGCCTTCCTCATCGAATGAAAATGAAAGGACATGTGAAGAATACCAGACATAAAGCAAGTCATCTGTTGATTCTTTCCATAGACGTTCAAATGGTATTTCCGATGACACCTTGGTTGATGGGGATAATACCAATGTTGGTACAAAGGATCAAACTCAAGGTGGAGCTCATTCAGAACCTAGGCCTTTCAGACAAAGAAGAAAGCCTAAGTGGCTTGATGGGTTTGTTGGATTGAGCATCAAAGGTATTAACTTCAATGATATGCCAACATATGCTTTGAATGTTGTCCATGATGAGCCCTTTGACTATAGAGAAGCTATCGCATTAGTTAACAGTTCCGGTTGGGTAGTTGCTACGGAGGAGGAGATTGAATCATTGCAGAGAAATCATACTTGGGATTAGGTGCCTCTTCCCACCGACAAGAGAGCTATTGGATGCAAGTGGATCTATAGAGTGAAAGACGGTGAAAATGGTAATCTCATATACAAAGCAAGGTTAGTCGCAAAGGGGTATGGTCAAAAGAAGGGGGTAGAGTATCATGATATCTTTGCTCCAGTGGTTAGGCATACTTCTATTCATATTCTTTTGGCATTAGTTTCTCATTATGATATGGAATTAGAGCAACTAGATGTCAAATGTAATGACCCCAATTTTGAATTTAATTTTAATTAATAGTTAATGTAAATTTTAAATAAATTTTGGGATAAATTTAAAATTTGAATATTTAATTTATATTTGAATATTTAATTTATATTTGAATTAGGATTTTTTTGTGAATAACAAGTAAAAAGCAAAGAAATAAAATACATTCACATATGAACACTTATAAAGGAAAACGAAAGAAATAACATACAAAGTAGAAACAACATATTAATAAAATTATGTAAAATGCAAAGTGAATACATAAGACAAAAAAATAAAGCATAAGCATAGAGTACTAGCAATTTAATGCAAGATCCTCTTTAGTACACAATATGTATTCATTTGCTACCAAGCTAGATACATCAGCCACTCTGGTACACCATAGCATACCCATCAGCCACCATACAAGCAAAGTAAAAAAAGTATGCAAGGCAAGAGTCTATAACATAGGCAAGCATGGAAAACAAAGTATAAAGAAAAGTAAGAAGCCACCATTGTCTATCTAATATGGTACAACTAATTAATGCAAATAATCTTCAGCCTCCAAAAATAAGATATCCCTGTCCAACTTTTTGAAAAAAATAATAATAAACCACCAAGTATAAAACCAAAACCACTTCAGCCGAAAATAGGTATAAACAAATAAAAGAAATCAAACAAATGAATGCAACTATCTAAAGTACTTGTACAAATGTAAAATAAGTATGAACAAAACAAAGTAATAAATGCAGACAAGTCAGCCGAGCAAACAATGCAGGTAAGAAATAAAGGAAAAATATATATAATAAAAATAAAATAAGATATGCATGGAGACATATAGTACCTTGGCATTAATGCAAGCCACCATAACAAGTATTATCAGCCGAAATGCAAGGCAAGGAAGCAAAGTGTTTATGTACGAAATAAAATAAACGAAGGAGAAAAATCTTTACCTATTGTACAAACCATGTTATAGCCTGTAGACTCCCTTCTTTCTATCAACTTCTTCATTTTAGTTTGTTCTTCTCAAACAAAAACAAGAAGAAAAAAAAACTGAAAGCACATAGCAGATCAAAATCCTTAACCTGAGATTGTAGATCACAAACAAACTCAATCAAAGCAAAAGAAAATTTCAAGTCTGCAACCAAATATCTGAAGTATTCAAATGCACAGCAGTTTCCAGGCTCTGTTTCATTTCTTCTCAAATCACGGTGAGTAACTTCTTTTTTTTAAAACATTTGAGATGGTTGCAAGAGTTTATCTAGAAAGTGTGTTGTTGCAAATCTCCTGTATATATGTTGATGTATGTGTGCCTGTGATTGTTGTATTGCCTCTGCTTTATCTTTATTTTTTTCCAAAACCCAGATTTATAAAATAAATCTCTATCTCCTTATCTACTCGCTGTTAGATCGTGGAATATAAACGAAAGATGTTTGTTTGATCATGAACTAGGATTTAAAAATTTATTTAAGTTAAAACCATTTGTGTATGACTCTGGAAATAAAATTAAAGCAGGAAACTCAAGTCCCTGTAAAAATTCAAACCTGTTAATTTTACAATTCAGGTATATGAGTGGAATCATCACACTTTAATATGATTTTTAATGCAAAATTTATAATTTTTAGAGGTGGGGTTTAGGGGTAATTCAAAAATAAACAAAAAGAATACTTCGACCAATTTCCGGTGACGTATTGATCTGGGGGTGTCGCGGTCGTTCGAGGTGGTGGAGGAGCCTATGGGGCGTCGGAGAAAAATAGGAGAGGGTCGCCTAGAGGTTGGTGATGGCGATGGGAGGTCGTTGAAGTTTGAAACCCTAGTTTTACTATGGTTCAGATTTTGGTCTCGTTTGTTTTCAATGGGCGATCGAGCTTGACGTGCTTGTGGGAATTGGAAGAGGGGTCGATGACGAAGTGGTGGCCGGTGGTGCTGGTGCTCCGGTGGTCGGAGGAGGGGACGCGACGTGTTGACAGGCTCGTGGTGATGTGCGCGGATTTTTCCAGGTTTTGGTTTCACGTGTTTTCAAATTTTGGGTCAATGGGTTCAAATTTTGATTCGAACCAGGAAGTGTCGAACTAGGTCGTGGTTTGGGGTCGTGGGGTTGCGAGCGCCTGTTGCTGATGGTCGCGATGGTAAACGGAGGGCGGCGGCGCTTGTGAACGTGCACAGCGTGCACCGTGCATGTTTGAAGGCCTGTTGGTTTTGTGGGATGTGCAGTTTTTACCCGGGTTTCACTCGGGTCTTTGGAGTGTTGACTCGATGCAATGGGAGATTTGCTCCAGAATGTGATGGTTACAGGTTCCAGAAACTGTTCAATCTCCTGAAGCTTAACTTTAAATTATAACGAAGTTGAACTGAGTTAGATTAAAGGCTAAAGTATAAATTCAAGTTACTTTGAATTCAAATTTGGAAATTCAAATCACTTTTTAAATATGAATGTTTTAAAAATAAGTTTAAAATAAATAGTTTTAAAAAGTAAGTTTGTTTTAAACAAATGTTTAACTTGATTTTGATAAAATTCTTTCATAAAGGTTTCCTAAATTTTGAGTGAAAAATTAAATAAATTGTTTTAACTTGAATTTGCAAGATAAAATAAAATATATTTTAAAGCTTAAATTTTAAATAAAAATTTGAGTAATTTAGTTAGGATTTTTCGTATATAGGTTTATTAATTGATATTTAAAATTTGGTTAATGTTAAATATATAATTTCAAATTCAAAATGAAGTTTGAGTCTAAATTTGAAATGTAATGTTTAAAAATACACTTAAATGATTTATGAAATCATTAATAAAGAAATTAATGATCTTAGAGATAATTAAGGTAATAAAATGACTAAATTAATATGGTAATTAAAGAATGATTTATTTAATTTATAAATAAGTAATTTAGATTAATTTATAATTAGAAATGATTAATAATGAATTAATCTAAGATAATTTCTTAAGAAAGTGATTAAGAAATATTATTAATTAATAAGGATAATTAACTAAGGATTATTAAGTAATTGATTTAAAGTGATTAATGTTAATGATTTATTGGATTAAATAAATTAGATAATCAATTATAAATGATTTAAATTACTTAATGAAAATAAATAAATCAGAATTGGATAATAAATTCATAAGTAATTAAATTAATTGGAGATACATTGAATTACATAGGATTAAACGATAAATAAATCTTGTTTATAAATGATTATTGGATGCTTGAATTACTTATGAATGATCGTATTATATGTGATGCCTTGAATTGATTATCCTATCTTATTTGTGATATTTTGTTCTGTAGATTGAGCTGTGTATATTTATTACATTTGTATATTATCTGTGAATCTGTGAATGGACGATGAGCGTTATAGTTTTATATCGCTTATCAACTATATTTCTGTGTTTTGAATCTATGATGATTGAATGTTGTTGCACTATTGTGTTAAACCCCTGGACCACACTTACACACACACAATTATGGATTTCACGAGGAAATCGATTTAAGTCACAGATTTTGAAACAATTTTAAATAGAAAATTTAAATTCAATTGGTTTGAAGATGAGATTGGGTTTAAAGTGAAAAGCAATTAAAATGGTATTTCAAAGATGAAATTTGTTTTGAGTAACTTGATTAAGTTTTGAAATTTAAATATTTTGATTTAAATTTGAATTCAATATTTGAAATTGAATTCTATGATTTGAAACTAGGGATTAACGATATTATACTAGTTATATACGAGTAAAACCATTTTTAAAGTATTATTTTTAGGAATTTGAATTAACCCAAAGGTTATAACTTGTATAAATGAAATTGGGTTTTCCGAAATAAGATTGTTGTTTCTAAATGATAAAAAGCTTTCGTAAAAGAAATGAATTTCAAATTGTATCAAACAGATTTCAAGTTTAAAATGAAAAAGTTTTCCCAGTTATTGATGAATATTTGAAAACAAATTTTTAAAAGTGAATATTCGGAAATAGTTTGAAATCTATAAGATAAATCTTTAATTTAAAGATTTAGTGAATTAATCAAATTGAAATGGAATTGTTTTGAAATCTGGAAATGAATATTTGTGAAACTGGGTGAATTTGGTAAAATTAATCTTTTGTTTAAAAGATTAAAATGGAAATTGGTTTAAACCATTTGAAAAGAAAGTTTTGAATTATTAAGTTGTGACTTAATTGAAATCCCATATCCATATGTTTTTAAATGTTGCGCTCACTATTCGGTTTAGCCGGGAGAGGACCTTTGTGTCATATATCCCATTCCGAATATGTGATACGTCGTTATGGATAGCATTTGAAGACCGGTGGTGAAGACCGGATATGTTCGAAAACGAAAGGGTTTCTTGTTGATTGTCTCTGCACTGGCTGATCCCCGGTATAGAGATCTCCATATGTGATGGGAAATCCAGACGTGATTAGGGATTATCCGGATTGCAAGGACTTCTTTGGAAGTGCCTTCGGTTCTGTTCGAACCCGGAACAGACTTGTATGGATTGTGTGTCTGACATTACAATTTGAGATATAAAGCAGATTTCTTTCAAATACATTTCTGTTGGTGGCAGAGAATTTATTCTTTTAGCTTAACACCCTTCTCTGAGACATACGAGCTCAGAGGTTATGTAGTTGAAGGTTATCAGCAATATATTCCCAATTTGGTAATGTGACATTCTAAGTGTTGCTGTGAAATGATCATTGTTTGATCATTTGTGATATGATCATTTGTTTGATCATTTATCTTTGTGATCATTACTTTGATCATTTGTTGACCCAAAGCATGGCTTTGAAACAAATCGTGGCTTTGTGGACGAGACTTCGTCGAACCTCACACCCCGGAATGGTCAAAACAGGAAAGATGCGGCAAGGTTATTAGGGGGTAGCGCCCCTTTAGGGTATGTACATCTCCTTCTGGATAGAAGTGGTATCATGGTATGGAGCCCAGATACTTACTTATGTGGACATCACAAACTTATATATATCTTGTTTTGTGATTTGATGTTGGGGCCCCGTTAAAGGTTGTTACAACCGGGAGGTGGCATACTCGTGTCAGTAGTTACCCAGTTAGGGGTAACCCGGTCTTGTGTTGGCAGAGATCCGGTTAGGTTCTCGGGACGTCCATCCAGAGGCGTTTCCATGTGGCAATGGGAAGTTCTTTGGCCTGACCATTTGTTGGAAATCCAAAGAAACAATACGAGCCTTGTACGGTGTTAGTTGTAGAACCTGCCATCTAATATGGTAGCTATAGCGGGCATAATATAATGGTACCTATGCTGGCTAAGATTTATATTCTACTTTCGAAATTGTTTTCTACACTATGCACTTATAAAAATAATATCAAAGAAATTTTCTGCGTATTAAGCATATTTGACTATCATAAGAAGAAATCTCCTCCAAGTCTGCGTTTGCATTGTGTGTGTGGCGGGAGGTCTTATGGTAGTTTCATTTTCAAAAAGCATTGCGAATTTACTTTAAAATTCTCTTGTTGATTGTTTTTAAAGATAAACTGTTTTTGTTGCTCACACCAGTCCCATGACTGATCCGGGGTTTATTGTTCCTTTCCTAAACTCTGGGTGCTCAAAATTTTCTACACGAGCAGTCCGGAGTTGGGTTTTTCAGATAATTAGATATAGTGGATTATCTGAAGTTTAGTTCAGTCTTTGGTTCGCACCAGTCTTGCCTAGCTTGGTGCATTGTTATGGGGAGTTCGAGCTATTGCTGGATTGGTTCTTGGAGATGGAGTTTCAGATTTGGAGTTCTTCGGTGAAGACTATCTTAGAGTTATTAGTTCCGCTGCTAGCATTATCTATATTTCTTTTCCGCTGCTATTTTCTTGTATCTCTAATGTATATTGATATTCATTGTATCCTCTGTTGTACCAGATATTGTATCAATGCTGTATATCAATGTATTATTATTATTTTCCGCTGTGATGTTTACTTAATTGGGTTATAAGCTCCGGCGAATCGGATTTGAACGATCGAATCTACGGCATTCGAATACGATTTAAAGTATGGATGTCGATTCTCGAGCGGGCAAAATTCGTTTCGTTACATTTGGTATCAGAGCTAAGGTTGAACTTTAGCTCAGGAGTATAACACGTTAAGTAGCTCATTAGAGATAGGGTGAAGTATCCCTAGAATGAGTAATCCCTAAGATATCCGTTTGAATGCCTCAGTAAATTCTCTTACTATCCACTGATAGTGAGTATGAGCGCGAGAAGAGGACGCGATATGGGACAGGGAAGTATCACTATAAATGGTCAATTTCCCGCAACAGTGGAAACAATTTTTTCTCTATCAATCTCTTTTGTTCAGAGTCTCTTTTCAATTCTTTGATAGTTCCTGGTAGATCCAGGAAGGAAATTCGATATACTAATATGGGACATAAACTCCAATTTGGTCAGAATTGTTGTTTGGATGAATTGGTTGTTTTGGTTGTTATGGTTGATAGATATACTTTAGTTTTAAACTGAAAAAAATATTGAAATTGTTTCTCTATCTTTCATCTATCTTCGTTATCTCTCTCTGGCGAATTTCGAGGATGAAATTCTTTTTAAGGGGGGAAGTCTGTAACGACCCCAATTTTGAATTTAATTTTAATTAATAGTTAATGTAAATTTTAAATAAATTTTGGGATAAATTTAAAATTTGAATATTTAATTTATATTTGAATTAGGATTTTTGTGTGAATAACAAGTAAAAAGCAAAGAAATAAAATACATTCACATATGAACACTTATAAAGGAAAACGAAAGAAATAACATACAAAGTAGAAACAACATATTAATAAAATTATGTAAAATGCAAAGTGAATACATAAGACAAAAAAATAAAGCATAATCATAGAGTACTAGCAATTTAATGCAAGATCCTCTTTAGTACACAATATGTATTCATTTGCTACCAAGCTAGATACATCAGCCACTCTAGTACACCATAGCATACCCATCAGCCACCATACAAGCAAAGTAAAAAAAGTATACAAGGCAAGAGTCTATAACATAGGCAAGCATGGAAAACAAAGTATAAAGAAAAGGAAGAAGCCACCATTGTCTATCTAATATGGTACAACTAATTAATGCAAATAATCTTCAGCCTCCAAAAATAAGATATCCCTGTCCAACTTTTTGAAAATAATAATAATAAACCACCAAGTATAAAACCAAAACCACTTCAGTCGAAAATAGGTATAAACAAATAAAAGAAATCAAACAAATGAATGCAACTATCTAAAGTACTTGTACAAATGTAAAATAAGTATGAACAAAACAAAGTAATAAATGCAGACAAGTCAGCCGAGCAAACAATGCAGGTAAGAAATAAAGGAAAAATATATATAATAAAAATAAAATAAGATATGCATGGAGACATATAGTACCTTGGCATTAATGCAAGCCACCATAACAAGTATTATCAGCTGAAATGCAAGGCAAGGAAGCAAAGTGTTTATGTACAAAATAAAATAAATGAAGGAGAAAAATCTTTACCTATTGTACAAACCATGTTATAGCCTGTAGACTCCCTTCTTTCTATCAACTTCTTCATTTTAGTTTGTTCTTCTCAAACAAAAACAAGAAGAAGAAAAACTGAAAGCACATAGCAGATCAAAATCCTTAACCAGGGATTGTAGATCACAAACAAACTCAATCAAAGCAAAAGAAAATTTCAAGTCTGCAACCAAATATCTGAAGTATTCAAATGCACAGCAGTTTCCAGGCTCTGTTTCATTTCTTCTCAAATAACGGTGAGTAACTTCTTTTTTTTAAAACATTTGAGATGGTTGCAAGAGTTTATCTAGAAAGTGTGTTGTTGCAAATCTCATGTATATATGTTGATGTATGTGTGACTGTGATTGTTGTATTGCCTCTGCTTTATCTTTATTTTTTTCCAAAATCCAGATTTATAAAATAAATCTCTATCTCCTTATCTAGTAGCTGTTAGATCGTGGAATATAAACGAAAGATGTTTGTTTGATCATGAACTAGGATTTAAAAATTTATTTAAGTTAAAACCATTTGTGTATGACTCTGGAAATAAAATTAAAGCAGGAAACTCAAGTCCCTGTAAAAATTCAAACCTGTTAATTTTACAATTCAGGTATATGAGTGGAATCATCACACTTTAATATGATTTTTAATGCAAAATTTATAATTTTTAGAGGTGGGGTTTAGGGGTAATTCAAAAATAAACAAAAAGTATACTTCGACCAATTTCCGGCGACGTATTGATCTGGGGGTGTCGCGGTCGTTCGAGGTGGTGGAGGAGCCTACGGGGCGTTGGAGAAAAATAGGAGAGGGTCGCCTAGAGGTTGGTGATGGCTATGGGAGGTCGTTGAAGTTTGAAACCCTAGTTTTACTATGGTTCAGATTTTGGTCTCGTTTGTTTTCAATGGGCGATCGAGCTTGACGTGCTTGTGGGAATTGGAAGAGGGGTCGATGACGAAGTGGTGGCCGGTGGTGCTGGTGCTCCGGTGGTCGGAGGAGGGGACGCGACGTGTTGACAGGCTCGTGGTGATGTGCGCGGATTTTTCCAGGTTTTGGTTTCACGTGTTTTCAAATTTTGGGTCGATGGGTTCAAATTTTGATTCGAACCAGGAAGTGTCGAACTAGGTCGTGGTTTGGGGTCGTGGGGTTGCGAGCGCCTGTTGCTGATGGTCGCAATGGTAAACGGAGGGTGGCGGCGCTTGTGAACGTGCACAGCGTGCACCGTGCATGTTTGAAGGCCTGTTGGTTTTGTGGGATGTGCAGTTTTTACCCGGGTTTCACTCGGGTCTTTGGAGTGTTGACTCGATGCAATGGGAGATTTGCTCCAGAATGTGATGGTTACAGGTTCCAGAAACTGTTCAATCTCCCGAAGCTTAACTTTAAATTATAACAAAGTTGAACTGAGTTAGATTAAAGGTTAAAGTATAAATTCAAGTTACTTTGAATTCAAATTTGGAAATTCAAATCACTTTTTAAATATGAATGTTTTAAGAATAAGTTTAAAATAAATAGTTTTAAAAAGTAAGTTTGTTTTAAACAAATGTTTAACTTGATTTTGATAAAATTCTTTCATAAAGGTTTCCTAAATTTTGAGTGAAAAATTAAATAAATTGTTTTAACCTGAATTTGCAAGATAAAATAAAAATATATTTTAAAGCTTAAATTTTAAATAAAAATTTGAGTAATTTAGTTAGGATTTTTCGTATATAGGTTTATTAATTAATATTTAAAATTTGGTTAATGTTAAATATATAATTTCAAATTCAAAATGAAGTTTGAGTCTAAATTTGAAGTGTAATGTTTAAAAATACACTTAAATGATTTATGAAATCATTAATAAAGAAATTAATGATCTTAGAGATAATTAAGGTAATAAAATGACTAAATTAATATGGTAATTAAAGAATGATTTATTTAATTTATAAATAAATAATTTAGATTAATTTATAATTAGAAATGATTAATAATGAATTAATCTAAGATAATTTCTTAAGAAAGTGATTAAGAAATATTATTAATTAATAAGGATAGTTAACTAAGGATTATTAAGTAATTGATTTAAAGTGATTAATGTTAATGATTTATTGGATTAAATAAATTAGATAATCAATTATAAATGATTTAAATTACTTAATGAAAATAAATAAATCAGAATTGGATAATAAATTCATAAGTAATTAATTTAATTGGAGATAAATTGAATTACATAGGATTAAACGATAAATAAATCCTGTTTATAAATGATTATTGGATGCTTGAATTACTTATGAATGATCGTATTATATGTGATGCCTTGAATTGATTATCCTATCTGATTTGTGATATTTTGTTCTGTAGATTGAGCTGTGTATATTTATTACATTTGTATATTATCTGTGAATCTATGAATGGACGATGAGCGTTATAGTTTTATATCGCTTATCAACTATATTTCTGTGTTTTGAATCTATGATGATTGAATGTTGTTGCACTATTGTGTTAAACCCCTGGACCACACTTACACACACACAATTATGGATTTCACGAGGAAATCAATTTAAGTCACAGATTTTGAAACAATTTTAAATAGAAAATTTAAATTCAATTGGTTTGAAGATGAGATTGGGTTTAAAGTGAAAAGCAATTGAAATGGTATTTCAAAGATGAAATTTGTTTTGAGTAACTTGATTAAGTTTTGAAATTTAAATATTTTGATTTAAATTTGAATTCAATATTTGAAATTGAATTCTATGATTTGAAACTAGGGATTAACGATATTATACTAGTTATATACGAGTAAAACCATTTTTAAAGTATTATTTTTGGGAATTTGAATTAACCCAAAGGTTATAACTTGTATAAATGAAATTGGGTTTTCCGAAATAAGGTTGTTGTTTCTAAATGATAAAAAGCTTTCGTAAAAGAAAGAATTTCAAATTGTATCAAACAGATTTCAAGTTTAAACTGAAAAAGTTTTCCCAGTTATTGATGAATATTTGAAAACAAATTTTTAAAAGTGAATATTTGGAAATAGTTTGAAATCTATAAGATAAATCTTTAATCTAAAGATTTAGTGAATTAATCAAATTGAATGGAATTGTTTTGAAATCTGGAAATGAATATTTGTGAAACTGGGTGAATTTGGTAAAATTAATCTTTTGTTTAAAATATTAAAATGGAAATTGGTTTAAACCATTTGAAAAGAAAGTTTTGAATTATTAAGTTGTGACTTAATTGAAATCCCATATCCATATGTTTTTAAATGTTGCGCTCACTATTCGGTTTAGCCGGGAGAGGACCTTTGTGTCATATATCCCATTCCAAATATGTGATACGTCGTTATGGATAGCATTTGAAGACCGGTGGTGAAGACCGGATATGTTCGAAAACGAAAGGGTTTCTTGTTGATTGTCTCTGCACTGGATGATCCCCGGTATAGAGATCTCCATATGTGATGGGAAATCCAGACGTGATTAGGGATTATCCGGATTGCAACGACTTCTTTGGAAGTGCCTTCGGTTCTGTTCGAACCCGGAACAGACTTGTATGGATTGTGTGTCTGACATTACAATTTGAGATATAAAGCAGATTTCTTTCAAATACATTTCTGTTGGTGGCGGAGAATTTATTCTTTTAGCTTAACACCCTTCTCTGAGACATACGAGCTCAGAGGTTATGTAGTTAAAGGTTATCAGCAATATATTCCCAATTTGGTAATGTGACATGCTAAGTGTTGCTGTGAAATGATCATTGTTTGATCATTTTTGATATGATCATTTGTTTGATCATTTATCTTTGTGATCATTACTTTGATCATTTGTTGACCCGAAGCATGGCTTTGAAACAAAGCGTGGCTTTGTGGACGTGACTTCGTCGAACCTCACACCCCGGAATGGTCAAAACAGGAAAGATGCGGCAAGGTTATTAGGGGGTAGCGCCCCTTTAGGGTATGTACATCTCCTTCTGGATAGAAGTGGTATCATGGTATGGAGCCCAGATACTTACTTATGTGGACATCACAAACTTATATATATCTTGTTTTGTGATTTGATGTTGGGGCCCCGGTTAAAGGTTGTTACAACCGGGAGTTGGCATACTCGTGTCAGTAGTTACTCAGTTAGGGGTAACCCGGCCTTGTGTTGGCAGAGATCCGGTTAGGTTCTCGGGACGTCCATCCAGAGGCGTTTCCATGTGGCAATGGGAAGTTCCTTGGCCTGACCATTTGTTGGAAATCCAAAGAAACAATACGAGCCTTGTACGGTATTAGTTGTAGAACCTGCCATCTAATATGGTAGCTATAGCGGGCATAATATAATGGTACCTATGCTGGCTAAGATTTATATTCTACTTTCGAAATTGTTTTCTACACTATGCACTTATAATAATAATATCAAAGAAATTTTCTACGTATTAAGCATATTTGACTATCATAAGAAGAAATCTCCTCCAAGTCTGCGTTTGCATTGTGTGTGTGGCGGGAGGTCTTATGGTAGTTTCATTTTCAAAAAGCATTGCGAATTTACTTTAAAATTCTCTTGTTGATTGTTTTTAAAGATAAACTGTTTTTGTTGCTCATACCAGTCCCATGAACGTCCGGAGTTTATTGTTCCCTTCCTAAACTCTGGGTGCTTAAAATTTTCTACACGAGCAGTCCGGAGTTGGGTTTTTCAGATAATTAGATATAGTGGATTATCTGAAGTTTAGTTCAGTCTTTGGTTCGCATCAGTCTTGCCTAGCTTGGTGCATTGTTATGGGGAGTTCGAGCTATTGCTGGATTGGTTCTTGGAGATGGAGTTTCAGATTTGGAGTTCTTCGGTGAAGACTATCTTGGAGTTATTTGTTCCGCTGCTAGCATTATCTATATTTCTTTTCCGCTGCTATTTTCTTGTATCTCTGAAGCATATTGATATTCATTGTATCCTCTGTTGTACCAGATATTGTATCAATGCTGCGTATCGATGTATTTTTTTTTCCGCTGTGATGTTTACTTAATTGGGTTATAAGCTCCGGCGAATCGGATTTGAACGATCGAATTTACGGCATTCGAATACGATTTAAAGTATGGATGTCAATTCTCGAGCGGGCAAAATTCGTTTCGTTACATCAAAACTGCATTCTTGCATGGTGATCTGGATGAGAAGATTTATTTAAAGCAATCGGAAGGGTTCATTGATAGTAGCAGGCCAGTCTATATTTGCAAACTCAACAAATCTCTATATGGACTGAAGCAGTCACCTAGACTATGGTACAAGAGGTTTGATAAGTCTATGCTTTCACAAGGATACTGTAGAAGTTTCAAAAACCAGTGTGTTTATTTCAGGAGATGTGATGGTGATATGATTTATTTGTTGTTATATGTTGATGATATGTTGATTGCATCTCGGAGTATGGTCAAAAGTAGAAAGCGGAGCTCGGTAGAGAGTTTGACATGAAGGATTTGGAAAAGGCACAAAGAATGGAGAAAGCTAAACCGGTTGGCACTCCATTAAGCTCTAATTTTAAGTTGTCAAAAGAATTATCTCCCTCATCGGAAGAAGACAAGAGGTATATGACTGATATACCTTATTCTAGTACTGTTGGTAATCTTATGTATGCGATGGTGTGCACAAGATCAGATTTGGCCCATGCAGTGGGTGTTGTGAGTCGATATATGTCTAACCCAGGCAAAGAGCATTGGCAAGCTGTGAAATGTAATCTTAGATATCTTCGAGGCACTTCTTCGGTGGGCTTTTTATATGGTGGAGTGGATGGTGACATCTTTCTTAGAGGATACCGTGATTCTGATTTTGTTGGGGATAGAGATGCTAGGAAGTCAGTGTCGGGCTGTGTTTTTACCCTTGGCATAGGCTCGATTTCATGGAGATCAAAGCTGCAATCTATCGTAGCTTTATCGACTATCGAAGCAGAGTTGATATCGATTGTGGAAGCAAAAAAGGAAGGATTATACTTACTTCAGTTGTTGGATGATCTTTGAATGGTGCAACGGACAGTAGAGCTATTTTCAGACAGTCAGAGTGCGATTCATCTTGTAGAAAATCAAGCTTATAGTTCACGGACGAAGCACATTGATGTTAGAGGTTTCTTTCTTCTGCTTGAGAAAGAACGAAGTAAGATCAAATTGTTGAAAGTGAGTACTTTGGATAATCCTTCAGATATGATGAAAAAGTCACTTCCAAAGGACATGTTTGAGCATTGATCAATTTGATACATGTTACTTGAGCGCCATAGGGTACTAAACCCAACAACTTATATGTCGATTGTTTGATGATAAGATGATGAAGGGAGATTGTTATATTTGAATCAAGGTGGAGTGTTGAATTTGGATGATTCAAATATTTGTTAAAGTGGAAAAAAATTGATTACTTGATTCAATCAAATCAATTAATTTGGCTGATATACGAAATGATATTTTGAAGAAAACTAATTAATTAGTCAATCAATTAATTAGTCAATGTATATTTGATATATGAAGAAATAAATGATTAAGCATGGAGACTAAAAGAAAGATATGGAAACGGAGATCACGTCATTTATTTGTACTAAAATCAAATCATGCAAATTGGAGAAGATATTTGGGTAATCGGGAAATTGATTTGCTTAATCTCAAAACGACTCTTTATTATCAAGTATATTAAATGAAGGAATTTCATCTTCATATGTACAAGCAAGTGTAGATCCACCATTATTCTTTCCTCTCTCTTTTTTATTCTTTTTTTTAAGGAAATAAAAAGTTGTAGGGTCTCCGTGGACGTAGGATATTCATATCCGAACCACGGTAAATCTTCTGCGTCTCTTATTTCTGTTATTTTTCTATGAGACTGCATAATTCTTTTTAAGTGTCATTGGTATCTAAGTGGACAATACTAGATTCTGAACAAATAAACCGCTTCCGCTCAAATTAAAAAAAATTCACTACACACTCTGGAGAATGATGATGCGAAACTTGTGAGATGTTTGCACAATGACTCTCTAGTCAGTTCGAATCGTAAAAAATTAAAGTGCACAAAGAATTTATTAATACTCCGAGCTCAATAAATGTACCTTAATAGTCTACATTAGAGAGAATGAGGTTGATCGGTTGGTCTTTGTGATTTTGCACTATGACTATATATGGCTTCACTGGTGATGGCACCGTACTAATTAGTTCAATCAGGTTCGCATTAAAGACGCTCTCCTGGCTTCAAACGTTTGTCGACGTCAACTGTCCACAGCCTACAATCTGTTAGTCAACATGCCAGTTCTATTTGATTTGTGACAATTTCAATATTTCACCTAGGCATGTAGTTCCCAACCAACATGGGAGTAAGTTTTGTGCATGGAGGTCGACAAGAGGCAAGGGACCGTTGAAGTATTTCGCTTAAAAGGTAAAACAAGGCACTCCTATGGCAATAACAATGTTCGAAGACACATCCATGATAAAAGGGTCATCATCATTCAAAGTGGAAAGAAAAGGATTTAGCATTCTTAGCTAGTGATTACACCAGGGGCATAGTGCCATGAGCTCAAAATAAAAATCGTTATTGCGGTGTTTTTGTTTTAACTTCTAAACTCTGAATTTGGTACTAGTGTGCAGTGTAAATTTCTTCATAAATACAATAAAGTTGCGTTTTAAAGAAATTGCTCGAACTTTTGGGTTTAAAGTTCTTTAATAAACCGCTTGGTGCAGTTTTTATAAATATGAAAGGAAATTGTTTTTTTTTCTCTTCTTAAATTATTGCTTGAATTATTAGATTCTATGTTTGGTGATAAACAGTTTGACTGGACTTTCGGGGTAAAGACAAGGATGTCGGTCGCACTCTGAAAACAAAGTTGGTAGTTGATATCAACCCGTTCTCTAACTCTATCGGTGATCACCAACCGTTTGGTAAATAACAAGTCCTCCTGGAAGACCATGCGGAAGAGGATGGGGGAGAGGGGGGTACTACAAGACACACAGTGTATTCCAACAGAGCCTTCCAACGGCCTCCAACGTCATTGACCAACGTCTTCCAACGTCCAGTGTTTTATCGCATATTTTATTAGTTAAAAACTATAGGACGTTGGTAGACGTTGGAATGTGGATTTTGACGGCCGTTGATAGATGTTGGAAAGTCGCGAGCAAAACTGAAACCCTTCTTCCTCTTCGTTTCATTCGGCTGAACCCATTTTCCCCCCCAAGTTCCCAAGCTAGCTCCAATTCCCCGCCTCCCCCCCCCCCCCCCCCCCGCCCCCGACCTGCTCCGACGATCAACAACTCCTTCGACGACTCCAAGCCTCCCTCTCGTACTCTCTAACTCCCTAATCTCTCAAGAAAAGGTATAAACCCTAATTCCTATATTTAATTAAATTTGTTAAATTAGTGTATTAAATGTTTGTATTGCCTTATTGTATGTATCATCTAGTTTATTGAGGCAAAATTTATGTTATTAACTTATGTATTGCAAGATTATATATATTTAAGTTTGTGTTATCAATAGAATAATGTGCGCGTACAATTAGTTTTAAGTTTGTTTGGAAACATTGGTTGTTAGTGAACATACAATTAGTTTACGTATTTTAGAAAATTTCGAAAACGATATTTTATATTCATGAAAACCTTAGAGTGTCTTTCGTCCCCGTCTGATAAGTATTGTATATGATCGTTATGTGGATATTTGTTTTTTAACGGAACATACATCTATATTCATCGTATACAATATTTGTTGGATTTGTCCCTGTATTGGACAAGTTACAAACACAATAACGTAATTAAATCTCGTAAAACATTTCATGTTAAATGGTTCATAGAATTTCGACAGCGCTTCCTTTATGTTCCATGTGTACACGCAAATGTGTACTGTTCAGGGAACTAAAGCGAAGTGCTGCCGAAATTTTGTTGAATCGTTTAAATTGAAATGATTTACGCGATTTAATTACGTTATTGTATTTGTAATGGGAGGTAGGATGACCCATCGACAAAGTGTCAATGATATATGAATATAAAATTCACCAATAATATCGTTTTAATAAAATGTCAATTTTTAAAATTTATATCGTACTTTTTAATTATATACGTAGGTAAATGAACAATTATTTTACTGATCGATGCTGGATGTACAAAAAAAGAAGGGTCGAAAATGGAGGCTCAATAAGTGAATGGTTTAATAACGGTGTTCGCGTATTTATTGATTTCGCTTTAAGTAATAACAGAAACGACGAAGAAATCCATTGTCCATGTACTAAATGCAAAATGTTAAAGCATTTGATACCAGAAATGGTTAGAATTCATTTGCGTTGATACGGTTTCGTGCCGAACTATTTGGTTTGGGATTGTCATGGAGAAACGTTAGCATTTAATCATGTACAAGCTGAGGAGGTAGTGTGTACTGAAAGTGATACGACGAATCTCGTAGAACATATAGTTGAAGATGTTGCACGGTCAATGTTTCATGTTCCTCGGTTAATTGATGACAATGGTAATGCTGAAGAAGAACCAAATATTGGGGCAAAAAAAATATGATTTATTAGATGCCGCAAAGAAACCCTTTTGGGAAGGCTGCACAAGCGGAACCCAATTATCAGTAACTGCTGAATATATTGCGATGAAATCTAAATACAACTTCACAGAAGCTGGATTTACAGCTGTTGTACAAGCTGCGAAACGGCATATGCCTCCCAATAATTTAATGTGCGAAAATCATTGTGAAGTAAAAAAATGATGTCAGCTTTTGGTTTACCGCATCATAAAATAGGTACATGTCAAAACGGTTGCATGCTGTTTTGGAAAGAAGATATCAACCTTAGAAATTGTAAAAATATGTAATCAGGAAAGGTACAAATCAAGAAAGAAAAAAAGGAAAGGAAGTCCCGTATAAACGTATGCATTATTTACCAATTGCTCCTAGACTTCAAAGGTTATATGCATCTTTTGTAACCGCGCAAAATATGAGATGGCATAGTGTTAGAACACGGGAAGAATGTACGTTAACACACCCAGCTGATGGGGAAGCATGGAAGCATTTTGACCACAAATATCCTGATTTTGCATTTGAGAGTCGTAATGTTCGACTTGGTTTATGTACGGATGGATTTTCACCATTTTCTCAGTTTTGTTCTAAATATTCGTCATGGCCTATAATTTTCACACCTTATAATTTACCTCCATGGATGTGTATGAAAACTCCATATATGTTTTTCTCACAGTTGTCGTCCCTGGTCCTAATGATCCGACACAAGGAATCGATGTCTATTTACAACCTTTGATTGAAGAATTAAAAACAATGTGGTATGAAGGAGTAGAAACATATGATATTTCCAAAAAAAAAACTTTCGCATGTATGCTTCTTTGATGTGGACAATCAGCGATTTTCCTGCTTATGCAATGCTTTCAGGTTGGAGTACGGCTGGCCATCTAGCTTGTCCGTACTGCATGGAAGATACACGGGCATTTTCTTTACCTCATGGAAAGAAAATTTCATTGTTTGACTGTCATAGATGTTTTCTTCATATTAATCATCCTTTTAGAAGAGATAAGAAAAACTTTACAGCTAATAGACATGAAACATTGAGACCACCTACGGTTTGGTCAAGCGAAGATATTTATGAACTTGTAAAGGATTATCCAAAGATACATGAAACCGGAGAACAAATTGAAATTCAAGGTAAATCATCGATTCATAACTGGTGCAAATAAAGCATATTTTGGGAGTTGCCTTATAGGAAAAATATCCTGATTCGTCATAATATTGACATGATGCATAATGAGAAAAATGTGTTTGATAATGTTTTTAATACACTTTTGAATGTCAAGGGGAAGACGAAAGATGATTTGAAATCAAGACGTGAAATCGAAGTAATATGTAATCGTCCCGAGCTTCATATAAAGCCAAATGACACAAAAGGCCAAAAGCTTGCTATGAGCTAGACAATAATCAAGTTAAAGTACTTTTAAAATGGGTGGAAGGACTAAGATTCCCGGATGGTATATCTTCTAATATTCGTAGATGTGTCGACTATAAGAACAATAAACTTAGCGGGATGAAAAGTCATGATTGTCATGTTATGATGGAAAATTTATTACCCGTCGCTTTTAAAGAATTGTTGCCCGTAAAAGTTTGGACTGTTGTAACAGGACTTAGTCTTTTTTATAAAGAGATTTTTTCTACTACATTAAAAGTTGATCGTCTACGTAAACTTGAGGAAGAAATCCCGATATTGCTCTGCAAAATGGAAAAAGTATTACCTCCAGGATTTTTCAATGTTATGAAACATTTACCTATTCATCTTCCATTAGAAGCACATCTTCGAGGGCCCATGCAATATGGATGGATGTATCCATTTGAAAGGTATTTAAATCATCTAAAAAAGTGAGGCAGAAAGCTCGAGTTGAAGGTTTGATTTGCAAATCATACATCGAAGAAGAAGCTTCGTTTTTTTCCTCTCATTATTTTAGTGACCATGTGAACATATCTTTTGAAAATGCTACGCCTAATGATGAAGGCATTGATCAAGATGATTGTCAAATGACCTTATCAATTTTTAAAAAACAAGGTCGGCCTTCTGGTGCTTGTGTGGAAGTATGGTTGGATGATAGAGATTATCATGTTGCACACACATATGTTCTTCTCAACTGTGCCGAAGTTGCACCGTTTGTTAGGTAATTTACTTATATATATATATCATCAACACGTGTGTATACACAAATATATGCACGCACGTGTATCTTAATCATAATGCAACATTTGTTATATAATTGCAGTATTTACGAATCACAACATCCTAACGGCGATATCGGCAAAGAATTCGCTTCTTGGTTTTCTAAGTACGTTTTTGATACAACAAATTGTGTTGTAGATGAAGGATTGAAACATTTAGCTATGGGACCAAAAAGGAAAGTAAAGACCTATCCAATATTCTTTGTCAATGGATATAAATTTAATACCAAGGAATACGGTGCCGAAAAATTAACTAATAATATTGGTGTATTTGTTAAAGGTAGTGATGATCTAAATGATCATATACATGATTTGTATGGCGTGCTAACCCAGGTTTTACAATTGACGTATTTCACACGACCCGCAGAAGAAGTATTTTTGTTTAAATGCAACTGGTTAGCAACGTTCAAGGTTCTGGAATCAACGTGCACCCAAAATATAATCTTATAGCAATAAAACATACTTCGCGTTATTATAAATACGATCCTTTTGTACTTGCCAAACAAGCTCTTCAAGTTTATTATGCTTCTTACCCATCTCTAAAAAGAGATAAAATAGATTGGTCGGCTGTTTTTAAAACAAAGGCAAGGTTTACATTTGATGGACGGAATATTCCCGAAGAACAAGCTTACCAAGCTGATATCGAGGAAAATAGAGGAATAATAATAGCCGACGATCAAACAGATTTTGGACCTCTAAACGATGAATCAAATGCATTAATTGAAGCATTTGAGAGTACAGAGAAACAAAATATAGAGTGCGAAACAGAGTCTGAATCCGAAATGACGAGGACTGATCAACTATCTACATTTTGAGAAGGTAAATTTATATTTTTTAAACATTATCATGTTTTCATTAAAAATGAAATGGTATGCTAATATATGATATGTATCACATCTCATTTTTATGCTACGCCATACTGTATGTTTTACATATAGTCATTTTATTTTCTGTTATAATGTTTATTTGTAACATGTATTATATAGGTATGTCATCACGTAGACGTACCGGTGGACATTATGGGTCTCCCTCTTCCTCACAGAGGGCATGCTCGTCCGGACAGTGGTGATAGCGGTGGTCCATCACAGGAGCTACGGCGTCCTGCGGTGTGGCTAAAGCCAAAGGCAGATCAAAGGTAAGTATTAAATTTCAAAATAAAATTTCATTTTCGTACAATCTATTCTGAAAATATATAGTAGTCATAAAATATTAATTGTTTTTTCTCTGTTTAAACACAGTGGTTTCTCTTTGGAGCCGACTCAATTAGTTCTATCTATATCTCGATGGGCGTACATGGGTCGTATGACTGAATGTTGCTCTAAGTGAACATCGATTCCAGATAATGTTAAAGAGACTATTTGGCAGGATTTTTTGGTATGTCACTTTATATATTAGGAACATGATATATCAATTCATGTTTACATTATTTATAAAAGCTGTATAACTTTTATTTTGTCAAACGTGCAGGCGGAAGTGGACCTTCAGGATGCTGATATTTTAGTCGTATATCGCCACTGGTACAGCAAAGTCGCAAAGAACTATCGGAAAACAGTAAACAACTTAAAAACAACGGGAAAGAAGCCTCAGTGGATGAGCGCAGCTGTGTGGGATGATTTTGTGAAATGGTGGGAAACGAGGAGTTCAGGTAAATTTATCACATGTTTAATTTACATTCTTCTACGCAAATACTAACTAGAAATGTTAAACAATTTTTGTTTTTAAATTAAATTTACAAAGGCAGTCGGAGAGGAACTCAGCCAATAGGAGCAAGAACCCTGTCACACATCGTGGTGGTTCCAAGTCATTTCAGCATCACAGAGAGGACTTGGTATATTTACTAATTACGATAATAATTTAAAGATTTTAAGTTCTAAGTTGTAGATAATGTAACAATTTATATATATAATATATATGTATATGGACATATTTCAGGAGAGACGGCGTGGTGGTGCTTCTATGAGTTACTGTGATGTTTTTGCGCATACTCATGCGTTGAGCCAGGTCGACGAAGAAGGCAACGTTTCATACTCCTGAGATCACGATGCCAAAGCGCAGTCCGCATATGTAAGTAACATAATGACTTAGCACTTATGTAAGTTAATTAAAATAATGTTATCTAAATTCAACTTATTTTGCATAACAGCATAAGTTTCAGCAAGCACAGACTTCCATTCTCGATGGCTCTGGGCGCGACGAGTTGACCGCCGATGAGGAGGACGTAATTTTTGTGTCTGTCATGGATCCAGCGGCACATGGAAGACGCTATGGTTTTGGGAATCAATCGGTAATAACTTTTACTTAAATTTTAAAATAATTATTCTGAACCAACTGTTGCACATTGTGATGGATTATAGTAAACACGAAACACAATTATTAAACACTGATAATTTAAATTTTATTTACAGGCTAAGACGGCTCAGATTGACTATCAGAGGGCTTAAGATAAGGAGGAGATTGCACGGCTCAGTGCCTAGGTAGCCGTGCTCGAGAATGCAATATCCGCACCGAAGACAAGACAGAGGAGCTGAACAGGCGTCTTACGGAGTTTATGGAGCAATACGGCCGGTTTCTGTCTTCTGGTGGTTCTGGAGGAGAGTGACTTCAGGTATGATTTGATTTGTTTTGCTATGGACATGTATATTTGGAGAGTGTGAGGATTTGATACATTCTGATGTTTTGGATGTTGGTTTGGATGTGATTTTTGAGATGTTGACGTAGTAGTTTGGATATTGTTGGATGTTGATGTTTTGTTGGATGTTGATGTTGGATTGGACGTTTTGTTGGATGTTGATGTTGGATGGTTTATGTTATTTATGTTGATTTGTATTGTATATATTGATTAGTATATATGCTTATTACTTAAATTTACTATTATGATTGATTATATGTGAGATATGTTGTTGTATATGTGCTCGAAATTGAGCTTTTATGAGATATACGATGTTGGAGGTGGCTGAAAGCATGCGTTGTTAGTTCTGTAAAAAAACAGATTTCCAACGTCCACCAACGACTTACTGGCATAATTATTCCAATGTCTTTCAACTTCCTCCATCGGATTTTCCAACATCCTCCAACGTCTCTTCAACGTCCAATTTGGTCAACATCTTCTTCCACGTGGACAACCTGAACGTTGGAAGGCGTTGGTATAAGCGCGTTGGTTTAGTTGGTGGATGTTGAACGTCGTTGAAATGTATACCAACGGCGTTTCCAACGTCTACCGACGGCTTTCCAACGGCCTCCAACGTCCGGCCGCCGTTGGAATACACTGTTTCTTGCTGTGGGGTAAGTAAAACCAAAATCACGTTCAGAGGGATTGCTTTGGACTCTGAAGTTTTGAGTTATGTATTAGAAATAGTTTCTACAGCAATTTCTCGAGTTTTGAATTGAAAATTTACTTTCACGTTTATTGCCCAATCCTTGGGTTATGTGTACAGGTTGCTTTCATAGCAATCTCACTGAAAATTCTTGGGTTGTTAAACAATAATGGTAGGGACAACATATATTATTTTACTGCTAAACATACTACTCAGCTCTTTAAAAATCTCATATAAGTAAAGCAAATTCCAATTGCTCGAAATACAGAACTTGATACCAAAAATGTAAAGCACCTCAATCACCTAAAGGGCACAACCGAAAAAAGTAGAGCAAACTCTAATTGCTCAAAACATTAGTTAACCAGAGATTTCAAGCAAAATTTAATTGCTTGAAATCCTTTGATCTTGTAAGGGGCTAAGGATTTGATGCTTCTCGATCACTAGATGGCATATAAGGCATAAATACCAAAGGCTGATAATGTGTTGTGAATACAATCCCATGCTCAATGAGTATACAAGAGGACACAAGAAAAACGAGTAACAAACGGAACCTAAGACAAATTTATTTCTTTTTGCTTAGCACATTGATTGGCTTTTGCATGTACTGGTTTACTTTATTGACACTATAAGATATGTCTGGTCTAGTTATTGTGACATACTGAAGTGCTCCCACTATACTCGTGTATTGTTTATCATTTTGTATAGGCTCTCCTTTGTCCTTTGAAAGATGTAGATTGCTTGTCATTGGAGTAGGAAGAGAATTTGCTTTATCCATCTTGGCTCTTATTAAAATATCATTGATGTATTTTTTCTGACTTAGTTGCATCTCTGACTTTGATAACCTCTTTACTTCAATTCCCAGAAAATAGTTTAGTTCACCTAACTCTTTGATGGAAAATTCCTTCTTCAGGCATTGGGTTATGTGATTAATCTCTAACTGACTGTTCCCTGTAATAATAAAATCATCTACATAAATTAGTATATAAGTCATAGTATGATTGGAGAATTTAGTAAATAAGGAATTATCAGATTTTGTTTGAATGTAGCCATGACTGGATAGTATGGTTTTAAGCTTGTCAAACCAGACTCTTGGGGCTTTCTTAAGACCATAAAGTGCTTTATTCAATTTGCATACTAGTTTCTCACTGCCTTTTACCGTGAACCCATATGTTGCTCCATGTATACTTTTTCCTGTATATCACCATTAAGAAAAGCATTATTAACATCTAATTGTTGAATAGCCCAATTCTTATGCAAAGCAATTGTTAATATTATCCTGATTTATGTGGGCTTCACAACTGGGGAAAATGTTTCATTAAAGTCAAACCCATTTTGTTGTGAATACCCTTTTGCCACCAATCTTGCTTTGTGCCTAAGAATTGAGCCATTTGGAATTTTCTTCAGTTTGTATGTCCATTTGCATTCTATGACATTTTTGTCCTTGGGTAGTGGAACAAGAACCCAAGTTTTATTTTTGATTAGAGCATCATATTCCTCTATCATGGCAATTTTCCAATTGTTGTCAACAATTGCTTGTTGATAAGTGCTTGGTTCACTTGTATTAAGTTCAGTATTGTATATTTTTGGTTTGAAAATACCACTTTTTGCCCTAGTCATCATGTGATGTCCAGTGCTTGCAGGAATAGTGGATTGGTTACAGTCATCATTGGTGGTCTCTTGTTGGGTATTGATTGACTGTTGTTCATTCAATATTGAGCATGGATCTCCAGGACAATTACAGTCAGATTCAATATTGTCATTCCTTGGTGATTCTTCAGTTTGCTCATGACCTGGCTCGTTGATGGGCATTATGTGTTGTGAGTCAGAAGTTCTTTCATCAACAACACCTTCACTTTGTATTGGTATGATTATTTCAGGTGAGAATGATGCTGGAGGTATGGAGTGCTTGGTATTGTATATTTTCTAAGAGGTTTTGATATCTGCATTGCTAAAAGGAAATTCATCTTCTTTGAATACAACATGTCTAGATATACATACTCTACCATTACTATCAAGACATTTGTACCCCTTTTGACTAATAGGATAGCCTATGAATGTGCATGATTTTGACCTATAATCAAGCTTGTGCGAATTGTATGGTCTTAAATAGGGAAAACACTGACACCCAAATATCTTTTAAGTTTTGGTAATTTGGTTTAACTTTGGTTAGCACTTCCAAAGGGGTCTTGTAATCAAGAACCTTTGTAGGCAGTCTGTTAATTAAGTAGACTGCTGTAGAAAATGCATCTGGCCAGAATTTGAGTGGCATAGATGCTTGTGCTAGTAAAGTTAAGCCTGTTTCAACAATATGTCTGTATTTTCTCTCTATAAGACCATTTTGCTCTGAAGTGTAGGGACATGTAGTTCTGTGGGTGATTCCCTTGCTTTGAAAAAATGTTTTTAGTGGCAGAAATTCCTTAACTCCATCTGACTGAATGATTTTTACCTGATTATTTGTCTGTCTTTCAGCATTTGCAATAAATTGCATCACTGCATTGTTAGTCTCAGATTTTGATTTTAAGAAATAAATCCATACAAATCTAGGGGTGCATCAATAAATGATATATAGTATTTATAAGCATAGTCAGTACTAATTGGAGCAGGTCCCCAGAGATCTGCTGCAATTAGTTCAAGTGAGTTATTATACATAGTCTCAGAATCTGAAAATGCAAGTTTATGACTTTTGCCTAACTGACAATATGTGCATATGTAAGAAGCAGGGATTTTATCAACAAGAATATCATCACAATTGTTCAGTACATGTTTTACAATATTTATACTAGGATGTCCTAGTTTACAATGCCAAGCATCAAATTTTTCAACATGCTTTTCAACATTTTTAATTTCAGAAATATGACACCATTTGCTTTTATGTTCAGATTTTCTTGAACTTGTGGCATCAAATTTGTATAACCCCTTATGTTCTCTACCTTGCAATAGAATTTTATCAGTTAGATTATCTTTTACTAAGCAGTATGTTGAGTGAAATTCAAAATAGACATTGTTGTCTTTAGCAAATTGTGAAACACTTATCAAATTTTTTCTAATTAATGGTACTCTCAATAGGTTCTTGAGATAAAGTTGTCTGGTACCATTAATACTTGCATTTCCAATATGAGATATGTATGCAGATTTTTCATTACCCATATAAAGTAATTGTTTACCTTTGTATTCCCTGTTGCCAAGATTCAACTGATTCAGGTTGTTTGTCACATGGTTGGTTGCACCAGAATCTGGATACCAGTTATCATCATGAATGTCTTCAATCCTTGCTGTGCTAGTGTCTGCATTTTCTGATTTTGATTCTTAATGCATGTTTACCATATTGGCACTGGGATTTTGTGGTCTTGTGTTGTTATTATTTTGTTGCATTGGTGTGAAATTTGCATCAAACCTAAAATAGCACTTATTTGCAGTATGACCATATCTTTCACGTATCTGACATCTTGGTCTACTGTTGTTGTTGTTGTAATTCCATCTTCCACCTCTATTTCTGCGTCTGCTGGATTGACCACCTCTATAGTTGTTTGATTGATTTCTGTTACTTTGATTCTTTTCTTGGTTTTTGTTCCTGTTAGCAGAGACATGATTTACATTGTATTCCAAGTTTGTTGATTTCTTCTGCTCTATTCTGCCCTCATGAGCAAGGAGCATTGCATGTACACTCTGTAGTGATGGTAGTTTTTCATTTGATGATATAATGGCTACTACTGCTTCGTATTCGTCATTGAGACCACCTAGTATACATAGTATTTGCTCTGTATCTGTTATCTTGTGACCTGCACAAGCTAATTGATCACATATGGTTTTGGCTTTTGACAGATAATCTCTCATACTTGCACTATCTTTTCTCAAGTTTTGCAGCTATCTTTTGTATTGCATTATTCTTGTTGCAGATTGTGAACTGAATATTTGTCGAATTGTATGCCAGATTTCATGCGCAGTTTTACATCCAACCAATTGAGGCAACAAGTTTGTGCCTATGGAAGATAATAGCCAAGAACTGATCATGCTATCTTGTCTTTCATGTGTAATGTAATCCTTGTTATTGATTAGCTTTCCTTCATTGTCTGCAGTGAATCTTGGTGGTGTAATCATTGTACCATAGATAAATTCTTGCAAGCCATAGCCTCTTATTGTTGTCTCAACCTGAAATTTCCATAGAAGGTAGTTAGATTCATCTAACTGGATGGTGATTACTTGGCTCTGTGGTTTGATGATGGATTTGAGTAGATCTTGGGTGACACTTGTCTGATCTTGACCAGTTCTTGATTCTGATCTTGGTGATACAGCGGCATTGCTGCTTTCTTCACCCATCTTGAGAGTGATAGCAGAACAGAAGAGATGTTGAAACAAATCAAGAAGTGTAGCCGAAGACTGGAGGGTGATGATAATGTTCTGACTCCAACTTCTTGGCGCGACACAGTGGGTGAGTAGGCTAAAGAAAACTTGAGTATTCTAATGATATTGTGCAGCCGATGAGTTGTCGATGA
Source organism: Allium cepa (assembly GCA_030765085.1). Lineage (NCBI taxonomy): Eukaryota > Viridiplantae > Streptophyta > Magnoliopsida > Asparagales > Amaryllidaceae > Allium > Allium cepa. Next base: position 20,201,147 of record CM060941.1, read on the forward strand.
TGAGAATCCTCTGAGACTCTTCTTCTTGGCACGGCACAAGATTCAGATGATGATTACTCAAGTAAAATACTGTGCACAGCAATCTAATTGTGTGCAGATACTCTCAAGTGATGAAATTCTATTCTGATGAGAGAAATTGAATCAATCAAAACTTGCTGTTAAGCAATTTTGATTTACTTGGCTCCGATACCAAATTGAAAAAGTAAAGAAGAATAATCTCTGCTTTTTATTATACTTTTGTATTTGTTTTACAAGATAAAAAAATAGTATACTGCCAACAGTTGTATTTATAAAACAAAAGGTGTAAATGGGCTTGGCCCAGAGATAGTGCAGTCCGCATGTTGTAAATTTGAGCAGCCCGTATTATCCAATATCATACTTGAGTGAGAACTCTCTTCATTCTACGGTTATTCTTTTATTTAACAGTTAAAAGGATGAAACATTTCAAACAAATTCGGAACTTAATAGCAGAATCAGTGAAATGAAGAATTACTGTTCAGAGAAAAGACTAACAAAGTTTGCAAGGAAGCACTGAGAAGTCCTTAATGGCTGTTGAAATGATAGAGAAAATAAAGTTTGAAAGAAGACACCAAATCTTTTATAGAACGCACATCTCCTTTCAACCGTCCAGAAAATAAAATGGGAACAAAAATTCAATTGTACGGTCACAATCATTGAATTAGAAGAACAGCTATTTGGAAGAACGCAGTAGGCGCTTGCTGAAAAGGTGACACATATGCCCATGCATCAAATGCTAACTCATAGTACATAGTGATCAAATAATTTTATCATTGTGCCCGCACGATAGATGGACATAGAATAGATGTCATAATCATTTTAAACTATATCATTAGAGGGACTACTCATGACTGCTATAGAATTACACAACAAACAAACTAGTGCACGGGACGCCCACAATTGCTCGCATGTTAAAGACTTGTTCTACACAGTGAAAGAACCTAGCAAACAATGCACATTCAAACTGCAAAAATCACCTCATCGACTCCCATAAACCAGATCTGTAAATATCTTCCCATCAGCTGGATCAACAAGGATCTTACAAGAAAATAGGATCTGAACAGATGGAAAATATAGTAAAACACCACCTATATATAGGTGATCAGTACTAAAAAGGGGTTGATTTTATTAATTTTGAACTTTGAAAAGAGAAAATAACATAGTTTAGTTCCAGTATGGAAGTATGCCATTTATAAGGCCAAAACACCCTATATTGTGTTTAATCAATGGTAACAAAGTCCGGCCCGTACGCCGGAGTTCCGGCCATCTCAGCCCGGTTCCGACGTGGACCGGACTGGAACAATCAAAGGAAAAAAACTGAGAAGAAAGGAAAAGAAAATAAACAACTGACAATTCGTTCAAAACTTGTGAAGCAAACAAACAAAAATTAAAACTTTATAAAACCACAGATACAAATCAAACTCATGTGAAGCAAAGCAACAAAGATCAAAACTTTATTCTAATCAATCAAAACTTTTGTCTGTCATATATAATTCGATCCAACAAGTTCACGTGAACAAGAGTCAATTTTTGCTCTATAAAACCAGAGACAATTCATACAGGCGACCAGGATTTTTTACCCTCTTTCGTGTTGTGAAAAAATGGCAGCGCTTTGCGGAAGATTATATCAACGGATCTTTGTCACCCAAATCACAAAGAGATAATTTGGATTAAAAAAAGACGGAATTGAAATTAAAAGCAATAAGACAAGATATTCCACACAACCACCCACTTTATTGATTCACCAAAATTTTTGTTTACAATTAATAGAAGAAAGCTAAAATAAACAAAATACCATTGAATCAATAACCAAATTGAGAAAGCGAGCAAATATCTATATGGCTAAAATTGTTGGAGAAGAAGAACAAAGATGGAGAACAGAGAATTAGCAAATAGATTTTCCACCATACATTTACCCTCTTTTCTAGTCTCTATTTATATAATAAATTACTTAATGCCCAAGTTAACATTAGATGGCAAAAAATAATTTAATTAGCCAATTAGAGAAAGAAATAAACATACTCAATATGCTTATTAATTAGGGGAAACAAAAACTTCTCTTTCTTTCTTTTCCATATTTATTTCCCTCTATTGTGATTTTGTATCACCAAAATTTAACACTCCACTTTGATGAAAAATCACATATCTCCAACATATCAAACATGCCATATCTAGATCTATCACAACTCCATATATCTCAATCATACCAAATTACAAACCTTTACCACCGACTGCAAGTGATGCATCTCCCACATGAGGTGCACCACACAAATCCGGTCTCAAAAACGTTTGTAATACCACAAGGATCTCCGTCTTGTCTTTGTGGATTTTGCAACTCGACACCCGTCTATCACTCGATCTAAGCTCATTACCTAATCACTATCGATCCCCCGAGCATCATCAACATGAAGACCCATGTCTAAAATATGATCGTCAATACTAGAATCATAAGCAGTGACCACATTAACCTCTCCACCTTGCTATAAACTATGTTCTTAAACCGTCACTCGCTTTCCATAGTCGACTACAGAACCAACCAAGCTATAAAGGTTTCCTTCTTCCAATACTCCTCTCATCCTTACACGACCACCTTTCTTCACTCTCAAAACTCCATCTTGAGTCTCATAAGTGCAACCACGGCGATCCAATTAACCGAGAGAAATAAGATTATGCGAACAAGTGGGTACATGTCTCACTCCAGAGACTTCTCTAACCATACCATCATGCATACGAAACCGGATAGATCCAATACCATAAATCGGTAGCTCTTCTCCATTGGTTGTCCTAATCATGTCGACACTCTTCTCATAAGAAGAAAAACAATTCACATCATTACAAATGTGAAAACTGGCTCCCGAATTCATCTTCCAAGGCTTATTTTCACTAAAGAGGACATCATAAGAAGCATCACTATCGGTACCTTCAGCAAAGCATGCATGTGCATCACTACTAGTATCACCGTGCGCAGCCTTTTTCTGAACTCTTTTATAAGCATAACACTTGCTGCGTATGTGACATTTCTTATTATAATAATGACAAGTGATAACACCCTTACCATTAGCATCCTTCTTCTTTCAAATTGTATCTTTCTTCGAGTCTCTTGCCACCATAGCCTCACTTTGAATTGATTTCATACCTGACCATTTTCTTCTAAGCTCCTCATTCAAAAGACTGCTTCGAACGGTTTCTAGAGAGATAATTCCATTAGCATTGGAATTACTCAATGAAACAACCAAAATTTCCCAACTTTCTGAAAGCGAACAAATCAATAAAAGTACCTGTAACTCATCATCAAAATTGACCTTCATATTTGCCAATTGATTTAGTACATCCTGAAATTCATTCAAATGCTCTACAACAGACTTTTCTTCATCTAATCTCATTTGTACAACTTTCGAACCAGAAAAGCCTTTCTAGTAGCACTCTTTGACTCATATAAAGATACCAACTTATCCCACAAAGCCTTTGCGGATTCACAACTAGCCACACGATGGAAAACTGAATCATCAAGATATTGGAGAATCAAAGCAATCGCCTTCTTATCCATCTTCTTCCATTTTCCCTCATCTACATTAGAGGGCTTCTTTCCAACTCCATCTATCGGATCATGAAGATCATTGAGGTACAGAACATCCTCCATCTTAGGCTTCCAAATACCCCAATTCTTCCCATCCAAAAAAGCCATATTCGAAAACGAAATCATATCCGACATCAATAATTTTTCAATCCAAAATTACTCTAAGCTTTGCGATGATCTGTGCTGTGATACCAATCTGTTGTGAAAAAATGGCAGCGCTTTGCGGAAGCTTATATCGACGGATCTTTGTCACCCAAATCACAAAGAGATAACTTGGATTAAAAAAAGACGGAATTGAAATTAAAAGCAATAAGACACGATATTCCACCCAACCACCCACTTTATTGATTCACCAAAATTTTTGTTTACAATTAATAGAACAAAGCTAAAATAAACAAAATATCATTAAATCAACAACAAAATTGAGAAAGCGAGCAAATATCTATATGGCTAAAATTGTTGGAGAAGAAGAATAAAGATGGAGAACAGGGAATTAGCAAATAGATTTTTCACCATACATTTACCCTCTCTTCTAGTCTCTATTTATACAATCAATTACTTAATGCTCAAGTTAACATTAGATGGCAAAAAATAATTTGATTAGCCAATTAGAGAAAGAAATAAACATACTCAATATGCCTATTAATTAGGGGAAACAAAATCTTCTCTTTCTTTCTTTTGCATATTTATTTCCCTCTATTTGTGATTTTGTATGACCAAAATTTAACATTTCGTTCATTTGGATTTGCGTTTGTTGATGGCAAAGGCATTAACAAACGTGAGAAGATAGGGTTGAGGTAGAATAATGGGCTGGGTTGAGGAAGTTGGGTTTATAAATAGTATATTATAGTTAGTAGCAAACAACAAAAGGCAATGTTATTAACCTGTAATGTTTTGAATGTCAAATTAAGTAACAACAGAAGACAATGTTATTTTAACTCAACTGATAATGTTTTGTTTGTGATTTGTAGTACGAAAATAGTGATAAAAATTATTCTGTAAAAAACTATATTGGTATTTTAATTTGATAATTGAACAATTATTATTGGAAGTTCTATCATGCAAATAATATATTGTTTAGTTTGCATTAAAATGTACTAGTGTAAGTAATTAAATATTAAAATATTTTATTTCTCATTTACGTGGCTGATTATGATAAATCGTGATATCGTTTGGAATTATTATACAGCGATTATTGGTGAAAAAAGAAAAAACAAATGTAATTATTGTCACAAAATAATTTTTGGTGGTGATATAACACATATGAAAGAACATTTAGCAGAACAAACAGGCGATGTGTCTTCAGTAATTAAATATTAAATTATTTTGTTTCTCATTTAGGTGGCTGATTATGATAAATCGTGATATCGTTTGGAATTATTATACAGCGGTTATTAGTGAAAAAAACAAAAAACAAATGCAATTATGGTCATAAAATAATTTCTGGTGGTGATATAACACGTATGAAAGAACACTTAGCAGAACAAACAGGCGACGTGGCAGTTTGTCCGACTGTTTCCAAAGAAATCAGAAAATTTATATGAGAACATCCGAATAAAAAGAGAAGTGAGTGAAATCAAGAGAAGCTCGAAAAACAACGTGTGCAAGAAGTGCTAATGAGCATTCCTAAGAACAAAATGAAGATACCGACGGTGATGGAGGTGAAAATGACAGAGAGCTTCAACGCGCCTTGCAAGAAAGTAAAGAAAGTTATATGAAGGATCTAGTGGAATAGGTATACGATTTAGCGAATTAAAGCACAATGACTGTTCTAAATCAATCAGAATAGATGACGGTTTAGCAAAACGGGCAGCTGGAAGGATTGATTTCTATGTAAAAAAACGAAAAGGTAGAACTCAACCTTCTATTAGAACTGCAATAAAAGGCATTAAAAACGCCAAAAAACACATAGGTCGTGCAATATCAATTTTCTTTTTACTACAAGAAAACTACAGTTTGCCTATGCCAATATGGCGTAAGCGGGGAGTAGGTAAACGCAGCAACTACGTAATCCTTACGCCAATTCCGCCGTGGGTAAAACTTGCGTAGGTAATAAAACACCTACATCTTACCTACGCCATCCGTGGAGTTGTTTTATACGCCATAATTTTCCTACGCCTTCCTTACGCCATGTTCCTACGGTTTTGTTACGACATTTTTACTTCTTTAGGTACTCACGTCTTTCCTACATCATTCGTTTACCTACGTCTTCCCTACGTCCAGTTTTCCTACGCTTTCCCTACGTCATTCTTACATATTACATTTCCTACGTCTTTTTTATGTCATTCATTTATCCACGGTTCACCTACGCATGTGTTTTTAATATTTTTCCTACGCCATGTATACGCCTGCATTAATATTTCATTTACCTACGCCTTCCCTACGTCTTTTCTGAAGCAATTTTGATATATTACTATTCTATTTCATTTCACCACATTAAATAGAAACTAAAATCAACTTATTTTATATATATACACATTCCAACAAAAAGATTAACGTCAAACCATTCATCTTTAATTCAAAAAATAAATATCTCATTCATATTACAAAGTCAAACAATATTAATCAAGTTCCTATATGTCAAAATAATATGATAATATGTTCATGATACATGACATCATACAGATATCTTTAAAAAGTTTTCAATACCCTCATCCCTCACGACGATCATTCGGCTCTTCATCAAATCGCCGTCGAAGCATCTCAGTAAGTTGTTCATACTACATCTTCAACATTTGAATCTCCCCTTCTTGACGCTACACCTTTTCCTCTAGTTTGGCTCTAATATGTGCTTCTCCCTTATTGATTCTATAAGTGGCGTCTTTGTATTTCTGCATTTTATCAAATATTGCATCAATTTCTGCATTTTAAACTAATTAAAATAATGATTTGTTGAAAGTTTAATACTTACTCCAGGGATATTGCCATAACATGGCCTACGGTCCTTTCTTTTAGCTATAGTACCGGTAAGCGTGTCGAATACTTCTTCCTCGACTTCATATGAAATTATTGTTCCCTGACTTTTCAATTCTTCAATTCTAGCTTGATATTATGCCTGTATTTGTGATTTTCCAAATACAAGAACAAAAACATAAATACATGCTCACACTGTGCAGTTTTAGAAATCATGAGAAGAATAACTTTAACGATGTATCAAATTTAAGTATGGCACATACGATATTCATTTTAGAAATGATGAGAAGAATAACTATAATGATATAGAAAATAGTGCACTATTATGGCAATATCAATAATAACATATGAGCGAGAGTGAGTTTATACTGCATACCAATCCATATAGCCTTCGTGTTCTTGTACTTAACTCAAATTAAACACATTAGTTACATATATATAAAGTAAGACTGTATAAAAAGAACTGAGGAATGTCATGAACTAAGACAACAAAATGACGATTTATATAAGCAGCTAGTAAATAATCCAGACGGCATGGAATTGACCAATGCTTATAAGGAGGGAACTTCTCCTCTTTACAATCTAATGCAACTAGAAGCAAGAAAAATTTCATAGAGAACAAAGTTTAAATGGCTTTTTGATGGAAAAAAATGCTTTGAATTCTTTCACCAAAGTAAACACACAAATAAGAGCAACATCTCAAACAAATCATAAATGAAGATGGCACATTATAACTAATCATTAAGACATTGTAGCCCAAGCAATTTCTTACTATTTTGATTTGTTCATCAGTAACGTATCTGAGCAATTTTTTGAACAGGTGATCTGTAAAAATGTTCATACATCTCAGGCAAGGCAGCAGCTGGATAAACCACTGGAGATCGATGAATTGAGACAAGCTATCTTTCAAATTGATGATGAAAGTTGTCCTGTGCCAGATGGTTTTAATTCTAAAGTTTCCAAGATACATTGAGAGGACATGAACAAACTTTTCTACAGGCTATGCAAGGAATTATGAGTTCAGGGAAGTTCATAAATGAAATTAATCATGCATTTATATGTCTTATTCCCATATCTATGAAATACTTGTCAATATCTTATGCAACAAAATGAAAAGATTTAAAATGATTTAATATTATGCAATCAAAGTGCTTTTATTCGAGGAAGATTATATCTGAAAACTCTTTATTAACTTATGAGATGGTCTGGGGATTTAATAGAAAAAACTTCTCAAAGTATGTGTTTGAAAATTGACTTGAATAAAGCTTATGAGAGTGAACAAAGATTTTATTATCCACATGATGTCTACGTGTGGTTTTCAGATAAATTTATTCAACTAATAAAATTATGCATCACTACCCTTGTTTTCTCTGTTCCTAGTGATGGTTCTCCAACTGACTTCATTCACAGGCAAAGGGATCCTCTATGCCCCTACTTATTCTCTATTGCAATGGAGTTTTTTTAAATCTTGTTGGACACTGAATACGTGAAAGGAAAATTGCAGCCAATACATAATATTCAACCAATGATTACTCAACTTTTTATATGCAGATGATACATTGATGGTGTGGAAAGCAACTATTCAAAGTGCACAGACTATCAAATGGGTGATGGACATATTACAGAAAACTGTAGGACTTGCCACGAGAAAGCAAAAACACTATTATTATTATTATTTTTGGTAGGGGAGTTAAGCTTAAAGAACAAACTGCTGAAATCATAAATGCGCAAATAGGAAAATTCCCTATAACTTACTTGGGGATTCAAGATTCCCTTATCAAATAATAAACTTAAGACGAGATTCTGGGCCTCTTCTTGACAAATCAATAATACTATTAACTGCTGGAAAAATAGATTTTTAAACATAAGTGGTAGAATTTTCACTTGCATAAACAAACAGTTGTAATATGATAGTGAAAATATTGCAGTAGCTTTGGAGTGAGGTTGTTGGATTGCGACTTGGCTATGGATCAGGCGATTTAGGGAGTGGAAAGTGGAGGAGGTGCTGGCGAAAAGTGGAAAGTGAAAAATGGTGGTAGAGGAATTATGAGGTATGTGTTAGTAGCTTTTTAGTTCAGGCAGTTTGTGGTTGGGTTTATGCTGATTGAGTTTGGCCGATGGTTAGGAGAGGGAGGAGTAGCGAGGTTGGCAATTCAACAGTTTACTTGAGGACTGTTTGGGTAGCGGGTGTTCAATTAGCTATGTGATTGTAGTGGGGTGGAACTACTGGTTTTTGGGTTTTGATTACTGATGATGCAGGGGGTTGTAGAAGCTATTCGGGTGGTTCAAGCTTGAATTGCTAGTGATAGAGTAGTTTGAAATGATGTAGCAATAATGTAGGGGGAGGAGGTATAGTGGTTATTTGAATAGGATGGGTCTGGGGTGATTGTTTATGAAATGTGAAGTTTGGGTCCAGGTGACTGTTTTATGAATGAAGAAATGTGTAGAAGGTTGGAGGATGGTTAGCTATTATGGTTGGTTCGATGCTGGAAGAAAGCAGAGCTATTAAGGGGATTTATGAGATGATCGCTTTTGGTGGCGTATGGAGTTAGAAGAGGTGATTATGGGTTGTCAGATGGAGGCAATTTAGTAGTGGAGGCATTATTGATATTTGATGACCAGGAATGACAATGCAATGCAAGTGAAAATGAAACACAGAATGTAACAAGTGGTAGTGGCTTCCAGGTGCGGATGGTAAATTTTCCTTCAAAACTGCATGGAATAACTTTATGACCTAAATATTCAGCCTTGGTGTTCTCATATCTGGAATTCAGATTGTTCCCATCAAAAGTCGAATCGCTCACTCATGGCAAGGCATAATAAACTTTCTGAAGCACTTTTTAACAAAATTTAACTAATCCTGCACATATTAAACTATTAACCAGTTATTAAAACCAAGCTATAAGAATCACTTACTACAAATTCCATTGATGCTTCATCAATCCATCCACTAGTGGTAGATCCGCTGTCCGAAGTGACCTTGTGAGTCCTACAATACACTTCCCAAGTAGTTGGCTCCCTATTAAGTTCATCGGTCTAGAAAATAAAGATAAAAATAGCGTAAAAATGTGATAAGCTGATGTAAATTAACGTTAAAACAATATTTTAGAGATCAAACCAAATGGTTTCGATAATCCGCAAAGGATCTCGAACCACCACAATGTCGCTTTTGGTTTTGAGCCCTAGAGTTTGCAGCCTTTTCTGCCTAAGCTTTTACTTCAGGAAGCTCCCAATATGCCAAAAACTGCTCATATATCTCATGGGGTAGGTTCGGATGCTTCTTGCCTGACTCTTTCATACTGTGAATCCAGTCTCGATACTTCAAACTTGCTTTTCTATTCCATATCTGCTTCACAATTGCTGGTGAAGCATCATCTGTCCATTGAAATGACTCCTGTACATGTAGTGGAAAATGTAATGACCAAAAAAATAGATGTAACACAAATACACTAATATTATTTTACCAAAAACTCCTGAAACATCACTTTCTTAATATCATCGGGTATGCTCTTAAAATTGGGCCAAAAATCGTTAACCCGTGCTAACAAACCTACTCGAATAGCATAAGATGTAGCCCTGGAAGTGAACTCATATCTGAAACATGTAAATGTAAAGCATGAATATTTTGCAAAAGTCAACACATCATTTCATATTAGAAGCAATTCCAACTGGTAACTTCAAATTTCTACCCACTCTAATACTTTTTTACGACGAAAATTTTCCAACTCATAACAAGCTAAACGTTTGAAATTTGGACGTTCACTATCAATTTTTAGTTCAGGACGATTACAGTAGAATGCAATATCCTTCCTTGACTTTAAATCATCTTTTATTTTTCCCTTAACATTCATAATTGTGTTAAAGTAGTTCTCAAACACATTTTTCTCATTATGCATTACGTCTAGATTGTGCCAAAGTTTCAGGTTCTTCTAATACGGTAGCTCCCATAATATACTTTGTTTGCACTAGTTATGAATTTGTCCTTTACCAGGGATTTTTGGCTCTCTTCCTATCTCATGTATTTTAGGATAATCTTGCACGATCTTGTACACTTTTTCACTACTCAGAATGTCAGGTGGCTCTAAAGTAATAGTTGCATTTTCCCTGAAGTTTTTCTTATCAAATCTAAAACGGTCGTTTGGATGCAAAAAACGACGATGGCGATCCCAACAACACTGTTTGCCGCCATATTTTAATCGAAAGGATTTAGTCGAATCCATACAGATAGGACAAGCGAACTTGCCGCTAGTACTCCAACCATAAAGCATCTTATATGCTGGACAATCACTTATTGTCCATAATAAAGAAGCAAACATTTTGAAATTTTTTTCCCTTGACATATCGTAAGTAATAACGCCATCTATCCATAGTTTTTTCAGTTCATTAACTAAAGGTTGCAAATATACATCTATTCCGTTTTTAGGATTCTTTGGTCCAGGAACAATCACAGTTAAAAACATGTATGAATTTTTCACACACATCCACAAAGGTAAATTATAAGGTGTTACAATAACTGGCCATGTCGAATAAGGTTTTCCGAACGACGTAAAAGGCACGAAACCATCCGTACACAAACCAAGTCGGACATTTCGTGATTCTTTAGCAAAATCGGGATAAACTTTATCAAAATGTTTCCACGCCTCGCCATCAGAAGGATGACATAAAATCACTTCCTCTCGTTGTCGTTCATTGTGTCATCGCATGTGTTTTGCGGTAGCACAAGATGCATATAACCTTTGTAATCCGGGTGTAAGCGGAAAATAATGCATACGAGTGAAATGTACACCTTTTCCATTGGTTTTTGTAGAGTTATATCTTTTTTATTGCAGAATTTACAATTCGTAAGGTTTTTATCTTCCTTCCAATATATCATGCATCCACCTGGGCATGTGTCAATTTTTTCATATGGCAAACCAAATGCCGATACTTCCTTTTTTAATGGATACAAATTACATGCCAACACAATGTCAGGTGGAAGCATTTCTTTACACAGACTTAAAATCGTATTCATCATGTTTTCCGATGCATTGTATTCGGATTTTATAGTGATTAACCTAGATGTAGCCAACAAGTGTGTCATTATAGAACCTTTATAAAGCGGTCGTTTCGATGCGTTTAACAAATCAAAAAGCTATTTTGCTTCCGAGTCAAGTTCTTCTACTTCGGGTTCATCAGTCCACATACTTGGACCGGCAACATCATGGACCATTTCTGTCAATCTATCTTTCATACTATAGTCATCAAAATTAGCATCGATGGTTTCGGTTGCATCTTCAACTACCACTGCCGAATCATGCTCTGTCCACGATTCACCGTGATATCTCCACACGTAATAATTTGGCATAAAACCATAATTATGCAAGTGAAAAGTTGTAGTTTCGTAATCTTAAAGTTTCATGCAAAGGCATTTCTTACACGGACATCGAACTTCTTTCATCTTTGTTTTATTACAAGACGCCACTTTTAGAAATGCTTCCACGCCGTTTCTAAAATGCAATGATATTGATCCTCTTTTCCATCCAGGCTCATACATCCAAGTTCAAACTTTCATATAATCCATTTTTTACTGCATAATTAGAAATAAATTAAATTATATTTACTTTTAGGAAATTTAAAGACCAGAAAACAAAAAACAGGTCTATATGTGTAAATAAGTTTGAAAGTGGTCTATATTTGTTATTTATTTTTGCAGGTGGCCTTTATTTAAATTTACGCCTACACACTACAACATTCCCCTCCGTATTTAGCACCCAAACAAACCACCACAAACAGAAAATTCAGTTACGACTGCAGCAATAAGTTTTTGGTGTCGTTGTTTGATGATTTAAGTTGTGTTAATTAATAGCATACATAAATCATATTTATAATAAGCACATATATAACTTCTACTTAATATTTTAATAAGAGATTACAGGGGAATTGTAATTTAATTTTAGTTTTACTCTTCGAATTATTTTTATTTTGTACGTTGAGTTGCATTTAAAAAAAAACTATGCATTTTATTTCATTTTGTAACTTCAGGACAGTGTGCATCTCTGTTACATATCAAGTTACTTTACTTTGCATTGGTACATCTTGTTTTGATACATTTCACTATTTACAGTCTTGCTTGCTGTTTACATTGCAATTTGAACACTTAACTTTCATTTTTTTGTTCTCTGTTTCATTTTTTGCATTACACTATCTCATTGTTTTCTTCTGCACCTCTGTTTTCATCTCTTCATTTCTTTTTTTTATTCACTTCTATTCTTCATTTAAAAAAAATTCACAAACATTTTGTATTCAAGCTTTACATCTGCATTTACAATCTGTAAACTTTGTTCAGCTACATCCTGTTGTTCATTTGTGCATTTACAACACTCTCTAAATTAAACATAGCAACTGTACAAACTCCTCCTGTAACGTAAACACTTCAAATACTGCCACCACCATCAACTAACTAAACTGCAAACTGCAAACAACCCATACCACTCAATTCACCATAACCATCAACCATTAGCCATTACAACTCGCAACTCCAACCCATCACTAAAAACTCCTCTGCCATTCTTAACCTTTATTTTTCATTCTTAACCTACATAGAACAACCATACTTCAACTACGACACTCCTCCAATTCAATTGCCACCCCCATTGTAACCTTTAACATCCAATTGCTTGAAACAACACTACCTTCATCCAACATACATCTCCTCTGGCCGACTATACCCATTACTTCAGCCAAAAACTGCTTCATGCCTCATATAACATCAACCCTCAACCATCTAAGCACTGCCACTGCACTTCCATACAACATCATCAAACAGTTCCATACAATATTGCATATGCATCCATCAACACCACTACTTCATCTTCATCCACCACTCTGTCACTCCTCAAACTTGTTCCGTTGCTGCCCTTTGGTTAATTTCAACTTCCCCTGATTTGCCTTTTTTTCTGCCTCCTACTTCTGCTTTCCTCATCACTGCCAACTTCTCCAATCCTCTGCACTACTCCTTACAAGCATCATCAACCTACCATTTACTTCCATTGCCATTCACCTCAAAATTGTCTAAGTAAAAATTCAATAAATAGTAAACATAATCATTCATTGTGGGAGAAGGTGAGAAGAACAAAATAATAGCAATCTACTTGAAGGTTTGATTTTTGTTTTAAAAATGTTAAATTTGAGGAAGAGAAGCAAGGGAAATGTTTAATTTGAAGGTAAAACGAAAAGGAATAGATGAAAGCAGCTGCACTGAAGACAGAGGCAACATTTTTTTCTTTCTAAAATCCAGGAAGATTAGCCGACCAAACTGGGCCTATGTGAATTATAGTGTTTTACATTGTTTCACCGGCGATACAACATCTTAAAATTGGGCAAAGCTGGGACAGCGATCCATACCACTTATGCTCCATTATAGCTAAAAAAATACTCTACAATAATGGTAATTTAATTTGTATTTATGGTTTCATCGCATTTTCATTCCCGAGCTCCTAACCATCGTCCATCCAATCCATGTCTGTACATGGGTCATTACTGCATGAAATAATGTTGATATGTTGGGAAGCAAAGTTTGAGAAAGATAATTTATTATTAGTTAAATGATGCTATTTTCTCGGACATTCAACTCGGGTATGAAACAATAAACCAAAAATCAAACTAAAAGCAAGAATAAAAAACACTCCAAGATATTATTGTCACATGATATCCAACGTACAAAAGAATCGACCGAGCAACAAATCAGCTCTAAAGAAGACCAAATAATATACATAGATGCATCATAGGACAAATACTAAGGATCAATAAGGGTAATAAAAAGAGTAGTGCTCCAAAATCAATTGAAAAGGGCAAAAGCCAGAGCGAACAGTGAAGCAACAATAGCAGCTTTTCCAGTGGCAGTGACCATTTCGACAATCAATCCAAGTCGACATCAACGCTAGCATCTTCAGAACCAATCGCGACCTCTCTATACTACAACCATCTACCTGAGCCTCACCGCACCCAAATCGAACACCACAATCGCAAAACCCGAGAGCACTTCGAAATCCAAATCAAGCTCATCTTAATCTTATAATTTCTGATTTGATATTGAGAAATTTTTGCGGTAATAATTAAAATCGTGTACGAATTTTAATTTACGTTAAGAAAATGCGGTACTGACGAGTGGTGTGAACTTTGGGCTTTTGTATCGGAGAGAAAAGGAGAAGATGAAATCCAATCAAAACAAATAAAAGGAGGAGAAGATAATTTACCTGAAATTTCAGCATCCAAAATGATCGACGATTGTAGAATTAGGTTTTTTTTCATTCGGTGAAAAACTGATGAGGTTAGGAGAATGAAAGTATACGGTGATTAATGTAAAAATTAAAAAACTATTTTTGTCCTAGTGCATGTGTAGGGATGGCGTGGGAAATTTTCTACGCCTTCCTTACGCTAGTGCTAGAAATTTCCTACGCCTTTCTTACGCCAATGTGGAATTGTATAAAATTAACAAAAGGCGTGAAAATGGCGTAGGAGATTATCTACGCCTTTTCTACAGTATGATTTTAGTGTAGGCAATTTCCTACACCTTTTCTACGCCTCGATTTTTTTTCTATGTATTGAAGTTGATTAGGAGAAGCGTACGAAATTTCCTTACATCTTCTCTACGCCTTTACCTCTTTCTACCAGTTTCCTATGCCTACCCTACGCCACGTCTTTTGGCGTAAGAAAGATGTCGGAAACTTTGTGTAGCAAACTGCAGTATTTTCTTATAGTGTTTACTTTAATCACATCTCACAAGATGCTGCTAATAGTCCTTACTATGAAACTATGGTAGAGGTCATTCAAGAAGCTGGTCCTGTAATTAAAGAACCCACAACACATGAATTATCAAAAACATATTTAGATTTAGAGTGCATTAAAATCAAACAATACATCAACACTTGCTCTAACTTTTGAGATGAGTATGGTTGTACGTTGATGTACGAGTGTTGGAGCACACAAAATAAAAGAAAAATCATAAATTTTCTTGTGTATTCTACACAAGAACTATCTTTCTTAAATCTGTAGATGCTACCGACAAATTTCAAAATGACGAGTATATCTGTTGTCTAATAGATAATGTTGTTAATTTTATTGGAGAAGATATAATTGTGCAAATAGTAAGGCATCTCCAGTCGTTGCATTCAACGCTGAATTTGCGAAAAAAAAATTCTCTAGTGGTAAAATTAAGGGCCAATATTAAGCTTAATGTTCAGAATTCGATTCAGAATCCTAAACTGGGCTTGGACGCCCATTTGATGGGTGTCTAAGCCTTAACACCCATTTTATGGGCGTCAGGGTTCTAGCGCCCATAAAATGGGGTCAAAATTGCCCCCAAGCTCCCACTCTACTTCCCGCTACGTCTTCCAACGGCTATAACCGGTCCCTATTTTTCAATTTCAACAGCTAAAAACGGTCATATTTTGACCCCCAACGGTTACAAACGGTCATACTTAAAATTACAATGGCTATAAACGAGTCATATTTAAAATTACAATGGCTATAAACGGTCATATTTAAAATTACAACGGCTATAGACGGTCATATTTATGGTTTCATTACATATATCAGAATATTATTCAGATTGTAATACACACATCTCTTCTTCTATTACAATTCTATTCTCAATTCCATAATATTGAAAGTATATCTCATCCGTTTCAATCATATACCGAAGCGATGAATACGGATAGCTGGGACTTTGATTCTCAACCCTTTCAAAATGTTCATTCCCAAACCGCCCCCCTCTATCGTTACATTCTTCTGCTTTATGGTCTGGCGATGAAGATAAGGATTTGTGTTATATTTACTGTCATTTTTCTAGCGACTCGATAAAGGGGAACGGTCAAAGTGGAGAGGTGTTTTGGGCAAAAGTCATGACTGCGTACAATAAAAAACATGTTGAAAAGATGAGGTTAATGTCTGCAATCACGGGTCGTTTTGGGAAGATTAATCGACAAACACAATTATACGAGTCGCAGATCCACAAAATACGAACAATAAATCCAAGTGGAATGGGTGGCGAAGCTGAATTGGTAGCGTTTTGAAAAATATGATTTTTAATTTACATTTATTTCGGATCACTTTGTTAATATATCATTTTGTGTTTCTGTTTTTGTAGAAGAGAATGACGAACGATCAATTCTTGAAATTATTTACAAGAGAAAATGGTATAAAGAAACCCCACTACTATCAGTTTGCAAACTGCTATGACTTGCTTGTTAGTCAACAAAAATGGAGCTCAAACACCGCAAAAAGCTTAAGAGATGTCCAGACGAAGTCGAAGGGGAAGAAAAAACAAGTAGATCTAATTACAATTCTAGCCCAGACAATTCTTCTCATATGGACTCAAATGTATGCCCAGATAACGAAGACGAAGAAACAGTACCCGCATTTGATGAAGATACAAGATCAATGGGGCAACGAGCAACTAAGAAGAAAATTGTTGTTCAATCTCAAATCGATTCTCATTTATCCCTAATGCATGAAAAACATGCGAGATAAAATGCAGAACGTCAATGAGGAAGTGCAGAAAGCTTGTCGTGTTAAAAGAATTGACTGAGATTGAGAAGGGACGGCTTGAGCTAGAGCGGCAATGCCAAGAGATCTTGGTAATGGAAAAGGATGTCTCCGGAATGGACCCAATTACAATGCAATATTGGATGGACTACAAACAACGCATTGTTGAGAGTAGATCTAGAACAAAACATATGTAGTTGACGTATTAATGTGATATTTTTAGTTATTGCAGTTTAAATATCCATGTACCTTCAGTTCATATTTTCAATCATGTGCTATTTTCAGTTTTAAAATATTCAATGGTATATCATTTTTTTTCGATGCATTATGTAGATATCAATATAGATTTACTTCATCAAACATAAATGATATTACAAACATAAAAATTGAAGCATTCTACACTTCGTTACAGAAATAAAAAGGGCAAACATATGTAATTAAACAAAGATCCACCATCCCCAACTAATGATTTCCATGAGAATTCCAAATATGCTCCATTAAATCCCTTTAGAGTCTATTATGAATAGCTGCATTACGATATACTTCATGATAATCGTCATGAATTACGTACTGTCCTTCATTTCGTAACGTGGTTGTGCGAAACAATTCGGGGAGTTGTCTTGCCCCTTCATACTCGAAATAGGGATAATCCATACTGCTTTCATCTTCAATGATCATGTTATGCAGAATTATACAACAGGACATAATTGTAGTCATTTTTGATCTCTTCCATAATCTACATGGATTGCTGACCATTGCAAACCTTACTTTAAGGACCCTGAACGCCCTTTCTACGTCTTTCCTTTATCCTTCCTGCATTGCAGCAAATTAATTCTGTTTTTCCGTCATTGGGTTTGCAAATGTCTTTACAATCGTACTCCATTTGGGATAAATTCCATCTCCTAAATAGTATCCATACTTATATGTATTATGACCAAGAGTAAATGATACGGTGGTTGACTTACCTTGCGCCAAATCATTAAACAAATGAGATCGTTCGACAACGTTTAAGTCGTTAAGAGAACCTAGCATTCCAAAGAAAGCATGCCAAATCCACAAATCATTAAGAGGCAACTGCTTCTAAGATGATAGTTGCTTTTTTCTTTACCTTTATATGCTCCATGAAAAGTTTTTGGACAGTTCTTCCACTTCCAATGCATACAATCTAGACTTTCAAGCATTCCAGACCAGCCTTTGCTTTCATGCATTTCAGGCAAGCGCGTTACATCTGCCTCGTTTGGAGAACGAAGATATTCCGCCCCATAAATATTCACAACCGACTGACAGAAGTGATCTAGGTTTTCCAATGCCGTACTCTCTGCAATACGATATGCGTCGTCAAGGGCATCGGCGAGTGTACCGTATGCTAAAATCCTCAAAGCTGCGGTCATCTTTTGATGCCCGCTCAAACCTTGTTTTTTTGACGCGTCCTACTTGTAAACAAAATAATTATTATTCTGCTGAATACTTTCGAGAATTCTTATAAATATAGACGAATTATTCTGAATCGTCGTCTAAACATTTCTGGACCGTAAGTTGGATCACGGGCAAAGTAATCTTGCATAAGTGTTTTTTGAAATGCTTGCTGGTTACGGTTGATATATTTCCGACCCACAACGGAACCACCATGTTTTCCAGAAGTTGAACCGTATGCTTCACGGTATATCTCCATCAGTTCCTCCTCCTCTTTTTGATGCGCTAACACATACGCTTTTCTTCAGAGTCACTGTCGCATAGCAATATATCTTTTAGTAAATTTTCAGGCATTGTTTGATATTTGAGGATAGTTGTTTGATATTTGAATTTTTTAATAGACTAAATTGTAGTGAACAAGTATGAGATCCATATGGTTATATATATACGACTAATTCTTGAGCGGAGAGAAGGGGGGTCAGTGCGCGGTCAAATCACGTACTGTAGCCACGTTCATTTGCCGGTCAAGAATCTCTACTTTGTTGAGTGGAGAGGAGGGGGGTCAATGTGCGGTCAAATCACGTACTGTAGCCACGTTCATTTGCCGGTCAAGAATCTCTGCTTTGTTGAGTGGAGAGAAGGGGGTCAGTGTGCGGTCAAATCACGTACTGTAGCCACGTTCATTTGCCGGTCAAGAATATCTTCTTTGTTGGATGGAGAGAAGTGTGCGGTCAAATCACGTACTGTAGCCACGTTCATTTGCCGGTCAAGATTCTCTACTTTATTGAGTGGAGAGAAGGTGTGTCAGTGTGCAGTCAAATCACGTACTATAGCCACGTTCATTTTTCGGTCAAGATTCTCTGCTTTGTTGAGTGGAGAGAAGAACATCCATTATATAAATTCACAAATCGTTATCTGTTTAAATCAATTAAAAACTTAACATTATTCAAACTACATTGTCCAACATGACATTTACGTCTCATGAATTGAAGTTGCTTATGCAGTACTACAATCAAACCGATGAGATGTGCGATAATCAGGAGTCAATAGTAATTAATTTTTGGGACACTCTAAATGAACTCTACAACAACGACATGGGATCTCACGTCAGACGTACGGCTCAAGAGGTCAGGAATGCATACGAAAACTTTACTAGGGCTTGCATGCATTACACAAAGATTATTAATGAGGTAATATCGGAAAATGTGTTTGAGACTACACGTTCGACTTATGACGGTCGATACAATTTAAAATATCGCACTCCCTTCATTGCTCATGATGCGTACTTCATACGCCAAAATTGGCTAGAAAGATTTGGATGGCCTTAAGACAAGAGTATTGCTAGTTGGTTATGTAACGTCCGTTGATGTGTCGAGAGCTTTCTGAATTGTCCTTTCAAATGATAATGTCTGTTGTTGTTGTCAAAGCTAATGCTTATGTGTAATGTTTGTTTATATATGCTCTTGTGTATTGTTTGTTGTCAGATCAAAAAGTAGTGGTAGCACAAGTGTAATGTTTGTTTATATATGCTCTTTCTGATTTACTTATTCATCATTCATAATCATCTTCTTCCTCACCCACAACAATAAATTCTTCATCACAATGCCTTCTTGGCCTTCTTCCATCGATTCAGTTGCAGGTTACGTGCCTACGGAAAGTCCACATACTGATGAGGAATGGCTTATCGATTATCAAGAACAACACGGTGAAGATGTCTGTGGTCAGTTTCAAAACCTTGAGCAGCTAACTCTTCAGGAAGTGGTTGAACCACCATACGAACAACATGTTGTTCGTATGGCATAAGAACAACCTGAGAACCAGGTTCAAGTAGTTCAACCTCCCACTGAGCAAGAAGTTGAATCGCACCCATTTTGTTGTCGATGGGGGTATGAAGTTGAAGTTGTAGTACGTGCGGATGGAGAAAATATTGGTCGTCGAATCCAACAATATCAATTCTGGCCGAATGGTTGCAATTACGCGGAATGCTTGGATGATCCTTTATGTCCAAGGGGAATAACCTATGCAAACGAACTAGAACAGGAGATAAGACGTCTTAGACTTTCTTTACAGGATTTGCAGTTTAATCATCACGTCTAGTTTCTTCATATTTGTAGTCTATTATTACTGCGTCGTTTTTTATCAGTGTTCTATGTTCGTATATGTCACTAGTAGTTTTTTTATGTCACTAGTAGGTTTTTATAAGTTTTCTATCTACTGTCACTATTGGTTTTTTTTATGTTTATATGTAACTAGTTGGTGCTTATAAGTATACACAAACATATAGAATTCACATTATGCACAAACATATATATTTCATAGTATATACAGACATATAGAATTCACATTATACACCAAGATGTATAATTTATAGTATACACAGACATATAGAATTCACAGTATACTCGAGCATTATAATTCAAAATCCAAGAAAGTGAAAGTATATAAACATAAAGAATACACAGTATACTCAAACAATGACATAAGTACATAAGCTATAGGAACTGCAACATATAATAAAACTTCTACTATGCATAAACTAAAAGGTATACAAATAAAGGGATGCAACGTCATCGTCGTCAGCATCATCACCATCATCCCCATCATCATCATCTCCATCATCGTCATCGTCCCCATCACCATCATCATCCCTATCACCATCATCATCATCTCCATCATCGTCATCTCCATCACCATCGTCCCTCTCATCCTCATCATCCCCATCGTCCTCATCTAAACCACCAGTATCATACCCACTGGGACCAGCATCACCTCCGCCTTGTGATCCAAAAGGCTCATATACAGAGAGTATAGCTGATAGTTGATCAATCTGCTCCTCTAGCATCTGTGTATGCTGCATGTACAAATCATGCATGGTGTTTGTATGTGCAAGAGTCATATCGCGAAACACACCAAGTGAAACTCTGGCCTAGTCCAATCTAGCAGCATACTACATAAAAAATGGTATTTGACATAGTAAGAAACTAAGCATAAAATAAAGGAAAAATGGCAATAAACAACAAAACGTGCCTCATATGGAGGATATAAGCCGACTGAAGGCACACCAGGATAGTCGGGGTAATCTGGAAAGACTAAAGGCTGCTCAATCAAAGTACCTGTTATGTCATATGCTCTAAAAGTAGTATGAGACTCCAACTGCATGAGAGTCTGGGAGAACTGTGATGGAATCGGGTCAAATGAAACCTGCGGTACCTGAACTCTACCGGCTACCAGATGAGGTCCTATATGATCAGAGTTGACCCCACGAACATAATCTGATACGATGAATCTGCGGGATGCTACTCTAGCCCAATAAGCATCGTAATCCCCATCGATGAAGAAAGTACTACTATCCACACATCCATCCTGTCGTAAAACATCTAAGCACTGGTCGTCAATCACCCTATGTCTACCAAACATGTCCTCGCAAGATAAATGATCATATGGTACACGACGATCACCCGTAATCTGATAAGCACATCTCTCTCCCAAATACCACATTGGCATAAATACAGGTGTATGCAAAGCAACCCTACGTCTAGATAGTGAATACGCAACCATCAAGGGATGGTCGTCCACCAAAAGACCTGCATCTGCTAGATGAGTCCAATGTGAGGCCCAAGTACTCCGAACGATGTTACCTCGACTACGCATATCAAGCTGTGACCTAGCCTCCATCAAGTCATGTCGTACACCTAAGGGAACATGATGTACGTACTGCATAGTCTCCCATCATCTCATCCTAGGAAAGTACTCAGCAGCCTGACTAGCAATGTCCTGAATGCGGGGATGCATGTTTGCCGTGTACTCATAGTACCATAACGGCAAAATATACCAAAAAGCATACATCTTCCTGACATCGCCAAGCGCAAATGAATCTAGAGCGGTGTAACGACCCGCTATTTTGTGAAAGAGGCTATGCAGTAGGATCGTGTAATATGGAATAATGAAATAGTCTAGGTATATAAAGTAGGTAAATGCAAGAAGACACCATGATTTTATACTGGTTCGGACCTCTCGTCCTACGTCCAGTCCCTAAGCTTCACTTAGGAATTTCACTAACTAACACCCTCACTTCACCCGGAGAATAGGTTTACAACTTACCCGAACAACCGAACGAGATTTCTTGCCTCAACTACCGAAGAGGACTTCAACTCAATTACTAAAATACAATATTCGACTTGTTGTGTTCTTGTCAACACTAATGAGTCTAATGTAGTACAATATTCCTATAATCTTATCCTCGAGAATATGCAATGTGTTTGTGAAGATTTAGAAAATATGAATTGCTATGAATCAAAAGAATGTTATAAATAAAAACAATGATTTAAGCAATAGATTGGTGATTGCTTTAAGAATATCTAGAGAATATGAATAAGAGAATAGTAAGATTAAAGCAAGAGAATTCGGTGAATTAAATGATGTTAGAATCATATATATATACTTGTAGAAGAGGTGCATAAGTTGTCAAAGGTTGCAAACAAGAGATGCTTCCATTTCCATTGATGAATGGTTGCAACTCTTGGGAGGAAGAAGGTGTCTTTTCAGAGAAAATTCGCAGGTTTAAATTCAGTCGACTGACCAGGAGATTCAGTCGACTGAAATTATGAAGAAAAATTTTAAGGAACAATTTCAGTCGACTGCACAGGTAATTCAGTCGACTGAAACTGTGCAATTTTGTATATGTGTACTGTTTCAGTCGACTGGCCATGCCTGTTTAGTCGACTGAAGTATAAAAGTATGCACAGTGAATATGTGCAATAAAGTATGCACAGTGAATATGTGAATATGTGCAATTTCGAGGATATATTTTAACAAATAATCTAGACTAAGACCCATAGAAAATCATACTAATGTTTATACTTTGGTCTTCATCGATCTTCTTCTAGCTTTTGCATTCTCTTTCTATTTGTTAAAGCTCATTGTCATTGATCAAAATCTTCGTGTATCAACATTCTCCCCCTTTTTGATTGATGACAATACTATTATAAAGATGTATATACTTACTTTCTCCCCCTGAATGTATGCACTATCTTTCCTACAAAACAAAGTTAGTACCATAGATTTTCTTCCCCTTTGTCATCGACAGAAAGGAAGAACTAACAGCAGTAATAATATATGAAAACAATCACAAAATCATAGAGAATATTTGCATAAGCATGAATTAAGACAAATGAAAATGTTATGACAGACAAACATAAAATGGCTATTTATACAAGCCATTAAAAATATACATCAAAACAACAAAATTACTCATCCTTATCCCAGTCATATGAACCTTCCCTTCCAGTTGTTTACGTATGACGGGTCCTCCTGTTGGTGATCTAGGTGCTCTTCCTCCTTGGCCACAACTAGCTCCGCTTGCGCTGCTACTTGTATGCTTTTCGGATGTCGTCCATGTAAACGTAGGTGTCGGACGTTTGCCGCGAGATGTCGAAGCAGTAGTGGTGCTTGAGCACGAGATTGCATCCCAAAGCATGTTGAAGAATCCTTTGATTTTATCAAGCTTATGATCTATCTTTTTAAGACGAGTGTCAAGAATTTGTTGATTTCTTGACAATATCCCCAAGGATTGGTTGGTAGTGAAGCTTGGGTCAACAAGACGAATTTCATCATCTTGCTCGAGATGTTCTTCGTGGCGAGGTTGAGGAGGTTGTTGTTGTTGCTGTTCTTGATGCCGTGCTTCCCATTCGGCGAGTGATATTATGCGAGGAGGTCGAGATGGGAGTTGCATTAGGCTTATGGTCCGATGGTTAATTTTATGAACCATTGTATTCTCTGATTCAGGTAATGGCGTATCGACATTTAGGAAAAGTCGCATGATGTACTCTCCAAAGTAAATAGTGCGCATTTTGCCATTGTTGAAAGTGAAAAACTCATCAAGAATAAGTTGTACCCAATTAACTTGTATATTGCCAAAAATAGCATATAGAGCTCGATAGTTATTTGGGTAGACAATTTCGTACGAGCCCGTACGAGGAGTAATCGTTCTCATTAGGGATTTATGGAGGATTCTCGCCATAGGTCGAAGAGAGGTGGACTTAAAATCCCTAAAGTTGATATTGTCATCCATGAATCAATGGTTGATGTTGTCACGAATGTGTGGATTGAATTCTATTTCTTCTAACTTTCTCCCGACATTTGGAGACTCTAAAATATGTGCTATTCTATCCAATGAAAATCAAACTTTCTTTCCACGCACCATACTCCAAACACTATTGTTTGGGTTTTTTGGAGTTTGGTGTCCAAGATTAAGATTAGCGTAAAATAATTTTACCATTACATGATTAATGGCATGGTCATTTCTTTTCAAATCTAAAAGTAAAGTTAAACCTGCCGGATCTGTTAACGCCTGAATGTTGTAGGTTTGAAAGCTTTGAAAATCAACGAAAGATTGCTCGAAAATTCTTGAATTTTTCATCTTGTTCCATTGAGTGACAGCGGTTCCATCGTGAAGTCATTGTGCTATTTGAGCATCAATTAGCTCGGAGGATGAAGAAGATGAAGCTCTTGCTCTTTTTGGTGCCATTTGGGTGAGAATTGTTTTGATTTTGAGGAATTTGGGAGCTAGGGTTTCGAAATTAATTTGAGGAAGAAGGTTTGTATGAGGTAAAAGTGAATTGGTAGGGTAAAATCTGATGGTTAAAAGGGGAAATTTTGCCTGGAAAGCAGCGTTCAGTCGACTGAATGTTCTGTTCAGTCGACTGAATCAAAGGCCGAAGTGTTCTGTGATAGATTCAGTCGACTGAGCAGTACATTTAGTCGACTGAATTTTTGTTGCTGAAATTAATGTTTTTAAAGGAATATTATACCTAATTCTCGTCGAAGTTTTATAAAGGAGTTTTCTAATAGAGGTTTAGTAAATATATCGGTAATTTGATTTTCGGTAGAAATATGTTCTAAATTAATTATTCCTTTTTCGATATTGTCACGTAGAAAATTGTGACGAATATCTATATGTTTTGTACGAGAGTGATTTACTGGATTTTTAGATAATTGTATTGTACTTGTATTATCACAGTATATTGTAGAATTTGTTAAATTTATATTAAAATCTTTGAGTGTTTGTTGCATGTATATAACTTGAGTGCAAGCTAAAGCTGCTGATATATACTCTGCTTCGCATGTCGAAAGCGAGACACAATTTTGTTTCTTACTAAACCAAGATACAAGTGAGTTTCCAATGAAATGGCAAGTACCACTTGTACTTTTTCTATCCGTTCGAGATCCACCAAAATCAGCATCACTGAATGACACTAACTCAAATGAACATTCCTTTGGATAGAAAAGACCGAAATCTTTAGTGTTGTTAAGATATCGTATAATTCGTTTTACCGCTCTTAAATGCGATTCTTTAGGATTAGATTGAAACCGTGCACATAAACAAACATTCATCATTATGTCAGGTCTACTAGCGGTTAAGTAAAGTAAGGAACCTATCATACTTCTAAATAATCTTTGACCTACACTTTTGCCATTTTCATCTTGATCGAGATGAGTAGTGGTACTCATAGGAGTAGGTTTAGCAGAAGTGTTTTCCATGCCGAATCGTTTAATTAAATTAGCACAATATTTTTCTTGATTTATAAAAATTCCATTTGTTAATTGTTTGGTTTGAAGTCCAAGAAAATATGATAGTTCTCCCATATGAGACATTTCGAACTCATTAGTCATTATATTTGAAAATTCTTTACATAAATTCTCATTTGTTGAACTAAAAATAATATCGTCTACGTATATTTGAATTATTAAAATATCTTTGGTAGTATTTTTAATAAAAAGCGTTTGATCTACTTTTTCAATTTTAAATCCTCAGTTTAATAAATAACTTTTAAGTCTTTCATACCAAGCACGAGGTGCTTGTTTAAGACCATATAGTGCTTTCTTTAATTTAAATACATGATCCGGATATTTTTCATGTATAAATAAAGGAGGTTGTTCTACATATACATTTTCTTTAATAAAACCATTTAAAAATGCACTTTTAACATCCATTTGATAAAGTTTAAAATTGTGAAAACAAACAAAGGCTAATAGTATACGTATTGCTTCCAGTCTTGCAACGGGAGCAAATGTTTCTTCAAAATCAATACCTTCTTCTTGATTATACCCTTGTGCTACTAGTCTTGCTTTATTCCTTGTTATATTACCTTGTTCGTCTACTTTATTTTTGTAAATCCATTTTTTTCCAATTACTGATTGATTATTAGGACGGGGAACTAATTTCCAAACATCGTTACGTTCAAATTGATTTAATTCTTCTTTCATTGCGATAATCCAATAATCATCTGTTGATGCTTCTTTTGGATTTTTAGGTTCTATTGATGAAATGAAGGCTACATGACCCATTTGATTTAGTTGATTTCTTGTTCTAACTTGAGAATTTATTTCTCCTATTATATTTTGAGTTGGATGATCTCGTAATATTCTAGGAGGAGATCTTAGTTCATTATTATTATTTTCAAGGTTTGTTTCTTCTATATTTATCAATTCTTCATCATCTTTTATATTAAAATTTTTATTAAAATTTTCATCAAAAGATATATTCAAAGTTTCTTCAATTAAGTTGGTTCGTTTATTAAAAACTCGATATGCTTTACTTCGTTCTGAGTATCCTACGAAAATTCCTTCATCAGCTTTTGAATCTAATTTTCCTAATTGATCTTTTGTATTTAAAATGAAACATTTTGATCCAAATATTTTAAAATAAGATATATTTGGCTTTTTATTATTAAATAGTTCATAAGGAGTATTTTTAGTTAATGGTCTAATTGATATTCTATTTAATACATAACATGCAGTAGCAACGGCTTCTGCCCAAAAATGTTTTGGTAGAGAACATCCATTCAATAATGTTCTTGCACATTCTTGTAATGTTCTATTCTTTCTTTCTATAACTCCATTTTGTTGAGAAGTTCTAGGAAAAGAAAAATTATGATTTATTCCTTTCTTTTTACAAAAAGTTTCAAAAACTTCATTTTCGAATTCACCTCCATGATCACTTCTAATATTTTTAATTTTTAAATCTTTAGTGTTTTGAATTCTTTTAACAAATGTTTTAAAATGCTCAAAAGTGTCACTTTTATTTTTTTATAAAAATAGTCCATGTATATCTTGAAAAATCATCAACTATTACAAATACGTATCGATTATGACTAATGGATTGAACTTGTGTTGGTCCGAATAAATCCATATGTAGTAATTCTAATGGTTGTAAAGTTGAAATATTTTTCTTAGATTTGAAAGATGATTTCGTCAATTTTCCTTTTTGATAATCGTCACAAGGATTATTTATTTTAAAATTTTTTTTGGGTAATCCTCTTATTAATTCATTTTTAGAAAGTTTTCTTATAGTTTTAAAATTTATATGACAAAATCTTTTGTGCCATAACCAAGGATCATTATCTTTGGCAAGTAAACACATACTTGAATTATGATTAATGTTCATATTTAAAACATAAATATTTCTATCTCTATTTCCTTCAAAAAAAAGATTTTGGTTTTGATCAAAAATACTACATTTATTATTTGAGAAAGTTATTTTAAAACCTTTATCACACAGTTGACTTATGCTAAGTAAATTATGTTTTAAATTTTCAACTAATGAAACATTTGTTATAAAAGGTAAATTTGATGTACCGTAATTGTTCACATCTCCTTTGCCAATGATATATCCTTTTGAATTGTCTCCGAAGGTAACCGAGCCACCATCAAAGTAAGTGATGTTTGTAAGCATATCTTTGTCTTCGGTCATGTGTTTTGAACAACCACTGTCTAATATCCATTTCTTCTTTTTGAATGGGACCTGAAAATAAATATGAAATTATTGGTACCGACCATTTAATAGGGTCCTAAAAAGTTAGAGTTTAGGAAACCAAACCCAATTTGGTTTAGTATCCTTTTTATAAATATAATTTTCATTATGATGAACATTATCCATAAATGTTTTAATGTATTTATTTCTTATTAATATATTGTTAGTCTTTGGCATCCAAATTTTAACTACTTTGTATTCTATTTTTGTTTTAATA
Organism: Allium cepa; assembly: GCA_030765085.1. Classification (NCBI taxonomy): domain Eukaryota; kingdom Viridiplantae; phylum Streptophyta; class Magnoliopsida; order Asparagales; family Amaryllidaceae; genus Allium; species Allium cepa. The sequence continues at coordinate 20,229,620 of CM060941.1, forward strand.
GGTTTCTTTAGCAATATTTGTTGTTTTGAATCCATATTCCTCTTTAAATTTGTACTTGTTAGGAATTTTTGACTCCTTTTTATATCCTAATCCATGTTTACTTGAAGCGGATTGAGAATTTTCTAAAATCTTAGATAAATTTTTTCTTCCTTTGTTAAAGTTAGAAACATTTTTAGTGATGTCATCTAATCTAGCTTGAAGACAATTATTTTCTAACTCAACTTGTCTAATCTTAGTTTTTAACTCATGATTTTCAGAAACAATTATATCATTCTTTGTTTTTTGAGTTTCAATTTCTTGACTTAAGAGTGATAATTGAGTTTCCGAATTTGAATGAGATTCTTGAACTTTTTCAAGTTCTTCTTCTAAGATTTTCTTTTCATCTTTTAACATATCCCTTTCAAATTCAGCTTTGTTTTGATTTTCAAGAGTTTCTTTGAGTTTCTTTTTAAGAGTTTTTATTGTGCTTAAAAGTTCAGTGTTTACTTCAATTAAATCGTCGAAAGTTAAATTATTTACCTCAGATTCTTGAGCCATGAAGCATACATTTGCCTGTTCATTGTCGCTATCACTATCATTTTCGAATGAAGATGAATCTGAATCGTCCCATGTTACAGAAAATGCCTTCTTTTTGAGTTTATCTTTCTTGTTTTTGTTGTTGAAATTTTTCTGATTTTCCTTCATTTGTTCTTGACAATCTTTTTGCATGTGTCCCTTTTTGTGACAATTGAAGCATTCTATATTTGAGGATGAATGTTTGTTTAAGAAATTCTTTTTGAATCCGTTTTTGTTTTCTTTTCTATACTTTAAGAATTTCTTGAAGTTTTTGGCTATAAATGCTAGATCTTCATCTTCAGACTCTGATTCTTCCTTTTCCGCATGAAAAACAACATTCTTTCTTTTTTGAGCTTGATCTTTCTTAGCTTGCATATTTACTTCATATGACATAAGATTTCCAATCAATTCTTCTGGTTTCATTGTAGATAGATCATTTGCTTCCTCGATTGCTAGTACTTTCTTTTCCCATTCATCAGTGAGTGAATTTAAAACATTAGACACAATGTCAAAATCCGTGTATCTTTCTCCTAGTCCGATTAGAGCATGATGAATGTCTTGAATCTTGAGTACATGTCATTGATCGATTCATTTTGTCGCATTCTAAAGTTTTGGAATTGATTCTTCAGCATGGATATCTTTGTTTGCTTAACCTTGTTTGTGCCTTTATGTAAGACTTTAAGTGTTTCCCATATCTGATATGCAGTAGTACATATGCTAACATGGTTGAATTCATTTCTATCCAAGGCGCAAAATAGCATATTCATAGCTTTGGCATCTGCACTTGCTTCATTTTTTTGAATTTGTGTCCATGTAGGATGATCAGTTGTAGGTACAACGAACTCTGCTTGAGTAGCATTCCAGACTTCGAAACTTGTTGCTTGCATATAAATTCTCATCCTTGTAGCCCAATAGTTATAGTTTAGTCCATTGAATAGAGAAGGTCTTAGGGTGGATTGTCCTTCCGCAAATGTAGAACTATATGCAGATGTTGTGCTTGTGCTTGCGTTATTTTCCATATTATCAATATATCTAATAACGTGTTATGGTTATAGGACGGCCTTGCTCTGATACCAATTGAAAGAGGCTATGCAGTAGGATCGTGTAATATGGAATAATGAAATAGTCTAGGTATATAAAGTAGGTGAATGCAAGAAGACACCAGGATTTTATACTGGTTCGGACCTCTCGTCCTACGTACAGTCCCTAATCTTCACTTAGGAATTTCACTAACTAACACCCTCACTTCACCCGGAGGAATAGGTTTACAACTTACCCGAACAACCGAATGGGATTTCTTGCCTCAACTACCGAAAAGGACTTCAACTCAATTACTAAAATACAATATTCGACTTGTTGTGTTCTTATCAACACTAATGAGTCTAATATAGTACAATATTCCTATAATCTTATCCTCGAGAATATGCAATGTGTTTGTGAAGATTTATCAAATATGAGTTGCCATGAATCAAAAGAATGTTATAAATAAAAACAATGATTCAAGCAATAGATTGGTGATTGCTTTGAGAATATCTAGAGAATATGAACAAGAGAATAGTAAGATTAAAGCAAGAGAATTCGGTGAATTAAATGATGTTAGAATCATGTATATATACTTGTAGAAGAGGCGCATAAGTTGTCAAAGGTTGCAAACAAGAGATGCTTCCATTTCCATTGATTAATGATTGCAACTCTTGGGAGGAAGAAGGTGTCTTTTCAGAGAAAATTTACAGGTTTAAATTCAGCCGACTGAGCAGGAGATTTAGTCGACTGAAAATATGAAGAAAAATTTTATGGAACAATTTCAGTCGACTGCACAGGTAATTCAGTCGACTGAAACTGTGCAATTTTGTATATGTGTACAGTTTCAGTCGACTGGTCATGCCTGTTTAGTCGACTGAAGTATAAAAGTATGCACAGCGAATATGTGAATATGTGCAATAAAGTATGCACAGTGAATATGTGAATATGTGCAATTTCGAGGATATATTTTAACAAATAATCTAGACTAAGACCCATAGAAAATCATACTAATGGTTATACTTTGGTCTTCATCGATCTTATTCTAGCTTTTGCATTCTCTTTCTATTTGTTGAAGCTCATTGTCATTGATCAAAATCTTCGTGTATCAACATTTTGGACTATTTGCATCCACACATGTCTGACTTGAATAATTCAAAATACCAAATTGTTAATTTAAATTTGGCAAAACTGAACATATATAGTAAATAAATAATCACAGAATCACAGGCATAGAGTAATAATATGCAGCGGAAGCAAAAGATAGTAGTTCATGAAGCTACTGTTTATATATATAACAGAGTTAAATAAGTTACAACAGAAGTCTCGAATACAATAGTCAAATACAATATCTGAATACATCATTGGAATCAACTGAATATCTGAAAGCTGGATCTCCAAGTGAAGCTCCAACTCTAAAGGTGAGTCTCGAATACTGGTATACTCAGTCTGATCCGAGCGTAAAGCAAAACACAAAACACTCGAGTTAGGATTAACATTCTTATATCAATAAATCCAACTCAAGTGAAATAACAACTGAAACACAAGTAACTCAAAGGACGTTGGAATAACCGTCCTCTAAGGATCCGCTAAACTATCTACTATGTAGTAATATACGCTAAATAGATAATGTCTATCAGTAATATAAAATATCAAAATAGTTTTAAGGCGTTACCATTATCCCCCTTAACACATTTTATATAAGCTTTATAGTCTATACAGCACTGTAAATTCCACCGTAAACTAGTGGGAAATCAAAGAGTACTCCATAGGTATAACACAAAACAAATTCGTAGTGGTCGCGTATATAGGGATACAAGTATGACAAGGCACATGAGGCAATACCTATGGTAGTGAAACTACCGTTTGCCTGATTCGGGCTGGTGAGAACGCATCGCCGCAGCGATCGCAACACCACAAAACAACATCCCAAAAGTACGAGGGGCACCAATCAATAAAAAGTAACGAGTAGTTTACGAAGAAGTGTGTTCGCTCGAGGTGGCTAACCCCATTTGGCCCGGCACGGCTCATGTTTTAGTCATTTCTAATTTGACACAAGTGTCAAGGCTATCCATCATCGTTCTCTTTCTTCAGTCATCACGTACATCATTCCAACCACTTCATTCTGGATCACACTCCGCGTATAGTCATTAAAGTGGTTTCGGTTTAGACAGTTAGTATCTCCCTAACCGATTCCGGTTTCTTTAAGAACTTTCGAAATTACTACACCGATTGGTCGTTTAACAAATTTCAAAACCTAATCAAATTCAATTTCAATTAGAATTTGTAATCCGACATTTCATTTGTCTTTCTAAAACAATTTTCAAAATTTACGTTTCAAAACTTCCAAATTACCATTTCAAGATCTCATAATTCAATTTCAACTTTTTTTTAAACAATTCAAATATTGATTCAAGTTCGTATATCAGTTTCATTCCGTAATCATTTAAATTAATTTAATTTAACATTTAAATCAATTCAAATTCATTGATCGATTTCATTCAATATTCGTTAAGTTAATTTATCATTCAAAACAATTTCTATTTAATTTCCAATTCGTTAAATCAATTTAAGTTTCTCATATCATATCAAACTTCCAAATTTAATTAAATTAAATTCATCAAATCAAATTCTTTAAATTTCAAGTTTACATTAATTTCAATAAATCACATTTTATTTCTTGTTGAAGAAATTCGATTTCACTTGTCAAAGAATTCAATATTTAATTATTAAATAATTCGATCTCATTAAATTATTAAATAATTCCAAACTTAATTATTAAAAAAAATTCAAAACTTAATTATTAAATAATTTCAACCTAATATTAAATAATTTCAAACTTAATTATTAAATAATTTCAAAACTTAATTCAATCATTTCTTGAATTAAACAACGTTCTTTCATCAATTACTTTGTTAATATTTTGTTTCAGATTATAAAATATTAACATTTAAATTTCACTAAAATTCAAATTCCAACTTCATTTCAAAACCTTATTCTTTATTCAAAGAAAATCATTATTTTATTTTTAAATCACATTTTTGACCAATCGGTTTATTTAATTCTCTATCCTTGGTCAAATCCATTTGGGTATTTATCATTTCAACCCGATTCCATTTCAATTCAAAAATCAAAGCATAGCAAAGGAAACTTGCAGCGTGACAACTGGGATGGTGTCAAAGTAAATAAACAAGCAATAGCAAACATCAATAACAATCCAATAATTAATTCAAATATTCCCGAAATAATCGTATTAATTTACATTGTTGTTTGTGCAAATTAATATAATTATTTCTAGAATCTACACTATCATTTCATGTAGATTAAAGATTATTGCAGTAATATAAATACGGTTCTTCACTTGACATCAATTATTCAATTTCATACTTCATCAATTAATACAACACAACTTCAAATGGTTCAAGGGTAATTAACCATTTTCTACCTGTCAAATAATTAACATTTAAGAGGTCATATTATACAAATTTAACTAATCAAATTAAACACATACGTTGATTCAAATTTTTAACTACCCTACGTCAAATTCAATTGCATAATATTTATCACTTTATACATTATAATTTAACATCCAATATAAACAACAAACAATCATTCAATTATCAACCAAACAGGATTATCATCGTATAATTAACAGATAATGGTGTTAGATGTCACAGGTGAACTGATACAGGTAATAACATATATATAACAGTGTAAATAACTAATAGCAACATATTTCAATTGTCGTTTCAATTGAAATCAAATTTAATAAATAAAAGAACATTAATCGTGGGTGATTGCTCACCTTCCGAGGCTAGAGAAGATAGACACGGGATGAGATGAGATATGAATCCAAGCACGGATTTCGAGGCGAAGCAAAGTTGGCACGAATGTTGACGATCAAAGCAAAGCTACAAGTTGGAATCTGACGAACACAAATCAACACAAGTTTAATATAGGCAAATCCAATATGTGCTATATATAGCTCTCTTAAATCAAATTTAAAATATATATAAAAATTTGCTATTTTACAGATCTAAACATGTACTAAGTGACTAATTTTAAATACCCTATATTTCTCCACTATCTTACAAATATATACCCAGCACATAAAGACTATATATAACCGCTCAAAATCATATACAACTTATACCTTATAATAAACAAATAATTTCCAAGCTCTTGCATATTACTGCATGTACCTTTAAAATCCCACCATACTTACTTTTAAAATACTGGCGCATATACCTTTAAAATATATTACTGCATATACCTTTAAAATCCCCCATATTTTACGTAGGGTATATATGCGAACAAACCATATACCTTTCAAAATACCATATATAAAATTAACAATACTTACAATTTAAAACTTTATAAAAACAATTAAATCTCACCATACTTACAAACGAAGCAGCACTCTGTATGACCAATATATTCACATATGTGGAATTTTCATTTTCTATTTACTATATCTTGTAAAAAAAAAAAACTGGCGCACTGAACTATATTATATAAAATCTGAAAACTACAAATATTCCATACTTAAACCATACTATACTTATAAGATATATATATATATATATATATATATATATATATAAACTTAGAATACTTTTCAGGCTAACAAAATATAAAATATAACAGTCTCATATAAGCTAACCCATATAATTCATATAAACTTCATATGTCAAACACTTTATAGGCTAACAAAATATATACGGACGTTTTATTTCTCGCGTGTAAGTGACGTGCTAAAAGCAAGCTTCAGGTGAAATGAAACAAAAGGGAGCGGGTTTTGTTTTCATGCATATATAGAATGATATGTGATGTTAACCTCTACTTCTTCTTTTTTCATTTTTTTTCATGGCCGATATAAGAGAATAGAGTAAGAAAAGAGATAGAGAAAGGAAAGTCAGACATGTTAGAAAAAATGGAAATGAAGAAAGAAGGAGAGAAGCGGAAAGATAATGAATCTCATTTTTCAACCAATGGCTTCAATTCCGAACATAAGTTCAAGTGACTGTTACCATTATAGCCCATTAGTCTACCCATTAAAAACGAATAAGCTAAATACGAAATGTTGAAAAGCCATTCATATTGATTTAATAAATAAATAGAGGGAATGGCTGTTAGAATTTTGAACAGGTGAGTAGATGGAAACAAAAGGCCACGAATGGATACTGATACGAAGTCGTTTACCGATTTTTCCACCGCATATCGAACCTCAAAACGTAGAAATAAATATACTGCAAAGACCAGCACGACGAGACGATCAAAACGGTATACAAATATCAATGGTACGGTTGAATTATGAAAATTCGAATTTTCTACTACGGAAAATGCAAGAAAAACGCAGAAAAATAAGATGACGGAGCTAAAAAAGTCCGAATTTGGAAAAACGAAAAATGACGTCTTGCTTAGAAGACGATTTAGAATTTTTCTATATAAAAATATTTAGGTATCGGAAACATTTTATTTTCATCGATTTTTAACTGATTAAATTGAAATAAATTTACGCACGAAAATAAACTTCATATTTTCGGACGAAAATTTACCAGTTGCTATGTTTAACTAGACGCATTTCAAATATTAAATTTTTATTTCAAAATTTTATTGTTTAAAATTTCACAAAATTTCAATTAAATATATTTAATAAAACAAATAAAAATTATCGAAAATTTACGGATCGTTACAAACGGTATATAGGGTGCCTAATATCGCTGTGCCCCAGTCAATAGTATGTAGCTGGTCTAATCTGGCAAGAGATGTTAAATAGCCTAGTCTAACCGTACCTTTTTTGTTCGAAAAAAAAGGTCGAACCAAACAGGTACAATATAAATGCTCTAGTAACTGCATCCATCATATCGGCTCTAGCTATATAACTGGTGATATGCTGCTGCAGGTAAGTCAACTTAAGAGAACCACTATTGACGCAGGTAACATATATCAGTGGTAAAAAAACAGTAAACAGATTGGGCAACTTGTATAAATCATCAAATAGAAAACGTCGAAGACCATGTTGTCCAATCTCAATCCCAATAAACATCTAGAAATCAAATGGGGTGATACCGAGCTCAAAATCTGAAAAATGAAACGTATGCATGGTGGGTCACCACTTTTAAGTTAATGCCTGAATGAGAGGTCGATCAAAGAACTGGACAGGCCTAATCGACAAAAAAAAAACCAAAAGGGCTAGCCTGTAACCTCTCAATAATAGGACCGGGAAGATAGTCATAAAACTGAGTAATGCACTTAGCCCAACTACCCCGACAGTAAATGTAATGGTCCTATAGATAATTTATGAATTAATAATTTTTGGTAGAGTAAGGGTTATTTACTATGAGCATGTGATATCTGTACATATTAAAATAACTAGTTAAAATAATTTGCAATTTATACATGTATGGTCGTCAAAGCGGTTTCGGTCCTATGCCGATAACCATCTGACAGCTCGTGTAGTACATGTAGATCGTCTGGTGAAACTCCAGGTGGTGGCGGAACGTGTAATGCTCCAGCTTGCTCCGCTGGATGTTCGTGAACCGTTCTCCGGACGATTTTAGTTAGACGCGGCGGCATTTCGTTTAGATTTTCTAATTTAAAGATAAAATAAAATGAAAATGAGAGTAGAAAGTGAGAAGGGAAGGGAAGGCGGGAGGTTTATGTAGGGAGTGGAGTTTAGGCGTCCATTTTATGGTCGCCTGATCATCAGGCGCCCATTAAATAGGCGTCTGACCACTGGGAGCCCACCCCTGATTCACCGTTGAATATTCAGCGGGCTGAATATTCAGCCCTGAACTCACTGGAGATGCCCTAACAGACAATGAAGCAAATTACAAAGCTGTTGGCTAACTATTGATGTAAAAAAGAAGGAAATTATATTGGACACCATGCGCAACACATTGTATCGATTTGATTCTTGAATATATTTCAAAAGAAATCGAGGTAAAATCGATTACTTTAAATTGTCAATCAATTATAGGATTCATATACAATCATGATTGGTTGCTTACCATAATGAGAAAAGAAACCAATAATAAAGAACTGATTTGGCCAGCAGTAATCAGGTTTACCACTCGCTTTATTGCATTGGAATCCATATACACACATAAAGAGAATCTAAGAAGAATGATTTTTTCGAGGGAGTGGAGCGCAAAGATTCCTAAACGTGATCATAAAGTTAAAAAAACTACAATTTTTATCTATAATTTGATCACAGTGATAAATTTTAGGCCAACGTTGCAGCTATTATTCTCGTATTTTGTCCACTTGTAAAAGTTTTAAGAATTGTGGACAATGATGATAAAGCAGAGGTAGGATATCTATATGAAGCAATGGATAGAGCGAACGAATCAATTAAAAAAATGTTGGTGTAAGACAATATCAAAAGTGGTGGAATATAATCGATAAAAGATGGAAAAGACAATCGCATCGACCTATTCATGTGGCAGGTAATTTTTTTTAATTATTGCACAATTATAAAAGTACATATCATGTCAATATTTTTGTGAACTATCAAATTGTTTTAGATTATTTTTGCAATACTCATATACAATACGGAGATAATGCAACAAACGATGATGATGTTTTAAATGGATGGACAAATGTTCTTGAAAAAATTAAACCTGATATTGCTATGTAAATTGAAATTTCAAAAGAGGTAATAAACAAATTATTAAACCACTCATGATTCTTGCAATTATGTTTAGCGCAAAGAATAACTTGGTTATTAATGAATGATTCGTATGTTGAAAAATATAGAATGAAACTTGATGTATTTGGTTCTCCAAAATCGAAACGTGCATTTAAGGCGTGTCTTCCAACTATGGTCAATAATTGGTATAGAAGCTGCTGCAAATCTAACACGCATACTATGTGTATTTTTAGCCAAACAGTTTCTTCTTCAAATTGTGAAAGAAATTGGACAACATTCGCGATGATTCACACGAAGTTAAGAAACAAAATAAAAATGGAGAAGTTAGAAAACCTGGTATTCGTACATTATAATATGCGATTAAGAGTACGACACGCTACACGCCAACAAACAACCGACCAACTTATTGATTTAGATTACATCTTTCATGAGGAGGATCCACTTGTAGAGTGGACTAGAGAAACTGAGAATCCACTACTTGATAATGCAAGCGATAATCCTTGGTCGGACAACGATAATGTATCTGCAGAAAATATTGAAAACGATAGTTCACCAAATGATGATTCAGGTAATGCTGATGGTGACAGAATTGGTTCTAGTGATTATGGCTTTGGTTCCACTTTTGATGATTCTCAAAGATATATCTAAAATTATGAAGCAGATGACTATAGTCGACGAAGAGATAGAAATTTGAACGTTGTACATGAAGAAGATCAATGAGATTATGATGGAAGATATACTTCTAACAATGTCCCCAGTTTTAGATATCCAACGTCTGACTATACTATAAGTTCTTCGTATTGTGAATTAAATTAACTGTATGCTGCTGAGTGATCAAGTAGCCAAGATGAACCGCCACCCTTTGATAATATGATGACGACCTTTTTAATTCGGATCAAATAGAGCAGTATGTTCTTCCAGTAAATTATAATCCGACACAAGATGAAGAGAGCGATAAACAAAATTTAGATGATGCTCGAAAAAATAGCTTTTGGTATTAAATTTTATGTTGTATGTTTTGTAACTTCTATGTCACTTAAATAATTTAGTAAAATTGATATTTATTTTTGTATTTATAAAAAAAATGCATCGAAATTCACAAATTGAATTTAAAACGAAAGTTCCGAAATTTCCAAAACGGAACCAAAATTTTGAATTTTTCTGATGATCGAAACGGAAACGGAAACTTCGAACCTTCGTTGAAATTGCTTATTCAATTTCAATAGAAAATTGGTCAATTAACGCTCACGAGTCACAGAGTTGATGGGATATGTCCAATCCCGAATCTTAATTTACAAAGATTGAGTGCGTGCACAACACGTCGTCGAAATTATATTTATACACCCCATACCACGTGTTTTCTCCCAGGGTGGGGCTATTGTTCCAACCACCAACGAAACTTCAACATGTTTTCTCCCGGTGCGAAACTATTTTTCCAACCACCTACATCAACTTTACCACTAGGCGCCGACGACCTGAGGCTTTTTCGTCTTAGACAACTTTGAAAGATACAAAAAATAACACATGAATAACTGCGTTAGTGAAAATCATTATTTACTTGTGATATTACCATATGGCATTAGAGTAGCAGCTGATTAACAACATTTTCCTTTTTTTCTTCAATGCCCTAACAAAAAGTTCTCATGTTCAATCAACTTTACCACTTATTTTCAACTTATAAAACTTCATGACATAGTTAATAACAGTCATGGGAGATAATTGTTTGTTTGGGAAACCCAGCTATCAACGAACTTGGATCGAACCAACTTCATTTTGGCGATTGAACATATTTACCTATAGTGCACCTTGGTAATAGTAGCATCACTAATACAACAACATCAACATTTAAATTGTCACATGTTTTACGCCTTCTATCTATTTGCAAGAATTTTATTTCCATTAGTAAATTACTCAAGATAAGAGCGTTTTTGTTGAATTTCATGATTGTATTTTGTGTGAAGGACAAAGACAAATGGACAATACTACATCGAGATAAATGCAACCAATAGTCATGTTTTTCTTTGTTGTTCTACATCGTGTTCTACCTGACATATAACGTTCAAGCATAGATCGCTCCTTTTATATATATATATATATATATATATATATATATATATATATATATATATATATTACTAAGCATCAGTGAAAAGGACTTTTAGGATCTCTTTTCCATATTAAATGGCCAAAAATTATATCATTTAAAAAAATCTTATGTTCAATATGTCCTATGGGAAGAATCTTTCAACATTTTTTATCTTTAATTATTTGCCAATACATTCTTAATATTTTCCCTATTGAAAAGGTGATATCAAAAATTCTTAATCTCACGGTTTTACATACTTGTGGTCGGATTGGTTATGTTTATGGACCATACTTTCATCTTAAAACCACTTTGAAACAAACTTTCGACTAAGATGTATGACTTTCTTGATACCTCCTATAAAGTTAGAAGTGCCTTGATCTCAAAGTCGGTCGCTTATATGTTTCTCATCACGGTGTCTGATGAAAATCGATATCTTGACGTGAACCTAATACCATCAAATATTTCAATATACTTATCTATTGGCTTGCCATCATCATTATCTTCTTGTATAATTGAGACTTGCATCGTGAATTCTCATTCTTTGTAATGTTTTGTCTTTGATAACATCTTAAGTTAAATTTAATTTTTTATGATCGTTTTAGATATTTTCTTCCCATTTTAATTTTGATCGCAATTTTTGTCTTTTTATTTCAATGTAGATATTGTTTACTCTCATCGTTGATGCGTCGTTTGGTCTTCTTTGTATGTGTCTTAATTACATAAATCTATTCTTAATGTTTTCTATTTGTATATGTCACTTCTAATTTTCTCTTACTCTCTCGTTTGTAACTCTACTTTCCTCGTAATTTCAATAATTCTTTGAGCATTCTCAATTCTCTTGCATTTATTTTATTTTCTTGCTTCTTTTCTAAAATTTTAAGATAGACATTTTGCTTGTGCAATACCATTGGTCTAATCACTGCTTGATTTTTTATTTTTAAGGTGTCACTTATTATTCACTATATTACAGCCAATTCTTTCCTCGCCACATATACTTCCTCGATTGTTTAAGACCCTCGTACTTGTTCAAATGAACCAACTTCTACCACCGAATCAACTACCCAAGAATAAACCACGAATTTGATGTTCTACACCATTTGGATGTTAGTTTATCGCTTAGTAAGTCTGTTGTAGGACGTACATGTATTTTGGTATTAAACACCACTCACATGGAACTATTGACCAAGGTTCAATATCTTAGTTTGAACATTAGTTTTGGACTTTCAAATAGTCATAAGTTTATGATAGTTTCACTAATTTCAAATACTCGGATAAATGTTACAATTTTGAATTTTTAATAAATATACGTTAACTAAGTAGAATAGTTGAGTATTTGTTATAAATAAATTATTGTATAGATATGTTAAAAATACAATATTTCTATCATGTACTCACACACTCTTTACTAAGAGTGTTCTCCTAACTTTGAGTCACACTCTTTCATAAAAAAGTATTTACTTTACTAAAATCGTGAGTATAAAAAATATAAGCATACACACACCCTAGTACGAATTGCACGTCTATTGGATGTGTCCAAAGGTAAACGTATGTTAACTTCTATTTATTGTTAATTAGTATGAAAAAGTGCAAAGAAAAAATTAAATTAAAATGACCCTGGATACTTTGGTTTAGGAATTAGAATGACCATTCCATAAGTTTTATTATATAAAATAGCTGCTGGAAGCCGTTGGTCAAAGGCCGTTGACGGCCGTTGCCCCCCACCCCCCTGTTGCTATAAAAAGTAATTCTTGTAGTGAATTTACTCAAGATAAGAGCGTTTTTGTTGAATTTCATGATTGTATTTTTGTGTGAAGGACAAAGACAAATGGACAATACTACATCGAGATAAATAAAACCAATAGTCATGTTTTTCTTTGTTGTTCTACATCGTGTTCTACTTGACATATAACGTTCAAGCATAGATCACTCCTTTTTCAGGCAATTTATACTTATATATATATATATATATATACACTAAGCATTAGTGAAAAGGACTTTTAGGATCTCTTTTCCATATTAAATGGCCAAAAATTATACCATTTAAAAAAATCTTATGTTCAATATGTCCTATTTGAAGAATCTTTCAAATTTTTTATCTTTAATTATTTGCCAATACATTCTTAATATTTTCCCTATTGAAAAGGTAATATCAAAAATTCTTAATCTCGCGGTTTAACATACTTGTGGTCGGATTGGTTATGTTTATGGGCCATACTTTCATCTTAAAACCACTTTGAAACAAACTTTCGACCAAGATGTATGACTTTCTTGATACCTTCTATAAAGTTAGAAGTGCCTTGATCTCAAAGTCGGTTGCTTATATGTTTCTCATCACGGTGTCCGATGAAAATCGATATCTTGACGTGAACCTAACACCATCAAATACTTCAATATACTTATCTATTGGCTTGCCATCATCATTATCTTCTTGTATAATTGAGACTTGCAACGTGAATTCTCATATTTTGTAATGTTTTGTCTTTGATAACATCTTAAGTTAAATATAATTTTTTATGATCGTTTTAGATATTTTCTTCCCATTTTAATTTTGATCGCAATTTTTGTCTTTTTATTTCAATGTAGATATTTTTTACTCTCATCGTTGATGCGTCGTTTGGTCTTCTTTGTATGTGTCTTAATTACATAAATCTATTCTTAATGTTTTCTATTTGTATATGTCACTTCTAATTTTCTCTTACTCTCTTGTTTGTAACTCTACTTTCCTCCTAATTTCAATAATTCTTTGAGCATTCTCAATTCTCTTGCATTTATTTTATTTTCTTGCTTCTTTTCTAAAATTTAAAGATAGACATTTTGCTTCGTGTAATACCATTGGTCTAATCACTGCTTGATTTTTTTATTTTTAAGGTGTCACTTATTTTTCACTATATTACAACCAATTCTTTCCTCGCCATATATACTTCCTCGATTGTTTAAGACCCTCGTACTTGTTCAAATGAGCCACTTCTACCACCGAATCAACTACCCAAGAATCAACAGGTAGCCGAGTGTCTCACTCATATCTCCATATCAACAACATATGTGAGCTTGTCATCTGACGCAGCTTTGACTAGGCTCGAACAGTTTAGATACCAAATTGTCACAACTTATACAGGATCTTCCTCACGAAATGATGATTACGTGTCAAATAAATCGATAGAACGATAAATACTCAATTCTGTTGATCGTGATGATGTCGGGATCTAGCTATCTCCAACCCGTTGATCTCGCAAGATGCCGTGTTGAAAGATCTACAATTCGATCGTTGATCACTCTAAGTGATACCAAGAATTGGCTTCAAATTCGTTGATTCGCTCATGAATAACCCGAAGATGGAAAGAAGAAGGAGATCGCACTCAACTTCCAACAATGGTGGCCAAAGCTCACACACAGATTTATTTTCAAAATCAACCGCCTTTACAAATGACAACACACCCCTATTTATAGGAAATTACAACACACACATGCGACTTACGACCTAACACATACGACTTAACATCATACGAGTTACAACATCATCTGACTTAACAACAATGCATGCGACTCAACACATGCGACTCACGACCTAACACATAGGACTTAACATCATACGAGTTACAACATCATACGACTTAACAACAATGCGACATAAGAAATCAGCATACGACTTAACTCAACACATACGACTTAAGAAGATAACACAGCTTCAGGAACAACTTAAGCGACATAAGCACATACGACTTAAGAAGATAGCACAGCTTCAGGAACGACTTAAGCGACATAAGGAAAATGCCATAGTCCGAACGACGTAAAGACAGCACAACACCATGCGACATAAGAGAACAATGCGACATAAGCGAACCATGCGACATAAGCGACATAAGAGAACCATGCAACATAAGCGACATAAGAGAACCATGCGACATAAGCGACATAAGTGAAAGATTTATAGAAATGCGACTTGATTTCTTGAGTCGTTATCTTATAAGGTAGGCGACTCATGGCAGGCGACTTAAGGTAGGCGACATAAGATGGTTGGCATACGATTGACATAACTTTCTATGTCGAGTTTGTTCCACCTGCTTATCATGATGCGCTGCATCATCCTCCCCTGGTTGAAAAGAATTCGACCCCGAATTTACACTTTCCTTTTCTTCGACATACTTATTCTCATGATATGAAATCAAGTGTTTGACGTTGAAAACATCAGCAGTATGGATATGATCCAGTAATTTTAACTGATTAGCATTCTCATTAATCTTTTTTACGATTTCCAAAGGGCCAATCTTTCTAGCAGCTAGTTTGTTGTAAGTACCAATAGAAAATCGATCCTTAGTCAATACTGCATATACAAAATCTCATTCTTTGAACTCAACATTTCATCGGATTGCTTATATTTCTCATTCGCCTTAAGAAATCGTTCATGCACAACCTTGTGGCACTCTTGCAATTCATTCCCAGAATCACTAGCTCGTTTGATCACTCCTTTCTGCTGTGGTACTATAGATAAATCTAATGGCCCCTTAGGGATTGTTGAGTAAACGATCTGGAATGGACTGAACCCAGTGCTACGATTAACTGCATGGTTGTGTGCAAACTCAGCTTGACACAGTTTGGAATCCCAACTCTTCAAATTGTCATTCACGAGGCATCTCAATAGATTACCTAGGGGATCTATTCACAACTTCTGTCTGTCCATTCGTCTGTGGATGATAAGCACTACTAAATTTCAACTTTGTCCCGACCATTCTCTATAGACTCTTCCAAAAATGACTCAGAAAACGAGTGTCTCTATCCGATACAATAGATTCAGGCAACCCGTGAAGACGATAGATCTCTCTGAAGTATAACCGTGCGACATTAACTGCATTTGCAGTCTTCTTGCATGCGATAAAATGTATCATTTTTGAAAACCGATCAACCACCACGTAGATAGAATCATTGCCACGTTGCATCCTCGGCAAGCCCAATACAAAGTCCATACTAACATCCACCCATGGTTTAGTAGGTATAGGAAACGGCATATATAAACCTGCATTTGTTGCGGTCCCCTTTGAAACTTGACAAATATGGCACATCTGAATGAACTTTTCAACCTCCTTCCTCATTGACGGCCAAAAATAAGACTTTGAGATCAACTGCATAGTACGGTCGCGGCCCACGTGTCCTTTTTCATGTATTTCTTTGATGATTTTCATTCCTAGACTACAAATACACAACTGATTTCC
This sequence comes from Allium cepa, assembly GCA_030765085.1. Lineage (NCBI taxonomy): Eukaryota > Viridiplantae > Streptophyta > Magnoliopsida > Asparagales > Amaryllidaceae > Allium > Allium cepa. The sequence continues at coordinate 20,246,142 of CM060941.1, forward strand.
TTTGAATAGAAAACCTTCAACCATCATATATCCAGCCATGTTTCCCTGCTTGACTTTGTCGACGATTTCGGAAAAATATGAATCTGAAGTAAGAAATCTGGAAGTAAGTCAAAACCCATCACTTCTATTCGCATGGTTATTAGTAAATTATTCCTCCGACTCAATGCATCGGCGACGCGATTAGTTACCCCAGACTTGTGCTTTATGACGAATGTAAATTGCTGCAGATAAGCTATCCACGATGCGTGCCTAGCTACAATTTTATTCTGCCCTTGTAAATGTTTCAATGCTTCATTATCTGTATACAAAACAAATTCTTTGTGGAACAAGTAATGTCTCCAATGCTTCATGGCCCGCACAATAGCATAAAACTCCACATCATAAGTACTGTAAATCATTTTTGCTCCAGAAAGTTTTTCACTGAAATAGGCAATTGGACGTCCCTTTTGACTCAACACTCCTCCGATTCGAACTTTGGACGCATCTGTATGTAACTCAAATAGTAGCTGAAAATCTGACAACACTAGAATCGGTGCTGAGGTTAAAAGTTCCTTGATTTGTTCAAAAGCAGATCCTGCCTCTTTCGTCCATGAAAACTACTTTCCTATCATACAATCAGCAACAGGAGCCATTACACTACTAAAGTGCGGTATAAATCTTCGATAAAATGAAGTTAACCCATGGAAACTTCTGATTTCTGTTATATTTTTGGGCTGTGGCCAATTTTTGATTGCGGCTACTTTACTCTGGTCCACTTGTATCCCTTCCTTAGACACGACATAACCCAGAAATAAAACACTTGGCGTTATGAACACACATTTCTTCGTTGCTGCATAGAACTGTTCTTGACGAAGAATAGTTAACACCTTTCGCAAGTGTTGAATGTGCTCCTCTGTGCTAGCACTATATATATCAAGATATCATCAAAGTAGACTACAACAAACATCCCGATGTAAGGTCTGAAAATTTGATTCATCACCTTCATAAATGTGCTTGGTGCATTAGATAGACCAAATGGCATGACCAACCATTCATATAATCCTTCCCGAGTCTTGAATGCTGTCTTCCATTCATCACCTGGTCTTATGCGAATCTGATGATAACCACTCTTAAGGTCGATCTTAGAAAAGACTACAGACCCACTGAGTTGATCTAATAGATCATCAAGTCTTGGCATAGAAAATCTGTATCTGACAGTTATTTTGTTGAGTGCCCTGCTGTCTGTATACATTCTCCATGAACCATCTTTCTTCGGTACCAACAGAGCTGGTACAGCACAAGGACTGAGACTCTCTCGAACACGCCCTTGCTTAAACAACTCCTCAACCTGTCTCCTCAATTCTTCATGCTCTTTTGGACTCATACGATAATGCGGCCTATGCGGTAAAACAGTACTTGGCACTAGATCAATTTGATGTTGTATATCCCTCAGTGGCGGTAATTCCTTGGGTAATTCCGCAGGAAAGACATCTTCAAATTCATTTAACACCGGTCAAACCTCCGCAGGAATTTCAAGATCTTCACTTATTTCATACCCAATCAACACAAACAATTCAGCACTATCTTTCACTTCTTTAACAAATTCTCTCGTAGATAATAGACTAGTTGATTCCACTTTCTTCTCTGACTTGCTTTCACTTTGTTCACGCTTCTTAGGAACTAAGGTAACTTGGGTACCTTCGAACATGAAACTGTAGCTGTTGGTGCGACCATTATGTTGTACAGCTCTATCATATTGCCATGGTCTACCCAATAGTAGATGACACACATCCATATCGACAACATCACACCATATATCATCATTGTTCTTCTTCCCAATAAAAAATGTAACAAATGCTCGTCTTCCCACTGTCACTTCTCCACCTTTCTTTAGCCATGCCAGTTTATAAGGTCTAGGGTGTTTTTCAGTCTTCAACCCTAACTTCTTGACAGCTTCTTCAGAAATAATGTTATCGCAGCTTCCCGCATCAATAATAAATTGACAAACCTTTCCTAAGATAGTACATGTAGACTGAAAGATATTGCTTCTCAGCTAACTAGAATCATTCTCATGCTTTAGCATTAAACAAGACCTCCTTATCAACAAGTTACACCCTTCGTCTCCTGACACAACTTCTTCATCTTCATCAAACAACGATGGTTGAGAATAATCAATTTCAGCTTCCACATCCTCATACTCACATTCCTCTGCAACTAATGCTCTCTTCTTTGGCTTTGTACATTCATTACTTTTATGGCCAAACTCCTGGCAATTATAGCACTTGATACTGTTATTGACCTTTGCTTTAGCGGCTTCATTAACAATTGGTTTCTTGACTGCCTTGGAAGCATTAGCACTGCTACTAGCACCCTTATTCTGGTTGTTAGAACCCGTAAACACACCACTTCCTCGTCTCCCTTGTTTCCCCCAAGCTAGAGCATTCTGATGTGCTTCGGCGACAGACATTGGATTAAACATATTAACCATGTCTTGAATTTGCATTCGTAACCCTCCAACATATCTAGCCGTTAGTTGTTCCTCGGTTTCCATAATATCATTCCTTGCAATCAATTGATAGAATTCATCTGCATAGTCATTCACTGTCTTCGTCCTCTGTCTCAAATTATGAAAATGTTGATACATAAGAGATTGATAATTGTACGGCAAGAAAGTCGCTTTCATCATCTTTCTCATCTTCTCCCAAGTGACAACTTTTGATTTTCCCATTCTCTCTCGAGTTAGTTTAGTTTGTTGCCACCAAGGCATAGCTCTTCCCCTTAGTTTTGTAGCAACTAATTGGACTCTGTGATTCTCAGGCACCTCCTTGAATTTCAAAATTTCTTCAACATTCGACAACCAATCAAGAAATTCTTCTGTTTGCATACCACCTTTGAATTCTGGAATTTCCATCCTCATACCTGACTCCTATTTACGATCATTTTCTGAATCCAGATATTGATTTCGCACTTGGCCTCGATTTCGATAATGAATACTACCTCCATCACCATCTTCCTCAAACTCAGATGTATTTCGATATCGACCCTGACCATCTACGTCCCTACGACCATGCATGTCCCTTCTACCCTGTCTTTCAGCATCACGATATGGTTCATTTTAGAACCCACGTTGAGTTCTTCCCTCTTCATTTCGGTACCCATGGTGGTCTCACATCCTTGAAACTGATGATTCTCTTCTATCTCGATAAGACTGGGGTGACATCCTTCTTTCTTCCGAAACCGATGGTGAAACACTGTTTCCACCCTGGTTCGAAACTGGTGACGTTCTCCTTTTATTTGATTCATGTCGTTCATCAATTTCTCCAATTTTTCAATACCCTCATTGAACTTTTAATTGATACGTTGCTCCATCTGCTCAGCTTCTTGTCTCCTATACAAATCTTCAACATTATGATAGCGATTAGCACGTCTCGGAGGCATGATCATTAAACAATCTCGTTTCCGTCTCTGATTTGGCTCTGATACCAATTGACGCAGCTTTGACTAGACTCGAACAGTTTAGATACTAAACTGTCACAACCTATCCAGGATCTTCCTCACGAAATGATGATTTCGTGTCAAATAAACCGATAGAATGATAAATGCTCTGTTCCGTTGATCGTGATGATGCCGGAATCTAGCTATCTCCAACCCGTTGATCTCGCAAGATGCCGTGTTGAAAGATCTACAATTCGATCGTTGATCACTCGTAAGTGATACCGAGAATTGACTTCAAATTCGTTGATTCGTTCACGAATAACCCGAAGATGGAAAGAAGAAGGAGATCGCACTCAACTTCCAACAATGGTGGCCAAAGCTCACACATAAATTTATTTTCAAAATCAACCGCCTTTACAAATACCAACACACCCCTATTTATAGGAAATTACAACACACACATGCGACTCAACACATGCGACCCACGACCTAACACATACGACTTAACATCATACGAGTTACAACATCATACGACTTAACAGCAATGCATGCGACTCAACACATGCGACTCACGACATAACACATATGACTTAACATCATACGAGTTACAACATCATACGACTTAACGACAATGCGACATAAGAAATCAGCATACGACTTAACTCAACATATACGACTTAAGAAGATAGCACAGCTTCAGGAACGACTTAAGCGACATAAGGAAAATGACATAGTCCGAACGACGTAAAGACAGCACAACACCATGCGACATAAGAGAACAATGCGACATAAGCGAACCATGCGACATAAGCGACATAAGAGAACCCTGCAACATAAGAGACATAAGAGAACCTACGACATAAGCGACATAAGTGAACGATTTATAGAAATGCGGCTGTCTTATAAGGTAGGCGACTCATGGCAGGCGACTTAAGGCAGACGATTGACATAACTCGCTATGTCGAGTTTGTTCCACCTGCTTATCATGATGCGCTGCATCATCATCATACTAACATAGTTCAACCATAAACAACTTATTGGTTGTATGATTCAGTTCTCATTACCTCAAGCCCTTCTTACCATATGTAAACATGTTTCAACCAAGTTACCAAAAGCTTGAAATGATGTCAAAGAATAAACCACGAATTTCATGTTCTATGCCATTTGGATGTTAGTTTATCGCTTAGTAAGTCTGTTGTAGGACGTACATTTATTTTGGTATTAAACACCACTCACATGGAACTATTGACCAAGGTTCAATAACTTAGTTTGAACATTAGTTTCGGACTTTCAAATAGTCATAAGTTTATGATAGTTTCACTAATTTCAAATACTCGGATAAAGGTTACAATTTTGAATTTTTAATAAATATAAGTTAACTAAGTAGAATAGTTGAGTATTTGTTATAAATAAATTATTGTATAGATATGTTAAAAATACCATATTTCTATCATATACTCACACACTCTTTACTAAGAGTGTTCTCCTAACTTTGAGTCACACTCTTTCATAAAAAGGTATTTACTTTACTAAAATTGTGAGTATAAAAAATATAAGCATACACACATACCCTAGTACGGATTGCACGGCTATTGGATGTGTCCGAAGGTAACGTATGTTAACTTCTATTTATTGTTAATTAGTATGAAAAAGTGCAAAGAAAAAATTAAATTAAAATGACCCTGGATACTTTGGTTTAGGAATTAGAATGACCAATCCATAAGTTTTATTATATAAAATAGCCGGTTCCAAAATTAGGTTTGGACTGGGGAGAGAAACAAAGTATTAAGTTATCAATGTTGTAAGAAAGAGTTACCAAAATGTCTTTTTGCTATTTGTTTTTATGTTATTATCACCGGAGAAGGGCAAATTCATAGTTTCAAAAGATTCAAATAAGGGTATTCCTATTATATAAAATATACGTACACAAACACACATTAGTACTTACCCATTTGTAGTGGCCTGATAACTAAAACCAAGGAAACATAACAAAAAAATCTAACCCTAATTTTAGACCATATTGGCCGTCCCGTTTGTTTTCTTTCGAGGAAAAATGAAGTACTTCTTTATTTTCCTTTTTCATAATTTTTTAACTTGCGCAAAAGTTTGAAAATTTATGAAGAAAATTAGGAAAAAAATCAAAGAAAACTGGAAAATCATTGAATAAATTTCAAGTAAACATTAACTTCAAGTTTCTTGTTTAACATTTCATTTATATTTTTACTGTTCGGTTACATGTGTATTTTCTGGATTCAAATTTAAGCATGTTTATTTTTTGATTTCTACCATAAAGATATTACTCTACCATTTTTACCTAGTTTACATCTAAAACCGGGATTTATTCACTATTTTCTCTTGGTTTTGGCCAGAACTGAACCTGATGGAAACCTCAAACCATGTTATTGGTAAATATGAAGCTACTCTAATTGCAAAATAATTTATCAAACATATAGTTTTAACTATGAATAGACAATAAGTCATCATTAAGCATGCAACAAATCCTTTAAATACTGGATGAAGTATTTTGAGTTAACCGACCCATTAAGCAGATTGATACTACTCATTCTTACTTGGCTTTTTATTGAGACGGTTTATATGCATCAGCTAACAGGTTCCATTTATCCTTAGTTTTCAAACCATGTATGTCGTTTGCAGAATGAACTTTAGACTCAAACAAGTATCTGCATGTATGCATCAATGCTAAAACTTTCTCCTTAGGTTAAAGATGGACATACCTCTATTTATATCGCAGCAGCTACATAGTTGCATAGTTTTATGGGTGCACGGTTGTTGATGATAATCACGGATCCTACTGGTCTGACAATCCGCTCTTTATTTATGACTCCATGTAGATTATTTAGTTAAAAATCTAGGGGGTATACCTTTTTTTCACATGGATAATTTTAATGATAAGTATCCTTCTCGCTAACAATATAACATCAGCCAAAAAGAAATATTAGTTGTGGATGATGTTTCCCTCCATATTCACTTTATAAGTGCTCTCCTTCAAATCGGGATTACCATTAGATCACCCACACTAAACTGTAGCACTGTAAGTGTTTTATCTTCTTTGTCACTAAACGCCCGGTTTATACTACATCTTATAACAAATTGGGAAGTTGTAAGTTGTAACACGGGTCCTTATGAATAAATTATTTTCTTGTGCATCATTCCATTACTCCAAGCATTTGGCGATGCATATTAAGTAGCAATATGAATAATTGTAGGTTAACAACATGATCAGTATCTTCATTTAGAAAAATAAAATAAAAAATCGATCTCCTGGAATCACACAAACAATCAACTGTTACATGCTCCGGCATAATGGTTAGATATCGAACTCAAGCCAATGTTACCTTCAAACTCACTAAGGTCATGTCACCCCATGGAGACTTTGCATACCATTCCATTATTCTTCTCCTTTTTGGTGTGACAATGTCGATGTCACAAGCATGCCTACTAACTCAGTATTTCATGCAAGAACTAAGCATGTGGAGAGCTTGTTCATGAGAATGTCGTGTCTACAGCCATTGGCGTCCACTTTATCAGAACTTCTGATCTGAAATATTTTTGAGGCGTTAATATGATTCCTTTTTGAATATAAGCAGGACAAAAGCTTGAACTCGGTCTCTTTCCTGTTCGCTTGACATGCCAGATAAATTACCAAATTCTTTACTCAAATCAACCAAACATCATGCAAATAATTGCTCTATAATCAAGTATCAGGCACCAAATCAAACCAAGATCATACACATAACCTTTATAACATCAACCGTAATGATGAAATATCAAGCACAAAATCAATTAACGATCATACACATATAAACTGCCCAAAATCAACAATAATGACCAAGTATTAAGCATCAAAAATAAAATCAACTTCCATGATTACACAACAAATCATGTAGTATTAATCGCCTTGATTGTTTAAGATGACATCATAGTTCCTATGTCACTAGTAATATAAAAACACATATGAATTAGTTTGAGTGAGAAGTATCATTCGTTTGTTATACTATAAATAAATGGAAGGCCTATGAGGACGACAGAAACATCAATTGGCATATTAGAACATCTAAGTGATGATTATTGCTTATTACAAACTTGAAATGTGATACTTATATCATTAAATTTTATAATTTAGGTTAAATTATTGAGCAATGTACCAAGCTACCTAGGAACATAAAGAGAAAGATACTCATGCTAGTTTAAATTCAAGCTTCAATGGTGAAAAACATGATGACCCTAGTAAACCATTATGCATACAATAGGAAACTGTACAACCCAGCATTATCACATACCTCTTAAACAAAACATGATTATCCAGTTCAGCATCCAATTGTATAACAAATAAAAGCTTACTTAAATGGGTATGCTACAATAACATACACCATAATTGTTTGATAAGGGAAAACTTTAATGATCGTATACTTTATAGGTAGGTATAATGGTAATGCCTCTAATTCAATTAGATTTTGCATTCTGAATTTTAATGAAACAAGAAGGATTTTCATAGGAATGATGTTAATTTCAAGTTTTATCGGCCCTCTTCTTGTTAAGCAATTAACGTCAAATCTCTATTAACATACATCATCAGTCATTAATGTCCTGTTTTAGCTACCAAGTAGCTGAATGTCTTTACTGGATAGCAAATACCACCTGACGTTCAAAACCTCGGTGACGTTAAGTCTATTACAAAATTCACATTTGGAAGAACATAAAGTGTGACAATGTTGTCTACCTTCAAAACCCAAACCTACAAAAACTCTACTGTACTCTGAAAGCTCCCTGAATCAGTATGATGAAAGAGGGATGGTCGGTTGGGCATAAAAGGGAAAAAGATCGCCCACCGTGGGGCTCGAACCCACGACCACAAGGTTAAGAGCCTTGCGCTCTACCAACTGAGCTAGACAGGCTAGTTGTTGTCCATTTACGATAATCCTTACAGGGAAAAAAAACACATATACCAATCTTCCTTGAATAAGGCAACACAATCAAATTAACTGAGCAGAATTTTGTAACTGAAGAGAGCACATCTAATGTGATGTAATCGAACATAAAGGGAACAAAAAGGGGACATACCTATGCAAAGTATCGCTTATTTGCCAATCGCGTGGTGTGGGAGAAGATGAGAGTAATCGAAGATGCTGAATTTGATTGAATTCGGAATGTAAAAAGTTGATTCATTTTCATTCGTCTGCTTTATTACTGCTTCGCATCATGAATAAATGATCTGGAATTTGGACATTGCACGCACGCCAGCACCTTTTTTTATTTAAATATTGCAAATCTAGTCCAGCTTTAATTATAATTCCACTTTTGGTTTTGCCATCGAAAAGAATATCCTCTCATATCTTCATTTCTAAATCTGACCGTACAAAATGTTTACTTCCATACATGATGTCGTTTCAAGTTTTCCATATATCAACGGTTTTTTCTTCCGAGCTCTTGTCTGCGTTTTTTTTTTCAACTGACTGCTTTCGAACTTTAAAATTGAATGCTCAAGATTGGTGTTTCAGTGGTATAAAAATATTATCATAGTTTCTTTTCAAAATCAAGAGCTCCATGAGTGCAAAAGTGCACTGTACTGTAAAAAGAAAAAAAAATTATATGGAATATTCATTTATCGTCGATTTATCGGATTATGCGACTTATAAAAGTCGTTATGATTCCTATTTGAATGCTTGCATCGTCCACAATGCAAGACCAAACCTGTTGGTGAACTTGGATAAGCTGGGCTACAGCCCAAGGCCCTATGAGTGAACATGGTCGGCCCTAAGATTTGGTCGCACTAACCCAAAATTATTTTGATTATTCCTAAATTAAATTTCAGAAATTCCGCTTTAATTCCGGTTTGCAAATTCCGATACTTTTTTCTGTATAAACACATTAATAAATATTCAATACTATATTAGATACAAATAATTTCAAAATCAAATTCCTCGTTATTAATATTACTATGTATTGACAAGCACCATTGTCCAAGTGGTTAATTGATATGGCTTGGTGCAGGATGTCACAAGTTCGAAACTTGCTTTCGAATGTTTATTTGACATGGGATATGTTGTCCCATTGATTTGTTGTATATAAAGTACCAGTTTAAAAAAAAAAAAAAAAATATTACTATGTATTTATACAAAATTGAACTAATTTAAAAAACTATACCCAATAATCTACCATACCCTGCCCAACAAGTAAAACATGTTAGCCAAAGACCAGGCCCAACAAAATTAAACAAATAAAATTTTAGCTCAACCAATCAAAGCTTCCCTCTCGCGCTCCTCACCCCTAAACTTATTCTCTTCCCATCAATGTATAAAAAAAACCTAGCCCAACTTGCTCTACTTTTCTCCAAAGCCGTTGACGACTGCCGCTTCTACAATCATCGACTAGCAAGCCTCGACGAGAGAAATTCCTAACTTATTCAAATTTGATTTTTTTTGATGAAAAAAAAACATGGGCATAATTGAGAGTGGCTGAAGGGGTAAGATTCTTTGATTTTTTAACATGATTTTGTTTCGCCTTTAGTGGCTACAACAAGCTAAAATTCTTTTTTGAATTTCTTTTAGCATCAGAAACCAAAACGGTTTTTTCATGAAATTCCGGTCCAATGCACGTCAGAACCAGATTGGAATGGTCGAAATTCCGACATGATAGTCGGAATTTAGAACCATATTTTTAGTTTTGTGCTCTGATAGTTATTCATGATATTTGTTAGCTTTAATCTTAATACAAATTGCTTATTCACTAACAAGTTGAGTTACTAAACACTAATAAAAGTGTTTCTCATGAAGTAAAAATGTCATTTAATGATCCCTTAAATGAATAGAAAATCGAAAAATTGAAAATTACCTCTGTGGGAGCCTGAATTAAAAGGTGGGGGAAGGATGACAGGCCTTTCTACATCTCTAGCATACGAAAATAGGTTTTTTAAAAAAGGGCATTTACCTATGGATGGATCAAACAAAAAATTGTTAATAAGTGCATAGATGTTACAGTGTAATTTTTTTTGTATTAATTATAGTTAAGTTGCATCCATATGCACAAGCATGCTATACGCAAGGTAATGCATCTGTTGACAATATATCTGTATTTGCATTTATAAAGCTAATCACATTACCATCGTCTTCAAAGAAAACTAAATGCAGGAAAATAGACACGAGAAACTTAAAAAAATTAGGCTAAGGACAACAAGTTTGTTTTTCAGGCTGAAGGATAATTCTAGTTATAACTAGCATTTTGTACAGTGTAAAACTAAATATAATGTTTGATATAACTAGCATTTTTTATAGTGTAAAAGTTAAATATAATGTTAATTATAACTAATATTTGTCCTTCAGCCTAGAAATAAAACTTTGTGTTCTTCAGACTAATTTTTTTTTTCAAAGTTTGTCTTTTTCCCTATTCCCTCAAATAAATATATGTATTTTAGTATTCACAAATAGCAATGCATAGAAGATGCGTTCACAATAATACACATTTGGAAGTTAAAAACAAAATCACATTAAAGTTGTAGGTAATAATAATCAGATTAAAAGTTAATACTACTTTGATAGCAACAACTGTGTAGCCGATACAAGTGTAATATTCAAGGAACATTCAGACATTCAATCAAACTTGAAACGGCCATTACTTGCTATAGAATAAGTATTATATCTTCATAGGAATTGGTTAGAAGAGGAAAATACATTTTTTAGGAAGAGATGAATGACGAGGGGGATTAACCTTAAGGGATGTATGTCCACCCTTAACATACATTCAGGTAAATCAAATGTGTTTTTTGTCATTGCTGTCGGTTTGAACCCAGACCTTCCCTTCAGCAATTTGAGACCATAACATCTGGCCAGAATTAGGGGTTGGTTATAAATTTTCATTTTCATTTAAAAGTATATTAAGGATGTCTCTAATGCCTATAATAGTACTTATTCAGGTCCTAAAATATAATGTGTTTGAATGTTCATCTATGTATTTTTATTTGAATGACAAATATCCTCACTTTTTCAACTCTTCATTCTTTCTTTCTATCTTCGATAATTAATTTGCCAGTTGAAATTTCTATAAGAAGATTAAGATTCCTAATCTACCCTTCTTCATATTTTTATTGATTTTTAATACGAGATTCAAGTGTCTCGGATCTAAAATTATTATTATATTACTTTGGATTATTGTTTGGTTTAGATGAAGAAATTAAAGTTAATATTGTTTGACGAGTTATGGAAGAGACTCGATCACCACTTCCCTCTTCTTCTTCTTTCAATAAAAAAGAATACAAAGAACTTATTCAACTACTAGCGAAAAAATTGCAAACATCCAATGCCGAGTTAATTATACTGTTAACATCACAATCAAGCTACTTATATGATCAGTCCATTCTAGCTAAATCCAATGCATATATTCCAGTTCAGAAAATCTGGTAAGTTAGATCACATTTTTTATTATGTTAGATTCAATTCTGAGCTAAATGTGAGGTATGATCCAATTCTAAAGTGTGATAATGCACCACATGTTGAGCAAAATGCGATATTCCCATTGTATTTTGAACAGTGTGACATGTTTAAAGCTTTTAAAATAATAATAAACACATTTATCTTTTTATTCTTTGTTTTACTTTAAATTGAGATGTAATGTTCGAACATATCACGGTTTCGATTAATTTATGTAGAGATATCATGTGAAAATTTAGTAAGAATTACGCATGAAATTATCAAGTTTTAATTTGAATTTTTTTATGCTTTAGGTAGATTTATCAAAAAAAATTGTCAACTTTTAAGTCTATGACTTCAATTATTTGAAAAATCTTCATATTTGAGGAGAGAAAAAGGCTTCCATCATTTGAATATTGAATTTGCCGGATTAGGAGGATGCTGCAGTGTAGTTCTTGCTATATAGACTAAACTCTAAAAGATCTCTTCTTACATCAAATTCTAAAAGTAAGATGCCGGTTCAATTTCCTCCTATGTCACCAAATGCATTTTTAAAATATAATTGAAAAGAAGAGAGTAATAATGTTGAAGCTAGAATAATAGCTTTCAAAAAAATGTTTTTTCGAGAATTCAAGCTAAACGTAAATAAATTATATAAATTTGGATGCCAAAGATGTCAAATTAAATGTATCAGGTTGACATTAAAGTAACTATATTACAGCTATACTTTGGAGCATAGCGACTGTTTCTTATAAGGTTGTTATGATAATGGTTACCATTGGCATTTTGTCAATACCGTTACCATATCATTTTTACCGTTAAATTAAAATTGCTTACCGTTACCGCTGCCGATTTGTTGGTATTCTAAAGGCTGATATATCAATAAACCGGTAATCGTTGTACTCCTAATGGCAAATTACTGTTAGTCTAAAAAAAATCAAAAACTTAATTTATTTTTACACCGTAATGATGCTTCATCATACATATCATTGTGTCACTCAATAAAAGACACCAATCAAAAATAAAGAAAATGTATTTAGCATCGTTTGAACTAAATTTATAAGTCAAATCTAAGCATTTGGTTGCTTCTAAATGTTTGTAGCACGGTATTCATGTATTATAAGTGGACTATTACATTACTGTTATCGCTCGTTTTGAAAAAACGTTACCAATTTTTTACCGTTGCAATACAGATTATACTGATTGATATATCAACTTTACTGAAAAATTATGATTGATTGACTGACAATGATCTGGTAATAGAAAATATACCGTTACCACAATAGCCCTTGTTTTTTAGACGCTACAAACTTTAATATCAATTTCAATTTGAAAAAATCATTCCCAGCCACTATTTATTTCAAAAATCTATTATTCAAAGTAACTTTAGATATAATTCATGACAATCAATTTTGTCCCTTGTTTATGTATGATACTTCTGTCTTTTGTTTAAAAGATTGGTCATTAGTTATAGTTATAATCAAATCGTCAGTGTGTGTATAATGTAAATATATATTCTTCCCCTATTTTCACGTACGACTTATTACATTGGAAATAATATTACAATAACAATTTAATGATCAAAACAAATGTTCATTCTAATTTTACATAAAATATTTTATTTTTAAATTGAGCGTATATGAACAAAAAAGGGGAAAAGGTTATTTAAATTGATTGTATTTTATTCTTAGCACATGAATCTACTCTAGTTAACAAAACACGATGAGTTCACTAGGGAAATACTAGATTGATATGCAAATTCTAGGTGATTGTTAAAGAAACTTCTGTTTTAGATAAGGGATATAATTTTAGGAGATTTTATCCTAATATAAAATTGTTGTGGAAGGGACATACAAATGGAACCAAATAAGTGATTTATTGTTTTACCCTCATTCAAAGCAAATTCCACAACATACTATCGAAAACTAAAAAAGAAACCATGGATGATCATTGTGAATCGCAAAATGAACCAAAAAAAATCATTGGTGTACTATGTTCAACAAAATTACGTTGAGAAAATGATTATAAAACGGTAGTCATACCGAAAATTATCAGAAAACTAAACTCGAAGGGGCTTGATTAAAAAAGAAAATTACGAAATGGTGGTGGCCGACTGAAAAAGTTGCATAAAAATGATACATGCATGTCATTATAATCGTGTATCATTCAAACTATATTAACGGTGTGATAACTAATTATATTTGATTTTGTTATGGAAGACTAAATTTTTTGGTATCCTTGTAGCAATTTCAAGAATATTGAAAAAAAAAATACCCCTTAACTAGATTTGGACACTCCCCAAAATCTATTCTAGATAACAAAAAGCAAGAGTTTAGAATGGAATTGTTGGGTTTATGTATGAAATTATGGACTTTTTCTAAAATATATAAATATCCATTGGTTACATATGAATTTTACAAACTATGCGATGTTTCATACAATCAGAAATTTATTCATCCTACTATAATCACATTTCCAATACCATCACCCAAACACCTTGAAACCATAGCACTTAACAACATGATGCAGATCACTTCTATGTGCACGTTTTGTAAGATATTTAAACTTAATACCTTTCTTGGAACGGTGCACAAATTCATCCAACAATGTGTCATAAAGAAGATCGACAGCGATGATATTTGACGGCGAATACAATGCATTGCCTTTGAATGGCGATGATCTACTGCATGGTATCATCTAGTTGATTCTTGCATTAATCTGTGAGTTTGATCAGAGGCGATCAAGTAAAAAATAATGAGATTTAGGGTTTCGGGTAAAAGCAGCAGTGAGGTTGTGATTGTGGATGATTCGGCATTTGTCATTTGCAGCCATTTAACAACACTGTAGCACGGAAGGAATATTAAATATTTAGGAACTTGGAATCCAGAGTTTTTCCCATTGTGCTTGGTCTGTTTCCCGAACGTAAATATTGTTCCAATACGATTAGATCTCAAAAGTGATTATTATAGTTTATAATTTGAACCTCAAAATTGTGTAAAACAGTCAATTACAAGGTGCAATATGACAAAAAAGTCCAAAGATTGCAATTTCGTCATCTCGGTTGTTGTTTAAAGGGGAAATTAATTTAAAGGACAAAATTCATATATTTTTAGCCTTAAGGATACGACCTCAATATTTTAAGCACAAGACAAACATTCTTCTGAAATTCAAAAGAACAAATATTCTTCCAAAATTATTCATAAGGACAAACACTCTTCCAAAACTGCTATCGAACTAAAAAATGATACTTAAAAACTGATTTCGATAACTACAAATTGATACATAAAAATGCTATCAATAACTAAAAACTGATGCCTAAAGAAAGTTTTCTTCAGGCTAAAATACTGAAAGTTTGTCCTTGAGGCTAAAATGTTGAAATTTTTTGTCTTTCACAATAATTTCCTATTGTTTAAATTATCAACACATAAGTGAGTGTTGAACGATGCCCCTTTAATATTAATTTATGCGCATGTTTAAAAAAACGTCCAACTTATGATCTATAAACTCATTGCTGAGGAAAATCCCGATTCTGTATGCACCATCGTAATCAAATGTTGAAACATGTTGTGAGCAACTATTTTACTTTCTTCTTTCAAAGTCATTATTCGATTCATTTACCCCTCATTAACCACGCCTTCAATTGGGTTGGATCAACATATTTAGTGAAAAGAATCATAAATCGGTAAGCTATTATATCAGTTTATTAAACGTGCAGTAAATGAGCAAGACAATTTACCTATTTATTTAAAATGTGAAATTTAAAATTTTGAAAATATGAATATATATTTTGAGAATAAGAGTGCTACTTTATTGTAACAACCCTACCTTTTACGCCATCAAAATAAATTAAAATAGATTAAAATAAAAATGTTTGCAATCGATATTTTTAATAAATTTTATTTTGAAAATATAACTTATTGAAAATATATTTTATAAGTTTCGAACTTGTAACCTCTCGCACCAAAGGTGAATCACTTAAGCACTGAGACAATGGGCTTGTCAACCTCTTATTTGTTTGTAAGGTTATTTTTGAAACTTCATGATCGTACCAAAAAATTGTCTTTCTATTCCAACTATTAATAAAGATGTTATTTATGTATTTTAATTTTTGGTTCAAGAGAACCAACCTAATGCACAAAACATTTAAATTTGAATCCAATATTTTTCTGTTTATTATTGTGGACCAAATTTATGACTGAATCCAAATATTGGTATCAAAATTAGAAACCTAGCAAGGTATAAAATGAGTAATAACATGCGATGGTAATAGGAATAGGATATGGTAATTTTGTTAAAATCAAAGGGTGAAACAATAATACATGCGTGAATCTGTCTTATTTTAGATAATGTCAAGTCTTAGGCTTGTGCGCTAATTACATTAAGGGAAAAAAAATTTAATGGACAAATTAATGAAAATATTTAGTCAGAAGTACACGTGCATAAATTTTTTACCGTAAGGACGAAGCCCAAATAGAATTTCAAACAAAATATTCTGTTCGTCTTCCTCCTCCTTCCTCAACTCAAAATTTGACGGAATTTTACTCGAAAGAAAAAATGGCACCGCAAACCAGAAACAATTCTACATCTCCAACACAATCTCAGAAGTCGACGGTAGATGAACAACGAGCATAACAATCGACAGCCGATGAAAACCTAAGTATGTCGGAAGTGAATCAACAAAACAAAAATCGAAATATCGAATCACTTCCGGCAGCAGATGTTGAAAAAGAAAATGCAATGATAAAAGAGGAAAACTTACTGATGGGTCATATCGGTGAGCGCAGCATGAATGAGTTGAAAAAACGAGGATTTATTGATAGAGTTCATCATTCAAAAGTTGGTTTTTGTGAAAAGTATGTTCTTGGAAAGCAGACGAATATTTCTTTTGGTATAGGAGAGCAAAAGCAAAAGCTATCTTGGAGTATGTTCATACAGATGTCTGGGGTCCCTCCCCTTGTCAGTCTTTAGGTGGAGCCAGATATTTCGTTTCATTTGTAGATGATTTCTCTCGTAAAGTATGGGTATACTTTCTTCAGTCAAAGAGTGAAATCTTTGCCAAGTTTCGAAAGTGGAAATCTATGGTTGAGAAGCAGTTAGGAAAGAAATTGAAAGTTCTCCGTTCAGATAATGGCGGTGAATTGTATCACAGGAATTCATCGATTATTGTGAGTCTAAAGGCATTAAGAGGCATTACACCACACCAGACGACCCCCAGTTTAATGGAGTTGCAGAAAGGATGAATCAGACATTATTGGAGAGAACAAGATGCCTTAGGCTGACTGCTAAATTGAAGAAGGGATTTTGGGCTGAAGTTTTATCTATGGCGGCTTTCCTCATCAACCGCACACCTTCCACTGCCATAGATATGAAGATCACTGAAGAAGTATGGAAAGGAGAGCCTGTTAGCTATTCATTTCTCAGAGTGTTTGTTTGCCCAGCTTATGTGCATGAGAGCAAAGGGAAGCTGGAACATAGAGCTCGCAAGTGTATTTTTCTAGGTTATAGGAGAGGGGTGAAGGAATACAGGTTGTGGTGTCCTATTAGCAAGAAGATCGTTATGAGCAGGCATGTGACTTTTGATGAGAAGGCTATGTTGAAGGTGGAGCCTTCCTCATCGGATGAAAATGATAGGACATGTGAAGAATACCAGACACAAAGTAAGTCATCTGTTGATTCTTTCCATAGACGTTCAAATGGTATTTCCGATGACACCTTGGTTGATGAGGATAATACCAATGTTGGTACAAAGGATCAAACTCAAGGTGGAGCTCATTCAGAACCTAGGCCTTTTAGACAAAGAAGAAAGCCTAAGTGGCTTGATGGGTTTGTTGGATTGAGCATCAAAGATATTAACTTCGATGATATGGCAACATATGCTTTGAATGTTGTCCATGATGAGCCCTGTGACTATAGAGAAGCTATCGCATTAGTTAACAGATCCAGTTGGTTAGTTGCTATGGAGGAGGAGATTGAATCATTGCAGAGAAATCATACTTGGGATTAGGCGCCTCTTCCCACCGACAAGAGAGCTATTGGATGCAAGTGGATCTATAGAGTGAAAGACGGTGAAAATGGTAATCTCAGATACAAAGCAAGGTTAGTCGCAAAGGGGTATGGTCAAAAGAAGGGGGTAGAGTATCATGATATCTTTGCTCCAGTGGTTAGACATACTTCGATTCGTATTCTTTGGGCATTAGTTGCTCATTATGATATGGAATTAAAGCAACTAGATGTCAAAACTGCATTCTTGCATGGTGATCTGGATGAGAAGATTTATTTAAAGCAGCCGGAAGGGTTCATTGATAGTAGTAGGCCAGACTCTATTTGCAAACTCAACAAATCTCTATATGGACTGAAGCAGTCACCTAGACTATGATACAAGAGGTTTGATAAGTTTATGCTTTCACAAGGATAATGCAGAAGTTTCAAAAACCAGTGTGTTTATTTCAGGAGATGTGATGGTGATATGATTTATTTATTGTTATATGTTGATGATATGCTGATTGCATCTCAGAGTATGGTCAAAATTAAGGAATTGAAAGCGGAGCTCAGTAGAGAGTTTGACATGAAGGATTTGGGAAAGGCACAAAGAATATTGGGTAAGGGGATAAGCAGGGATAGAAGCAGAAAGAGTTAAGGCTCACTCAAGCATAGTACATCGAGAAAGTCCCCGCTCGATTTGGAATGGAGAAAGCTAAACCGGTTGGCACTCCATTAGGCTCTAATTTTAAGTTGTCAAAAGACTTATCACCCTCATCGGAAGAAGGCAAGAGGTATATGGCTGATATACCTTATTCTAGTACTGTTGGTTATCTTATGTATGCGATGGTGTGCACAAGATCATATTTGGCCCATGCAATGGGTGTTGTGAGTCGATATATCTCTAACCCAGGCAAAGAGCATTGGCAAGCTGTGAAGTGGATTCTTAGATATCTTCGAGGCACTTCTTCGGTGGGCTTTTTATATGGTGGAGTGGATGGTGACATCTTTCTTAGAGGATACTGTGATTCTGATTTTGCTGCGGATAGAGATGCTAGGAAGTCAGTGTCGGGCTGTGTTTTTACACTTGGCATAGGCTCGATTTCATGGAGATCAAAACTGCAATCTATCGTAGCTTTATCGACTATTGAAGCAGAGTTGATATCGATTGTGGAAGCAAAAAAGGAAGGATTATACTTACTTCAGTTGTTGGATGATCTTTCAATGGTGCAACGGACAGTAGAGCCATTTTCAGACAGTCCGAGTGTGATTCATCTTGTAGAAAATCAAGCTTATAGTTCACGGACGAAGCACATTGATGTTAGAGGTTTCTTTCTTCTGCTTGAGAAAGAACGAAGTAAGATCAAATTGTTTAAAGTGGGTACTTTGGATAATCCTTCAGATATGATGAAAAAGTCACTTCCAAAGGACAAGTTTGAGCACTGATCAGTTTGATACATGTTACTTGAGCGCCATGGGGTACTAGATCCAACAACTTATATGTCGATTGTTTGATGATAAGATGATGAAGGGAGATTGTTATATTTGAATCAAGGTGGAGTGTTGAATTTGGATGATTCAAATATTTGTTAAAAAGGAAAAAAATTGATTAATTGATTCAATCAAATCAATTAATTTGGCTGATATACGAAAGGATATTTTGAAGGAAACTAATTAATTAGTCAATCAATTAATTAGTCAATGTATATTTGCTATGTAAAGAAATAAATGATTAAGCATGGAGAATAAAAGAAAGATATGGAAACGAAGATCACGCCATTTATTTGTACTAAAATCAAATCATGCAAATTGGAGAAGATATTTGGGTAATCGGGAAATTGATTTGCTTAATCTCCAAACGACTCTTCATTATCAAGTCTATTAAATGAAGGAATTTCATCTTCATATGTACAAGCAAGTGTAGATCCACCATTATTCTTTCCTCTCTCTTTTTTATTCTTTTCTTTAGTGAAATAAAAAGTTGTTGGGTCTCCGTGGACGTAGGATATTCATATCCGAACCACGTTAAATCTTCTGTGTCTCTTATTTATGTTATTTTCTATGAGATTACATAATTCTTTTTAAGTGTCATATCTTCTAATATTCGTAGATGTGTCGACTATAAGAACAATAAACTTAGCGGGATGAAAAGTCATGCTTGTCATGTTATGATGGAAAATTTATTACCCGTCGCTTTTAAAGAATTGTTGCCCGTAAAAGTTTGGACTGTTCTAACAGAACTTAGTCTTTTTTATAAAGAGATTTGTTCTACTACATTAAAAGTTGATCCTCTACGTAAACTTGAGGAAGAAATCCCGATATTGCTCTGCAAAATGGAAAAAGTATTTCCTCCAGGGTTTTTCAATGTTATGGAACATTTACCTATTCATCTTCCATTAGAAGCACATCTTCGAGGGCCCATGCAATATGGATGGATGTATCCATTTGAAAGGTATTTAAATCATCTAAAAAAAAGTGAGACAGAAAGCTCGAGTTGAAGGTTCGATTCGCAAATCATACATCGAAGAAGAAGCTTCGTTTTTTTCTCTCATTATTTTAGTGACCATGTGAACATATCTTTTGAAAGTGCTATGCGTAATGATGAAGGCATTGATCAAGATGATTGTCAAACGACCTTATCAATTTTTAAAAAACAAGGTCGGCCTGCTGGTGCTTGTGTGGAAGAATGGTTGGATGATAGAGATTATCATGTTGCACACACATATGTTCTTCTCAACTGTGCCGAAGTTGCACCGTTTGTTAGGTAATTTACTTATATATATATATATCATCAACACGTGTGTATACACAAATATATGCACACACGTGTATCTTAATCATAATGCAACATTTGTTATATAATTGCAGTATTTACGAATCACAACATCCTAACGGCGATATCGGCAAAGAATTCACTTCTTGGTTTTCTAAGTACGTTTTTGATAAAACAAATTGTGTTGTAGACGAAGGATTGAAACATTTAGCTATGAGACCAAAAAGAAAAGTGAAGACCTATCCAATATTCTGTCAATGGATATAAATTTAATACCAAGGAATATGGTGTCGAAAAATTAACTAACAATACTGGTGTATTTGTTAAAGGTAGCGATGATCCAGATGATCATATACATGATTTTTATGGCGTGCTAACCCAGGTTTTGCAATTGACGTATTTCACACGACCCGCAGAAGAAGTATTTTTGTTTAAATGCAACTGGTTCAGCAACGTTCAAGGTTCTAGAATCAACGTGCACCCAAAATATAATCTTATAGAAATAAAACATACTTCGCGTTATTATAAATACGATCCTTTTGTACTTGCCAAACAAGCTCTTCAAGTTTATTATGCTTCTTACCCATCTCTAAGAAGAGATAAAATAGATTGGTCGGCTGTTTTTAAAACAAAGGCAAGGTTTACATTTGATGGACGGAATATTCCTGAAGAATAAGCTTACCAAGCAGATATCGAGGAAAATAGAGGAATAATAATAACCGACGATCAAACAGATTTTGGACCTCTAAACGATGAATCAAATGCATTAATTGAAGCATTTGAGAGAGTACAGAGAAACAAAATATAGAGTGCGAAACAGAGTCTGAATCCGAAAATGACGAGCACTGATCAACTATCTACATTTTGAGAAGGTAAATTTATATTTTTTTAAACGTTATCATGTTTTCATTAAAAATGAAATGGTATGCTAATATATGATATGTATCACATCTCATTTTTATGTTACGCCATACTGTATGTTTTACGTATAGTCATTTTATTTTCTGTTATAATGTTTGTTTGTAACATGTATTATATAGGTATGTCATCACGTAGACGTACCGGTGGACATTCTGGGTCTCCCTCTTCCTCACAGAGAGGGCATGCTCGTCCGGACAGTGGTGATGGCGGTGGTCCATCACAGGAGCTATGGCGTCCTGTGGTGTGGCTAAAGCCAAAGGCAGATCAAAGGTAAGTATTAAATTTCAAAATAAAATTTCATTTTCGTACAACCTATTCTGAAAATATATAGTAGTCATGAAATATTAAGTGTTTTTTCTCTGTTTAAACACAGTGGTTTCTTTTTGGAGCCGACTCAAGTAGTTCTATCTATATCTCGATGGGCGTACATGGGTCGTATGACCGAATGTTGGCCTAAGTGAACATCGGTTCCAGATAATGTTAAAGAGACTATTTGGCATGATTTTTTGGTATGTCACTTTATATATTAGGAACATGATATATCAATTCATGTTTACATTATTTATAAAAGCTGTATAACTCTTATTTCATCAAACGTGCAGGCGGAAGTGGACCTTCAGGATGCTGATATTTCAGTCGAATATCGCCACTGGTGCAGCAAAGTCGCTAAGAACTATCGGAAAATAGTAAACAGCTAAAAAACAGCGGGAAAGAATCCTCAGTGGATGAGCGCAGCTGTGTGGGATGATTTTGTGAAATGGTGGGGAAACAAGGAGTTTCAGGTATCACATGTTTAATTTACATTCTTCTACGCAAATACTAACTAGAAATGTTAAACAATTTTTGTTTTTAAATTAAATTTACAGAGGCAATCGGAGAGGAACTCTGCCAATAGGAGCAAGAACCCTGTCACACATCGTGGTGGTTCCAAGTCATTTCAGCATCACAGAGAGGACTTGGTATATTTATTAATTACGATAATACTTTAAAGATTTTATGTTCTAAGTTGTAGATAATGTAACAATTTATATATATAATATATATGTATATGGACATATTTCAGGAGAGACAGCGTGGTGGTGCTTCTGTGAGTTACTGGGATGTTTTTGCGCATACTCATGCGTTGAGCCAGGTCGACGAAGAAGGCAACGTTTCATACTCCTGCGATCACGATGCCAAAGCGCAGTCCGCATATGTAAGTAACATAATGACTTAACACTTATATAAGTTAATTAAAATAATGTTATCTAAATTCAACTTATTTTGCATAATAACATAAATTTCAGCAAGCACAGACTTCCATTCTCGAGGGCTCTGGGCGCGACGAGTTGACCGCCGATGAGGAGGACGTAATTTTTGAGTCTGTCATGGATCCTACGGCACATGGCAGACGCTATGGTTTTGGGAATCAATCGGTAATAACTTTAACTTAAATTTTAAAATAATTATTCTAAACCAACTGTTGCACATTGTGATGGATTATAGTAAACACGAATTACAATTATTAAACACTAATAATTTATATTTTATTTACAGGCTAAGACGGCTCAGATTGAGTATCAGAGGGCTCAAGATAAGGAGGAGGTTGCACGGCTCAGAGCACAGGTCGCCGCGCTCGAGGAACGCAATATCCGCACCGAAGACAAGACGGAGGAGCTGAACAGGCGTCTTACGGAGTTTATGAAGCAATACGGGTGGTTTCCGTCTTCTGGTGGTTCTGGAGGAGAGTGATTTCAGGTATGATTTGATTTGTTTTGCTATGGACATGTATATTTAGAGAGTGTGAGGATTTGATACATTCTGATGTTTTGGATGTTGGTTTGGATGTGATTTTTGAGATGTTGACACAGTAGTTTGGATATTGTTGGATGTTGATGTTTTGTTGGATTGGACGTTTTGTTGGACGTCGATGTTGGATGGTTTATGTTGTTTATGTTGATTTGTATTGTGTATATTGATTAGTATACATGCTTATTACTTAAATTTACTATTATGATTGATTATATGTGAGATATGCTGTTGTATATGTGCTCGAAATTGAGCTTTTATGAGATATACGATGTTGGAGGTGGCTGAAAGCATGCATTGTTGGTTCTGTAAAAAAAACACTCAGATTTCCAACGTCCGCCTGCGGCTTACTGGCATAATTATTCCAACGTCTTTCAACTTCCTCCATCGGATTTTCCAACGTCTCTCCAACGTCTAATTTGGTCAACATCTTCTTCCACGTGGACAACCTGAACGTTGAAAGGCGTTGGTATAAGCGCGTTGGTTCCGTTGGTGGATGTTGGACGCCGTTGAAATGTATACCAACGGCGTTTCCAACGTCTACCAACGGCCTCCAACGTCCGGCCGTCATTGGAATACACTGTGTTTCTTGCTGTGGGGTAAGTAAAACCTAAATCACTTTCAGAGGGATTGCTTTGGACTCTGATGTTTTGAGTTATGTATTAGAAATAGTTTCTACAGCAATTGGTCGAGTTTTGAATTGAAAATTTGCTTTCACGTTTATTGCTCAATCCTTGGGTTATGTGTACAGGTTGCTTTCCTAGTAGTCTCACTGAAAATTCTTGGGTTGTTAAACAACAATGTTAGGGACAACATATATTATTTTACTGCTAAACATATATTATTTTACTGCTAAACATACTAATGTGTTGTGAATACAGTCCCATGCTCAATGAGTATACAAGAGGACACAAGCAAAACGAGTAACAAACGAAACCTAAGACAAATTAATTTCTTTTTGCTTGGCACATTAATTGTTGAAGGGTTGCATTTTTTTCAAGCAGCATGACAGGGAGAAGCAAGAGGAAACAAAGTGTCCGTAAATCAAGAACCTATTCAAATGAAAATCAAACTAGAGTCCGGACTCGCATACTAGTTCAGACAGACCAAAGTCCGAACAAAGTAATTAAGCAATCTCAGGTAACAAAAAGAAAGAAAAGGTTCAAAAAGTCGGTCTCAACTTTTGAGCAAGACAATGAAACTAAAAAAATCCAACTTGGCATTCGAGCAAGATCGAGCAATTAGAAAAGAAAAGGTTCATCTTAGCCTTTAACAAGGCAAAATAGATTCGAAAGTACTTAATAAAATACTTAACGTAATTTTCATATAGTCAGAACATTCGAAGAAATCAAATTTTAACAAACAAATTCAAAAATAAGTAGTCTAAAGGTACTTAACTAAGTACTGACAGAAAAAAGGGCAAAAAGTCATGAATTTATGATCATCCAAAAGTATTTATGATCATCCAAAAGTGTTCGCGCAATGTACTTACAAAACATATTTACAAAAATGCATACAAAAGTACTCAAAAAGATGCAAAAAAGGAAGGGGGTCTAGTTACGTGTTGGATTTGCTGAAAGTTATCCTCACCGCTGCTAATCTGCTACTTCGGGACATCATTGGCTGCGCCAGGCAAATTACCACATTTCTAGCATCCTCCTCAACTTTCTTTGTTTGTATCCACTAACAGCTTTCCTTACTTCCTCCTATATGAAGTTGTAGTTTTCTTCTTGACATGGTTGTAAACATTGGAAGGTGGACACTAGGTAGTGGATTCGGACTGGATATTAATCGCCTATGTGGGGTTTAATCAAAGTTAGGCATTTAGATAAACTCGTGTGTTTCA
The DNA here is from genome assembly GCA_030765085.1 of Allium cepa. NCBI lineage: Eukaryota > Viridiplantae > Streptophyta > Magnoliopsida > Asparagales > Amaryllidaceae > Allium > Allium cepa. The sequence goes on from CM060941.1 coordinate 20,271,286, forward strand.
ATGAAATGCTAGTTTTTGCTTTAGCATTGAACAATCCGAATCCAAATTTTATGGGTTTAAATGAGTTTGGAAGCAACCAAGGAAAGAAGATAACCTAAACTACTGCGTAGATTCTCAAATGATGTATCAAACCTCATTTAGCAAACCGCCTGGATGCTTAAATGGCATTGTAGTCATCGCCTAGCGCCTAAGCATGTGCTAAACGGACATTTAGGTGGTAAGCGTCGTCTAGCGCCTAGATGGGGCTTACATGGAAACCAGGAATGACGTTTACAATGGTGCTTCTTGGTTACAACTCCATATTCGAAAGAAGATTTTTACTGGGAATAGCACTGGCAACATAGAGAACAATTGCACTTATGCCAATGCTCGAATATCTAAAGATAAAGCTTCGGCCAGCCAAGATACCCAAAGGGTGGGTATATTTTTGGTTAGCCTAGGTATTTAGAATAATTCACAGCACATAATCTGGATGTTAAAAGCATCTAACTATTATGAAACAAAATCAATTATGCAAGCATATCAAAGGATTTTGAATACACAAGCTATAATGTGTGTAGCACATTTAACCACTTGAGCCAAATTAAAATATCATGACTGAATACTTGGATACCTAAAATGACCAAATGTTATGAACAAGGTTCGAGCTTTTGATTTCGACATCGGTTTAGGTAATTTTGACAGATTCGATTTCCAATTTCAAATTAATGCATTTACAATATACATGTATTAATAACTCATATATAAAATTAAACTAAAATTATATCAATTCCACGTCTAGGTTTACCAATATCATTTGGTCTAGTTATCTCGTCTATAATTAAAGTAAAAAATTATACTGAAAATTAGGGACACGTCCTTATTTTTAAACTTTATTAGAACAACATACCTATACACTTTGAAATAAAAATTATGTCAATGAAATTATTTAGTTTGAGCACCATTGGATCTTCATGATTGGACAACATGGTTCCATAAATATTTGCAACATTAAAAAAACACAGTAAATTTATCGGATTTCAATTTCGTTTTCACCATTAAATCGCAAATTTTATTATCTTTCTATTAAGATCCATATATGATATGGTTTGATGAATTTTTTTTAAAAAATATATTTACGGGAAAAATATTTGTCCATTAACTATTTGCCATCTCACAATTATTTGCCTGAATATGTAAGGCAAATATTTGCCTGGAAGGCATTCTGAATTCCGAGATAATATGAATTTCCCTAGGCAAATATTTGCCTGGGAAGGCAACATGAATTCCTCCGGCAAATTTTTGTTTGGAGAGCAAATATTTGTCCTTGTAAAAAAACCATCAAAACATATGACATGTGTATTTTAATAGAAAAATAGTAGAATTTGTAATTTAACGGTGGAAATGAAATTAAAATCCAATAAATCAACTGAAAGATATTGCGTTTCTAGTATTACAATTTAACTTCACATAATTGTATGTGCGAAAAAGCGTTAAATATGGTAAATAATTCCGGTAATATAATTTGTATTTCAAAGTTTGAAGGGATGTAGACCTGATTTTATTTAAAGAAAGAGATGTGAGCTAAAAGTTTCATAAATTATATCCGCCTTGGCCGTTTATCCTTATCATTAGTTCATTACGCATTTATTCTATAGGCAAGGTTGTATCCTTTATTTGAATTGTTCCTTAGATGTTTTAAAGCCGTCAAAGATAACAAAGAAAAATAGGGGTAGGGTTGAAACGAAGAAGGAAAGTTTGTAGTCGAATATGTAAACTGAAGATTGAAGTTGCTTGACTTCAAGTTGACTTGAGTAACTAATACAATTGTGCTAGAGTTCACTCCAATACTTTATAAATTTATGTTTCTTGTTCTAGTTGTTCGTTTTTTGCTATGTTTTTCTTTCTGAATTTCGTTTTGGTTTCTCACTACAGCTTTCCAAGACGCTTTTTCTCTTTTATCACTTCTCAAAATTGGGGACCTTTTTTTATCTTCAATGGCCAACATCAAAATCTTGGTCTAAATATGTTTGATTGCGTTCAAAACCGAAACAACATGGCCCAAGTGCTAACCTTCCGACTGGACCTCAAACCTTGGCTATGAAGACAAAAACTATTACAAATACATCATAATAAATGCTTCTATAAGTAGCTATGGATTCTTGAATCACTTCAAGAACATGTCATCCAACTCAATGATTCAATTTTTTTTTTTTTTGATTTGATCCGAACTTCTATCAATCTAATTTTACATTACTGATTCAATAACTAGTCACAAGTCAAAGCCCTAGAATCATCTCAACACAACAATTAAAGCAAAATTTTGACTATAAATCAAACGGCTAAAAACAATTCCTACAAATAATGTCTGTTCATTCAATGTGTAATTTTATCAACATTTACAAGATTATGATAAGAGTTTCTAGTAACAGTTAAAAGGATGAAACATTTCAAACAAATTCGGACCTTAATAGCAGAATCAGTGAAATAAAGAATTACTGTTCAGAGAAAAGACTAACAAGATTGGGAATTGTTAGATTGGAAAAAAAAAATTATGCACGACCAATGTAAGCAAGGAAGCACTGAGAAGTCTTTAATGGCTTTTGAAATGACAGAGAAAATAAAGTTTGAAAGAAGACACCAAATCTTTTATAGAATGCACGTCTCCTTTCAACCGTCGGGCCAGAAAATAGAATGGGAACAAAAATTCAATTGTACGGTCACAATCATTGAATTAGAAGAACATCTATTTGGAAAAACGCAATAGGCGCTTGCTGAAAAGGTGACACATGCCCATGCATCAAATGCTAACTCATAGTACATACTGATAGATGGACATAGAGGTAAATGTCATTTTAAACTATATCATTAGAGGGACTACTCATGACTGTTATAGAATTACACAACAAACAAACTAGTGCTCGCATGTTAAAGACTTGTTCTAGACAGTGAAAGAATCTACCAAACAATGCACATTCAAACTGCAAAAATCACCTCATCGATTGAATCTCTACAAATATCTCCCATAAACCAGATCTGTAAATATCCTCCCATCAGCTGGATCAACAAGGATCTTACAAGAAAATAGTATCTGAACATATAGAATATATAGTAAAACTCCACCGTGTAGTGAATTTTGTTTTAATTTGAACGGAAGCGATTTATTTAATCAGGATCTAATATTTTTTTATTTATATACCAATAACACCCAAAAAAATTCAATTATGCAGTATCACAGAAATAACAGCAGAAATAAGAGACATAGAAGATTTAACGTGGCTCGGTTATGAATATACTACGTCCACGGAGACCCAACAACTTCTTTTATTTCACTAAAGTACAAAAGAGAGGGAAGAATAATAGTGAATACTCTCACACACTTGCTTTTACATATGAAGATGAAATTCTCATTTAAATAAACTTGATAATGACGGGTTGCTTGGAGATTAAGAAAACCAATTTTCTGATTACCCGGATATCTTTTCAAATTGCATGATTTGATTTTAGTACAAATAGATGGCGTAATCTTGGTTTTCATATCTTTCCTTTATTCTCCATGCCTAATCATTTATTTCTTCATATGGCAAATATATTGACTAATTAATTGATTGACTAATTAATTAGTTTACTTTAAAATATCCTTCCATATACCAGCCAAATTAATTGATTTGACTGAATCAATTAATCAATTTCTTTCCTCTTTAACAAAGATTTGAATCATCAAAATTCAACACTCCACATTGATTCAAATATAACAATCTCTCTTCATCACCTTATCATCAAGCAATCAACATAGAAGTTGTTGGGTCTAGCGCCCCATGTCGCTTAAGTAATAGTTATCAAACTGATCAAGTTTGAGCAATACTCAAACTTGTCCTTTGAAAGTGACGTGGTCATCATATCTAAAGGATTATCCAAAGTACCCGCCTTCAACAATTTGATCTTGCTTCGTTCTTCCTCAAACATAAGAAAGAAACCTCTAACATCAATGTGCTTCGTCCGTGAACTGTAAGCTTGGTTTTCTACAAGATGAATCGCACTCTGACTATCTGAAAATAGCTCTACTGTCCACTGCACCATTGAAAGATCATCCAACAACTGAAGTAAGTATAATACTTCCTTTGTTGCTTCCACAATCTCTATCAACTCTGCTTCGATAGTCGATAAAGCTACGATAGATTGCAGCTTTGATCTCCATGAAATCGAGCCTATGTCAAGTGTAAAAACATAGCCCGACACTGACTTCCTAGCATCTCTATCCCGAGCGTAATCAGAATCACAATATCCTCAAAGAAAGATGTCACCATCCACTCCACCGTATAACAAGCCCACCGAAGAAGTGCCTCCAAGATATCTAAGAATCCACTTCACAGCTTGCCAATGCTCTTTGCCTGGGTTAGACATATATCGACTCACAACACCCACTGCATGGGCCAAATCTGATCTTATGCACACCATCTCGTACATAGGACTATCAACAGCATTAGAATAAGATATATCAGCCATATAGCTCTTGTCTTCTTCCGATGAGGAAGATAAGTCTTTTGACAACTTAAAATGAGAGCCTAATGGAGTGCCAACCGGTTTAGCCTTCTCCATTCCAAATCGAGCGAGAACCTTCTCGATGTACTGCGCTTGAGTGAGCCTTAACTCTCTCCGCTTCCTATCCCTGCTTATCTCCATACCCTGTATTCTTTGTGTCCTTCATATTAAACTCTCTACTGATCTCCACTTTCAACTCCTTAATTATGACCATACTCTGAGATGCAATCAGCATATCATCAACATATAACAACAAATAAATCATATTACAACCACATCTCTTGAAATAACCACAATGGTCTGTGAAACTTCTGGAGTATTCCTGTGAAAGCATAAATTTATCAAAGCTCTTATACCGTAGTCTAGGAGACCGCTTCAGTCCATATAGAAATTTGTTGAGTTTGCAAACATAGTCTGGTCTGTTACTATCAATGAACCCTTCCACCTGCTTTAAATAATTCTCCTCATCCAAATCACCATGCAAGAATGCAGTTTTGACATCTAGTTGCTCTAATTCGATATCATAATGAGCAACTAATGCCAAAAGAATACGAATAGAAGTATGCCTAACCACTGGAGCAAAGATATCATGATACTCTACCCCCTTCTTCTGAACATACCCCTTTGTGACTAACCTTGCATTGTATATGAGATTACCATTTTCACCGTCTTTCACTCTATATATCCACTTGCATCCAATAGCTCTCTTGTCGGTGGGAAGAGGCACCAAATCCCAAGTATGATTTCTCCATAATGATTCAATCTCCTCCTCCATAACAACTAACCAAGTGGAACTATTAACTAATGTGATAGCTTCTCTATAATCGCAGGGCACATCATGGACAACATTCAAAGCATATGTTGCCATATCATCGAAGTTAATATCTTCGATGCTCAATCCAACAAATTCATCAAGCCACTTAGGCTTCCTTCTTTGTCTGACAGGCCTAGGTTCCGAATGAGCTCCACCTTGAGTTTGATGCTCTGTACCAATATCGATTATCCTCATCAACCACGGTATCATCGGAAACACCATTTGAACGTCTATGGAAAGAATCAACAGATGACTTGCTTTGTGTCTGGTATTCTTCACATGTCCTCTCATTGTCATCCGATGAGGAAGGCTCCACCTTCAACATCGCCTTCTCATCAAAAGTCACATGCCTGCTCATAACGATCTTCTTGCTAATAGGACACCACAACCTATCTCCCTTCACTCCTCTCCTATAACCTAGAAAAATACACTTGCGAGCTCTAGGTTCCAGCTACCCTTTGCTCTAATGCATATAAGCTGGGCAACCAAACACTCTGATAAATGATTTGCTAACAGGCTCTCCTTTCTATACTTCTTCAGGGATCTTCATATTTATGGCAGTAAAAGGTGTGCGGTTGATGAGGAAAGCCGCCATAGATAAAGCTTCAGCCCAAAATCCATTCTTTAATTTAGCAGTCAGTCTAAGGCATCTTGTTCTCTCCAATAATGTCTGATTCATCCTTTCTGCAAACACCATTAGACCAGGGGTCGCCTGGTGTAGTGTAATGCCTCTTAATGCCTTCAGAATCACAATAATCGATGAATTCTTGTGATACAAATTCACTGTCATTATCTGAACGGAGAACTTTCAATTTCTTCCCTGACTACTTCTCAACCATATATTTCCAATTTCGAAACTTGGAAAATGTTTCACTCTTTGACTGAAGAAGGTATATCCATACTTTATGAGAGAAATCATCTATAAATGAAACGAAATATCTGACTCCACCTAAAAACTGACAAGGGGAAGGACCTCAGATAGACATCTGTATGAACATACTCCAAGACAGCTTTTGCTTTATGCTCTCCTATATCAAAAGAAATCTTCGTCTGTTTTCCAAGAACACACTCTTCACAACAACCAAGTTTTGAATGATGAACTCCATCAATCAATCCTCGTTTTCTCAACTCATCCATGCTGCGCTCACCAATGCGACCCATCCGTAAGCGTCATAATCTGAAAGAATCTGAAGCAACAGATGTAACAGAAGCTGATTCACCAATTGCAATAGTGCCCTTTAATATATAAAGATTTCCTGCCCTTACACCTCTCATAAAAATCATGGAACCCTTCGATATCTTCATTTTCTCTTCTTCCACTGCAATCTTCAAGCCAAGTCTACTCGATGCCCCAACAGAGATCAAGCTCCTCCTCAAATCAGGTACATGTCTAACATCGGTCATCGTACGAATAACACCATCAAACATCCTAATCATCATGCTACCAACACCCACCATACGACAAGATTCATCATTACCCATCAGAACTTCTCCTCCATCCATTTCACGGTAAGTGGAAAAGCAGTTCCTATCAAGTGTCATATGATAAGATGCGCCAGAATCAATCAGCCATAAGTTGCTCTTTGCAGAAGAGCCAGAAGCTATAAATATATCGGTGCCACTTTCTGTATCTGATTTCTCTGCTGTAGAAGCTGAGGCTTGCTTTGGATCTTTTCTTCTACCTTCAAGCTTGGGACATTGTGCTATGAAGTGCCCTGGTTTCTTACAATAATGACAAGTCTAATTCTTAGGCCACCTAGACTGAGACCGTGAATAATTCCGTCATCCACCTTTCTTCGACCTGCTTTGACCTCTACCTCTCTGAACAGATAAGTCTTCGGTATCACTACCCAAGCTAGTGCTCGCTAATCTACCTCTTAATACTTCATTATGAAGACCAGCCTATACATCAGACAGTCTAATTTTACTGCGACCATAAATCATTGAATTAATAAAAGCAGTATACTGCTTAGGCAAGGAACATAAGAGGATCACAGCATGAGCCTCATCGGTAATATCAACTTCCGCTGCCTTCAGGTTCATAATCAAAGTCGTCAAAGCATCTACATGATCCATGAGATCGGCTCCATGCTTCATCTTGAATGAATAGAGTTGTTGCTGAAGAATAATCCGATTAATGAGAGACTTGTCTTGATATGCATCTGATAATGCATCACATAGTTCTTTCACTGTCTTCTTCTGGGAGAATTCTCTAAGAACTTCATCTGAAAGGCTCAATTGAATTGTTGTGAGAGCTTCATCTTCCACCTTTTCCAAATCAGCTGCATCAATACCTTTCAATTTCTCAGGCGCAGAAACAACCTTGTAAGTCTTCTCCTTCTTCAATACAGCATCCATCTTCATCTTCCAAGTACCAAAATTTCCTTTTCTGTCAAAACGTGTTACTCCATAATTGACACCTGATCTACCAACAGAATTAATATCCAAACAGGAACAATAACACTAGCTCTGATACCAAACTGTAGTGAATTTTCTTTTAATTTGAGCGGAAGTGATTTATTTAATCAGGATCTAGTATTGCTTTTTAGATACCAATGACACTTAAAAATATTCAATTATGCAGTATCACAGAAATAATAGCAGAAATAAGCGACACAGATGATTTAACATGATTCGGATATGAATATCCTACGTCCACGAAGACCCAACAACTTCTTTTATTTCACTAAAGAAAAGAGTACAAAAGAGAGGGAAGAATAATGATGGATACTCTCACACACTTGCTTTTTTACATATGAAGATGAAATTCCTTCATTTAAATAGACTTGATAATGAAAGGTTTCTTGGAGATTAAGAAAATCAATTCCTGATTAATCAGATATCTTTCCAAATTGCATGATTTGATTTTAGTACAAATAGATGGCGTAATCTTGGTTTCCATATCTTTCCTTTGTTCTCCATGCCTAATCATCTATTTCTTTATATAGCAAATATATTGACTAATTAATTGATTGACTAATTAATTAGTTTCCTTCAAAATATTCTTTCATACGCCAGCCAAATTAATTGATGTGATTGAATCAATTAATCAATTTCTTTCATTTTTAACAAATATTTGAATCATCCAAATTCAACAATCAGTACTAAAAAGAGGTTAATTTTATTATTTTTGAACTTTGAAAAGAGAAAATAACATAGTTCCAGTATGGACGTATGCCGTTTATGAGGCCAAAACACCCTATATTGTGTTTAATCCAATGTAACAAAGTCCGACCGGCACGCCGGAGTTCCGGCCATCTCAACCCGGTTCCGATGTGGACCGGACTGGAACAATCAAAGGGAAAAAAAACAGAGAAGAAAGCAAAAAAAAAACAAACAACTGATAAATCGTTTAAAACTTGTGAAACAAACAAACAAAAATCAAAACTTTATCAAACCAGAGATACAAATCAAACTCATGTGAAGCAAACCAACAAAGATCAAAACTTTATTCTAATCAATCAAAAGTTTTGTCTGCCATATACAAATTCGATCCAATAAATTCACGTGAACAAGAATCAATTTTTGCTCTATAAAACCAGAGACAATTCATACAATATATGCAATAAAATTAGCCTCTTCATTCGCTTCGGCTTCATCATCGTCAACGGTCCTTGCTCGAGCTTGGCAGCACCGATTGAACCCGGCAGCGTCGACCTTCCATCAACCTTCCTTCGGTATACAGCGGCTACCACGTTTTTCCCCCTCTTTCATTCATTTAGATTTGCGTTTGTTGATGGCTAAAGTATAAACGGACGTGGGAAGATAGGTTTGAGGTAGAATAGTGGGCCGGGTTGAGGAAGTTGGGTTTATAAATAGTATATTATAGTTAGTAGCTAACAACAGAAGGCAATGTAATTAACCTGTAATGTTTTGAATGTCAAATGAAGTAACAACAGAAGGCAATGCTATTTTAATTCAACTGATAATGTTTTGTTTGTAATTTGTAGTACGAAAATTGTGATAAAAATTATTATGTAAAAAACTATATTGGATACTTTAATTTGATAATTGAACAACTATGAATGGAAGTTCTATCATGCAAATAATATATTGTTTAGTTTGCATTAAAATGTATTTGTGTTAAGTAATTAAATATTAAATTATTTTGTTTCTCACTTGGCTGCTTATGACAAATCGTGATATCGTTTGGAATTATTATACGGCGGTTATTAGTAAAAAAAGAAAAAACAAATGTAATTATTGTCACAAAATAATTTTTGGTGGTGTTATAATACGTAGGAAAGAACATTTAGCAGAAAAAACAGGCGACGTGACAGTATGTCCGACTGTTTTCAAAGAAGTCGGGAAACTTACACGAGAACATCTGAATAAAAAGAGAAGTGAGCGAAATCAAGGGAAGCTCGAAAAACGTATGCAAGAAGAACTAATGAGTATGCCCGAAGAAAAAAATGAAGATACCGACGGTGATGGAGGTGAAGATGACAGAGAGCTTTGATGCGCCTTGCAAGAAAGTAAAGAAAGTAATATGAATTCAGGTGTAGAATCTAGTGGAACAGGTATACGATCTAGTGGACTAAAGTGCAATGACCGTTCTAAACCAATCAAAATTGATAACGGTTTAGTAAAATGGATAGCGGAAGGATTGATTCCTATGTACAAAAATGACGAGGTATAACTCAGCCCTCTATTAGAACTGCAATAAAAGGCATTAAAGACGCCAAAAAACACAGGTCGTGCTATATCAATTTTTTTTTACTTTAATAAATGAAACTATGGTAGATTCCATTCAAGAAGCTGGTCCTGCAATTAAAGAACCCACAGCATATGAATTATCACAAACATATTTAGATTTAGAGTGCACTGAAATCAAACAACACACCGACACTTACTTCAACTTTGGGATGAGTATGATTGTACGTTGATGTACAACGGTTGGAGCACACAAAATAGAATAAAAATCATAAATTTTCTTATGTATTCTACCCAAGGAACTATCTTCCTTAAATATGTAGATGTTACCTACAAATTTCAAAATGCTGATTATATTTGTGGTCTAATGGATAATTTTGTTAATTTTATTGGAGAAGATATAATTGTGCAAATAGTAACAGACAATGAAGCAAATTACAAAGCTGTTGGCTAACTATTGATGTAAAAAAGAAAGAAATTATATTGGACACTGTTATCCCACTTTTTGGCCAAAACTGGAATATCAGCAAATTGGCAAGGAATGATGGATATCGGGATTGGAGATCGATTGGAAACAAGGCTACAATCGATGACGTCAAAATTTGGTTGAGCTCCGATCGGGACGAAATTGATTGGAGATGATGATAAGGACAAGGAAATGCTATGTTTCAAATTTTAGGTTAATCAGAGTTCGTATGAAGGAGATATGATCGATGCAAGGTAGGAAGGACATACTGTTCGAACCCATCGGCACGCAAGGATGGTTCGAATCGATCAGGGGTTGCGTTCGTATCGATACCGTTTGTATCGATACCATTTCGAATCGATGTCGTTCGTATCAATTGGCGCGGGTTCGGCTCAGTGAAGTTCGCATCAGGTGTTGGTTCGACTCGATAGTGTTCGAATCGATCGAGTTACTGGTTCGACTCGATAGGCTCGTATCGATCAGATAGGAAGGCTAGATGGATCTCGATTCAATGGAAACAAACCCAGAGTGGTAGCAAGCAGGTGGAGGTTCTTCGAATTGATGTGCTTCGTATCGATCAAGATGGGTGCAGATTGCGCAATTCGACTCGATGCCTTTTGCAAATCTCCTTTGTATCCATCAGGTAAGAGCTTCGTTCGTATCCATCAGGTGAGGTCTCGTTCGTATCCATCCTCCACGACCACTTCGTATCGATGTCCCCCATACTCGTTTCGAATCGATCAGCTCACATGGGATCGATACGGAATGAACTCCTGGAATCGATGCGAAGAGAGACACGAGTTAATGGATGCGAGCATGCCGTTGTGGAATTATGGATATTGACGAAGCATAAAACATGGATGCAAGCCCACGTCACCAGGAGAGAAGCGTTCAACTCGGCGCATCAAGTGGAGTCAACACGCCGCATAATTCAAATCGACCCGGGAAGGTAGCGCCACGTCATTGCGCGCGCGTGCTTCAGATGGAGTCGAAGGTGATGGATTCGAACTGGTGGGTTCGAAGACGGTGGCCAATGAGAAACCCAAATTCGAACCGATCATATCTCCTACACCGAAGATCCAAATGCAATGAAATTTTCACAGCAGCTTGCGTGCAAGGTAAGGAATGTTCCTGCCAAGTTTCAGCTCGATTGGATCATTTCTTGATGGATTCGAAATCACTTCGTATCGATCACAGATCGAGTCGAAACTTGGTGGGGTCGGTCGCGTGGGCTCACTCACGTGCCAGAAAAAGTCTCCCGAAGTTTGAGCGAGATCTGAGCCTCCTACGCCTATAAATAGCACCCTGAAGCCTATAGAGAAGGGATGTTTGGCGATTGAACGTCCAGACTCTGCCGGATTCATTTCTACATTTCGACGCTGCTATTGTACTGGAAATTCTTCATATTTACTGCTGTAATCATCTGTAGTGATCAAGGATAATAAATAAAAGGATAAAACTTTGGAGTGGACGTAGGCCGGAGATAGCCGAACCACTATAAAACTTGTGTCTTTGTTCATTATTTCTGAATTACTGTTTGATACTTGTTGAGATCTGATATTTGTGCTTGAATATCATTGGTTTGTGTTCATACACTGGTGCTTTCACGGTATTTGGGGTTTGTGACCAATTTTGGCGCAAACACTTTGGTGCTTTCACTGAGAACGACTAGCACCCGCTACATCGGATTTGAATTTCTGGTTTGAAGAGTTTGAGGAGTCTTGATTTGAGGATAATGACTAGGCAAAATAGTAGAAGGCAAAGGGTTGAGAGAATCCAACAGGAAGGAAGTCAACAAGCATCCTCCGGAGCTGGGGAAGGACAGGCTTCGATCTACATAACCCGGGATGAGATGGAAGGTATGACAAATTCATTGCAGGAGAGATTGTTGAAAAGTCAACAGGAAATGATGCAGACTTTCTTTGAACAGATGAGAGCTGTAAGGACATAGAACTTAGGAACAGCTACAACAGCTGTGGATGCAGGACAGGGGACTAGGGTTGTGGAACCCAATGGAGGACAGGGTACGGAACCAGAAAGCAATCAACAGGGGTTTGGGGGCAGGCCCACAAGATCTAACACAGGAGGGCCTTTGGAAGGAGTTCAACAGGCCAGGACTAACATTGTTGCCAGTGAGCCCCATGAAGAGTATGTGTCGGAGTTCCCTCGGGGGCATGGGGGGCAACCCCTAACAGACAATACTGGATTAGTGGAGATCATTAGAAGAACTGTGCGAGGTGGTTTGACCACAGAGACTTGGAAGGAGCGAACAGGAGCCCGTTCGCTCGGGAAATAAGGATGGCTCAGAATCCACCTAAGTTCAAGCTACCTAACGTGGAGGTATATGACGGCAAAGCAGATCCAACTGATCACTTGATGAGGTACACCAGACACATGGAGGTGCTGGGGGCATCGGAGGAAGTAATGACACGATGCTTTCCATTATACTTGACAGACCTAGCTGCAATGTGGTTTAGGCAGCTGGGAGAAGGGTCTATCAGGACTTGGAGGGAATTGGTGGAAAGATTTTTGGGACAGTTTCGGGTTCACGTCAAGAGGCCAAGGAATGTGATGATGTTAACATCGGTAAAGCAAAGGATGGATGAATCGCTTAGGGCTTTTCTAACTCGATTCAGTGCGACAGTTGCTTCGATGGATCGGCCTGATCCATCGATGGTTTTAATGGAAGCAGTATCAGGAATCAGGGAGGATTTAGATTTCAAGGTATCTCTGATACGAGATCCCCCGTAGGATCTCGATGAATTCTTTCACGAGGCAGAGAGGTTCCTTCGGCAGGAAGATGCGAGTATGGATTTAAAGTTGAAAAAGGTTAATGCAACTGAGAGTGGAGGACCATCCAGCAAAGGTTCGGATAAAGACAAAGGAAAAAGGAAGTTGGACGATGATTCTGGAAAAGATAGGAAGCAATGGAAGGATCCGAAGTTTTTCACTTACACAGGATTAAACGAGACGCTGGAGCGGATATACCAGGATACTCGGAATCGCCTTCCCTACAGAAGACCGGCTAGGAGGGAACCATCAGAACGGGAGAGGACATTAGGAAGGCATTGTCTCTTCCATGATTTGGATGGACACGACACCAACAGCTGCAGGCATTTAAAGGATATAATCGAGGAGCATGTCAAGAATGGACTGTTACCACAATATGTCGGAACTCGGAATGCAACGGCGGAGCAGGAGCAACCGCCGCCTACCTCAAGCCACGATCGTGGAAGGCCCAGGAATGATGATCGATTGATCATCCATTGATCAAGATAATGTGAAATAAATAGCGAACCACTGGCAAGCAACCAAGTCATTTACACATGTATGGGGACGGAGATAGCCCCTAGGCATGCTCTGAATGATGATAAACTGCGATGCTATGGTTTGTGAAATTTATCTTTTGCTTTTGGATTGAACACTGCTTTTCTTTTTGGATTTGGCTTTGGAGTTTGGATTGAACTCCTGGTTTTGCTTGCTTTTGATTTGGATTTTCCTTTGGATGATTGTTTTCGATTTTGGATTTTGAATTTGGATTTTGAATTTGGATTTTGGATTGGATTTTTATCTGGTTTTTGATAAACGGTCGTCGGGTATGAATTATGCCTGGCAAGGGGTGAGTCACTTTGCCTGAACGTGGTAAATTGACTCATTCATGTCGTCAAGTATGGACTATGCTCGTCAAGGGTCCGGAGTGACCAGGATTCGGCCTAGTACTTAGGCCCTGTATTATAAATTGTTATTTTCAGGATGTTGAGTATGGACTATACTCAACAAGGGTCTGGAGTGACCAGGATTCGGCCTAGGACTTAGGCCCTGTATTATCAATTGTTATTTTCAGGACGTTGAGTATGGACTATACTCAACAAGGGTCCGGAGAGACCAGGATTCGGCTTAGGACTTAAGCCATGGCTTTGTACAACGTCCAGGGACACTGGATCAAGGTCGTCAAGTGTGGATTGCGCTTGGCAAGAACCCGGAGAGGTTAGCTCAACGTTCAGGGACACTGCACCAAGGTCATCAAGTGTGGATTGCGCTTGGCAAGAACCCGGAGAGGTTATGGATTCGGATATCGACCCGGAGAGGTCCTAGATTCGGTTATTGGCTATTGGATAAGGATGGATTAGGACTCGGTTGTTGAGTTTGGATGGATAAGGGATTGGCTAAGGCTTTGCTTATTAGATTTGGAATTGGGCATCAACTTGGAGCAGTCAAGGATGACATACTCTGGCGATATGGCTATGGGCTTTGAATATTGGAATCGAAACTATTCAAAACATGCCTTCTTATCACAAGGCATGTTTTGGGGGGCAAAGTATTATCCCACTTTTTGGCCAAAACTGGAATATCAGCAAATTGGCAAGGAATGATGGATATCGGGATTGGAGATCGATTGGAAACAAGGCTACAATCGATGACGTCAAAATTTGGTTGAGCTCCGATCGGGACGAAATTGATTGGAGATGATGATAAGGACTAGAAAAGGCTATGTTTCAAATTTCAAGTTAATCGGAATTCGTATAAAGGAGATATGATTGATGCAAGGTAGGAAGGACATACTGTTCGAACCAATCGGCACGCAAGGATGGTTCGAATCGATCAGGGGTTGCGTTCGTATCGATACCATGCGTATCGATACCATTTCGAATCGATGTCGTTCGTATCGATTGGCGCGGGTTTGGCTCAGTGAAGTTCGCATCAGGTGTTGGTTCGACTCGATATTGTTCGAATCGATCGAGTTACTGGTTCGACTCGATAGGCTCGTATCGATCAGATAGGAAGGCTAGATGGATCTCGATTCAATGGCAACAAACCCAGAGTGGTAGCAAGCATGTGGAGGTTCTTCGAATCGATGTGCTTCGTATCGATCAGGATGGGTGCAGATGGCGCAATTCGACTCCATGCCTTTTGCAAATCTCCTTCGTATCCATTCGAAGACGGTGGCCAATGAGAAACCCAAATTCGAACCGATCATATCTCCTACACCGATAATCCAAATGCAATGAAATTTTCACAGCAGCTTGCGTGCAAGGTAAGGAATTTTCCTGCCAAGTTTCAGCTCGATTGCATCATTTCTTGATGGATTCGAAATCACTTCGTATCGATCACAGATCGAGTCGAAACTTGGTGGGGTCGGTCGCGTGGGCCCACTCACGTGCCAGAAAAAGTCTCCCGAAGTTTGAGCGAGATCTGAGCCTCCTACGCCTATAAATAGCACCCTGAAGCCTACAGAGAAGGGATGTTTGGCGATTGAACGTCCAGACTCTGCCGGATTCATTTCTACATTTCGACACTGCTATTGTACTGGAAATTCTTCATATTTACTACTGTAATCATCTGTAGTGATCAAGGATAATCAATAAAAGGATAAAACTTTGGAGTGGACGTAGGCCGGAGATAGCCGAACCACTATAAAACTTGTGTCTTTGTTCATTATTTATGAATTACTGTTTGATACTTGTTGAGATCTGATATTTGTGCTTGAATATCAATGGTTTGTGTTCATACACGGGTGCTTTCACGGTATTTGGGGGTTGTGACCAATTTTGGCGCAAACAGACACCATGCGCAGCACATTGTATCGATTTGATTCTTGAAGATATTTCAAAAGAAATCGAGGTAAAATCGATTACTTTAAATTGTCAACCAATTACAGGATTCATATACAATCATGATTGGTTGCTTACCATAATGAGAAAAGAAACCAATAATAAAGAACTGATTCGGCCAGCGGTAATCAGGTTTGCCACTCGCTTTATTGCATTGGAATCCATATATACACATAAAGAGAATCTAAGAAGAATGATTTCTTCGAGGGAGTGGAGCGCAAAGATTCCTAAACGTTGTCATAAAGTTAAAAAAACTACAATTCTTATCTATAATTTGATTCACAGTGATAAATTTTAGGCCAACGTTGCAGCTATTATTCTCGTATTTTGTCCACTTGTAAAGTTCTAAGAATGATGGACAATGATGATAAAGCAGAGGTAGGATATCTATATGAAGCAATGGAACGAGCGAAAGAATCAATTAAAAAAATGATGGTGTAAGATAATGTCAAAGTGGTGGAATATAATTGATAAAAGATGGAAAAGACAATTGCATCGACCTATTCATGTAGCATGTAATTTTTTTTTAATTATTGCACAATTATAAAAGTACATATCATGTCAATATTTTTGTGAACTATCAAATTGTTTTAGGTTATTTTTGCAATACTCATATACAATACGGAGATAATGCAATAAACGATGATGAGGTTTTAAATGGATAGACAAATGTTCTTGAAAAAATTGTACCTGATATTGCTATGTAAAATGAAATTTCAAAAGATGTAATAAACAAATTATTAAACTACTCATGATTCTTGCTATTATGTTTTGCGCAAAAAATAACTTGGTTATTAATGAATGATTCGTAGGTTGAAAAATATAGAATGAAACTTGATGCGTCTGGTTCTGCGAAAGCGAAACGTGCATTTAAGGCGTGTCTTCCAGCTATGGTCAATAATTGGTATAGAAGCTGCTCCAAATTTAACACGCATACTATGCGTATTCTTAGCCAAACAGTTTCTTCTTCAAATTGTGAAAAAAATTGGACAACATTTGCGATGATTCACACGAATTTAAGAAGTAGAATAAAAATGGAGAACTTAGAAAACTTGGTATTCCTACATTATAATATGCGATTAAGAGTACGACACGCTACATGCCAACAAACAACCGACCAACTTATTGATTTAGATTACATCTTTCATGAGGAGGGTCCACTTGCAGAGTGGACTAGAGAAGCTGAGAATCCACTACTTGATAATGCAAGCGATAATGCTTGGTCGGACAATGATAATGTATCTGCAGAAAATATTGAAAATGATAGTTCACCAAATGATGATTCACGTAATACTGATGGTGACGGAATTGGTTCTAGTGGTTATGGCGTTGGTTCCACTTTTGATGATTCTCAAAGATATATCCAAAATTATGAAGCAGATGACTATAGTCGACGAAGAGATAGAAATTTGAACGTTGTACATGAAGATCAACGGGATTATGATGGAAGATATACTTCTAACAACGTCCGCAGTTTTAAGTATCCTACATCTGACTATACCATAAGTTCTTTGTATTGTGGATTAAATTAACCGTATGCTGCTGAGCGATCAAGTAGCCAAGATGAACCTCCACCCTTTGATAATATGATGACGACCTTTTTAAGTTCGGATCAGATACAACAGTATGTATTTCCAGTATATTATAATCCGACACAAGATGAAGAGAGCGATGAATAAAATTTATATGATGCTCAAAAAAATAATTTTTGGTATTAAATTTTATGTTATATGTTTTGTAACTTCTATGTCACTTAAATAATTTAGTGTAATTGATATTTATTTGTGTATTTATTAAAAAAGCAACGAAATTCACAAATTGAATGTAAAACGAAATTTCCGAAAATTCCAAAGCGGAACAAAAATTTTGAATTTTTCTGATGATTGGAACGGAAACGGGAACTTCGAACCTACGTTTAACCTTGTTTATTTTTTTTTCTTCTTCAAGAAAATCATTTATTTGTGATCCATATTGCAATTGCTTATTCATTTCAATCGTCCATAAGAAAATTGGTCAATTCGTACCTAATCAGGTTTAACGTTCATGAGATGGATAAACATGGCGCATTGAACAATGCAATTCACTGATCAATGAAATATACTGAACAAAAAATAACATTGATTCAAGTATACATAGTAAACTGAATAAATGTATTAAAGAAATAAATAAATTATTGACTACAGTCACAGAGCTGATGGGATATGTCCAATCCCGAATCTTAATTTACAAAGATTGAGAGCGCACAACACGTAGTCGAAATTATATTTATACACCCCATACCACGTGTTTTCTCCCAGTGTGGGACTATTGTTCCAACCACCAACGAGACTTCGACATGTTTTCTCCCGGTGCGAAACTATTTTTCCAACCACTTACCTATACTGGTATAACCGCACAACGGTGGATAAACCGATCGTTCGATTGTATGACTTTGATAAGAAATATACATTTAAATTTTTTGTTAATATTACTTAAACATTAGTGATAATACGTTGGAAAAGAATAAATTAAGATTTGAATTTGAAAATATGAATTTCAAATTTAAATATTAATCAAAACATTCAAAATTGTCGATTTGAAATTGAAATTTTAAAATTTGAAAATCATAATAGATTTGAATTTGGAATCTTTGATGCGTGAGAAGGAAGTTTAGGGAAACGCCGATGAGACAAGATCCACGTTTTTAGGAAAACCGCGATGAGACAAGATCCACGTTTTTTTGGCTTCAGAAAAATTAATTTTGGACAGTGACAGTAAGCAAACTACCTAACAGTCGGTATGATACTTCAATCCTAATAACTAGAAGCATCCATTAAAAAATAGTTCTAGTACTTGTTCCCTTTCCTTTCGTTGGCAACTTCTACTGCTAATAAGCACATGTAATACAACTCCTTTTATGTCATAGCAATCAATCAGTTCACAAACAATAAAATATCAAAACATAATTTCCCTCAACTATCTTATTAAAGTAAGGAAGAACTTTTCTTTCCGGAATATTATCATTTTTTAAAACCATCAGGTGCTAATATACCAGCTGGGGATAACAATAATGCCTTCATGAAAGGGAGTGGAAAAACTGACTTACCCAAGAAGAAATCGACAATGCACATGGTGAATATAATTTCATATCACCGTCATCTTTCAGTAACATGTAACTATCACCTACTATTCAATATGATGCAAGTAAAAGGCACAATCGTATCAGTTTTATTTGTAGATGTCACATGTGATTAATACATTGAAAGAAATAAAACATGCATATTAACAATCTCTACATTCAAACAAAAACACTTGATTCCCTACGTCATCAAGCATTCTAAACAGTTAATACAAATATCAAGATAAAGACATTAAACCAGCACCATGAGACAAATGTATACAATTTTATTTCTTAATTCTTATGTAATCTAAGCTAGCAGTATGAACCCTGGTGATCGTCTTTTAAGGTTTCATTGGCAGCTTCATTATTGGTATCGCATTACTAATTGTCTCTTAATAACTCATTACAATGCCAGTAGCTATATTTATTCTACTAATACAAAAACTATATTTCCCTCTCACTTAACAATCTGCATCTGGTCATTTTGTATCTGGTCATTTTGTATCTGGTCATTTATCTGCTAGAAAAAAGGCAAACATCTTAACAATAACTATACCCTCTCACTTCAATCTGCATCTGGTCATTTTGTATAGGAGTTCGACATGCCTTTCTCTCAATACAATCACCAGGCATAACTTTGCCAAATCTTGAATCCTTAAAACTGTGAATTACCTGCATCATTCACATCCTGATGCATGTATGCAGGATACCACTAGACAAAATTGAAGTAAGATAGTTATAAATGTTCATTTCCTGCTTCTAAGGTGAAAAAGAGGGAACGTGGTTTATTGCAAATTTTCTTATATTAATCAAGATTGCAGCAGGAAGAAATATTAAAAAATAAATTAATAAAATAGTCATACATACATATATATAGTTACTTGCTGGTAAGTCTGGTACGGTGTTGTTGAAACTACAATGCCAAGTAACTTGTAAAGTTCTGTGAACTCTTCTTGTGTTTGTGTATGTGCATGGGCAAAGATTTGATTTACTTTTTTCACATCCAACGCTTAACTCCCACTGGTTCGAACAATTCAGTATTTTTAAAATAGCTAATAATTAGTAAATTCGTTATGCGTCTATTTCACATGATGCTGCATACTGAAATTCACATATATCACTCATTACATTATACATTTTACATTGAAGTCAAGGTAGATGCATGGTAATGCTGCTACTGTGTTATGCAAATACATAAAAAATAAAAAAATGTAAAATAAATTAAAAAAGGGCTTTTGTAACATAGCCATACAGGCATCCAGTTGGTTTCTAGTATAGTTAACTTATCAGTGGTCGCTGGCTCAAACCCCGCAACTGTGATTCGGTGCATGCTCCCTCGTAATTACAAATATGTGCTTAGTTTTATGAGATTTTCCTTTTCTTTAAAATAATAATAATAATAAGTCTTTGTGGTATGAACCAAACTGAAGGCGTCCAAAAAAGCCCTGAACGTACAAAAGCGCTAGGCGCCGACGACCTGAGGCTTTTTCGTCTTGACAACTTTGATAGATACAAAAAATAACACATGAATAACTGCGTTAGTGAAAATCATTGTTTACTTGTGATATTACCATATGGCATTAGAGTAGCAGCTGATTAACAACATTTTCCTTTTTTTCTTCAATGCCCTAACAAAAAGTTCTCATGTTCAATCAACTTTACCACTTATTTTCAACTTATAAAACTTTATGACATAGTTAATAACAGTCATGGGAGATAATTGTTTGTTTGGGAAACCCAGCTATCAACGAACTTGGATCGAACCAACTTCATTTTGGCGATTGAACATATTTACCTATAATGCACCTTGGTAATAGTAGCATCACTAATACAACAACATCAACATTTAAATTGTCACATGTTTTACGCCTTCTATCAATTTGCAAGAATTTTATTTCCATTAGTAAATTACTCAAGATAAGAGCGTTTTTGTTGAATTTCATGATTGTATTTTTGAGTGAAGGACAAAGACAAATGGACAATACTACATCGAGATAGATGCAACCAATAGTCATGTTTTTCTTTGTTGTTCTACATCGTGTTCTACTTGACATATAACGTTCAAGCATAGATCGCTCCTTTTTCAGGCAATTTATACATACATACATACATACATACATACATATACATACATACATACATACATACATACATACATACATATATATATATACATATATATATATACATATATATATATATACATATATATATATATATCTTACTAAGCATTAGTGAAAAGGACTTTTAGGATCTCTTTCCATATTAAATGGCCAAAAATTATATCATTTAAAAAAATCTTATGTTCAATAAGTCCTATTGGAAGAATCTTTCAACATTTTTTATCTTAAATTATTTGCCAATACATTCTTAATATTTTCCCTATTGAAAAGGTAATATCAAAAATTCTTAATCTCACGGTTTTACATACTTGTGGTCGGATTGATTATGTTTATGGGCCATACTTTCATCGTAAAACCACTTTGAAACAAACTTTCGACCAAGATGTATGACTTTCTTGGTACCTCCTATAAAGTTAGAAATGCCTTGATCTCAAAGTCGGTCGCTTATATGTTTCTCATCACGGTGTCGGATGAAAATCGATATCTTGACGTGAACCTAATACCATCAAATACTTCAATATACTTATATATTGGCTTGCCATCATCATTATCTTCTTGTATAATTGAGACTTGCATCGTGAATTCTCATTTTTTGTAATGTTTTGTCTTTGATAACATCTTAAGTTAAATTTAATTTTTTATGATCGTTTTAGATATTTTCTTCCCATTTTAATTTTGATCGCAATTTTTGTCTTTTTATTTCAATGTAGATATTTTTTACTCTCATCGTTGATGCGTCGTTTGGTCTTCTTTGTATGTGTCTTAATTACATAAATATATTCTTAATGTTTTCTATTTGTATATGTCACTTCTAATTTTCTCTTACTCTCTCGTTTGTAACTCTACTTTCCTCGTAATTTCAATAATTCTTTGAGCATTCTCAATTCTCTTGCATTTATTTTATTTTCTTGCTTCTTTTCTAAAATTTAAAGATAGACATTTTGCTTCGTGTAATACCATTGGTCTAATCACTGCTTGATTTTTTATTTTGAAGGTGTCACTTATTATTCACTATATTACAACCAATTCTTTCCTCGCCACATATACTTCCTCGATTGTATAAGACCCTCGTACTTGTTCAAATGAACCAACTTCTACCACCGAATCAACTACCCAAGAATCAACAGGTAGCCGAGTGTCTCACTCGTATCTCCATCTCAACAACATATGTGAGCTTGTCATCACACATAACATAGTTCAACTATAAACAACTTATTGGTTGTATGATTCAGTTCGCATTACCTCAAGCCCTTCTTACCATGTAAACATGTTTCAACCAAGTTACCAAAAGCTTGAAATGATGTCAAAGAATAAACCACGAATTTGAGGTTCTACGTCATTTGGATGTTAGTTTATCGCTTAGTAAGTCTGTTGTATGACGTACATGTATTTTGGTATTAAACACCACTCACATGGAACTATTGACCAAGGTTCAAGAACTTAGTTTGAACATTAGTTTCGGACTTTCAAATAGTCATAAGCTTATGATAGTTTCACTAATTTCAAATACTCGGATAAAGGTTACAATTTTGAATTTTTTTAATAAATATACGTTAACTAAGTAGAATAGTTGAATATTTGTTATAAATAAATTATTGTATAGATATGTTAAAAATACAATATTTCTATCATATACACACACACTCTTTACTAAGAGTGTTCTCCTAACTTTGAGTCACACTCTTTCATAAAAATGTATTTACTTTACTAAAATTGTGAGTATAAAAAATATAAGCGCGCACACACACCCTAGTACGAATTGCACGTCTATTGGATGTGTCCGAAGGTAAACGTATGTTAACTTCTATTTATTGTTAATTAGTATGAAAAAGTGCAAAGAAAAAATTAAATTAAAATGACCCTGGATACTTTGGTTTAGGAATTAGAATGACCATTCCATAAGTTTTATTATATAAAATAGCTGGTTCCAAAATTAGGTTTGGACTGGGGAGAGAAACAAATTATTAAGTTATTAATGTTGTAAGAAAGAGTTACCAAAATGTCTTTTTGCTATTTGTTTTTATGTTATTATTACCGGAGAAGGGCAAATTCATAGTTTCAAAAGATTCAAATAAGGGTATTCCAATTATATAAAATATACATACACAAACACACATTAGTACTAACCCATTTGTAGTGGCCTGATAACTAAAACCAAGGAAACATAACAAAAAAAATCTAACCCTAATTTTAGACTATGTTGGCCGTCCCGTTTGTTTTCTTTCGAGGAAAAATGAAGTACTTCTTTATTTTCCTTTTTCATAATTTTTTAACTTGCGCAAAAGTTTGAAAATTTATGAAGAAAATTAGGAAAAAAATCAAAGAAAACTGGAAAATCATTGAATAAATTTCAAGTAAACATTAACTTCAAGTTTCTTGTTTAACATTTCATTTATATTTTTACTGTTCGGTTACATGTGTTTTTTCTGGATTCAAATTTAAGCATGTTTATTTTTCGATTTCTACCATAAAGATATTACTCTACCATTTTTACCTAGTTTACATCTAAAACCGGGATTTATTCACTATCTTCTCTTGGTTTTGGCCAGAACTGAACCTGATGGAAACCTCAAACCATGTTATTGGTAAATATGAAGCTACTCTAATTGCAAAATAATTTATCAACCATATAGTTTTAACTATGAATAGACAATAAGTCATATCATTCAGCATGCAACGAATCCTTTAAATACTGGATGAAGTATTTTGAGTTAACCGACCCATTAAACAGATTGATACTACTCATTCTTACTTGGCTTTTTATTGAGACGGTTTATATGCATCAGCTAACAGGTTCCATTTATCCTTAGTTTTCAAACCATGTATGTCGTTTGCAGAATGAACTTTAGACTCAAACAAGTATCTGCATGTATGCATCAATGCTAAAACTTTCTCCTTAGGTTAAAGATGGACATATCTCAATTTATATCGCAGCAGCTACATAGTTGCATAGTTTTATGGGTGTACGGTTGTTGATGATAATCACGGATCCTACTGGTCTGACAATCCGCTCTTTATTTATGACTCCATGTAGATTTTTTTAGTTAAAAATCTAAAGGGTATACCTTTTTTTCACATAGATAATTTTGATGATATGTATCCTTCTCGCTAACAATATAACATCAGCCAAAAAGAAATATTAGTTGTCGATGATGTTTCCCTCCATATTCACTTTATAAGTGCTCTCCTTCAAATCTGGATTACCATTAGATCACCCACACTAAACTGTAGCACTGTTAGTGTTTTATCTTCTTTGTCACTAAACGCCCAGTTTATACTACATCTTATACCAAATTGGGAACTTGTAAGTTGTAACACGGGTCCTTATGAATAAATTATTTTCTTGTGCATCATTCCATTACTCCAAGCATTTGGCGATGCATATTAAGTAGCAATATGAATAATTGTAGGTTAACAACATGATCAGTATCTTCATTTAGAAAAATAAAATAAAAAATCGATCTCCTGGAATCACACAAACAATCAACTGTTACATGCTCTAGCATAATGGTTAGATATCGAACTCAAGCCAATGTTACCTTCAAACTCACTAAGGTCATGTCACCCCATGGAGACTTTGCATACCATTCCACTATTCTTCTCCTTTTTGGTGTGACAATATCGATGTCACAAGCATGCCTACTAACTCAGTATTTCATGCAAGAACTAAGCATGTGGAGAGCTTGTTCATGAGAATGTCGTGTCTACAGCCATTGGCGTCCACTTTATCAGAACTTCTGATCTGAAATATTTTTGAGGCGTTAATATGATTCCTTTTTGAATATAAGCAGGACAAAAGCTTGAACTCGGTCTCTTTCCTGTTCGCTTGACATGCCAGATAAATTACCAAATTCTTTACTCAAATCAACCAAACATCATGCAAATAATTTCTCTATAATCAAGTATCAGGCACCAAATCAAACCAAGATCATACACATAACCTTTATAACATCAACCGTAATGATAAAATATCAAGCACAAAATCAATTAACGATCATACACATATAAACTTCCCAAAATCAACAATAATGACCAAGTATTAAGCATAAAAAAAAAATCAACTTCCATGGTTACACAACAAATCATGTAGTATTAATCGCCTTGATTGTTTAAGATAATTTACTTATTGACATCATAGTTCCTATGTCACTAGTAATATAAAAACACATGAATTAGTTTGAGTGAGAAGTATCATTCGTTTGTTATACTATAAATAAATGGAAGGCCTATGAGGACGACAGAAACATCAATTGGCATATTAGAACATCAAAGTGATGATTATTGCTTATTACAAACTTGAAATGTGATACTTATATCATTAAATTTTATAATTTAGGTTAAATTATTGAGCAATGTACTAGTTTAAATTCAAGCTTCAACGGTGAAAAACATGATGACCCTGGTAAACCATTATGAATACAATAGGAAAGTGTACAACCCAGCATTATCACATACCTCTTAAACAAAACATGATTATCCAGTTCAGCATCCAATTGTATAACAAATAAAAGCTTACTTAAATGGGTGTGCTACAATAACATACACCATTATTGTTTGATAAGGGAAAACTTTAATGATCGTATACTTTATAGGTACGTATAATGGTAATGCCTCTAATTCAAATATATTTTGCATTCTGAATTTTAATGAAACAAGAAGGATTTTCATAGGAATGATGTTAATTTTAAGTTTTATCGGCCCTCTTCTTGTAAAGCAATTAACGTCAAACCTCTATTAACATACATCATCAGCAATTAACGTCAAACGTTCAAAATCTCGGTGAAGTGAATTACAAAATTCAGATTTAGAAGAACATAAAGTGTGACACCGTTGTCTACCTTCAAAACCCAAACCTACAAAAACTCTACTGTACTCTGAAAGCTTCCTGAATCAGTGTGATGAAAAAGGGATGTTCGGTTGGGCATAAAAGGGAAAAAGATCGCCCACCGTGGGGCTCGAACCCACGACCACAAGGTTAAGAGCCTTGCGCTCTACCAACTGAGCTAGACGGGCTAGTTGTTGTCCATTTACGATAATCCATACAGGGAAAAAAAAACACATATATCAATCTTCCTTGAATAAGGCAACACAATCAAATTAACTGAGCAGAATTTTGTAACTGAAGAGAGCACATCTAACGTGATGTAATCGAACATAAAGGGAACAAAAAAGAGACATACCTATGCTGGAATTGATTGAGTGAACCTAAGTGAAGAAGGATAGGTTAGGGTTTTGCCTCTGCAAAGTATCGCTTATTTGACAATCGCGTGGCGTGGGAGAAGTTGAGAGTAATTGAAGATGCTGAATTTGGAAATTGAATTCGGAATGTAAAAAGTTGATTCATATTCATTCGTCTGCTTTATTACTACTCCCCACCATGAATAAATGATCTGGAATTTGGATATGGCACGCACGCCAGCACCTTTTTTTATTTAAATATTGCAAATCTAGTCCAGCTTTAATTATAATTTCACTTTTGGTTTTGCCATCGAAAAGAATGTCCTCTCAATCTGACCGTTCAAAATGTTTACTTTCATACATGATGTCGTTTCAAGTTTTTCATCTATCAACGGCTTGTCTGCGTTTTTTTTAACTGACTGCTTTAGAACTTTAAAATTGAATGATCAAGATTGATGTAAAAGTTAAATATAATATTAATTATAATTTATATTTGTCCTTCGGCCTAAAAATAAAACTTCGTGTTATTCAGACTAATTTTTGTTAAGTTTGTCATTTTCCCAATTCCCTCAAATAAATATATGTATTTTAATATTCACAAATAACAAGTGCATAGAAGATGCGTTCACAATAATACTCATTTAGAAGTTAAAAACAGAATCACACCAAAGTTGTAGGTAATAATAATCAGGTTAAAAGTTAATACTACTTTGATAGCAACAATTGTGTAGCCAGTACAAGTTAATATTCAAGGAATATTCAAACATTCAATCAAACTTGAAACGGCCATTACTTGCTATAGAATAAGTATTATATCTTCATAGGAATTGGTTAGAAGAGGAAAATATTTTTTTTAGGAAGAGATGAATGATCAAGGGGATTAACCCTAAGGGATGTATGTCCATCCCTAACATACATTCAGGTAAATTAAATGCGTTTTTTTTCATTGCTGTTGTTTTGAACCTAGACCTTCCCTTCAGCAATTTTGGGCCTTAACATCCGGCCAGAGTGAGGGGTTGGTTTTAAATTATCATTTTCATTTAAAATTATATTATGGATGTCTCTAATGCCTACAATAGTACTTATTCAGGTCCCTAAAATATAATGCGTTTGAATATTCATCTATGTATTATATTTGAATGACAAATGTCCTGTCTTTTTCAACTCTTTGTTCTTTCTTTCTATCTCCGACAATTTATTTGCCAGTTGAAATTTCCATAAGAAAATTAAGGTTCCTAGTCTACTCTTCTTCATATTTTAATTGATTTTTAATATGAGATTCAAGTGTCTCGGATCTAGAATTATAAATTATATTACATTGGATTATTATTTGGTTTTGATGAAGAAATTAAAGTTAATATTGTTTGACGAATTGTGGAAGAGACTCAATCACCCCTTCTCTCTTCTTCTTCTTTCAATAAAAAAGAATTCAAAGAACTTACTCAACTACTAGCGAAAAAATTGCAAACATCCAACGCCGAGTTAATTATACTATTGACATCACAATCAAGCTACTTATCTAATCAGTCCATTTAAGCTAAATCTAATGCATATATTACAGTTCAGAAAATGTGGTAAGTTAGTTTACATTTTTTATTATGTTTGATTCAATTTTGAGCTAAATGTGAGGTACAATCCAATTCTAAAGTGTGATCTATGCACCACATGTTGAGCAAAATACGATGTTCCATTGTATTTTGAATAGTGTGACATGTCTAAAGCTTTTTAAATAATAATAAACACATTTATCTTTTATTCTTTGTTTAACTTTAAATTAAGATGTAATGTTCGAATATATCACGGTTTTGATTAATTTATTAAAAGATATCATGTGAAAATTCAGTAAGAACTATGCGTGAGATTATCAAGTTTTTAATTTGAATTTTTTTATGCTTTAGATAGATTTTTCAAAAAAAATTGTCAATTTTTAAATTTATGACTTCAATTACTTGGAAGATCTTCAAATTTGAGGAGAGAAAAAGACTTCCATCATTTGAATTGAATTTGCCAGATTAGGAGGATGTTGCAGTGTAGTTCTTGCTATATAGACTAAACTCTAAAAGATCTCTTCTTACATCAAATTCTAAAAGTAAGAAACCGGTTCAATTTCCTCCTATATCACCAAATGCATTTTTAAAACATAATTGAAAAGAAGAGAGTAATAATGTTGAAGCTAGAATAATAGCTTTCAAAAATTAATAATGTTTTTCTTAGAATTCTAGCCAAGCGTAAATAAATTATATAAATTTGGATACCAAAAATGTCAAATTAAATGAATCAGGTTGACACTAAAGTAAATAGTATTACTGTTATACTTTGGGACATACCGATTGTTTCTTATAAGGTTGTTATGGCAATGGTTATCAATGGCATTTTGCAAATACCATTACCATACCATTTTCACCGGTAAATTAAAATTGCTTATCGTTACCGTTGCCGATTTGTTGGTATTCTGAAGACTGATATATCAATAAACTGGTAATCGTTACACTGCTAATCGTAAATTACCGTCAGTCTAAAAAATTCAAAAACTTAATTTATTTTTATGCTGTAATGATGCTTCATCGTACATATCATTGTGTCGCATAATAAAAGACACCAATCAAAAAAATGGAAATGTATTTAGCATCATTTGAACTAAACTTATAAATCAAATGTAAGCATTATATTGCTTCTAAATGTTTGTAGCACGATATTCATGTATTATAAGTGGACTGGTAAATTATTATTACGCTGGTTTTGAGAAAATGTTGCCAATGTTTTACCGTATAAACTGTGAATTTATCGTTGTAATACCAATTATACCGGTACATCAACTTTACTGAAAAATTATAACTAATTGGTTGACAATGATTTGGTAATAGAAAATATACTGTTACCACAACAGCCGTATTTTTTTATACACTACAAACTTCAATATTAATTTCAATTTGAAAAACTCATTTCCAACCACTACTTATTTCAAAAATATATTATTCACTGTAACTTTAGATATAATTCATGACAATCAATTTTTTCACTTGTTTATGTATGACACTTCTGTCTTTCATTTAAAAGATTTGCATTAGTTCTAATTGTAATTAAATCATCGGTGTGTGTGTATAATGTAAATAGATATTCTTCCCCTATTTTCACGTACGGCTTATTACATTGAAATAATATTACAATAACAATTTAATGATCAAAACAAATATTCATTCTAATTTTACATAAATTGATTTATTGTTAAATTGAGTATACATGAACATAAAACAGGAAAAGGTTATTTAAATTGATTGTATTTTACCCATAACACATGAATTAACAAAACATGATGAGTTCACTAGGGAAATACTGGATTGATATGCAAATTCTGGGTGATTGTTAAAGAAACTTCTGTTTTAGATAAGGGGTACAATTTTAGGAGATTCTATCCTAATATAAAATTATTATGGAAGGGACGTACGAATGGAACCAAATCAAGTGATCTACTATTTTACCCTCGTTCAAAGCAAATTCCGCAACACACTATCAAAAACTAAAAAAGAAACGATAGATGATCATCGTGAATCACAAAATAAACCATAGCACTTAACATCATGATGCAGATCACTTCTCTTTACATGTTTTGTAAGATATTTAAACTTGATACTTTTCTTGGAACGATGCACAAATTCATCCAACAATGTGCTATAAAGAAGATTGACAGCGATGATATTTGACGGCGAATACAATGCATTGCCTTTGAATGGCGATGATCTACTGCATGGTATTAACTAGACGATTCTTGCATTAATCTATAAGCTTGATCAAAGGCGATCAAGTAAAAAATAATGAGATTTAGGGTTTTGGGTGAAATCAGCAGTGAGGTTGTGATTGTGGATGATTCGGCATTCGTTATTTGCAGCCATTTAACGAAACACTATAGCACGGTCGGAATACATAAATATTTAGGAACTTGGAGTCGAAAGATTTTTCCATTGTGCTTGGTCTGTTTCCCAGACGTATATAGTGTTACCATACGATTAGATCTCAAAAGTGGTTATTACAGTTTATAATTTAAACCCCAAAATTGTGTAAAACAGTCAATTGCTAGGTGTAATATGACAAAAAAGTCCAAAGATTACAATTTTGTCATCTCATTGTAATCAATGCTAGGGAAAATCCTGATTATGTGTGCACCATTGTAATCATATGTTGAAAAATGTTGTGGGCAACTATTGTACTTTCTTCTTTCAAAAACATTATCC
The DNA here is from genome assembly GCA_030765085.1 of Allium cepa. Taxonomy (NCBI): domain Eukaryota; kingdom Viridiplantae; phylum Streptophyta; class Magnoliopsida; order Asparagales; family Amaryllidaceae; genus Allium; species Allium cepa. The sequence continues at coordinate 20,301,982 of CM060941.1, forward strand.
GATTTATTTACCTCTCATTAACCATGCCTTCAATTGGGTTGGACCAACACATTTAGTGAAAAGAATCATAAATCTGTAAACTATTATATAAGTTTATTAAACGTGCAGTAAATGAGTAAAATAGTTTACCTATTTATTTAAAATGTGAAATTTAAAGTTTTGAAAATATGAATATATGTTTTGCGAATAAGAGCGTTACTTTACTGTAACAACCCTAACTTCTACGCCATCAAGATAAATTTAATTTAATTAAAATAATGTATAAAATCGATATTTTTAATAATTTTTATTTTGAAAATATAACTTATTGAATTAAAGCTTATTTAATAGAGGAGTTTTTTTTACAAGATTTTTTGGCACGTGCAATGCACATGTATATAAAAAACTCTTATAAAATAGTCGAATTTAAAATTTCTATGTTGTTTGATAAAAATAAACTAAAAAACACAAAAAATGTAATTTTCTATTAAAGTGGGGTTTGAACTTGTAAGCTTGTTTATGTTTCAAAATGTCAATTTGAAGATAAATGTTTTTTTGTTTTTTTTTGTTGAAATGATATTTTATATACAACATGTTACTGGGATAACATATCACATGTTAATAAACGTTCAAATCACGCTAGTTCGAAACTTGTGACCTCTCGCACCAAAGACAAATCACTTAACCATTGAGACAATGACGCTTGTTAACCACTTATTTCTTTATAAGGTTATTTTTGAAAATTCATGATCAGATCAAAAAATTATGTTTCTATTCCAACTATTAATAAAGATATTATTTATGTATTTTAATTTTTGATTCAAGAGAACCGACCTAATCCACATGACATTTAAATTTGAATCCAATATTTTTCTGCCTATTATCTATTATTGAGGAACAAATTTATGATTGAATCCAAATATAGATACCAAAATTAGAAAGCTAGTAAGGTATAAAATGAGTAATGACATGCGATGGTAATAGGAATAAGATGCGATTATTTTGTGAAAATCAAAGGACGAAACAATAATACATGCGTGAATTCTAATATGGTCCGTCTTATTTTAAATAATGTCAAGTCTCAATGACCATAGACTACATTTGTTTCATTAAATGTACAATAGTACAGTAGACTGAAATGTATTTTGTATTTTGTTATTTTTAGAGAATGTTAGGGTCCGTTTAGTTTATTTTGTATTTCGTGTTTTGAGTTTCAACATTAATTTTAAAATATGATAAGAATGGAGAAACGATGGAGAGGATAGAAGAAAGAAGGAAAGGACGGCGGAGGAGATGAAGGGACGATGAAATGATGAATTGTTTCTCATGCTTCCGTTATTTTTCAAAACACGAAAAATAAAAATAGAAGTTGTTTTCTATTTTATATATTAACATCGTTTTCTAAATTGATCGTTTTTCACAATATGCATGCGTCATGCGCATGCTTGTATGGACGAAAACCCAAAATTAAAAATGGTAAATCAACCGTAGCCTTAGTTTCTAATAGAAGTATCTCTTAAGTTTGGATCAGTGGACGGCTTTAATATACCCTTCTCAGGAGTTTACCGACCCGTTGGGTTATTTTGGGTTTAAAAAAAAATCTCTTAAGTAGTATGAAGCCTCAAGTACTTTGTTTTTGACTCAAACAAATAAGGTTTCAATTTTTCATCTATATTGTGTCGATGTTTGGTTGAATTCACAATCTACTTTCCTGATACGAGTATATACGCATGTAAAGAGGGATTTGCATTTGATCGTTGGACCATATAATTTTTCATTTCTTCCATAACATGAAGGTCATTTTTTTTTATTTGTAACATGTAGGTTCCTTTCATGACCAAGGAACCAAAACACATGCAAAAATTATGAAATTGGCCGCAGAAAAGAAGATCTATTATTTATGAGTTCCATTTAATAAACTTGTATCGTACAATAGTAATCTTATATTGAAAACACTTCAATTAGCAAAGCAATTTATCAGTCATTTTTCCTATTTAAAAGCTATTTATAAACATGCAATATACTTATAACTCTTCGTATAAATGTTTTCATTACAAGATGAATAGTAGTTATAGCTGATATCCACGATACCAAGTACCGTAAGACAGTTTATTTTCGATTATAAGATTATTTTTTTTCCTTTTTCACAGTCAAAAATTTGATGCAACAAAATTGCTTGTATTTATTATTCTGACCAGTTTTACGTGAATCCAATTCGGTTTAAATGCCAGTTGATCGGTCTCAATGAACATAGACTATGTTTGTAACTTGAGCATGAAGGTTTGATGTTGTAGCTCTTTTTCAGTCTACTAAGAAAGCACAAAGGTCAAAAATAGAATCTAGTCCGCATTTAAAGCAACATCATGAATTGTAATCAACAACTATAAATGAGTGTCTAAACATAAAATTAAAACATATATTCATCTATCAATTAAATAGCGAGTCGATCTTTGCCTACATAGCCATTCAAGGTCAGCAGAAACAATTTTTATTTCTTTATATTTTAAATTACATACTTTTGGAATTCGTAGAGCATCCATTTTACACTTGATTCTAAACTAACATTAACTCATAGTTATTATTGTATGAAAAGTTTTCAAAGATGTTGCATGCAGACATTATTCAACATGTACACAACAATGAAATTTTAAAAATGACAACAATGACAAAGGTTTCTTAACTGAACTTTTTGAATCTCTTTCTCTACTACAATGTATGTCTGCACATTAAAACTTTATTATTTACATTAGGTGATTGAAATAAATTCTTACGGTTCTTAAACTGATATCTATAAATGGATAGACATCTTCCAAAGGAGTGCCAAATGGTGGTAAATAACAAAGCTAACCTGTATACATGTACATTCATAACCAAATCATTAAGGTGCAATAAATAATGTCACGGTCGAATTAAAATCCATAATCTAAGAGAAAGTTTAACCAAACAGTCCAAATTCGTGAGATTAAAGCCATAACATTCGTTCCTACATAAAGAAATTTGCAATTATCTTTGGGCACATTCTTCTCTATATAAGCAGACAAAACAACTCAATGTCATAAAATCAAAATTGAATTGAGAAGAAATGAGGTCCTCACTCCTCTTGGCTTTGTTTCTTCTTTTCTATTCAGTTGCTTTTACTAGAAAATACTCACCGAAAATCAATAGTAGAATCATGCATTTGATAACAATTTACTTAATCCATCTTTTGTAGGATATCCTTTGTTACTGTATATATTACCTTCTTGTGTAACAAAAATATGTTGTTCTCTATGAATATTTTTGTCTTCGGTTCACAGCAAATCAAAAAACTATCATGAAGGCATCGAACTTCCCTCCACAACCCAATTATGTATACTAATCCTTCACTATCCATGCTTCTCAACCATGATGATATCAGAGTTCATTCACTTATTTGGATTTTCAAGAAACGGTCTACTTTTTCTGCAGAACGTTCTAGAAACTCTGATATATCTACTCCAGTTTCTCCTGGTGCTTCCTTCGTCGTTGAAAACTACATTACTACCATCAAACTTGGCACACCTTCAAAATCATATGCCATGGTCGTAGACACTCGCAGTTCCCTCACTTGGCTACAATGTTCCCCTTGCAACGTCTCTTGTCATGACCAGGTAATCCTCCTATAGAACAACAACTTTTTATACATACCAGGGAAGTCACATTGCTAGTAAGGTCGAGTTTAGGGTTGAAGGGAACTGGAGATTAATAGGGAGGGCACTGAAGAACTGGGATCGAATTTGGTGGTTCGCAGTTTAGGGAGATCAACGCCGAGGGAGATTACGTGACTGGTGAGATTGAATTTAGGGATGAATAGAAGCGGAATTTTGTGATCGAATTCGGGGAGGAAGAGAATTAAAATTTAGGAAGGGAGAAGGGGAATGAGATGAATGGGTGCAGGGGGAAGTATCATATGTGATATGATGCCGTGGGAAATAAGCTAATGAGTAAAGGGTAATTTGGGTATTTTAAGACGCGGTTAAAATTAGTTCATGGAATTCTCATTATTAGTAGTAAAGATAAGTTGAATTGCTTAATAAATCATTTTCAGAAATATATCGAACATAAATAAAATATTTACAGTAAACATAAAATATGGTTATATTGTAACTAATTGTCAAATAAATGAAATATATATATATATATATATATATCTGTGTGTGTGTGTATCATTTGAGGTTTGTGATATCAAGAAATCAACAAAATAAACAATTATTGAATTTGAATATTGTGTAAATTATCGAAATATGTTTTGTAAAGTATATAGTTGATCAATTCAAATTAAAAATATATTTGTTAATAAATGATAGAATTATATATATATATATATATATATAGATAAGGGAATTTATTTTGTAATTAAAAAAACAGAATTATAATTTTAATTTCTCAGAGTGTTAAATGTAAATAAAAGAGGAAATAAATTCTGATAACAAAGGAAAGCCTAACCTAAGCTCTTATCAAACCCAAACCCGCATCACTTTTTGTTCTCTTCTTCACGTCTTAAATCCCTCAATTATAACCCAAAATAAATGACACATGCACGCATCAGGAGAACGGCAAGCATCAGACGCGGTGCAAGGAGGTCATGGCTGAGTTGACGTGGACAACCAAGCGTAGGGCTAGTGACGACAAGGAGCAGCACGGAGGCATGCAACAGGTTGATGACATCAAACTAGTGGTGCGTGTGACTAAATATTGGAGTAGCGAATTCAAGTAGAGTGATGGCAATTGACAACGTGCTTCTGGCTTGCGATGGTGGTGCATTGGGCGGTCAAGGAGGGTGGTTAGGTTGTGGTTTGTGCTGGAGAAAATGGTGATGGTGAATGGATTAAAGTGACGAAATGGAATTCGCAATTTCAAGCATCATTTTGAGTGAGTTATCTTAACTCACTTCTATGTCCTTTTTTCGTATTTTCCTTTGCGTACTTGTGTTTCATTTTGTTCGAAAATATAATTGAAAATTGGATGAATTTGGCTGAAATAACATTGTTGAAATTTTCAACCGCATATGAATATCCTGTTTTGATAATGGTTGTGAATCCTTGTTTATTTGGTATAATTTGGTTTGGAATTGTATGTATGATGTTTGTGAGTTCATTGCCTTGATTTGTTAATGGTCATACATTGCCTTTGAAATTAGTTAGAAGTGGAACATTTTTTTTTGCCAAGGCCGGCCGGTTTTATAATTGACCGTCCACTTTTATTATGAACGTAGTAAAAACATTATAGTACAAGAGTAAGGTAGAAAAACCTTAACTACTAATAAAAAAGAAAATACAATACAGGATTTTGACAGAGATTCCACAGCTACTATAAATAACACATAGACTAGGTCTCCTCAGGAGGGGAAGAAGCACCATTATCTGCTAACACCTGGGCAGTTTCCTCAGGGACATTCCCAACAATACGAGCTAAAGGGAAAAAAAGCACAGTAAGGAAAGGGTCATAATCCACAGAATCAAAAGTGTATATAAAAGATCGATCCCATGTAGCATCAGCTAACATGACAGCATTTCAATTCGCATGTTGATCGTCCATATCGAGAAGTAAGGATCACCGGAAGTACAGCAACATAGGCATCTGAGGTCCAGATGATCATCGGGAACAAATCTAAAAAAGGAATTCAACAAGGGGTTAAATCTCATATCATATCTGAGATCAACCCAACACTTTTCGGACTCAGCCCAAATAACAGACAACTGCTGCGGCATAGGATCGGGAGTAGCAATAGGCGATGATGAATCATCACAAAGGACCACTGATCAAGGTCTGAAGGGGAGGCATGCATAGTGACAGAATAAGGAGGAGGGTACGGACCAGTAAATGGCACTGCAGGAGGAATGACTGAGTGAGAGGCAGAGGAAGAAACCTTAGCAACCCATTTCCTAAGTGGGGGGCGAGGCAGTAGAATATTCAGAGTGGTCGCAGAGACGATAGAATGCTTGGAAGAGATGGCAAGGCGCCTAAAGGAAGGATAGGCGGTACATATGTTAGGAACCCATCCATAACAAACACGACATCCACAACATGCCCAACAGCAAGCTGAACAGGAGTAGAGGAAGGGAGGGGCTTATCAGGGGTAATTTCAATTAGTGCCTTTGCATACACCAATTTTTCACGTGCAATTGTATTAGAGTCAAAACATTTCAATTTGCCTACGTTACAAGCTAGCCAATTCAAACCAAGCAACGATTGTAAAGCAAAGGGAATATGAGAAAAGTAAAACCAAACAGGAATAGAAAGGACCTGTTTACGAGCACTAGCTACTGTTGGAGACCATGGAGTAATAATAAAAGGTTTACCATCAAAAAAAAGAAGGCTCAGCCTCAAGAACTAGCCGTCGCTCCTCGGAGAATGAAAACATAAGAAAATACATGGAGTCAAAAAGAATAACACGTAAATCACCATGAAGCTTCCAAGCCCTACGGCAAACTCTAGTCGCATCAAGAAGGTGGTGATTATGATCCAAAAAGAAACCAACCAAATAATCCGCCCAATAGTCCAAATTTTCTTGCATCACAATTGGAGGAGGGATCATAACTCCATTATCCTCAACGATTTCAAAATCAATCGGTTTGTAATCTCCCGCATTACGTAGCAGTGAAGTGAATAGAGACGACCAAGGTTTAGAGCATGTTGAGGCAGGCACAGCGGATGGTTGATCTTGCACAGTAGTAATGGGTTGCTCACCACCAATAAGAATACCAACAGAGGCTCTACAACCGACGTCCATTTTATTGTTAATCGCATCAGTATCCTCATTGGCATTAAAACAAGCACCAGAGGCGCATAATCCATTACCACATTCAACAGCCTGAGATATACACTTAAATCGTTCAAATTGTTCTCCCTTCACTCGTTCCTCGACAGTATTCCCATAAGATGACATCACAACTTTCATTCGCTGACAAACTGCTGACGGTGGCAATAGTTAAGGGAGTCAATTAGGAACCATGGGAAGGGGGAAGCTCCCCAGTTGTTGGCGATTCAGACGAGTGCAAAAACCTAGACGAAGTTTGACGGGCTATTAAAAGATTGGCAACCACTAGATTAGAACCATCCAGGACAGAGGCAGATTGTTTGCAAGGCTTGGTGGCTATCAGCGGAGGGAAGTCAGAGTCGGAAAGACGGTGCGACAAAGCGCTAAATGGAGCAGAACGATGAGCGTGAAATAAAAGTCCCGATCTGGTAATTGAAGGACATGCCGGCAGATCTAGGGATGGGGAAATAGGAGAAGAAGCGGGCATAGGGAAGAGAAGGGGAAGGCGAGGTGGAGGGAAGGGGAGGCGTGGCAAAAGGGGGTCGGCTTTCTAAAGGAATTATATTAAATGGCTATGGAACTATATATATGAAATTTTTGGTTGAATTATATTTAAAATGATTGATTTTGAAATTTGATTATCTAAAGAAATTTTATAAAAGTGTAGACGTGTGTGTCCATATGTGTGTGTGTGTGTGTAATAGCCCGGTGTTCTAAGCCATATAAATAGGTAGGTTTTATTAATATAGAAGTGTTTGAATTCGATTTGTGATAATTGATAATTTGAAAGTAAATGTTGAGATAATCCAATTCTATGTAATAAGAGATTGTTGTAATAAATTAAATTAATTAATAAATCCTTATTTGAGCAATGTATTGAAATTGAATAAATTGTTTTAATTGAATATAAATTATCTGAAGTGTAAATTATTTTAAATATGTTAAAGTGGTTGGAAAACAAACTTATTTTGTAAAGAATGAAGGATATTAAATAAAGATAGATAGACATCGAATTGAATAAAATTATTGATGTGCAATCTATAAAATGAGAGGTGAATCAATTTATATTAGACTAAAATCAATTAAAAGATTAAAATTAAAATTTAAATGCATTGGAAATTAGCAAAAATTAAAACTAAATTGAAAACGAGCTAAAATAAGCTGAACCTAAAGTACATTCTCTTTTCTCCTATTCTTTGGAAAATTTTATTGCTTCTTAACTTAGCCTAAACCCTTTTATCATATTTAGCCCTAAATTCATCAAATGAAGGGGAACTGTGACTTAATCCTTAAAAAAACTAAAAGAACGATCAATCACACATGACTTGGAGATATGGGCAACGCGAGATTGAGCAATGTCCGCAAGTGATGGGGATGAGGTGCACGAATTTGAAGGAGTCGCGACCGATTCTGGCGATTCGCGATTTAAGGAGATAGAAGTGTCGCGACTTGATTGTCTAGACGAGAACTGGGGATGTCAAGCAAAGGAAGGGGACGAGTGATTGACTAAGCGTGTCATGACATGATGTTTAACTATGTTGTACTAGGGTTTTCATTGCTTGAGTCTTGACATGGTGAAGCTACGACCTAGGCTTGGCGGTATTAGAGAGGGCGAACTAATGGGTGGTTAGAACGTTGGACAAATTCAGCAATTGCAAGTGTGAGCCAGTGTTGTGCCCATGATGTGGAGGAAGCAATGAATGGTTGATGGCAATGTACACTACAAGAGGAAACGTGATTTCCGACGGCTGAAAACCGTCGGCGGCCGTCGGAAGCCGTCGGGCGCCGTCGGAAAAAACCGTCGGAAATGACGGCGTCGGGGAGCAGTACTTCCGACGGCTACCGACGAGTGCTGCCGTATCGATTACCGACGGCTTCCGACGACTTCCGACGGTTTCCGACGGCTTTCGTCACCCGTCGAAAGCCGTCGAAAACCGCCGGCAATCTGAAGCTAAAGGCCGCCGGGAATCGTCGTTAGCCGACGGAAATTTCGACCAGTAAGCCGTCGGGAGCCGTCGGAAATCTGCTGTTTTTTTTTTAAAAATCTGCTGCAAATAGAGCCTTCCAACCACATTTCTCTTCCAAACACTACAATATCAATACTGCACAATCCAATAAACAATAATTCAACCAAACATGCAAACCAATACTCCAAAATATTCAATAAACACAGAAATAAACAAAATTAGAATAAAAATAAAATACAAAATATACATAACATTCCAACATTAACAATAATCCTAACAATAACTGTTCTATCAATCATGCATATCCTGATACAGCTACAGAATCAAGTGTATTATACATAATTATACAAATCAACAATTAATTGTTCCATCTACCAAATCATTCTACACTAAAACAAAACATACCTGCACGAACGAATCAGAAAGCAATGAATCAATCTGCTCCAGATCCAGAACCAGCCGATGAAGGGAAGCGGCCACCAAACTGCTGCATGTACTCAAATAACTGTGCCGTCTGCATGGCCTGTTGGCGGTTCTGCTCCTCCAACTGCTGAACTCTAGTCTGCAATTCTTCTATACGTGCTAGCTCGCTCTGAGGTCTACTCCGCCATCCCCTACTCTGACTACTGGACTGCAATAATTGAAAAATAAATAAAATCAAAGTTTATTGTTTTGAAAAGGTAAAAATATCATATTTTAAGTATTTTAAGAAAAAGTAAATTATTTACCGCTAAATTGCCAAATCCGTATCGTCGACCATGCTCTGGTGGACTCATAACGGACTCAAAAATAACGTCCTCTTCATCGGTCGTCAGTTGCTCTCGACCCGTATCAGAAAGTAGTTTCTGTCGCTGCTCCATAAACATCTCCTGCATTGACAAATTAATAATATCATATCTTATTTCATAATAATTTGACAACTAAAACAATTACTAATACTGAATAAAATGAAATATTCTTACATAGCTTTTACTGGATTTATCGTCCTGCCATGTGTACGAAACAGTCCCGTCTGGATTAACATGCTCGACAGCATGCGTACGGATGAACACGTCCATATAGCTGACAGGACCATGTGTCTCGGCTTCCTGAAGTTGATTGTTACATACAATTATTATACATTTAAAATCAATAGCATAAACTATTTACATTTATTATTCAGTAAATTTACCAACTCCTGCCGATACTGCTGAAACGACTTCGATCCTCCGCGATGAGTGACGGGATTCTTATTTCTATTTGCAGAGTTTCTATCCGACTCTGCCTGTACGTTCAAAATTTGATACATTATTTTCCAATCATGTTAAATTAATAATTCAAAAAAAATTAGTATACTTGCCTTCGCCTCGTCCGTCTCCCAGTAGCTCAACCAAGCTTGCCACACGCTCTCCCCCATCCACCGTGGTCTCTTCCCGGATTTCTTAACCTCAGATATCGTGTCCCTGTAGTTCTTTCGCATCTTCCTCATCCAGTATGCTCGTGCCAGCTGCATATCATCTGTCTGGATGTCTATCTCAGCCTGTGTTACAAAAAGATTACACTTTAAACGATAAACGGTAGAAAAACGACAAAAACGAATTAAAAATGGAAAACATAAAAATTATACATACTAGGACATCCTGCCATATGCACTCTATGATGTGCGGAGGGATGGTATCCCACTTCGGCCAGCACGCACTCATCCTACTACGATATGCTGCTCTAGAGACGTCCAGAACTACCTTAGCGGGTAGTAGCTCGAACCCCCCTGTTTTTAAGTACGATACAGATAAGTACGTACGTATAGTATAGAAAAAATAAGATGATGAATAAAATTTAATTTTTACCCATCTGCTCTGGGGACTAACGATACAACTGGACGCTGTGGCGCTTGCGGTGGGCCACTGCCATCGCCTCTTGAAGAACGGGAAGAGCTCCTCCCTCTATGTGACATAATGATAAACCTGTGACGTTTACACATCATTATATAAGAGAATAAAAACATGATAATGAAATATATTTCATATGAAAATGACATCAACGGTATAAATTGCTTAATTATAATGACTGAAATGGAAATAGAAATGTAAGTTTGTTATACCTGATTCATAATGGGTGTACTCTTCCAACGATAAGCAGAGTTCATTGCATTTTTAATAAAAATTGCTAAATAAATGACAAATTGAAATAACATAAAACAATAGTATATGGATTTGGTTTCATAGTTACATCAATTTCATAATACATCAAGAATTCAACATAGTTACATCAATTGCAAAAAAACAGATTCAAATTTATATCAGTCATCATCGTCTTCTGATTCAGATTCGGTCTCGTTTTCGACGATATTTTCCTCTGCACTATCAAACGCTTCTACCAAAACATTTGATTCATCGATCAAAGGACCAAAATCTATATGATTGTCTGTAATTATTATTTCGTTATTTTGCTCAAGATCTGCCTGATAAGCTTGTTCGTCCGGAATATTCTTCCCATCGAATGTGAATCTGGCCTTTGTTTTAAAAACTGCAGACCAATCTGCTTTATCTCTTTTTAGAGACGGATAAGGAGCGTAATAAACTTGCAATGCTTGTTTTGCTAGTACAAAAGGATCATACTTGTGATAGTGCGATGTATGCTTTAATTCGATAAGATTATAATCCTTGTGCACATTAATTCCAGAACCTGGAACATTGCTAAACCAATTGCATCTAAATAGAAACACCTCCTTCGCGGGTCTTGAGAAATATGTCAGTTGCAAAATTTGTGTTAGAACGCCATAAAAATCATTTAAATGGTTTTCTGGATCGTCACTACCTTTAACAAATACACCAGTATTATTTGTTAATTTTTCTGCACCGTATTCTTTGGTGTTAAATTTGTATCCATTGACGAAATATATTGGATATGTCTTGACCACTCTTTTTGGTCCCATTGCAAGATGTTTCAACCCTTCGTCAACAACACAATTTTTCGGCTCATAAACGTAATTTGAAAACCAACGGGAAAATTCTTTACTGAGATCTCCGTTCGGATGTTCCCGTTCATAAACACTGTTTATATAAACAAATTATTACATTAGGTTATACACACGCATGCATTACAGAAAAGAATAAAACGAAAATTATTATTTCAGATTACCTAACAAACGGTGCAACCTCGGCACAATTTAGAAGAATATAAGTGTGTGCTACACGAAGATCTCTATCGTCTAGCCATATTTCCACACATTTTCCAGAAGGACGACCATGTTGTCTAAAAATAGATAACATTGCTTGAGAGGACTCTTGTTCGTCGCCTTCATCATTACGAGGAACACTTTGAAATGAAATATTCACATGGTCACTGAAATAGTGAGAGAAAAAGAACGAAGCTTCTTCTTCGATGTAAGATTTACATATCGAACCTTCAACTCGTGCTTTTTGTCTCACTTTTTTCTTCAGATGATTCAAATATCTATGCAAAATTAATTTATATTAACTTCATCTTTCAAATGCAATTAAATTACGTTATAACATATTACATACCTCTCAAATGGATACATCCATCCGTATTGGACAGGACCTCGAAGTCGTGCTTCAGATGGAAGATGAACAGGTAAATGTTCCATCACATTAAAAAAACCTGGCAGAAATATTTTCTCTAATTTGCAAAGCAATATAGGAATGTCCACTTCAAGTTTACGTAAACGTTGCACTTTTAAAGTAGTCGAACAAAGCTCTTTGTAAAACATACTAAGCTCCGTTACTACCTTCCAAACTTTTAACGGCAGTAGTTCTTTGAACATAACGGGAAATAAATTTTCCATCATTATGTGACAGTCGTGACTTTTCATTCCGCTCAATCTACCATTTTTAAAGTCAACACATCTACGAAGATTTGATGATATCCCATCAGGAAATCTTAACCCTTCCACCCATTTTAACACAGCTTTAACTTGATTATTATCTAATTCGTAACAAGCTTTTGATTTTTTACTGTCATTTGGTTTCATATGAAGCTCGGGACGTTTGCATAATTCTTCTATATCACGTCTTGATTTCAAATCATCCTTCGTCTTCCCTTTCACATTCAAAATTGTGTTAAACACATTATCAAATACATTTTTCTCATTGTGCATCACATCTATGTTATGGCGAAGCAGAATATGTTTCCAATACGGCAACTCCCAAAAAATAGTTTGTTTGCACCAGTTATGAACAACTGATTTGCCTTCAATTTCTGTTTGCTCCCCCGTTTCATATATCTTTGGATAGTCCTTAACAAGTTCATATATGTCTTCGCTTGACCATATCGTCGGTGGTTGTTTGGTTTCTACTCTATTAGCTAAAAAGTTTTTCTTGTCTCCTCTGAAGGGATGATTTACATGGAGAAAATATCGATGACAGTCAAACCATGAAATTTTCTTACCATGAGGTAAAGAAAACGCTCGTGTTTCATCCATGCAATATGGACATGCTAGACGACCGGTAGTACTCCATCCCGAAAGCATTGCATAGGCAGGAAAATCACTTATAGTCCACAACAAAGAAGCAAACATACGAAAAATTTTCTTCTTTGACACATCGTATGTTTCTACTCCTTCGTTCCACAGTATTTTTAACTACTCAATCAACGGTTGTAAATATCCATCGATTCCTTGTGTCGGATCGTCGGGGTCAGGAACGACAACAATAAGAAACATATATTGCGTTTTTATGCACATCCATGGAGGTAAATTATACGGTGTGACGATAATGGGCCAGGATGAATATTTAGAACCAAATTGAGAAAATGGAGAAAAACCGTCCGTACATAATCCTAATCTAACATTTCGACTCTCCGCTGCAAAATTTGGATACGTTTTATCGAAATGCTTCCATGCTTCTCCATCGGCCGGATGTGTCAACATACCCTCTTCCTCCGTTCTCACGCTATGCCACCTTATATTAGACGCAGTTACAAAAGATGCATATAATCTTTGAAGTCTTGAAGTTATGGGTAAGTAGTGCATACGCTTGTACGGAACTTCCTTACCCTTCTTTTTTCTTGGTTTGTATCTCTCCTGGTTACAAACTTTACAATTTCTAAGGTTTGCGTCTTCTTTCCAAAACAACATGCATCCTTTTAAACATGTATCTATTTTCTGATACGGTAAACCAAAAGCCGACATAAGTTTTTTAACTTCGTAGTGATTTTCACACAATAGATTATTGGGCGGCATATGTCTTTTTGCAGCTTGTACAACAGCCGTAAATCCAGCTTCAGTGATGTTGTATTTTGACTTCATCGCAATGTATTCTGCGATTACTGACAGCTGCGTGCCGCTTTTACAACCATCCCAAATAGGTTTCTTAGCTGCATGTAGTAAATCATAAAAAATTTTAGCTTCAATATTTGGTTCTTCAACATTTCCATCACCGTCGTCAACTTCAACCATAGGAAACATTGATCGTGCTGCATCTTCGACCATATTTTCTATACGGGTCGTTGAAACTATTTCGTTAACGACACTTTCAGACTCTACATAAGTATTTGCTACAACTTCTCCATGCCGATCCCAAACATAATATTCGGGTGTGAAACCGTGTTGGCACAAATGAACTTTCACAATATCTTGTAACAAAAACTTCAAATGTCTACACCTGCTATACGGACAACGAATTTCTGGATCGTTTCCGTTATTACTTAAGGCGAATTCAACAAACACGTTTATACCATTATAAAAATCTTCTTTTATTGAGCCCCTCAGTCCTTTTCTTTGGTACATCCATCTCCTTCGGCCAACAAAATAATCAATCATTTTTCCTATTTGACAAAATGAGAAGTTCAAAATTTAATATTTATTTTCAAGAATACATATTCGAAAAAGATTATTTTCGTGTTCGTATAATATTTTGAATTTAAAGAACAACTTCACAAATCTAAAAATATTTTCAAATAGGGCACATTTCATTTTTTAACGTAACGATTTAAATATATATATAATTTTTTTTTTCATTGGTCAGGCATCCTACTTCCCATTACAAACACAGTAAGCATTTATATTTCGTATATTACTTCGTCTCAAACGATTCAACAAAATTTCGGCAGCATTTCCCTTTTGTTCCCTGCATTGTACACAAATGCGTGTACGCAGGAAACAAAAAAGAAAAGTTAGGCCGAAATTTTATGAACCGTTTGAGACGAAGTAGTATACAAAATGTAAATTCTTACTGTGTTCATAACTTGTCCAATACAGGGACAAATCCAACAAACATTGTACCAGATGAATATAAATGGTCGTTTTTCGAAAAGAACGACTATTTATACAACGATCATGTACAACACTCGTCAAACGGAGCCAAAAACTCTCTAAGGAACATTTGTCAGTTACATGCGTGCATTTTACGAAAAAATACAGTTTTACTCACTGTTCACATTTACAAAAATATATATTAATTTAACACAGTTAATCGACGTATTACGCATCAACTTAAGGCTGTTTTAACATTTTTATCATTTTTCAATACACACAATTGTAATTTAGAGTAATGCATTTTTTTGTTTCATAAGTAAATATGTGCACAATATAATACTCCTAGTTCATTCAATCATTTTATCTTATTCCAAATAACGTATACAATCGCCGAATCAAGGCATACACAACAATTTACATATACATGAACAACCCCAAATTATAGGTGTTTTTCACAATTTCACGATAAAAGATGAAATCGGTATACCATGTGATGCTATAAACCACTATTACGCTATTGGAAACAATTGCAATCGCTAATTCGCCCTAATTTACCAATTTATGCAAATCTAGAAATAGGGTAAAAACTGAATTTTTCACAAAAATAAGAGATTATACCTGAGATGAAGAGTAATGGAGTTTAATTAGGCAGCCGTGGAGGATCCAGAAGCTCGAAATCAAGGATTGGAAGGTTGAAGAGGGAAAATGGGGGATTTTGGAAATAATTTTCGTATGGTTTGGGGAAGAAGAAGAGCTCTCGGTTGAAGGTATAATCGCAGTTTTCCGACGGCTTCCGACGGCCGTCGACGGCCCGTCGGAAGCCGTCGGAAAAAGACCGTCGGTAGCCGTCCGTCTATGCTGTCGGAATTGAAGCATTTCCTAGTAGTGGTAAGAGAGAGAGGTGCATGCCATTCTTTGGTGTTGCTGCTCATGACTAAAATTGGAGGTAGTAGGATTTCGATGAGTTAATCTCACTCACAACTATATCTATTTCTTTTATTTGATGTGTATTCCTCCATATAATTGTTTGATTTATTTTAATTGGATGGATTGTTGATTATTGGATTGAATTTGATGTTTATTGATGATTGATGTTGCTTGAGTCGAATGAAATCGTGTTGTGAACTACGATTATTTGTTGTTGCAACAATAATAGTTAGATGGTTATTTTTGTTGAGTGATAATTTGATGACTGCAAATTATTAAATGATATTTGAAATGGTTTGGAAAAGAGGTAAATAAATTAAAAGATGTAAATTTGAAATAAATAAATTATTTTAGAGATAATTAATGAATTCTAGAATGATTTCTTATTTAATAGAATATTTATATAAATTTGAAAGAGGAATGATTTTGAAAATGTATAAGTGTAACGATTTTGAAGATTGTGTGAATTAAAATTTATTTGGTAAATGATGATTTTTAGAAATTCTCAAAGGTAGAAAAATTTGCTTATCGTTGATTATAAAATTATTGAAGGATATTTATAAAATGGAAGTTGAAATTTACACTCAAAAACAATGAATGATCTGAATTTAATAAATGGAAGATTATGAAAATAGAACTTTGCAGTAATTGCAAGATGATTGCAGTTTATTTTATTTAATTGAATGAAAATTTTCATTTACGATGATTTAATAAGAATTGAATTTTAGATGTATTATTATTATTATCATTGATGGATCAATAGCTTAAAATTGAAGAAGTGTTTGAAATAAATAAGGATTGAAATGTGATATTGAAATTGTAGATTTAGAGTTGCAAATATTTTTGGATTGAATGTATTTTTCACATTTGAGATTTCAAAGATAATTGGGAAGTATAAATTCCTTTAAAGAATTGCTATATTATTAAAAAGGAAATGTGAAGTGAATTATTTTAAGGTTTTAAAATTTATTGACGGATTTCAATTAAGGTTTCCTGAAAACCAAATAAATTATTTTGAAAAATGGATTTTGAATTAGATGAGGGAATCAGTAAGTATTATTTTGAAAGGGAAGGAAATAAATAAAAGATATGTTTTGCTACTAAATTTAAATGAAATATTTTTATAAAAAGAGAGAATAAAAATGAAGAGAAATATATTAAAAACCTTCATCTTGTTAAATATCAATAACAACATTGATGTTTGTATGGATGATTGTTGATTGTTTGTTATGAACGAGATGAAATTACAATTACCCACTGTGTTTAATTATAAAATGATAAAATTGAAGAATAATAAATATAAAAGCAATTTAAGCAAGGGTGATTTAATAAGCGAAGTGGAAATTTGTTTGATGTTGATTAATTGAGGGCGATGTGTAAATTATGTCTCACCGGGAGCTATGGGACGTCCATGTGAGGTGTATTTATTGTTCAACACAAGTACAATGTCGAGTAATTCATCGAGGACCCAATATTTCATATTTTGTTGTCGGTGGATTATTCTATATTGCACACCCTTATTGATCAATCTTACTTGGATTTCTGACTTGATATGTAAGGTGAACTATATTATTACTTATTTTATTTAAAATGGGAATATGATTATCTTCACTTTTGAGTGAAACGAGGAGCACGAACTCGCTTACAAGGATGTGATAGCCATAAG
This sequence comes from Allium cepa, assembly GCA_030765085.1. NCBI lineage: Eukaryota > Viridiplantae > Streptophyta > Magnoliopsida > Asparagales > Amaryllidaceae > Allium > Allium cepa. The sequence goes on from CM060941.1 coordinate 20,319,495, forward strand.
TTTTTGCTAGCCCCATCCTAGCTTGACCGACCGTGGGTTCGCTCCTTGTTATGGTTGCGACGACATGGCCCCCTCGTTGCATGGTCATAGTCTGCTACATGGGCCAACGAAACAAACTCAGAGCGAGATGAGGAGGTTGATGGGAGCAAGGAGCGAGGAGGCGAGGAGACGAGGAAGCAACATGCGATTATTGTAAAGCAAAAGACTGGTGAGGACGCTTACGAAAATATTTGCGAGTATGGTCACCCTTTGCACCTAAGAAGCATCGAGACTCAGGTGTAAACTCGGCTTCTAGCAGCAGCAATATAGCACATATAATAGTAGTAGAATTAATGAAAATAAAATGAAGAATAAAATAAATAAATCCAATATTGTTAAATAAATATGAATGAATTGATGTTTGATGTGTGCTGTATGGTATGTACGATGTGTGATATGTGTGATGTGTGCAATGTATGCGATTTGTGATGCGTAATGTGTAGATGTTAGGGATGTGTGTGATATGTGATGTGTACGATGGATGTTTGATGTATGTTGTGTGATGTGTATGATATTTTATTGATGTTTGATGGATGTTTTGATATTTAATGTGTTATGGATGTTGTACGATAGGTTTTGGATATTTGATTATTCCATTAATGATTGGATTTCTTATTACGCCATGTATATTATTCCTTGAGATATCGTTTGTATTCAATCTACAGATAGTCTGGCCCATTTATTATTTATATAATATTCGGGTTTGTCTGATACATTTTAGCTTCAGGCACGATGTGATCAAATTGGTTTATTAGGTTAAGTTGAAGGTCAAAATATTACTGGTATCGCATATTGTAACATGGTCTCGTTTATGCATATGATGTTGAATTAGGTGTATTGGATTTATCCTGTATATAATTAAGATTTAGTGGTAATTTGACTTATTTTTGAATACCACTCATATTTATGTAATGTATTATATTTAGCGCCGCGTTGATGATTCTGTGTTCTCTGTTATTATTTATATTGTGTATCGTTATATCCTCGGGCATCATACGTGTTTATTGCTTGTACCGAGACTGTTTACGTCAAGGTGAGTGATTTTTATATTATGCGACATGCACGATGTTGGTCCAAGGGAATGTTCACGTGTGCTTCACTCACATTATCTCATTCTCTATGTTACTCGACAGTATTATTCACTAAAACTCTTGGATAATATGGATATAGAGGTGGGGTGTTACATGTTGGTATCGGAGCAGGTTTAGAACAATGCAGAGTATACAAGGCATGATTCCTGACCTGAGGTGAGACCTAGTTTCCCTGTCCGCATGGGTGTGAGGTAGATTATTGTCCACAATTATTTGATGGCGGGAGTATATGATGATTACGGGGGTAATCTTCTTGGGATGTAGTTGTAGTTTTCCTATTATATGATATGTTTTTTACCTTTTATCGAGTGTAAATCTCTAAATGATATGTAAATGAATAAATGGAGGTCAAAGAGTTATAAATGGTTGGTTCGACCTGTAGTGTCGGTATTAATAGTCAATATTAGAACTCCGTGTAGCTCTGAAGTGAAAATGAAGTTATTTGGTTAGAGAAATTGAAAAAGACTCTAATTTGAATCTTATATCGAATATTTGTCGATTTTACTTACGATGGGACGACGCGAGATGAGTGGAAGGATCCAATAGCGATCATAGTAGCGCAACAGAAGTATATAGATTACTTTTTGCTAATATTTTGATTATTTGGTTTTTTTGATTGGATGATTGATGTTTTGATTGCTATGTGTGGTTGTATTGATTTATGATGTTTAGTTTGAAGGATTCATCTTAAGTATGGTATTCGTTAGAAACTATCACTCAAGTTAGAATTCCATATAATTTTTGATGATTCAAACCCAGTGGTGTCTTTAGTTGCAAAGTTACCACAAAAGATGATGTGGATTATTTTCATATAATAAAAACAATATCTATTTTTGTACAAAATTAAAATGCGATAAAACAAAAGACAAAAGCTTGCTTATTTATTTTTATGAATGGTTGATTGATGATGATTGAGATTTTGTAAGTGGAGTACTTTTAAGTATATTAGTGTAGATTATCTATAAAACTTTTTTCATAAGCAAGCATATGTTGATTAAAAATCTATTTGGGAATTGTATATATACATCGTCTGGAGAGATGTTTTATTGGAAGTTAGTGAATGTTTTTATAAAAGATTAAGTTATTCTGAAAGTAAATATTTAAAGAATTTATGAAGCTGACTTTGTGTTAATTTTTCCATTGAGTGTTTAAGAATTCTTGTCGATGTTCTGGCCAACATTACCACTAAGGATTCTTAATTACTAGGACGAGAATTATGGACATAAGATTTTGAAGGGAGATGAATTATTTTGAAGAGAGGAATGTGTTTTGAGTTATATTATAAATGAAATAATATTCAAAGAAAATTATATTAATTATTTTAAAGAGATTACAGTGGTATAAAAGGTATTTTGAAGTGAGCAAAATGTTCTAATAAATAAAGGGTTATTATTTGGAAAGAAATATTCAATTGGAGTTAAAGTGTAATTAATAGTTTGAAAAAATTGTTTTGCGAAGATATTGATATAGGAAAAAAAATTGAGTTGAGATTTGAAAAGAATATAGATGAAGGTTTTGGAAAAATAAATAAAATATTTTCATAAGAAAAATATTCTTTTGAGACGGTGATTTAGCAAAATTGAGATGTGGATATTATATAATACTTTGAAGTATTAGAAATAATTTTAACTTAAGTGTATATAAAGAAGATGTGTATATGATAATGAGACAACCAATTGTTTTGTAAGTAATAAATTCACTTTTCTATATTTAGATGTTTAATGTGATTTTGGAGCCACCGAGTATTAGTGGACAACTGTAGTGGATGTCGATGTAATATTGATCACACAATCAACACTACAACATATTGGCAAAATAAACCACTAGAAATTTATGGCGTGGCATTATCACTATATTAATAAAATATATTGAATTTAAAATTAGTTTGGTTGTGATATTTTACGATTGAATGTATACTATATTATTTGATGTTTGTGATTTGGATTCGGGTTGCGAAGGTGTTTAGAACGTGATGCATTGCGAAAAAATGATGAGTGATATATATAAAATTAGGTTTTGATGATAATGAAAATATAATGAAGTTGGTTTATAATGAAACAAAATAAATACCATGAGGTAAAAATGAATTCTTGGATTGAAATTGAATATGGTATAGATGTTTTGAAAAAAATTTGAAATGAAAACCGATAAATAAAATGTCTTTGGAAAAGGAAGATATTTTTGACAGTAAAATTTTAATTAAAAGTGTATATTAAAATCCTTTCGGAAATATATTTTAAAAGAAAGTGATTTTGGATGGCTTTGGAAATATGGTATTGAATATGTTGTCAAAAGTTTAGAAAGATTCAATGAAAATTTTGAAAATTTAGTTTAAAAGTATTGTGAAGTTTCGAAATAATAGTAATATATTTAGAAATGAGGAAAACAAAACATGGTTCATACTAATATAATCATAACATATGATGGAGTGATCTAACTTTATCGATTCTTCTTTTGTTAGTTAGACAATTGCACAAGTAACAACTTTGGTGTTCATCATTTTTCGAAATTTTGAAGTCTGTGAAGCATTACACATGAATTAATGGGTGTAGTATTTGCTTTCACATTGTGTAAAATTGGCTTAAACTGAGCTGAACTCTTTTGCTCATAACTTTTGAACTCTTTGTCTGATTGATGATTTTGCCATTCTGGAAAACTTAAAACCTAAGCTCCAACTTTTATTTACAGTGTTACACAAAATTTGATGTTTACAATACCAAAAATATAGTTTTATATGGCAGGCCTGTGTATTTCATGTATTTCCAAACTTTGATATTTCAAGAAAACTCTCGCAATTATAGTTATACTCAAAAAAATTATGATCCATAAGTTGTTGCGGAATGCCACCACACTATATAATAATTCACTCTTTGGTGTCACCATCTAATTTTGTGTTTTAGACCATTAAAAGTTTGTCTCAAGCGGCTTAAACCAAGGTATCACGTTGTTATAATATGTTAAATGAATTCATACTTATTCTATCTCTTTCTACATACGACTAATGTTTATATTGAGATAAAACTAGGTGTTTAAGAAGCTAGTTGGACTTATGAGTAAGGATGGCTTGCTTATGCATGCTTAATAGCTTAGTAAGTTGCTTAAAAATGCTACATTAAGGTACGTTTTTAAGGTGTACGAATATGTGATGTGATATTATATTGTTTCCTCGTGTTTCGGGATGTCCCATACTGGGATGCCTCTTCGAAGATGTGTATTTTTTAATTACATTGTGTTTGATTTTTCGGAATGCTCTCCGTACAAATGAGACTTTGCTAAAAAAAATTTGAAAAATCTAATAATTAGAAAAATATTCACAAAATTAGTCATATGCAAGGAATAGAAAGTCGTCATTTGAATCTATTTGAATTCATAGTATATAATAAGAAGTTGGAGTGTGTGAGCCATATAAATGAGGGAGTGGTTGAGTGTGATAGAAGAACATTGATTACGATGAAAGTCATGGTATGAGTAGTGTGTATTGACTTTCCTATAAGAAATTGTAATGACGCAATATTCGTAAAGGAAGAAGTTTGTAATAGCCCGGCTTTCTAAACCATGTAAATAAGTAAATTTTATTAATATAAAAGTGTTTGAATTCGATATATGCTAATTAATAATATGAAAGTAAATTTTGAGATAATCATATTCTATTTAATAAAAGGTTTTGTTGTAATAAATTGAATCAACTAATAAATTCTATTTGAGTGGCGTATTGAAATAGAATACAAGGAATGGCTCTCTAGTCCATGTTTTCAATGTTTGTATACAAAACATCCCTCCATTTGGCTATTTGTAAATTTAGTCCCTCTTATTAACTTTTGCTTCTTTTATTCCCATTTTATCCTTATTTTTATTTTACAGACGTATTTTTTTGTCCTTTTCCCTGCAACAAATTTCATTCTCGCAAATCTTTGCTTCTTTCTCATGAACCTCGTTATCCACTCTCGACGGTTTCTTCTATTTGAATTTTAAATTTCCTTTTCCATAATTTCTAGATTGACGGTATACCGCCCTGATTCTTCATTTGATCTAGGGTTTACTTATCTAGGTATTTCATTTTGTTGAGATCGTGTAATTTTATATTGCCTTTTGTTTTTGTTTTACATTTGCTTCCTTTTGTTTTATTTACAGTTTCTTATATCATTTCTTCAACTATTTTCTGGTATTATGGATCTGAACCATTCTTGTTACAAGGTAGATATTATTCGATTCTGTTTAGTCTTTTTCATTTTGCATATGTGTAACTTTTCTTTGTTCATATGTTTATATTTATTTATAGTTTGTATTTACTCTGTTAAAATATTAAAACTGCAATTTGACTTGCATTTTATCTTTTTCAATTTGCTTATGTGCATTTCTTCTATGTTCATATGTTTATATTTATTTACAATGTGTATCTATTCTGTTAAAATATTAAAACTGTAATATGACTTGCATTTTATCCTTTTCAATTTGCTTATGTTCATTTCTTCTTTGTTCATATGTGTATGTTTATTTACAATATGTACCTATTCTGTTAAAATATTAAAACTGCAATTTGACTTGCCTTTTATCCTTTTCAATTTGCTTATGTGCATTTCTTCTTTGTTCATATCTATATATTTATTACAATATGTATCTATTTCGTTAAAAAATAATAACTGCAATTTGACTTGCATTTTACTGTGGAATTGTTGTAGATTATCATTTTTGTTAAACATGTTTCTTTTTTTATTAAAATTTAATTTAGGTTTGTTTTATTAACTGTTTTTTAGTGTTTGCAAATTACTGTGTTCACGCTTATTCTACTTTATGCTTATAATATGTTTCCTGCAAGCTGATATTTAAGACAAAATTTTCTGTGTTCTATCTTGTGCATGTGCATTTATGAACTATTTATTCATTTGTTTCACGATAAGCCTTCGTAATGGATTACCAAATTTATTAGGCAAGTTTAAGTTAATGAAACATATTAATACCTTAAGAGTTTCTAGTGATTTTTTATTTCCAGAGCTTAGAGTGCTACTATGTTCGTGTATTGCTTGAGTTTCCAACATCTATATTCATAAACTGATAGCCGTGGTTGGCAAATTTGTATGTTTTTTTAAATCTGCAAAAGGCCAATTTACAACGGATGGTTTTGGAGACGTATCGTCTTAAACCTTGTAGACAAATCTCGTTTCCATTATTTAATAGTTGAACTAAATAAATAAATGCAATGCATGCATGCATGGAATATGCAGTGGGAATTCCTTATTCATTGTTTTTGGGTCTTTTTTTGTTGTTGCGGTTTCGATGATAATAAAATGTCTTCTTTTTCTGTTGTTCCGGTTCCGATGATAACAGTGAAGGGGTTTTGGTTGTATTTGGTAATAAGGGTATTTGTTATAGCAAGAGAGTTGTTGTTGGTTATTCTCTTCATGGTTTGAAAGTTAGTATGTGCAATGTTTTCCAAGAACATGTACCTTCTTCTTTGGAGTTGTCTTTTAATTTGGAAAACAAAATTCGAATTATTGAAATAGATTCCTACTTGCAATCTAGATTGTTTCATTCTATGTTTAGACATGAAGATTATTATACTAATGTTAATCTAAGCATGTCTTCCGAAGATGTTGATATCAGTAGTAATTTAGCTATCGCTACCATTAGTTCTACAAATAATGTTTCAAGTTATGCTTCTACTATGCCTAACGGGAATGCTCATTGTGATTTAAAGTCCCTTTTGAAGAAGGATTGTTTTATTTTTATATTTACTTAAAATGGTCAGTTATTCCCTGGAAGCATTAGTGAGTTTAAGCTCAAATTGCTTTTGTATCGTCTTCGTGTTATTGGGTGAAGATGATTAAAAATGACACGGTTAGAGTAACTGCAAGATGTTCTAGAGTTGGTTGCCAATTTCGTGTGCATGCATCAACTAAATTTAATCTTCCAGGCTATTTTGTACTTAAAACTAGTAATCTTGTTCATTCTTGTGGTGCTGGCATTGTTGACATCAATCACCTATATCAAGTAAACCTGTCAAAAGATTTTCTTCGTAATAATCCTCTTACTGGAACCAAAGACATAGTTGATCATTTTAGAAATGAATATGATATTATACTCAGTTACTACTTTGCCTATAAAGGAAGCAATTTGCAATATAAGAGATTCATGGTTCTATTGCTTTGTCCTATCATCAACTTAATTGGTATCTTGGTGCTTTGAAGAAAACCGATCCTAATTTGCAACTTAATCCATATAATTCCCAATTTGAAAGAATATTTATAGGGCATGAAGCTTGTAACAAAGGTTTTGTGTGTTGCAGACCTATGATAATTCTTGATGGTACATTTATGAAAGGAAAAAATTATGGTTGCTTAATGTCTGCAACTGCAAAAAATGGAAATACTCGATTGTATTTGTCAAACATGTTTATTTGCCAAATTTTGTTTATAGCAAAAAAACATGTTTATAGCAAAAAAAAATAAAAAATTTGCTATATCAAAATTATAAATCTCCATTGTATTTGTCAAACAAAATGCAAAGTTTTGTTCCTAAACATGTTATATGTTGTTTCATATAGTGTGTTTATTCTTTGTTCATGGTGTAGTAATTATTTTCCCACATGACTTTTGATCTGTGTTATAATATGTTGTAATTTCACCTCCAATATATAATACAATGGTTTTGATATTACATAAAAAGCTTGTATAGTGTTTTCCTGTGAAATGTAGTCAACAAATTAATTGAGTTTTGTATCTTGGTATATAATCAACTTCCCTCATATATAAAAACAAACAAGTAAATTGTAAAGATTACAAAAAAAGTCCTAGTATAACTCAAGGATGATACCAACCATACCTGGAAGTACAGATAGAGGTGCAATAGAAATAATAGCTGTGATGGAATCAATGTTCAGTAGTTGATGTTGAACTATTTTCCCTAATGCATTGCAAAATCATCAAAGTACACATTGGCAAAGCTATATGAAGAAAGTTCAATGCAATTAAAAATATCATGTTTGTAACCATTTAATGTGCCTCATGCTGTCTCATAAACCAGTATATATTTTAAACCAATTTAAAACATGTTAAACAACATAATGAAATGATGGTATACAATTTTGCTTTGTTAAAATTTTGAATTTTTTTACCACGTTTGTTATACTCCATTATAATATTAGTAATGATCTAATTGTTTATATCATCATCTCAAATTTAATTCAATTTTCCACTGTATTCGAGTTTTTCCAATAGCTCATGCTATAGTGTCAGGAGAAGATGAAAGCAATTGGTCTTTGTTTCTGTCTAATCTACAATCAATGTTGTTAGATGATCGAATTATAACATTTATATCAGATGGGCATCCAGCTATTATATCTTTTGTTTCGAAGTTGTTTCCAAATTCTTGTCAGATCTACTGTATATACCATATGAAAAACAACTTGCATGCTATGTTAGGTGGTGATCCTAGAAAGGAATGGATAGTTAAGCTGTTTGTTGATGTTGCATATGCTTCTACTCATTCAAAGTTTGAAGTAGCGTTGAAATTATTTAGAGATTTTGGGGGTAATGTTGCTTTGAAATTTCTTAATGGAGTTAAATTTGAGCATTCTACAAATGCTTTCTTTCCAGGTAAAAGGTATGGTGAAATGACATCTAATATTGCCGAAAGTTTCAACTCATGGGTCATTAAAGAAATGCATCTTCCAATAACATCTTGTCTAGACTCCTTTTGAATTAAAATTATGGATCAAATTTCTAAACGTCGACAATTGAGTCAAACAAGGAAAACCGAAATATGTCCAACTATGGAAAAGCATATGAACTCTTTTATTATTTTGGGTCATGGTTGGATCGTTAAGAAATCTAATGAATATTACTTCAAATATTGCCTAAGGAGTCGCAACATGTTGATCTTTTACATCTTTGGTGCAGCTGCAATATGTGGACTATTGATGGCTTTCCTTGTCCACATGCTATTCTGGCTATTAGATTTCAAAGTTTAAATGTTTATGAGTATATTGATCAGTATTTTTCTACTTCATACTTTCATACATCATATTTTTCCCTGTATCTCCTGTTCCAAATATTGATAAGCCTGGAGTTCTTCCAGAAAATCATGCCATTTGTCCTCCAATTCCTAAACGTGGTCCTGGTCGTCCAGCTATCAAGCAAAAACCTTCTATTGGTGAAGCTAAGAAGAAACGAAGATGAGGAAAATGTTGAAAGTTTGGTCACAACAAGAGCACTTGTCCTTTAGTTAACAATTCGGCTGTTTTAAGTTGAAGATGTCAAAAGAGTTTATTTGGCATTGTACAGTTTTGAATTTGAAATTTGATTTTATTTGATATTAGTTATTTATTGTTATACTTTGTTACTGTTGTGGTTTGTATTTTAGACTTAACAAAGTAATATGACTTATAGGGGAAATTGAAATTCAGTCTAGTATTCAAATTTGTTGTTTATTTTGATAGTTTTTAAAGCATTGATTAGTTTGAAACAAGCTCGAAATTCATATTATGGAAAAATGCATGACTGTTCTGTTAAAGTTTGGAAGGCATTTTTTGATATAAATTAGTGTAGGGACCATGCTTCTGGTTGCATAATATCCAACTCTATGCATATGAGGGGAGCTCAACTTTATTATACTGAAGTGGATGTAACTGTGCTGTTACTATAGGTGGTATTGTAAAAGGCATTGTTTAAGTACAGTAGACAAGATTGTTATCGGTTCGTCTTGTATAAGTGTGCATGTTTATTTCATTGTGCATATGGATTTTATTTTCAGAGGTTACTATTTATGTGCAGCAGAAATGAAGTTAAATAAAGGAGTACTGAAAATCAAACCACAGTGCTATGTTCTCTCTGTTAATGAAAAATGGTAATATTTATAATAGGTGCATATCGATTGTGAGCATTGTTGAAATTGAGGTATTCCTGTTATTTTCGGTAAATACAAATATTATCACAACAAAAATATAGAGCAGACATATTAATTCATAGGAGTATAAACCAAAAAAATTCACAGCCATTGGAGCTAAAATTCTAAAAGGAGTCCTTCTAGTAGGACCTCCAAGCACGGGTAAAACACTACTAGCAAAAGCAATAGCAGTGGAAGCAGGAGTTGCATTCCTTTCTTTATCAAGTTCAAAGTTCGTAGAAATGTTTATAGCGGTAGGTGCATCGAGAGTGAGGGACTTGTTCAACAAAGCAAAGGAAAACTTTACATGCATAGTTCTCACAGATGAGATAGACGCAGTTGGAAGAAAGAGAGGCACTAGTATAGGAGGAGGAAATGGTGAAAGGGAGCAGACATTGAATAAGTTGCTGACTGAGATGGATGGTTATGGAGGAGACATTGAATCAGTTGCTCATTAATGTCATGTTTTAGCTACCCAGTAGCTGAATGTCTATATTGGATAGCAAATACCACCTGACATTCAAAACCTCGGTGAAGTGAAGTCTATTACAAAATTCACATTTAGAAGAACATAAAGTGTGACATCGTTGTCTACCTTCAAAACCTAAACCTACAAAAACTTTACTGTACTCTGAAAGCTTCCTGAATCGGTATGATGAAAGAGGGATGGTCGGCTGGGCATAAAACGGAAAAAGATCCCCACCGTGGTGCTCGAACCCACGACCACAAGGTTAAGAGCCTTGCGCTCTACCAACTGAGCTAGACAGGTTAGTTGTTGTCCATTTACGATAATCCGTACAGGGAAAAAAACATATATATCAATCTTCCTTGAATAAGGCAACACAATCAAATTAACTGAGAAGAATTTGTAACTGAAGAGAGCACATCTAATGTGATGTAATCGAACATAAAAGGAACAAAAAGGGGACATACCTATGCTGGAATTGATTGAGTGAACTTAAGTGAAGAAGGATAGGTTAGGGTTTTGCCTCTGCAAAGTATCGCTAATTTGACAATCGCGTGGTGTGGGAGAAGATGAGAGTAATCGAATATGCTGAATTTGGAAATTGAATTCGGAATTAAAAAGTCGATTCATTTTTATTTGTCTGCTTTATTACTACTTCCCATCATGAATAGATGATCTAGAATTTGGATATTGCATGTAGGCCAGCACTTTTTTTTATTTAAATATTGCAAATCTAGTCCAGCTTTAATTATAATTTCACTTTTGGTTTTGCCATCGAAAAGAATATCCTCTCATATCGTCATTTCTAAATATGACCGTACAAAATGTTTACTTTCATACATGATGTCGTTTCAAGTTTTCCATCTATCAACGGTTTTTTCTTCCGAGCTCTTGTCTGCGTTTTTTTCAACTGACTACTTTCAAACTTTAAAATTGAATGATCATGATTGGTGTTTTAGTAGTATAAAAATATTATCATAATTTCTTTTCAAAATCAAGAGCTCTATGAGTGCAAAAGTGCACTGTACTGTAAAAAGGAAAAAAAAATTACGGAATATTCATTTATCGTCGATTTATCGGATTATGTGACTTATAAAAGTCGTTATGATTCCTATTTGAATGCTTGCATCGTCCGCAATGCAAGACCAAACCTATTCGTGAACTTGGATAACCTGGGCTACAGCCCAAGGCCCTATGAGTGAACATGGTCGGCCCTAAGATTAGGTCGCACTAACCCAAAATATTTTTGGTTATTCCTAAATTAAATTTCAGAAATTCTGCTTTAATTCCGGTTTACAAATTCCGATACTTTTTTCTGTATAAACACATTAATAAATATTCAATACTATATTAGATACAAATAATTTCAAAATCAAATTCCTCGTTATTAATATTACTATGCATTTATACAAAATTGAACTAATTTAAAAAAATGTACCAAATAATCTACCTAACCCAGCCCAACAAGTAAAACATGTTAGCCAAAAACCAGGCCCAACAAAATTAAACAAATAAAATTTTAGCTGAACCAATCAAAGCTTCCCTCTCGCGCTGCTCACCCCCAAACTTATTCTCTTCCCATGTATAAAAAAAACCTAGCCCAACTTGCTCTACTTTTCTCCAAAGCCGTTGAGGACTGCCGCTTCTACAATCATCGACTAACAAGCCTCGACGAGAGAAATCCCTAACTTGTTCAAATTTTATTTTTTTTGATGAAAAACAAACATGGGCATAATTGAGAGTGGCTGAAGGGGTAAGATTCTTTGATTTTTTAACATGATTTCGTTTCGCCTTTAGTGGCTACAACAAGCTGAAATTCTTTTTTGAATTTTTTTTAGCATCAGAAAACAAAACGGTTTTTTTATGAAATTCCGGTCCGATGCACGTCAGAACCAGACTGGAATGGTCGGAATTCCGACATGATGGTCGGAATTTAGAACCATATTTTTAGTTTCGTGCTCTGATAGTTATTCATGATATTTGTTAGCTTTAATCTTAATACAAATTGCTTATTCACTAACAAGTTGAGTTACTAAACACTAATAAAAGTGTTTCTCACGAAGTAAAATTGCCATTTAATAATCCCTTAAATGAATAGAAAATCGAAAAATTGAAAATTACCTTTGTGGGAGCCTGAATTAAAAGGTGGCGGAAGGATGACAGACCTTTCTACATCTCTAGCATATGAAAATAGGTTTTTAAAAAAAGGGCATTTACCTATGGATGGATCAAACAAAAAATTGTTAATAGGTGCATAGATGTTACAGTGTAATTTTTTTTTGTATTAATTATAGTCAAGTTGCATCCATATGCGCAAGCATGCCATACGCAAGGTAATGCATCTGTTGACAATATATCCGTACCATATTTGCATTTATAAAGCTAATCACATTACCATCGTCTTCAAAGAAAAATAAATGCAGGAAAATAAACACGAGAAACTTAAAAAAATTAAGCTAAGGACAACAAGTTTGTTTTTCAGGCTGAAGGATAATTCTAGTTATAACTAGCATTTTTTACAGTGTAAAACTAAATATAATGCTAGATATAACTAGCATCTTGTATAGTGTAAAAGTTAAATATAATGTTAATTATAACTAATATTTGTCCTTCAGCCTAAAAATAAAACTTTGTGTTCTTCAGGCTAATTTTTTTTCAAAGTTTGTCTTTTTCCCTATTCCCTCAAATAAATATATGTATTTTAATATTCACAAATAGCAAGTGCATAGAAGATGTGTTCACAATAATACACATTTAGAAGTTAAAAACAAAATCACATTAAAGTTGTAGGTAATAATAATCAGATTAAAAGTTAATACTACTTTGATAGCAACAACTATGTAGCCGGTACAAGTGTAATATTCAAGGAACATTCAAACATTCAATCAAACTTGAAACGGCCATTACTTGCTATAGAATAAGTATTATATCTTCATAGGAATTGGTTAGAAGAGGAAAATACATTTTTTAGGAAGAGATGAATGGCGAGGGGGATTAACCTCAAGGGATGTATGTCCACCCTTAACATACATTCAGGTAAATCAAATATGTTTTTTGTCATCGCTGTCGTTTTGAACCCAGACCTTCCCCTCAGCAATTTGAGGCCATAACATCTGGCCAGAATCAGGGGTTGGTTATAAATTTTCATTTTCATTTAAAAGTATATTAAGGATGTCTCCAATGCCTATAATAGTACTTATTCAGGTCCTAAAATATAATGTGTTTGAATGTTCATCTATGTATTTTTATTTGAATGACAAATGTCCTCACTTTTTCAACTCTTCATTCTTTCTTTCTATCTTCGATAATTAATTTGCCAGTTGAAATTTCTATAAGAAGATTAAGATTCCTAATCTACTCTTCTTCATATTTTTATTGATTTTTAATACGAGATTCAAGTGTCTCGGATCTAAAATTATTAATTATATTACTTTGGATTATTGTTTGGTTCAGATGAAGAAATTAAAGTTAATATTGTTTGACGAGTTGTGGAAGAGACTCGATCACCACTTCCCTCTTCTTCTTCTTTCAATAAAAAAGAATACAAAGAACTTATTCAACTACTAGCGAAAAAATTGCAAACATCCAATGCCAAGTTAATTATACTGTTAACATCACAATCAGCTACTTATATGATCAGTCCATTCTAGCTAAATCCAATGCATATATTCCAGTTCAGAAAATGTGGTAAGTTAGATCACATTTTTTATTATGTTAGATTCAATTCTGAGCTAAATGTGAGGTATGATCCAATTCTAAAGTGTGATAATGGACCACATGTTGAGTAAAATGCGATATTCCCATTGTATTTTGAACAGTGTGACATGTTTAAAGCTTTTAAAATAATAATAAACACATTTATCTTTATATTCTTTGTTTTACTTTAAATTGAGATGTAATGTTCGAACATATCATGGTTTCGATTAATTTATGTAGAGATATCTTGTGAAAATTTAGTAAGAACTACGCATGAAATTATCAAGTTTTAATTTGAATTTTTTTTATGCTTTAGGTAGATTTATCAAAAAAAAAATTGTCAACTTTTAAGTCTATGACTTCAATTATTTGAAAAATTTTCATATTTGAGGAGAGAAAAGGCTTCCATCATTTGAATATTGAATTTGCCGGATTAGGAGGATGCTGCAGTATAGTTCTTGCTATATAGACTAAACTCTAAAAGATCTCTTCTTACATCAAATTCTAAAAGTAAGAAGCTTTCCTCCTATGTCACCAAATGCATTTTTAAAACATAATTGAAAAGAAGAGAGTAATAATGTTGTAGCTAGAATAATAGCTTTCAAAAAAAAGATTTTTCGAGAATTCAAGCTAAACGTAAATAAATTATATAAATTTGGATGCCAAAGATGTCAAATTAAATGTATCAGGTTAACATTAAAGTAACTATATTACAGCTATACTTTGGAGCATAGCGACTGTTTCTTATAAGGTTGTTATGGCAATGGTTACCATTGACATTTTGTCAATACCGTTACCATATCATTTTTACCAGTAAATTAAAATTGCATACCGTTACCATTGCCGATTTGTTGGTATTCTAAAGGCTGATATATCAATAAACTGGTAATCGTTGTACTCCTAATGGCAAATTACTGTTAGTCTAAAAAAATCAAAAACTTAATTTATTTTTACACCGTAATGATGCTTCATCATACCTATCATTGTGTCACTCAATAAAAGACACCAATCAAAAATAAAGAAAATGTATTTACCATCGTTTGAACTAAATTTATAAGTCAAATCTAAGCATTTTGTTGCTTCTAAATGTTTGTAGCACGGTATTCATGTATTATAAGTGGACTATTACATTACTGTTATCGCTGGTTTTGGAAAAACGTTACCAATTTTTTACCGTTGTAATACAGATTATACTGATTGATATATCAACTTTACTGAAGAATTATGATTGATTGACTGACAATGATCTGATAATAGAAAATATACCGTTACCACAATATCCCTTGTTTTTTAGACACTACAAACTTTAATATCAATTTCAATTTGAAAAACTCATTCCCAGCCACTATTTATTTCAAAAATCTATTATTCAAAGTAACTTTAGATATAATTCATGACAATCAATTTTGTCCCTTGTTTATGTATGATACTTCTGTCTTTCGTTTAAAAGATTGGTCAATAGTTATAATTACAATCAAATCGTCAGTGTGTGTATAATGTAAATATATATTCTTCCCCTATTTTCACGTATGACTTATTACAATAACAATTTAATGATCGAAACAAATGTTCATTCTAATTTTACATAAAATATTTTATTTTTAAATTGAGTGTATATGAACAAAAATCGGGAAAAGGTTATTTAAATTGATTGTATTTTATTCTTAGCACATGAATCTACTCTAGTTAACAAAACACGATGAGTTCACTAGGGAAATACTGGATTGATATGCAAATTCTAGGTGATTGTTAAAGAAACTTCTGTTTTAGATAAGGGATATAATTTTAAGAGATTTTATCCTAATATAAAATTGTTATGGAAGGGACATATAAATGGAACCAAATAAGTGATCTATTGTTTTACCCTCATTCAAAGCAAATTCCACAACATACTATCGAAAACTAAAAAAGAAACCATGGATGATCATTGTGAATCGCAAAATGAACCAAAAAAATCATTGGTGTACTATATTCAACAAAATTACATTGAGAAAATGATTATAAAACGGTAGTCATACCGAAAATTATCATAAAACTAAACTCGAAGGGGCTTGATTAAAAAAGAAAATTACAAAATGGTGGTGGCCGACTGAAAAAGTTGCATAAAAACGATACGTGCATGTCATTATAATCGTGTATCATTCAAACTATATTAACGGGGTGATAACTAATTATATTTGATTTCGTTATGGAATACTAAATTTTTTGGTATCCTTGTAGCAATTTCAAGAATATTGGAAAAAAATACCCCTTTACTAGATTTGGACACTCCCCAAAATCTATTCTAGATAACAAAAAGCAAGAGTTTAGGATGGAATTGTTGGGTTTATGTATGAAATTGTGGACTTTTTCTAAAATATATAAATATCCATTGGTTACATATGAATTTTACAAACTATGCGATGTTTCATACAATCAGAAATTTACTCATCCTACTATAATCACATTTCCAATACCATCACCCAAACGCCTTGAAACCATAGCACTTAACAACATGATGCAGATCACTTCTCTGTGCATGTTTTGTAAGATATTTAAACTTAATACCTTTCTTGGAACGGTGCACAAATTCATCCAACAATGTGCCATAAAGAAGATCGACAGTGATGATATTTGACGGCGAATGCAATGCATTGCCTTTGAATGGCGATGATCTACTGCATGGTATTATCTAGTCGATTCTTGCATTAATCTGTGAGTTTGATCAAAGGCGATGAAGTAAAAAATAATGAGATTTAGGGTTTCGGGTAAAAGCAGCAGTAAGGTTGTGATTGTGGATGATTCGGCATTTGACATTTGCAGCCATTTAACAACACCGTAGCACGACCGGAATATTAAATATTTAGGAGCTTGGAATCCAGAGTTTTTCCCATTGTTCTTGGTCTATTTCCCAGACGTAAATATTGTTCCAATACGATTAGATCTCAAAAGTGATTATTATAGTTTATAATTTAAACCTCAAAATTGTGTAAAACAGCCAATTACTAGGTGCGATATGACAAAAAAGTCCAAAGATTACAACTTCGTCATCTCGGTTGTTGTTTAAAAGGGGAATTAATTTAAAGGACAAAATTCATATATTTTTAGCCATAGGGATACGACCTCAATATTTTAAGCACAAGACAAACATTCTTCTGAAATTCAAAAGAACAAACATTCTTCCAAAATTATTCATAAGGACAAACACTCTTCCAAAACTGCTACCGAACTAAAAAATGATACTTAAAAACTCCTTTCGATAACTACAAATTGATACCTAAAAATGCTATCAATAACTAAAAACTGATGCCTAATGAAAGTTTTCTTCAGGCTAAAATACTGAAAGTCTGTCCTTGAGGCTAAAACGTTGAAATTTTTTGTCCTTCACAATAATTTCCTATTGTTTAAATTATCAACACATAAGTGTGTGTTGAACGATGCCCCTTTAATATTTATTTATGCGCATGTTTAAAAAAACGTCCAACTTATGATCTATAAACTCTCTACTGAGGAAAATCCCGATTCCGTATGCACCATCGTAATCAAATGTTGAAAAATGTTGTGAGCAACTATTTTACTTTCTTCTTTCAAAGTCATTATTCGATTCATTTACCCCTCATTAACCATGCCTTCAATTGGGTTGGATCAACATATTTAGTGAAAAGAATCATAAATCGGTAAGCTATTATATCACTTTATTAAACGTGCAGTAAATGAGCAAGACAATTTACCTATTTATTTAAAATGTGAAATTTAAAATTTTGAAAATATGAATATACATTTTGAGAATAAGAGCGCTACTTTATTGTAACAACCCTACCTTTTACGCCATCAAGATAAAATAAATTAAATAAAAATAAAAATGTTTACAATCGATCTTTTTAATAATTTTTATTTTGAAAATATAACTTATTGAAAATATAATTTATAAGTTTCGAACTTGTAACCTCTCGCACCAAAGGTGAATCACTTAAGCACTGAGACAATGGGCATGTCAACCTCTTATTTGTTTGTAAGGTTATTTTTGAAACTCCATGATCGTACCAAAAAATTGTCTTTCTATTCCAACTATTAATAAAGATGTTATTTATGTATTTCAATTTTTAGTTCAAGAGAACCGACCTAATGCACAAAACATTTAAATTTGAATCCAATATTTTTCTGTTTATTATTGCGGACCAAATTTATGACTGAATCCAAATATTGGTATCAAAATTAGAAACCTTGCAAGGTATAAAATGAGTAATAACATGCGATGGTAATAGGAATAGGATATGGTAATTTTGTTAAAATCAAAGGGTGAAACAATAATACATGCATGAATCTGTCTTATTTTAGATAATGTCAAGTCTTAGGCTTGTGGGCTAATTACATTAAGGGAAAAAAAATTAGTGGGCAAATTAATGAAAATATTTAGTTAGAAGGACACGTGCATAAATTTTTTATCGTAAGGACAAAGCCCAAATACAATTTCAAATAAAATATTCTATTCGTCTTCCTCCTCCTTCCTCAACTCAAAATTTGACGGAATTTTACTCGAAAGAAAAAATGGCACCGCAAACCAGAAACAATTCTACATCTCCAACACAATCTCAGAAGTCGACGGTAGATGAACAACGAGCACAACAATTGACAGCCGATGAAAACCTAAGTATGTCGGAAGTGAATAAACAAAACATAAATCGAAATGTCGAATCACTTCCGATAGCAGATGTTGAAAAAGAAAATGCAATGATAGAAGAGGAAAACTTACAATGGGTCACATCGGTGAGCGCAACATGGATGAGTTGAAAAAACGAGGATTGTTGATGGAGTTCATCATTCAAAACTTGGTTTTTGTGAAAAGTATGTTCTTGGAAAGCAGACGAAGATTTCTTTTGGTATAGGAGAGCATAAAGCAAAAGATGTCTTGGAGTATGTTCATACAGATGTCTGGGGTCCCTCCCCTTGTTAGTCTTTAGGTGGAGCCATATATTTCGTTTCATTTGTAGATGATTTCTCTCATAAAGTATGGGTATACTTTCTTCGGTCAAAGAGTGAAATCTTTGCCAAGTTTCGAAAGTGAAATCTATGGTTGAGAAGTAGTCAGGAAAGAAATTGAAAGTTCTCCGTTCAGATAATGGCGGTGAATTGTATCAAAGAAATTCATCGATTATTGTGACTCTAAAGGCATTAAGAGGCATTACACCACACCATACGACCCCCCAGTTTAATGGAGTTGCATAAAGGATGAATCAGACATTATTGGAGAGAACAAGATGCCTTAGACTGACTGCTAAATTGAAGAAGGGATTTTGGGCTGAAGTTTTATCTATGGCGGCTTTCCTCATCAATCACACACATTCCACTGCCATAGATATGAAGATCACTGAAGAAGTATGGAAAGGAGAGCCTGTTATCTATTCATTTCTCAGAGTGTTTGGTTGCCCAGCTTATGTGCATGAGAGCAAAGGGAAGCTGAAACCTAGAGCTCGCAAGTGTGTTTTTCCAGGTTATAGGAGAGGAGTGAAGGAATATATGTTGTGGTGTCCTATTAGCAAGAAGATCGTTATGAGCAGGCATGTGACTTTTGATGAGAAGGCTATGTTGAAGGTGGAGCCTTCCTCATCGAATGACAATGAAAGGACATGTGAAGAATACCAGACATAAAGCAAGTCATCTGTTGATTCTTTCCATAGACGTTCAAATGGTATTTCCGATGACACCTTGGTTGATGGGGATAATACCAATGTTGGTACAAAGGATCAAACTCAAGGTGGAGCTCATTCAGAACCTAGGCCTTTCAGACAAAGAAGAAAGCCTAAGTGGCTTGATGGGTTTGTTGGATTGAGCATCAAAGGTATTAACTTCAATGATATGCCAACATATGCTTTGAATGTTGTCCATGATGAGCCCTTTGACTATAGAGAAGCTATCGCATTAGTTAACAGTTCCGGTTGGGTAGTTGCTACGGAGGAGGAGATTGAATCATTGCAGAGAAATCATACTTGGGATTAGGGGCCTCTTCCCACCGACAAGAGAGCTATTGGATGCAAGTGGATCTATAGAGTGAAAGACGGTGAAAATGGTAATCTCATATACAAAGCAAGGTTAGTCGCAAAGGGGTATGGTCAAAAGAAGGGGGTAGAGTATCATGATATCTTTGCTCCAGTGGTTAGGCATACTTCTATTCATATTCTTTTGGCATTAGTTTCTCATTATGATATGGAATTAGAGCAACTAGATGTCAAATGTAACGACCCCAATTTTGAATTTAATTTTAATTAATAGTTAATGTAAATTTTAAATAAATTTTGGGATAAATTTAAAATTTGAATATTTAATTTATATTTGAATTAGGATTTTTTTGTGAATAACAAGTAAAAAGCAAAGAAATAAAATACATTCACATATGAACACTTATAAAGGAAAACGAAAGAAATAACATACAAAGTAGAAACAACATATTAATAAAATTATGTAAAATGCAAAGTGAATACATAAGACAAAAAAATAAAGCATAAGCATAGAGTACTAGCAATTTAATGCAAGATCCTCTTTAGTACACAATATGTATTCATTTGCTACCAAGCTAGATACATCAGCCACTCTGGTACACCATAGAATACCCATCAGCCACCATACAAGCAAAGTAAAAAAAGTATGCAAGGCAAGAGTCTATAACATAGGCAAGCATGGAAAACAAAGTATAAAGAAAAGTAAGAAGCCACCATTGTCTGTCTAATATGGTACAACTAATTAATGCAAATAATCTTCAGCCTCCAAAAATAAGATATCCCTGTCCAACTTTTTGAAAATAATAATAATAAACCACCAAGTATAAAACCAAAACCACTTCAGCCGAAAATAGGTATAAACAAATAAAAGAAATCAAACAAATGAATGCAACTATCTAAAGTACTTGTACAAATGTAAAATAAGTATGAACAAAACAAAGTAATAAATGCAGACAAGTCAGCCGAGCAAACAATGCAGGTAAGAAATAAAGGAAAAATATATATAATAAAAATAAAATAAGATATGCATGGAGACATATAGTACCTTGGCATTAATGCAAGCCACCATAACAAGTATTATCAGCCGAAATGCAAGGCAAGGAAGCAAAGTGTTTATGTACGAAATAAAATAAACGAAGGAGAAAAATCTTTACCTATTGTACAAACCATGTTATAGCCTGTAGACTCCCTTCTTTCTATCAACTTCTTCATTTTAGTTTGTTCTTCTCAAACAAAAACAAGAAAAAAAAAACTGAAAGCACATAGCAGATCAAAATCCTTAACCTGAGATTGTAGATCACAAACAAACTCAATCAAAGCAAAAGAAAATTTCAAGTCTGCAACCAAATATCTGAAGTATTCAAATGCACAGCAGTTTCCAGGCTCTGTTTCATTTTTTCTCAAATCACGGTGAGTAACTTCTTTTTTTTAAAACATTTGAGATGGTTGCAAGAGTTTATCTAGAAAGTGTGTTGTTGCAAATCTCCTGTATATATGTTGATGTATGTGTGCCTGTGATTGTTGTATTGCCTCTGCTTTATCTTTATTTTTTTCCAAAACCCAGATTTATAAAATAAATCTCTATCTCCTTATCTACTCGCTGTTAGATCGTGGAATATAAACAAAAGATGTTTGTTTGATCATGAACTAGGATTTAAAAATTTATTTAAGTTAAAACCATTTGTGTATGACTCTGGAAATAAAATTAAAGCAGGAAACTCAAGTCCCTGTAAAAATTCAAACCTGTTAATTTTACAATTCAGGTATATGAGTGGAATCATCACACTTTAATATGATTTTTAATGCAAAATTTATAATTTTTAGAGGTGGGGTTTAGGGGTAATTCAAAAATAAACAAAAAGTATACTTCGACCAATTTCCGGCGACGTATTGATCTGGGGGGTGTCGCGGTCGTTCGAGGTGGTGGAGGATCCTACGAGGCATCGGAGAAAAATAGGAGAGGGTCGCCTAGAGGTTGGTGATGGCGATGGGAGGTCGTTGAAGTTTGAAACCCTACTTTTACTATGGTTCA
Organism: Allium cepa; assembly: GCA_030765085.1. Taxonomy (NCBI): domain Eukaryota; kingdom Viridiplantae; phylum Streptophyta; class Magnoliopsida; order Asparagales; family Amaryllidaceae; genus Allium; species Allium cepa. Next base: position 20,341,674 of record CM060941.1, read on the forward strand.
GATTTTGGTCTCGTTGGTTTTCAATGGGCGATCGAGCTTGACGTGCTTGTGGGAATTGGAAGAGGGGTCGATGACGAAGTGGTGGCCGGTGGTGCTGGTGCTCCGGTGGTCGGAGGAGGGGACGCGACGTGTTGACAGGCTCGTGGTGATGTGCGCGAATTTTTCCAGGTTTTGGTTTCACGTGTTTTCAAATTTTGGGTCAATGGGTTCAAATTTTGATTCGAACCAGGAAGTGTCGAACTAGGTCGTGGTTTGGGGTCGTGGGGTTGCGAGCGCCTGTTGCTGATGGTCGCGATGGTAAACGGAGGGCGGCGGCGCTTGTGAACGTGCACAGCGTGCACCGTGCATGTTTGAAGGCCTGTTGGTTTTGTGGGATGTGCAGTTTTTACCCGGGTTTCACTCGGGTCTTTGGAGTGTTGACTCGATGCAATGGGAGATTTGCTCCAGAATGTGATGGTTACAGGTTCCAGAAACTGTTCAATCTCCTGAAGCTTAACTTTAAATTATAACAAAGTTGAACTGAGTTAGATTAAAGGCTAAAGTATAAATTCAAGTTACTTTGAATTCAAATTTGGAAATTCAAATCACTTTTTAAATATGAATGTTTTAAAAATAAGTTTAAAATAAATAGTTTTAAAAGGTAAGCTTGTTTTAAACAAATGTTTAACTTGATTTTGATAAAATTCTTTCATAAAGGTTTCCTAAATTTTGAGTGAAAAATTAAGTAAATTGTTTTAACTTGAATTTGCAAGATAAAATAAAATAAATTTTAAAGCTTAAATTTTAAATAAAAATTTGAGTAATTTAGTTAGGATTTTTCGTATATAGGTTTATTAATTGATATTTAAAATTTGGTTAATGTTAAATATATAATTTCAAATTCAAAATGAAGTTTGAGTCTAAATTTGAAGTGTAATGTTTAAAAATACACTTAAATGATTTATGAAATCATTAATAAAGAAATTAATGATCTTAGAGATAATTAAGGTAATAAAATGACTAAATTAATATGGTAATTAAAGAATGATTTATTTAATTTATAAATAAATAATTTAGATTAATTTATAATTAGAAATGATTAATAATGAATTAATCTAAGATAATTTCTTAAGAAAGTGATTAAGAAATATTATTAATTAATAAGGATAATTAACTAAGGATTATTAAGTAATTGATTTAAAGTGATTAATGTTAATGATTTATTGGATTAAATAAATTAGATAATCAATTATAAATGATTTAAATTACTTAATGAAAATAAATAAATCAGAATTGGATAATAAATTCATAAGTAATTAATTTAATTGGAGATAAATTGAATTACATAGGATTAAACGATAAATAAATCCTGTTTATAAATGATTATTGGATGCTTGAATTACTTATGAATGATCGTATTATATGTGATGCCTTGAATTGATTATCCTATCTGATTTGTGATATTTTGTTCTGTAGATTGAGCTGTGTATATTTATTACATTTGTATATTATCTGTGTATCTGTGAATGGACGATGAGCGTTATAGTTTTATATCGCTTATCAACTATATTTCTGTGTTTTGAATCTATGATGTTTGAATGTTGTTGCACTATTGTGTTAAACCCCTGGACCACACTTACACACACACAATTATGGATTTCACGAGGAAATCGATTTAAGTCACAGATTTTGAAACAATTTTAAATAGAAAATTTAAATTCAATTGGTTTGAAGATGAGATTGGGTTTAAAGTGAAAAGCAATTGAAATGGTATTTCAAAGATGAAATTTGTTTTGAGTAACTTGATTAAGTTTTGAAATTTAAATATTTTGATTTAAATTTGAATTCAATATTTGAAATTGAATTCTATGATTTGAAACTAGGGATTAACGATATTATACTAGTTATATACGAGTAAAACCATTTTTAAAGTATTGTTTTTGGGAATTTGAATTAACCCAAAGGTTATAACTTGTATAAATGAAATTGGGTTTTCCGAAATAAGGTTGTTGTTTCTAAATGATAAAAAGCTTTCGTAAAAGAAAGAATTTCAAATTGTATCAAACAGATTTCAAGTTTAAACTGAAAAAGTTTTCCCAGTTATTGGTGAATATTTGAAAACAAATTTTTAAAAGTGAATATTTGGAAATAGTTTGAAATCTATAAGATAAATCTTTAATTTAAAGATTTAGTGAATTAATCAAATTGAATGGAATTGTTTTGAAATCTGGAAATGAATATTTGTGAAACTGGGTGAATTTGGTAAAATTAATCTTTTGTTTAAAATATTAAAATGGAAATTGGTTTAAACCATTTGAAAAAAAAGTTTTGAATTATTAAGTTGTGACTTAATTGAAATCCCATATCCATATGTTTTTAAATGTTGCGCTCACTATTCGGTTTAGCCGGGAGAGGACCTTTGTGTCATATATCCCATTCCAAATATGTGATACGTCGTTATGGATAGCATTTGAAGACCGGTGGTGAAGACCGGATATGTTCGAAAACGAAAGGGTTTCTTGTTGATTGTCTCTGCACTGGATGATCCCCGGTATAGAGATCTCCATATGTGATGGGAAATCCAGACGTGATTAGGGATTATCCGGATTGCAAGGACTTCTTTGGAAGTGCCTTCGGTTCTGCTCGAACCCGGAACAGACTTGTATGGATTGTGTGTCTGACATTACAATTTGAGATATAAAGCAGATTTCTTTCAAATACATTTCTGTTGGTGGCGGAGAATTTATTCTTTTAGCTTAACACCCTTCTCTGAGACATACGAGCTCAGAGGTTATGTAGTTAAAGGTTATCAGCAATATATTCCCAATTTGGTAATGTGACATGCTAAGTGTTGCTGTGAAATGATCATTGTTTGATCAATTTTGATATGATCATTTGTTTGATCATTTATCTTTGTGATCATTACTTTGATCATTTGTTGACCCAAAGCATGGCTTTGAAACAAATCGTGGCTTTGTGGACGAGACTTCATCGAACCTCACACCCCGGAATGGTCAAAACAGGAAAGATGCGGCAAGGTTATTAGGGGGTAGCGCCCCTTTAGGGTATGTACATCTCCTTCTGGATAGAAGTGGTATCATGGTATGGAGCCCAGATACTTACTTATGTGGACATCACAAACTTATATATATCTTGTTTTGTGATTTGATGTTGGGGCCCCGTTAAAGGTTGTTACAACCGGGAGGTGGCATACTCGTGTCAGTAGTTACCCAGTTAGGGGTAACCCGGCCTTGTGTTGGCAGAGATCCGGTTAGGTTCTCGGGACGTCCATCCAGAGGCGTTTCCATGTGGCAATGGGAAGTTCCTTGGCCTGACCATTTGTTGGAAATCCAAAGAAACAATACAAGTCTTGTACGGTGTTAGTTGTAGAACCTGCCATCTAATATGGTAGCTATAGCGGGCATAATATAATGGTACCTATGCTGGCTAAGATTTATATTCTACTTTCGAAATTGTTTTCTACACTATGCACTTATAAAAATAATATCAAAGAAATTTTCTGCGTATTAAGCATATTTGACTATCATAAGAAGAAATCTCCTCCAAGTCTGCGTTTGCATTGTGTGTGTGGCGGGAGGTCTTATGGTAGTTTCATTTTCAAAAAGCATTGCGAATTTACTTTAAAATTCTCTTGTTGATTGTTTTTAAAGATAAACTGTTTTTGTTGCTCACACCAGTCCCATGACTGATCGGGAGTTTATTGTTCCTTTCCTAAACTCTGGGTGCTCAAAATTTTCTACACGAGCAGTCCGGAGTTGGGTTTTTCAGATAATTAGATATAGTGGATTATCTGAAGTTTAGTTCAGTCTTTGGTTCGCACCAGTCTTGCCTAGCTTGGTGCATTGTTATGGGGAGTTCGAGCTATTGCTGGATTGGTTCTTGTAGATGGAGTTTCAGATTTGGAGTTCTTCGGTGAAGACTATCTTAGAGTTATTTGTTCCGCTGCTAGCATTATCTATATTTCTTTTCCGCTGCTATTTTCTTGTATCTCTGATGTATATTGATATTCATTGTATCCTCTGTTGTACCAGATATTGTATCAATGCTGTATATCAATGTATTATTATTATTTTCCGCTGTGATGTTTACTTAATTGGGTTATAAGCTCCGGCGAATCGGATTTGAACGATCGAATCTACGGCATTCGAATACGATTTAAAGTATGGATGTCGATTCTCGAGCGGGCAAAGTTCGTTTCGTTACATTTGGTATCAGAGCTAAGGTTGAACTTTAGCTCAGGAGTATAACACGTTAAGTAGCTCATTAGAGATAGGGTGAAGTATCCCTAGAATGAGTAATCCCTAAGATATCCGTTTGAATGCCTCGGTAAATTCTCTTACTATCCACTGATAGTGAGTATGAGCGCGAGAAGAGGACGCGATATGGGACAGGGAAGTATCACTATAAATGGTCAATTTCCCGCAACAGTGGAAACAATTTTTTCTCTATCAATCTCTTTTGTTCAGAGTCTCTTTTCAATTCTTTGATAGTTCCTAGTAGATCCAGGAAGGAAATTCGATATACTAGTATGGGACATAAACTCCAATTTGGCCAGAATTGTTGTTTGGATGAATTGGTTGTTTTGGTTGTTATGGTTGATAGATATACTTTAGTTTTAAACTGAAAAAAATATTGAAATTGTTTCTCAATCTTTCATCTATCTTCGTTATCTCTCTCTGGCGAATTTCGAGGATGAAATTCTTTTTAAGGGGGGAAGTCTGTAACGACCCCAATTTTGAATTTAATTTTAATTAATAGTTAATGTAAATTTTAAATAAATTTTGGGATAAATTTAAAATTTGAATATTTAATTTATATTTGAATTAGGATTTTTGTGTGAATAACAAGTAAAAAGCAAAGAAATAAAATACATTCACATATGAACACTTATAAAGGAAAACGAAAGAAATAACATACAAAGTAGAAACAACATATTAATAAAATTATGTAAAATGCAAAGTGAATACATAAGACAAAAAAATAAAGCATAAGCATAGAGTACTAGCAATTTAATGCAAGATCCTCTTTAGTACACAATATGTATTCATTTGCTACCAAGCTAGATACATCAGCCACTCTAGTACACCATAGCATACCCATCAGCCACCATACAAGCAAAGTAAAAAAAGTATACAAGGCAAGAGTCTATAACATAGGCAAGCATGGAAAACAAAGTATAAAGAAAAGGAAGAAGCCACCATTGTCTGTCTAATATGGTACAACTAATTAATGCAAATAATCTTCAGCCTCCAAAAATAAGATATCCCTGTCCAACTTTTTGAAAATAATAATAATAAACCACCAAGTATAAAACCAAAACCACTTCAGCCGAAAATAGGTATAAACAAATAAAAGAAATCAAACAAATGAATGCAACTATCTAAAGTACTTGTACAAATGTAAAATAAGTATGAACAAAACAAAGTAATAAATGCAGACAAGTCAGCCGAGCAAACAATGCAGGTAAGAAATAAAGGAAAAATATATATAATAAAAATAAAATAAGATATGCATGGAGACATATAGTACCTTGGCATTAATGCAAGCCACCATAACAAGTATTATCAGCCGAAATGCAAGGCAAGGAAGCAAAGTGTTTATGTACAAAATAAAATAAACGAAGGAGAAAAATCTTCACCTATTGTACAAACCATGTTATAGCCTGTAGACTCCCTTCTTTCTATCAACTTCTTCATTTTAGTTTGTTCTTCTCAAACAAAAACAAGAAGAAAAAAAACTGAAAGCACATAGCAGATCAAAATCCTTAACCTGGGATTGTAGATCATAAACAAACTCAATCAAAGCAAAAGAAAATTTCAAGTCTGCAACCAAATATCTGAAGTATTCAAATGCACAGCAGTTTCCAGGCTCTGTTTCATTTCTTCTCAAATCACGGTGAGTAACTTCTTTTTTTTTAAACATTTGAGATGGTTGCAAGAGTTTATCTAGAAAGTGTGTTGTTGCAAATCTCCTGTATATATGTTGATGTATGTGTGACTGTGATTGTTGTATTGCCTCTGCTTTATCTTTATTTTTTTCCAAAATTCAGATTTATAAAATAAATCTCTATCTCCTTATCTACTAGCTGTTAGATCGTGGAATATAAACGAAAGATGTTTGTTTGATCATGAACTAGGATTTAAAAATTTATTTAAGTTAAAACCATTTGTGTATGACTCTGGAAATAAAATTAAAGCAGGAAACTCAAGTCCCTGTAAAAATTCAAACCTGTTAATTTTACAATTCAGGTATATGAGTGGAATCATCACACTTTAATATGATTTTTAATGCAAAATTTATAATTTTTAGAGGTGGGGTTTAGGGGTAATTCAAAAATAAACAAAAAGTATACTTCGACCAATTTTCGGCGACGTATTGATCTGGGGGTGTCGCGGTCGTTCGAGGTGGTGGAGGAGCCTACGGGGCGTCGGAGAAAAATAGGAGAGGGTCGCCTAGAGGTTGGTGATGGCGATGGGAGGTCGTTGAAGTTTGAAACCCTAGTTTTACTATGGTTCAGATTTTGGTCTCGTTTGTTTTCAATGGGCGATCGAGCTTGACGTGCTTGTGGGAATTGGAAGAGGGGTCGATGACGAAGTGGTGGCCGGTGGTGCTGGTGCTCCGGTGGTCGGAGGAGGGGACGCGACGTGTTGACAGGCTCTTGGTGATGTGCGCGAATTGTTCCAGGTTTTGGTTTCACGTGTTTTCAAATTTTGGGTCGATGGGTTCAAATTTTGATTCGAACCAGGAAGTGTCGAACTAGGTCGTGGTTTGGGGTCGTGGGGTTGCGAGCGCCTGTTGCTGATGGTCGCGATGGTAAACGGAGGGTGGCGGCGCTTGTGAACGTGCACAGCGTGCACCGTGCATGTTTGAAGGCCTGTTGGTTTTGTGGGATGTGCAGTTTTTACCCGGGTTTCACTCGGGTCTTTGGAGTGTTGACTCGATGCAATGGGAGATTTGCTCCAAAATGTGATGGTTACAGGTTCCAGAAACTGTTCAATCTCCTGAAGCTTAACTTTAAATTATAACAAAGTTGAACTGAGTTAGATTAAAGGCTAAAGTATAAATTCAAGTTACTTTGAATTCAAATTTGGAAATTCAAATCACTTTTTAAATATGAATGTTTTAAGAATAAGTTTAAAATAAATAGTTTTAAAAAGTAAGTTTGTTTTAAACAAATGTTTAACTTGATTTTGATAAAATTCTTTCATAAAGGTTTCCTAAATTTTGAGTGAAAAAATAAATAAATTGTTTTAACCTGAATTTGCAAGATAAAATAAAAATATATTTTAAAGCTTAAATTTTAAATAAAAATTTGAGTAATTTAGTTAGGATTTTTCGTATATAGGTTTATTAATTGATATTTAAAATTTGGTTAATGTTAAATATATAATTTCAAATTCAAAATGAAGTTTGAGTCTAAATTTGAAGTGTAATGTTTAAAAATACACTTAAATGATTTATGAAATCATTAATAAAGAAATTAATGATCTTAGAGATAATTAAGGTAATAAAATGACTAAATTAATATGGTAATTAAAGAATGATTTATTTAATTTATAAATAAATAATTTAGATTAATTTATAATTAGAAATGATTAATAATGAATTAATCTAAGATAATTTCTTAAGAAAGTGATTAAGAAATATTATTAATTAATAAGGATAATTAACTAAGGATTATTAAGTAATTAATTATGAAATCATGCTCTTCTGACTAGAAGTAAGTTAAAGAATTTTGGAATGGCATGCACATCTTTATGTCTTTTCTGTGATATGCATGAAGAAACAACTGATCATATTTTTTTTGAATGCCCTGCGCTTCAATCTGTGTTGGTTAGTCTCAGTTCCTCAACTGGTTGTCTTTTAAATGCTGGGGGATCTGCTGTAATATGGAATATCATATACAAAGCAACAAGGTGGAGAAAGCTTGAGACTAGAATTATGGTTGTGTGTTTGAAAAAATATCTCACTGCGGTTTGGAAGGAAAGGAACTCAGCTGTGTTTGATAATATCAGAAGGAGGAATGAAGTTATATGGCAAGAAGTTAGGAGAAACACTCACTGCCAATTGAAGAATTGCAACACTAAATTTCCTGACTCGTTGATCCATGTTTGGGGTTGAAGTTTGTTGTTGTTTCTTCAATTGTTTTCTTTTCCTTTTTTTATTTTTTCCTTTTCTGCTCTCTTGTAGTTTCGCTTTTATTGTGTTTCAATAAAACTGGTAGGGGTCCAGTCAACCCCGCTGGCTATGCCAAAAAAAAAAAAAAAAAGGATTATTAAGTAATTGATTTAAAGTGATTAATGTTAATGATTTATTGGATTAAATAAATTAGATAATCAATTATAAATGATTTAAATTACTTAATGAAAATAAATAAATCAGAATTGGATAATAAATTCATAAGTAATTAATTTAATTGGAGATAAATTGAATTACATAGGATTAAACGATAAATAAATCCTGTTTATAAATGATTATTGGATGCTTGAATTACTTATGAATGATCGTATTATATGTGATGCCTTGAATTGATTATCCTATCTGATTTGTGATATTTTGTTCTGTAGATTGAGCTGTGTATATTTATTACATTTGTATATTATCTGTGAATCTATGAATGGACGATGAGCGTTATAGTTTTATATCGCTTATCAACTATATTTCTGTGTTTTGAATCTACGATGATTGAATGTTGTTGCACTATTGTGTTAAACCCCTGGACCACACTTACACACACACAATTATGGATTTCACGAGGAAATCAATTTAAGTCACAGATTTTGAAACAATTTTAAATAGAAAATTTAAATTCAATTGGTTTGAAGATGAGATTGGGTTTAAAGTGAAAAGCAATTGAAATGGTATTTCAAAGATGAAATTTGTTTTGAGTAACTTGATTAAGTTTTGAAATTTAAATATTTTGATTTAAATTTGAATTCAATATTTGAAATTGAATTCTATGATTTGAAATTAGGGATTAACGATATTATACTAGTTATATACGAGTAAAACCATTTTTAAAGTATTATTTTTGGGAATTTGAATTAACCCAAAGGTTATAACTTGTATAAATGAAATTGGGTTTTCCGAAATAAGGTTGTTGTTTCTAAATGATAAAAAGCTTTCGTAAAAGAAAGAATTTCAAATTGTATCAAACAGATTTCAAGTTTAAACTGAAAAAGTTTTCCCAGTTATTGGTGAATGTTTGAAAACAAATTTTTAAAAGTGAATATTTGGAAATAGTTTGAAATCTATAAGATAAATCTTTAATTTAAAGATTTAGTGAATTAATCAAATTGAATGGAATTGTTTTGAAATCTGGAAATGAATATTTGTGAAACTGGGTGAATTTGGTAAAATTAATCTTTTGTTTAAAATATTAAAATGGAAATTGGTTTAAACCATTTGAAAAAAAAGTTTTGAATTATTAAGTTGTGACTTAATTGAAATCCCATATCCATATGTTTTTAAATGCTGCGCTCACTATTCGGTTTAGCCGGGAGAGGACCTTTGTGTCATATATCCCATTCCAAATATGTGATACGTCGTTATGGATAGCATTTGAAGACTGGTGGTGAAGACCGGATATGTTCGAAAACGAAAGGGTTTCTTGTTGATTGTCTCTGCACTGGATGATCCCCGGTATAGAGATCTCCATATGTGATGGGAAATCCAGACGTGATTAGGGATTATCCGGATTGCAAGGACTTCTTTGGAAGTGCCTTCGGTTCTGCTCGAACCCGAAACAGACTTGTATGGATTGTGTGTCTGACATTACAATTTGAGATATAAAGCAGATTTCTTTCAAATACATTTCTGTTGGTGGCGGAGAATTTATTCTTTTAGCTTAACACCCTTCTCTGAGACATACGAGCTCAGAGGTTATGTAGTTAAAGGTTATCAGCAATATATTCCCAATTTGGTAATGTGACATGCTAAGTGTTGCTGTGAAATGATCATTGTTTGATCATTTTTGATATGATCATTTGTTTGATCATTTATCTTTGTGATCATTACTTTGATCATTTGTTGACCCGAAGCATGGCTTTGAAACAAAGCGTGGCTTTGTGGACGTGACTTCGTCGAACCTCACACCCCGGAATGGTCAAAACAGGAAAGATGCGGCAAGGTTATTAGGGGGTAGCGCCCCTTTAGGGTATGTACTTCTCCTTCTGGATAGAAGTGGTATCATGGTATGGAGCCCAGATACTTACTTATGTGGACATCACAAACTTATATATATCTTGTTTTGTGATTTGATGTTGGGGCCCCGGTTAAAGGTTGTTACAACCGGGAGTTGGCATACTCGTGTCAGTAGTTACTCAGTTAGGGGTAACCCGACCTTGTGTTGGCAGAGATCCAGTTAGGGGTAACCGGGAGTTAAGCATATTTGACTATCATAAGAAGAAATCTCCTCCAACTCTGCGTTTGCATTGTGTGTGTGGCGGGAGGTCTTATGGTAGTTTCATTTTCAAAAAAGCATTGCGAATTTACTTTAAAATTCTCTTGTTGATTGTTTTTAAAGATAAACTGTTTTTGTTGCTCACACCAGTCCCATGAACGTCCGGAGTTTATTGTTCCCTTCCTAAACTCTGGGTGCTTAAAATTTTCTACACGAGCAGTCCGGAGTTGGGTTTTTCAGATAATTAGATATAGTGGATTATCTTAAGTTTAGTTCAGTCTTTGGTTCGCATCAGTCTTGCCTAGCTTGGTGCATTGTTATGGGGAGTTCGAGCTATTGCTGGATTGGTTCTTGGAGATGGAGTTTCAGATTTGGAGTTCTTCGGTGAAGACTATCTTAGAGTTATTTGTTTCGCTGCTAGCATTATCTATATTTCTTTTCCGCTGCTATTTTCTTGTATCTCTGAAGCATATTGATATTCATTGTATCCTCTGTTGTACCAGATATTGTATCAATGCTGCATATCGATGTATTTTTTTTTCCGCTGTGATGTTTACTTAATTGGGTTATAAGCTCCGGCGAATCGGATTTGAACGATCGAATCTACGGCATTCGAATACGATTTAAAGTATGGATGTCAATTCTCAAGCGGGCAAAATTCGTTTCGTTACATCAAAACTGCATTCTTGCATGGTGATCTGGATGAGAAGATTTATTTAAAGCAATCGGAAGGGTTCATTGATAGTAGCAGGCCAGTCTATATTTGCAAACTCAACAAATCTCTATATGGACTGAAGCAGTCACCTAGACTATGGTACAAGAGGTTTGATAAGTCTATGCTTTCACAAGGATACTGTAGAAGTTTCAAAAACCAGTGTGTTTATTTCAGGAGATGTGATGGTGATATGACTTATTTGTTGTTATATGTTGATGATATGTTGATTGCATCTCGGAGTATGGTCAAAAGTTGAAAGCGGAGCTCGGTAGAGAGTTTGACATGAAGGATTTGGAAAAGGCACAAAGAATGGAGAAAGCTAAACCGGTTGGCACTCCATTAAGCTCTAATTTTAAGTTGTCAAAAGACTTATCTCCCTCATCGGAAGAAGACAAGAGGTATATGACTGATATACCTTATTCTAGTACTGTTGGTAATCTTATGTATGCGATGGTGTGCACAAGATCAGATTTGGCCCATGCAGTGGGTGTTGTGAGTCGATATATGTCTAACCCAGGCAAAGAGCATTGGCAAGCTGTGAAATGTATTCTTAGATATCTTCGAGGCACTTCTTCGGTGGGCTTTTTATATGGTGGAGTGGATGGTGACATCTTTCTAATAGGATACCGTGATTCTGATTTTGTTGGGGATAGAGATGCTAGGAAGTCAGTGTCGGGCTGTGTTTTTACCCTTGGCATAGGCTCGATTTCATGGAGATCAAAGCTGCAATCTATCGTAGCTTTATCGACTATCGAAGCAGAGTTGATATCGATTGTGGAAGCAAAAAAGGAAGGATTATACTTACTTCAGTTGTTGGATGATCTTTCAATGGTGCAACGGACAGAAGAGCTATTTTCAGACAGTCAGAGTGCGATTCATCTTGTAGAAAATCAAGCTTATAGTTCACGGACGAAGCACACTGATGTTAGAGGTTTCTTTCTTCTGCTTGAGAAAGAACGAAGTAAGATCAAATTGTTGAAAGTGAGTACTTTGGATAATCCTTCAGATATGATGAAAAAGTCACTTCCAAAGGACATGTTTGAGCATTGATCAATTTGATACATGTTACTTGAGCGCCATAGGGTACTAAACCCAACAACTTATATGTCGATTGTTTGATGATAAGATGATGAAGGGAGATTGTTATATTTGAATCAAGGTGGAGTGTTGAATTTGGATGATTCAAATATTTGTTAAAGTGGAAAAAAATTGATTACTTGATTCAATCAAATCAATTAATTTGGCTGATATACGAAATGATATTTTGAAGAAAACTAATTAATTAGTCAATCAATTAATTAGTCAATGTATATTTGATATATGAAGAAATAAATGATTAAGCATGGAGACTAAAAGAAAGATATGGAAACGGAGATCACGTCATTTATTTGTACTAAAATCAAATCATGCAAATTGGAGAAGATATTTGGGTAATCGGGAAATTGATTTGCTTAATCTCAAAATGACTCTTTATTATCAAGTATATTAAATGAAGGAATTTCATCTTCATATGTACAAGCAAGTGTAGATCCACCATTATTCTTTCCTCTCTCTTTTTTATTCTTTTTTTTAGGGAAATAAAAAGTTGTAGGGTCTCCGTGGACGTAGGATATTCATATCCGAACCACGGTAAATCTTCTGCGTCTCTTATTTCTGTTATTTTTCTATGAGACTGCATAATTCTTTTTAAGTGTCATTGGTATCTAAGTAGACAATACTAGATTCTGAACAAATAAACCGCTTCCGCTCAAATTAAAAAAAAATTCACTACACACTCTGGAGAATGATGATGCTAAACTTGTGAGATGTTTGCACAATGACTCTCTAGTCAGTTCGAATCGTAAAAAATTAAAGTGCACAAAGAATTTATTAATACTCCGAGCTCAATAAATGTACCTTAATAGTCTACATTAGAGAGAATGAGGTTGATCGGTTGGTCTTTGTGATTTTGCACTATGACTATATATGGCTTCACTGGTGATGGCGTCGTACTAATTAGTTCAATCAGGTTCGCATTAAAGACGCTCTCCTGGCTTCAAACGTTTATCGACGTCAACTGTCCACAGCCTACAATCTGTTAGTCAACATGCCAGTTCTATTTGATTTGTGACAATTTCAATATTTCACCTAGGCATGTAGTTCCCAACCAACATGGGAGTAAGTTTTGTGCATGGAGGTCGACAAGAGGCAAGGGACCGTTGAAGTATTTCGCTTAAAAGGTAAAACAAGGCACTCCTATGGCAATAACAATGTTCGAAGACACATCCATGATAAAAGGGTCATCATCATTCAAAGTGGAAAGAAAAGGATTTAGCATTCTTAGCTAGTGATTACACCAGGGGCATAGTGCCATGAGCTCAAAATAAAAATCGTTATTGCAGTGTTTTTGTTTTAACTTCTAAACTCTGAATTTGGTACTAGTGTGCAGTGTAAATTTCTTCATAAATACAATAAAGTTACGTTTTAAAGTAATTGCTCGAACTTTTGGGTTTAAAGTTCTTTAATAAACCGCTTGGTGCAGTTTTTATAAATATGAAAGGAAATTGTTTTTTTTCTCTTCTTAAATTATTGCTTGAATTATTAGATTCTATGTTTGGTGATAAACAGTTTGATTGGACTTTCAGGGTAAAGACAAGGATGTCGGTCGCACTCTGAAAACAAAGTTGGTAGTTGATATCAACCCGTTCTCTAACTCTACCGATGATCACCAACCGTTTGGTAAATAACAAGTCCTCCTGGAGACCATGCGGAAGAGGATGGGGGAGAGGGGGGTACTACGAGACACACAGTGTATTCCAACAGAGCCTTCCAACGGCCTCCAACGTCATTGACCAACGTCTTCCAACGTCCAGTGTTTTACCGTATATTTTATTAGTTAAAAACTATAGGACGTTGGTAGACGTTGGAATGTGGATTTTGACGGCCGTTGATAGATGTTGGAAAGTCGCGAGCAAAACTGAAACCCTTCTTCCTCTTCGTTTCATTCAGCTGAACCCATTTTCCCCCCCAAGTTCCCAAGCTAGCTCCAATTCACACCCCCCCCCCCCCCCCCCCGCCCCCGACCTGCTCCGACGATCAACAACTCCTCCGACGACTCCAAGCCTCCCTCTCGTACTCTCTAACTCCCTAATCTCTCAAGAAAAGGTATAAACCCTAATTCCTATATTTAATTAAATTTGTTAAATTAGTGTATTAAATGTTTGTATTGCCTTATTGTATGTATAATCTAGTTTATTGAGGCAAAATTTATGTTATTAACTTATGTATTGCAAGATTATATATATTTAAGTTTGTGTTACCAATAGAATAATGTGCGCGTACAATTAGTTTTAAGTTTGTTTGGAAACGTTGGTTGTTAGTGAACATACAATTAGTTTACGTATTTTAGAAAATTTCGAAAACGATATTTTATATTCATGAAAACCTTAGAGTGTCTTTCGGCCCCGTCTGATAAGTATTGTATATGATCGTTATGTGGATATTTGTTTTTTAACGGAACATACATCTATATTCATCGTATACAATATTTGTTGGATTTGTCCCTGTATTGGACAAGTTACGAACACAATAACGTAATTAAATCTCGTAAAACATTTCATGTTAAATGGTTCATAGAATTTCGACAGCGCTTCCTTTATGTTCCATGTGTACACGCAAATGTGTACTGTTCAGGGAACTAAAGCGAAGTGCTGCCGAAATTTTGTTGAATCGTTTAAATTGAAATGATTTACGTGATTTAATTACGTTATTGTATTTGTAATGGGAGGTAGGATGACCCATCGACAAAGTGTCAATGATATATGAATATAAAATTCACCAATAATATCGTTTTAATAAAATGTCAATTTTTAAAATTTATATCGTACTTTTTAATTATATACGTAGGTAAATGAACAATTATTTTACTGATCGATGCTGGATGTACAAAAAAAGAAGGGTCGAAAATGGAGGCTCAATAAGTGAACGGTTTAATAACGGTGTTCGCGTATTTATTGATTTCGCTTTAAGTAATAACAGAAACGACGAAGAAATCCATTGTCCATGTACTAAATGCAAAATGTTAAAGCATTTGATACCAGAAATGGTTAGAATTCATTTGCGTTGATACGGTTTCGTGCCGAACTATTTGGTTTGGGATTGTCATGGAGAATCGTTAGCATTTAATCATGTACAAGCTGAGGAGGTAGTGTGTACTGAAAGTGATACGACGAATCTCGTAGAACATATAGTTGAAGATGCTGCACGGTCAATGTTTCATGTTCCTCGGTTAATTGATGACAATGGTAATGCTGAAGAAGAACCAAATATTGGGGCAAAAAAAATATGATTTATTAGATGCCGCAAAGAAACCCTTTTGGAAAGGCTGCACAAGCGGAACCCAATTATCAGTAACTGCTGAATATATTGCGATGAAATCTAAATACAACTTCACAGAAGCTGGATTTACAGCTGTTGTACAAGCTGCGAAACGGCATATGCCTCCCAATAATTTAATGTGCGAAAATCATTGTGAAGTAAAAAAATGATGTCAGCTTTTGGTTTACCGCATCATAAAATAGGTACATGTCAAAACGGTTGCATGCTGTTTTGGAAAGAAGATATCAACCTTAGAAATTGTAAAAATATGTAATCAGGAAAGGTACAAATCAAGAAAGAAAAAAGGAAAGGAAGTCCCGTATAAACGTATGCATTATTTACCAATTGCTCCTAGACTTCAAAGGTTATATGCATCTTTTGTAACCGCGCAAAATATGAGATGGCATAGTGTTAGAACACGGGAAGAATGTACGTTAACACACCCAGCAGATGGGGAAGCAAGGAAGCATTTTGACCACAAATATCCTGATTTTGCATTTGAGAGTCGTAATGTTCGACTTGGTTTATGTACGGATGGATTTTCACCATTTTCTCAGTTTTGTTCTAAATATTCGTCATGGCCTATAATTGTCACACCTTATAATTTACCTCCATGGATGTGTATGAAAACTCCATATATGTTTTTCTCACAGTTGTCGTCCCTGGTCCTAATGATCCGACACAAGGAATCGATGTTTATTTACAACCTTTGATTGAAGAATTAAAAACACTGTGGTATGAAGGAGTAGAAACATATGATATTTCCAAAAAAAAAACTTTCGCATGTATGCTTCTTTGATGTGGACAATCAGCGATTTTCCTGCTTATGCAATGCTTTCAGGTTGGAGTACGGCTGGCCATCTAGCTTGTCCGTACTGCATGGAAGATACACGGGCATTTTCTTTACCTCATGGAAAGAAAATTTCATGGTTTGACTGTCATAGATGTTTTCTTCATATTAATCATCCTTTTAGAAGAGATAAGAAAAACTTTACAGCTAATAGACATGAAACATTGAGACCACCTACGGTTTGGTCAAGCGAAGATATTTATGAACTTGTAAAGGATTATCCAAAGATACATGAAACCGGAGAACAAATTGAAATTCAAGGTAAATCATCGATTCATAACTGGTGCAAATAAAGCATATTTTGGGAGTTGCCTTATAGGAAAAATATCCTGATTCGTCATAATATTGACGTGATGCATAATGAGAAAAATGTGTTTGATAATGTTTTTAATACACTTTTGAATGTCAAGGGGAAGACGAAAGATGATTTGAAATCAAGACGTGAAATCGAAGTAATATGTAATCGTCCCGAGCTTCATATAAAGCCAAATGACACAAAAAGCCAAAAGCTTGCTATGAGCTAGACAATAATCAAGTTAAAGTACTTTTGAAATGGGTGGAAGGACTAAGATTCCCGGATGGTATATCTTCTAATATTCGTAGATGTGTCGACTATAAGAACAATAAACTTAGCGGGATGAAAAGTCATGATTGTCATGTTATGATGGAAAATTTATTACCCGTCGCTTTTAAAGAATTGTTGCCCGTAAAAGTTTGGACTGTTGTAACAGGACTTAGTCTTTTTTATAAAGAGATTTTTTCTACTACATTAAAAGTTGATCGTCTACGTAAACTTGAGGAGGAAATCCCGATATTGCTCTGCAAAATGGAAAAAGTATTACCTTCAGGTTTTTTTCAATGTTATGAAACATTTACCTATTCATCTTCCATTAGAAGCACATCTTCGAGGGCCCATGCAATATGGATGGATGTATCCATTTGAAAGGTATTTAAATCATCTAAAAAAAGTGAGGCAGAAAGCTCGAGTTGAAGGTTTGATTTGCAAATCATACATCGAAGAAGAAGCTTCGTTTTTTTCCTCTCATTATTTTAGTGACCATGTGAACATATCTTTTGAAAATGCTACGCCTAATGATGAAGGCATTGATCAAGATGATTGTCAAATGACCTTATCAATTTTTAAAAAACAAGGTCGGCCTTCTGGTGCTTTTGTGGAAGTATGGTTGGATGATAGAGATTATCATGTTGCACACACATATGTTCTTCTCAACTGTGCCGAAGTTGCACCGTTTGTTAGGTAATTTACTTATATATATATCATCAACACGTGTGTATACACAAATATATGCACGCACGTGTATCTTAATCATAATGCAACATTTGTTATATAATTGCAGTATTTACGAATCACAACATCCTAATGGCGATATCGGCAAAGAATTCGCTTCTTGGTTTTCTAAGTACGTTTTTGATACAACAAATTGTGTTGTAGATGAAGGATTGAAACATTTAGCTATGGGACCAAAAAGGAAAGTAAAGACCTATCCAATATTCTTTGTCAATGGATATAAATTTAATACCAAGGAATACGGTGCCGAAAAATTAACTAATAATATTGGTGTATTTGTTAAAGGTAGTGATGATCTAAATGATCATATACATGATTTTTATGGCGTGCTAACCCAGGTTTTGCAATTGACGTATTTCACACGACCCGCAGAAGAAGTATTTTTGTTTAAATGCAACTGGTTAGCAACGTTCAAGGTTCTGGAATCAACGTGCACCCAAAATATAATCTTATAGAAATAAAACATACTTCGCGTTATTATAAATACGATCCTTTTGTACTTGCCAAACAAGCTCTTCAAGTTTATTATGCTTCTTACCCATCTCTAAAAAGAGATAAAATAGATTGGTCGGCTGTTTTTAAAACAAAGGCAAGGTTTACATTTGATGGACGGAATATTCCCGAAGAACAAGCTTACCAAGCTGATATCGAGGAAAATAGAGGAATAATAATAGCCGACGATCAAACAGATTTTGGACCTCTAAACGATGAATCAAATGCATTAATTGAAGCATTTGAGAGTACAGAGAAACAAAATATAGAGTGCGAAACAGAGTCTGAATCCGAAATGATGAGGACTGATCAACTATCTACATTTTGAGAAGGTAAATTTATATTTTTTAAACATTATCATGTTTTCATTAAAAATGAAATGGTATGCTAATATATGATATGTACCACATCTCATTTTTATGCTACGCCATACTGTATGTTTTACATATAGTCATTTTATTTTCTGTTATAATGTTTATTTGTAACATGTATTATATAGGTATGTCATCACGTAGACGTACCGGTGGACATTATGGGTCTCCCTCTTCCTCACAGAGGGCATGCTCGTCCGGACAGTGGTGATGGCGGTGGTCCGTCACAGGAGCTACGGCATCCTGCGGTGTGGCTAAAGCCAAAGGCAGATCAAAGGTAAGTATTAAATTTCAAAATAAAATTTCATTTTCGTACAATCTATTCTGAAAATATATAGTAGTCATAAAATATTAATTGTTTTTTCTCTGTTTAAACACAGTGGTTTCTCTTTGGAGCCGACTCAATTAGTTCTATCTATATCTCGATGGGCGTACATGGGTCGTATGACCGAATGTTGCTCTAAGTGAACATCGATTCCAGATAATGTTAAAGAGACTATTTGGCAGGATTTTTTGGTATGTCACTTTATATATTAGGAACATGATATATCAATTCATGTTTACATTATTAATAAAAGCTGTATAACTTTTATTTTGTCAAACGTGCAGGCGGAAGTGGACCTTCAGGATGCTGATATTTTAGTCGTATATCGCCACTGGTACAGCAAAGTCGCAAAGAACTATCGGAAAACAGTAAACAACTTAAATACAACGGGAAAGAAGCCTCAGTGGATGAGCGCAGCTGT
Source organism: Allium cepa (assembly GCA_030765085.1). Taxonomy (NCBI): domain Eukaryota; kingdom Viridiplantae; phylum Streptophyta; class Magnoliopsida; order Asparagales; family Amaryllidaceae; genus Allium; species Allium cepa. The sequence continues at coordinate 20,360,915 of CM060941.1, forward strand.
ATGGGATGATTTTGTGAAATGGTGGGAAACGAGGAGTTCAGGTAAATTTATCACATGTTTAATTTACATTCTTCTACGCAAATACTAACTAGAAATGTTAAACAATTTTTGTTTTTAAATTAAATTTACAAAGGCCGTCGGAGAGGAACTCAGCCAATAGGAGCAAGAACCCTGTCACACATCGTGGTGGTTCCAAGTCATTTCAGCATCACAGAGAGGACTTGGTATATTTACTAATTACGATAATAATTTAAAGATTTTAAGTTCTAAGTTGTAGATAATGTAACAATTTATATATATAATATATATGTATATGGACATATTTCAGGAGAGACAGCGTGGTGGTGCTTCTATGAGTTACTGTGATGTTTTTGCGCATACTCATGCGTTGAGCCAGGTCGACGAAGAAGGCAACGTTTCATACTCCTGGGATCACGATGCCAAAGCGCAGTCCGCATATGTAAGTAACATAATGACTTAACACTTATGTAAGTTAATTAAAATAATGTTATCTAAATTCAACTTATTTTGCATAACAGCATAAGTTTCAGCAAGCACAGACTTCCATTCTCGAGGGCTCTGGGCGCGACGAGTTGACAGCCGATGAGGAGGACGTAATTTTTGTGTCTGTCATGGATCCAGCGGCACATGGAAGACGCTATGGTTTTGGGAATCAATCGGTAATAACTTTTACTTAAATTTTAAAATAATTATGCTGAACCAACTGTTGCACATTGTGATGGATTATAGTAAACACGAAACACAATTATTAAACACTGATAATTTAAATTTTATTTACAGGCTAAGACGGCTCAGATTGACTATCAGAGGGCTCAAGATAAGGAGGAGATTGCACGGCTCAGTGCCCAGGTAGCCGTGCTCGAGAATGCAATATCCGCACCGAAGACAAGACGGAGGAGCTAAACAGGCGTCTTACGGAGTTTATGGAGCAATACGGCCGGTTTCTGTCTTCTGGTGGTTCTGGAGGAGAGTGACTTCAGGTATGATTTGATTTGTTTTGCTATGGACATGTATATTTGGAGAGTGTGAGGATTTGATACATTCTGATGTTTTGGATGTTGGTTTGGATGTGATTTATGAGATGTTGACGTAGTAGTTTGGATATTGTTGGATGTTGATGTTTTGTTGGATGTTGATGTTGGATTGGACGTTTTGTTGGATGTTGATGTTGGATGGTTTATGTTATTTATGTTGATTTGTATTGTATATATTGATTAGTATATATGCTTATTACTTAAATTTACTATTATGATTGATTATATGTGAGATATGTTGTTGTATATGTGCTCGAAATTGAGCTTTTATGAGATATACGGTGTTGGAGGTGGCTGAAAGCATGCATTGTTAGTTCTGTAAAAAAACAGATTTCCAACGTCCACCAACGACTTACTGGCATAATTATTCCAACGTCTTTCAACTTCCTCCATCGGATTTTCCAACGTCCTCCAACGTCTCTCCAACGTCCAATTTGGTCAACATCTTCTTCCACGTGGACAACCTAAACGTTGGAAGGCGTTGGTATAAGCGCGTTGGTTTCGTTGGTGGATGTTGAACGTCGTTGAAATGTATACCAACGACGTTTCCAACGTCTACCGACGGCTTTCCAACGGCCTCCAACGTCCGGCCGCCTTTGGAATACACTGTTTCTTGCTATAGGGTAAGTAAAACCAAAATCACGTTCAGAGGGATTGCTTTGGACTCTGAAGTTTTGAGTTATGTATTAGAAATAGTTTCTACAGCAATTGCTCGAGTTTTGAATTGAAAATTTACTTTCACGTTTATTGCCCAATCCTTGGGTTATGTGTACAGGTTGCTTTCATAGCAATGTCACTGAAAATTCTTGGGTTGTTAAACAATAATGGTAGGGACAACATATATTATTTTACTGCTAAACATACTACTCAGCTCTTTAAAAATCTCATATAAGTAAAGCAAATTCCAATTGCTCGAAATACAGAACTTGATACCAAAAATGTAAAGCACCTCAATCACCTAAAGGGCACAACCGAAAAAAGTAGAGCAAACTCTAATTGCTCAAAACATTAGTTAACCAGAGATTTCAAGCAAAATTTAATTGCTTGAAATCCTTTGATCTTGTAAGGGGCTAAGGATTTGATGCTTCTCGATCACTAGATGGCATATAAGGCATAAATACCAAAGGCTGATAATGTGTTGTGAATACAATCCCATGCTCAATGAGTATACAAGAGGACACAAGAAAAACGAGTAACAAACGGAACCTAAGACAAATTTATTTCTTTTTGCTTAGCACATTGATTGGCTTTTGCATGTACTGGTTTACTTTATTGACACTATAAGATATGTCTGGTCTAGTTATTGTGACATACTGAAGTGCTCCCACTATACTCCTGTATTGTTTATCATTTTGTATAGGCTCCCCTTTGTCCTTTGAAAGATGTAGATTGCTTGTCATTGGAGTAGGAAGAGAATTTGCTTTATCCATCTTGGCTCTTATTAAAATATCATTGATGTATTTTTTCTGACTTAGTTGCATCTCTGACTTTGATAACCTCTTTACTTCAATTCCCAGAAAATAGTTTAGTTCACCTAACTCTTTGATGGAAAATTCCTTCCTCAGGCATTGAGTTATGTGATTAATCTCTAACTGACTGTTCCCTGTAATAATAAAATCATCTACATAAATTAGTATATAAGTCATAGTATGATTGGAGAATTTAGTAAATAAGGAATTATCAGATTTTGTTTGAATGTAGCCATGACTGGATAGTATGGTTTTAAGCTTGTCAAACCAGACTCTTGGGGCTTGCTTAAGACCATAAAGTGCTTTATTCAATTTGCATACTAGTTGCTCACTGCCTTTTACCGTGAACCCATATGCTGCTCCATGTATACTTTTTCCTGTAAATCACCATTAAGAAAAGCATTATTAACATCTAATTGTTGAATAGCCCAATTCTTATGCAAAGCAATTGTTAATATTATCCTGATTGATGTGGGCTTCACAACTGGGGAAAATGTTTCATTAAAGTCAAACCCATTTTGTTGTGAATACCCTTTTGCCACCAATCTTGCTTTGTGTCTAAGAATTGAGCCATCTGGAATTTTCTTCAGTTTGTATGTCCATTTGCATCCTATGACATTTTTGTCCTTGGGTAGTGGAACAAGAACCCAAGTTTTATTTTTGATTAGAGCATCATATTCCTCTATCATGGCAATTTTCCAATTGTTGTCAACAATTGCTTGTTGATAAGTGCTTGGTTCACTTGTATCAAGTTCAGTATTGTATATTTTTGGTTTGAAAATACCACTTTTCGCCCTAGTCATCATGTGATGTCCAGTGCTTGCAGGAATAGTGGATTGGTTACAGTCATCATTGGTGGTCTCTTGTTGGGTATTGATTGACTGTTGTTCATTCAATATTGAGCATGGATCTCCAGGACAATTACAGTCAGATTCAATATTGTCATTCCTTGGTGATTCTTCAGTTTGCTCGTGACCTGGCTCGTTGATGGGCATTATGTGTTGTGAGTCAGAAGTTCTTTCATCAACAGCACCTTCACTTTGAATTGGTATGATTATTTCAGGTGAGAATGATGCTGGAGGTATGGAGTGCTTGGTATTGTATATTTTCTAAGAGGTTTTGATATCTGCATTGCTAAAAGGAAATTCATCTTCTTTGAATACAACATGTCTAGATATACATACTCTACCATTACTATCAAGACATTTGTACCCCTTTTGACTAATAGGATAGCCTATGAATGTGCATGATTTTGACCTATAATCAAGCTTGTGCGAATTGTATGGTCTTAAATAGGGAAAACACTGACACCCAAATATCTTTTAAGTTTTGGTAATTTGGTTTAACTTTGGTTAGCACTTCCAAAGGGGTCTTGTAATCAAGAACCTTTGTAGGCAGTCTGTTAATTAAGTAGACTGCTGTAGAAAATGCATCTGGCCAGAATTTGAGTGGCATAGATGCTTGTGCTAGTAAAGTTAAGCCTGTTTCAACAATATGTCTGTGTTTTCTCTCCATAAGACCATTTTGCTCTGAAGTGTAGGGACATGTAGTTCTGTGGGTGATTCCCTTGCTTTGAAAAAATGTTTTTAGTGGCAGAAATTCCTTAACTCCATCTGACTGAAAGATTTTTACCTGATTATTTGTCTGTCTTTCAGCATTTGCAATAAATTGCATCACTGCATTGTTAGTCTCAGATTTTGATTTTAAGAAATAAATCCATACAAATCTAGGGGTGCATCAATAAATGATATATAGTATTTATAACCATAGTCAGTACTAATTGGAGCAGGTCCCCAGAGATCTGCTGCAATTAGTTCAAGTGAGTTATTATACATAGTCTCAGAATCTGAAAATGCAAGTTTATGACTTTTGCCTAACTGACAATATGTGCATATGTAAGAAGCAGGGATTTTATCAACAAGAATATCATCACAATTGTTCAGTACATGTTTTACAATATTTATACTAGGATGTCCTAGTTTACAATGCCAGGCATCAAATTTTTCAACATGCTTTTCAACATTTTTAATTTCAGAAATATGACACCATTTGCTTTTATGTTCAGATTTTCTTGAACTTGTGGCATCAAATTTGTATAACCCCTTATGTTCTCTACCCTGCAATAGAATTTTATCAGTTAGATTATCTTTTACTAAGCAGTATGTTGAGTGAAATTCAAAATAGACATTGTTGTCTTTAGCAAATTGTGAAACACTTATCAAATTTTTTCTAATTAATGGTACTCTCAATAGGTTCTTGAGATAAAGTTGTCTGGTACCATTAATACTTGCATTTCCAATATGAGACATGTATGCAGATTTTTCATTACCCATATAAAGTAATTGTTTACCTTTGTATTCCCTGTTGCCAAGATTCAACTGATTCAGGTTGTTTGTCACATGGTTGGTTGCACCAGAATCTGGATACCAGTTATCATCATGAATGTCTGCAATCCTTGCTGTGCTAGTGTCTGCATTTTCTGATTTTGATTCTTAATGCATGTTTACCATATTGGCACTGGGATTTTGTGGTCTTGTGTTGTTATTATTTTGTTGCATTGGTGTGAAATTTGCATCAAACCTAAAATAGCACTTATTTGCAGTATGACCATATCTTTCACGTATCTGACATCTTGGTCTACTGTTGTTGTTGTTGTAATTCCATCTTCCACCTCTATTTCTGCGTCTGCTGGATTGACCACCTCTATAGTTGTTTGATTGATTTTTGTTACTTTGATTCTTTTCTTGGTTTTTGTTCCTGTTAGCAGAGACATGATTTACATTGTATTCCAAGTTTGTTGATTTCTTCTGCTCTATTCTGCCCTCATGAGCAAGGAGCATTGCATGTACACTCTGTAGTGATGGTAGTTTTTCATTTGATGATATAATGGCTACTACTGCTTCGTATTCGTCATCGAGACCACCTAGTATACATAGTATTTGCTCTGTATCTGTTATCTTGTGACCTGCACAAGCTAATTGATCACATATGGTTTTGGCTTTTGACAGATAATCTCTCATACTTGCACTATCTTTTCTCAAGTTTTGCAGCTATCTTTTGTATTGCATTATTCTTGTTGCAGATTGTGAACTGAATATTTGTCGAATTGTATGCCAGATTTCATGCGCAGTTTTACATCCAACCAATTGAGGCAACAAGTTTGTGCCTGTGGAAGATAATAGCCAAGAACTGATCATGCTATCTTGTCTTTCATGTGTAATGTAATCCTTGTTATTGATTAGCTTTCCTTCATTGTCTGCAGTGAATCTTGGTGGTGTAATCATTGTACCATAGATAAATTCTTGCAAGCCATAGCCTCTTATTGTCGTCTCAACCTGAAATTTCCATAGAAGGTAGTTAGATTCATCTAACTGGATGGTGATTACTTGGCTCTGTGGTTTGATGATGGATTTGAGTAGATCTTGGGTGACACTTGTCTGATCTTGACCAGTTCTTGATTCTGATCTTGGTGATACAGCAGCATTGCTGCTTTCTTCACCCATCTTGAGAGTGATAGCAGAACAGAAGAGATGTTGAAACAAATCAAGAAGTGTAGCCGAAGACTGGAGGGTGATGATGATGTTCTGACTCCAACTTCTTGGCGCGACACAGTGGGTGAGTAGGCAAAAGAAAACTTGAGTATTCTAATGATATTGTGCAGCCGATGAGTTGTCGATGATGAGAATCCTCTGAGACACTTCTTCTTGGCACGACACAAGATTCAGATGATGATTACTCAAGTAAAATACTGTGCACAGCAATCTAATTGTGTGCAGATACTCTCAAGTGATGAAATTCTATTCTGATGAGAGAAATTGAATCAATCAAAACTTGCTGTTAAGCAATTTTGATTTACTTGGCTCCGATACCAAATTGAAAAAGTAAAGAAGAATAATCTCTGCTTTTTATTATACTTTTGTATTTGTTTTACAAGATAAAAAAATAGTATACTGCCAACAATTGTATTTATAAAACAAAAGGTGTAAATGGGCTTGGCCCAGAGATAGTGCAGTCCGTATGTTGTAAATTTGAGCAGCCCGTATTATCCAATATCATACTTGAGTGAGAACTCTCTTCATTCTACGGTTATTCTTTTATTTAACAGTTAAAAGAATGAAACATTTCAAACAAATTCGGAACTTAATAGCAGAATCAGTGAAATGAAGAATTACTGTTCAGAGAAAAGACTAACAAAGTTTGAAAGGAAGCACTGAGAAGTCCTTAATGGCTGTTGAAATGATAGAGAAAATAAAGTTTGAAAGAAGACACCAAATCTTTTATAGAACGCACGTCTCCTTTCAACCGTCCAGAAAATAAAATGGGAACAAAAATTCAATTGTACGGTCACAATCATTGAATTAGAAGAACAGCTATTTGGAAGAACGCAGTAGGCGCTTGCTGAAAAGGTGACACATATGCCCATGCATCAAATGCTAACTCATAGTACATAGTGATCAAATAATTTTATCATTGTGCCCGCACGGTAGATGGACATAGAATAGATGTCATAATCATTTTAAACTATATCATTAGAGGGACTACTCATGACTGCTATAGAATTACACAACAAACAAACTAGTGCACGGGACGCCCACAATTGCTCGCATGTTAAAGACTTGTTCTACACAGTGAAAGAACCTAGCAAACAATGCACATTCAAACTGCAAAAATCATCTCATCGACTCCCATAAACCAGATCTGTAAATATCTTCCCATCAGCTGGATCAACAAGGATCTTACAAGAAAATAGGATCTGAACAGATGGAAAATATAGTAAAACACCACCTATATATAGGTGATCAGTACTAAAAAGGGGTTGATTTTATTAATTTTGAACTTTGAAAAGAGAAAATAACATAGTTTAGTTCCAGTATGGACGTATGCCATTTATAAGGCCAAAACACCCTATATTGTGTTTAATCCAAGGTAACAAAGTCCGGCCCGTACGCCGGAGTTCCGGCCATCTCAGCCCGGTTCCGACGTGGACCGGACTGGAACAATCAAAGGAAAAAAACTGAGAAGAAAGGAAAAGAAAATAAACAACTGACAATTCGTTCCAAACTTGTGAAGCAAACAAACAAAAATTAAAACTTTATAAAACCACAGATACAAATCAAACTCATGTGAAGCAAAGCAACAAAGATCAAAACTTTATTCTAATCAATCAAAACTTTTGTCTGTCATATATAATTCGATCCAACAAGTTCACGTGAACAAGAGTCAATTTTTGCTCTATAAAACCAGAGACAATTCATACAGGCGACCAAGATTTTTTACCCTCTTTCGTGTTGTGAAAAAATGGCAGCGCTTTGCGGAAGATTATATCAACGGATCTTTGTCACCCAAATCACAAAGAGATAATTTGGATTAAAAAAAGACGAAATTGAAATTAAAAGCAATAAGACAAGATATTCCACACAACCACCCACTTTATTGATTCACCAAAAATTTTGTTTACAATTAATAGAAGAAAGCTAAAATAAACAAAATACCATTGAATCAATAACCAAATTGAGAAAGCGAGCAAATATCTATATGGCTAAAATTGTTGGAGAAGAAGAACAAAGATGGAGAACAGAGAATTAGCAAATAGATTTTCCACCATACATTTACCCTCTTTTCTAGTCTCTATTTATATAATAAATTACTTAATGCCCAAGTTAACATTAGATGGCAAAAAATAATTTAATTAGCCAATTAGAGAAAGAAATAAACATACTCAATATGCTTATTAATTAGGGGAAACAAAAACTTCTCTTTCTTTCTTTTGCATATTTATTTCCCTCTATTGTGATTTTGTATCACCAAAATTTAACACTCCACCTTGATGAAAAATCACATATCTCCAACATATCAAACATGCCATATCAAGATCTATGACAACTCCATATATCTCAATCATACAAATTACAAACCTTTACCACCGACTGCAAGTGATGCATCTCTCACATGAGGTGCACCACACAAATCCGGTCTCAAAAACGTTTGTAATACCACAAGGATCTCCATCTTGTCTTTGTGGATTTTGCAACTCGACACCCGTCTATCACTCGATCTGAGCTCATTACCTAATCACTATCGATCCTCCGAGCATCATCAACATGAAGACCCATGTCTAAAATACGATCGTCAATACTAGAATCATAAGCAGTGACCACATTAACCTCTCCACCTTGCTATAAACTATGTTCTTAAACCGTCACTCGCTTTCCATAGTCGACTACAGAACCAACCAAGCTATAAAGGTTTCCTTCTTCCAATACTCCTCTCATCCTTACACGACCACCTTTCTTCACTCTCAAAACTCCATCTTGAGTCTCATAAGTGCAACCACGGCGATCCAATTAACCGAGAGAAATAAGATTATGCGAACAAGTGGGTACATGTCTCACTCCAGAGACTTCTCTAACCACACCATCATGCATACGAAACCGGATAGATCCAATACCATAAATCGGTAGCTCTTCTCCATTGGTTGTCCTAATCATGTCGACACTCTTCTCATAAGAAGAAAAACAATTCACATCATTACAAATGTGAAAACTGGCTCCCGAATTCATCTTCCAAGGCTTATTTTCACTAAAGAGGACATCATAAGAAGCATCACTATCGGTACCTTCAGCAAAGCATGCATGTGCATCACTACTAGTATCACCGTGCGCAGCCTTTTTCTGAACTCTTTTATAAGCATAACACTTGCTGCGTATGTGACATTTCTTATTATAATAATGACAAGTGATAACACCCTTACCATTAGCATCCTTCTTCTTTCAAATTGTATCTTTCTTTGAGTCTCTTGCCACCATAGCCTCACTTTGAATTGATTTCATACCTGACCATTTTCTTCTAAGCTCCTCATTCAAAAGACTGCTTCGAACGGTTTCTAGAGAGATAATTCCATTAGCATTGGAATTACTCAATGAAACAACCAAAATTTCCCAACTTTCTGAAAGCGAACAAATCAATAAAAGTGCCTGTAACTCATCATCAAAATTGACCTTCATATTTGCCAATTGATTTAGTACATCCTGAAATTCATTCAAATGCTCTACAACAGACTTTTCTTCATCTAATCTCATTTGTACAACTTTCGAACCAGAAAAGCCTTTCTAGTAGCACTCTTTGACTCATATAAAGATACCAACTTATCCCACAAAGCCTTTGCGGATTCACAACTAGCCACACGATGGAAAACTGAATCATCAAGATATTGGAGAATCAAAGCAATCGCCTTCTTATCCATCTTCTTCCATTTTCCCTCATCTACATTAGAGGGCTTCTTTCCAACTCCATCAATCGGATCATGAAGATCATTGAGGTACAGAACATCCTCCATCTTAGGCTTCCAAATACCCCAATTCTTCCCATCCAAAAAAGCCATATTCGAAAACGAAATCATATCCGACATCAATAATTTTTCAATCCAAAATTACTTTAAGCTTTGCGATGATCTGTGCTGTGATACCAATCTGTTGTGAAAAAATGGCAGCGCTTTGCGGAAGCTTATATCAACGGATCTTTGTCACCCAAATCACAAAGAGATAACTTGGATTAAAAAAAGACGGAATTGAAATTAAAAGCAATAAGACACGATATTCCACCCAACCACCCACTTTATTGATTCACCAAAATTTTTGTTTACAATTAATAGAACAAAGCTAAAATAAACAAAATATCATTGAATCAACAACAAAATTGAGAAAGCGAGCAAATATCTATATGGCTAAAATTGTTGGAGAAGAAGAACAAAGATGGAGAACAGGGAATTAGCAAATAGATTTTTCACCATACATTTACCCTCTCTTCTAGTCTCTATTTATACAATCAATTACTTAATGCTCAAGTTAACATTAGATGGAAAAAAATAATTTGATTAGCCAATTAGAGAAAGAAATAAACATACTCAATATGCCTATTAATTAGAGGAAACAAAATCTTCTCTTTCTTTCTTTTGCATATTTATTTCCCTCTATTTGTGATTTTGTATGACCAAAATTTAACATTTCGTTCATTTGGATTTGCGTTTGTTGATGGCAAAGGCATTAACAAACGTGGGAAGATAGGGTTGAGGTAGAATAATGGGCTGGGTTGAGGAAGTTGGGTTTATAAATAGTATATTATAGTTAGTAGCAAACAACAAAAGGCAATGTTATTAACCTGTAATGTTTTGAATGTCAAATTAAGTAACAACAGAAGACAATGTTATTTTAACTCAACTGATAATGTTTTGTTTGTGATTTGTAGTACGAAAATAGTGATAAAAATTATTCTGTAAAAAACTATATTGGTATTTTAATTTGATAATTGAACAATTATTATTGGAAGTTCTATCATGCAAATAATATATTGTTTAGTTTGCATTAAAATGTACTAGTGTAAGTAATTAAATATTAAAATATTTTATTTCTCATTTACGTGGCTGATTATGATAAATCGTGATATCGTTTGGAATTATTATACAGCGATTATTGGTGAAAAAAGAAAAAACAAATGTAATTATTGTCACAAAATAATTTTTGGTGGTGATATAACACATATGAAAGAACATTTAGCAGAACAAACAGGCGATGTGTCTTCAGTAATTAAATATTAAATTATTTTGTTTCTCATTTAGGTGGCTGATTATGATAAATCGTGATATCGTTTGGAATTATTATACAGCGGTTATTAGTGAAAAAAACAAAAAACAAATGCAATTATGGTCATAAAATAATTTCTGGTGGTGATATAACACGTATGAAAGAACACTTAGCAGAACAAACAGGCGACGTGGCAGTTTGTCAGACTGTTTCCAAAGAAATCAGAAAATTTATATGAGAACATCCGAATAAAAAGAGAAGTGAGTGAAATCAAGAGAAGCTCGAAAAATAACGTGTGCAAGAAGTGCTAATGAGCATTCCTAAGAACAAAATGAAGATACCGACGGTGATGGAGGTGAAAATGACAGAGAGCTTCAACGCGCCTTGCAAGAAAGTAAAGAAAGTTATATGAAGGATCTAGTGGAATAGGTATACGATTTAGCGAATTAAAGCACAATGACTGTTCTAAATCAATCAGAATAGATGACGGTTTAGCAAAACGGGCAGCTGGAAGGATTGATTTCTATGTACAAAAACGAAAAGGTAGAACTCAACCTTCTATTAGAACTGCAATAAAAGGCATTAAAGACGCCAAAAAACACATAGGTCGTGCAATATCAATTTTCTTTTTACTACAAGAAAACTACAGTTTGCCTATGCTAATATGGCGTAAGCGGGGAGTAGGTAAACGCAGCAACTACGTAATCCCTACGCCAATTCCGCCGTGGGTAAAACTTGCGTAGGTAATAAAACACCTACATCTTACCTACGCCATCCGTGGAGTTGTTTTATACGCCATAATTTTCCTACGCCTTCCTTACGCCATGTTCCTACGGTTTTGTTACGACATTTTTACTTCTTTAGGTACTCACGTCTTTCCTACATCATTCGTTTACCTACGTCTTCCCTACGTCCAGTTTTCCTACGCTTTCCCTACGTCATTCTTACATATTACATTTCCTACGTCTTTTTTATGTCATTCATTTATCCACGGTTCACCTACGCATGTGTTTTTAATGTTTTTCCTACGCCATGTATACGCCTGCATTAATATTTCATTTACCTACGCCTTCCCTACGTCTTTTCTGAAGCAATTTTGATATATTACTATTCTATTTCATTTCACCACATTAAATAGAAACTAAAATCAACTTATTTTATATATATACACATTCCAACAAAAAGATTAACGTCAAACCATTCATCTTTAATTCAAAAAATAAATATCTCATTCATATTACAAAGTCAAACAATATTAATCAAGTTCCTATATGTCAAAATAATATGATAATATGTTCATGATACATGACATCATACAGATATCTTTAAAAAGTTTTCAATACCCTCATCCCTCACGACGATCATTCGGCTCTTCATCAAATCGCTGTCGAAGCATCTCTATAAATTGTTCATACTACATCTTCAACATTTGAATCTCCCCTTCTTGACGCTACACTTTTTCCTCTAGTTTGGCTCTAATCTGTGCTCCTCCCTTATTGATTCTATAAGTGGCGTCTTTGTATTTCTGCATTTTATCAAATATTGCATCAATTTCTGCATCTTAAACTAATTAAAATAATGATTTGTTGAAAGTTTAATACTTACTCCAGGGATATTGCCATAACATGGCCTACGGTCCTTTCTTTTAGCTATAGTACCGGTAAGCGTGTCGAATACTTCTTCCTCGACTTCATATGAAATTATTGTTCCCTGACTTTTCAATTCTTCAATTCTAGCTTGATATTATGCCTGTATTTGTGATTTTCCAAATACAAGAACAAAAACATAAATACATGCTCACACTGTGCAGTTTCAGAAATCATGAGAAGAATAACTTTAACGATGTATCAAATTTAAGTATGGCACATATGATATTCATTTTAGAAATGATGAGAAGAATAACTATAATGATATAGAAAATAGTGCACTATTATGGCAATATCAATAATAACATATGAGCGAGAGTGAGTTTATACTGCATACCAATCCATATAGCCTTCGTGTTCTTGTACTTAACTCAAATTAAACACATTAGTTACATATATATAAAGTAAGACTGTATAAAAAGAACTGAGGAATGTCATGAACTAAGACAACAAAATGACGATTTATATAAGCAGCTAGTAAATAATCCAGACGGCATGGAATTGACCAATGCTTATAAGGAGGGAACTTCTCCTCTTTACAATCTAATGCAACTAGAAGCAAGAAAAATTTCATAGAGAACAAAGTTTAAATGGCTTTTTGATGGAAACAAATGCTTTGAATTCTTTCACCAAAGTAAACACACAAATAAGAGCAACATCTCAAACAAATCATAAATGAAGATGGCACATTATAACTAATCATGAAGACATTGTAGCCCAAGCAATTTCTTACTATTTTGATTTGTTCATCAGTAACGTATCTGAGCAATTTTTTGAACAGGTGATCTGTAAAAATGTTCATACATCTCAGGCAAGGCAGCAGCTGGATAAACCACTGGAGATCGATGAATTGAGACAAGCTATCTTTCAAATTGATGATGAAAGTTGTCCTGTGCCAGATGGTTTTAATTCTAAAGTTTCCAAGATACATTGAGAGGACATGAACAAACTTTTCTACAGGCTATGCAAGGAATTATGAGTTCAGGGAAGTTCATAAATGAAATTAATCATGCATTTATATGTCTTATTCCCATATCTATGAAATACTTGTCAATATCTTATGCAACAAAATGAAAAGATTTAAAATGATTTAATATTATGCAATCAAAGTGCTTTTATTCGAGGAAGATTATATCTGAAAACTCTTTATTAACTTATGAGATGGTCTGGGGATTTAATAGAAAAAACTTCTCAAAGTATGCGTTTGAAAATTGACTTGAATAAAGCTTATGAGAGTGAACAAAGATTTTATTATCCACATGATGTCTACGTGTGGTTTTCAGATAAATTTATTCAACTAATAAAATTATGCATCACTACCCTTGTTTTCTCTGTTCTTAGTGATGGTTCTCCAACTGACTTCATTCACAGGCAAAGGGATCCTCTATGCCCCTACTTATTCTCTATTGCAATGGAGTTTTTTTAAATCTTGTTGGACACTGAATACGTGAAAGGAAAATTGCAGCCAATACATAATATTCAACCAATGATTACTCAACTTTTTATATGCAGATGATACATTGATGGTGTGGAAAGCAACTATTCAAAGTGCACAGACTATCAAATGGGTGATGGACATATTACAGAAAACTGTAGGACTTGCCACGAGAAAGCAAAAACACTATTATTATTATTATTTTTGGTAGGGGAGTTAAGCTTAAAGAACAAACTGCTGAAATCATAAATGCGCAAATAGGAAAATTCCCTATAACTTACTTGGGGATTCAAGATTCCCTTATCAAATAATAAACTTAAGACGAGATTCTGGGCCTCTTCTTGACAAATCAATAATACTATTAACTGCTGGAAAAATAGATTTTTAAACATAAGTGGTAGAATTTTCACTTGCATAAACAAACAGTTGTAATATGATAGTGAAAATATTGCAGTAGCTTTGGAGATTGCGACTTGGTTATGGATCAGGCGATTTAGGGAGTGAAAAGTGGAGGAGGTGCTGACGGAAAGTGGAAAGTGAAAAATGGTGGTAGAGGAATTATGAGGTATGTGTTAGTTGCTTTTTAGTTCAGGCAGTTTTTGGTTGGGTTTATGCTGATTGAGTTTGGCCGATGGTTAGGAAAGGGAGGAGTAGCGAGGTTGGCAATTCAACAGTTTACTTGAGGACTGTTTGGGTAGCGGGTGTTCAATTAGCTATGTGATTGTAGTGGGGTGGAACTACTGGTTTTTGGGTTTTGATTACTGATGATGCAGGGGGTTGTAGAAGCTATTCGGGTGGTTCAAGCTTGAATTGCTAGTGATAGAGTAGTTTGAAACGATGTAGCAATAATGTAGGGGGAGGAGGTATAGTGGTTGTTTGAATAGGATGGGTCTGGGGTGATTGTTTATGAAATGTGAAGTTTGGGTTCAGGTGACTGTTTTATGAATGAAGAAATGTGTAGAAGGTTGGAGGATGGTTAGCTATTGCGGTTGGTTGCGATGCTGGAAGAAAGCAGAGCAATTGAGGGGATTTATGAGATGATCGCTTTTGGTGGCGTATGGAGTTAGAAGAGGTGATTATGGGTTGTCAGATGGAGACAATTTAGTAGTGGAGGCATTATTGATATTTGATGACCAGGAATGACAATGCAATGCAAGTGAAAATGAAACACAGAATGTAGCAAGTGGTATTGGCTTCCAGGTGCGGATGGCAAATTTTCCTTCAAAACTGCATGGAATAGCTTTATGACCTAAATATTCAGCCTTGATGTTCTCATATCTGGAATTCATATTGTTCCCATCAAAAGTCGAATCGCTCACTCATGGCAAGGCATAATAAACTTTCTGTAGCACTTTTTAACAAATTTAACTAATCCTGCACATATTAAACTATTAACCAATTATTAAAACCAAGCTATAAGAATCACTTACTATAAATTCCATCGATGCTTCATCAATCCATCCACTAGTGGTAGATCCGTTGTCCGAAGTGACCTTGTGAGTCCTACAATACACTTCCCAAGTAGTTGGCTCCCTATTAAGTTCATCGGTCTAGAAAATAAAGATAAAAATAGAGTAAAAATGTGATAAGCTGATGTAAATTAACGTTAAAACAAGATTTTAGAGGTCAAACCAAATCGTTTAGATAATCCGCAAAGGACCTCGAACCACCACAATGTTGCTTTTGGTTTTGAGCCCTAGAGTTTGCAGCCTTTTCTGCCTGAGCTTTTACTTCAGGAAGCTCCCAATATGCCAAAAACTGCTCGTATATCTCCTGCGGTAGGTTCGGATGCTTCTTGCCTGACTCTTTCATACTGTGAATCCAGTCCCGATACTTCAAACTTGCTTTTCTGTTCCACATCCGCTTCACAATTGCTGGTGAAGCATCATCTGTCCATTGAAATGACTCATGTACATGTAGTGGAAAATGTAATGATCAAAAAAATAGATGTAACACAAATACACTAATATTATTTTACCAAAAACTCCTGAAACGTCGCTTTCTTAACATCATCGGGTATGCTTTTAAAATTGGGCCAAAAATCGTTAACCCGTGCTAACAAACCTACTCGAATAGCATAATATGTAGCTCTGGAAGTGAACTCATATCTGAAACATGTAAATGTAAAGCATGATTATTTTGCAAAAGTCAACACATCGTTTCATATTAGAAGCAATTCCATCTGGTAACTTCAAATTTTCTACCCACTCAAATACTTTTTTACGACGAATATTTTCCAACTCATAACAAGCTAAACGTTTGAAATTTGGACGTTCACTATCAATTTTTAGTTCAGTACGATTACAGTAGAATGCAATATCTTTCCTTGACTTTAAATCATCTTTTATTTTTCCCTTAACATTCATAATTGTGTTAAAGTAGTTTTCAAACACATTTTTCTCATTATGCATTACGTCCAGATTGTGCCAAAGTTTCAGGTTCTTCTAATATGGAAGCTCCCATAATATACTTTGTTTGCACCAGTTACTTTACCAGGGATTTTTGGCTCTCTTCCTATCTCATGCATTTTAGGATAATCTTGCACGATCTTGTACACTTGTTCACTACTCAGAATGTTAGGTGGCTCTAAAGTAATAGTTGTATTTTCCCTGAAGTTTTTCTTACCAAATCTAAAACGGTCGTTTGGATGCAAAAAACGACGATGACGATCCCACCAACATTGTTTGCCGCCATATTTTAATCGAAAGGATTTAGTCGAATCCATACAGATAGGACAAGCGAACTTGCCGCTAGTACTCCAAGCAGAAAGCATCTTATATGCTGGAAAATCACTTATTGTCCATAATAAAGAAGCAAACATTCTGAATTTTTTTTCCCTTGACATGTCGTAAGTAATAACGCCATCTATCCACAGTTTTTTCAGCTCATTAACTAAAGGTTGCAAATATACATCTATTCCGTTTTTGGGATTCTTTGGTCCAGGAACAATCACAGTTAAAAACATGTATGAATTTTTCATACACATCCACGGAGGTAAATTATAAGGTGTTACAATAACTGGCCATGTCGAATAAGGTTTTCTGAATAACGTAAAGGGCACGAAACCATCCATACACAAACCAAGTCGGACGTTTCGTGATTCTTTAGCAAAATCGGGATAAACTTTATCAAAATGTTTCCACGCCTCGCCATCAGAAGGATGACATAAAATCACTTCCTCTCGTTGTCGTTCATTATGCCATCGCATGTGTTTTGCGGTAGCACAAGATGCATATAACCTTTGTAATCCGGGTGTAAGTGGAAAATAATGCATACGAGTGAAAGGTACACCTTTTCCATCGGTTTTTGTAGACTTATATCTTTTTTTATTGCATAATTTACAATTCGTAAGGTTTTTATCTTCCTTCCAATATATCATGCATCCACCTGGGCATGTGTCAATTTTTTCATATGGCAAACCAAATGCAGATACTTCCTTTTTTAATGAATACCAATTACATGCCAACACATTGTCAGGTGGAAGCATTTTTTTACACAGACTTAAAATCGCATTCATCATGTTTTCCGACGCATTGTATTCGGATTTTATAGCGATTAACCTAGATGTAGCCAACAAGTGTGTCATTATACAACCTTTATAAAGCAGTCGTTTCGATGCTTTTAACAAATCAAAAAACTATTTTGCTTCCGAATCAAGTTCTTCTACTTCAGGTTCATCAGTCCACATACTTGGACCGGCAGCATCATGGACCATTTCCGTCAATCTATCTTCCATACTGTAGTCATCAAAATTAGCATCGATGGTTTCGGTTGCATCTTCAACTACCACTGTCGAATCATGCTCTGTCCACGATTCACCATAATATCTCCACACGTAATAATTTGGCATAAAACCATAATTACGCAAGTGAAAAGTTATAGTTTCGTAATCTTGAAGTTTCATGCAAAGGCATTTCTTACACGGACATCGAACTTCTTTCATCTTTGTTTTATTACAAGACACCACTTTAAGAAATGCTTCCACGCCGTTTCTAAAATGCAATGATATTGATCCTCTTTTCCATCCAGGCTCTATATGTGTAAATAAGTTTGAAAGTGGTCTATATTTGTTATTTATTTTTGCAAGTGGCCTATATTTAAATTTACGCCTACACACTGCAACATTCCCCTCCGTATTTAGCACCCAAACAAACCACCACAAACAGAAAATTCAATTACGACTGCAGCAATAAGTTTTTGGTGTCGTTGTTTGATGATTTAAGTTGTGTTAATTAATAGCATAAATAAATCATATTTATAATAAGCACATCTATAATTTCTACTTAATATTTTAATAAGAAATTACAGGGGAATCGTAATTTAATTTTAGTTTTACTCTTCGAATTATTTTTATTTTGTACGTTGAGTTGCATTTAAAAAAAAACTACACATTTTATTTCATGTTGTAACTTCAGGACAGTGTGCATCTCTGTTACATATCAAGTTACTTTACTTTGCATTGGTACATCTTGTTTTGATACATTTCACTATTTACAGTCTTGCTTGCTGTTTACATTGTAATTTGAACTCTTATCTTTCATCTTTTTGTTCTCTGTTTCATTTTTTGTATTACACTATCTCATTGTTTTCTTCTCCACCTCTGTTTTCTTCTCTTCGTTTCTTTTTTTATTTACTTCTATTCTTCATTTAAAAAAAATTCACAAACATTTTGTATTCAAGCTTTTCATCTACATTTACAATCTGTAAACTTTGTTCAGCTACATCCTGTTGTTCATTTGTGCATTTACAACACTCTCTAAATTAAACATAGCAACTATACAAACTCCTCCTGCAACGTAAACACTTCACATACTACCACCACCATCAACTAACTAAACTGCAAACTGCAAACAACCCATACCACTCAACCATTAGCCATTACAACTCGCAACTCCAACCCATCACCAAAAACTCCTTTGCCATTCTTAACCTTTATTTTTCATTCTTAACCTACATAGAACAACCATACTTCAACTACGACACTCCTCCAATTCAATTGGCACCCCCATTGTAACCTTTAACATCCAGTTGCCTGAAACAACACTACCTTCAGCCAACATACATCTCCTCTGGCCGACGATACCCATTACTTCAGCGCAAAACTGCTTCATGCCTCATAAAACATCAACTCTCAACCATCTAAGCACTGCCACCGCACTGCCATACAACATCATCAAACAGTTCCATACAATATTGCATATGCATCCATCAACACCACTACTTCATCTTCATCCACCACTCTGTCACTCCTCAAACTTGTTCCGTTGCTGCCTTTTGGTTAATTTCAACTTCCCCTGATTTGCCTTTTTTCCGCCTCCTACTTCTGCTTTCCTCATCACTGTCAACTTCTCCAATCCTCTACACTACTCCTTACAAGCATCATCAACCTACTATTTACTTCCACTGCCATTCACCTCAAAATTGTCTAGGTAAAAATTCAATAAATAGTAAACATAATCATTCATTGTGGGAGAAGGTGAGAAGAACAAAATAATAGCAGTCTACTTGAAGGTGATTTTTGTTTTAAAAATGTTAAATTTGAGGAAGAAAAGCAAGGGAAGTGTTTAATTTGAAGGTAAAACGAAAAGGAATAGATGAAAGCAGCTGCACTGAAGACAGAGGCAACATTTTTTTTCTTTCTAAAATCCAGGAAGTTTAGCCGACCAAACTGGGCCTATATGAATTATAGCGTTTTACGTTGTTTCACCGGCGATACAACATCTTAAAATTGGGCAAAGTTGGGACAGCGATCCATATCACTTATGCTCCATTATAGCTAAAAAAAATTACTCTACAATAATGATAATTTAATTTTTATTTATGGTTTCATCGCATTTTCATTCCCGAGCTCCTAACCATCGTCCATCCAATCCATGTTTGAACATGGGTCATTACTGCATGAAATAATGTTGATATGTTAGGCAGCAAAGTTTGAGTAAGATAATTTATTATTAGTTAAATGATGCTATTTTCTCGGACATTCAACTCGGGTATGAAACAATAAACCAAAAATCAAACTAAAAACAAGAATTAACAAACATTCCAAGATATTATTGTCACATGATATCCAATGTACAAAAGAATCGACCGAGCAACAAATCAGCTCTAAAGAAGTCCAAATAATATAAATAGATGCATCATAGGACAAATACTAAGGATCAACAAGGGTAATAAAAAGAATAGTGCTCCAAAATCAATTGAAAAGGGCAAAAGCCAGAGCGAACAGTGAAGCAACAATAGCAGCTTTTCCAGTGGCAGTGACCAATTCGACAATCAGTCCAAGTCGACATCAACGCCTGCATCTTCAGAACCAATCGCGACCTCTCTATACTACAACCATCTACCTGAACCCCACTGCACCCAAATCGAACACCACAATCGCAAAACCCGAAAGCACTTCGAAATCCAAATCAAGCTCATCTTAATCTTATAATATCTGATTTGATATTGAGAAATTTTTGCGGTAATAATTAAAATCGTGTATGAATTTTAATTTACGTTAAGAAAATGCCGTATTAACGAGTGGTGTGAAATTTGAGCTTTTGTATCGGAGAGGAAAGGAGAAGATGAAATCCAATCAAAACAAATAAAAGGAGAAGAAGATAATTTACCTTAAATTTCAGCATGCAAAATGATCGACGATTGTAGAATTAGGTTTTTTTTCATTCGGTGAAAAACTGATGAGGTTAGGAGAATGGAAGTATACGGTGATTAATGTAAAAATAAAAAAACTATTTTTGTCCTAGTGCATGTGTAGGGATGGCGTGGGAAATTTTCTACGCCTTCCTTACGCTAGTGCAAGAAATTTTCTACGTCTTTCCTACGCCAATGTGGAATTGTATAAAATTAACAGAAGGCGTAGAAATGGCGTATGAGATTATCTACGCCTTTTCTACAGTATGATTTTAGTGTAGGGGATTTCCTACACCTTTTCTACGCCTCGATTTTTTTCCTATGTATTGAAGTTGATTAGGAGAAGCGTACGAACTTTCCTTACATCTTCTCTACGCCTTTACCTCTTTCTACCAGTTTCCTAGGCCTACCCTACGCCCCGTCTTTTGGCGTAAGAAAGACGTCGGAAACTTTGTGTAGAAAACTGCAGTATTTTCTTGTAGTGTTTACTTTAATCACATCTCACACGATGCTGCTAATAGTCCTTACAATGAAACTATGTTAGAGGTCATTCAAGAAGCTGGTCCTGTAATTAAAGAACCCACAACACATGAATTAGCAAAAACATATTTAGATTTAGAGTGCATTAAAATCAAACAACACATCGACACTTACTCTAACTTTTAGGATGAGTATGGTTGTATGTACGAGGGTTGGAGCATACAAAATAAAATAAAAATCATAAATTTTCTTGTGTATTCTACAAAAGGAACTATCTTTCTTAAATCTGTAGATGCTACCGACAAATTTCCAAATGCTGAGTATATTTGTTATCTAATAGATAATGCAGTTAATTTTATTGGAGAAGATATTATTGTGCAAATAGTAAGGCATCTCCAGTCGTTGCATTCAACGCTGAATTTGCGAAAAAAATTCTCTAGTGGTAAAATTAATGGCCAATATTAAGCTTAATGTTCAGGATTCGATTCAGAATCCTGAACTGGGCTTGGACATCTATTTAATGGGCGTCCAATCCCTGACACCCATTTAATGGGCGTCAAGGTTTTAGCGCCAATAAAATGGGGTCAAAATTGGCGCCCAAGCCCCCCCTCTTTACTTCCCGCTACGTCTTCCAACGGCTATAACCGGTCCCTATTTTTGAATTTCAACAGCTAAAAACGGTCATATTTTGACCCCAATGGCTACAAACCGTCATATTTAAAATTACAATGGCTATAAACGATCATATTTAAAATTACAACGGCTACAGACGGTCATATTTATGATTTCATTACATATATCGGAATATTATTCAGATTGTAATACACACATCTCTTCTTCTATTACAATTCTATTCTCAATTCCATAATATTGAAAGTATATCTCATCCGTTTCAATCATTTACCGAAGCGATGAATACGGATAGCTGGGACTTTGATTCTCAACCCTTTCAAAATGTTCATCCCCAAACCGCCCCCCTCTATCGTTTCATTCTTCTGCTTCATGATCTGGCGATGAAGATAAGGATTTGTGTTATATTTACTGTCATTTTTCTAACGACTCGATAAAGGGGAACGACCAAAGTGCAGAGGTGTTTTGGGCAAAAGTCATAACTGCATACAATAAAAAACATGTTGAAAAGACGAGATTAACGTCTGCAATCACGGGTCGTTTTGGGAAGATTAATCGACAAACACAATTCTACGAGTCGCAGATCCACAAAATAAGAACAATAAATCCAAGTGGAATGGGTGGCGAAGCTGAATTGGTAGCGTTTTGAAAAATATGATTTTAATTTACATTTATTTTGGATCACTTTGTTAATATATCATTTTGCGTTTCTGTTTTTGTAGAAGAGAATGACGAACGATCAATTCTTGAAATTATTTACAAGAGAAAATGGTACAAAGAAACTCCACTACTATCAGTTTGCAAACTGCTATGACTTGCTTGTTAGTCAACAAAAATGGAGCTCAAACACCGCAAAAAGCTTAAGAGATGTCCAGACGAAGTCGAAGGGGAAGAAAAAAACAAGTAGATCCAATTACAATTCTAGCCCAGACAATTCTTCTCATATGGACTCAAATGTATGCCCAGATAACGAAGACGAAGAAGCAGTACCCGCATTTGATGAAGATGCAAGACCAATGGGGCAACGAGCAGCTAAGAAGAAAATTGTTGTTCAATCTCAAATCGATTCTCATTTATCCCTAATGCATGAAAAACATGCGAGAGAAAATGAAGAACGTCAATTAGGAAGTGCAGAAAAGCTTGTCGTTTTAAAAGAATTGACTAAGATTGAGAAGGGCTAGTTTGAGCTAGAGCGGCAACGCCAAGAGACCTTGGTAATGGAAAAGAATGTCACCGGAATGGACCCAATTACAATGCAATATTGGATGGAGTACAAACAACGCATTGTTGAGAGTAGATCTGGAACAAAACATATGTAGTTGACGTATTAATGTGATATTTTTAGTTATTGCAGTCTAAATATCCATGTACCTTCAGTTCATATTTTCAATCATGTGCTATTTTCAGTTTTAAAATATTCAATAGTATATCATTTTTTTCGATGCACTATGTAGATATCAATGTAGATTTACTTCATCAAACATAAATGATATTACAAACATAAAAATTGAAGCATTCTACACTTCGTTACAGAAATAAAAAAGGCAAACATATGTAATTAGACAAAGATCCACCATCCCCAACTAATGATTTTCATGAGAATTCCAAATATGCTCCATTAAATCCCTTTGGAGTCTATTATGAATAGCTGCATTACGATATACTTCATGATGATCGTCATGAATTGCGTACTGTCCTTCATTTCGTAACGTGGCTGTGCGAAACAATTCGGGGAGTTGTCTTGCCCCTTCATACTCGAAATAGGGATAATCCATACTGCGTTCATCTTCAATAATCATGTTATGCAGAATTATACAACAGGACACAATTGCAGCCATTTTTGATCTCTTTCATAATCTACATGGATTGCTGACCATTGCAAACCTTACTTTAAGGACCCCGAACGCATTTTCTACGTCCTTCTTTTATCCTTCTCGCATTGCAGCAAATTAATTCTGTTTCTCCGTCATTGGGTTTGCAAATGTCTTTACAATCGTACTCCATTTGAAATAAATTTCATCTCCTAAATAGTATCCATGCTCTTATGTGTTATGACCAAGAGTAAATGATACGGGAGTTGACTTACCTTGTGCCAAATCATTAAAAAAATGAGATCGTTCGACAATGTTTAAGTCGTTAAGAGAACCTATCATTCCAAAGAAAGCATGCCAAATCCACAAATCATTAAGAGGCAACTGCTTCTAAGATGATAGTTGGTTTTTTTCTTTACCGTTATATGCTCCATGAAATTTTTTTGGACAGTTCTTCCACTTCCAATGCATACAATCTTGACTTTCAAGCATTCCAGGCTAGCCTTTTCTTTCACGCATTTCAGGCAAGCGCGTTACATCTGCCTCGTTTGGAGAACGAAGATATTCCGCCCCATAAATATTCACAACTGACTGACAGAAGTGATCTAGGATTTCCATTGCCGTACTCTCTGCAATACGATATGCGTCGACAAGGGCATCGGCGGGTGTACCGTATGCTAACATCCTCAAAGCTGCGGTCATCTTTTGATGCCCGCTCAAACCTTGTTTTTTTGCAGCGTCCTACTTGTAAACAAAATAATAATTATTCTGCTGAATACTTTCAAGAATTCTTATAAATAATAGACGACTCATTCTGAATCGTCGTCTAAACATTTCTGTAATGTAAGTTGGATCACGGGCAAAGTAATCTTGCATAAGTGTTTTTTGAAATGCTTGTTCGTTACGGTTGATATATTTCCGACCCACAACGGAACCACCATGTTTTCCAGAAGTTGAACCGTATGCTTCACGGTACATCTCCATCAGTTCCTCCTCCTCTTTTTGATGTGCTAACGCATACGCTTCTTCTTCAGAGCCACTGTCGCATAGCAATATAGCTTTTAGTAAATTTTCAGACATTTTTTGATATTTGAGGATGGTTGTTTGATATTTGAATGTTTTGTTAGACTAAATTGTAGTAAATAAGTATGAGATCCATATGGTTATATTTTTAGACTAATTCTTGAGTGGAGAGAAGGGGGATCAGTGCGCGGTCAAATCATGTACTGTAGCCACGTTCATTTGCCGGTCAAGAATCTCTACTTTGTTGAGTGGAGAAGAGGGGGTTCAATGTGCGGTCAAATCACGTACTGTAGCCACGTTCATTTGTCGGTCAAGAATCTCTGCTTTGTTGAGTGGAGAGAAGGGGGTCAGTGTGCGGTCAAATCACGTACTGTAGCCACGTTCATTTGTCGGTCAAGAATATCTGTTTTGTTATGTGGAGAGAATATGGACCAGTGTGCGGTCAAATCACGTACTGTAGCCACGTTCATTTTCCGGTCAAGATTCTCTGCTTTGTTGAGTGGAGAGAAGGCGTGTCAGTGTGCAGTCAAATCACGTACTATAGCCACGTTCATTTTTCAGTCAAGATTCTCTGCTTTGTTGAGTGGAGAGAAGGAACATCCATTATATAAATTCACAAATCGTTATCTGTTTAAATCAATTAAAAACTTAACATTATTCAAACTACATTGTCCAACATGACATTTACGTCTCATGAATTGAAGTTGCTTATGCAGTACTACAATCAAACCGATGAGATGTGCGATAATCAGGAGTCAATGATAATTAATTTTTGGGACACTCTGGATGAACTCTACAACAATGACATGGGCTCCCACGTCAGACGTACAGCTCAAGAGGTCAGGACTGCACACCAAAACTTTACTAGGGCTTGCACGCGTTACACAGAGAGTATTAATGAGGTAATATCGGAAAATGTGTTTGAGACTACACGTTCGACTTATGACGGTCGATACAATTTAAAATATCGCACTCCCTTCATTGCTCATGATGCGTACTTCATACGCCAAAATTGGCTAGAAAGATTTGGATGGCCTTAAGATAATAGTATTGCTAGTTGGTTATGTAATGTCCGTTGATGTGTCGAGAGCTTTCTGAATTGCCTTTTCAAATGATAATGTCTGTTGTTGTTGTCAAAGCTAATGCTTATGTGTAATGTTTGTTTATATATGCTCTTGTGTATTGTTTGTTGTCAGATCAAAAAGTAGTGGTAGCACAAGTGTAATATTTGTTTATATATTCTCTTTCTGATTTACTTATTCATCATTCATAATCATCTTCTTCCTCACCCACAACAATAAATTCTTCATCGCAATGCCTTCTTGGCCTTCTTCTATCGATTCAGTTGCAGGTTAAATGCATACGGAAAGTCCGCATACTGATGAGGATTGGCTTATCGATTATCAAGAACAACACGATGAAGATGTCTGTGGTCAGTTTCAAAACCTTGAGCAGCTGAGACTTTAGGAAGTGGTTGAACCACCATACGAACAACATGTTGTTCTATGGCATAAGAACAACCTGAGAACCAGGTTCAAGGAGTTCAACCTCCCACTGAGCAAGAAGTTGAATTGCACCCGGTTTGTTGTCAGTGTGGGTATGAAGTTGAAGTTGTAGTACGTGCGGATGGAGAAAATATTGGTCGTCGAATCCAACAATGTCAATTCTGGCCGAATGGTTGCAATTACGCGGAATGGTTGGATGATCCTTTATGTCCAAGGGGCATAACCTATGCAAACGAACTAGAACATGAGATAAAACGTCTTAGACTTTCTTTACAGGATTTGCAGTTTAATCGTCACGTCTAGTTTCTTCATATTTGTGGTCTATTATTACTGCGTCGTTTTTTATCAGTGCTCTATGTTCATATATGTCACTAGTAGTTTTTTTATGTCACAAGTAGGTTTTTATAAGTTTTCTATCTACTGTCACTATTGGTTTTTTTTATGTTTATATGTAACCAGTTGGTGCATATAAGTATACACAAACATATAGAATTCACATTATACACAAACATATATATATTTCATAGTATACACAGACATATAGAATTCACATTATACACCAACATGTATAACTTATAGTATACACAGACATATAGAATTCACAGTATACTCGAGAATTATAATTCAAAATCCAAGAAAGTGAAAGTATATAAACATAAAGAATACACAGTATACTCAAACAATGACATAAGTACATAAGCTATAGGAACTGCAACATATAATAAAACTTCTACTATGCATAAACTAAAAGGTATACAAATAAAGGAATGCAACGTCGTCGTCGTCAGCATCATCACCATCATCCCCATCATCATCATCATCATCTCCGTCATCGTCATTGTCCCCATCACCATCATCATTCCTATCACCATCATCATCATCTCCATCATCATCATCGTCATCTCCATCACCATCATCCCCGTCGTCCTCATCATCCCCATCGTCCTCATCTAAACCACCAGCATCATACCCACTGGGACCAGCATCACCTCCGCCTTGTGAACCAAAAGGCTCATATATAGAGAGTATAGCTGATAGCTGATCAATCTGCTCCTCTAGCATCTGTGTGTGCTGCATGTACATATCATGCATGGTGTTTGTATGTGCAAGAGTCATATCGCGAAACACACCAAGTGAAACTCTGGCCTGGTCCAATCTGGCAGCATACTACATAAAGATGGTATTTGACATAGTAAGAAACTAAGCATAAAATAAAGGAAAAATGACAATAAACAACAAAATGTGCCTCATACGGAGGATGTAACCCGACTGAAGGCACACCAGGATAGTCGGGGTAATCTGGAAAGACTAAAGGCTGCTCAATCAAAGTACATGTTATGTCATATGCTTTAAAAGTAGTATGAGACTCCAACTGCATGAGAGTTTGGGAGAACTGTGACGGAATCGGGTCAAATGAAACCTGCGGTACCTGAACTCTACCGGCTGCCAGATGAGGTCCTATATGATCAGAGTTGACCCCACGAACATAATCTGGTACGATGAATCTGCGGGGTGCTATTCTAGCCCAATAAGCATCGTAATCCTCATCGATGAAGAAAGTACTACTGTCCACACACCTAGCCTGTCGTAAAATATCTAAGTACTGATCGTCAATCACCCTATGTCTACCAAACATGTCCTCGCAAGATAAATGATCATATGGTATACGACGATCACCCGTAATCTGATAAGCACATCTCTCTCCCAAATACCACATTGGCATAAATGTAGGTGTATGCAAAGCAACCCTACGTCTAGATAGTGAATACGCAACCATCAAGGGATGGTCGTCCACCAAAAGACCTGCATCTGCTAGATGAGTCCAATGTGAGGCCCAAGGAGTCCGAACGATGTTACATCGACTACGCATATCAAGCTATGACCTAGCCTCCATCAAGTCATGCCGTACACCTAAGGGAACATGATGTACGTACTGCATAGTCTCCCATCGTCTCATCCTAGAGAAGTAATGCTCAGCAGCCTGACTAGCAATGTCCTGAATGCGGGGATGCATGTTTGCCGTGTAATCATAGTACTATAACGGCAAAATATACCAAAAAGCATACATCTGCCTGACATTGCCAAGCGCAAATGAATCTAGAGCGGTGTAACGACCCACTATTTTGGACTATTCGCATCCACACATGTCGGACAAGAATAATTCAAAATACCGAATTGTTAATTTAAATTTGGTAAAACTGAACATATATAGTAAATAAATAATCACAGAATCACAGGCACAGAGTAATAATATGCAGCGGAAGCAAAAGATAGTAGTTCATGAAGCTACTATTTATATATATAACAGAGTTAAATAAGTTACAACAGAAGTCTCGAATACAATAGTCAAATACAATATCTGAATATATCACTGGAATCAACTGAATATCTGAAAGCTGGATCTCCAAGCGAAGCTCCAACTCCAAAGGTAAGTCTCGAATACTGGTATACTCAGTCTGACCCGAGCGTAAAGCAAAACACAAAACACTCGAGTCAGGATTAACATTCTTACATCAATAAATCCAACTCAAGTGAAATAACAACTGAAATACAAGTAGCTCAAAGGACGTTGGAATAACCGTCCTCTAAGGATCCGCTAAACTATCTACTATGTAGTAATATAAGCTAAATAGATAATGTCTATCAGTAATATAAAATATCAAAATAGTTTTAAGGCGTTACCATTATCCCCCTTAACACATTTTATATAAGCGTTATAGACTATACAGCACTGTAAACTCCACCGTAAACTAGTGGGATATCAGAGAGTACTCCATAGGTATAACATAAAACAAATTCGTAGTGGTCGCGTATATAGGGATACAAGTATGACAAGGCACATGAGGCAATACCTAAGCTAGTGAAACTACCGTTTGCCTGATTCGGACTGGTGAGAACGCATCGCCGCAGCGATCGCAACACCGCGAAACAACACTCCCAAAAGTACGAGGGTGCACCAATCAATAAAAAGTAATGAGTAGTTTACGAAGAAGTGTGTTCGCTCGAGGTGGCTAACCCCATTTGGCCCAGCATGGCTCATGTTTTAGTCATTTCCAATTTGATACAAGTGTCAAGGCTATCCATTATCGTTCTCTTTCTTCAGTCATCACGTACACCATTCCAACAACTTCATTCTCGATCACACTCCGCGTATAGTTATTAAAGTGGTTTCGATTTAGACAGTGAGTATGTCCCTAACCGATTCCGGTTTCTTTAAAAACTTTCGAAACTATTACACCGATTGGTCGTTTAATAAATTTCAAAACCAAATCAAATTCAATTTCAATTAGAATTTGTAATCCGACATTTCATTTGTCTTTCTAAAACAATTTCCAAAATTTACGTTTCAAAACTTCCAAATTACCATTTCAAGATCTCATAATTCAATTTTAACTTTTTTTAAACAATTCAAATATTGATTCAAGTTCGTATATCAGTTTCATTCCGTAATCATTTAAATTAATTTAATTTAACATTCAAATCAATTTAAATTCATTGATCAATTTCATTCAATATTCGTTAGGTTAATTTATCATTCAAAACAATTTCTATTTAATTTCCAATTCGTTAAATTAATTTAAGTTTCCCATATCATGTCAAACTTCCAAATTAAATTAAATTAAATTCATCAAATCAAATTCTTTAAATTTCAAGTCTTACATTAATTTCAATAAATCACATTTTATTTCTTGTTGAAGAAATTCGATTTCACTTATCAAAGAATTCAATTTTATTTAATTATTAAATAATTCAATCTCATTAAATTATAAAATAATTCCAAACTTAATTATTAAAAAAAATTCAAAACTTAATTATTAAATAATTTCAACCTTAATTATTAAATAATTTCAAACTTAATTATTAAATAATTTCAAAACTTAATTCAATCATTTCTTAAATTAAACAACGTTCTTTCATCAATTACTTTGTTAATATTTTGTTTCATATTATAAAATATTAACATTTAGATTTCACTAAAATTCAAATTCCAACTTCATTTCAAAACCTTATTCTTTATTCAAAGAAAATCATTATTTTATTTTTAAATCAGATTTTTGACCAATCGGTTTATTTAGTTCTCTATCCTAGGTCAAATCCATTTGGGCATTTATCATTTCAACCCGATTCCATTTCAATTCAAAAATCAAAGCATAGCAAATGGAACTTGCAGTGTGATAATTGGGATGGTGTCAAAGTAAATAAACAAGCAATAGCAAACATCAATAACAATCCAATAATTAATTCAAATATTCCTGAAATAATCGTATTAATTTACATTGTTGTTTGTGCAAATTAATATAATTATTTCTAGAATCTACACTATCATTTCATGTAGATTAAAGATTATTACAGTAATATAAATACGGTTCTTCGCTTGACATCAATTATTCAATTTCATACTTCATCAATTAATACAACACAACTTCAAATGGTTCAAGGGTAATTAACCATTTTCTACGTGTCAAATAATTAACATTTAAGAGGTCATATTATACAAATTTAACTAATCAAATTAAACACATACGTCGATTCAAATTTTTAACTACCCTACGTCAAATTCAATTACATAATATTTATCACTTTATACATTATAATTTAACATCCAATATAAACAACAAACAATCATTCAATTATCAACCAAACAGGATTATCATCGTATAATTAACAGATAATGGTGTTAGATGTCACACGTGAACTGATACAGGTAATAACATATATATAACAGTGTAAATAACTAACGGCGGCATATTTCAATTGAAATCAAATTTAATAAATAAAATAACATTAATCGTGAGTGATTGCTCACCTTCCGAGGCTAGAGAAGATAGACACGGGATGAGATGAGATATGAATCCAAGTACGGATTTCGAGACGAAGCAAAGTTGGCACGAATGTTGACGATCAAAGCAGAGCTACAAGTTGGAATTTGACAAACACAAATCAACACAAGTTTAATATAGACAAATCAAATATATGCTATATATAGCTCTCTTAAATCAAATTTAAAATATATATAAAAATTTGCTATTATACAGATCTAAACATGTACCAAGTGACTAATTTTAAATACCCTATATTTCTCCACTATCTTACAAATATATACCCAGCACATAAAGGCTATATATAACTTCTCAAAATCATATACAACTTATACTTTATAATAAACAAATAATTTTCAAGCTCTTGCATATTACTACATGTACCTTTAAAATCCCACCATACTTACTTTTAAAATACTGGCGCATATACCTTTAAAATATATTACTGCATATACCTTTAAAATCCCACCATATTTTACGCAGGGTATATATGCGAACAAACCATATACCTTTTAAAATACCATATATAAAATTAACAAT
Source organism: Allium cepa (assembly GCA_030765085.1). Classification (NCBI taxonomy): domain Eukaryota; kingdom Viridiplantae; phylum Streptophyta; class Magnoliopsida; order Asparagales; family Amaryllidaceae; genus Allium; species Allium cepa. The sequence goes on from CM060941.1 coordinate 20,392,541, forward strand.
ACTTACAATTTAAAACTTTATAAAAACAATTAAATCTCACCATACTTACAAACGAAGCAGCACCCTGTATAACCAGTATACTCACATATGTAGAATTTTCATTTTCTATTTACTATATCCTGTAAAAAAAAACTGGTGCACTGAACTATATTATATAAAATCTGAAAACTACCAATATTCCATACTTGAAACCACACTATACTTATAAGATATATATATATATATATATATATATATATATATATAAACTTAGAATACTTTTCAGGCTAACAAAATATAAAATATAACAGCCTCATATAAGCTAACCCATATAATTCATATAAACTTCATATGTCAAACACTTTACAGGCTAACAAAATATATACGCACGTTTTAAAACAAAAACAAAAAAAAGGAAAACAAACCTTGTAAATTTCGATTTCAAAATATATAGATGAAGAACTCTGAGTTGAGGAGGCGGACGGCAGGTTGCGGAGGCTGCGTTGGGCCGGGCTGATGGAAAGACGCTCGATGGAGGAAGGGGTTGCGATGGTTTCAGTCATGGCAGAGGTAGTGGGCGAGTTTGAGGCCGAGTTGGTTGGATCCGGTCACATAGGGGATGGTCGAATTGAAAGCGGAGGTGCGCGGGGCCTCGACCAAGTCGTTGGTGATAGTACACATGGCGGAAGAGAGAGAGAGAGGAAGGAAGAAGAGGAGCGGCTGCTGCGATGCGGCTGGTCAGAGCAGGTGGGGTGGAGATGGATTGCAGGAGCTTGGTGGAGGCGGTTCTCGGGTGTAGGAGCGGTCGCGCGGAGTGGCTCAGTGCTCGGTCGAGCGGAGGTAGGTGGCGGTTCGTGTAGGTGACAGGGAGGAGGTTTTATTTCTCGCGTGTAAGTGACGTGCTAAAAGCAAGCTTCAGGTGAAATGAAACAAAAGGGAGCAGGTTTTGTTTTCATGCATATATAGAATGATATGTGCTGTCAACCTCTACTTCTTTTTTTTTTCTTCTTTTTTTATGGTCGATACAAGAGAATAGAGTAAGAAAAGTGATAGAGAAAGGAAAGTCAGGCACGTTAGAAAAAATGGAAAATGAAGAAAGAAGGAGAAAAGTGGAAAGATAATGAATCTCATTTTTCAACCAATGGCTTCAATTCCGAACATAAATTCAACTGACTGTTACCATTCTAGCCCATTAGTCTACCCATTAAAAACGAATAAGCTAAATACAAAATGTTGAAAAGCCATTCATATTGATTTAAGAAATAAATAGAGGGAATGGCTGTTAGAATTTTGAACAGGTGAGTAGATGGAAACAAAAGGCCACGAACGGATACTGATACGAACTCGTTTACCGATTTTTCCACCGCATATCGAACCACAAAACATAGAAATAAATATACTGCAAAGACCAGCACGACGAGACGATCAAAACGGTATACAAATATCAATGGTAGGGTTGAATTATGAAAATTCGAATTTTCTACTGGCGGAAAATGCAAGAAAAACGCAGAAAAATAAGACGACGGGGCTAAAGAATTCCGAATTTGGAAAAACGAAAAATGACTTCTTGCTCAGAAGATGATTTAGAATTTTTCTATATAAAAATATTTAGATGTCGGAAACATTTTATTTTCATCGATTTTTAACTGATTAAATTGAAATAAATTTACGCACGAAAATAAACTTCATATTTTCGGACGAAAATTTGCCAATTACTATGTTTAACTAGACGCATTTCAAATATTAAATTTTTATTTCAAAATTTTATTGTTTAAAATTTCACAAAATTTCAATTAAATATATTTAATAAAACAAATAAAAATTATCGAAAATTTACGGATCGTTACAAGCGGTATATAGGGTGCCTAATATCGCTGTGCCCCAGTCAATAGTATGTAGCTGATCTAATCTGGCAAGAGATGTTAAATAGCCTAGTCTAACCGTACCTTTTTTGTTCGAAAAAAAAGGCCGAACCAAACAGGTACAATAGAAATGCTCTAGTAACTGCATCCATCATATCAGCTCTAGCTATATAACTGATGATGTACTGCTGTAGGTAAGTCAACTTAAGAGAACCACTATTGACGCAGGTAACATATATCAGTGGTAAAAAAACAGTAAACAGATTGGGCAACTCGTATAAATCATCAAACAGAAAAGGTCGAAGACCATCTCGTCCAATCTCAATCCCAGTGAACATGTAGAAATCAAATGGGGTGATACCAAGCTCAAAATCTGAAAAATGAAACGTATGCGTGGTGTGTCAATACTTTTAAGTTAATGCCTGAATGAGAGGTCGATCAAATGACTGGACAGGCCTAATCGGCAAAAAAAACCCAAAAGGGCTAGCCTGTGGCCTCTCAATAATAGGACCGGGAAGATAGTCATAAAACTGAGTAATGCACTTAGCCCAACTACCCCGACAGTGAATGTAATGGTCCTATAGATAATTTATGAATTAATAATTTTTGGTAGAGCAAAGGTTATTTACTATGAGCATGCGATGTACATATTAAAATAACTAGTTAAAATAATTTGCATAGAAGCTGCTCCAAATCTAACACGCATACTATGCGTATTTTTAGCCAAACAGTTTCTTCTTCAAATTGTGAAAGAAATTGGACAACATTCGCGATGATTCACACGAAGTTAAGAAACGGAATAAAAATGGAGAACTTAGAAAACCTGGTATTCGTACATTATAATATGCGATTAAGAGTACGACACGCTACACGCCAACAAACAACCGACCAACTTATTGATTTAGATTACATCTTTCATGAGGAGGATCCACTTGTAGAGTGGACTAGAGAAACTGAAAATCCACTACTTGATAATGCAAGCGATAATCCTTGGTCGGACAATGATAATGTATCTGCAGAAAATATTGAAAACGATAGTTCACTAAATGATGATTCAGGTAATGCTGATGGTGACAGAATTGGTTCTAGTGATTATGCTATGGTTCCACTTTTGATGATTCTCAAAGATATATCCAAAATTATGAAGCAGATGACTATAGTCGAGAAGAGATAGAAATTTGAACGTTGTACATGAATAAGATCAATGGGATTATGATGGAAGATATACTTCTAACAATGTCCACAGTTTTAGGTATCCTACGTCTGACTATACCATAAGTTCTTCGTATTGTGAATTAAATTAACCTTACGCTGCTGAGCGATCAAATAGCCAAGATGAACCGCCACCCTTTGATAATATGATGACGGCCTTTTTAAGTTCGGATCAGATAGAGCGGTATGTTTTTCCAGTAAATTATAATCGGACACAAGATGAAGAGAGCGATGAACAAAATTTATATGATGCTCGAAAAAATAGCTTTTGGTATTAAATTTTATGTTGTATGTTTTGAAAATTCTATGTCACTTAAATAATTTAGTGTAATTGATATTTATTTGTGTATCTATAAAAAAAATGCATCGAAATTCACAAATTGAATTTAAAACGAAATTTCCAAAACGGAACCAAAATTTTGAATTTTTCTGATGATCGAAACGGAAATGGAAACTTCGATTTTGAATTTATAAGGAAAATCATTTATTTGTGATCCATATTGCAATTGCTTACTCGATTTCAATAGAAAATTGGTCAATTAACGTTCACGAGTCACAGAGTTGATGGGATATGTCCAATCCCAATCTTAATTTACAAAGACTGAGTGCGCGCACGACACGTCGTCGAAATTATATTTATACACCCCATACCACGTGTTTTCTCCCAGTGTGAGACTATTGTTCCAACCACCAACGAGACTTCAACATGTTTTCTCCCGGGGCGAAACTATTGTTCCAACCACCTACCTATTATGAGACTTCAATCCTAATAACTAGAAGCATCCATTAAAAAATAGTTCTAGCACTCTGTTCCCTTTCCTTTCATTGGCAACTTCTACTGCTAATAAGCACATGTAATACGACTTCTTTTATGTCATAGCAATCAATCAGTTCACAAACAATAAAATATCAAAACATAATTTCCCTCAACTATCTTATTAAAGTAAGGAAGAACTTTTCTTTCCGGAATATTATCATTTTTTAAAACCATCAGGTGCTAATATACCAGCTGGGGATAACAATAATGCCTTCATGAAAGGGAGTGGAAAAACTGACTTACCCAAGAAGAAATCGACAATGCACATGGTGAATATAATTTCATATCACCGTCATCTTTCAGTAACATGTAACTATCACCTACTGATGTAAGAAAAAGGCACAATCGTATCAGTTTTATTTGTAGATGTCACATGTGATTAATACATTGAAAGAAATAAAACATGCATATTAACAATCTCTGCATTTGAACAAAAACACTTGATTCCCTACGTCATCAAGCATTCTAAACAGTTAATACAAATATCAAGATAAAGACATTAAACCAGCACCATGAGACAAATGTATACAATTTTATTTCTTAATTCTTATGTATCCAAAAAGACACAGGAACCTAATTGGTGCTGTATAAGGTTTCATTGGCAGCTTTATCATTGGTATCGCATTACTAATTGTCTCTTAATAACTCATTACAATGCCAGTAGCTATATTTATTCTACTAATACAAAAACTGGTGCTAGAAAAAAGGCAAACATGTTAACAATAACTATACCAGAGGCAGTTTAATAATAGGCTTACCCTCTCACTTCTATCTGTATCTGGTCATTTTGTATAGGAGTTCGACATGCTTTTCGCTCAATACAATCACCAGGCATAACTTTGCCAAATCTAGAATCCTTAAAACTGTGAATTACCTGCATCATTCACATCCTGATGCATCATGCATGTATGCAGGATACCACTAGACAAAATTGAAGTAAGATAGTTATAAATGTTCATTTCCTGCTTTTAAGTGAAAAAGAGGGAACGTGGTTTATTGCAAATTTTCTTATATTAGTTAAGATTGCAGCAGGAAGAAATATTAAAAAATAAATTAACAAAATAGTCATACATACATATATAGTTACTTGCTGGTAAGTCTGGTACGGTGTTGTTGAAACTACAATGCCAAGTAACTTGTAAAGTTCTGTGAACTCTTCTTGTGTTTGTGTATGTGCATGGGCAAAGATTTGATTTACTTTTTTCACATCCAACGCTTAACTCCCACTGGTTCGAACAATTCAGTATTTTTAAAATAGCTACTAATTAGTAAATTCGTTATGCGTCTATTTCACATGATGCTGCATACTGAAATTCACATATATCACTCATTACATTATACATTTTACATTGAAGTCAAGGTAGATGCATGGTAATGCTGCTACTGTGTTATGCAAAAACTGTACATAAAAAATAAAAAATAAATTAAAAAGGGCTTTTGTGATATAGCCATACACGCATCCAGTTGGTTTCTAGTATAGTTAACTTATCAGTGGTCGCTGGCTCAAACCCTGCAACTGTGATTCGGTGCATGCTCCCTCGTAATTACAAATATGTGCTTAGTTCTATGAGATTTTCCTTTTCTTTAAAAAAATAATAATAATAAGTCTTTGTGGTATGAACCAAACTGAAGGCGTCCAAAAAAGCCCTGAACGTACAAAAGCGCTAGGCGCCGACAACCTGAGGCTTTTTTGTCTTGACAACTTTGATAGATACAAAAAATAACACATGAATAACTGCGTTAGTGAAAATCATTATTTACTTGTGATATTACCATATGGCATTAGAGTAGCAGCTGATTAACAACATTTTCCTTTTTTTCTTCAATGCCCTAACAAAAAGTTCTCATGTTCAATCAACTTTACCACTTATTTTCAACTTATAAAACTTCATGACATAGTTAATAACAGTCATGGGAGATAATTGTTTGTTTGGGAAACCCAGCTATCAACGAACTTGGAACGAACCAACTTCATTTTGGCGATTGAACATATTTACCTATAATGCACCTTGCTAATAGTAGCATCACTAATACAACAACATCAACATTTAAATTGTCACATGTTTTACGCCTTCTATCAATTTGCAAGAATTTTATTTCCATTAGTAAATTACTCGAGCGTTTTTGTTGAATTTCATGATTGTATTTTTGAGTGAAGGACAAAGACAAATGGACAATACTACATCGAGATAGATGCAACCAATAGTCATGTTTTTCTTTGTTGTTCTACATCGTGTTCTACTTGACCTATAACGTTCAAGCATAGATCACTCCTTTTTTCAGGCAATTTATACATACATACATACACACACATACACACATATCTTACTAAGCATTAGTGAAAATGACTTTTAGGATCTCTTTCCATATTAAATGGCCAAAAATTATATCATTTAAAAAAATCTTATGTTCAATATGTCCTATTGGAAGAATCTTCCAACATTTTTTATCTTTAATTATTTGCCAATACATTCTTAATATTTTCCCTATTGAAAAGGTAATATCAAAAATTCTTAATCTCACGGTTTTACATACTTGTGGTCGGATTGGTTATGTTTATGGGCCATACTTTCATCGTAAAACCCCTTTGAAACAAACTTTCGACCAAGATGTATGACTTTCTTGGTACCTCCTATAAAGTTAGAAATGCCTTGATCTCAAAGTCGGTCGCTTATATGTTTCTCATCACGGTGTCTGATGAAAATCGATATCTTGACGTGAACCTAATACCATCAAATACTTCGATATACTTATATATTGGCTTGCCATCATCATTATCTTCTTGTATAATTTGAGACTTGCATTGTAACGCTTCCGATTTTTCGTTGCCGAAAAACCGAATAGTTATGGGTTTTTTTTTTAAAAGTTTAGGAAAAGAAAAGAAGAAGAAAAGAAGAGAGAAAAAGGTAGAAGATTTAGATAGGGAAAAGAAAACAGAAAATTAGAAAATAGAATAGAAAAGAGAAAATAGAGAATAGAACAAAATTTTAAAATAGAACGGAACAGAAAACAACAGAACAACATCAGAATCTCACAATTCGCAGCGGAACAACATATAATAATAAATGAATAATCTTTAAACAAAGAACTATATCAGTTATTACATTCCAACACATTTCATTACATCAAATCATCAGAGTGTACAACAACATCAACAATGCAGCAGAAAAAGAAATACTATATAAGTAATACGCCAATGCCATCCAGCTTGCCTCCAGCAACTTCAGAATATCCAGAATATCCTGATAAACCTAACTCTTGACTGCCCGTGTGTAAATTGGTGGGCACCCAGAGTTTAGGAAAGAAAACAATAAACTCCAAGTCAGTCATGTGACTGGTGTGAGAACTCAAAACAGTTTATTTATCTTTAAAATCAAAATAGAGGAATATTTTTAATCAATTCGCAATGCTTTTAAAAATGAGACTACCATAAGGCATCCCGCACACACACACAATGCAAACGCAGAATCGGAGGAGATTTCTCCTTATGATAGTCAAACATGCTTGATACGCATTTAAAAGAACATTTCATATTATTACTAGTGCATAGTGTAGGGAAAAAATTCATTTCGAAAGTAGAATATAAATCTTAGCCAACATAGACATTTCGAACTATGCCTACTATAGCTACTATCCAAACAGTGGTGACCACCATAAGTGAATAGCAGGTTCTACAACTAATACCGTACAAGTTTCGTATTGGGAATTGGATTTCCAACAAATGGTCAGGCCAAGGAACTTCCCATTGCCACATGAGAATGCCTCTGGAAAGACATCCCCGAGAACCAAACCGGAACTCTGCCAACACAAGGCCGGGTTACCCCTAACTGGGTAACTACTGACACGAGCACGCCATTCCCCGATCGTAAACGACCTTTCTCACGGGATCCCGAAAACCAACAACCACAAAGTAATAAATTCGTAGTAACCACATAGGTTAAATATCTGGGCTACATACCATGATACAACCTCTATCCAGAAGGAAATGTACATACCCTAAAGGGTGCTACCCCTCATAACATTGCCGCATCTTTCCTGTTTTGACCATTTCCGGGGTGTGAGGTTCGACGAAGTCACGTCCACAAAAACATACTTTATACAAAAGCCATGCTTTGGGTCAACAAATGATCAACACAATGATCACTAAGATAGACGATCAAATAAACGATCCTATCACAATAATCAACACAATGATCATTTCAGCATCACTCAGCATATCACATTACCAAATTGGGAATATATCGCTGATAACTTCAACTATATAACCTCTGAGCTCGTACGCCTCAGAGAAGGGTGTTAAGCTAAAAGAATAAATTCTTCGCCACCAACAGAAATATATTTGAAAGAAATCGGCTTTATATCTCAACTTGTAATGTCAGACACACAATCCATACAAGTCTGTTCCGGGATCGAACAAAACCGAAGGCACTTACAAAGAAGTCCTTGCAATCCGGATATTCACAATCCTGATCGGATTCACCATCACATATGGAGAACTCTATACCGGAGCAACTCGGTGCAGAGTAAATCGATAGTTCATCCTATCGCTCTCGCAAATACCGGGTCTTCAACACCGATCTTCAATGCAATTCACAACGACGTATCACATATTCGAAATGGGTTATACGACCCCATGGTCCTTTCCCGGTTAACCCGAATAGTGAGCGCTTATTTAAAAATAAGTGTGGCATTCACATTCAAACAATTCACATCAATTACCCATTCAAAGGGAAATATTGATAGTCGATTATTTAACTATCACTGGTATGCACACATCACCAGATTCCAAATAATTTTCCAAATTATTTATTTTCCAAAATATCTTCACTAGATATATAATTTCATACTTCAAAAATAAATCAATATTTATTTTTAAACCACTTCTACTTTCTTTTATAAATTCAATAGTGAATTTATAATTCCAAAATATCAATGAATATTCGATTTCGATTATTCATTTCAATTTATCTTCAAAAAGATAAATTCTTAAGATATTCACTTTATATTGGAAAACATTTTCATACTTATTTATTCATAAGTAATTCACAAATTTTATTTATTTTCAACACTTAGAAAATATTCAATATACTTCAATCGAAATTAAGTATATATTTCATTCTTTAAGGAAATCATTCTCTTAAACATATTTATTTGGACCAAAAAGGAATGTTGCGTAAAACATCGTTACGACAACCCAAATTCACTAGTATAGGGATTCGAAATTAAAATAGATATATAAATCCCAATACTATACAAAACATTTCCTTTCGGAAATCATTTACTATAACAACAGTGTTATAGTCCATCATCTCCTTCTATTTCTCGAAAACGTCTATTTCAACAATAAATGTTGAAATCTATGGTTTCGAATCTCAACACAATTAAAACTTCGTTAGATCGTTTTAATTCTATTTCAAATATCACATTCTAAACATTTTCTTTAACATATTATTCACTATTCAAAAACATGAATATTCTTTGTTAACAAATTTCATCCTTTTATTTATTTTATTTCAAAGGATTATTCACTATTCAAAAACGTGAATATAACTCCATAAATAAATCATAACAATTTACTTATCAAAATAAGTCGTTTGTGAATTTATAAAACAACGTTTATAAATTCTATTTCTATTTATTTATAACAACTTCCTTTTATAAATTCCTTTATTAACCTATTCGATTTTATAACTCAATTATAAAACAAAGGTTCATATTATAAGTCAAATGCTTATAAAACGATTATTTTATAAAATCGTTCTTTTTTTAAAGACTTTCCAATTTATAAATCTTATAACTTACAAGATCCATTTACTTAACCAATCTATTCTTCAAATAATTTCACCAAATTTATAAATCTTACTATTTATGAATTTCTTTTATAACTTCACAGTTTATAATTCTATAAATTTCACTTATTTATGAAATTCATTTTCACTTCATTCAAACACTTATAAAAATTCGTTTTATAATGTCTATATTTCAATTTATAAATATCCATTTATAAATCTCTTAATATAATTCAATTTATATTATTCTTTTAAAACTTCTTTAATCTCCTTTATTATTTCACCATTTTGATTCATAAAATAATTAAATTTCATAAATCCTATATTTAAACTTTTCACAATAAATTCTAAAATATCTCCATTAAACTATTTTATAAACTCAATAGCATCATATTCTCAAAAATCAGTTTTTAACTATATTTCTCAAAAATCATAATTTTTATAACATTAAAAATTATAACGTTTATTTATTTAAAATGGATCAATTCCAAAATTATTTTATAAAACGTATACTTTCTAAAATCACTTTAAAATCATTTTAAAATCCCAAAATTTGGTCTAATGATGCTACACACCAAATAGTCAATCACGACTACAACGATATCATATATCAATATGAAAATCCATCAAATATCAAAATATCTGAAATCTAATAAATACTGTTGAGGAATCCAGTTGGATCCCTCCAACCTGTTTTCCTGCATCCAAAAACATTAGCACAATACCAATTTCGCTCCAGTACGAAATTATCGCGGTATATGGGATTTAAATATTATCCGCTTAATAGACGGCGTAATAGGGTCTCATCCGCTAAACAAAAAATGCGGGAAATCAATAACTCCAATATATACATATGCCAATATATATATATTGATATTATATATATAATACCAATTTCACTGTTTATGAAATATTCGCGGTATATGTTTTTAATAAATAACATCCGCTTACTAACGGCGTATAATGTCTATTTTAACAATCAATAGATATTAATCAACATTCAAACATGCATTCAAATATTTTAAATCTAACTATTTAAAATAAAATCGAAACTGATTCGATTGAGCGAGAAGTTCTCACCTTGATTTTAATTTCCGTTTCAGCTTTTATTTCGAATAAAATTAAACGGACGTTTAATTTTACCCAAAATTCTCACTAACTCCAAACGACTCCAAACCAACTCCATCGCGTAGTGCTCGTCCATACGATTCCAACGCAACTGAGTTTGCATTTTTTCGACCCCGTATGAAAAAGTTATGAATTATTGAAGTTTAAACACGATTTAAACTAAAATTTACAACTTTAATTTTATAAACCTAAAATCATCAACAGCCCTTGATTCCTGTCCCATGCAAATCTGGCCGTTCTTTCCCTCCATCCCCCTCACGTCTTCATCTCCAGGCAACACAAAAACAACCAAACCCATAAACAACAAACTAGGGTTTAATTATTCTCCTCCATTTCTCAACGATACTTCATCAAACTACTTGCAATAGGAAGCTCTCGACCAAGGCTATGCTCGGCCAGAAGCATATGGAGCTCGGCCACCTCCTCTTTCTAGGAATGCGTGCGCGACCTGTAGGGAACGGCCCCCCATAGCTCCCTCTCCGTTGCACCATTTCCGATCATCACCGTATGGAATCGAAGCTCTCGTCGTGCTCTTCGACTTCCGTGTTGAACACTTCGCGTAATTCCTTACGGATTGAGAGAGATTGATGAAGAAGTGAGAGTGATTTCTGGCCATTGGTTTGTTAGGTGGCGGCTAGGGTTGAAAATTAGGGTTTATTTTTTTTTTATCAAATTATGAAGATGTTGGGGCTATTTATAAGAGAACGAACGACACTATTCATCCCGGAAATTCCGAACTCCGATTTACGCGCCGTAACCAGCGTTTCTAAGGTTTACCCCGCGTTCCGGACACAATGGAACAGGTTTCGGAAGCTAATTCGGACATCTGTGCGAGTTATGGCTGTAAACGCTCAATTTGAATTAAACCGATTTAACTCGATTTCTAGGCGTTTTAATTTGTAACGGACAAACGGTAAATCCAATTGACTTGAAATTTGAAACCTTACAATAATATCACATTACGGATCCGATGAAACTGGTTTCGTCGAAATCCGAGACTTTTTGAAAAATGGCTATTTTGACTCGCCAAATTTAAATTAAAAATAATTCGATGCGTTTCGAGCTGCCACGATCAAACGATAACTCCGATTGACACGAAAATTGAAATCCGGTAATAACTAACTATTACGGATCCAATGGAACTGGTTTCGTTCAATTCTGAGACTGTTCAAAAATTGACTATTTTCACTAGTCGATTTAAATATTAAAATATTCAATTTTCACAAATTAACTTTTAATTCGATTTTAAAAGTTCTAAAATATCTTTCTAACTCCCATATGATAAAATAAAATTTTACAAATCATTTTCAATCATATTTAACTATAATTTCAATTATTTCCATAATTTCACATATTAAATTATCAATTTAATTATCCAATTAAATCCAATAATTCAAATTAAAATTTATTTGACTTATAAATTCACTTATTAATATTTAAAATTAATTAAATATTCATATTTTAATTATCAAAAATTCTGGGTCGTTACATGCATCGTGAATTCTCATTTTTTGTAATGTTTTGTCTTTGATAACATCTTAAGTTAAATTTAATTTTTTATGATCGTTTTAGATATTTTCTTCCCATTTTAATTTTGATCGCAATTTTTGTCTTTTTATTTCAATGTAGATATTTTTTACTCTCATCGTTGATGCATCGTTTGGTCTTCTTTGTATGTGTCTTAATTACATAAATCTATTCTTAATGTTTTCTATTTGTATATGTCACTTCTAATTTTCTCTTACTCTCTCGTTTGTAACTCTACTTTCCTCGTAATTTCAATAATTCTTTGAGCATTCTCAATTCTCTTGCATTTATTTTATTTTCTTGCTTCTTTTCTAAAATTTAAAGATAGATATTTTGCTTCGTGTAATACCATTGGTCTAATCACTGCTTGATTTTTTATTTTTAAGGTGTCACTTATTATTCACTATATTACAACCAATTCTTTCCTCGCCACATATACTTTCTCGATTGTTTAAGACCCTCGTACTTGTTCAAATGAACCAACTTTTACCACCGAATCAACTACCCAAGAATCAACAGGTAGCCGAGTGTCTCGCTCATATCTCCATCTCAACAACATATGTGAGCTTGTCATCACACATAACATAGTTCAACCATAAACAACTTATTGGTTGTATGATTCAGTTCTCATTACCTCAAGCCCTTCTTACCATGTAAACATGTTTCAACCAAGTTACCAAAAGCTTGAAATGATGTCAAAGAATAAACCACGAATTTGATGTTCTACGCCATTTGGATGTTAGTTTATCGCTTAGTAAGTCTGTTGTAGGACGTATATGTATTTTGGTATCAAACACCACTCACATGGAACTATTGACCAAGGTTCAAGAACTTAGTTTGAACATTAGTTTCGGACCTTCAAATAGTCATAAGTTTATGATAGTTTCACTAATTTCAAATACTCGGATAAAGGTTACAATTTTGAATTTTTAATAAATATACGTTAACTAAGTAGAATAGTTGAATATTTGTTATAAATAAATTATTGTATAGATATGTTAAAAATACAATATTTCTATCATATACACACACACTCTTTACTAAGAGTGTTCTCCTAACTTTGAGTCACGCTCTTTCAAAAAAATGTATTTACTTTACTAAAATTGTGAGTATAAAAAATATAAGCGCACACACACACCCTAGTACGAATTGCACGTCTATTGGATGTGTCCGAAGGTAAACGTATGTTAATTTCTATTTATTGTTAATTAGTATGAAAAAGTGCAAAGAAAAAATTAAATTAAAATGACCCTGGATACTTTGGTTTAGGAATTAGAATGACCATTCCATAAGTTTTATTATATAAAATAGCTGGTTCCAAAATTAGGTTTGGACTTGGGAGAGAAACAAAGTATTAAGTTATTAATGTTGTAAGAAAGAGTTACCAAAATGTCTTTTTGCTATTTGTTTTTATGTTATTATTACCGGAGAAGGGAAAATTCATAGTTTCAAAAGATTCAAATAAGGGTATTCCTATTATATAAAATATACATACACAAACACACATTAGTACTAACCCATTTGTAGTGGCCTGATAACTAAAAACAAGGAAACATAACAAAAAAATCTAACCCTAATTTTAGACTATGCTGGCCGTCCCGTTTGTTTTCTTTCGAGGAAAAATGAAGTACTTCTTTATTTTCCTTTTTCATAATTTTTTAACTTGCGCAAAAGTTTGAAAATTTATGAAGAAAATTAGGAAAAAAATCATAGAAAACTGGAAAATCATTGAATAAATTTCAAGTAAACATTAACTTCAAGTTTCTTGTTTAACATTTCATTTGTTACATGTGTATTTTCTGGATTCAAATTTAAGCATGTTTATTTTTCGATTTCTACCATAAAGATATTACTCTACCATTTTTACCTAGTTTACATCTAAAACCGAGATTTATTCACTACCTTCTCTTGGTTTTGGCCAGAACTGAACCTGATGGAAACCTCAAACCATGTTATTGGTAAATATGAAGCTACTCTAATTGCAAAATAATTTATCAACCATATAGTTTTAACTATGAATAGACAATAAGTCATCATTAAGCATGCAACAAATCCTTTAAATACTGGATGAAGTATTTTGAGTTAACCGACCCATTAAACAGATTGATACTACTCATTCTTACTTGGCTTTTTATTGAGACGGTTTATATGCATCAGCTAACAGGTTCCATTTATCCTTAGTTTTCAAACCATGTATGTCGTTTGCAGAATGAACTTTAGACTCAAACAAGTATCTGCATGTATGCATCAATGCTAAAACTTTCTCCTTAGGTTAAAGATGGACATATCTCTATTTATATCGCAGCAGCTACATAGTTGCATAGTTTTATGGGTGTACGGTTGTTGATGATAATCACGGATCCTACTGGTCTGACAATCCGCTCTTTATTTATGACTCCATGTAGATTTTTTTAGTTAAAAATCTAGGGGGTATACTTTTTTTCACATAGATAATTTTGATGATATGTATCCTTCTCGCTAACAATATAACATCAGCCAAAAAGAAATATTAGTTGTCGATGATGTTTCCCTCCATATTCACTTTATAAGTGCTCTCCTTCAAATCTGGATTACCATTAGATCACCCACACTAAACTGTAGCACTGTTAGTGTTTTATCTTCTTTGTCACTAAACGCCCAGTTTATACTACATCTTATACCAAATTGGGAACTTGTAAGTTGAACACGGGTCCTTATGAATAAATTATTTTCTTGTGCATCATTCCATTACTCCAAGCATTTGGCGATGCATATTAAGTAGCAATATGAATAATTGTAGGTTAACAACATGATCAGTATCTTCATTTAGAAAAATAAAATAAAAAATCGATCTCCTGGAATCACACAAACAATCAACTGTTACATGCTCTAGCATAATGGTTAGATATCGAACTCAAGCCAATGTTACCTTCAAACTCACTAAGGTCATGTCACCCCATGGAGACTTTGCATACCATTCCACTATTCTTCTCCTTTTTGGTGTGACAATATCGATGTCACAAGCATGCCTACTAACTCAGTATTTCATGCAAGAACTAAGCATGTGGAGAGCTTGTTCATGAGAATGTCGTGTCTACAGCCATTGGCGTCCACTTTATCAGAACTTCTGATCTGAAATATTTTTGAGGCGTTAATATGATTCCTTTTTGAATATAAGCAGGACAAAAGCTTGAACTCGGTCTCTTTCCTGTTCGCTTGACATGCCAGACAAATTACCAAATTATTTACTCAAATCAACCAAACATCATGCAAATAATTTCTCTATAATCAAGTATCGGGCACCAAATCAAACCAAGATCATACACATAACCTTTATAACATCAACCGTAATGATAAAATATCAAGCACAAAATCAATTGACGATCATACACATATAAACTGCCCAAAATCAACAATAATGACCAAGTATTAAGCATCAAAAATAAAATCAACTTCCATGATTACACAACAAATCATGTAGTATTAATCGCCTTGATTGTTTAAGATAATTTACTTATTGACATCATAGTTCCTATGTCACTAGTAATATAAAAACACATGAATTAGTTTGAGTGAGAAGTATCATTCGTTTGTTAAACTATAAATAAATGGAAGGCCTATGAGGACGACAGAAACATCAATTGGCATATTAGAACATCTAAGTGATGATTATTGCTTATTACAAACTTGAAATGTGATACTTATATCATTCAATTTTATAATTTAGGTTAAATTATTGAGCAATGTACCAAGCTACCAAGGAACATAAAGAGAAAGAAACTCATACTAGTTTAAATTCAAGCTTCAATGGTGAAAAACATGATGACCCTGTTAAACCATTATGAATACAATAGGAAAATGTACAACCCAGCATTATCACATACCTCTTAAACAAAACATGATTATCCAGTTCAGCATCCAATTGTATAACAAATAAAAGCTTACTTAAATGGGTGTGCTACAATAACATACACCATAATTGTTTGATAAGGGAAAACTTTAATGATCGTATACTTTATAGGTACGTATAATGGTAATGCCTCTAATTCAATTAGATTTTGCATTCTGAATTTTAATGAAACAAGAAGGATTTTCATAGGAATGATGTTAATTTTAAGTTCTATCGGCCCTCTTCTTGTTAAGCAATTAACGTCAAATCTCTATTAACATACATCATCAGTCATTAATGTCCTGTTTTAGCTAACCAGTAGCTGAATGTCTTTACTGGATAGCAAATATCACCTGACGTTCAAAACCTCGGTGAAGTGAAGTCTATTACAAAATTCACATTTAGAAGAACATAAAGTGTGACATCGTTAAAAACCCAAACCTAGTGTGACATCGTTAAAAACCCAAACCTAGTGTGACATCGTTGTTTACCTTCAAAACCCAAACCTACAAAAACTCTACTGTACTCTGAAAGCCTCCTGAATCGGTATGATGAAAGAGGGATGGTCGGTTGGGCATAAAAGGGAAAAAGATCGCCCACCGTGGGGCTCGAACCCACGACCACAAGGTTAAGAGCCTTGCGCTCTACCAACTGAGCTAGACGGGCTAGTTATTGTCCATTTACGATAATCCGTACAGGGAAAAAAACACATATATCAATCTTCCTTGAATAAGGCAACAGAATCAAATTAACTGAGCAGAATTTTGTAACTGAAGAGAGCACATCTAATGTGATGTAATCGAACATAAAGGGAACAAAATGGGACATACCTATGCTGGATTTGATTGAGTGAACCTAAGTGAAGAAGGATAGGTTAGGGTCTTGCCTCTGCAAAGCATCGCTTATTTGACAATCGCGTGGTGTGGGAGAAGTTGAGAGTAATCGAAGATGCTGAATTTGGAAATTGAATTCGGAATGTAAAAAGTTGATTCATTTTCATTCGTCTGCTTTATTACTGCTTCCCATCGCGAATAAATGATCTGGAATTTGGACATTGCACGCACGCCAGCACCTTTTTTTTATTTAAATATTGCAAATCTAGTCCAGCTTTAATTATAATTCCACTTTTGGTTTTGCCATCGAAAAGAATATCCTCTCATATCTTCATTTCTAAATCTGACCGTACAAAATGTTTACTTCCATACATGATGTCGTTCCAAGTTTTTCCATCTATCAACCGTTTTTTCTTCCGAGCTCTTGTCTGCATTTTTTTCAACTGACTGCTTTCGAACTTTAAAATTGAACGTTCAAGATTGGTGTTTCAGTGGTATAAAAATATTATCATAGTTTCTTTTCAAAATCAAGAGCTTTATGAGTGCAAAAGTGCACTGTACTGTAAAAAGGAAAAAAAAATTGTATGGAATATTCATTTATCGTCGATTTATCGGATTATGCGACTTATAAAAGTCGTTATGATTCATATTTGAATGCTTGCATCGTCCACAATGCAAGACCAAACATGTTCGTGAACTTGAATAAGCAAGGCCCTATGAGTGAACATGGTCGGTCCTAAGATTTGGTCGCACTAACCCAAAATTATTTTGGTTATTCCTAAATTAAATTTCAAAAATTCCGCTTTAATTCCGTTTTGCAAATTCCGATACTTTTTTCTGTATAAACACATTAATAAATATTCAATACTGTATTAGATACAAATAATTTCAAAATCAAAGTCCTCGTTATTAATATTACTATGCATTTATACAAAATTGAACTAATTTTAAAAAATGTACCAAATAATCTACCTAACCCAGCCCAACAAGTAAAACATGTTAGCCAAAAACCAGGTCCAACAAAATTAAACAAACAAAATTTTAGCTGAACCAATCAAAGCTTCCCTCTCGCGCGCTGCTCACCCGCAAACTTATTCTCTCCCATCAATGTATAAAAAAAACCTAGTCCAACTTGCTCTACTCTTCTTCAAAGCCGTTGACGACTGCCGCTTCTACAATCATCGACTAGCAAGCCTCAACGAGAGAAACCCTAGCTTATTCAAATTTGATTTTTTTTTTTTTTTTTTTTTTTTATGAAAAGCAAACATGGGCATAATTGAGAGTGGCTGAAGAGGTAAGATCCTTTGTTTTTTTAACATGATTTTGTTTCGCCTTTAGTGGCTACAACAGGCAAATTCTTTTTCGAATTTTTTTTAGCATCAGAAACCAAAACGGTTTTTTCGCGAAATTCCGGTCCAATGCACGTCAGAACCGGACTGGAATGGTCGGAATTTAGAACCATATTTTTAATTTCGTGCTCTGATAGTTATTCATGATAATTTGTTAACTTTAATCTTAATACAAATTGCATATTAACTAACAAGTTGAGTTACCAAACACTTATAAAAGTGTTTCTCATGAAGTAAAAAAACCATTTAATAATCCCTTAAATGAATAAAAACTCGAAAAATCGAAAATTACCTCTGTGGGAGCCTGAATTAAAAGGTGGTGAAAGGATGACGGACCTTTCTACATCTCTAGCATACGAAAATAGGTTTTTAAAAAAAGGGCATTTACCTATGGATGGATCAAACAAAAAATTGTTATTAGGTGCATAGATGTTACGGTGTATTTTTTTGTATTAATTATAGTCAAGTTGCATCCATATGCACAAGCATGCTATACGTAAGGTAATGCATGCATCTGTTGACAATATATCTATACCATATTTGCATTTATAAAGCTAATCACATTACCATGGTCTTCAAAGAAAAATAGGCATGACAAACTTAAAAAAATTAGGCTAAGGACACCAAATTTGTTTTTCAGGCTGAATGACAATTCTAGTTATAACTAGCATATTGTACAGTATAAAACTAAATATAATGTTAGATATAACTAGCATTTTGTATAGTGTAAAAGTTAAATATAATGTTAATTATAACTAATATTTGTCCTTCGGCCTAAAAATAAAACTTCGTGTTCTTCAGACTAGTTTTTTTTAAAGTTTGTCATTTTTCCTATTCCCTCAAATAAATATATGTATTTTAATATTCACAAATAGCAAGTGCATAGAAGATGCGTTCACAATAATACTCATTTAGAAGTTAAAAACAGAATCACACTAAAGTTGTAGGTAATAATAATCGGATTAAAAGTTAATACTACTTTGATAGCAACAATTGTGTAGCCAGTACAAGTGTAATATTCAAGGAATATTCAAACATTCGATCAAACTTGAAACGGCCATTACTTGTTATAGAATAAGTATTATATCTTCATAGGAATTGGTTAGAAGAGGAAAATACATTTTTTACGAAGAGATGAATGATCAAGGGGATTAACCCTAAGGGATGTATGTCCATCCCTAACATACATTCAGGTAAATCAAATGGGTTTTTTGTCATTGCTGTTGTTTTGAACCCAGACCTTCCCCTCAGCAATTTGGGGCCTTAACATCCGGCCAGAGTGAGGGGTTGGTTTTAAATTATCATTTTCATTTAAAAGTATATTATGGATGTCTCTAATGCCTACAATAGTACTTATTCAGGTCCCTAAAATATAATGTGTTTGAATGTTCATCTATGTATTATATTTGAATGACAAATGTCCTCTCTTTTTCAACTCTTCATTCTTTCTTTCTATGTTCGATAATTTATTTGCCAGTTGAAATTTCCATAAGAAAATTAAGGTTCCTATTCTACTCTTCTTCATATTTTAATTGTTTTTTAATATGAAATTCAAGTGTCTCGGATCTAGAATTATAGACTATATTACTTTGGACTATTATTTGGTTTTGATGAAGAAATTAAAGTTAATATTGTTTGACGAATTGTGGAAGAGACTCAATCACCACTTCTCTCTTCTTCTTCTTTTAATAAAAAAGAATACAAAGAACTTACTCAACTACTAGCAAAAAAATTGCAAACATCCAACGCCGAGTTAATTATACCGTTGACATCACAGTCAAGCTACTTATCTGATCAGTCCATTTAAGCTAAATCCAATGCATATATTACAATTCAGAAAATGTGGTAAGTTAGTTTACATTTTCTATTATGTTTGATTCAATTTTGAGCTAAATGTGAGGTACAATCCAATTCTAAAGTGTGATCGATGCACCACATGTTGAGATTCGATGTTCCCATTGTATTTTGAACAGTGTGACATGTCTAAAGATTTTTAAATAGTAATAAACACATTTATCTTTTTATTTCTTGTTTTACTTTAAATTAAGATGTAATGTTTGAATATGTCAAGGTTTCGATTAATTTATAAGAAGATATCATGTGAAAATTCAGTAAGAACTATGCATGAGATTATCAAGTTTTTAATATGAATTTTTTTATGCTTTAGGTAGATTTTTCAAAAAAAATTATCAATTTTTAAATTTATGACTTCAATTACATGGAAGATCTTCAAATTTGAGGAAGGAAAAAGACTTCCATCATTTGAATATTGAATTTGCCAGATTAGGAGGATGCTGCAGTGTGGTTCTTGCTATATAGACTAAACTCTAAAAGATCTCTTCTTACATCAAATTCTAAAAGTAAGAAGCCGGTTCAATTTCCTCCTATGTCACCAAATGCATTTTTAAAACATAATTGAAAAGACGAGAGTAATAATGTTGAAGCTAGAATAATAGCTTTCAAAAATTAATAATGTTTTTCTTAGAATTCTAGCTAAGCGTAAATAAATTATATAAATTTGGATATCAAAGATGTCAAATTAAATGAATCAGGTTGACACTAAAGTAAATAGTATTACCGCTATACTTTGGGACATACCGATTGTTTCTTATAATGTTGTTATGGCAATGGTTATCAATGGCATTTTGCAAATACCGTTACCATACCATTTTCACCGGTAAATTAAAATTGCTTACCGTTACCGTTGCCCATTTTTTGGTATTCTGAAGACTGATATATCAATAAACTGGTAATCGTTACACTGCTAATCGTAAATTACCGTTAGTCTAAAAAATTCAAAAACTTAATTTATTTTTACGCTGTAACGATGCTTCATCGTACATATCATTGTGTCGCATAATAAAAGACACCAATAAAAAAAAGAAAATGTATTTAGCATCGTTTGAACTAAACTTATAAATCAAATGTAAGCATTATGTTGCTTCTAAATGTTTGTAGCACGATATTCATGTATTATAAGTGGACTGGTAAATTATTATTACGCTGGTTTTGAGAACATGTTACCAATGTTTTACCGTATATACTGTGACATCGCTGTAATACCGACTATACCGGTACATCAACTTTGCTGAAAAATTATAACTAATTGGCTGACAATGATTTGGTAATAGAAAATATACCGTTACCACAACACCCTAGTTTTTTATACAATACAAACTTCAATATTAATTTCAATTTGAAAAACTCATTCCCATCCATTACTTATTTCAAAAATATATTATTCAATGTAACTTTAGATATAATTCATGACAATCAATTTTGTCACTTGTTTATGTATGACACTTCCGTCTTTCGTTTAAAAGATTCATCATTAGTTCTAATTGCAATTAAATCATCGGTGTGTGTATAATGTAAATAGATATTCTTCCCCTATTTTCACATACGACTTATTACATTGAAATAATATTACAATAACAATTTAATGATCAAAACAAATATTCATTTAATTTTACATAAAATGATTTATTGTTAAATTGAGTATACATGAACATAAAACAGGAAAAGGTTATTTAAATTGATTGTATTTTACCCATAACACATGAATTAACAAAACATGATGAGTTCACCAGGGAAATACTGGATTGATATGCAAATTCTGAGTGATTGTTAAAGAAACTTCTATTTTAGATAAGGGGCATAATTTTAGGAGATTCTATCCTAATATAAAATTATTAAGGAAGGGACATATGAATGGAACCAAATCAAGTGATCTACTGTTTTACCCTCGTTCAAAGCAAATTCCGAACACACTATCAAAAACTAAAAAAGAAACGATAGATGATCATCGTGAATCGCAAAATAAACCATAGCACTTAACATCATGATGCAGATCACTTCTATGTACATGTTTTGTAAGATATTTAAACTTGATACTTTTCTTGGAATGATGCACAAATTCATCCAACAATGTGCCACGAAGAAGATCGACAGCGATGATATTTGACAGCGAATACAATGCACTGCCTTTGAATGGCGATGATCTACTGCATGGTATTAACTAGTCGATTCTTGCATTAATCTGTAAGCTTGATCAAAGGCGATCAAGTAAAAAACAATGAGATTTAGGGTTTTGG
The DNA here is from genome assembly GCA_030765085.1 of Allium cepa. Taxonomy (NCBI): domain Eukaryota; kingdom Viridiplantae; phylum Streptophyta; class Magnoliopsida; order Asparagales; family Amaryllidaceae; genus Allium; species Allium cepa. Next base: position 20,414,999 of record CM060941.1, read on the forward strand.
GTGGAAGCAACAGTGAGGTGGTGATTGTGGATGATGTTATCCCGCCTTTTGGCAAGGCCGTGATACCAAAAGATTGATCGGAAAACCAAAGATAATTCACCTCAATGATTGGTTATACACTGCTTCACTATGGATATCGATGAATTTTGACCGAGCCTAGATCGGGCCATGATCGATAGAAACTGACAAGCAAAGCCATAAAAGCCAACATTCCAAATCTCAAGTCAATCCGAGTTCGTACGCTCAAGTTATGATCGATTCAAGATAGAGAAGATAACCCTTGTTCGAATCCATGGAGTCATTCCTCTTCGTATCCATCGTCTTGGAGTACTTCGAATCCATGAGGTTCGTACCCATCCTCATGTTTCAGCTCGACTCCATCTAGTTCGCATCCATCAGCGAGCAATAGTTCGAATCCATCAGACAACCGCCCTTCAAATCCATCGGTGACTTCACTTCGAATCCATCAACAGATAGTGTGCTTCGTATCCATCGGCAGGAGATATACTCGAATCCATAAATATTGTTAGACTTCGTATCCATTGCGCTCGTGTCGGTCAGAAAGGAATTAGCCTCGCGTCTACCTGGTTCGAATCCATCAAGATGAAGTCCTTCGAATCCATGAAGTTACTCCACTTCGAATCGATCCTGCTACAACGGCTTCGTATCGATCGGCCAGAGCATACCACGATCGATACGAACGAGCCACTGTTCGAATCCCTGAAAGCTCTTGGATCCACTAAGTCAAAGTGGCGAAGATCATGGAGTCGACCCAGTCAAACCGGAGTGAAAAGGGGATCGACACGAAGAACGCGCACCACGTCATCACGAAAGCGCGTGGAACCATCGAGTCGAACGACACCGAGTCGAAGCAAGCAACCTGCTCGAGAATAGCAATTCCAAGCGACCATATCTTGAGATCTACAAGTCCAAATGCAATGATATTTTTACATGAGCTTACGTACGTGTTGAAGAATGTCCACGCCAAATTTCATCTCGATTGGATGATTTCCTGATCGATTCGAATGGAGGTCGAATCGATCCAAAGTGGACCCAAATTTCCTGAGGCCAGGCATGTGGGCCCCCCACACGTGCCAGAAGTGGTCTACCGAATTTTTAGGAGAAATATAAGCCTCCTACAGCTATAAATAGAGCCTCAGGTCATTCAGAAAAGGGGATCGGGATTCTGGAGCGCAAAGACTCTACCGGATTCAATTCTACACCTTATCATCACGGTTGCATTCAAGTTTCAGAGCCATAATCCATTGTAACTTGCTGTAACTAACTATAATCATCAAGAGAATACCAATAAAGATATAAACTTCAGAGTGGACGTAGGCAAGATCGCCGAACCCCTATAAATCCTGTGTTTGTGACTGTTATTTGTGAATTATTGTGTTTGTTACTGCCTAGATCTGAGCTCTATATTGATTGTTGCTGATTTATGTTCATAAACAGGTGCTTTCACGATATTGGGTGTTTGTGGTCAATTTTGACGCAAACATTTTGGTGCTTTCACTGAGAAAAGCTGATTCAGGATAAGTTGAATTTGAAAATTTAAGAATTTGAGTCTGAGAGCGATGACAAGACAAACAAGTAAGAGACAAAGGCCAGAGAGAAGTGAACATCAAGGGAGTCAAGAGGCTTCTTCAGTAGCGAACCAAGCTTCAGTCTTCATCACTAGGGACGAGATGGAGACGATGATGAAGAAACAAGAGGAGTTGATCCAGAGTTTATTCCAGCAGATAGGACAACTTGGAGCACAGAATAGAGAAGCAGATGGAGTTCGAAATGGAGCAGGACCATCCGACGTAGCACCTGAACTAGGGGGCACGCACATGGAAAATGTTGATACAATCTCGGAGAGAGAGAGAGGTACATCTGCGCAACATGGAAGTAGCAGAGGAGCGAACGCTCAGTCAAGGGGGCAGATCCTGGAGTTCCCTCGTGAACTCGGGGGGTAGGTTGAAAGTGGTGAACGAAGATTACATCTCGAAGACAATGACAGATTGACAGAGATGGTTAGAAGAGCTATGAGAGGCGGTTTGGTAAACAAAGATTTGGAGGTTGTTAATAGGAGTCCTTTTACTCCAGCAATTAGACGAGCTAGGAACCCACCGGATTTCAAGTTACCATCGTTGGATATGTATAACGGAAGAACGGACCCCACGGTTCATCTGACAAAGTATATGAGGCATATGGAAGTGTTGGGGGCATCAGAGGAGGTTATGGCCTGGTGCTTTCCATTTTACTTGGCGGATATTGCAGCGTTATGGTTTAGACAACTAGAGAGTGGATCTATCAGAACATGGAATGATTTAACTGAGAGATTTATGAGGCAATTCAGGGTTCACATTACAAGACCCAAGAATGTGATGACTTTGGCAACCCTAAAGCAGAAAGCCGGAGAGACTTTGAGGAGTTATCTAACGCGATTCAATGCAGCAGCAGCTTCGGTGGATCGAGCAGATCCATCTATGGTTGTGATGGCAGCTGTGTCCGGAGTAGCTAACGGCACAGAGTTCAAAAATTCATTGACTAAAGATCCACCTGTGGATCTAGGGGAATTCTACGAAGCGGCAGAAAAGTTTTTACGATTGGAAGATGCAAACGCCGAAAGAGAAGAAGGAGAAGGAATTGATATTTTTGCAATCAAAGGAGGAAACCCCCTGGAGAAAGGTGCAAAAACTAGCAAGGGAAAACGAAAGGCTGAGGATAATAATGACAGGTCAAAGCGGCAACGGAGGGAGCCACGATTCACCACTTACACTGAGCTGAATGAGAGTCTGGAACAAATTTATCAGGATACCAAGGAGCAGGTTCCGTATCGTAGACCGATGCGAAGGGATCCGACTTCTGATGAAAGAAAATCAGATAAATTTTGTGTATTTCGTGAATTGAACGGTCATAACACTAATGATTGTAGGAATTTGAAGGACGAGGTGGAAGGGTATATCAGGAACGGTATGCTTCTTCAGTATGTGAGGAGGCGAACTCCAGCAGTGGAGCCAGAGCGACCACCGTCTACATCGGCTAGAGGTGACCCCGGATCGGGGCACCGTTTGATTATCCATTAATTGCTTGATTAAGATAACGATGAACAAGTTGTAAACCTCTCACTAACACGGTTAAATCATTTACACATGTGAGCGATCGCGCACGATCCATACGCATGCTCTGAATGACTGCCAACCGCGTTATAGTAAGAGTTTACGCTTTGACATCTCCATTATGCTTTTTTGCTTTGGTTTTGATTTGAACATTTAAATTCTGTCTGTTTCGACATTTCTGTTGTAAGGTTCGTATAATTATTGCTTTGATATTTACAATTCTACGAAAGAGTTTATTTGCATGCCCGTTGGATCGCGAACGGTCCACGAGCACCTCTTGCATCGCAATGAACTGCCAAAGTCCTTGATTCGGAAACTCCCCCCAACATTAAGTCCATCAAACGATCCAGGGACCCACTCGAACGTGAGCCTGGTATCGATAATATTAAGTCCCCACCGGGCACACAAATTCGTCTCGAACGGCACACGATCACAAACGATCACAATTCGCCTCGAACGGCACCCGATCGTGAACGATCACTATTCGCCTCGAACGGCACCTGACCGCGAACGGTCCCAATTTGCCCCGAACGGCACCCGACCTCGAACGTTCACAATTCGCCTCGAACGGCACCCGGCCTCGAACGGTCACAGCTCGCCTCGAACGGCACAACTCACCCCACCTCAAATGGCTCGATCACGAACGGTCTTCGTTTGAGGTCCGCCACTTGACCGCGCACAGTCGCACTTCACCTCAAATGGCTCGATCCCGAACGATCGTCATTTGAAGTTAGACGCTTGACCATGAGCGGTCGCACTTCATCTCAGATATCTCGATCCCGAACGGTCGTCATTTGAGGTCACATAAAACTGTAAATTCCTTTGCAGGACATCAACAGGATATGAACATCCAGCCTCATGGCATTACAAAACACGTCTTCCTACCGCAAGGCATATTTTAGGGGGCAAATGTTATCCCGCCTTTTGGCAAGGCCGTGATACCAAAAGATTGATCGGAAAACCAAAGATAATTCACCTCAATGATTGGTTATACACTGCTTTACTATGGATATCGATGAATTTTGAGCGAGCCCGGATCGGGCCACGATCGATAGAACATGACAAGCAAAGCCATAAAAGCCAACGTTCCAAATCTCAAGTCAATCCGAGTTCATACGCTCAAGTTATGATCGATACAAGATAGAGAAGATAACCCTTGTTCGAATCCATAGACAGGGGTTCTGTTCGAATCCATGGAGTCATCCCTCTTCGTATCCATCGGCTTGGAGTACTTTGAATCCTTGAGGTCCGTACCCATCCTCATGTCTCAGCTCGACTCCTTCTAGTTCGCATCCATCAGCGAGCAATAGTTCGAATCCATCAGACAACCGCCCTTCGAATCCAACGGTGACTTCACTTCGAATCCATCAACAGATAGTGTGCTTCGTATCCATCAGCAAGAGATATACTCGAATCCATAAGTATTGTTAGACTTCGTATCCATTGCGCTCGCGTCGGTCAGAAAGGGATTAGCCTTGCGTCTACCTGGTTCGAATCCATAAAGATGAAGTCCTTCGAATCCATGAAGTTACTCCACTTCGAATTGATCCTGCTACAACGGCTTCGTATCGATCGGCCAGAGCATACCACGATCGATATGAACGAGCCTCTGTTCGAATCCCTGAAAGCCCTCGGATCCACTAAGTCAAAGTGGCGAAGATCATGGAGTCGACCCAGTCAAACCGGAGTGAAAAGGGGATCGACACGAAGAACGTGCACCACGTCATCACGAAAGCGTGTGGAACCATCGAGTCGAACCCATCGATTCGAACGGCATCGAGTCGAAGCAAGCAACCTGCTCGAGAATAGCAATTCGAATCGACCATCTCTTGAGATCTACAAGTCCAAATACAATGATATTTTTACATGAGCTTACATACGTGTTAAAGAATCTCCACGCCAAATTTCATCTCGATTGGATGATTTCCTGATCGATTCGAATGGAGGTCGAATCGATCCAAAGTGGGCCCAAATTTCCTGAGGCCAGGCATGTGGGCCCCCCTCACATGCCAGAAATGGTCTACTGGATTTTTAGGAGAAATATCAGCCTCCTACAGCTATAAATAGAGCCCCAGGTCATTCAGAAAAGGGGATCGGGATTCTGGAGCGCAAAGACTATACTGGATTCAATTCTACACCTTATCATCACGGTTGCATTCAAGTTTCAGAGCCATAATCCATTGTAACTTGCTGTAACTAACTGTAATCATCAAGAGAATATCAATAAAGATATAAACTTCAGAGTGGACGTAGGCAAGATCGCCGAACCACTATAAATCCTGTGTTTGTGATTATTATTTGTGAATTATTGTGATTGTTACTGCTTAGATCTGAGCTCTATATTGATTGTTGCTGATTTGTGTTCATAAACGGGTGCTTTCACGATATTGGGTGTTTGTGGTCAATTTTGACGCAAACAGATGATTCGGCATTTTTCATTTGCAGCCATTTAAGGAAACACTGTAGCATGGCTGGAATACATAAATATTTAGGAACTTGGAGTCGAAAGATTTTCCCATTGTGCTTGGTCTGTTTCCCAGACGTATATAATGTTACCATACGATTAGATCTCAAAAGTGATTATTATAGTTTATAATTTAAACCTCAAAATTGTGTAAAACAGTCAATTGCTAGGTGTAATATGACAAAAAAGTCCAAAGATTATAATTTCGTCATCTCATTGTAATCACTGCTGGGGAAAATCCTGATTATGTGTGCACCATTGTAGTCAAATGCTGAAAAATGTTGTGGGCAACTATTGTACTTTCTTCTTTCAAAAACATTATCCGATTCATTTACCTCTCATTAACCATGCCTTCAATTGGGTTTGACCAACACATTTAGTGAAAAGAATCATAAATCTGTAAACTATTATATCAGTTTATTAAACGTGTAGTAAATGAGTAAAACAGTTTACCTATTTATTTAAAATGTGAAATTTAAAATTTTGAAAATATGAATATATGTTTTGCGAATAAGAGCGTTACTTTATTGTAACAACCCTAACTTCTACGCCATCAATATAAATTAAATTTAATTAAAATAATGTTTTTTTTTATAATTTTTATTTTGAAAATATAACTTATTGAATTAAAGCTTATTTAATAGAAGAGTTTGTTTTTACAAGATTTTTTGGCACGTGCAATGCCCATGTATTTAAAAACTCTTGTAAAATTATCGAATTTAAAATTTCTATGTTGTTTGATAAAAATAAACTAAAAAATAGAAAAAAAAAATGTAATTTTCTATTAAAGTGGGGTTTGAACTTGTAAGCTTGTTTATGTTTCAAAATGTCAATTTGAAGATAAATGTTTTTTTTTGTTTTTTTTTTTTGAAATGATACTTTGTTATACAATATATTACTGGGATAACATATCACATGTTAATAAACGTTCAAATCACGCTAGTTCGAAACTTGTGACCTCTCGCACCAAAGGCAAATCACTTAACCATTGAGACAATGGTGCTTGTTAACCACTTATTTGTTTGGAAGGTTATTTTTGAAACTTCATGATCGGATAAAAAAATTATGTTTCTATTCCAACTATTAATAAAGATATTATTTATGTATTTTATTTTTTGATTCAAGAGAACCGACCTAATCCACATAACATTTTAATTTGAATCCAATATTTTTCTGCCTATTATCTATTATTGAGGAACAAATTTACGATTGAATCCAAATATAGATACCAAAATTAGAAAGCTAGTAAGGTATAAAATGAGTAATGACATGCGATGGTAATAGATAAAATGCGATTATTTTGTGAAAATCAAAGGGTGAAACAATAATACATGCGTGAATACTAATATGGTCTGTCTTATTTTAAATGATGTCAAGTCTCAATGAACATAGACTACATTTGTTTCATTAAATGTACAATAGTACAGTAGACTGAAATGTATTTTGTATTTTGTTATTTTTAGAGAATGCTAGGGTCTGTTTAGTTTATTTTGTATTTTGTGTTTTGAGTTTCAACATTAATTTTAAAATATGATAAGAATGAAGAAACGATGGAGAGGATAGAAGAAAGAAGGAAGGAACGGCGGAGGAGATGAAAGGACGACGGAAGGATGAATTGTTTCTCATGCTTCCGTGATTTTTTCAAACATGAAAATTAGAAATAGAAGTTGTTTTCTATTCTATACGTTAACATCATTTTCTAAATTGGTCGTTTTTCACAATATGCATGATTCATACGTATTTTTGTATGGACGAAAACCTATAATTAAAAATGATAAATCAACCGCAGCCTTAGTTTCCAATAGAAGTATCTCTTAAGTTTGGATCAGTGGACGACTTTAATATACCCTTCTCAGGAGTTTACCGACCCGCTGTGTTATCTTGGATTTCAAAAAAAAATCTCTTAAGTAGCATGAGGCCTCAAGTACTTTGTTTTTGACTCAAACAAATAATGCTTCAATTTTTCATCTATATTGTATCGGTGTTTGGTTGAATTCACAATCTACTTCCCTGATACGAGTATATACGCATGTAAAGAGGGAGTTGCATTTGATCGTTGGACCGTATAATTTTTCATTTCTTCCATAACATGAAGGTTATTCGTTTTATTTGTAACATGTAGGTTCCTCTCACGATCAAGGAACCAAAACACATGCAAAAATTATGAAATTGGCCGCAGAAAAGAAGATCTATTATTTATGAGTTCCATTTAATAAACTTGTATCGTATAATAGTAATCTTAAATTGAAAACACTTCAATTAACAAAGCAATTTATCAGTCATTTTTCCTATTTATAAGCTATTTCTGAACATGCAATATACTTATAACTCTTCGTATAAATGTTTTCATTACAAGATGAATAGTAGTTATAACTGATATCCATGATACCAAGTACCGTAAGACAGTTTATTTTCAATTATAAGATTTCTCTTTTTCTTTCCTTTTTCACAGTCAAAAATTTGACGCAACAAAATTGCTTGTATTTATTATTCTAACCAGTTATACGTGAATCCAATTCGGTTTAAATGCCAGTTGATCGGTCTCAATGAACATAGACTACATTTGTAACTTGAACATGAAGGTTTGATGTTGTAGCTCTTTTTCAGTCTACTCAGAAAGCACAAAGGTCAAAAATAGAATCTAGTCCGCATTTAAAGCAACATCATGAATTGTAATCAACAACTACAAATGAGTTACTAAGCATAAAATTAAAACATATGTTCATCTATCAATTAAATAGCGGGTCGACCTTTGCCTAAATAGTCATTCAAGGTCAACAGAAACAATTTTTATTTCTTTACATTTTGAATTACATACTTTTGGAATTGGTAGAGCATCCACTTCACACTTGATTCTAAACTAACATTAACTCATAGTTATTATTGTATGAAAAGTTTTCAAAGATGTTGCATGCAGACATTATTCAACATGTACACAGCAATGAAATTTTAAAAATGACAACAATGACAAAGGTTTCTTAACTGGACTTTTTAAATCTCTTTCTCTACTACAATATATGTTTGCATATTAAAACTTTACTATTTACATTAGGTGATTGAAATCAGTGGCGGATCTAGAATATTCAAACTGGAGGGTCATAATAGTAATAGAAGATTAAAAAATACAAAAATTTAAATATTGGTACCGCGTTGATTCATGATAACATAGAAAATTTGAAATGGACTTGCAACTGACCCCGATTTTTCATTTTTTGAAAATAATTCATGACAACATCATCAGATAAATTGTTAAATACATCTTTTTCAATGTATACAACCAAACAATCATTCAACCATTGATCACACATTCGATTGCGAAGTCGATTCTTCACTATCTTCATTCCAGAAAAAGCCCGCTCTACCGTAGCAGTTGCAACCGGTAGTATCAAAGCCAAAGTAAAACGTTTATAAACCGACGGATATGGCAGATTTCTTTTACTTTTGACCATCAGTTGAGTAACATTACTCAACCCAATCAAATACGAGGAATCAACATTTGTTCGTACATCTATAATAAAAGTCTCGAGTTGGTTTGATAGTGCTAAAAGGTCAATGTTTGTAAAATCTTTTGGATAAAATTGAGCTAATCGAATCAATTTTTGGTTGTCAAAAGCAAGAAAAGAGTCTGAAGGATTTAAGCACGAGACACAAAGTAACAATTCAGTGTTTACTTCATTAAACCGATTATTTAACTCTTGTAGTTGCATATCTATGACGGTGTTGAATAATTCAACACGATAATGGTGAAAATTTGTCGTCTCTTCAGCTTTACGACGTCATCTTCCACGAATAACATACAAATCATTCATATTTGGAATTGAAATAAAATGTTTTCCACAAAAGGAAGAAACTTCTTCAACTAAAGCATTCCACCCATCATCCCTCAACATTTGAAGTCGTTGTTTAGAAATATCAACTAACCTCATGGCATTTTCTATATCTTGATCTTTTCTTTGCAATGCTCATGACAACTCATTTGTAATCCCAACTATCAAAGTCATCAAGTGTAAAGAAATTATAAATTCAATAGATTGAATCCCCTCAAGTAAACGAGATGCTTCAAACTTTTTATCAACATACAATCCATCTTCTACGACTGCATCAAGAACATCAACCACATCACCAAATAATGAAGTCAAACTAATGAGTGTTCTATAATGTGATCCCCAACGTGTATCACAAGGTCAAACAAGTGTAGTCTCTTGATTCAAACCTCTCCCACTTGTGATTTCTTCATTTGATATTGCTTCAATTATTTTAACAACATGTGATTCTCGCATAACATCATGTCGTTTACATGAACTACCAACTACATTAACAATATTAGAGATCAAGTGAAAGAGTCCGACAACAAGCACATAGTTTTTTGCAACGGCCACAAGAGCTAGTTGTAGTTGGTGAGCAAAACAATGAATGTAGTGTGCACAACCATTTTCTTTCAAAATAAGAGCTTTTAATCCATTATATTCGCCTTGCATATTACTAGCTCCGTCATATCCTTGACCACGCAACATAGAAATGCTCAATCCATGTGTGGAAAAAAAATCATCAAGTGCTTCTTTAAGTGATTTTGCGGTCGTGTTAGCAACATGCTTAAGACCTAAAAGTCGTTCAACAACACATCCTTTTTTATTTATGAACCTCAATACAACAGCCATTTGCTCTTTTGTAGATATATCACGAGCTTCATCAATAAGAACAGAAAAAAACCCATTTCCAAGCTCTTTGATAATAGCATTAGTTGTTTCAAATGCAGCGGCTCTTATAATATCCTTTTGAATTGAAGGCGCTATTAACTTCATATTTTCAGGAGCATTTTTTAGTACAACATTTCTAACCTCTTCATTATTGTCAGAAAGGAATTGTAATAATTCAATAAAAAGCCCTCGGTTGCTTGAATCTCCGGATTCATCATGCCCACGAAAAGGAAGACCATGATTTAAAAGAAATCTAGAACATTTAATTGATGCATTAAGTCGAATTCTATAATTGATTTTTGCTTCCTCCGTCATCCTAGCAAAATTAGTTTCAATATGTTGTTGTTGATTAAGTAGATCTCGATATTTGCTTAGAGCTTGATTATGAGCACTATTAGGACCTCCTTCATGTTCTCGAAACTTTATTTTCTTTTTCCAATTTGTGAATCCTTCACTAACAAATGCATCACCTCCTCCTTGTTTTCCACATTCATTTTTAAAAAGATAGCAACATAGACAGTAAGCAGCATCTTTCTCAATACTATACTCCAACCATTTGAATTCATCAAACCATGAAGGATTAAATCTTCGCATCGTGCCACTGAAGTTTCTTTGTTTAAATATATGTTTACGAGGTTGGCATGCTTGCCTTAAGTAGTACTCTCTACGAACCTTTTCACCGAATTTTGGGTTCAAAATTCATAATACTTGTCCGCAATCCTGGGTCACCCACAAGCATAGAGAATTCACAATTTTCTTCAGAAGACTGGTTATTTGGAAGAGGCGTTGATCTTTCTAAAATAATTGTTTCATGTTGTTCATTGTGATTCACCAAAGAATATTCTCCAATTTTTGATTTCTTTTGAAAATATCTCAACATTCTGTAATAAAAAAAGTCGATCATTAAGTAAAATAAACAAAATCTATTTTTTCATGAAGCATAATCCAATGAAAAATCTGATACTTGTAGCAAGTTCATTGCAATACATTGTAATCCCAATAACAAGTATTACCTGGGTGCAGTTCTATCGGTAATTCAAGCAATTCCATGAAACAACGTTTTTATCGGTAATTTCCTCAAACAGTTTGTGAGCGTCTATTAAATTGCAGGTTTTAGTATAATGATTTATTAAACAATTGGGTAAATACAGATCGTTGTTGAACCCTAGTTTTAGAAAAGTGATATGAAGCAATGTAGCATCGTATGTATTTTTACGGTTAGTGAAGCGAAGAATGAGTTGTTCGTACAATGAAGGGTGTCTCTGGTAATTTGGAGAGCAGGCCAGAAATTGAAATGAAGAGAAGGGGCGAGGTTTGAAGAGAATTTTCATTGCTGAAGAGTTTCAGGATTCCTAGCATGAATTTTATTGGCGGAACTTTCACCAATTCCATACAAATACAATTACCCCCAATTCCAAACAAAATACAAGATGGAGAAAAAAAAACCTTTCCAGTTTCTACAGTTCTACAGGATGTCGGCTTGGAGAATGGTGATGGAGATGAAGAGATGTCAGCTCGGGATGAAGAAATGTTTGCTGGATCAGCTCGCGAGATAGAAGCATACGAAGTAAGTTTCTATTTCTAGTTGAAAATGAGATTTGAAGAATGTGGCAGCGGGTTTAGTTTTAGGTTTAATTGAGACTGAGGTATACTTGTAATTTTTGGCAAATTCAGGGGGGTCAATTGACCCTCCTTGCCCCCATATAAATCCGCCTCTGATTGAAATAAATTCTTATGGTTCTTAAATTGATATCTATAAATGGATAGACATCTTCCAAAGGAGGTCCAAAAGGTAGTAAATATTAAAGCTAACCTGTATACATTTACATTCATAACCAAATCATTAAGGTGCAATAAATAATGTAACAATCCAATTAAATCCATAATCTAAGAGAAAGTTTAACCAAACAGTCCAAATTCGTGAGATTAAAGCCATTACATTCATTCCTACATAAAGAAAATTTGCAATTATCTTTGGGCACATTCTTCTCTATATAAGCAGACAAAACAACTCAATGTCATAAAATCAAAATTGAATTGATAAAAAATGAGGTCTTCACTCCTCTTGGTTTTGTTTCTTCTTTTCTATTCAGTTGCTTTTACTTGAAAATACTCACCGAAAATCAATAGTAGAATCATGCATTTGATAACAATTTACTTAATCCATCTTTTGTAGGATATCCTTTGTTACTGTATATATTACCTTCTTGTGTAACAAAAATATGTTGTTCTCTATGAATATTTTTTTCTTTGGTTCACAGCAAATCAAAAAACTATCATGAAGGCATTGAACTTCCCTCCACAACCCAATTATGTACACTAATCCTTCACTATCCACGCTTCTCAACCATGATGATATCAGAGTTCATTCACTTATTTCTTGGATTTTCAAGAAACGATCTACTTTTTCTGCAGAACGTTCTAGAAACTCTGATCTATCCACTCCAGTTTCTCCAGGTGCTTCCTTCGGCGTTGAAAACTACATTACTACCATCAAACTTGGCACACCTTCAAAATCATATGCCATGGTCGTAGACACTCGCAGTTCCCTCACTTGGCTACAGTGTTCCCCTTGCAACGTCTCTTGTCATGACCAGGTAATCATCCTATAGAACAATAACTTTTTATATACACCAGGGAAGTCACATTGCTAGTAAGGTCGAGTTTAGGGTTGAAGGGAACTGGAGATTAATAGGGAGGGCACTGAAGAACCGGGATCGAATTTGGTGGTTCGCAGTTTAAGGAGATCGACGCCGAGGAAGGTTACGTGACTGGTCAGATTGAATTTAAGGATGAATAGAAGCGGAATTTTGTGATCGAATCGGGGAGGAAGAGAATTAAGATTTAGGAAGGGAGAAGGAGAATGAGATGAATGGGTGTAGGGGAAAGTATCATATGTGATTAGATGCCATGGGAAATAAGCTAATGAGTAAAGGGTAATTTGGGTATTTTAAGACGCGGTTAAAATTAGTTCATGGAATTCTCATTATTAGTAGTAAACATAAGATGAATTGATTAATAAATCATTTTCAGAAATATATTGAACATAAATAAAATATTTACAGTAAACATAAAATATGGTTATATTGTAACTAATTGTGAAATAAATGAAATATATATGTATGTATGTATGTGTGTGTGTATCATTTGAGGTTTGTGATATCAAGAAATCAACAAAATAAACAATTATTGAATTTGAATATTGTGTAAATTATCGAAATATCTTTTGTAAAGTATATAGTTGATCAATTCAAATTAAAAATATATTTGTTAATAAATGATAGAATTATATATATATATATAAGGGAATTTAATTTGTAATTAAAAAAACAGAATTATAATTTTAATTGCTCAGCGGGTTAAATGTGAATAAAAGAGGAAAGAAATTCTGATAACAAAGGAAAGCCTAAACCCATGCTGTTATCAAACCCAAACCCGCATCCCTTTTCGTTTTCTTCTTCACGTCCTAAATCCCTCAATTATAACCCAAAATAAATGACACATGCACGCATCAGGAGAACGGCGAGCATCAGACGCGGTGCAAGGAGGTCATGGTTGAGTTGACGTGGACAACCAAGCGTAGGGCTAGTGACGACAAGGAGCAGCGAGGAGGCATGCAACAGGTTGATGACATCAAACTAGTGGTGCGCGTGACTAAATATTGGAGTAGTGAATTCGAGTAGAGTGATGGCAATTGACAACGTGCTTCTGGCTTGCGATGGTGGTGCATTGGGCGGTCAAGGAGGGTGGTTAGGTTGTGGTTTGTGCTGGAGAAAATGGTGATGGTGAATGGATTAAAGTGACGAAATGGAATTCGCAATTTCAAGCATCATTTTGGGTGAGTTATCTTAACTCACTTCTATGTCCTTTTTTTCGTATTTTCCTTTGCATACTTGTGTTTGATTTTGTTCGAAAATATAATTGAAAATTGGATGAATTTGGCTGAAATAACATTGTTGAAATTTTCAACCGCACATGAATATCATGTTTTGATAATGGTTGTGAATCCTTGTTTATTTGGTATAATTTGGTTTGGAATTGTATGTATGATGTTTGTGAGTTCATTGCCTTGATTTGTTAATGGTCATACATTGCCTTTGAAATTAGTTAGAAGTGGAACATTTTTTTTGCCAAGGCCAGCCGGTTTTATAATTGACCGTCCACTTTTATTATGAACGTAGTAAAAACATTATAGTAAAGGAGTAAGGTAGAAAAACCTTAACTACTAATAAAAAGAAAATACAACACAGGATTTTGACAGAGATTCCACAGCTACTATAAATAACACATAGACTAGGTCTCCTCAGGAGGGGAAGAAGCACCATTATCTGCTAACACTTGGGCAGTTATCTCAGGGACATTCCCAACAATACGAGGTAAAAGGAAAAAAAGCACAGTAAGGAAAGGGTCATAATCCACAGAATCATAAGAGTGTATAAAAGATCGATCCCATGTAGCATCGGCTAACATGACAGCATTTCAATTCGCATGTTGATCGTCCATATCGAGAAGTAAGGAATCGCCGGAAGTACATCAACATAGGCATCTGAGGTCCAGATGATCATCGGAAACAAATCTAAAAAAGGAATTCAACAAGGCGTTAAATCTCATATCATATCTAAGATCAACCCAACACTTTTCGAACTCAGCCCAAATAACAGATAACCGCTGCGGCATAGGATCGGGAGCAACAATAGGCGATGATGAATCATCGTAAGGGACCACTGATCAAGGTCTGAAGGGGAGGCATGCATAGTGACAGAATAAGGAGGAGGGTACGGACCAGTAAATGGCACTGTAGGAGGAATGACTGAGTGAGAGGCAGAGGAAGAAACCTTAGCAACCCATTTCCTAAGCGAGGGGCGAGGCAGTGGAATCTTCAGAGTGGTCGCGGAGACGATAGAATGCTTGGAAGAGATGGCAAGGTGGCTAAAGGAAGGATAGGCGGTACATATGTTAGGAACCCATCCATAACGAACACGACATCCACAACATGCCCAACAGCAAGCTGAATAGGAGTAAAGGAAGAGAGGGGATTATCAGGGGTAATTTCAATTAGCGCCTTTGCATACACCAATTTTTCACGTGCAATTGTATTAGAGTCAAAACATTTCAATTTGCCTATGTTACAAGCTAGCCAATTCAAACCCAGCAACGATTGTAAAGCAAAGGGAATATGAGAAAAGTAAAACCAAACAGGAATAGAAAGAAACTGTTTACGAGCACTAGCTACTGTTGGAGACCATGGAGTAATAATAAAAGGTTTACCATCAAAAAAAAGAAGGCTCAGCCTCAAGAACTAGCCGTCGCTCCTCAGAGGATGAAAACTTAAGAAAATACATGGAGTCAAAAAGAATAACATGTAAATCACCATGAAGCTTCCAAGCTCTACGGCAAACTCTAGTCGCATCAAGAAGCTGGTGATTAGGATCCAAAAAGAAACCAACCAAATAATCTGCCTAATAGTCCAAATTTTCTTGCATCACAATTGGAGGAGGGATCATAACTCCATTATCCTCAACGATTTCAAAATCAATCGGTTTGTAATCTCCCGCATTACGAAGCAGTGAAGTGATAGAGACGACCAAGGTTTAGAGCATGTTGAGGCAGGCACAACAGATAGTTGATCTTGCACAGTAGTAATGGGTTGCTCACCACCAATGAGAATACCAACAGAGGCACTACAACCGATATCCATTTTATTATTAATCGCATCAGTATTCTCATTGGCATTAAAACAAGCACCAGAGGCGCATAATCCATTACCACATTCAACAGCCTGAGATATACACTTAAATCGTTCAGATTGTTCTCCCTTCACTCGTTTCTCGACAGTATTCCCATAAGACGACATCACAACTTTCATTCGCTGACAACTGCCGACGGCGGCAATAGTTAAGGGAGTCAACTGGGAACCATGGGAAGGGGGAAGCTCCCCAGTTGTTGGCGATTCAGACGAGTGCAAAAACCTAGACGAAGTTTGACGGGTTGTTAAAAGATTGGCACTCATACCACTAGATTAGAACCATCAGGGATAGAGGCAGATTGTTTGCAAGGCTTGGCGGCTATCAGCGGAGGGAAGTTAGAGTCGGAAAGACGGTGCGGCAAAACGCTAAATGGAGCAGAAGGATAAGCGTGAAATAAAAGCCCCGATCTAGTAATTAAAGGACATGCCGGCAGACCTAGGGATGGGGAAATAGGAGAAGAAGCGGGCATAGGGAAGAGAAGGGGAAGGCAAGGTGGAGGGAAGGGGAGGCGTGGCAAAAGGGGTCGGCTTTCTAAAGGAATTATATTTAAATGGCCGTGGAACTATATATATGAAATTTTTGGTTGGATTATATTTAAAATGATTGATTTTGAAATTTGATTATCTAAAGGAATTTTATAAAAAAGTAGGCGTGCGTGTCCATATGTGTGTGCGTGTATGTAATAGCCCGGTTTTCTAAGCCATATAAATAAGTAGGTTTTATTAATATAGAAGTGTTTGAATTGGATTTGTGATAATTGATAATTTGAAAGTAAATGTTGAGGTAATCAAATTCTATGTAATAAGAGATTTTGTTGTAATAAATTAAATTAATTAATAAATTCTTATTTGAGCAATGTATTGAAATTGGATAAATTATTTTAATTTAATATAAATTATCTAAAGTGTAAATTATTTTAAATATGTTGAAGTGGTTGGAAAACAAACTTATTTTGTAAAGAATGAAGGATATTACATAAAAATAGACAGACAACGAATTGAATAAAATTATTGACGTGCAATCTATAAAATGAGAGGTGAATCAATTTATATTAGACTAAAATCAATTAAAAGATTAAAATTTAAATTTAAATGCATTGGAAATTAGCAAAAATTAAAACTAAATTGAAAACGAGCTAAAATAAGCTAAACCTAAAGTACATTCTCTTTTCTCCTATTCTTTGGAAAATCTTATTGCTTCTTAACTTAGCCTAAACCCTTTTATCATATTTAGCCCTAAATCCATCAAATGAAGTGGAATTGCGACTTAATCCTTAAAAAAATTAAAAGAACGATCAATCATGCACGACCTGGAGATATGGGCAATGCGAGATTGAGCAATGTCCGCAAGTGACGGGGATGAGGTGCACGAATTTGAAGGAGTCGCGACCGATTCTGGCGATTCGCGATTTAAGGAGATAAAAGCATCGCGACTTGATTGCCTAAACGAGTAACTGGGGACGTCAAGCAAAGGAAGGGGACGAGTGATTGACCAAGGGTGTCGTGACCTGATGTTTAACTATGTTATTCTAGGGTTTTCATTGCTTAAGTCTTGACATGGTGAAGCTACAACCTAGGCTTGGCGGTATCAGAGAGGGCGAACTAATGGATGGTTAGAACGATGGACAAATTCAACAATTGCAAGTGTGAGCCAGTGTTGTGCCCATGATGTGGAGGAAGCAATAAATGGTTGATGGCAATGTAAGAGAGAGAGGTGCATGCTATTCTTTGGTGTTGCTGCTCATGACTAAAATTGGAGGTAGTAGGATTTTGATGAGTTAATCTCACTCACAACTATAT
Source organism: Allium cepa (assembly GCA_030765085.1). NCBI lineage: Eukaryota > Viridiplantae > Streptophyta > Magnoliopsida > Asparagales > Amaryllidaceae > Allium > Allium cepa. Next base: position 20,432,816 of record CM060941.1, read on the forward strand.
CTATTTCTTTTATTTAATGTGTACTCCTCCATATAATTGTTTGATTTTTTAAATTGGATGGATTGTTGATTATTGGATGGAATTTGATGTTTATTGATGATTGATGTTGCTTGAGTCGGATGAATCGTGTTGTGAACTACGATTATTTGTTGTTGCAACAATTATAGTTAGATGGTTATTTTTGTTGAGTGATAATTTGATGATTGCAAATTATTAAATGATATTTGAAATTGTTTGGAAAAGAGGTAAATAGATTAAAAGATGTAAATTTTAAATAAATAAATTATTTTAGAGATAATTAATGAATTCTAGAATGATTTCTTATTTAATAGAATATTAATATAAATTTGAAAGAGGAATGATTTTGAAAATGTATAAGTGTAACGATTTTGAAGATTGTGCGAATTAAAATTTATTTGGTAAATGATGAGTTTTAGAAATTCTCGAAGGTAGAAAAATTTGTTTATCGCTGATTATAAAATTATTGAAGGATATTTATAAAATGGAAGTTGAAATTTACACTCAAAAACAATGAATGATCTGAATTTAATAAATGGAAGATTATAAAAATAGAACTTTGTAGTAATTGCAAGATGATTGCAGTTTATTTTATTTAATTGAATGAAAATTTCCATTTACAATGATTTAATAAGAATTGAATTTTAGATGTATCATTATTATTATTGACGGATCAATAGCTTAAAATTGAAGAAGTGTTTGAAATAAATAAGGATTGAAATGTGATATTGAAATTGTAGATTTAGAGTTGCAAATATTTTTGGACTGAATGTATTTTTCACATTTGAGATTTCAAAGATAATCGGGAAGTATAAATTCCTTTGAAGAATTTCTATATTGTTAAAAAGGAAATGTGAAGTGAATTATTTTAATGTTTTAAAATTTATTGACTGATTTGAATTAAGGTTTCCTGAAAATCAAATAAATTATTTTGAAATATGGATTTTGAATTAGATAAGGGAATCAGTAAGTATTATTTTGAAAGGGAAGGAAATAAATAAAAGATATGTTTTGCTACTAAATTTAAATGAAGTATTTTTATAAAAAGAGGGAATAAAAACGAAGAGAAATATATTTAAAACCTTCATCTTGTTAAATATCAATAACAACATTGATGTGTGTATGGATGATTGTTGATTGTTTGTTATGAACGAGATGAAATTATAATTACCCATTGTGTTGAATCATAAAATGATAAAATTGAAGAATAATAAATATAAAAGCAATTTAAGCGAGGGTGATTTAATAAGCGAAGTGGAAATTTGTTTTATGTTGATTAATTGAGGGTGTTGTGTAAATTATGTCTCACCGGGAGCTATGGGACGTCCATGTGAGGTGTATTTATTTACTCAACACAAGTATAATGTCGAGTAATTCATCGAGGATCCAATATTTCATATTTGGTTATCGGTGGATTATTCTATATTGCACACCCTTATTGGTCGATATTACTTGGATTTCTGACTTGATATGTAATGTGAATTATTTTATTACTTATTTTATTTAAAATGGGAATATGATTATCTTCACTTTTGAGTGGAACAAGGAGCATGAACTCACTTACAAGGATGTGATAGCCATAAGTTTTTGCGAGCCCCATCCAAGCTTGACCGACCGTGGGTTCGCTCCTTGTTGTGGTTGCGAAGACATGGCCCCCTCGTTGCATGGTCATAGTCTGCTACATGGGCCAACGAAACAAACTCAGAACGAGATGAGGAGGTTGATGGGAGCAAGGAGCGAGGAGGCGAGGAGACGAGGAAGCAACATGCGATTATTGTAAAGCAAAACACTGGTGAGGATGCTTACGAAAATATTTGCGGGTATGGTCACCCTTTGCACCTAAGAAGCATCAAGACTCAGATGTAAACTCGGCTTCTTGCAGTAGCAATATAACACATATAATAGTAGTAGAATTAGTGAAAATAAAAATGAAGAATAAAATAAATAAATCCAATATTGTTAAATAAATATGAATGAATTGATGTTTGATGTGTGTTGTATGGTATGTACGATGTGTGATATGTGTGATGTGTAGATGTGTGCAATGTATGCGATGTGTGATGCATAATGTGTAGATGTTAGCGATGTGTGTGATATGTGATGTGTACGATGGATGTTTGATGTATGTTGTGTGATGTGTATGATATTGTATTGATGTTTGATGGATGTTTTGATATTTAATGTGTTATGGATGTTGTACGATAGGTTTTGGATATTTGATTATTCCATTGATGATTGGATTTCTTATTATGCCATGTATATTATTCCTTGAGATATCGTTTGTATTCAATTTAGAGATAGTCTGGCCCATTTATTATTTATATAATATTCGGGTTTGTCTGATACATTTCAGCTTCAGGCACGATGTGATCAAATTGGTTTGAAGGACAGAATTTTAGTGGTATCGCATATTGTAACATGGTCTCGTGTATGCATATGATGTTGGATTAGGTGTATTGCATTTATCCTGTATATAATTAATATTTAGTGGTAATTTGACTTATTTTTGAATACCACTCACATTTATGTAATGTATTATATTTAGCGTTGTGTTGATGATTCTGTGTTCTCTGTTATTATTTATATTGTGTATCATTATATCCTCGGGCATCATACGTGTTTATTGCTTGTACCGAGACTGTTTACGTCAAGGTGAGTGATTTTTATATTATGCGACATGCACGATGTTGGTCCAAGGGAATGTTCACGTGTGCTTCACTCACATTATCTCATTCTCTATGTTACTCGACAGTATTATTCACTAAAACTCTTGGGTAATATGGATATAGAGGTGGGGTGTTACATTTGGTATCGGAGCAGGTTTAGAACAATGCAGAGTATACAAGGCACGATTCCTGACCTAAGGTGAGACCTAGTTTCCCTGTCCGCATGGGTGTGAGGTAGATTATTGTCTACAATTAATTGATGGCGGGAGTATACGATGATTACGGGGGTAATCTTCTTGGGATGTAGTTGTAATTTTCCTATTATATGATATGTTTTTTACCTTTTATCGAATGTAAATCTCTATATGATATGTAAATGAATAGATGGAGGTCAAAGAGTTATAAATGGTTGGTTCGACCAGTAGTGTCGGTATTAATAGTGAATATTAGAACTCCATGTAGCTTTGAAGTGAGAATGAAGTTATTTGGTTAGAGAAACTGAAAAAGACTCTAATTTGAATCTTATATCGAATATTTGTCGATTTTAACTATGATGGGACGACGTGAGATGAGTGGAAGGATCCAGTAGTGATCATAGTAGCGCAATAGAAGTATGTAGATTACTTTTTGCTAATATTTTGATTATTTGGTTGTTTTGATTGGATGATTGATGTTTTGATTGCTATGTGTGGTTGTATTGATTTATGATGTTTAGTTTGAAGGATTCATCTTAAGTATGGTATTCGTTAGAAACTATCACTCAAGTTAGAATTCTATATTATTTCGGATGATTCAAACCCAGTGGTGTCTTTAGTTGCAAAGTTACCACAAAAGATGATGTGGATTATTTTCATATAAAAAAACAATATCTATTTTTGTATAAAATTAAAATGCGATTGAAACAAAAGACAAAAGCTTGCATATTTATTTTTATGAATGGTTGATTGATGATGATTGAGATTTTGTAAGTTGAGTATTTTTAAGTATATTAGTGTAGATTATCTATAAACCTTTTTTCATAAGCAAGCATATGTTGATTAAAAATCTATTTGGGAATTGTATATATACATGGTCTGGAGAGATGTTTTATTGGAAGTTAGTGAATGTTTTTATAAAAGATTAAGTTATTCTGAAAGTAAATATTTAAAGAATTTATGAAGCTGACTTTGTGTTAATTTTTCCATTGAGTGTTTAAGAATTCTTGTCGATGTTCTGGCCAACATTACCACTAAGGATTCTTAATTACTAGGACGAGAATTATGGACATGAGATTTTGAAGGGAGATGAATTATTTTGAGAGGAATGTGTTTTGAGTTATATTATAAATGAAAAAATATTTAAAGAAAATTATATTAATTATTTTAAAGAGATTACAGTGGTATAAAGGGTATTTTGAAGTGAGCAAAATGTTCTAATAAATAAAGGGTTATTATTTGGAAAGAAATATTCAATTGGAGTTAAAGTGTAATTAATAGTTTGAAAAAGTTGTTTTGCGAAGATATTGATGTAGGAAAAAAAATTGAGTTGAGATTTGAAAAGAATATAGATGAAGGTTTTGGAAAAATAAATAAAATATTTTCATAAGAAAAATATTCTTTTGAGACGGTGATTTAGCAAAATTGAGATGTGGATATTATATAATACTTTGAAGTATTAGAAATCATTTTAACTTAAGTGTATATAAATAAGATGTGTATATGATAATGAGGCAACCAACTGTTTTGAAAGTAATAAATTCACTTTTCTATATTTAGATGTTTAATGTGATTTTAGAGCCATCGATTATTAGTGGAAAGCTGTAGTGGATGTCGAGGTAATATTGATCACACAATCAACACTACAGCATATTGGCAAAATAAACCACTAGAAATTTATGGTGTGGCATTGTCACTATATTAATAAAATATATTGAATTTAAAATTAGTTTGGTTGTGATATTTTACGATTGAATGTATACTATATTATTTGATGTTTGTGATTTGGATTCGGGTTGCGAAGGTGTTTAGAACGTGATGCATTGGAAAAAAATGATGAGTGATATATATATATATATATATATATATATATATATAATTAGGTTTTGATGATAATGAAAATATAATGAAGTTGGTTTATAATGAAATAAAATAAATACCATGAGGTAAAAATGAATTCTTGGATTGAAATTGAACATGGTATAGATGTTTTGAAAAAAAATTGAAATGAAAACCGGTAAATAAAATGTGTTTGGAAACGGAAGATATTTTTGACAGTAAAATTTTAATTAAAAGTGTATATTAAGATCCTTTCGGAAATATATTTTAAAAGAAAGTGATTTTGGATGGCTTTGGAAATATGGTATTGAATATGTTGTCAAAAGTTTAGAAAGATTCGATGAAAATTTTGAAAATTTAGTTTCAAAGTATTGTGAAGTTTCGAAATAATAGTAATATATTTAGAAATGAGGAAAACAAAACATGGTTCGTACTAATATAATCATAACATATGACGGAGTGATCTAACTTTATCGATTCTTCTTTTGTTATTTAGACAATTACACAAGTAACAACTTTGGTGTTCATCATTTTTCGAAATTTTGAAGTCTGTGAAGGGTTACACATGAATTAATGGGTGTAGTATTTGCTTTCACATTGTGTAAAATTGGCTTAAACTGAGCTGAACTCTTTTGCTCATAGCTTTTGAACTCTTTGTCTGATTGATGATTTTGCCATTCTGGAAAACTTAAAACCTAAGCTCCAACTTTTATCTATAGTGTTAATTTGATGTTTACAATACCAAAAATATAGTTTTATATGGCAGGCATGTGTATTTCATGTATTTCCAAACATTAACGCTTTAAGAAAAACTCTCGCAATTTTAGTTATACTCAAAAAAATTATGATCCGTAAGTTGTTGTGGAAAGCTACCACACTACATAATAATTCACTCTTTGGTGTCACCATCTAATTTTGTGTTTTAGACCATTAAAAGTTTGTCTCAAGCGGCTTAAACCAAGGTATCAAGTTGTTATATTATGTTAAATGAATTCATACTTATTCTATCTCTTTCTACATACGACTAATGTTTATATTGAGATAAAAATAGGTGTTTAAGAAGCTAGTTGGACTTATGAGTAAGGATGGCTTGCTTATGCATGCTTAATAGCTTAGTAAGTTGCTTAAAAATGCTACATTAAGGTACGTTTTTAAGGTGTACGAATATGTGATGTGATATTATATTGTTTCCTCGTGTTTCGGGATGACCCATGCTGGGATGCCTCTTCGAAGATGTGTATTTTTTAATTACATTGTGTTTGATTTTTCGGAATGCTCTCCGTACAAATGATACTTTGCTAAAAATGTTTTTGAAAAATCTAATACTTAGAAAAATATTCACAAAATTAGTCATATGCAAGGAATAGAAAGTCGTCATTTGAATCTATTTGAATTCATAGTATATAATAAGAAGTTGGAGTGTGTGAGCCATATAGATGAGGTAGTGGTTGAGTGTGATAAAAGAGCATTGATTACGATGAAAGTCATGGTATGAGTAGTGTGTATTGACTTTCCTATAAGAAATTACAATGACGCAATATTCGTAAAGGAAGAAGTTTGTAATAGCCCGGCTTTCTAAACCATGTAAATAAGTAAATTTTATTAATATAAAAGTGTTTGAATTCGATATATGCTAATTAATAATATGAAAGTAAATTTTGAGATAATCATATTCTATTTAATAAAAGGTTTTGTTGTAATAAATTGAATCAATTAATAAATTCTATTTGAGTGGCGTATTGAAATAGAATACAAGGAATGGCTCTCTAGTCCATGTTTTCAATGTTTGTATACAAAACATCCCTCCATTTGGCTATTTGTAAATCTAGTCCCTCTTATTAACTTTTGCTTCTTTTATTGCCATTTTATCCTTATTTTTATTTTACAGACGTATTTTTTTTTCCTTTTCCCTGCAACAAATTTCGTTCTCGCAAATCTTTGCTTCTTTCTCATGAATCTCGTTATCCACTCTCGGCGATTGCTTCTATTTGAATTTTAAATTTCCTTTTCCATAATTTCTAGATTGACGGTATACTGCTCTGATTCTTCATTTGATCTAGGGTTTACTTATCTAGGTATTTCATTTTGTTGAGATCGTGTAATTTTATATTGCCTTTTGTTTTTGTTTTACATTTGCTTCGTTTTGTTTTATTTACAGTTTCTTATATCATTTCTTCAACTATTTTCTGGTATTATGGATCTGAACATTCTTGTTACAAGGTACATACTATTTGATTCTGTTTAGTCTTTTTCATTTTTCATATGTGTAACTTTTCTTTGTTCATATGTTTATATTGATTTATAGTTTGTATTTACTCTGTTAAAATATTAAAACTGCAATTTGAGTTGCATTTTATCCTTTTCAATTTGCTTATGTGCATTTCTTCTATGTTCATATGTTTATATTTATTTACAATGTGTATCTATTCTGTTAAAATATTAAAACTGTAATATGACTTGCATTTTATCTTTTTCAATTTGCTTATGTTCATTTCTTCTTTGTTCATATGTGTATGTTTATTTACAATATGTACCTATTCTGTTAAAATATTAAAACTGCAATTTGACTTGCATTTTATCCTTTTCAATTTGCTTATATGCATTTCTTCTTTGTTCATATCTATATATTTATTACAATATGTATCTATTCCGTTAAAAAATAAAAAACTGCAATTTGACTTGCATTTTACTGTGGAATTGTTGTAGATTATCATTTTTGTTAAACATGTTTCTTTTTTTATTAAAACTTAATTTAGGTTTGTTTTATTAACTGTTTTTTAGTGTTTGCAAATTACTGTGTTCAAGCTTATTCTACTTTATGCTTATAATATGTTTCTTGCAAGCTGATATTTAAGACAAAATTTTCTATGTTCTGTCTTGTGCATGTGCATTTATGAACTATTTATTCATTTGTTTCACGATAAGCCTTCGTAATGGATTATCAAATTTATTAGGCAAGTTTAAGTTAATGAAACATATTAATACCTTAAGAGTTTCTGGTGATTTTTTTATTTCCAGAGCTTAGAGTGCTACTATGTTCGTGTATTGTTTGAGTTTCCAACATCTATATTCATAAACTAACAGCCGTGGTTGGCAAATTTGTACGTTTTTTTAAATCTGCAAAAGGCCAATTTACAACGGATGGTTATGGAGACGTATCGTCTTAAACCTTATAGACAAATCTCGTTTCCATTATTTAATAGTTGAACTAAATAAATAAATGCAGTGCATGCATGCATGGAATATGCAGTGAGAATTCCTTATTCATTATTTTTGGGTCTTTTTTTGTTGTTGCAGTTTCGATGATAATAAAATGTCTTCTTTTTCTGTTGTTGCAGTTCTGATGATAACAGTGAAGGTGTTTTGGTTGTATTTGGTAATAAGGGTTTAGTTATAGCAAGAGAGTTGTTGTTGGTTATTCTCTTCATGGTTTGAAAGTTAGTCTGTGCAATGTTTTCCAAGAATGTGTACCTTCTTCTTTGGAGTTGTCTTTTAATTTGGAAAAAAAATTCGAATTATTGAAATAGATTCCTACTTGCAATCTAGATTGTGTCTTTCTATGTTTAGACATGAAGATTGTTTTCATATTAATGTTAATCTAAGCATGTCTTCCGAAGAAGTTGATATCATTAGTAATTTAGCTATCACTACCATTAGTTCTACAAATAATGTTTCAAGTTATGCTTCTACTATTCCTAACGGGAATGCTCATTGTGATTTAAAGTCCCTTTTGAAGAAGGATTGTTTAATTTCTATATTTACTTAAAATGATCAGTTATTCCCTGGAAGCATTAGTGAGTTTAAGCTCACATTGCTTTTGTATTGTCTTTGTGTTATTGGGTGAAAATGATTAAAAATGACACGGTTAGAGTAACTACAAGATGTTCTAGAGTTGGTTCCCAATTTCGTGTGCATGCATCAACTAAATTTAATCTTCCAGGCTATTTTGTACTTAAAACTAGTAATCTTGTTCATTCCTGTAGTGCTGGCATTGTTGACATCAATCACCTATATCAAGTAAACATGTCAAATGATTTTCTTCGTAGTAATCCTCTTACTGGAACCAAAGACATAGTTGATCATTTTAGAAATGAATATGATATTATACTCTTTTTTAGACAACTTATTTTTTTTTTTTTACCGGTTACTACTTTTCCTATAAAGGAAGCAATTAGCAATATAAGAGATTCATGGTTCTATTGCTTTGTTCTATCATCAACTTAATTGGTATGTTGGTGCTTTGAAGAAAACCAATCCTAATATTTATAGGGCATGAAGCTTGTAACAAAGGTTTTGTGTGTTGCAGACCTATGATAATTCTTGATGGTACATTTATGAAAGGAAAAAATTATGGTTGCTTAATGTCTGCAACTACAAAAAATGGAAATGATGGTATGTATTATTTTTTCTTTTAATTATTTATCTGTATAATAATGAAATGATGTTCTGTATTTATTTATAGCATAGTGCAATGGTGGAAATGATGGTATGTATTGTTTATTGTAATAAGCTATACTAATGTCTTTGATATTTCTTCTGCTTATTGGGTGCAAGGTTGCTGTAATATGACATGGGAGCCTGCAATAAAAAACATGTTTATTTGCCAAATTTTGTTTATAGCAAAAAAACATGTTTATAGCAAAAAAAAAAAACAAATTTGCTATATCAAAATTATAAATCTCCATTGTATTTGTCAAACAAAATGCAAAGTTTTGTTCCTAAAATGTTATATGTTGTTTCATATAGTGTGTTTATTCTCTGTTCATGGTGTAGTAATTATTTTCCCACATGACTTTTGATCCGTGTTATAATATGTTGTAATTTCACCTCCAATATATAATACAATGGTTTTGATATTACATCAAAAGCTCATATAATATTTTCCAGTGAAATGTAGTCAACAAATTAATTGAGTTTTGTATCTTAGTATATAATCAACTTCCCTCCTATATAAAAACAAACAAGTAAATTGTAAAGATTACAAAAAAAGTCCTAGTATAACTCAAGGATGATACCAACCATACCTGGAAGTACAGATAGAGGTGCAACAGAAATAATAACTGTGATGGAATCAATGTTCAGTAGTTGATGTTGAACTATTTTCCCTAATGCATTGCAAAATCATCAAAGTACACATTGGCAAAGCTATATGAAGAAAGTTCAATGCAATTAAAAATATCATGTTTGTAACCATTTAATATGCCCCATGCTGTCTCATAAACCAGTATATATTTTAAACCAATTTAAAACATGTTAAACAACATAATGAAATGATGGTATACAATTTTTCTTTGTTAAAATTTTGAATTTTTTTACCACGTTTGTTATACTCTATTATAATATTAGTAATGATCTAATTGTTTATATCATCGTCTCAAATTTAATTCAATTTCTTCAATTTTCCACTGTATTCGAGTTTTTCCAATAGCTCATGTTATAGTGTCAGGAGAAGATGAAAGCAATTGGTCTTTGTTTCTGTCTAATCTACAATCAATGTTGTTAGATGATCGAATAATAACGTTTATATCAGATGGGCATCCAGCTATTATATCTTTTGTTTCGAAGTTGTTTCCAAATTCTTGTCAGATCTACTGTATATACCATATGAAAAACAACTTGCATGCTATGTTAGGTGGTGATCCTAGAAAGGAATGGATAGTTAAGCTGTTTGTTGATGTTGCATATGCTTCTACTCATTCAAAGTTTGAAGTAGCATTGAAATTGTTTAGAGATTTTGGGGGTAATGTTGCTTTGAAATTTCTTAATGGAGTTAAATTTGAGCATTTTGCAAATGCTTTCTTTCCAGGTAATAGGGATGGTGAAATGACATCTAATATTGTCGAAAGTTTCAACTCATGGGTCATTAAAGAAATGCATCTTCCAATAACATCTTGTCTAGACTCCTTTTGAATTAAAATTATGGATCAAATTTCTAAACGTCGACAATTGAGTCAAACAAGGAAAACCGAAATATGTCCAACTATGGAAAAGCATATGAACTCTTTTATTATTTTGGGTCATGGTTGGATCGTTAAGAAATCTAATGAATATTATTTCAAAGTATTGCCTAAGGAGTCGCAACATGTTGATCTTTTACATCTTTGGTGCAGCTGCAATATGTGGACTATTGATCAGTATTTTTCTACTTCATACTTTCATACATCATATTTTTTCCTGTATCTCCTATTCCAAATACTGATAAGCCTGGAGTTCTTCCAGAAAATCATGCCATTTGTCCTCCAATTCCTAAACGTGGTCCTAGTCGTCCAGCTATCAAGCAAAAACCTTCTATTGGTGAAGCTAAGAAAAAACCTTCTATCAATCAATATCACATAACATAAGCATCACATAAGCATCACATAATCATCAATCAATATCACATAATCGTTAATCATCGCATAATCATCACATAATTATTAATCAAGTGATAATCATCACATAAACATACTCTGCACATAATCATCGAAAAAAGCGTACATGAAAAGAATAATGCATAACTCGAAATGATAAAGATCATATATAGTCATCATTATTATTACATAGCTCAGAATATTACAAAACATAGTCATTATTGTTAATACATAGCTCACACTTATAAAACAAGCGATGCCATCTAAGATCAGTCTTCATCATATACTGATTCAGACTTGGTCTCGCACTCTATATCATTTTCTTCGGTACTTACAAATGCATCTATTAAAACATTCGATTCATCAGTCAACGACCCTACATCAATGTCATCGGTTATCAATATTTTGGTATTTGGCTCGAGATCCGCTTGATATGCTTCTTCATTTGGAACATTATTTACATCAAACGTATATCTTGCCTTCGTTTTAAAAACAGCCCACCAGTCTGCTTTACCTTTTTTTAAGGATGGATATGGAGCAAAATAAACTTGTAAAGCTTGCTTAGCTAATACAAAAGGATCATACTTATAGTAATGCGACGTATGCCTTATTTCAATTAGCTTATAATCTTTGTGCACGTTAATTCCAGAGCCAGGAATATTGCTAAACCAGTTGCATTTGAATAAAAAAAAACTTTCTCTGCAGGTTGTATATAATATGCCAACTCTAAAACTTGTGTTAAGACGCCGTAAAAATCTTTTATATGCTCCTCTGGATCATCACTTCCTTTGACAAATACACCACTGTTATATGTTAATTTTTCAACCCCGTAATCTTTGGTGTTGAATTTAAATCCATTGACGAAGAATATTGGATAAGTCTTGACATTTCGTTTTGGTCCGATAGCAAGATGTCGTAATCCTTCGTCAACAACACAGTTTTCTGTATCAGGAACGTAGTTTGAAAACCATCTAGCAAATTATTTACTGAGATCGCCAGATGAATGTTGTGATCATATATGCTGCAATATGTATTATATTCCTTTATAATTAATATATACATGTATAATTGAATTATATATGAATTCATAATTACATGATAAATGGTGCAACTTCAGCACAATTTAAAAGAACATATGTGTGTGCCACATGGTAATCTCTATCATCTAACCATATTTCCACACATTTTCCAACAGGTCTTCCATGTTGTCTAAAAATAGATAACATTATTTGGGAAGAATCCTGCTGAATAGTGTCTTCATTACGGGGAACACTTACAAATGATAAGTTCACATCGTTACTAAAGTAATGTGAGAAAAAAAATAAAGCTTCTTCTTCAAGGTATGATTTGCAAATCGAACCTTCTACTCGTTCTTTTTGTCTAATTTTTTTCTTCAAATGATTCAGGTACCTAAAACAAAATTAATTAAATTCATATAGTGCTACAAAAACCGAAATTAATTAAATTATCTCTCAAATGGATATATTCATCCATATTGCACAGGACCACGAAGGAGTGCTTCAAATGGAAGATGAACAGATAAATGCTCCATTACATTAAAAAAACCAGGCGGAAATATTTTCTCCAGTTTGCATAGAAGTCAGGGATTTCTGCTTGAAGTTTACGTATACGATCTACCTTTAACGTCGTAGAACAAAGCTGTTTATAAAACATATTCAATTCTGTTATAACACTCCATATTTTTGCGGGCAGCAGTTCTTTGAAAATCAAGGGAAAAAATACTCCATCATAATGTGGCAATCGTGACTTTTCATCCCACTTAATTTGCTGTTTTTAAAGTCAACACATCTACGGAGGTTAGAAGAAATCCCATCAGGACATCTACGTCCTTCCACTCACTTTAGAACGAGTTTTACTTGCTTAATGTCCAGCTCATAGCATGCTTTGGGTTTCTTATTATCGTCGTATAATTGAAGTTCGGGCCGCTTACAAAAGTGCAATATATCACGTCTTGAATTCGCATCGTCCTTGGTTTTCCCCTTCACATTCAAAATTGTATTAAACACGTTGTCAAACAAGTTTTTTTCGTTGTGCATGACGTCAATGTTATGTCGGAGTATGAGATTTTTCCAGTATGGTAACCCCCAGAATATACTTTGCTTGCACCAATATGAATGTCTGATTTACCTGGAATCTCAACTTGTACCCCAGTTTCATGTATCTTTGGGTAGTCTTTTACAATTTCATATACCTCTTCACTTGTCCAAACCTTAGGTGGTAGCATACTCTATACTCTGTTAGCTTTAAAGTTCTTTTTATCCGTTCGAAATTTATGATTGATATGTAGAAAACACCGATGATAGTCAAACCAAGAAATTTTCTTTTCATACTTTAATGAAAATGCTCGTGTTTCATCCATACAATAAGGACAAGCTAGACGTCCAGATGTGCTCCAACCTGAAAGCATGTCATACGCTGGAAAATCACTAATAGTCCGTAATAAAGAAGCAAACACACGAAAATTCCTTTTTCTCGAAGTGTCGTACGTTTCAACTCCTTCATGCCATAGTGTTTTCAACTCATCGATTAGTGGTTGTAGATAAACATCAATTCCTTGAGTCGGATCATCGAGACTGAGAACGACAATCGTTAAAAACATATATGGAGTTTTCATACACATCTATGGAGGTAAATTATAAGGAGTAATAATAATAGGCCATGATGAATATTTACCACCAAATTGAGAAAAAGGCGAAAATCCATCCGTACATAAGCCAAGCCCAACATTACGGCTCTCTGCCGCAAATTCAGGAAAAGTCTTATCGAAATATTTCCATACTTCTCCATCAGATGGATGTATCAAAGTTCCTTCTTCTGGTGTTCTCACACTGTGTCATCGCATATGACATGCTGTAGCAGAAGATGCATATAACCGTTGAAGTCTGGGAGTGATGGGTAAATAATGCATCCTCTTATATGGAACTTATTTTCCTTTCTTTTTTCTTGGTTTGTATCTTTACTCGTTACATATTAGGCTTTTAGTAAGATGAGTGTCTTCTTTCCAATACATTATGCAACCTTTTACACATGTATCTATCTTCTGGTATGGCAATCCAAAAGCAGATATAAGTTTTTTAACTTTATAATGACTACCACACATCAAATTATTAGGTGGCATGTGTCGTTTTGAAACTGCTGTAAATGCAGCTTCTATAAGATTAAATTTCGATTTCATAGTGATGCATTCGACGGCTACAGATAATTCAGTTCCGCTTGTACATTCATCCCACAATGGCCTCTTGGCAGAATCCAATAAATCATAAAAAAAATTAGCTTCCGCAGTCGGCTCTTCATCAAAAATTTTGTTTCCATCATCACCTTGGTCAAAGATAGTAAACATTGATCATGCAGCATCTTGCACCATGCTTTCTATTGGATTGGTCATAGTATTATCGTCCTCTAACACTACAGGATTAGGTGTAGGTTGAACAAGTTCTCCATGACGATCCCATAAGTAATAATTCGGCACAAAATCAAATTTGTACAAATGTATTTCTACTACATCTGGTTTCCAATGCTTCAGATGATTGCACTTACTACACGGACAACGAATGTCTACGTTATTTTGATTATTAGATTGAGCAAATCTAATAAATACATGTACACCGCTACAGAAATGTTCTTTTATTGATCCTTTCATACATTTTCGAGGTTCATACATCCAACTACGATCGATAAAATAATCGAACATATTTCCTGATTTGTAAAATGTAGGTTAGAAGACTGAATAAAACACTTCATATTAAAGTCTTGTAAAAATTCATATATAACCCTTTACTATTTTAACAAATTCATATAAATACTGCATTAAAATTTTCAATTCTTATGTTTATTATTTTTTTACTTTGACGTACTTCCCATTACAAACACAATAACATAATCATATTTTATAAATCATTTCAGGTTAAACGATTCTAAAAAATTTCGGCAGCACTTCTCTTTTTTCCCTGTTTCGTACACAAATGCGTGTACACAGGGAAAAAAGAAAGTGCAATCGAAATTTTCCGAACCGTTTAAACTGAAATAATTTATAAAATATGATTATTTTATTGTGTTTGTAACTTGTCCAAATACTAGGAAAAATCCAACAAATGTTGTATCAGATGAATATAGATGTTCGTTCTGTGGAAAAACGAATATCCATATAACGATCATATACAACACTTGTTAGACGGGGCCAAAAATTCTCTAAGGAATTCACATAAATAAAGCACAAATTAAAAAATATTAATATTAAAGTGTTAGTGGTTTGTAGTGAAATAATGATCTTAATTTTTTTTAGTAATGTAGCCAAATAGAATTCGTTTAATTATGAATCAAAATCCATGGGAACTATCAGTAACTCGGAAAATATTGCTTATCTCACAAATGGGAACTATGAGTTACCATTTTAACAACTACAAAAACTATTTTATATTTCATTTAACTATTTAAATATTTATTAATTAAATCTAAAATTTTAAAACGTATTTTAACTTTTGTTTAACTACATAAATTTTAATTAACGATTTTGTGAACTAAATAAGTAGTTAGCGCTTACAACAATATAACATACATTCTCGTAGACTTATCAATAAACATATTATTCAATGATCATGTATTATTTTATGGATTTTAAAGTAGCCATAATTTTTAACAACAAAGCGAACAATAAATTCACTAATTATCATCACCTAATATGCAATAATCACCATTTTTCAAAGACATAAACAACTAATTTTCTAAATTAGGTTTAGCATTATATACACAATTCAAATAATAAAAAATATATCATAAACTAATAACATATATTCATCAATTCCAAACTCCTAAATCATCCAGTTCCAAATCCCTAAATCATCAACTAATTTAATTTAAAGCTAAATTAAACAAAGATAATGGAAAATAGGAGATACCGACAAGTGTGGGGAGGTTCAAATAGCGATGGAAGGTTGCGACGGCTCCTGGCGGCGAATAGCGGCAGCTGGTTGCAAGTGTGGAGGAGAATGAGCTGAGATGAGGGAAGAAAGGGAATGAAATTTTTGTCTCGGCTGCAGATCTGTATATTCGCGACATGCGACGGCTAGCGACGACCGCCTTTTTTAGCCGTCGCTAGGCTCCGTCGCTTTAGGAGTCGTTCCTAGTAGTGAACATAACCAGCTTAGTGAAATATAAATCGTGTATGATAGAAAATAATCATTTTATTTAACTGCAAAAGCTCAAACAAGATGTAGTTTATGTATTACTCAGGAGAGAGGTCCATATTTTTTATGTCAATTAACGTTAAATATAAAAATAATTTTTGGAAATCGAATATCCAAAGCTTAGACACCATTATACGTAATAAACTTGTATATCACCTTGCGCACTACTATGTGATTCTCTTATGCATTAATTTGTCTACCATTGTAAACATAATTAAGTAGCATTAGCTTATCAGGATTTAATGAAAGTACCAAATAGTACTTATCGAAGCAATAAACATGAAAATTAAATATAGAAGTAACTGAGATGTAGGGCTTAAAACTGTGTATGGATGCAGTTAATCTTACCTCAGGTAAGACTAATACTTAATAAAATGGCACGTAAGGTTTTCTATATGTCCTACTAATAGTGGTTCCATGCGCTTTCATGGTACAAATAAAATAAAAAATATCTCCATTTTGTTTAACTTGGTTCCTTGATTAATTTTTCCTTTCTGCCAAAAATAGCGGTCATGAATAACTATGGAGGGAGTGTAGATAAACTATAGTTAGGTTATGAAATGTAGTTGCGGTATTGTTATACTGTAAGGATACTGGGTATAAAGCAATATATGTAAAATTGTGTCTTGGGCCTTAGCCCATATAGCAGTCCATATCACCACAATGTATTATAAATACAGAGTACATCGTGTTATACAAAGGATGAGATAATAAAATCTCATTTTTACAATTCTCATGCAAATCTGTTTTGGTATCAGAGCAGAAAATCTGTCTAAAGACAGTCATCTAATCCAGTTCTTTACTAGAATCTCATCAGAGATCACATTATCATCATCGAGCCATCCAAAAGGAAGGTGTCAGATCGAAATCATCATCCACCTTCCTTGGTTGCTCTCAGTTCATTGCTTCTCATCATCTGAGAGTAACTTACCAATTTCTGATCTCGGCATTGGTGCCTCGCCAAGAACCAAATCCAAGAAATCAAGATTATTGGCTGCACCATAAAGCTTTCTCAACCAGAAGCCTGATTGAAGCATCATCATCATGGCTGGAGATGATGATACAACTTCATCTGCAACAAGTGAAGTTAAAAGTCGGATGGATCAAAATCAAGAAAACAAGATACACTAGTTACTGAAACTAGGGCCAGTGATATTATTAAACCAAAGAATAATTTGGTAAGCACTACACTTGATGAAAACAATTATCAAGTAGAAACAAGCATATATGGGTTAGAAGACTTCTTGTAGGACACCGCTACAGTACCGGCAAGAATGGTGACTGATAGCTCTGGAGAAAGAACAGTCGATAAAGAATTCATCAATTATCAGAAACAGGACAGCTTACTGGCTGCCTGGTTGCTTTCAACCATCAGTTCAGGCCTACTATCACAAATTGTAGGATGTAAAACATCATTTGAGATATGGTCTGCAATACAACAAATTTTCAACACACAATCAGCAGCAAGAATTTTATATTATAAAAGACAACTGCAGAATCTCAAGAAGGAAAATATGACAATGAGAGAGTATATTACAAAGGTAAAATCATATTATGATATACTTGATGCAGTAAGACATACTGTATCAGAATCTGAGCAAATATTGACCATTCTGATTGGTCTAGATGTTGAATATGAGTCAGTGGTAGCAATTATTTCATCACAACAAACTCTACCAAATATGCAATATGTTTACTCCATTCTATTATCTCACGAAGGAAGAATTGAGCAAAGAAAATAAAGTAACCCAGAACTTTCTCTCAATAATGCCTCAAATTCAAGAAACAGAAATCAAGGAAGAAGACAAGAAAATCAAAACTTCAGACAAGACAACGGTCAAAGAAGCAATACAACTCAAAGTGGCAGAGGAAGAAGTGGAAGATGGAACAATAACCGAATAAAATGTCAAATTTGTGAAAAACCAGGACATACATCCAGACAGTGCTATTTTCGACTCAACATTGAGTATTACCCAAATCAAAAAAATCAGGAAAATCAAAGAAATCGCAACTTTAGTGCAAATGTTGCACAGATAGATCAGTGACAAGGCAGTCAAACAGAAAAGTCAAGACCTCAAGCTTTAAATGCAGAAAGACATACCAGATCTGATGAGATGGCAGAAGAAGATTGGTACCCAGATTCAGGTGCCACTAATCACCTCACAAGCAATCTGCAGAATCTCAACTTAGGCAATAAAGAATATACAGGTATGCATTCTATTCATATGCGGAATGGTGAAGCTTTAAAAATTACACATGTTGAAACCAGAAGTATTCAAGGTAAAAGACTTCTTCATCTCAATAGTTTGTTGAGAGTTCCACATATTAAAAGGAATCTATTGAGTGTATATCACTTTGCTAATGACAACAATGTGTATTTTGAGGTTCACCCTAACTTCTGTCTAGTCAAGGACCTTGAGTCAAGATATATTGTTACAGGGTAAATTGGACAGAGGATTATACAAATTCAATTTTGGAAATTCAAGAAAGAGCAAAACTAGGAATATGTGGTGTAATAACACTGAGTCTCATGTTGCAAATGATCAAGAAATTTTTACTTTGTGGCATTACAAGCTAAGGCACCCCAATGTAAATATTGTAAAACAAATTCTTATGAATAATAACATTTCCTGTGATATATCATTACCATATGTTTGCACCTACTGCCAATTAGGCAGCCATAAACTACCTTTTGCAGATTCTACAACTATTATTAACAAACCACTTCAGTTAGTAGCACCTGATTTGTGGGGGCCTGCTTCAATAAATTCAGACTATGGATACAGGTATTATATATCTTTTGTTGACTGTTATTCTAGATATACATGGATATATTTTCTAAAATCAAAATCAGATGCACAAAAGACTGTAATAGAGTTCATAACTCAAGCAGAAAAACAATTATGCCATGAGGTTAAAATTATGCAATCAGATGGTGACAGTGAATACAAGCCACTGAAAGATTATTTTCAGAAAAAAGGTATTATTCATCGAACAACATGTCCATACACTTCTGAACAGAATGGTTTGGCAGAGAGGAAACATAGACACATAGTAGAAACAGGGTTAACCCTGCTGGCACTGGCATTAATGCCTATGAATTCTGGCCAGAAGCATTTAACACTGCTGTGTACTTAATCAGTAGACTACCTACCAAAGTTCTTAAGCATCTGAGTCCTATTGAATCACTGTTTGGGATTAAACCAGACTATAAAAGTCTAAAGACATTTGGATGCTTATGCTTCCCATGTCCTAGACCATACAATAGTCATAAATTAAATCTTAGATCCACCCCATGTACATTCATAGGTTATGGAAACAATCAAAAAGGATACAGATGCTTAAGCAATGATGGCAGGATCTATGTTACTAGACATGTTGTATTTAATGAGAAAATTTTCCCTTTTGCAGATAAAAATGTCAAGACAACCAAAAAGGTATATACTAAAGACAATTTTTCAATGTCTTTTATACCTGTTATACCAGAGTGGGATCGGACCAGTGGAAGTGTGCAAAGGATCCAACAGCCACAACACACATCATCCAATGATAACACTGGATCAGGTCATGACACTGACAAATCCTTCAGCTCCTTCAATAACACCAGTCAGATCAATGGGACCAATCCAAATCCAAGTGAAACCTCTCAGTCCACATCACAGTAGACTGAAGATAGCAATGATAATCAAAACTTGCCACCTGCAAGAACCGAACATCACATGATCACATGGTCAAAGAGTGGGATCTTCAAACCTAAAGTATACAGTGCTCAACTAGATTCAACTGAGCCAAAAGACTACAATGAAGCTATTGGCAATAATAACTGGAAATGGACTATGGATAATGAATACAGTTCTCTTATCAGAAACAAAACTTGGAGTCTAGTACTAATGCCCAAAGATAAGAACATAGTAGGCTGCAAGTGGACTTACAAAATTAAAAGAAATACTGATGGAAGCATCTCAAAATACAAAGCAAGACCGGTGGCTAAATGATATAATCAGCAATATGATTTTGACTATAATGAAACATTTTCTCCAGTTGTTAAACCCACAATCATAAGAATCATATTGACAGTTGCACTTCACAGAAAATGGTAAATTAGGCAGCTTGATGTAAATAATGCCTTTCTTAATGGGAATCTAAACGAGCAAGTTTTCATGGACCAACCAAAAGGATACCAAAGTGGTGTAAATGATAACTTAGTATGCAAACTACATAAAGCAATTTATGGACTTAAGCAGGCACCACGTGTGTGGAATGAGAAACTCAAATCCATACTGATGAATTTAGGATACATGCCAACTAAATCAGATAGTTCATTGTATATGCAGTGCAAACCGAAGAAGGTCATATACATTTTAGTGTACGTGGATGATATTATTATTACAGGAAATGGCAGTCAAGCCATGGATCAAACTATCAATTATCTAGATCAAGTTTTCTCAATCAAAGATCTTGGGAATCTACATCATTTCCTAGGTATAGAAGTTATCCAAACATCGAAGGCAGAGATGGTCTTATGTCAAAAGAGATACATACTATAATTATTAAAAAAAGGCAAATATGGATCAGGCCAAATCCCTGCCTACTCCAATGACAAGCAATCTCAAACTATCTAAAGAATCAGGGGAAACTATCACAAATGAAAAACAGTACAGAAGCATCGTAGGAGCTCTTCAGTATATCACAATAACAAGACCAGATCTAAGCTACAGCGTAAACAAGGTATGCCAATTCATGCACAGACCTCACAGCAACCATTGGAAGGCAGTAAAACTTATTTTACGTTACCTAAAAGGAACAATGGATCGTGGTCTACATTTCAATGACGCAAAGGGGTTAAACATACAAGCTTACTGTGACGCAGATTGGGCTTCAGATCCAGACGACAGAAGATCAACTACTGGCTTCTGTATATTTCTAGGGAACAACCCGATCTCTTGGTGCTCAAAGAAGCAAGCTGCAACCTCTCGCTCCAGTACCGAGGCCGAGTATAGGTCATTTGCCAGTACCACAGCAGAAACCGTTTGGATCGAGTCACTTCTCAAAGAAATTAGGATTGATCTCACAAATACACCTATAATTTGGTGCGATAACTTGAGCGCAGTATGCATCTTCGCAAATCCAGTGCTTCACTCACGAACAAAGCACTTTGGAATAGATTTGCACTTCGTTCGTGAGAAGGTAACGGAAGGTAAACTGCAACTTAATCATGTCCCAGCTCAATTTCAGAGAGCAGACATACTAACTAAACCCATCTCGACAAAATACTTCACTCAACTGAAGAAAGATCTCAAAATTAAAGAAGGCGGCGCGAAGACAAAGAGGGAAAAGAAAACCCTAGATGAAATTGAAAGGGGGAGTTAGGTTATGAAATGTAGTTGCGGTATTGTTATACTATAAGGATACTGGGTATAAAGCAATATATGTAAAATTGTGTCTTGGGCCTTAGCCCATATAGCAGTCCATATCACCATAATGTATTATAAATACAAAGTATATCGTGTTATACAAAGGATGCCATAATAAAATCTCATTTTTACAATTCTCTTGCAAATCTGTTTACTATGAAGCAAAACATATCTAGCACATAACATACCATATTCAAGTATATATTGTAGCTTTACTTTGTTACCTACTTAATTCTCTACATTGTCATCACCCCTTGCTTACCTCACTCCTTTCTCCATAAAGATTAAACTATTCATCTTCAGACTAGTGAAATACAAACCAACAAATTAATCAAAATAGAAACAATTGGTTGTGCATCAACTAATTGGTATGGAGTCCTAGTAGTATGTGTTCATCAACAATTTAGAAATATTCGTGGTTGTGAATAATTTTAAATGTGTGTATGAATAGATGTTAAAAATTAAATATAAAATAATCTTCTACATAAAATTATATTATTTGGCTGTCGAATTGTATAATTAGAAATATGACTTTGTTGTTTCTACTAAATTTATCAATGTCAATTCATCTAATTTTTTTCAAATAAAAAAGCTTTTGGTTTCTGTGTTATACTATGAAAGAGCATTGGAAGTTTTCCTCCTCATAGTTCACATAACATTCTTGATTGATAATTAGAATTTTAACCATCAACATTAATTTAAAATTACCACCCATTGTAGAGGGTATTTAAAGTAGATATAACGAATAATGACTAATGTGAATACTTTGGACACCTCAGCAATTTTAATCCTGGATTGGTGTAAAAGTTCTGAAAAAACTATGGTTACTAGTTCAACTTGAAGCCTTTTGCTTAAATTGAAGGCTAACCTGATTTTTATAATTATAACTTAACTCCTTTTAGATTAAGAAACCGAACATATGGTGTGTTTGTGTGTTTGTGTGTGTATGCGCGTTAGCATATAAATATAAAGCACATGTACATTCGGATGAATATGTTGATAGCAAACCTGAGTACTCTGCATCACATGTGCTTTGATACACCGATGGATAATAAGAAGAGGACAAGAGTCCCTTCAATTTTAATGAAATTGAGAATATATTTTTTTCATAACAATAAGTAACTGGAAGATGGTGCATCAATAGTCAGTAATGTTATAATTTTAAGATGAATGCAAGATATGCAATGGCATTCTCATCAAAGTGCAAAAAAACAACGTCGTCGTGCACTAATGTCAGAAAATGAAAAACCATTACTGTAGGAAAAAATTGCAATAAAATTGAATAAAAAGGAGGATTTATACTTGGGATAACCTTCGAATTCACAAAACTATGAAACGGACTGATAATAAATTACCATATTGAAATACAGAGCAATACAAACAGTAGAGTATGTCTAACATAGAAACTTTGGGTACATTATTAACAGCTATGGATTAAACATAGTAGGAAAAAGGGCTTACCAAAACTGTTGACTAATATATGTCTAGTTACAGTACAAATAAATAACCACTAAACTATATTCATCAATTATTATTATACACAGTAGCCATGCATTTTATGAAATATAGATAATTTTCTGGTTTTCAATCAATATATTTCAGTAATGTACCTAGCAATGATAAAAGGGTGCTTGTTGTGCCCATCTTTTCTTGGCCTGGTTTTGACCATGTTTAAAGCATGTAAAGCTTGAAGTTATGAAAATGGAAGATTGCTATTTGGAGTTCTTGAAGACTGAAGACAGGAGTGGTTTTGTGTAGTTGCAGCAATGTGTATTAGTAAGGAATGAGAGAATGTATGGAAGTGATTACGATTGCTTGTAAGAAAATAATGTAACAGGTTTATCAAAATAGAAATGATAAATTCTTGTTAGTTTTTCTCAACTTGTTCTTACAAATGGATTGCTTCTACTATTTATATACACCCATGACCCAAACCACAATTCATTACATGACTTATTCATACTCTGACTTGAACAAACAATTAACTCGAACTCACAAATTCAGCACAGCCTTTGATCACACTTGTATTTACATGCACATGTGCACATGCACATACAAACTAACAATTTCTGGACTCAACTGAAGGGTCAACTGTCATCTTAGAGTCAAGTAGGTTCCTATGATAACTTGAGTCAATCAGCACCTAATCACCGCCGATGGTTGTGGAAGCAATCTGCACCCAATTGTTTGATAAAATGCCTTTGTCTTCCCTTGTATCCGATGTGTTCGCAAATTTGTCTCCTCCTTCTTGTTGATCACCATGTAACTGAGTTGATGAATCTGAGACCTAACATTCCATTCCTATTCAAAATTTGACCTTGTCTTAAGGTCAAAAGTTGGAAATCTCTTCACCAAATGCCAATAATCTTTCCAAGCCGATTCCTCTTGAGTTCTTTGTCTCCACTTAACCTACACTTGAGTGATTGCTTTGTAATTCTTTGGAAATATTCTCCTGTCCATAATAGCCTCTGGCTCGTCAATGATCTCCTCCATAAATGTGGGATTATCTTGTTGAATGATAACCCCGCTGCCTATTGTACAACTATGAAATATGGAAAACTGGGTGGATTCGAGCTTCGGGAGTAACTCTAATTTGTAAGCCACTTCCCCAACCTTTTTTATGATCTTATATGGTCCATAATATTTTGGGGATAACTTAGTGGTCTTTAAATTACTCACGGTGATATGTCTAAATGGTTATAGCTTGAGGTATACCCAATCCCCTTCATTGTATTGCCTTTCTATTCTTCTTGCATCACTATGTTTCTTCATCCTTTCTTGTGTGTGACGCAAACTGTATTTTAGCAATTGTATTACAATGTCTCTAGTACCCTAGCAATTTTTGGCACCTAAGATATCAAGGTAGGAGGTGGTACTCTATAGATTGCCTGGTATGGTGTTATGTTTATGAAACTTGGACAACTAGTGTTATACCAGTATTCAGCCATGGTGAGCTAGTTTGACCACTCCTGTGGCTTGTGACACACAAAACATCGCAAGTATCCTTTCAATATCTTCTTAACAGCCTCAGTTTGTCCATCTGACTATGAGTGGTAGGCTGAACTCATTTTTAGGATACATCCTTGTAATTTCATCAGTTCTTGCCAAAGTTGCTGGTAAAAATAATGTCTCTATCACTTACTATACTATGTGGCATGGCATGCAATTTAAACACTCCATCAAAAACTATTTTAGCAATATCCTTGGCAGTGTAAGGTTGTTGTAGGGGAAAAAAGTGTGAGTACTTAGATAGCCGGTCTACCACTATATATATTGCTGTAAATTTGTGATTTTTAGGTGGCCATATTATAAAATCCATTGGTATATCACACCATATCTTGTCTGGTACGAGTAGTGGTTGTAGCAGACCGGGAACCAATATATTTTCTTGCTTGTTCCTCTGACAAACATCACGTTTTCTTATGTACTTCTCAATATCTAACCTCATGCCCTTTCAAAAAAAATTGCTTAAGCTTGTGCCTTATTTTCTTGATTCCAACATGCCCACCTAATGGTGATGAATGATACTCATGAAGTATAATTTGTTTTATTTCTCTACAATTGGGGTCTAGCATTATTCTTTTTCTGTAATACAACAAGTTGTTTACCATTGTATATTTTGATGTATTAAGCTTGCCATCTTCCAATTTTTTCTTCGTTTCTTTTATATATGTTGATTTTTCCATATACCTTTTAAGCTCTTGCATCCAATTACCTTCTAATGTGGTCACTGCTTGACATTGTATTGTGTAGTCACCATGTTCCTCTGGTAATCTTGAAAGTGCATCAGCTACAGTATTATCTTTTCCCCTCCTATACTCAATCTTGTAATCAAAACCATACAACTTTGCTAACCATTTTCCTTGTATTCCAGTTGTGAGTCTTTGAGATAGCAAGTGTCTAAGACTTTGATGGTCGGTTTTAATAATAAACTTCTTCCTATGTGGTACTGAGTCCATTTCTTTGTAGCAAGTGGTAGTGCTAACAACTCCTTCTCATATATGGATAACAGTAGATTTTTTCCATTCAAGGCTTGACTAAGATAAGCAATGGGTCTTCCATCTTGGGTGAGCACATCACTTATTCCCACTCCACTAGCATCACACTTAATAACAAACTCCTTATTAAAATCAGGCATGCATAATATGGGTGGTTTCATCAGACAACGCTTAAGTTTTTTGTATGCTTCAGTTGCATGTTCATTCCAGAAAAATGTATTTTTCTTCAATAAATTGGTGAGAGGCTTGGATATTAACCCATAGTGCTAGATAAAATCTCTGTAATAACCAGTAAGGCCAATAAACTGTAACATCTTCCACTTGAAGGTCCAAAACTAATGGCTAAGGATGTTGTAGTCATTTATAGTTATTAATTACAGGCAACTAAATACGATAATGTTAGATACATTGATATAACAGAAACAAATGAATATGGAAAAAAAATTAAAATCAATAAACAACTTCCACATTATATTTCAAATCATTTCAACATTCATTACATAATCTCGTATTCGAGAACCATGTTCAGAGAAAATATAATTATAACATACGCCAACATTGATATATGAAGATGCCTCCCTGGACGATCAGAGTATATAAATAGGAAATTAAGCAAGTTTGCTTTTACAACAAAACACAAATGAATCAAAATAGAAAAGAACTCTAAACATCTATCTTGCCTCCTCCATATCTTCGGAAGCTTATTCGTCTAATGAGGTATCTGAAAACCTCAACGCTCAAACAACTCAAAATTAACCGAGCACCCGAGAGTTTAAGGAGAAAACATAAACATCGAGTCAGACATAAAGCCTGGTATGAATAATAATCTACCATCTCAAACCATTTAGATATTTAGTGAGACCACGACGCTTAGCGGAACGGTTTTCCCTTCACTGGTATCTTATCCAAAACTTTATAAAAACCATATATTGTGCTCCTACATCCGTAGTGGTTAAAACATAATAATTCAAAATATTATGATGATACGCAAATAAGTAAATCAATTCTGGATTACTCATCCCCATTCATTTTGACTATCTATCTTGGTTCTAGTTTCTAGGATCACCATTAACCTAATAGCTTCCGTGGACTGGCTAATAACCTGCTTAATGTTATGGACTCGCTGTCCGGTTTCATAGTTTTTATGGGATCACTAAGAACCTATTGGCCCTTGCAAATAACTTCCTTATTCATGAGTTCTTCCCGAACCAATTGGTATCTCCAACAACTTCCCTTTTATCCTAGTTTTCATTGGTTGACTAGGAACCTATTGACTTCAGGCAATAATCCAAATATAATTTTCATGGGTTCACTACAAATATATTAGCTTATGCCAATAACTCTTTCTAATCATAGTTTTCATGGGTTTACAATGAACCTTTTAGCACTTACCAATAACTTTTTCTAAACATAGTTTTCATGAATTTACTATGAACCTATCTATTTGACAAATTCTTTAATCGGTATTTAGACATCCTATATTCTGGTCTACCTAACCTCCTAGATGCAATTCTACTCATATAGAAGTTAACTCAATTTATATTCACTATTGCGTCAACCTAGCTAGTTATTCTGCTCTTTATCCCCAAAATACAGTTATTGGTTCATTTTAAAGTGAATATATATATTAGAAGAAGCAAGCATAATAACATAATAACACCAACATCTAAGGTTTAACATCCTTGAAAGCATTATCATACGAAACATAGTTAATCCCTTTAACCTATTATTTATCAAGGAAAGCTTCTTCAAAAACTTCATACTTAAAAGTCATTTTAAAACTCCTTGATTCATGACATGGTTTTTCCTTTAAAAATGAGATGGGGTTCATTATTTTGAAAAATAAGGCTTTTGAAACCTTTAGGAAGTGTTTGGTTTAAAAACAAATTTTATATTTTTGGTTTTCAATATGTATGTCAAATATGAGAAGAATAGAGGGACAACGAAAGAGATGAAAGAAAGACGGATGAGAGGATGAAGGGGATAGAGGGACGATGGAAGAATTGACTATTTTACGTGCATGTGTTATTTACCAAAACATGGAAAATAAAAAAATTGTTTTATATTTTGTATGTTAACTTTGCTTTCTAAATTGATCGATTTTGGCAATGTATATGCGTCGTGTGCAATTTTGTATAGACGAAAATCCAAAATTAAAAATAACAAACCAAACAATACCTTAACTTTTACTTTCGAAACCATTTGATAACCTCCTTCGAAAGCATTCAAATCTTCTTTTCAAAACAATAGCATATGCCTTTCGAAACACTTTAAATCTCTTTTTCGAAACCCTCAAAACATATATTTCGAAGGTATTAAAGTATTACTTATTAACTCTTAGAAGTATAGCTTCAAACCATTGAAAGTACCCCTTTTGAACCATTTTGAAAGTATCCCTTTCAAAACCATTGGGTTTATAGTAAAAATATATTTTGGATCAAAGTGAATATAAAGGAAATTACCTCTTTCGAAACTATTAACCTTTACTAAAAATGATTGGGGGAAAACTGATGGTTTCGGAACCATCCTTTCGAAAGCACTTATCATTTAAGTAAAACATTTAAAGGTTAGCTTCAAACCTCTTTCGTAGCTCTTTCCTTCTAAACCATTAACCATTTCGAAAACTTTAGGAAGTGACATAATATAACAAATAAAAGCCACCTTTCAAAAGCATTGATGACTTCAATATATTCGAAAGGCATAGGGTCGACAACAGGGTTTCGATTGGGTTAAAACTGCCCTTTTGAAAGCATTAATTTAAAAACACAAGTCAATTCTTTGGAAAGCTTCACTTTAAACAAAAGGCGGCAACATATTCGAAAGAAACTTCTTTGAAAGCTGCATTAAAGAGGTTTCGACCTCTTCGAAAGCATTCTCTTGGAAATAAGGCAAGCGCATATCTTTTGAGAGTAAAACAAAGATTTCGACCCCTTCGAAAGCATTGGTTTCTATATTATGTCTTCCCCTTTCTCCAATCCACTATGTACCAACATATTGATACCTTGTATATTTATTTCGGCTCGGTTGGTTCCGACTAGATTGAGGCGAAAGCATAGGGTCGAAAGGTTGCTTCTGAAAGAGGCGGAACATAATTTTTGGGTAAAGACTGTTTTAATGCCTTTTCAATTACTTTTTAACTAACTTGCCTATTTGTAAACATTTAATTGGTTGCCGCAACTTTTCAAATTTTTTCCGAAAATAAAACTGCCACATAATTTCAGATCTAAACAAAAATTAAATTAAAAAATAAGCCTTTCATTAAAAAAAACAATTAAATTATACAAGTCCTTCATTTGAAATAATTTAATTTCCATAGTAAATTATTTAAGAAAAATCTCCACAAATCATAATTCACTTTGAATATGTTATCTAACATATATAAGTCTCGGACCCAAATTCGTCATAATATAGCTGGATTAATTTCTAAATCCAATTGTTCATATTTTCCTTTGAAAATTCATAATAAATTTTCCATAGCCTGGAAAAGTATAAAAATTAAAACTCGTCTTCAAAATAATATTTTACATAACATATAAAGTTCCTCATAACATCCAATATTCAATAAAAACGATTTTAACCTTTAAATTGTGTAAAGCAATTAACAAACAAACTTGTTTGTATATAACATATCATAAAATCAAAGCATATCATCATCAAAAATCATCATAATGGATTAAACTTAAACCAGAAAATCAAATAATCATAAAAAAATAGAGATGATTTTGATTGTTATTCACCTTGATTAGAATAAGGAATTTGAGATTTGATCCTTGATTAAATCCCCTAGCTTGATTCCTTAACTTTTAGATGAATTTCTCCTCTTTTCTTCCTAATGAAATAGCCATCATGCTCTTTATTTTTGTTTACATTTTAGAGTTTGAAAAATAAATATGAATGGTTAAGGAAATGAGATTTTAAGGTAATGGAATTAATTTATGCAATTTCTAATATGTCATTGCGTTAATTAACTAACATATAAAACCATTCATAAGCCCATTTATTTAATTAAGCTCGGCCTCTAAATAAATATTCAAATCTCAACCCCTTTAACGCTCTATATTTTTATTATTCTTTTTAATTTATCTAATTAAAATTTTCAAATAATGTTATTAAAATTTAGGTGTGTTATTGGATCCCCTCCTTAAAGAATTTCATCCTCGAAATTCAGTAAGGACTAAATACTAAACATAGCAATCATCTGTAACCACTCCTAACAACCATACTAGCCTACTTGACTAGCAACTATCTATATAAATTTAATATAGACATATCCTCAAAGCAGATCAGGATAAGATTCTCTAATCCTGTTTTTTGTCTCCCAAGTACAGTCCTGCTCGTTTTCGCTCCACTGATCTTTCACCAACCTGACATAATTTTCCTCAATCTTTTCTCATCTCTTGCTACAACCCGAACTGATTGTCCAACAAAAGTCAAATTCGGTTCTATTATCAAGTCTTCCAACCCTGTCGAAGGAATAGTAGTCTCTGGATTATGCATACACTTGCGATGAGACACATGAAACACATTATAGACACCTGCCATACTGCTCGGCTTTATGCAAGCTTTCTGATTCTCTCTATAACTTGGAACGGACCAACATATCTCGATGCCAGTTTCCTTGACTTTCCAAATCATATCACACCCTTCATCGGTGATATTTTAATGAAAACATCTCCAACTGAGAATTGTAGGTCTTTACGCCTCTTATCTACATAACTCTTCTATCTGGACTAAGCTTCCATAAGCCTTTCTCATATTAACTCAATCTTATCTATCGCCTCTCTAACTAAATCTGGACCTAAAACTAATTTGTCTCCAACCAATATGCTGGTAATCTGCATGACCCTCCATACAAAAAGGCGTCATTCCTATATTAGTCTGATAACTATTATTATAGAAAAACTCCACTAAGTGTATGTGATCTTCCTAAGATCTACCAAAGTCCAATACACAAGCTCTTAATAAATCCTCGAGCATCTTATTGACTCTCTCTGTCTGCCCATCCGTCTGAGAGTGATATGCAGTACTCATCTTAAGCTTGGTACCCAACATATCCTACAGACTCTTTCAAAATTCACTACTAAACAATGCTTCTCTGTCACGGACTATACTACTAGGAATCCTACGCAGTCTAACTATGTTCTTCATGAACAAATTAGCTAAAACAGGTGTCGTCCTGTTTAACTTAATTAGAATGAAATGGGAACTCTTGGTCAACCTGTCCACTGTGACCTACACACTTTCATTTTCCTTATTTTACCTTGGAAACCCGTCTATAAAATCCATGGATATCAGCTCCCATTTCCAAACCGGTATTTCCAAAAGCTGAAGCAACCCACTTGGGTTCTAATGTCCATCCTTCACTTGTTGATAATTTGCACACTACCTAACCCACAAGCCAACATCCATCTTCATACCTTCCCAATAGAAGCTCCTCTTTATATCTTGATACATCTTGGTTCCTCTAGGATTAATCGTAAGTCTGAACCGATGACATTCTTCAAGAACTTCTTTTTTTAGGTCCTCAACATTCGAAACACGCAACTGTTCCTTCTTTCTTAACCATCCTCTTTTGTTCAAGGCTAAAATCCTTTATATCTTCGATCTCAGTTCCAAATTCAAGCCTTCTAATATTCTCGGTTAATATTGGATCCTCTTTCTGCTTAGAAGCAAGCTTTCGATCAACGCTAGTCGAAGTTCTAAACAGGACAACATGGCGGTGCTCTGAATAGAACTAGCAGTCGATCTTAACTGCACACTACAAGTAGTCAAAGCTTCTAAATCTATCTATTTTGCTATGGCTAACACCATGTTCTAATGTCTTTTGCTATGAGCATCCACTACTTTATTTCCTTTTCTAGGAGTATACTCTATACTCATAAGCAGCTAAAAACTGCAGCCACCTCTACTATTTTATATTCAACTCCTTTTGAGAAAATTAATATCTTAGGAACTTATGATCCGTGTATAGCTAAAATCTCTCTCTTAAGAGATAATATCTTCAAATCTTCAATGCAAATTTTTTTGAATATGCTAGTATATGATTTTTGTTTGATGATAATAAACATATATATATATATATATATATATATATATATTTAAATATACTTTTTATTATACTATTTATTTTTCACATAATTAATATTTTCCGAATAAAATAAATAACACAGAATTTTTATTCAAACAAATATTTTATTACAATTTTGAATAGTACACATTTGAGCTCTCATTGCATATATACATTTTTTCAATTACAATACAATTTCGATTACATCTCAAATTTCACTTTACATTGTTCACCTCACTACATATCACTCATTCACTAGTATTTTATCTTCGACTTTGCTCCAGCCTAAATCAGCATCTAAATTATCTGCAAAATAAACACTAATGCAGTAAAATTGAAAAATATTTTTGCAGTGTAAAATAAAATGTGTGTTTTTGAAAACATTATTTGCCTCAGTTATTTGGGTTGTTCGTCATCATATTTATTTTGAATTCATCATACACGAACAACTTGTGACATGCATAGTGTATCACTGTACATGCCACAAGGCCGTGCATACCGATATACACTTGATTAGATTGTAGGGACATGTGAGCACAAGGTCAATCCCGAGCCGAGGCTGGGTTCAACATAGGTGCAATCCAAATGTACAAGTTCAATAAAATGGTCAGAAGCAACCCATACATCGATGTACACATGAAGACAGTTCAAATGGCTCAACTCAAAAAGCAAATGAATAGTACAGACTCGTATATAAAGTGCAAACCAACGATGTGTAACCATAGCAACCAGCACAATGCAGTTCACGTATGTGTATAGTGAATGCAACCAGAGCACTTGAAGTTCAGTGGAAACCAAAAAAGAATGAAGAAAACCACAATATGCAAATGGTCAAGCACAAGTCAAGACAGGGAGAAAAATACAAATACATGAAAACAGTTCTCTTAAACCAAGAAATGACTTGAAGCAATGCAAAGATTCTGACACGTATATGAAACCAAAGCTAACATAAGCAAACATGTAGAACAGTGGACTAAACACAATAACAGAGAAAGTTCACCAGACTTCAAAATAGATAAATAGAAGTGACTCAATACAACACTTCAAATAAACATAAGTGACTTCATATGGAACCAGACCTGGCAACTATGGAAGGAGTTCAATATGCAAGTGAAGCCTCAATCAAGCTCTATATAAAACCAGACTACATGAAAACACTAGACTTCAAGTCAAACGATGACCAAAGGCAACAACATTCAATACAAAACTGAGGTGATCATGAGACCAGACTTCGAATCAAGAAAGTCAATTTACTCAACATAAATCAGTACACATGTACATAAGTGGAATGCAAGGTTACCAAGTTCAACAGCAGTTTTCAAGAGGAAATAACATATCTGAAGTGATGAACAAGACTGCAATACCAAAGTGCAATCACACACACACATATATATATACATACACATATTTGTATATATGTATGGAGACAATCAACCAAAGTTAGCAGTATATATGAAGTAAAATCGAACAGAAGCAGGTTGAACCAGTACAAGCAATGACAGTGATCAAGCACAAATCGAACAAGTGCAATCAAATCCATTTCATATATATTTACTTGAGTCACAATATAACTACAGATGCAAGCAAGCAGTCATAACAATGTCATGTTTCAAAAGGAAATAAAAGAACAGCAGTCAACAAAAAATTGAATCAAAACCATGGTGAACAAGGTAGAGTTCGAACAAGTCAGAGTAAAAGGCAGGAGATAACACAAATTGAACAAGTCTAGACTAACACAAATTTCAAATGGACGAAGTC
Source organism: Allium cepa (assembly GCA_030765085.1). Taxonomy (NCBI): domain Eukaryota; kingdom Viridiplantae; phylum Streptophyta; class Magnoliopsida; order Asparagales; family Amaryllidaceae; genus Allium; species Allium cepa. The sequence continues at coordinate 20,466,324 of CM060941.1, forward strand.
AAATCTTAGAAAAGAATGGAACAAGCCCTAATTTACTTTGAAAGAGGAACGAACATTTTTCAAACAAAGAAGAGGCAGGCATTTTCACAAAGGAACGGACGAAGAAAAATAATGGGAGACGCTTTTTCTCAAGCTATTTTCTTAAATGGGCCGGCCTTTATTAATAATTTGGAACTTAATTTTATATACGGCGTAGATTTGTTTTTATTTTTGTAATTCTCTTTTAAACTTTTGTAATTTTCTAGTCGTGTGACTAGGGGACAAACTATGGTGGTGTAGTTCGAGAATTCGCAAATCAATGGCTGAGTTGTAGCAGGGTTTTGAGTGTAGAGTTAGGTTAGTCGATAGCGGGTGTCACAAGTTTACATGTGTAAGCGTCTGACTACTTAATTTCTCGTAGAACGTAGGCAGGGTTTTGCCGAAGCTGAGTAAATCTGTGTTGTTCTATTTCTGATATTATCTGTGCTGCAATTATTTTATATATTTTCGCATTAATTTTTATAATTACCAGTATCATCCTATTCACCGCCCTTTAGGATGAAATCGATCCTACAAAAATCACCGTAGCTAACTCCAAATCATGACTAGGATATCTTACTTCATGCGGTCTAAGCTGACGTAAAGTGTAGGCAATAACTTTACCCTTCTGCATCAATACAGCTCCTAACTCAGTCCCACATGCATCGGTATACACCACTAACCCTTGGTTTTCGTCTGGAACTACTAACACAGGTGCGTTGGTCAACAAATGTTTTAATTTAAGGAACGCTTCCTCACATTTGTTGGACCAGACAAACTTCACGTCCTTCTTGGATAACTTAGTCAAAGGTGCTGCTATCCATGAGAAATCCTTGATGAATCTCTGGTAATAGCTAGTAAGTCCAAGAAAACTTCTAATCTCGATCACCATCTCTTGTCTATTCCAATTATTAAAAGCTTCGATCTTATCTGGATCAACTGATAAGCCTTTCTCTGAAACCACATGACCAAGAAACATAACCTCTTTCTTTCAATAATGACACTTGGAAAACTTCGCTTTTAGCTGATGGTGCCTCAGTGTCTCAAGCACTACCCTAAGATGATCTTCATGCTCTCTTCATCCTGTGAGTACACTAAAATGTCACCTATAAATACCAATATAAACCTATCCAAGTATTCTCGGTAAACTCGGTTCATCAGGTCCACGAAGAAAGCAAGTGCATTCGTTAACCCGAGTGGTGTTACTAACCACTCATATGAACCGTACCTAGTTCGAAATGCTTTCAAAGTAATATTGTCCTCTGCCACTCTTAACCGATGGAAACATGTCGCCAAATCCAACTAGGAAAACATTCTGGCTCCACACAACTGATCAAATAGATCATCAATTCTTGGCAAATGATACTTGTTCTTAATCGTCCTCTCGTTTAACTCATGATGGTCGATACACATCCTCAATGACCCGTCCGGTTTCTTCACGAACAGCACGGCCTCTCCTCAAGGTGAACTGCTTGGTCTAATAAAATTCCTCCCTTCTAGATTCACTATCTGCATCTTCAATTTCTTCATCTCGGTCGGTGTTATCCTGCTAGGTGGTATACTAACAGGTTCAGCTCTAGGCACAAGTTCTATCCAAAACTCAATAACTCATTTCAGTGGTAGTCATGTAACCGACTCAAACATATCTACAAACTCTCTTGCTATTCGAATATGACTTAACTCCTCTTCCAATTCCATAGCACTTAACAAAGCACAAACTCTCTTGTCAGAATTTACCACTAAGAATATGATTCGGTTATGACTATCAGGTTGTCTTAATGATATTTTTATATCCTGGCAAAATATCCTAGCCTCATATTTACCCAAGCAATCCATACCCAAGATGATCTCGAAATCTATGAAATAAAAAATGTACATACTTTATGCAAACTTATGACCTAACAAATCAAGTTCTAATTGGTTACATCTCATCCCTAGAGTTGTATAACCTCCTATTGGATTCGCAATTCTTAAGGAAGTAATAAGGTATGTGGTTCTAAGCATAACATATCAACCAAACACTGAGATATAAATGAATATGATGCACCAGTATCAAACAGTATCCTAACCGGTGTATTTTGAATCAAAAACGTACCTTCCATCACAGTCTTTCCTTTTTCTGCTGTAGTTGGCCAAACGGATGATGGCCTAATAGCAAAGACTTTTCTCTTGTCCTCCCTGACTGGTTTTGGACACCAATTCTTATAATGCCCAACTTGGTCACAGTTGAAGAATTTCACACCTTTCTTTTCTACAGCCTTCTTCCCCTTGCCCTACTGGCACTCATGAGCATAATGACCTTTCTTGTCACACTTGAAGCAAACTAAATCAGCTTTTTCCTTCTTGGCAGCCACTTCCTTCTGGGCTCCCTTCTTCTTAAAGAACTTTCTCTTCTTTCCCTAAGAACCCTGGGTTTCAACCTGCTTTTCTTTCCCATAAATAGCAAGCATTTCCTCATGTCGGATTGCCATCTCCACAACTATATTACAAGGATCACGGAAATATGGTAGGGTTGCCCTAGCAATCTCGAGTCTCAATTCCCAAATGAACTTCTCATTCCTCCTGGTAACAATATCTTTGGTAGCATACCCATATCGGGATAACTCATCAAACTTGGTAGCATATTCAATTACCGACATCTCTCCCTATACCAAATCCATAAACTTCCTCAACAATGCCGACTTGGCAACTTCAGATAAAAAGCTTCGCTTAAATCTCCTTCGAAACTCTGTCCTAGTCAACTCCTCCTCAGGAACTCCAGTAGTAACACTATTCCACCAATGAAGTGTTGCCCTTGCAATTGCCTAGAGGCTGGCCTGCTCTTCTACTCATCATCCAAACCAAAATCAGTGAAGATTCTCTCATAATGCAACAACCAGTTCTCAACTTCTATGGCATCCTTCGTTTCCATAAACGGTTTTTCACCAAGACTGGTGTAGTCTCTACATAGCATAATTATTCCCAATTGGAACCACATGATTAGCTCCTCCAACATTCCCAGAAACTCCAGTAGTAGCTCCTACTAGCATCAGATTGACGAAGAACTGATACATCGAATCTGTATCCACTGGTGGATTTCCAACCCGCATGTTGGCATCTGCATTTTGGTTAGCATTAGCCTATCAATTCGGGTTCCTCCTGGTGGGCCGGGCATTTCCATTGTTTATGGTGCTTCCTCCATCGAGATTTCCTCTTCTATTTCCTGCCTCCATATCTTCTTTCTCATAAATCTGCATACGAGCCTTAGTAAGATACAGAAGAATGGTTTAAGAGAGAGGGAAACACGTATTTTACACACACACACAAACACACACACACACACACACACACACACATATATATATATATATACATACAAGTACGTTACTATAGCGTTAACCGAAACCTCGATCTTATTTTCTGATTCATTGAATTATGTTTTTGAAAAACCTTTTGACTTAAATTTCTTTTAGGTTTTCATAAACCTATGATCTGATGCCTATTTTGACTATCTGTCTCGGTTATAGTTTCTAGGATTACTATTAACCTAATAGTTTTCATGGGCTGACTAATAACTTGCTTAATTTTTATGGACTTCCTATCCGATTTTATAGTTTTTATAGGATCACAAAGAACCTATTGGCCCTGCCAATAACTTTTTTATTCATGGGTTCTCCCTGAACCTACTAGTATCTCCAATAACTTCCCTCTTATCCTAGTTTTCATGGGTTGACTAGGAACCTATTGAATTCTATTAATAACTTAATTTGGATATAGTTTTCGTAGGTTCACTACAAACCTATTGGCCTCGCCAATAACTCTTTCTAATCATAGTTTTCATTATTTACTATGAACCTATTGGCCCCTACCAATAACTTTTTCAAAACATAGTTTTCATGAGTTTACTATAAACCTATCTATCTGACAACTTCTTTAATTTATATTTAAACATCATATATTCTAGTCTACCTGACCTCCTAGATGCAATTCTACTCATACAAGAGTTAACTCAATTTATATTCACTACTGGATCAACCTAACTGGTTATTCTGCCCTTTCTCCCTAAAATACAGCCATCGGCCCATTTTAAAGTGAATATGTATATTAGAAGAAGCACGCATAATGACACAATAACACCAACATCTGTGGTTTAATATCCTTGAAAGAATTATCATATGAAACATGGTTAATCCCTTTAACCAATTATTTTATCAAGGAAAGCTTCTTCAAAAACTCCATACTTAAAAGTTATTTCAAAACTCCTTGATTTATGCTATGGTTTTTCCTTTAAAAATGAGATGAGGCTCATTGTATTGAAAACTAAGGCTTTCGAAACCTTTAACTTTTACTTTCGAAACCATTGGATAACCTCCTTCGAAAGCATTCAAATATTCTTTTTAGAACAATAGCACATGCCTTTCGAAACACTTTAAATCATCTCTTTCGAAACCCTCAAAACATATCTTTCGAAGGTATTAAAGTATTACTTATTAACTCTTAGGAGCATGGCTTTGAAACCATTGAAAGTACCCCTTTCAAAACCTTTTGAAAGTATCCCTTTCGAAACCATTGGGTTTATCCAAAAAAAATATTTTGGATCAAAGTGAATATAAACGAAAGTACCTCTTTTGAAACCATTAACCTTTTAATAAAAATGATTGGGGAAAAAATGATGGTTTTGGAACCAGAATTTCGAAAGCACTTATCATTTAAGCAAAAAATTAAAGGTTAGCTTCGAAGCCATTGCCTTTAAACCATTAACCATTTCAAAAACTTAAGGAAGCGACATAATATAACAAACAAAAGCTACCTTTCAAAAGCATTGATGACTTCAATGCATTCGAAATGTATAGGGTCGGCGGTGTGGTTTCGATTGGGTTGAAACTACCCTTTCGAAAGCATTAATTTAAAAACGCAAGGCAATTCTTTCGAAAGCTTCACTTTAAACAAAGGCGGCAACATATTTGAAACCAACTTCTTCAAATGCTACATTAAAGAGGTTTCGACCTCTTCGAAAGCATTCTTTTAGAAATAAGGCAAGCGCATATCTTTTTAGAGTAAATCAAAGGTTTCGACCCCTTCAAAAGCATTAGTTTGGTCACTATGTCTTCCTCCTTTCTCCAGTCCACTACGTACCAACATATTGATACCTTGTGTATTAGTTTCGGCTTGGTTGGTTTCGACTTGATTGAGGCGTGTTTGCAACCAAATTAGTTGTAAACACCCGAGAATAAGTTTGAGTAGTGAAATAAATGAAGAAATTAAATGAAAAATTAGGAGTAACACTACATATTGCGAGAAAAGAATAGCAAAAAGTAAAAACAATAGGATTTATAATGGTTCGGCGTTGATTACCTGCGTCTACTCTAAATGCTTTCTTTATTGCTTTTTCAATCAATTGCTTACAGTTGCAATTCACAAGGAACAACTTGAGTACAGGTTAAAGCGGAAAAAAATGATTACTAAAATGGAAAAGTCTTCACTTTGTAGCCGAAAAGAGATCCCCAGAAATAGCCCCCCGTCCCTGTATTTATAGATGAAGGCAGCCTAACATCTCAAAGCCTGGACTCCCCCTTGGTCACTTGGGCCCATCATAAGGAAAGTATTGCCCGACATACTATTCCAAACCCAACTATCATGCCGATCTAATGTCATGTATGCTGACCCGATACCATGTGTGCCAACCCAAAACCATGTGTACCGAACATGCTATGCCAAACGCTTTATCTCCAGGCCCTACACTGACCCAATATGTGGGAACACTTCAATATGCCGACCCAGTACTATTTCATTAACTAGGCCAACCCGATACAATCCATAAACTATGTCGACCCCAGTCATTTTATATACTTTGCCGACCCAAGCTTCACCATATCCATTGCCGACCCGAGCCCCACTACATCCTTTGCCGACTCGAACGATGCTATGCACTATGCCGACCCGAGCTACTTCATGTGTTCTGCTGATCCAACCACCATTACATCGACCCCTCCAGGTTTCATTGAACTTGCCTAAACATCCACTCTGGTTTCCAACCCAACCAAACTAAATTTCAAAACTTCGACATCCGGTGTTATCCATTCGTCGATTTTATTTAACCTGGGTTAGATATGGCTATTGAAACATTACACTCTGGTCATATAGATGTCGTGGCCGTTTTACCATCAATAGTCAATTATGACCTCTGTAATTAACTATGTGTAGCCGGGCTAGGGTATTGAGTAACACTTGCCCCTAAGTACGTCTTGTGAATACCACGGCGTGCTTTGAATCGGAGAAAAATCCAGGTTTTTGGAGGCAAGCTTATTCGAGACTTTGGTCAATCGTTGTTCTTTATCAATCTTTGACGAAGTCTTGTTATATTCAAATGCACAAATCTAATCATATGAAGTCTCTAGGTTTTCTCGGTCTAAGCTCTTAAAGACTGAATTCACAAGTCTTCTCCATATGGTGAATACCCGCTATTCAAGCATATCTTCCCTTCTGCTTCATTGTTTGTAATATATATATATATATATATATATGTCTACTACTAATAAAGAAAATTTGCTAAACTAATTTACTTGGTGTCTTTTTGAAATTCTAAAAATGTCATTGCTTTCCGTTTACAATAATACAAACAGCCCGTGTGCGAAGTACGGCCCCATACTAGTGTATATATATAATTATTTTATCATTATTTTATTATTTCTCTTTTCTCTCTCTTCTTTTTTTCTTTTTCTTTTTTTTAAAGAGGGGTTTGCATTTGGCATGCCGATCCCTCAATGGATCCATATGGGCTGAGGTCGGTATACACAATGGCCGACCCCTTCTTACATTGTGACCGGTTCTCTCGGAAGAGATCGGTTCACATTCCTACCTCCGCTCTTATGTAAAAACCCACATCCACTTTTTTTTTCTTTTACTTCCATCTTTCCAAGCCTTTATCTTCTTCCTTAGCGTCCTCAAGTTTCCTTCAACCGAACCCCTCATTTTCACTAAAATCCTCCTTCCTACAAACCCAAATTCTCCACTTTTCAACCTCAAAGCCAAATACAAACTTGAGCTATCCCCTATAGTCTCTCCTCGCTTTCCTTTGATCCACAAATCCTAACATTGGCCATCCAATTTGAACACATGTAGGTACGAATCCTCCCTTGATTTCGGGTGGTAACCTTTGTGTTTGGGCATTTATGTGTCATTTGGGTGCTTAAGTAAATGGGTTTCAATGAGAGGCAGATGAGAGGTGGAGAGGAAGAAGGATCAGGAGGAAAAGAAAGGAGTTAAAGGAGAAGAGAATAGGTTCAGATGAACTGGAGTTAGCTGGAGAGGATTTGGTGAAGACAGTGTATAAGATGTGGTTGGTAGGATTAGGGATCGGTGTATGCTAGGATTTTAGGATGATTCGGCATAGGGACTAGATAAAAGGGGATCTGTATTCTTCTATAGGCATAGGAGTTAGAGAAAAAAGAAGGGTCGGTATTTTACTTTGAGTATAGGGCTCTGTACACTCCAGGGAAGGAGGGATCGGTAGAGGTTGAAGGAAGGGATAAGCATGACTTATTGGGGTCAGTGTTAACTAACAAAAACCATCCTAACTTGAATTATTCAAACATATGATTGCATATTGCCTTGCCTAAGCATAAAGTGACTAACAGCACGATTAACATATACGAATCAACAGACTTAGACTTGAACTAAAAAATTCCCAATTCACTCAACACGAGTCAAGTATAAAACAGGCCCAACATATTTGAACAACGAACTTCATAATCCTGAACGTCAACTTCCGATCCTAAAGCTTTTATCGCCGATCACCTTTCACGTTGTCCAAGACGGTCAGCTGTGAGAAATGCAGAATGTGGATCTTAAGGCTAGGATAAACAATAGAGGGGGGTTAATAGTGTTTTAGAGAATTATTATATCTTTTTGAGTTTTTGTTGATTTGAACACAAATGTTTGCAATATTCAGACACAGATATGATCACAGAATCAAACACAGATGCAAATATAAAGTAAAAGCAGTAAAGGAAAGAACACATAGGATTTTATACTGGTTCGGAGTTACCCTACATCCAGTCCCGCACACAAGTACGGATTTCCTTTCAAAAACAATCTTTACAATTACACCCTCGATTTCAAGGCAATGAGGTACACCCTCCAGATTCACAATTCTCTGGGTAGAGATACTTGATTTCCAGGGCAACAAGTTCACCCAATTGATTTCCAAGGCTACAATCACACCTTATCTCGCTTGATTGATTTCCAAGGCCACAATCACATCTTTTATCGTTTAATTAATTACAAATAGCCTATAACTCTGAATAGCACTAAGGATATTGTTGAGATAGTGATAGAGAATCAAACCAGAAATGATCTAGTTAGATTCAATGTTGATTTCGGCAGAGTAATGGTAAGAATATGTATAAAGAAATGTGGAAGAAGAAGAGGAGTGAAAACCAGAAAAATATGTCTTGAAATTCGTTAAAAACATCCCCTATTTATAGAAGAACAACAACCATGTCTATTCGTGAAGAGATATGACGAATAGACACTTCTTTTGAAATTTAAATTTTGAAACCAACTGACACTATGTTGACATGGGTACCTTGGGTATGTCGACACGCCAAAGGAAATTTTGGTTATTCATTTTCCTTTGAAAATAACTTCTATCTTATATTAAAACTATTTTAAACTTTATAAATATACTTGTCTATAGTTAAAATACATAAGCAAACAATAATTTTATATTTAAATCTAAGTATAAATATTTAAAAATTAAATATATTATTATTAAAGATAGTTAAAAACATGGATAATTTGATTTTGAAATTAAAGATTATTTTGAGGCTAAAAGTATTTGAAATCAGGATAGATGTTTTTGATGCTTTAAAAAGGAAGGTTTTGAAAACATTTTGAAAACAAGATATAATTTTGTAAAAATCATTTTGAATAAAAATTAGCGAATACAAAACAATGTTCCACTAGATTTTTCGTAGGTTCCATCCTACTTAGGGTGCCATCCCTTTAACAGGCTCGAAGTGGATTCCATTCCATGAATAAATTGAATTTTTAAGATGTCAGTGCTTTTCTAGAAGTTTTAAAAAAATTCCTAATAAATTAAAAGAAAAATTACTTGAGCTCTTGAAATCTTGATATGCTTGATACTCATGAGTCTTAAATTTTGATATCTTGAATTTCTATACTGTACAGTCTTCATTCTTTGATACATGCATGGTTAAATCATTCATATACATATATATCTAAACTATAATGTTAGTATTTATATTTTATAATATGTCTTAAGGTTATTGTCATCAAAACCATCCTTCTCAAGGACTAACAATCTCCCCATTTTTGATGATGACAACCTTTGTTTGTAAAATATTACTTCTATCCTAATAACTCCCCCTAAAACTAATAACTCCCCCTTAATCTATGCTTAGCTATCCTATTTTATATTTCTCCCCCTTTGTCATCAACAAAAACCATCCTAAAACCATAAAACTATACAACTCCCCCTTAAACTAATACTAGAGAAAAGTATAGTAAATGGAATGTGAAAGACATTAACATAATTATATTATAATTATTCAATACATAAATATGTATAAGTATATCTCAGACAATCCAATCAACCCATATATCAAATCTAATGATGTCAAAAAAAATCAAACAAATCAAAGATCAAACAAATCAATCAAGTCAATCAAGTCAATGAAGTCAGACAAGTCAATTTAGTCAAACAAGTCAATCTAGTCAAACAAATCAATCATAACATGCCAAACAAATCAAAAACTGATAATCCTAAACATAAGACAATACTAGAAACTCCCCCTAAATAAAATAAACTTGTGATGCCCCACCACTATGCTCACAATAATAAAGAGTATTAAAAGAAATACTGTCCGTTATTACGAAGAATAAGGCTGGATAGGAGCGGTCATCCGTAGTTAGGCCTTACACTAGTATTGGTTATCTCTATAGGAGTGGTATATATTTTTTATTTTTCTTCTCTTATTTATTTACTCCCATCGACATACCCAATTCTAGTATAAAACAAATTGCGATGGTTCATAATAGTTAGGACAATAAATATAATAATAACACGGATAATATAAATGCGGAACACAAATAAAACAAAAAGTCTCATATATATATATAATAACTGATGTCAGTTACAATACATGATACAGTACATATGATACAACTATAACTGTCGACTCTGAAAGCTACATATACAAGTACATTATCGTGAATAATATACATGAATACATAACATCATATATCAATACACTAACTACTAAAAATGACAACGACTACTCTAAAAGATATGAAATGACTTCATAACTCTAGCAGCAATCCAAAGCAAGATATCTACAGCCTGTAATAACTCGGGTCTGACCCGAGTATTAAATTCAAAAGAAAATAATACATGGGTCAGTATAATTCAAACTCAGTTATTAGTACGCAGAAGCAATAATAATTAGCGAATACAAATGAACTACATGATGTACAAGTGTGCAGTGACAACATCAGTGAATGTATGCAGAGTCAAGGCCGCAATGAAATCACAACCCAAAGATAAAACATGTATGCACTATAAACTGGATAGTGCAACTATCATACTCACGACCCAAAAGCCAAAGTGCAACTCAACTCAACTACAGGTGAGTTAGTGAAACAACAAAGTCTAAATGAGTACTTCATAAATGCAGACCAGATCAAAGCGGCAACAAATACAAGTATCAACTTTGAACAAGACATGACTGCCGAAGGTTTTGCAACAGTAGATAAAATTCAAGTCCAATGCAGACAACAGGTTTTACAAATCAAGTCAAATGAAAACAACAATACTTCAAGCCATGGTCAGAACCAAGACTAACAATGCAGACAAGCAAACTACAGACCAATTCCTCCGAACCAATGACAATTGCAAACCAGACCAGAAAATAGTGACATATACCGGAACCAATGACCTAGGCTACCACTTCAAATGATGAACACATGGCCGAGAAACAACATCAGTGCACTACAATACACGCCATATGCTCAACTGAACCTCACTGATGCAGTAATGCAAATGCAATCCAGACCAGTTAAGGGATGCAGACCAACCAGAACAGATGCAGATGCTCAAGAATGAATACAGAATGACCAGAGAATTCAAAGTAGTAATTAGCAAGAAAACCACCGCAGTTCAATGTAACTGCAACGGTGATGGCCAAAGATGGCAAAGTCATGGAATCGCATAGCCAAAGTCAAGACCAACAAAGATTGAAGTCACAAAAGAAATCAACATCGTCCACTAAATTCAAAGTACTAAAAATTTATGTAGCAGTTTCCCCCAAATCAACATAATCAAACTAAATGACCAGAGGCAGTGAACGGTATAGCCAAAGTCGAACAAAACAACGTCATAAAACCAAGTCGAAATCGAAGGCCACAAAACAAAATAAACAGACATGTACGAACGGTTCGAATTAGATGTGAGTGAAGAGATCACTCACCTTTCTCGACGCGAAAAGAAGCAGCCGCAGTGAGCAACGAGGGATCGATCAAGTAAGACAACTCTCGAACAACCACTGATTCGATCGAAGTAGTAACGGCACTCCAAAAACCCAAAATTTCAGATCTGAGAAAGAACGAAGCCACCATATTCACGAGCCCTAATTTCGAAAAGAGGAACGAACAAAATAAACGAAGCCGCCATTATTTACTTCGATTGTTTTGTTGTTTTAGGGCTTGCGAAGTCAAAAATGAACAGAGAGGAGGGAATGGGTATGAATTTTATCTCGGCAAAATAACGTAGGCCAATATTATTTCAAAGCCCTCTTAACGCTTAACAATAATTTAAAAGAATTTAAACCCGATCAAATCCCAATAACAATCAGCTATCGCCATTAATCATTTAATGAAGATAATTAATTGATGCAAAATCCCGGGTTGTTACAACACTCGTTATGTATACATGTATGCAATATGTAGTTTGTAATGCAGTATGAAATGTATGACATATGCAATGTGGCATGAGATGATATGCAGAATGAAGTGCAACTTGTGATGTAAATGATTATGATATTTCATGCATTGTAATTTATGATGTAATATGCAATGAAATGTGATATGAAATAAAATGATTAAAAGGTAAAAATAATAATATGCAAAATGATATGATGATATATACTATGGTAAAAGATATTCAGATTATAAGATAAACATAAGTGATAAAAAATATCTAATTGACAAGCATATATATATATATATGTATGTATGTATGTATGTATATGTCAAACTATTTATTATAAATCACTTCAACCAAACAAGGGTAATACACACCAATTACTAAACTTAGGTTAAGAAAACTAATGAATGGGACTAAAAGAGCAGTAAAGATAAGAGTTTAAAGGTAATAAATGATATTAAAATTATAACATATTCATGAAAAGTAGTAATCAAATTCAATATCAAAATCAAATTACTAAGAAATATGGATTTAAACTATATATATATATATATATGATCAAATATGGTTTTTATAAAAATTAACAGCCTACTTATTTAATTTATTTAAATAATTATTTTAACTTGGTTGTTTTTTATTTATTTTTTTATTTACTATTTTTTTATTTTTAAGAATCCAAACTTCCATGTTTATAAAATACTTAACTTACTAATTACAAACTTTATATTAAATTATTATTGGTTTAAATATTTAAAAACATGTTTAAACATCTCTTAAACTTAAAAAATATCATAAATAAAACAATAAAGATTGAAAAACTAAAACAAACATGTGTTATATTAAGACCTCTTACTTTAAAAAAATTAATTAATTATTAAAAACATTTAAACATGAAATTAATTTTAAAATATTCTAATATAAGTTAGAAATTAACTCTAAAAAGAATAGAGAAAAATACTTAATTTAAATATCATTTTTACATAGTTTAAAGTTTCATAAAGGAAAACAGTATTTAAAGAATGCTATAAAAAGTTTTTGTAGTAAAATATATTCGAAACTTTATAAAACTGAAACTTTTTCTTTTACCAAATGCTATGTAAATTTTTTGAAACTCTACAGCGTTTCAAAGCACAGAAATACTATAAAAACGAATGTGCAGTACTTACAAAACATTACAGAAGAAAAGAAGCATTTTAGAAATGCTATCTAAAATTCCGGTCATGTGATGTGGTGCTATCTTATTAATTGAAGAAATATATAAATAGAGCCTTATTCTAACATTCTAAATTCATTTTATTAATTTTTTAAAGATATAAAATTAGTATCTTAAAAGAAATAGAGTATCAGAAGTAAAAATAACATTAGAAAAGTTGAAATCATTAATGAAGGTATGCATTTCTACTTAGTATAGTTGTAATAAATTAATAGTATGATTTTATTCGAAATAAAACACATTTTAAAAGACCCTTTTTTTAGAAAATTTTTGACTAGTATATCAATATTTATACTATGGTGTGTCGATATATGGACCAAAATATTAAAACTTATAAAAAAGATAAATTTCTATACCTAGCTAAATGCATAAATATATATTCCTAAATGCACCAATAAAGATGAAATAATAGTAAAGCATACCAATTTTTGCACTCCATCTTTCTAACTTTGTTGTTCTTCTATTGTCGTCAACCACACATTTATATCTTTCAGAATTTAATGACGAGATTTGTTCTATTGCGACGGGCACCTTTTTTTGATAAGCGTGGTATGTTCATTTGCTGAATTTGAAGACCGTATGAGAAAGATACATATGATTTAGTAGATTGATCAACTTGACGCCAAAATTTTGAATTTGAATTTTGAATGAATGGACACTTAAACCACTATAAATAGGCCCAACAGTCACCACATTTCATAAAAGTTTCTTTTCTTCTTCTTCTTCTTCTTCTTCCCGTTTTTCTACTTACTATCAAACTTCTAAAAGGCATATCTCCTTCGTTTCTTAACGGAATTGGATGAAACCAACGGCAATCGAAGAGGAAGGCAAGGATTACGGTCTAGTAATAGTTTGGTCTCAAATTCGGATGGTATTGTGATACAACAGGCCGAACAGTAGAAGAAATGTAGAAAATCTCATACACAGTTTTTCAATTTTGGATAGCCAACTTCAAACTATCATATCTCACTCAATTTTGATCGGAATTTGATGATCCTTCCATCAAAATGACCGTGAGAACAAGAACTACAATCTGAATAAGGAGTGGAAACAAAATACTCAAATTTTTGGATGCAATTGAAGAATACCTTTGACAGTTTTGCCTTCTTTTTCTCTTTGTTCACCAAATCTTCATTTGACCATAACTTGGTCATTTCTTGACGGATTCGCATGAAACCAGTGGCATTGCGAAGCAGATGGAGAGAAGTACAGTATCAAGTCAAGTTATAGAAGAGAATCAAAAGCTTTATATTGATTTGGTACTCATTTCATTGTCGATTGCCATTATATATCCATTAGTTCTTCTTGATCGATGAATGATTATCTGATATCTTTTAACCAACGATCATTAGACAAAACTCTTCTCCTGCAAAACAATATAACTTTTTAAAGAATCAAGTGACTTTTCAAAATAACTAAATATAGTTTTAAATAAAAATATCATGATGATTCTGTGACATATTCATATGAAAATAGTATTAATAATTCAAAAAAAATTCATTTTAAAATTTTTCAAAATTCAGATTATGAAAACTTTTAAAACCTCGCTTTGATACCAAATGTGAGAAATGCGGAATACGGATCTTAAGGCTAGGATAAACACTAGAGGAGGGTGAATAGTGTTTTATAGAATTATTAAATCTTTTTGAGCTTTTGTTAATTTGAACACAAATGCTTGCAATATTCAGACACAGATATGATCACAGAATCAAACACAGATGCAAATATAAAGTAAAAGTAGTAAAGAAAAGAACACACCGGTTTTATACTGGTTCGGAGTTACCCTACATCCAGTCCCGCACACAAGTATGAATTTCCTTTCAAAAACAATCTTTACAATTACACCCTCGATTTCAAGGTAACGAGGTACACCCTCCAGATTCATAATCCTTTAGGAAGAGATACTTGATTTGCCGGGCAACAAGTTCACCCAATTGATTTCCAAGGCTACAATCACATCTTATCTCGCTTGATTGAATTCCAAGGCCACAATCACACCTTTTCTCGTTTAATTGATTACAAAAAGCCTATAACTCTGAATAGCACTGAGGATCTTGTTGAGATAGTGATAGAGAATCAAACCAAAAATGATCTAGTTAGATTCAATATTGATTTTGGCAGAGTAATGGTAAGAATATGTATAAAGAAATTTGAAGCAAGAAGAGGAGTGAAAACCAAAAAAAATATCTTGAAATTCGTTGAAAACATCCCCTATTTATAGAAGAAGAACAGCCATATCCATTCGTGAAGAGATATGACGAATAGACACTTCTTTTGAAATTTAAATTTTGAAACCAACTGACACTATGTCGACATGGGTACCTTGGGTATGTCGACATGCCAAAGGAAATTTTGGTTATTCATTTTTCTTTGAAAATAACTTCTATCTTATATTAAAACTATTTTAAACTTTATAAATATCTTTATCTATAGTTAAAATACATAAGTAAACAATAATTTTATATTTAAATCTAAGTATAAATATTTAAAAATTAAATATATTATTATTAAAGATAGTTAAAAACATGGATAATTTGATTTTGAAATTAAAGATTATTTTGAGGCTAAAAGTATTTTAAATCAGGATAGATGTTTTTGATGCTTTAAAAAGGATGGTTTTGAAAATATTTTGAAAACAAGATATAATTTTGTAAAAATCATTTTGAATAAAAATTAGCGAATACAAAACAAAGTTCCACTAGATTTTTCGTAGGTTCCATCCTACTTAGGGTTCTATCCCCTTAACAGGCTCGAAGTGGATTCCATTCCACGAATAAATTGGATTTTAAGATGCCAGTGCTTTTCTAGAAGTTTTAACAAAATTCCTAATAAACTAAAAGAAAAATTACTTGAACTCTTGAACTCTTGATAATCTTGATATTCTTGATACTCACGAGTCTTCAATCTGGATATCTTGAATTTCTATACTGTGCAGTCTTCATTCTTTGATACCTTCATGGTTAAATCCTGCATATACATATATATCTAAACTATAATGTTAGTATTTATATTTTATAACAACTCCTAAGGTTGTTGTCATCAAAACCATCCTTCTTAAGGACTAACACCAGCGATGACGGTCTCTCTGGTCGCGATGCCTTCTAGACCAGATATAAAATCAAGCTCTGCTACTTGTTTGACAAGCCGGTACCAAGCCAACAAAGAGGTGAAGTAGACATCTGGTCTGCAGGCAGACCTTTTTTCCGATACCCCGACTCTTTTTACAAGGGTTATAGGCCCATCTCCTGAAGCTATGGAAAATGCCATAGTCTTGAATAATCCGGCTGATTCACAGGCTTCAAAATTTTGCAAAGCTGCTCTTCGTCGATTGTGCTCTATCCACGGGATTCCTTTTGAAGATGCCCTAGTTCCGTCAAGGAAAGACAGGCCTCATTTGCTCCCAACTGGATATACCGCATGCAATAAGTTCATGTGTTGGGCCAGGTGTGTGCCACCTTTCAAATCCTTTATTCGTGAAGTGCTGAAGTATATGGGAATCACTCCCACTTAACTGCACCCCAATAACTACACCTTTATCCATGGAACTTTCATTCTTTTCCTGAATTTTCTATTCCATCTGCCAACTCCCATGGACATCTGGTATATTTATAACTTCAAAAGATGAACCGACAGTCCTTCATACGTCTTCCTCAGGCCCATGCCCAAATGCCAAGTCTTAATGGGTTCATGGAATAATCTCTCCCTGTTCAAGCAAGAATGGTTCTACGTGCGATGTCCTTCCGGCTTCGCGAGAAGTTGGTTGGAAGGACGTAAGTACCATCCCCACCTTTTCCCTTAATTTAAGAACTCAAATCACATCTTCTTTCTTAATCGTACAAATTCTTTAAACTCTTTCAGGCACTCGCTCTTGGCCCAAAGGCGTTAGATATTCCATGGCAGTTGCGGCTATCCATGATACCCCTGTGGAGGATAGAGAGATCAAACTCCTCGTCATTGATGAACCGTTCTCACTATTCGGGCTATTAGAAGACGGTCGTAGAATCGATCTCCCAAGGAGTAGAGCGATTCCGAAGGTTATCGCTGAGAAAAGGAGAGAACTGAATGACTCTGTATGCCCCATGCTGAAGGAATTGAAGAAGGCATCGAAAAAGGGGAGATAAAGGAAGCAGAAGACACAGGGCCAAAAAACAAAGATGCAGGCCTTGGACAAGCATCGGCAGCCGATGCGCCGCATATAAGCCAATCATAACCTCTCCCAAGAAAGGAAAAAAGTCTAGCATATAGGATTAAGAAAAAGACAACTGAGAAACCCCAAAATTTGTCATAACTCCCATCGAAAAGGGTTTGTCTTCTCAAGAAATGAAGAGCACATTGAAGGGACTTTCTGACATCTCTATTTTGGACAATTTGTTGAATTATGACTTCACCACCCTTGGCGTTGAAGGGCTTAACTCTCCCGTAAGAAGCAGCGAAGGTAGGTGGCCTTCCAACAAAGGAGAAGGAATTCCTATGAGTAAAGCAAACATTACTGGTCTGTTCGGGGGGGGGGGGGGTACACTAGGAAACACACAAGAACTTGCACCTCACCATTCACTTGCACTTAACTCTTGACATAGCAACTACTAATGTGTTCTTGCTTGGTTCTTTTATAAGTGCAATGTCTTATTCGCACGCTTTCGATCACATTCGTGGCTCTTCCATCTTCCATTGTTCAAGTCAGGATTTTGAGTCCAGAAGATGCCAAGACAGAGATGAAGGACGAGAAAAGGATTATTATTCCCGAGAATCATCTTTGTCATCCAAAAGGAAGCCTCAAGCACACGCTTCACGTCAGAGCAACCCAACTAACACCTCTGCATGTAGTGGAGAAAAGTCCGTGCACCAAGGCTCTCAACATGATGCTCTTCGTGACCAACATTTCGGATCATCAAGCACCAGGCAGTCTTGTGGGCATCGTAAACAAACGTTGGTCACATTTTAACAAATTCCCCTGGTTCCTTCCCACGATATGACCATGGCGGAGAAACTAGCTAAGCTTAAAGCTACCTTTTCAAAGATTTATTTTGATTGGCTCAAATTCCTCCTGGCTATACACCCTATCCCTAGAACTGCCAAAGAGAGCTCATTAGCATGCGTGAATGATGTGATGTACAACACGAAACGTTCATTCATTTAGTCGAAATGGTCTCCGAAGTTTCTATTGAACGTCAACATGAAATTGATCGCCTTAAGGAGGCCATCCACGATAAAGACATTATTAAATATCAAGATACTGAGCTGCTTGCATTCAAAGCTCAACTTGATGAAGCGAAGAAGAATGAAAAGGGGACGGTAGAAGCAGTTAATCGCCTAGAGATTTCTCATAAGAAGAAACTGAATGATGCACTCCAACGCAGCAACACCTTGGCTTTGGAAAAGGACTCCTTACAAAAGGAGAAAGATATTTTAGCTCGCCACGTGGAGGAGTTAGAAAAACTGCTGTCCAAGGTGAGGGAAGAGAAAGTTGAGGCGCAAGAGGAGTCATAAAAGTATTATGAGGAAATCATCAAATGAGAAAACCGACGATGCTCGACGAGCAACTCTCCTAAATTTAATCCTTGAAAGAAGCCGCTTACGAAGAGGGCAAGAGAGCAGCGCTTGCGGAACCCGACTCCCGAATTAAGGCAACGACTGAGTCCGGTAGGGAGGAAGTCAAGGGCTTATTTGATCCACTCATCGTCGAGTTTAATGCACTCAATGCACAAGTCCTCCTTCATTGCGACTTGACTTTTCTAGCCTAGGGCTACCTTGAGTCGCTTGCCGAAGCTTGGGAGGTCTACACAAAGATCAAGAAAGAGGAGTTAGGAGTGGAAAAACTTGATGAGGGTGTACTTGTGCGGGAAGTGCTCCGAGGAAATGAGCCATCTGATTTAGCTGCCGCTAAACTCCAATATGGCAAGACCACTACACCGGTCCAAGAGAAAGAAGATGTTACAGGGTCTCTTCGAACTGAACCCAAGGGTCCTCCTCCTCATACATAGCTAGCTGGGATGTCGTCTTCTCATCCTGCGATGGAGCACGTTGGTTATTATAAAGAAAAACAAGGACTTGGCCCACATATGTTGTCTCCTATCATCGAAGGGAGTACTCCGATGACTACCTAGAGTCAACCAGATACCAGTACCACATCGACCCTTTTTAATCTAAAATGCTACCGTTCCCGATAAATAACAATTGCAGTCTAACATTTGCTTTTTACGAAACTTTATAGGTCATCCTGGTCCTGAGTCAACTCCTAGGAGCGATGTTTCCACGGAGTAGGAAGGACAAGTTTTCGGGGCTCCAACCTCCTTAGATATCCTAGGTTCTGATGTTCGATAATTGGGGCACTTGATGAGGACGAACTTGAAGACCCATCGCCTATGGAGGAGCATGATGATTTTATAGTTATGGGTGCCTCTGAGCACACTACTGAGTTCAGCCTGAAGGAGCGGATTAAAAAAGAGGAGAAATCAAAGCTTGAAATTAAGGGTGAACCCGATTTGGCAGCGGTTGATGATCCTCTCTATAGGCCTTTACAATTCATCCCTCCCGGCGGGTCCATTCCTATTGCGCTTCCTTCTCCTTCCTCAAGTATTTCTACTCAAAGCAACAAAGGGTCTTGAAAAAGGCATTCGACCGAATTGACCCCTGAAAAGCCAAAGAAGAAGAAGAAGTTAAAGAAATAGTCGGGGTCTTGTAATATTTTGCTTAGTCCAAATAAGTTAGACTTATGTTATTGTTTTTCCCTATTTATTTTTATTTTTAGTAGCATATGTATGGTGTGGATCCCAGCCTCTCGAATGGTTTGTAAAGAATTCTTGGGGTTGTAAATAAAATTTTGTTCCTTAGTCAATCGTCGAGCGAATTACTATTTCATAGAGTAACTGCTCCCGTTCCAAGTTCTTGTGATAACTTTTCCAAGTTTCGTTGATGATTCATTATCTTAATCTTAGAGCTTCTATGTAGGTTCCATCTTAAGTCACAAACGATTCCAAGCCGGAATCATAACCAGCGGTCGCATTCCACCGCTAATAGTTTGAGCATTTTTCGTCGATCTCAGATCGGAGTTTATGGGATAGCGAATGGTTGACGGCTCTCTTGTTTATCTGTCGGTTTGGATACTTAGAATTTTATAGTCTGCTTCATGTACTTAGAACATTTTTTATGTTGGTTACACTCTAGTCCACACTCCAGGGACTCAGAGGTTTTTTAAGTCGTTTATACTCTAGTCCGCGCTCCGCGGACTTAGAGCACTTTAATATGCATTCTAGAGACTTAGAGATTTTTCCAAGTCGTTTATACTCTAGACCGCGCTCCAAGGACTTAGAGTACTCTAATCCTCATTCTGGGGACTTAGAGATCTTACTAAATATTTTGTACTCTAGTATGCACTATAGGGACTCAGAGTATTCTAATCCACGCTCTATGGTCTTAGAGATTTTTCCAAGTCGTTTATACTCTAGTCCGCATTCTGGGGACTCAAAGTACTCTAATCCTCACTCTGGGGACATGTAGATTTTTTTCAAGTCATTTATACTAGTCCGTTCTCCGGGGACTCAGAGTACTCTAATCCGCACTTTGGGAACTTAGAGATTTTTCCAAGTCGTTTGTACTCTAGTCCGCACTCCGAGAACTCGAAGTACTCTAATCTGCACTCTGAGGACTTAGAGCTTTTTTCAATTCATTTATACTCTAGTTCGTGCTTTGGGGACTTAAAGTACTTTAATCCACACTCTAGGAACTTAGAGATTTTCCAAGTTGTTTATACCCTAGTCCTCGCTCCGGGGACTCGGAATACTCTAATCCGCACTCTGGAGACTTAGAGATTTTTTTTCATTACACATCTATTCATACATTGCATATGTCGATATCAATCAGTTTCAACACATACTTAAAATAACATGCAATAACAATAATTTACGCAAAGGGAGCTTCAAGATTTTATTCATCACAAAATAAAGATAGAATAACTTTCCTTTTTACACATCAAAAAATCAATACCAAAGCAAATATTGAAAACAAATTCTACTGAAATATGAAAGAAATAATCGAGGTGAAATAGCGTCGTAAATGCTTGCTATACCATGCTCTTGGAAGCGTTACGCCATCACTAGTTGCTAGCTTGAAAGTTCCTTCTCCAAGCCTATATTCAATGACGGATGACCCTTCCTATGCCAGGTTCATGTGCGACGGGACCGGAAAGACTCGTTTTAGGACAAGGTCCCACTTTAAAAATTCTAGGTCGGACTTTAGTACTATAGTACCGGGCGATCCGATGTCGATGTGCAGCCGCTTTCAAATCGGCTTTCTCATGCTTTTCATCAATAAATTCCAGTGACTCCAATAAGAGATTTTGGTTTGTTTTGGGATATTATGTTACCCGATGAGAGGGGACTTCAAGTTCTACATGAATGACTGCGTTGGCTCCGTAAGCCAGGGCGAATGGGGTGTGGCCA
The DNA here is from genome assembly GCA_030765085.1 of Allium cepa. Lineage (NCBI taxonomy): Eukaryota > Viridiplantae > Streptophyta > Magnoliopsida > Asparagales > Amaryllidaceae > Allium > Allium cepa. Next base: position 20,487,916 of record CM060941.1, read on the forward strand.
ATCGCAGACTTATAAGTGGTCCTGTAAGCCCAAAGAGCCATAGGAAGTTCGTTTACCCACTTGCCTTTAGCCTTTTCCAAATGCTTTTTCAAGGTGGACTTTATAATCTTGTTTACATATTCGCATGAAGGTGAGCGACTGCTGCAAACCTTTTCTCAATACGATACCTCTGACAAGACTCCTTGAACTCAGCAATATCAAATTGAGTTCCGTTTTTAGTTATGATATTTCATAGAAGACCGACACGGCATATAATGTTTCGAACAACAAAGTTAATTACCTTCTTGGTTGTGATTGTAGCTAATAGCTCTGCTTCGGCCTATTTAGTGAAATAGTCAATCGCGACAATCTCATATCTCGCACTACCCTTAGAAATTGGCAAAGCGCCTATGATATCATTTCCCCCATACTGGAAACAGCCATGGACTAACCATTTGCATGATTTCTGTTGACAGCGCTCTTGGGACCTTTGCATATATCTGGTATTTTTCACATCGTCTCACATGATCTGTGGCGTCCTGGTTCAAGGTCGGCCAGTAGTACTCATAATGGAGAACCTTTTTAGCTAACATCTGCCCTCCAATGTGGTTGCCACACTCTTCTTTATGGACTTCTTTCAAGACCCGCTTTATCTCATTATGGGAGGTACATTTGTGTAAGGGCATAAAGAATCCCTTCCGATATATGATTCCGTCTTGCATAATATACAGTAATGCTTTATGAAGGTCTTGTCACTGTTCATTCCTTTTCTCAGGTAAGGCTCCATGCAAAAAGAACTCTTTAAATAGAGACATCCATGACTCCTTCTCAGGCTCCTTTCCAATACATGATCAACTTTCATGGCATTTAAACTCAGGGTGTGTAGGGTCTCGATCGAAACCAAGCCCATCTGTTATGCGTTGCCTGTGCTTGCAAACTTTGCCAACGAGTCAGCTTCCTTATTCTGCTCACGCAGGGGTATGCAAAATGTCGTAGTATTCCATATCTGCCAACAACTCTCGAACTCGAGTAAGACACGGGGCAAGCCGTTCTCCCTTTGCCTCGTAGTCCCTCTAACTTGGTACACCACCAACTACGAGTCGCAACAAATTTTGATAGATTTCACCTCGAGTTCTCTAGCAAGCTTAAGTCCCGCAATTAATGCCTCATACTCGGCTCCGTTGTTCATAACAGGAAATCAAGCTTCAGGGCATAGCGAATTGATCGATTCTAGGGGGTTACAAGTAGGACGTCTGTGTCGAAACAATGATCATTAGATGCTCCATCGGTATATAGCTTCCATAGTACAATAAGGATTACACTGCTCTCCAGGGGCTCATCCTGCATGGTAAACTCCGTTATGAAGTCAGCCAGCGCTTGTCCTTGGATAGCCCTTCGGGGCAGATATGTGATGTCGAACAGACTGAGCTTGATGTTCCACTTAAGCAGCCTCCCTGATGTCTAGGGTCAATCTAAGACCTGTCGTAGAGACTGATCGGTGTAGACATTAATTGGACGTGCCTGGAAATACCGAGGAAGTTTGTGCGATGTAATAACTAAGCAGTGTGCCAATTTCTCTATCTTTGGGTAGTTTCTTTCTACCACCGTCAACCGTTTACTGACATAGTACACCAGTCTCTGGATCCGGTTATTCTCACAAATCAGTACGGCACTAATGGCATGTTGTGATACAGCTAGGTAGATATACAGCTCCTCATGATCTATGGGCTTCGACAAAACATGGGGTCTCTCTAGATGATTCACTAAAGCTTGGAACGTGCCTTCACAGTCATACGTCCACTCGAAATTCCTCTTCCATTTCCTTATCAAATCGAAGAAAGGAATGCATTTATCGATCGCTCTGGAAATAAAATGACTCAGGGCAACAACCTTCCCGTTCAGGCTCTGCACTTGCATAATAGTTCTGGGTGCTTGTATATCTCGATTGGCTTGAATCTTCTCTATATTAACTTCAATTCCTTGCGCATTGATAATAAAGCTCAGGAACTTCCCTGAGGCAACACCCAATGAGCACTTCAAAGGGTTGATTTTCATGTTATAAAAACGAAGGATATTGAATGTCTTTGATAAGTCTCGAATGTGGTCGTTTGATTGTCGTGACTTCACGAGCATATCATCCACATAGACTTCCATTGTCCTGCCAATCTTATATTTGAACATGCAATTAACCAAACGCTGATATGTGGCTCCTACGTTCTTTAATATGAACGACATTACTACATAATAGTATAGTCCAACATCCATGACAAAACTGGTATGCTCCTGATCTAGTTGTACCCCGAGTATGCATCCATAAATGACAAAAATTCATGCCTTGCAGTCGAATCAACTAGTTGATCAACTTTAAGTAGGGAAAACTATCCTTAGGAAACACCTTATTCAGGTCCGAATAGTCAATGCATGTTCTCCACTTCCCATTTGCCTTCTTCACCATCACTGGGTTAGATATCCATTTGGGGTAGAGGGCGTTGCGAATAAACCGGTTAGCTTTAAGTTTATCCACCTCCTCTTTAAGAGAAATGGAACTCTCTAGATCCATACCTCGTCTCTTCTGCTTTAAAGGGACATACTTCGGATCAATATCCAACGAGTGGCTCGTGATAGTAAGTGAGATCCCATACATGTCAGAATGAGTCCAAGCAAATACATCCAGATTCGCTCAGAGGAAATCGATAAGTTTTCTCTTCATCGAAAGGCTAAGTTGTGATTCAATCTTCAACTCCCACAATAGGTCGTCGCGGCTGACTGAGATATCAATCGTCAATTCAACTAGCACTACCTTTGCCTCCATGGATTCCTCCTCATCATCCCTTGGATCTATATATCTATAGAACCGATTATGGTGCCCAAGCCAAGGCTTAGGCGCTATTTGTTAATCTTCCGTGACCTGGATGCGGACAGACTTGTTCACACTGTAACACCCCGCATTTTTAGATAATTAAATAATCAAATAATTATAAACAGTGAAAATAAGCATTTTTGGAATTGTCAGAATATAGCCTTGAAACTTATACCATTGTGTTTGTAGCGATTTTTTGATTAATATACATATATAATATGCCTTGAACGAACTTCGTATGAAAAGGTTATTGATATTTGAAGTTCCATATCGAAAAATAATTATATTGTAAATGTGCGTAAATATATTTGTTCATAAATATATGCACATATAAATTCCAAAAGTAACGCGTGTTTGAATTTCAAAATAGACGTGCGTCATAAAGAAATTAATGGACATCAACAATTAAAGGTAGTTAACTAACATTAGTGGGCAATGTTAATCAAATAAACAATTAAAGGAAATTAATTTACATTAATTAGCAATGTTTGAATTTCAAAATAAACAGTGTTATAAAGGGAATTAAATTTGCAATTGATGGAAATTAATTAGAATGAAGAGATAACAGTTAGAAGTTAATGTTATTTAATTTATAACATTTAAAGATAGAGGAAATAAATTAATACATATAGAACAAAAAGGCTAGACACGTCAAAACGGACGCGTTTTGCTTGTCTTAATGGCTATATTTCAATCGCATTAAACGAACGGATGACGTTGCTTTGACTCTCTATAAATAAACGCGTAAGACTAGCCTTCAAACCCATATTTTTCAGAATAGATGCGGAATCCCTGTCATTTTTCTTTTTCCTCCAATTCTTCAAAAATCAAGTATATTAGTTTTAGGTTTTCTGATTTGCAATTTGAAGGTAGAAACTGTAGATCTAGAGAAGAGATGTCCACATTAAGCCATCCGTATGAGGTGAGTTTTTAGATCTGCTTTTCTAATTTATTTTTTTATTTTTCTTCAATTAGATCCAGATTTATAAATCTATACAAATTCCAGTTTGTGGATCCAAATAGGGTTGCAAAGAGGAAGTCTATGGATAATAAACTGGACTAAAAATCATATCTGGAATTTGAAGTGTTTTCTTTTCAGGTGAGTGGACCTAAATTATATATCTTTTATGTTGATAATATATAGTATCGTTAGATTTCCGTTAAATATTTTCATTCAGCGTTTGAACTAATTTTAGTAATTAGTTCTACTAGTTAGTTATGTTGAAACTGTAAATTTTATAAGAGAAGTGTACTTATATTTAAATGTTATTTATATGGAAAAGGAAAGGAAACCAATTAAATATAAGTAATATTAGGCTTAAAAATTATAGAGAAAGGCATAAGCCTAAACCTGAGAAATTTACAGTAAATTATATTAAAACGGGAGAAATGAATTAAAAAGGGAAAAAAATCTAATAACTTGATTTGGAAGTTATAGTTGGTTGGTTTAGAAAAGGAAATACATTTCCATAGTTTAATATTGTAAGAATAATGATGAACGTAATTGCAAGAATAAACTCAAGAAAAATGGAATTAGTGCAAATAGAGACATTACTGTATTTTGCATTACCCAACAATTAAAGAAACAATCAAAGAAATATCCTGCAGTTACGAGTTATATTGTTTATAGCATTATTTAGTATTAAAATTTAGAAATGGATTTTTAGTACAGTTTTTGTAACCAACTAAATATAATAGAACTACAACATAGAATAAAAGAGAATAACGTGAAGTGTTAAAGAAATTAAAGAAGAGGAAATAATCAAGCTAATTATTTGACAAGACTAGAAACTATAAATAGAAAATATGACTAGATCTGCATTTATTGCGTAGATAGTAGAGTGCAAAGTAAGGTAGTTATTATGATAAGTAATTTATGACAGTTGGATATAGTCCCATGTTAAGAATGTTATATAATGTAAGAGAAATAAATAAAATATAGTATCATAATAAAAGAAGACAGACTAGAATAGAAAAGAGACGCTTGTAATTACATTTATAACATGTAGGTTATAAAAGAAATAAAAGTATATAAAAGTGACAATTGCAAGTATAATTGTAACATGAAGGTTATAATTAAAAGAAAGAAATAAAAGAGGCTTATTTTATCAAACTTAGATCTTGGATTAAGTTAATAAGCAAAAATAATAGTAATGACTCGTACTGGCAGCATTTCCTTGCAGGTTTAGGACTGATGGTCTCACATATGGGTGGGACTGGGCATGCTGATTAGGGTAAATAAGAAGCCAACAGAATAAGAAAAGGAAACCAAATGCATAATAAAAGATTAGACGTAGGGTCTGATAAAATGGTAAGGTGCGTTTGGAGCAGTTGGAAGAGAATCTGGATAAAGGGCCTAGCGAAGCAGTTCATCGCAGATTTTTAGTACAGAAAGAGCACGTCCAACTTAGTTATTTTAGGCAAGAAGGGAGTACAAGACTTCAACAGGACGTGAGGATACTCTAGGATGGCCATCTGGGGTAGGCCTAACAAAGCTGCCCCCCGAAAGCAGGTCTATAGGTGTTCCATCAAGAGAGTATGCCTTGGCTGCTTTTGCATTGCAAGCCTAACGAAGCGGACCTTTGTAGGCAGCCGAAAGGCTGGTGATGGAGTAAGATATTCATATGACACCGTACTCTAGTTTGCAAGAAGGTTATAGTGGGTAGGACCCACAAAGATAGTTGCATGCTGGTATCGGCCATCATCAGTCAAAGCGAGTTCAGGAAAGACAGGAGTTAAACCAACAGGCCAATGATTCTTTCAATACCGAGACATTGGATGAAGGGCATAACCAATTGGATGTTTAGATTGTTTGCAGCATGGCATAGCCACTTAGCTCTTGAAAGGTCTTTCAATTAGTTGAGGAGGGGCTGCGTGGGGCCATAGCTATGATGAGAAAAGAGATAAACTAAGTAGAATATCTGTATTTCAGGCCTAACAAAGCGGACCTTTACAGATATAGAAAATCCCCGATTGAGTTCCATATGAGGTAGACCTTGTTGGTGGAATTTAAGGAGTAGACAGAACGATTACGTGTAGTCCTCAAGGTATGCACTGGGTAGTACATTGTGGATGTTCGAGCACTAGTATAAGCTAGTGCAGATGTAGTTTCACGTTTTCATAGTAGATGATGGAACATCTGTATTGTAGGCCTCACGAAGTTGTCCTTTATAGATGTAGTTATAGTATGCTCTAGTAGCGAGATGATGGAGTCCTTTTCAAGGAGTATACGAAAGGTATTATAAGTAGTATCTAGGACCGATGCAGTCTTTGGGCATCTAGCTATATATATTTGCTGGTAATTATGTCTTGATCTACTAGAGAGTAGATGGGTACGATTCATGCACAGAGGCAAGAGTATTATAAACCTTATAAACCTAATCTATCAAAAAATGGAAATAGATCGGTATATGTAGAATTATGCTTAGAAGTGTATAATTTTTCCATTCACCAGAACTTTAGTTCCGACCTCCTTCTCATATCATCCCATGGGTTAGATAGAAAGCAGAGATTTTCCAGCTTTGTGACGCTTGTTTAGAAAGTGTTATTACCTTGGTGAGTATTTACTTACTATTATATTTTAGTCGGTTCCGTTGTATGATATTATTTGAGCTCTGATATATTTATCTTTGTCTATTTGCAGGATACCAGATACCCAAATCGGGCTTCAATGGGCTTGTATGTAGCATTCTTGCAAAAAATCGGGATCCACTGGAATTCAGGTTGTTACACACACCCTATCCCTTCTCTTTCCGTGAGCCTCTCTTAACTCAGCCACTTAAAATGCACGACCAGTTGCCTGATCGCCATGCACAACACCCACTCCATTATCAGTCGGAAATTTCAACATCAGACACCCAGGGCGAGAGCTGGCCGAAATTCGGCTGGTGCCAGATGACCTAGAAAGACATTGTATGGTGTATCAACGTCCAGGATAATGAACGGTAGGATCTGCACCCTCCTACATTCACCTTCTCCCAACTCAATTGGTAACTCGACATAACCTATTGCTTTAGTGGCCACTCCATTGAAACCGTGTATACGAGCTTTAGTTGGTTTCAAATCCTTAGCTTCCATCCTCATTTGATCATAAGCTTTCCTAAAGATGATATTCATATAACTGCCATAATCAATCAAAATTCTTCTTACCAAAGCGGGGCCAATCGTGGTAGAGATAACCATTGGATCAATAGTAGGGGCCTCCACTCTATCAGCATCTCTGCTTCTGAACGCTATATCATCCGTCATTGTATGTTGTTGCTTAGTTGGAGTTCCATCCTTCATATTCGAGCAACATTCAAAGTCCACGTGTTTCATTGAACTAGCATAACGCTCCATTTCCTGCCAACTCCTATCTACAGGATGTTGTCCACCAACTATTGTGTTTATCACCAACCTCCCACTAGTCTGAGCGGGTTCCTTGGGCCGATGCAGAGCTTGTCCTCGATTGGGATCAAATGTTCCCTCTCTGCCATATTATGGATTCTTGACAGACTGTTGCAAATTTTTTGGCAAATCAATTTCTCAATGGTATCGTGAAGATGCCTACATTCGTCGGTATTATGCTCGTAGCATTCATGAAGCCGGCAGTACTTCTCGGTCTACTTTTATTCCTTAGTCGATTCTTTCGGACGCGGCTTCCTATACTGGAAAGTGTTATAGGTCGACAGATATATATTGTCTAGAGATGCATTTAGAGGTGTATAGTCGTTATAAGTAGGAATTCGTGGCTTCCACTTTCCAAGCTCCCTCTTCCGATCAGAATTTCCTTCTCGCCCCTTTTCTGTTGACCTGGATTTTTTTCAACGTTGACCTGAACCTTTCTAGAGATCCTGCCAGATTGCTTTACTGCAATGTTGCTTTGTACCACTTCCCTGCTTGGTCCTGTAGCATTGCTTCTTCTAAAAAATCTGGCCTCCTCCTTTCTGATGAACTGGTTTTCCTTTGACTAGAAACGTTCCAGCGTGGTTGTCAATTTTCCAGCTAACCAGTTACTAAACTCGGATTCGGGGTCAACCCCCCTCGTTACAGCCATATATATGGCGTAATCATTCAGATTACTAACCTCAGTAGCAGCAACATGAAATCTCTACAGGTAATCCTTCTGCGATTCCCCTAGAGCCTGGATTACACTAGATAGCGACATCACGTCTTTGGGGCGAGTAGCATGAACTGCTCCATGAATCTCGCAGCCAACTCATCAAATCTCGAAATTGGTCGCGTGGGTAACCTTGTGAACCACATTGTAGCAATCCTATACAGAGTTATAGGGAAGCATCTACACTTGGCTACGTCATTTGCACTGGCTAAGTGCATTAACCATTCGTACCTCATAATATGTTGTCGGGGGTTAGTCTTCCCTTCGTAAGCGGGCATTGTAGGCATGTTAAACCTCTTGGGATATTCAACCCGTAAAATGTTGTCAGTGAACAGAGTATGACGTCTAGAGACTTCTCAATCATCATTAGTCAACCTTTGGTTCTCCCTCATCAACTGCCTGACCATTGCGGACAAGTCTAAAGTCTGGATATGGGGTGCTAGGTCAAGCTCCATCCTGGGTAAATGTTCTAGCCGGTGTCTCCGAAGCATCTCATGCCTTCTTGTCATATTGTCCTCCAGATGCATGTCCTGAGGATTCACTTCATTATCATTCTAGGGATGTAATTGATTGGCATTTAAGCACGCTCCAGTGCCTTAGCTCCTAGTTATAGGGCGAGCATGAACCCTCAAGTGCAGTTGAGGAGCCATCCTCATGGTTGAGGGATCTGTATCGAACCCTAAGGAGGGCTTGGCACCGACTCGATTTTGTTGCCTGCGCTGGTCTACCCCATGCTGCTCCATCACTCCAGCTCGTGTCGTTTCAATTCTACGATGCCTTCTCCTGTGGTGCTCATCTGATGAGGTTGAGCTATCTAATGCCGAGTATGAAGCGAGACCTCTTTTGGTGATTTGGTGTTGTTGAGCAATCTAGTTCATTAGGTTGGCGTCAGCCTGGATTTGCTCGTTTAGCTGCCTATGGTTCTCTATTAGCTCCCTCATCAAGTCATTAAATTCTGCTCTAGTAACGGAATCGACGGGGTTCTGGGCTACGGCAGGCTCCACATTCACATTAGCAGATTGGTTGCTTGGACCCCCTTGTTGGGCACTAGCAGTTTTGTTGGCATCAACATTATGGAAAGTAGATCTGGTGTGCTTCACCATCTTGAATTCCTTTTCTTAGATCTTGAATAATCTGAATAGTATCTGCAAGCTTCTGAAAGTGAACTTAGATCTCCATTGGGGGATTTCCTCAATCCAATAGAAACAAAGGTGATCCCGATATCCTAAGATTCGGTTTCTCAATGAAAGGACCAAAAAGTTTACAACCAAATTGGTCACAAACACCCGAGAATAAGTTTGATTAGTGAAATAAATGAAGAAATTAAATAAAAAATGAGGAGTAACACTATATATTGCGAGAAAAGAATAGCAAAAAGTACAAACAATAGGATTTATAGTTATTCAACGTTGATTGCCTACGTCCTCTCTAAATGCTTTCTTTATTTCATTTTCAATCAACTGATTACAGTTGTAATTCACAAGATATATCTTGAGTACAGGTTAAAGCAAAGGAAAATGATTAAAAAAAAGGGCAGAGTCTTTACTTCGTAGCGGAAAAGAGTTGGCCCACTGCCCTTGTATTTATAGACGAAGGCAACTTGACATCTCAAAGCCTAGACTCCCCCTAGTTATTTGGGCCCGTCATAAGGAAAGCTCGACCCGACATACTATGCCAAACCAAACTATTTTGCCGATCCAATGTCATGTATGCCGACCCAATGCTATGCCAAATGCACTGACCCAATATCTAGGAACACCTCAATATGCCGACCTAGTACTATTTCATGAACTAGGCTGCACCGATACAATCCATAAACTATGCCGTCCCTAGTCATTTTATATACTTTGCTGACCCGAGCTTCACCATATTGCTGACCTGATCCCTACCACATCTTTTTACGACCCGAATGATGCTACGCACTATGCCACCCAAGCTATTTCTTATGCTTTGCCGATCCAACCACTGTTATACCGACCCCTTAGGTTTCACTGAATTTTCCTAATCATCCACTCTGGTTTCCAACCCGTCCAAACTAAATTTCCAGACTTCGACGTCCAGTGCTATCCATTCATCGATTTTATTTAACCTGGGCTGGATATGGCTATTCAAAAATTACACATTGGTCATATAGATGTCGTCTCATGGCTATTTTTACCATCAATATTAAATTCTGACCTTTGTAATTACCTTTGTGTAGCCGGGCCAGGGTACCGGGTAGCAAGGCGGAAGCATAGGGTTGAAAGGTTGGTTCTGAAAGAGGCGGAACATAATTTCTGGGTAAAGATTGTTTTAATTCCCTTTTAAGTAATTACTTTTTAACTAACTTGCCTATTTGTAAACATTTAATTGGTTGCCATAACTTTTCAAATTCTTTCCCAAAATAAAACTGCAGCATAATTTCATATCTAAACGAAAATTAAATTAACAAATAAGCCCTTCCATTAAGCAAAACAATTAAATCATTTGAGTCCTTCATCTAAATTAATTTAATTTCCATAGTAAATTACTTAGGAAAAATCCCTAAAAATAATAGAAATTCATTTTGAATATGTCATCAAATGTAGATAAATTTCAAACCCGGATTCTTCATAATTTAGCCGAAATTTATTTCTAAACCCAATCGTTTATATTTTCATTTTAAAATTCATAATAAATTTTCCATAGCTTGGAAAATTATAAAAATTAAACCCCATCTACAAAATAATGTTTCACATAACATATAAATTGCTTAGGCATTCAAAATTCAATATAAATGATTTTAACCTTAAAACCGCGTAAAACAATTAACAACTAAACTTGTTTATGTATAACATATCATAAATCCAAGCATATCATCTTAATGGATTCAAACCTAAACCTGAAAATTAAATGATCATATAAACAAAAATAGAGATGGTTTTCTTCCTAATGTAATGACTGATTTGCTCTTTCTTTTTGCTTACATTTTAGAGTTTAAAAAATGAACGTGAATATTAAAGAAAACAAGATTTTAAGGTGAGGGAATTATGATGTGCAATTTCTAATATGGCCTGACGTTAATTAATTAACATATAAAACTATTCATAAGCCCATTTATTTAATTAAGTTTGGCCTCTAAACAAATTTTCAAATCTTAATCCCCTTATCACTCTAATATTTACATTATTCTATTTAATATATCTAATTAAATCTCCTAAGTGATGTTATTAAAAACTAAGTGTGTTGCAAAAACCCTCTTAAGCTTTTAATATTATTTGATTGTAGCCAATCTTTTATTGCTTTTATCTTCTATGGATCCACTGCAATCCCTTTCTTTTATATGGTGTGCCCCAAGTAAGTAATTTCTCTTTAGAAAATGAGCACTTCGATAATTTAATTACCAAATGGTTGCCTTTTAGTACCTGCAAACTCAACTTTATATGGTGTATATGCTCAGACCATGTCTGGCTACAAACTAGGATGACATCAGAAAATACTAGAGAAGTTTTTTTAAGTAAGGTTTAAATATATCATTTATCAAGACTTAAAAGGTTGAGGGCGCATTAGAAAGCCCAAAAGGCATGACGAGAAATTCGTAATGCCCCTTATGAGTTTTAAAAGCAGTTTTATGTATGTCATTAGGGTGCATTCTTACTTGATGATATCCAGATTTTAAGTCAAGTTTAGCAAAGAAATTTGAACCATATAATTCATCTAACAAATCATCAATGAGAGGAATAGGAAACTTATCTTTGAGAGTTTGATGGTTGAGTGCTTTATAGTCCACGCACATTCTCCATGTTCCATCTTTTTTTCTCACCATGACCACTGGTGATGAGTATTCCCCAGTACTTGGTTGTATGATACCTGCCTCCAGCATCTCTTTAATAAGTTTTTCTAATTCATTCTTGATGTGGTATGAATGCCTATACGGTCTCAAACAGACCGGTTTGGCTTCAGATATAAGTGGAATTTTATGGTCATATTTTTTGGTTGGAGGTAGGGCAGTTGTCGAGGTGATGGACTGTAGGGTATTGTGAGATAATATGGTGCATGTCAGGGTGTATGTCTTGTTTACTGTCGATTGACCCCACTTGAATCTCTTTTGAACAGAGTAGTTGTGATAGTTTTCCTTTTGTACTTACCTTAGCAATGCTTTTGCCATCAACTGTCTTGTTACAATCTTTAATTCCTTGCCAAATATGTTCTTTTCCAAGGTAATGAAACTTCAGCTTAAGTTTAGCAAAGTTAAATGATACTTCACCCATCTCTTTCATCCATTATGCACCAAGCACTAACTGACAACCTTCCAGTGATATTAATAATAAATCTATTATCATCTGATACACTTGGCACTTGAAAGATACCCCTTTGTGCACTCCATTGCCTTGTATCTTATCCCATTAGCCACTTGAACAACATAAGTTTGAGTTTCTTGTACTGGCAGCCCTAGTTTGTTGGCCATTTCTGAATTGATGAAACTATGAGTGGATCTCGAATCAATAAGAACATTAATAGGATGTCCATTAAGATAGCCTTGCACTATGATGGTATATAAAGTTGGTATACTACACATTGCATTGATGGTTATGGCATAGGCCTCCTCTTTTTGCTTACTTCCTGAATTCAACTCCTCCTACGAATCTGATTCTTCTTATGGCTTGTCACCATCATCTGATTCTTGGTTTATATCTGAATCTTGTAGTGACATTACTCCCTCCAAAACATAAATTTGTTTATTTTTACATGTGTGTCCTTGATGCCATTTCTTATTACATCCAAAACAAAAGTTCTTTCTTCTTCTTTCAATGATTTCTTGTTATGTGAGACCTTCGTTCTTGGCTGCATGTTCTATTTTAGGCTTTGTCGTGGCTGTTGATTTATTATAAGTGCTTTGTGTGTAGTTCTTTGGTTATTTGTTGGTGTTATTATTTTTCTTGCAATTCCTTTTGCATTAAAATTCCTTGGCCAAACTAACCGCCTCCCTGAAATCAATAGGGTTAAATGATATAACAGCATATCTGATTTCTTCCTTCAGCCCATCAATGAACTTCTCAAGCGAGAACTGATCATGGAGAGCTTCACATAAACCTTGTAGCTGCTCAAATTTTTTGAGATAATGCCTAATAGTGGTGGCGTGCTTAAGGTTAGATATAGCTCCATAAGGCCTTTGCAATTCCTCTGATGTAAACCCTATCAATAATTCCTCTTTAAAAATCGCCCACTAGTCATAATTCTCGATCTTCTTGACCAACCAACCATACCAAAGATGTGCTTCCCCCTTAAGATGAAATGAACAAGTGGGTACCCATTCATTTTTAGGTGTGTTGTCATAATAAAAAAGTTTCTCCACTTGGCTTAGCCATTCAATCACTCCATTATCTCCATCATAAGTAGGGAATTCTAATTTAATAACTGTGTTTTGCAAAATTTTAGGAGTAGGATTTCTTGTTGTTGTGCCATTGTGGTGGTTCTGTCCATTTATTGCGGAGGAAGTTAAGGTTGGAGAAGGAATTTCTTGCAAGGCTGCTTCTTGATGTAGTTTCTAGTGGTGTCTTTGAGGTGGTAGAACATATGGGGATGCTGCTGTGTTTTGTTCTCAAAACTGATATTAAGGGCTAGCTACTCCATTCTTGTTTCTAGGTTCCCTTTGATTTTTGACATCCCCTAATTCTCTGGATATAGTAGTGAGAATCTCATTGATACTATCTGTCTTAATGTTAAGGGTTTGAGCAGTTTCTTGAAGATTGATTTTAGATTCTTGCAGCTCCTTGATAGCAAAAGAATTCTTTAAACTGATCTGCCCTTGCCCAGTCTTTTCAAGATTTTTCTCATTGGCATCATTCTCTTCATCAGTTGGGTTCTCCTCATCAGTCACTCCCGGTTGATCATTTGATTTTGCCGACTCTAATATCAAAATGTTGTGCCCATCTTTTCTTGGCCCGGTTTTGACCATGTTTGCAGCAAGTAAAGCTTGAGATTATGACAATGGAAGGTTGTTGTTTGGAGTTCTTGAAGACTGAAGACAAGAGTGGTTTTGTATAGTTGTAGCAATGTGTATTAGTAAGGAATGAGAGAATGCATGGGAGTGGTTATGATTGCTTGTAAGAAAATAAGGTGATAGATATATCAAAATAGAAATGATAAATTCTTATTAGTTTTTCTCAACATGTTCTTACAAATGGATTGCTTGTACTATTTATATACACCCATGACCCCAATCACAATTCATTACATAACTCATTCAAACTCTGACTTGATTAAATAATTAACTCAAATTCAACACGGCCTTTGATCACCCTTGTATTCACGTGCACGGCCTTTGATCACACTCGTATTCATGTGCACATGTGCACGTGCACATACAAACTAACAACTTCTGGACTCAACTGAAGGGTCACCCATCTTTCTGGAGTCAAGCAGGTTCCTATGGTAACTTGAGTCAGTTAGCACCTCTCCTGGATCATTGACGATGGTTGTGGAAGCAATCTGCATCCAAGAGTGTAATAAACTGTCTATGTCTTCCCTTGTATCCAAAGTGTTTGCAAATTGGTCTCCTCCTTCTTGCTGACCACCATGCAACTAAGTTAGATGAATCTGAGGCCTAACAGTTCTAGTAATGAAAAGGATATCATATTCTGCTATAGTGTAGAACAAAATGGGCCGAGAATAATGGCATAGGAAACATGCTCTTTTAGAACAACGACTCTTTCAGTGCAATTAGTAATGATCTTAATTTTTTTAAACTTCATATTTGCATTACGAAAACATCATTGGATAAAAATCAAAATAAATATGGAGAGTATAATATCTCAAACAAATCTCACTGCATATAAACCGTGGAAGAAGGGGTTTTACGAGTGGAATCAAAAGAGGATCACATGCGACAATTTAGGAGTAGCAGTAATTTGGTTGAGGCTAGGAAGATGGACCAATAGGATGAAACTGTAAAATAAAATTGAAAATTTATAATAATTTAGGGGAAAGGGTAGGAAGTTGAGATTGGGAAGAAAGGACGGACGCGTGAAATCTATTATTTAATAGGAAAACAGAATGAAAGAATTTTTATGCTCCCTCTTTTTCTCTTTTTAAACTAATATATATTTACTACTTTACCATTATTCTACTAAACTTATCACGTCATTTTACATTCAAATACCTACTTCGTCTTAAAGGCCTACAATTATTTACAAATTTTTGACGATTTTCTTCCAAAATTTTACATTAAATTTACACATTTAAATAGATTATACAATCCAAACTTTAAATTAATTGATAAACTTAGTCAAGTAATATTTATCAATAAATCCTAAAAGATGCAAATTTCAATACCTATACTACAGTTGCATCAACAAATTGGTAAAAAAAATCATTTGGATGCAAATATATATAAATAACGTAAAAAAAAATTATGAATTAATGACAATAAAAAATTTATTTTATAATTTATTTACCAAGTGATTTTATCATACATAGCAATGTAAAATTTATTAAGTTCGAATACCTAAATCTTATATTTTTTACAATTACATAGAAACCTGTCTGAATTATCTCTTAATATTTATCGTTCAAGTCCGTATATTTAACCAATTGTGTGATCTCAAATTTAAGTTATTTAAATAAATATGATTAACTAATATATATTTATTAATCCATCTAATAGATCTTAAATATATGGGAATTTCAATATGTGAGAAAAATAATAAAATTATTATTTATACTATTTAACATAAAACATATACACAAATAATAATAACTCTTTTAATTTCTAATTCGTTTATCCCAAAAACTTATCGTACATTACCTAACGTAATTTCATTTTTAACAACCTTTAATAGATAGATTTATAATTCATGACATTATAATATGAACGCGCATATTACACAGATAAAAATGGGATTATATAAGCATTCTCACTTTTAACATTTTATTAAACCATACCTAACTCATAACTCAACTAAATGCTACGTAATATTTTGTAATTATCAAATTTGTAAGCTCGACCCTTCTACAACAACATGTAATCTATTGCTCACATAGATAAACTAACCATAAGACGCTCTTCTCAATTACAAATGTGTAAGAAAACTCTTTTCAATTTTATCCAACCTTTTGTATTCAACTTCTCATCTTTAATTATTTATGTTGATCGTTAATTCAATTTATTTAAATAAATTTAATTATTAAATGTTCATTAACCCATTTATAAATCCTTTGAAAAAATGGCATCCAATATATAGACAATAATCATATTAACAAAAGTGGTAAAGTTATTTATTCACTTATACATATGAAAATCTGTGTCACATAACTTAAATTATTTACATATACAGTATTAACAATTTTAGTTTATCATTTTTTTTGAGTTGGGACATTAAATTTTATCGAGGTATGTAGTCAGCGAGCATTGAATCCTAAATCTTATATCCGAGATTGCATGCCATTTTAATTTGTGATTAATATATCATAGTAAATTTATCATATATTCCAATTATATTTTTAGCAATAACTAAAATACATATACTATTTGTTAACAACATTACCGTGTGCAACGCAAAAATTATACACTAGTGAGAAAAGGAAAGTATGAATTTCAAATAAACATGAATTCTAATTTACTGCCATGTATAGTTGTATTGTTCCTCATTTCTAATTTAAATAAAAGAATGAGTTTTAGAAAGGGCGGAGTATGGTAGATAGGTTTGTGATTTGTTTTATATTTTAACACAAAATGATCCACCATTTGCGAGATCTATGATATCTGTGTCGTTGTATGCATGAATCGGGACGTCGTGGATGAAAGGTTATTACATTTAGTATTAGAGCTTAGGTTATATGATTTTTACTTGTACAAGAGAGCATGTTTGTAATTTTTAATTTTTATATTGTATTATGGGAAATTTTAGCCCACGTCCTTCTATTTGAAAGTAGTTAGGCCCACATCTCTCCCATTTACAACTTATAAACTACATCCCGCTTTTTAAATAATTAAAAAATAAATACCCGCATTGTCCTATCCGCTTTCATTTTTCACAAAATCTTTTCCAATTTCTCGACAGCATTACACCATTAATGGAAAAAAACAAAAACTCTCTATCGAATAACAAACACCTAATTTGCAAATTAGGTTTCTTTTATAGTATCAATCGACTGAATAGAGGGAAAACTTAGCTAACGATCTTGGTTCAGAAGAAAAACAATCTTTAGATCGGCGAAGATTCGCTAAATAATGGAAAATATCTATGAATTTGTGGAAAACGATCTTCAATGTTCGAAGGTGGCAACCAATGAGAACTATTGTCAAGAACATGCATCGGTTCAAAAGTAAGTTCCTGAAAATAAAGAACAAAAGGTAATGCAAACTGAAATTTTGCTATATATATTGATTACTATACACACACACACACACATACATACATATACATATACATATGTGTGTGTGTGTGTGTAAGTGAAACTTATGTTAAATATTTGACATGTATGATTTTGGTTCATGGTAGATTGAAATAGATTTTGCAAAAAAGAGTACAATGAAATGAAAAATGAAGAATGACGAATATTTTCCATAATTTATTACTTTTAGCAATTGCTTGAAATATTTGCATATATAGTTTTGCTTGAAATATTTAAAGAATAGAAAATACTTACCTGCAAATATATGAAAATGTTTATACTGAAATTATAACATGTATGATTTTGATTCATGATAGATTGAAATAGATTATGTAAAAAGAGTATAATGAATAAAAAATAAAGAATGGAAAATATGTACCAGGCAAATATTTGCCATAAGTTATTACTATCAGTAATTACTTGAAATATTTGCTTATGTAGTTTTGCTTGAAATATTTAAAGAATATTAAAATTTTACCTACAAATATTTACAAATGTTAGTGCTAAAACTGTGACATGTATGATTTTGGTTCATGATAGATTGAATTAGATTCTGTGAAAAGAGTACAATGAAATGAAAAATGAAGAATTGCAATGAAATGAAACCTGAATAATGAAAAATATGTACCAGGCAAATATTTACCATAAGTTATCACTATAAGTAATTACTTAAAATATTTGCATATGTAGTTTTTCTTGATATATTTAAAGAACAACAAAATTTTACCTATAAATATTTGCAAACGTTAGTACTAGAAATGTGACATGTATGATTCTGCTTCATGATAGATTGGATTAGATTCTACAAAAAGAGTACAATTAAATAAAAAATGACAAAGATTTATCAGGTAAATATTTGCTATAAATTATTATTAGCGGTAATTGCTTGAAATATTTACATATGTTATTTTGCTTGAAATATTTAGAAATAGCAAATATTTACCTACAAATATTTACAAATGTTAGTACTAAAATTATGACGTATATGATTTTTGTTCATGATAAACTGAAATAGATTCTGTCAAAAGAAATGAAATTAAAACTGAAGCATGACAAATATTTACATATCAGATATTTACTATAAGTTATTACTATTGGTGTTTGTACCAAAATATGGCACAAACACCCAAGAGATTTAGGTAGAGAATAAAATGAAAAAGATTAAATGAAAATGAAATAAAAAACGATGCACACAGAGTTTATATTGGTTCAGTCAATTGATGCCAATGTCCACTTAGTATTTCCATTAATTATGTTGATGTTTACAACTGTTGTTCTTATAGATCAGTATGAATCCTTGGGATTACAAAAGAATTCCAAGACTCGGTAAACTAGCCAAAAAGATCCCTCAAAATAACGCCCCTACCTCCTATTATATCTATAGGTCGCCGACATTTGCTCCTCCACAATCTCTGCTACGTTCTGTATGTCCTAATAACAGTTAAGGTCGAGAAAACATAGCCTTGTCAGCAAGTATGATGGATCAGTACTGATCCATAAGATCATCTTATGGATCTCTTCCATTGCCTTGTATTGATGCGAATCATTATTAGCTTCCTGTTTTCCATCTTAACTGCTCTTCTAGAGGCTTGTTTCCAGGTTGATAAGTTGAATCGGTGGAGGAATGGAGTTTCTGACTTTAAGTGCTTGAGTCGTTTGGTAGCAATTTGCATGCGATCGATCCATTGGAAAAGGTTGTTGCCAACAACGCTTAGGACTAGAGAGAAACCGAGGCATTATAGATGAAGTATTGTGTATCGGTACAAATCCATAGGGAAGGATCGGTACTGATCCATCATTTTTATGATTTTTTTGTTGAATTCCAATGCTTCCTTTGCTTTAAATTTGTGGCTTTGGTTGTACTTGGTTTCTAGACTTTGTGGCTATCTCCCTGGACTTCCTGCCTTGATAATATTCAAGTCTGACTCTGCTAAGTCGCTCAAATACTGTCTGATCAAAAGGCTAGATAACACTTTCCCCCCAAAGTATGTCTTGTTTCCACCATGATGTGATTTGAATTGAGATAGTTCAGGATTATCATAGTGGACCCCAACCCATGCTTTAAATAGTTGTTATCCTTCCCCCAGAACATTTAGGTGAATTGTTGTGTCTCCGGTCGTTCATTGCGATGCTTTGCCAGTACCCGACACCGTAAAAGTGGAGCATGCTTTTGTGATCCATCACCCCAGATTTGTAGCTTTGGATAGATTTATTTCTTGGATTCCACAGGTTTGAGTATGTTGCCTTTCGATTCTGGCTGCCAAGAGTTGAGTTTGCACATGCACACACACTTAAACTGTCTGTTATGCTTAAGTTCCATGGGTATGCATGTTCTTGTGAAATTATATGCACATATGCATATATACGTACACATTCCTTTCTTTACATTTTTTTGGCTAAGTACCGATCCATATGGATGGATCCGTACCGATCCAATACTTGAAAATAGGCAAGATAGTTGCCTATTTTGGTGGTTCGGGGTTATATAACCTGATCCAACACTTAGCTTCTTCACTTTCTTGCTATTGAACTCCCAAGCTTCGACCGTTATTAGACATCTTTGCAGCCAAATTAGCGCTTACAATGCCGTTGCTCGTCCTTTTCCACTACCGCTGGTCATTTCAACCTCCAAATTTAAACGCCTCATTCCTTGCTACAGTTGAACCCGAAACATCATGTCATGCTCGATCTAGCACTTAAACCTAAACCGATGCTTGAATCGATTATCTCCATTGATCTCCAAAACTTCTAGGTAGGTGGCGATGTTGGCGGAGAGTTTGGATGAGCTTCACGTTGATGACTGCCATTTTTGGGGATAAAGCAAAAAAAAGGTGAAAATCCATCTTAGGGTATGGATCGGTACTGATTCGGCACTTGGTGGATCTTGGGCCTCAAACTCACTTGAGGGCTATGCAATATTAACTAACATAAAGTTTTGCCAGACGCTATCTTTGGAGTTCTAAGGTGTTTTCAATGCACGACTAATGACATGAAGCCTGTTGGGATGGTCGGTGATGACGGTCGCTTCAGATAATATCCAGATTTTCAAATGAATAGTTGTACAATATCGACATTGCATTGCACAACACTTCACAACACTGTAATCTACATAACAGCACACCAGGCATTCATTGTAGCATAGGGCATAACTTTTAATTTTTGTAATATTACTTATATGTTGATTTTTGATAGTTGTGGGTTATAGACGTTCTGATTGTCTCTCCACTCTAGCCGTAGACCTATTGACTTCTAGATATGTCGAATCAGATACTGAGTTATATTCGACCATAGCTCCTTTTGCACAACACACTCCAACACCATTTAGACCCCAGCCTACACATCAATTAGCTGAACAAGCTCCCTAAAAGGTTCCTCTTGAGCCTATATAGGGTCTCGAAGCTGACGCTGCTCCGGATACGCTTGACGATGTTGAAATATTGGATGATCCTACCGACTTCAATCAAAGAGGGATCACTTAGAAGGATTTGTAAACAACATGGCATTCCATTTAAAGACGTGTTGGTTCCTACATGCCACCAATTGGCACATCACCCTCCAATTAGGCATGCAACCAATATATATATATATATATATATATATATATATATATATTTGGTGGGTTTTATCCCACCATTCAATCAATTATCCAGGTTATTCTGCATTTCAAAGGCTGGCTCAAGCTCAACTGCATCCGAATAGATACGCCTTTCTATACAAAATGTTCATTATCTTTTCTCATCGTTTGAATAGCGTTCCAAATGATGAGGAGATTCGATATCTTTATAGTTTCAAGCATTGCAGGTAAAATCCCTTCCTCACATTTTTGGAACCGTCTAAAGGGCGTGGAATAACTGGCACCTGGAATAAGCTGATTACTTTAAAAATGAATTTTTCTTTGTACGTTATCCATACGGATTTGTACAACGGTGGTTGTCCAGGCATAAGCTTCATTTTCATTTTTGCGTTTGCGATCACTTTATAGTTTTGTTTATTTAAATTGTCTTTCTTTTTTCTTTCAACTACGTCGAGCAGGCCCAGTAGTGCTGCTCCAGCATAGGCTCTCAAGTTGCTTCATGCAGTCCTAAAGCAGATAGGGAGGTGAAAACATTACTCACTAAAGAGAATCTCTAAGCTTATATCTTGTTGGAAGTAGGTCGTAGCGTTGGTCAAATCCTGGCAGCCTCAGATAGTGACGAGGAAGACTCCCCATTCGAGAATAACGGTGAGGACCCGCTGGGGTCCTTAGTCCCAAATCCAACGGCTCGAGCCAATGAAGTGTAGGAGCACGTTGAAGAAGGCTGGTGGAGCTGGCCACAGTCCCGTTGATATGGGTCATGAGTCCCCTAATAATAACGGCGATGACGACTGGAGTTTCCTTTTAAAGCAGCGCCCTAAGATAAGGATCCTTCCTATGCGGTATATGATGCAACCTCCACCAGCTACAATGGTGGAAGAGACACCCGTCCAGCCTTTAGAGGACCCTTATGCAAATTTCGAGCCGATTTCAGATGATATTAGTTCTTTCATCTAGATTACATGAGCCTCGGAGGTCTCGACTCCTTTATTCGTCTACAGAGTGACTTTCCAAGCACTTGTGTGAGGGAGATCACTCTTATTAGCAAAAGGTCAATCCCATGGTCCTTTGTGGGGACACCGGGACACCCACGCACTATACTTTGCTTATTACACATTGTGTCATATTATGTTAAAGCTGACTCTTTTCGGTTTCACTTTCAGGTTTAATGGAGCATAGAGGTATATTTGATTTCCTTGAGGACCGGATGGTTCATCATAAGGGACGTTATTCGTTTGCTTCCTTGAGGACCAGAGGTATCTTTTGGAGATGAGAAGAAGTCGAAGAAGCAAAAGCATAAGAAATGAAAGTTTACTTGCTTTTATGTATAGAAGTAGGAACTTTCTTTTTTTTTCAGGCTGGCTTTGTGTGGGTTCGACCCCCATTTTTTTATTTTTAGTTCAGTGTTAATAAAACTTGTATCATTTTTCAAGCTTTATTTTGATGTGAATAATAAAGAATTTTTGTTTTATTCAAGTCTTGTGTGAATTTGTTTGAGTTTTGAGAAATGTGCTTGTTATTAGATTGGTGTGTTCACGCACCATTCCTCGTCATCTTTTTGAGACTGTCATTAGCCTGTCTCATATTTTGCTTACTTTGTCTCCTTTGATAGAATATGAGAATAAATATTTTGTCATTTTGGTGAGTGAAAAGAGATCATTAGGGTGCCTAACTCTAGGTGCCCACATGTGACAATATCTTCTTCTGGAACCTAACTTTGGATACATGTATACCTGCATTATGCATATATAGATTCACTCATGTGTACTATGCTTTACAACTTTAAAGTTAGACAGAGACAGAGTCATAGATTTAGGAAGTCATTTCATTTTATAAACATGGGAAATGATAAAATTCCGCTTAGTTACATCAAATTTGACTAGTTGTTCACAAAGTCAGATTTCAAGATAAATAGTGTCACAAGTGTTCGCTATTCCACGCTTGGGGAATTAAACCCCATCTACGGTTGCCAGCTTGAGCTTTCCATCTCTAAGCATGTGCTCAATTGAGTATGGACCTTCCTAACTCGGGTTCATAATCATGGGGCCTAGGAAGATTCGTTTGAGAACAAGACTGCCAATTTCAAAGATCTGACTACTAACCTTGATGTTGTAATATTGGGCGACCCATTTTTGGTGTGCGTCAGCTCTCAGGTCATCTTCATCACGCTTTTTATTGATTTTTTTTGAGAGACTCTAGTAGGAGTTCCTAATTTGTTCTAGGATTTTAATGATTCACTCAATGACGGTACTTTGAGTTCAAATGGAATCGTAGCCTCTGATCCGTAGGCTAAGCGAATGAAGAATGGTTGGTTGGGACTTGTGGGTTGTTTTGTAAGCCTAAAGTGCAAATGGTAATTCATCGACCCACTTTCCTTAGCTTTCTTAATCCTTTTTGAGAATGGACTTGATAATTTTATTCACAGCTTCTATAGTCTATTCGCTTGAGGGTGTGCTACCGCTGCGTATCTCTTCTCGATGCAATGTCAATGGTAGAAACCTTTGTACTCAACACTGTCGAATTGAGTTCCGTTGTCAGAGATGATCGTTTATAGGACCCTAAAGCGATAAATGATATTTTAACTACGAAGTTGATCAATTTCTTAGTCATGATCATGGCCAGTGGTTTTGTTTTAGCCCACTTCATAAAATAATCAACAACAACGATATCATACTTCACGTCGCCTTTAAATATTGGCAGCACACCAATGATACCAATTCATCAAATAGCAAACGATCAAGGACTGACCATTTGTGTAATCTATGTTGGTGGGGCTTTACGAATCTTTGCAAACCTCTGGAACTTGTCATATTTTCTATTGTAGTCAGTTGCATCTTGGTTGATAGTCAGCCAAAAGTACCCATAATGAAGAATCTTTTTCGCTAAGGTTTGCCCTCCTATGTAATCACCACAAGCCCCTTATGCACTTCCCTGAAGACCCGCTTGGTTTCATCATTAGTGACACACCAAAGCAGAGGGACTAAGAACCCCTTCCTATACAACATTCCATCGTGAATAGTGTAACTTGAAGCTTGGTGAAGGAGACGTCGCCGCTCATTCTTTCTATCGGGAAGGGATCCCCTCTACAACTAATTATCGATTGGAGTCATCTACAACTCCTTTTCAGAATTAGCCTTTAAGATCCAATCGACATGCATCTGGTCAATGCTCAGAGCTGAAAGTACTTCCACTGGGACTAGACCC
Source organism: Allium cepa (assembly GCA_030765085.1). Classification (NCBI taxonomy): domain Eukaryota; kingdom Viridiplantae; phylum Streptophyta; class Magnoliopsida; order Asparagales; family Amaryllidaceae; genus Allium; species Allium cepa. The sequence goes on from CM060941.1 coordinate 20,511,985, forward strand.
ATTGGTTGCACATCTCCTAAAGTCGCCAACTTGGCCAGTGAATCGGGTTTCGCATTCTCCTTTCTAGGAATATGCATTATAGTGTAATACTCAATGTCATAAAGCAACTCGAGGACCCTGTTCAGATAAAGAGATAGTCTTGCTCCTTTTCCTTGAAACTCTTTTCTAACGTGGCACACCACTAGTCATGAGTCGCAAAAGACGTGCTAAGTTTTAACTTTCAATTCCTTCGTAATTTTAATCGCTGCAATTAAACCTTCATACTCTGCCTTGTTGTTTGTAGTTGGAAAATTGAGTTTCAAGGCGGAAAAAATCGAGCATTCCTCTAGGGTTATCGACACAACCCCTGCCCTAGAACAACGCCCGTTGTATGCACTATTGATGTACATCCTCCACTTATAATTCTACTTTCCATTGCTTTCCGGAATATCATCTCGTGTAACATACTCAACTACGAAGTCTGTCTATGCTTGGCCTTGGATTTCCCTCCGAAGATGATATGTAATGTCCTATTGGCTCAATTCAATGTTCCATTTCAACAGCCTCCTAGAAGTCTTAGGTCATTGCAAGGCCAATCTCAAAGACTGGTTGGAAGAACCTTGATTGAGTGAGCTTGGAAGTGTGGGCGGATTTACTCGAAGCAATCAACGGGCAGTACGCTCACTTTTTCAACTTTATATAATTACTCTTTGCCCCCATCGATCGCTTGCTAATATAATACATCGGTCTCTAGATTTGGGACTCCTCGCACACAAGTGCGACGCTCAAAGCATGCACTGATACTGCTAAATAAATAAACAAATCCTCATTTTCCAACAGCTTGGATAGGATGAAAGTCATTTCCAAGTGATCCATCAGAGCCTAGAAAGCATCTATACACTTCTATGTCCAAGCAAAGTTTCTCTTCCCTTTCTTGATGACATTGAAGAAAGGGATACACTTGTCGGTGGCTCTGGAGATGAAATGAATCAACATGGCGACCTTCCCATTCTAACTCTGAACTTCCTTAATCGACTTTGGGGCTTTTATGTCGCTCAATGCTTGAATCTTCTCTGATTTACCTTCTACTCCTCTCAAGTTCGCTATGAAACCCAAGAATTTCCCGGATGCAACCCCAAATGAACACTTTAGCGGATTGAGCTTCATACCATACTTGTAAAGCACGACGAACATCTCTTCCAAATCGTCGACATGGCTCATCGATTGTCATGACTTCACAAGCATGTCATCCACATAGACTTCCATTAAGCACCCAATTTGTTCCTTAAACATTGAATTCACTACTTTGGTAAGCCGCTCTGGCATTTTTCGAACCAAAAGGCATGACAAGATAACAATATAGTCCCAAGTTAGTTATAAAGATGACGTACTCTTGATATGGAATGAGCATTGGAATCTGGTTGTAACTAGAGTGGGCATTCATGAATGATAACGTTCATGTCCAACAGCTGAATCTACTAGTTAATTGATTTTCAAAAGCAGGAAGCTGTCTTTTAGATAGGCCTTATTCAAATTGGAATAGTCAACACACGTTCTCCACTTTCCGTTGGACTTCTTCACCAGTAATAAATTGGATACCCATTTCTAGTATAGAGCATCATGAATGAAGTCATTGTTCCTTAGCTTATCAACCTCTTCTTTAAGTGCAATAAATCTCTTCAAACCTAGGTTGTGACATTTCTATTTGACGGGAACGCATTTGGGATTCATATTCAATGCGTGGTACGCTATCCCTAGTGACATTCCATAATATCGAAATATGACCAGACAAACACATCGAAATTCATTTAGAGAAAGCCAATCGATTCTTTCATCATCCTTGTGCCGAGTTGAGATCCGATCTTCAGGACCCATGTAGGATCGTCCTAGCTAACGGGATGTTGATAGTCAATTCTGCAGGAACCATCCTTGCATCCTCTGGCCCTTCTCTCGGATCATATCCTTATGGAATTGATTGTTCTACCCAAGCCAAGGCTCAAGAAGTGGTTGCTATGTATCCGTAGATTTGATGCAAAAAGTCTTCTCCATATCCTTTCCCCTTTTGCATTACCTTGCCTCTTTCAACTCTAAGGTGTAACATACATGTCCAAGCCTCTAGTCTCCCTGGACAACCCCTACTCCATTCTCCATCGAGAATTTCAACATTAGGCACCATGAAGGCAATGACTGCCCGAAAATCAGCCAGGGCTACTCGGCCTAAAAGTGTACTATAAGCAGAAAAAATATCTAAAAACAACGAAGGTCACAACTCGCACTCTTACGGTTACCTTCTCCTAATACCACCAGTAAGTCCATACATACAATGGGCTCCGTCGTCGTGCCATTAAATCCTTGGATACGAGATCCACATGGTTTCAGATTTTTTCCATCCAACATCATCTGATCATAATCTTTCTTAAACAGAATATTAACCGAACTGTACAATCAACCAGCACCTTTCTTACAATTTCTAACCCAATCATTGTCGATATCATCAAAGGATCCAATGTTAGGGCTTCAACTCCATCGAGATCCTTGTTTCGAAACACAATGACATAAGTTATTATCATGATTTTTTTCTTTGGAGCTCCATCTTTGATGGTTAAAAACTCTTAGTGTTAGCATGCTTTAAAGCATTAGCATATCTCTCCATTTCACTCTAGATCTTCTCCGTTGGATGTGATTCTCTATGAATGGTATGAATGATTAATCTCTTCTCAAGCTGCTTGGGCTCATCATCGACAATCCGGGCTTAAACCCATTGGAATGATGGTCCTTGGGGTTTAGAACTCCCTTGCCTGCCATTCTGTAGGGCTTTCATAGAAAAATGCAATTTCCTTTTCCATATCAAGTCTGCGATCACATCTCGTAAGTACCAACACTAGTTTATGTTGTGAACATGTGCCTCATGAAATCTTCAATACTTCCTAGATTTTTTTTCCTTCTTGATTGACTCCCTTGGAACTAGTTTCATGTACTGTTTCGTATCTTGGGTTGCAAGGTAGATGTTCTCCATTGAGTTTTTTAGCTCGGTATAGCTATCGTATTTCGAAAACCTAGGGCATTTCCTATTGTCTAACCTTCAATCTTTGGCTCCACTTTCATTCTTCCTCCAGCTACCACTCCAGTCTTCAACATTCACGTTGACATTTCCAAAACTCTCTTCAGACTATTTCATAATGACATTATTTTGGAAAACTTCAACTGGCTGCCCGACACAAGCCTTTTTGGAAAAAACACTTTCCTCTATTAAATGCGATAACTGGTTTGCTTTCCTTTAAAAAAATCCATTGTTGATAGGGGTTTTATCTTCAGCCATCTCCCAAAATCTGTATTAGGATGAACTCCGCTTATCAATACCATCAAAACAATGTCTTCCCAGGTAGTAGTTACTTAGATCATAGCCATGTGTAACCTATTCAGAAAATCCTTTAATGAATCTCGCATCTCCTGGAAGAGATTTGGCAATAACATCACATCCTTGGGGTGAGTAGTGTGTAAATGAAATTGCTTGATAAAATTTTATGCGAACTGGTCAAAATATGATATGGATCTTGGTGGAAGTCGGGCGAACCACATCGTTGCAACCCTTCAAAGAAAATTGGGAAACAACGACATATGACAACGTCGATTGCTCTGGCAGAATACATATGCCAGTCATATTTCAAGAGCCACCTTGGATCTATCTTTCCATTATATAGTGGCATTGTTGGCATCGAAAATTTTCTAGGATACTCTTTACGCAGTGTTTCCTAAGTGAATAGGTTCTGACTAAGGGAAGTGCCCAATTCATCATTGCTTCGATGCTGACTCTTGCTTACTAACATCCTCACCATTTCAACTAGATATTCTGGTTCCATGGTATCTGCAAAGTGATCGACGTCTATCCCGAGTGTTTGGCCTGGCAAACGCTCTCAGGCAGATTCACGATACCTGGATTCTTCTAACTCTGGGGGAACCATTTGTCTTGCGGTTCCGATCATATGGTCCTATGTGGTGGATCGATAGCAGCCGCTTGATATCCAGTTTCTGATCATTCATAACACAACCAAAAGTAAGTCCGACATTCCTTCCGACTTGCTGATTTGGCATCCCATAGGTAGATGGTTCAATACTGATTCTTAAGCTTTGGTCGTGGCCTTTATTCGGCCTCTGTTTCGATGCACCAGCCTCTTCCTTGACCATTTTTCGCTTCCTTTGTCTATACCTCTAGCTCGATATGGAGGAACTACCGGATTTAGAATCGAAAGGTACTCATACCTCCTGCTTCCACGATAATTTTGTGTTAACTCAATCAACAATTTAAAGCTCTCCTACATCTATTGATTCGTCTTGTTGAACTTTCCTGCAACCTATCTTCCATGTGTTTCATCATGCAATCTGTCTTGACTCTAGTTATCACGTTAGTTTGGTTCTGGGCCTCGGCAGTGCATGGTAGTTCAACTTCCTCCTGGATTCGAATGTTAATGTTCTCAACATTATCTGCAGCTTTGAAAGAAGTAAAACAGTTTCATCCTAGGGCCATAGTTGAAAGCAATTTGTGAAGATTTCAAAAACCTGAGTAGTTTGAAATATCCAAAACAAACGGAACTGATTTAGACAATCCAATAGTAGATGATGGATCCAAATGTCCTGCAAATAAATGTTCTCAATGAAAGCACCAAATTGTTTATACCAAAATATGGCACAAATACCCAAGAGATTTAGGTAAGGAATAAAACGAAGAATATTAAATGAAGATTATCAAATGAAAATGAATTAAAAACGATGCACAAAGAGTTTATAGTGGTTTGACCAACCGATGCCTACATCCACTTAGTATTTATACTGGTTATATCGTTGTCTACAACTATTGTTACCATGGAATAACATGGATCTTCTGGATTACAAGAGAATTCCAAGAATGTAGTAGAAAATCTAAAAGGATCCCTTAAAATGATGACCCAACCTCTTTTTTATAGCTGTGGGTTGCTAAGATTTACTCTTTCATAGTTTCCACCATGTTCCCCATATCCTAGTAGTTGTTAAGCTCGAGAAAAAGTGGCCATGTCAATAAGTATGATGGATCAGTACCAATGCATAAGATCGCCTTATGGACCTCTTCCATCGCCTTGTATTTATGTGAGTCGTTGTTGGCTTCATGTTTTCCATGTTGATTACTCTTCTAGGGGATTTTTTTTGGGATAATAAATTGGATTGGTGGGGGAATGGAGTTTCTGACTTTAAGTGCTTGAGTCATTCGGTAGCAAGTTGCATGCAATCGACCCATTGGAGCTTGGAATAGGTTGCTACCAACAACACTTGGGAATAGAGATAAATTGGGGTGTTTTAGATGAAGTTTTATGGATCAGTACTAATACATCAATTTGATGGATTTTGTTGTTGAATTTCAATGGTAGCTTTGCTTTCACCTTCTAGCTTTGGTTGTACTTGGTTTCTAGACCTTGGGGCTATCTTGCCAAGATCCCTGCCTTGATAACTTTCAAATCTGACTTAGCTAAGTTCGCCCAAATACTGCCTGGTCAAAAAACTGGACAACTATAGGTAATTGCTTGAAATAGTTGCATATGTAGTTTTGCTTGAAATATTTGATATATTTAAAGCATAGCAAATATTTGCAAATGTTAGTACTAAAACTGTCAAATATTACACATACAGAGTTTTTAATGATGGTACATTCTAATGTAGTATACAATAAGATGATGAAGTGGGTGTAGAAAATATTTGCTTAAAAAAATTATTTTAGAAATAGTTGTATATATTTAAAAAATGTTTTACAAAAATACTAAGATCATCAAATACTTACCATATGTAGCTCAGATTGATTAAAGATTGAAATTAGTGGAAATTTCCCTTGAAATTATAGTACATAATTAGATGATCAAAAGCTAATGACAAATATTTGCCACATAATTTATGGCCGTAATTTTGTGCATTTTTCTTTACTGCAAATACTAAAAATATCAAATATTTTTCAACCAAAGTTTAAATTTTTGGTAGATTGAAATTTAGTATATATATACAGTTACATGAAAAATGTGTAGGATCTAGATTAACCCTAGAGGGGGGTGAATAGGGTTATAGCAAATTTTCTCAAATTAAACACAGAAATATAATTGCAGAAATAAATATGCTGAAAAGTAAATCACACACAAAATTTATCCAGCTTCGGCAACCCCTGCCTACTGCTGCATTCACAGATTTCTATTAGAATTAAACAGTATCACGCTTACAAACACTCTACTAGACTCGCAGACCCTTTTGCTCCCGCTCACAAACACTCTACTAGACTCGCACACCCTGCTCCCGCCTATAGAGTTTCGCTCACTCGCAAACACTGCTCCCGCCTATAGAGCTTTGCAAACTCGCACACCCAGCTCACTGAACTAATTCAAAATAGACAATCTGACACTACCTAAACCTAGGTGGTGATTTACCAAGATTCTTTGGTTCGTAAAATAAAAAATAATAAATAAGAAACAATAGAAAATAACCCTAAAAACTAATTAATATAATAAAGCCTTAAATTAAAAACAAAACCCCCTTTTGATTTTAATAAGACCGGCCCACTTAAACCCGTTCCTTTCTTTGTTATCTCCAGCCCGATCCCCTTTTGTCTCGTTCGTGAGAATAATGGCGGCTTCGTTCTGATTAGGGCTTCGTTCCCTTTTGTTCCAGTTAGGGCTTCGGCTCTTTGTTCCAATTAGGGCTTCAGTTTCTTCAATTGATCTGTTATATGTTGCCCTAGCTCGCTGCTTCTCTGATGGTTGACTATTGCTCGTTTTGCAGTTGCTCGATCGAGTTCGTTGCTTGTGAATTCGGTATGTACCGTCTCCTTTTGCTTTTCTAAGTTGATACTTGAACTCGATGATTTAATTTGCCAGTGATGATTGGGTTATATATGCGTTCGAATTCGTGTTTGAATTTGTCAATTTGTTCATCTCGGCCACTCGATTACACTTGGATGCTTGTGATAAAATCTGACTTTGTCAATTTCGTATTTCTAGTAGCTTGATTCACACGACTTTGATTTGATTTCGTGATCAATTTATTTGGCTATCACGGTGAACACTTGTTTGACTTTGACAATACTGATTTCGTGAATTTTCACTTTGTTGACTTGTTCATTATTGAATTTGCGATTCACTGTCACTTCGGCCTTGATACTGAGTATTTACTTCGGCCATTTGATTTTCTAAACTTCTGGATATTGTGGGATGCCGTCTCCATTTTGTTGTTGCAGTATTCATTGTTGTTGTGTTCCTCACTGATGCATTGTTGTAACTCCATCTTGACTTGGGCTTTTTTTTTCACTGTAACAGATGCTACACTTGTTCATGTACATATTACTTTGTTTCACTGGTGGCCTATGTGCATGCTTCACTGTTCTTTGCATTTGTTCATATGAGTGTGCTCACTGTTGTTTGTACCTGTATTTGCCATACTGTACATATATTCTTGGCTCTGGTTCATTGTTGTTGTTTAAGTTAGTATGTTGCCCTTTTACTTGAACTTGGTCTGGTGCAACTTGTTTCATTTTCTGTTGCATACATGAGAGTGACACTGTACTCTATTCATGCTTGTTACATTCAGTTTGCACTTGTTCATCATGTAGCTTGTTGGTCTTCATTTGAAGTCGTGGCATTCATGTTTGACATATATGCACTGTGTGGTCTTGATTCATGCAGTCTTCATTAACTCGTGTGCTTCTAGTCTTGCCACTGTGTCAAGTATGGTTTCACCTGTACTTGTGTTGTAGCTGTCTTGACTTATGCTGTATCAATGCTGCATCACCGTATTGCATTGTCATATTTTATTCCTGTTTGCATTTGAGTTTGTAGCTTGGTGTCATGTTTGCTTTGAGTCTGCAACTTGGAGTCTGCAACTTGATTTGTGCCTTGTCCATTCTCATGTGTTCATCCCTGTTGTTGTTCATCTGAGTTTGAGCATTTGCATATTTGAAGCCTTGTATCATGATGCAGTCTTCATTATGTTCTGGTGACATGTGCATTGCTTCATGTTGCCTATGTATCACTGCAGTTGCACATTGCTTGTACTTGTGTTCTTTATTCATATGTTCTTCAAATCAGTGGTGCACTGTGCCATTTGATCTGTTGCACTTTTGTTGTTGTTCACTGATTTTGGGGCTGCTGTATTACTTTGGTTCATTTTCATGTTTGTTGTTTGGACATTGTTTGAATTTGCAGTGGTGCATTGTTTTTGCATTCCATGTTGCATGCAGTAGTCTTGGCCTGTACTGTGACTCGAGTTTTCACTGTGTTCTGACTTGATGCTGCATACATGTTTGTTGCTGTCCCTTTTTGCTGTTGCTATCCACATTGAACTGCTTTTGATGCAATTTTGAACTTTGTTGCATTCATGTCCTTGCAGTCTTCATGACTGTACTGTTGCAGTCGAGTTGTATTCATGTACACTTATGGCTTGAACTGGAACTGTTTGTAGTCAATTGCTTTGTCTATTTGCCTTGAGTTGAACCTATCTTGGGTTTGACCTTGTTTTTGATTTCTGTGCTTTTGTTTGATTTTTTGCACACAAGTTGGCGAGGCAGTGCACACGTATACGAATGTACACGTGTGTGCTGCAGCCACTTATAGTTACCTGTCCCTGATAAAAATACTGATATGCACAGATATTGCACAGTCAAAAATGATGACGAACAACCCAAATAACTGAGGCAAACAATGTTTTCAAAATCATCGTTTCTTTCAAATTTCAAAAATATTTCTCTTTCAATTTTACTGCGTTTGAAAATATTTTTGCAGATTACTCAGATGCTGGATTCAAACTGGATTATAGTTGAAGACAAAAATATGAGTGTGAGTGATATGTAGTAAGGTTGTGATGTAAATGTGAAATGTCATGTATTGTAGTCAAAATTGTATATGTATAGTGAGAGCTTGAAATTGTACTATCAAAGTTGTAATAAATATTTGTTTGAATAAAAATTTCTGTTTGAATTCAAAATCTGTTTAACTTGTTCTGTTTGAATTCGAATTCCGTGTAATTTAATTTTATTCAACAAATATTTATTTAATCTATGAAAGAACAAAATAGTACATTACCAAATACATACTATTCAAAATTGTAATAAATATTTGTTTGAATAAAATTTCTGTTTGAATTCAAAATCTGTTTAACTTGTTTTGTTTGAATTCAAATTCAAATTCTGTGTAATTTATTTTATTCAACAAATATTTATTTATTCTATGAAAAATAGTACATTAACAAATACATTTAAATGAATGTATATATGTTTATTATCATCAAACAAAAATCATATAGCGCAAAGCGCATATTCAACAATCTCCCCCTTTTGATGATAACAAACATATATTTAAGATTTTGAATATATTAAATGTATTTGATAATTTCATTTGCTCCCCCTATTTGAATGCTTCCTTTTTATGTGATACTCCCCCTACATATATGGCTCCCCCTACATATATGCATACAAATAAAAATATGTAAATGAGCCTATATGCAAAGTGAAAATTATTTGACCTTTGCTTGATTCTATTTGACAAAATCTTAACTTTTCTCTCCCCCTTTTGTTATCAGCAAAAGAATAACAGTGTTATAAAAATAGGGATGAAGTGATAGACATGAATCAAACATTTAACTCAATTAAATATAAATATCAAATTTCAATAAAACTCAAACAAAAATCATAATTACCCTTGTCAAGCGCATATTCCACTTTCAGAAGTGATGGAGATAGAATCATCAAAAAATTCATATAGATATGTCTATTTGTGGTATATTTATTTTTGGAAATTTGAATATCTACTAACCATGCATAACCGTTAGGACTTTTAAATGAGATTAGTAGTATTCCAATTTAATTTTAAAAATAAAATCAAGTATCTTCTAACCACGCATGACCGTGAGGACTTTTAAATGGGATTAGAATCAACTTGTCTATTAAATCAATTATTTTTAATATGCGTTCCATACATGCATAACCGTGAGGACTTTTGAATGAGCATGGAAGCACATAATCAAAAATCCAAGTAATTCACCCATGCATAACCGTGAGGACTTTTAAATGAGAGTGAATACTTTGGATATTTATTTTTATTGCTAAATATAATAAGTTGAAGCACAAATAATTTCCTTCGCAGTTTTAAGATATTGAAGAACAAATGATTTCCTTTGTAAACTACCACAAATTTACATACTAAATATGATCTTGATGAGTGATGTTCGATAGAAAGATGATAGAAATAGAAATGGTCATGGAATTATTACCCAACAAAAAGTTTTTATAACTCTTGTTATGAAATTCTAAAGAAATTTTCTAATTATACTTTCTCGAGTTATAATATATGATAAATATCAACACTCATCTCTTTTTCAATCACTATTTATCTTTTCGATAATCAAAGGGAGTCAGATTAGTCAAATTTGTCATTTAAAATCGAATTAAAAATTATAAAATCAATTTTTCAAAAATGATTAAGCTGTAAATATGGTCAAACATGATTTTCTTGAGGGGAGTTTTATAAGAAAATTTTCTGCTATTTGAAAATTATTTCAAGTGAAAAATATGCAGATATTTTCTTTGAAAAAAAACGATGCAGCAAATGAATGTTTCAAAAATTAATCACGTTACACTAATAATTTTTCTATCAACTATATTACCAGTGTAATCTGCATCTGAATTTAAATTTCACTCAATATTCACTTGTTGAATCAAACCATGAGATGTGCACCAAAAATTTCAAAACATCATTCTTTTGAATTTGAATTTAAGCCGTGTTAACACTCAAACAAATATCATGATGTTAATTTCAGAAACCAGAGGATAAACAATTATTTTCATGAGTAATCAACAGTCAATCAACATCATAATTATTTCAAAAACAATTTCTTAAAATCCTTTTTCTCATGAATTTGAAATCGTGCAAATTTACAAGCAGTGATCAAAATGTCAGAACCAATATATCTACGTGTAGCATGAGTAATCAGCATTTGACCGAACAAATTTATATAAATTAGTTCAAAATTGAAAATCTGATTGGTCATCAATTAAGCACAAATTAATTTCATAAATAATAACAAGTCAAAAAATCATATCAATTAAGTCCGAATCAGTCAACCATCATAATTACTCCAAGTAATTCTATTTAAAGATGGTTAGTCAATATTTTTAAAAAAAATCATAGCATCAAAATCATCATCTTTTGTTCATCTCAATATTGGCAGATTTTAATTTAGAGTATGGTGCAGATAATCACATTTAAAAACAATTACCTGTTTTACCTTTACGATAATTTTTCGTGATTGCCCATTGTGATTCTGTCACCTTTATACTAGGCTAAGGAACTTTGCTTTGTCGCCCGTTGTGTTTCTGGAACAGCCGAAATCCAGAGAACACTGTTGTTGTTCCTTAGCCTGCCACCACACCTACACGATAAAAGATTTGTGTGACCTATTTGTTTTTATAGGTCCATTGTTGTTAGTGGCAGAATATGAAAAATATGTTTTGGAGACTCAAAACTGTTTATATATGTTCCTTTTGGCACCCAAATTTGTTTGACTTTCAAAGATTTTATATTTGTGCCTTTTGGAACCCAAATTGGTATAGTTTTCACGTGTTTGGGTCTATACCAACAATTATTTCGATTATGTCCAAATTCTCTACAAAACGTGCACATTAAATTGACTTGATTAAATTTTGTGTTTCTATGACTACGATTTTCAACATGATTTCCAATTATTTCAGATCGAGCAAAAACACTTTTACTTTTTGCATTATCATTATTTTTTAATTTCCCAAAGCCTAGTCCTTTTCTATTGTTAGCAAAAATTTGATTTCCAAATAACATTTTGAAAGATTTTTCGCCTCTTGAAAAGTTATTCAAAGATTTCTCAAGATTTTGGACTTTGGTTTTTAATGTTGAATTTTCAGTGACAAGTGAGGTGCATCGATTAATAAAATCCTTTCTCCTAGTGTCGATGGTTTCCTTAAGATTCAAGTTTTCATTTTCAAGACTTTCAAAGTTATTCCTCAGTTTTGATAATTCTGAATCTAAAATCTTACATTTTTTACATTCTAGGTTTTGAATATTTTCAAGTTCAGTTTTTAACCTAAAATTTTCACGAGCAAATTCTCTCCTATCAGATTTTAGTTTTTCAATTTTAGATTCAAGAGTATCCACTACCTTAGTAAGATCAGAACACATAAAAACAAGTTCTTTATAAGAAAACTCACCTGCCTCACTAGATTCGTCGGAGGTTGCTTCTGATTCTGATTTTGCCATGCAACACAAGTTAGCCTCCTCTGGGCTGCTATCCGAAGCTTCCTCTCCTTCTTCATCATCCCAAGTCGCTGCAAATACCTTCTTCGCCTTTTTCTTTTCTTTGTTGTTTTTGAGAAGTGGGCATTTTGGTTTGATGTGGCCAGGCTTGTTGCAGTTATAACATGTCAGTTCATTATCGGAATTTTCGGAATCTTTTGACCTATTGCCCTTTGTTTTCTTCTTGCGTGGCTTGAATCTAGACCATCTTCTAAGATTATTGACAGCCATTGCAAGCTCTTCAATTGGATCTTCTTCATCGCTTTCTTCTTTACTCTTTAAGGCAATCGTCTTCTTCTTTGGTTCGGAGTTGTTGCGTTCTTCCTTTGCTTTTAACTCAAGCTCATATGTCATCAAGTTGCCAATCAACTCCTCCATGCTTAGTTTGCTCAGATCTTTCGATTCTTGGATTGCTGTGACTTTTGCCTCAAAGTTCATTGGTAAAACTCGTAGTATCTTCCGCACAAGCTCTACCTCAGTGAATACATTCCCAAGCGCTCTAGCATTGTATACCAAGGTTGAAAAGCGTCCAAACATATCCTTTATGCTCTCGCCTTTGTCCATCACAAAGTTTTCATATTCATTGCTGAATAGGGCTAGCCGAGACTCCTTGACTTGAGAAGTTCCTTCGTGTGTCACCTCCAAAGTATGCCATATTTCCTGTGCTGTTGTACAATGAGAAATTCTATTAAATTCATCTTTATCAAGAGCACATATCAAAGCATTCATGGCTTTAGCATTTGTCGTTTTCAATTTCTTATCGTTAGCATCCCACCTATCCTTAGGTTTAGGAATCTCAATACCACCAACGATTATAGTGGGAGGTTTATAGCCAGTTTCAATAATATCCCAAACATCATAATCAACGGAACTAAGATAAATACTCATCCTAACTTTCCAATAAGCATAATCGTTTCCGTTAAATATGGGTGGCCTAGCAATAGATTGCCCCTTAGAAAAAGCATTATTTTGTAGACTCATGACTCTAGAGTTAAAAAAAAAAATTACCGGGCTCTGATACCACTTGTAGGATCTAGATTAACCCTAGAGGGGGGGGTGAATAGGGTTATAGCAAATTTTCTCAAATTAAACACAGAAATATAATTGCAGAAATAAATATGCTGAAAAGTAAATCACACACAAAATTTACCCAGCTTCGGCAACCCCTGCCTACTGCTGCATTCACAGATTTCTATTAGAATTAAACAGTATCACGCTTACAAACACTCTACTAGACTCGCAGACCCTTTTGCTCCCGCACAAACACTCTACTAGACTCGCACACCCTGCTCCCGCCTATAGAGTTTCGCTCACTCGCAAACACTGCTCCCGCCTATAGAGCTTTGCAAACTCGCACACCCTGCTCACTGAACTAATTCAAAATAGACAATCTGACACTACCTAAACCTAGGTGGTGATTTACCAAGATTCTTTGGTCCGTAAAATAAAAAACAATAATTAAGAAACAATAGAAAATAACCCTAAAAACTAATTAATATAATAAAGCCTTAAATTAAAAACAAAACCCCCTTTTGATTTTAATAAGACCGGCCCACTTAAACCCGTTCCTTTCTTTGTTATCTCCAGCCCGATCCCCTTTTGTCTCGTTCGTGAGAATAATGGCGGCTTCGTTCTGATTAGGGCTTCATTAACTCGTGTGCTTCTAGTCTTGCCACTGTGTCAAGTATGGTTTCACCTGTACTTGTGTTGTAGCTGTCTTGACTTATGCTGTATCAATGCTGCTTCACCGTATTGCATTGTCATATTTTATTCCTGTTTGCATTTGAGTTTGTAGCTTGGTGTCATGTTTGCTTTGAGTCTGCAACTTGGAGTCTGCAACTTGATTTGTGCCTTGTCCATTCTCATGTGTTCATCCCTGTTGTTGTTCATCTGAGTTTGAGCATTTGCATATTTGAAGCCTTGTATCATGATGCAGTCTTCATTATGTTCTGGTGACATGTGCATTGCTTCATGTTGCCTATGTATCACTGCAGTTGCACATTGCTTGTACTTGTGTTCTTTATTCATATGTTCTTCAAATCAGTGGTGCACTGTGCCATTTGATCTGTTGCACTTTTGTTGTTGTTCACTGATTTTGGGGCTGCTGTATTACTTTGGTTCATTTTCATGTTTGTTGTTTGGACATTGTTTGAATTTGCAGTGGTGCATTGTTTTTGCATTCCATGTTGCATGCAGTAGTCTTGGCCTGTACTGTGACTCGAGTTTTCACTGTGTTCTGACTTGATGCTGCATACATGTTTGTTGCTGTCCCTTTTTGCTGTTGCTATCCACATTGAACTGCTTTTGATGCAATTTTGAACTTTGTTGCATTCATGTCCTTGCAGTCTTCATGACTGTACTGTTGCAGTCGAGTTGTATTCATGTACACTTATGGCTTGAACTGGAACTGTTTGTAGTCAATTGCTTTGTCTATTTGCCTTGAGTTGAACCTATCTTGGGTTTGACCTTGTTTTTGATTTCTGTGCTTTTGTTTGATTTTTTGCACACAAGTTGGCGAGGCAGTGCACACGTATACGAATGTACACGTGTGTGCTGCAGCCACTTATAGTTACCTGTCCCTGATAAAAATACTGATATGCACAGATATTGCACAGTCAAAAATGATGACGAACAACCCAAATAACTGAGGCAAACAATGTTTTCAAAATCATCGTTTCTTTCAAATTTCAAAAATATTTCTCTTTTAATTTTACTGCGTTTGAAAATATTTTTGCAGATTACTCAGATGCTGGATTCAAACTGGATTATAGTTGAAGACAAAAATATGAGTGTGAGTGATATGTAGTAAGGTTGTGATGTAAATGTGAAATGTCATGTATTGTAGTCAAAATTGTATATGTATAGTGAGAGCTTGAAATTGTACTATCAAAGTTGTAATAAATATTTGTTTGAATAAAAATTTCTGTTTGAATTCAAAATCTGTTTAACTTGTTCTGTTTGAATTCGAATTCCGTGTAATTTAATTTTATTCAACAAATATTTATTTAATCTATGAAAGAACAAAATAGTACATTACCAAATACATACAATTCAAAATTGTAATAAATATTTGTTTGAATAAAATTTCTGTTTGAATTCAAAATCTGTTTAACTTGTTTTGTTTGAATTCAAATTCAAATTCTGTGTAATTTATTTTATTCAACAAATATTTATTTATTCTATGAAAAATAGTACATTAACAAATACATTTAAATGAATGTATATATGTTTATTATCATCAAACAAAAATCATATAGCGCAAAGCGCATATTCAACAAAATGTACAATATGAAATATTTACAATAAACATGAGCGTGGCAAATAATTTCCAAGCAACTATTTGCCATGCCAATATTTACTAACTATATATACGTGACACTAATTTGATAATTTTAAAACCTTTACTGGTGCAAGAACGAAGAGACAATGTCACGACAAAAAAACACTATTCAAAATCAACAAATTTGCAAATTTACCCAAATCTACTCACAAAGCCGAATCGCCTCAAAACACTAAATCCTAAAAATCTGAATCTCCAACAACTTCAACATTTAAATCTTCAGAATAGCATCAAAAGAAGATGTAGAATCAGAAGAAGATGTTCCTCTTTCACCCTTGAAGAGAAAACAATCAACAACAAGAAAAGGCACAAACAAATCACCTACAAAGAAACAGAAAATAGAAGTGCCAAAAAATAATTTAGAAAGCTATAAAGGTAGCTTAAAGTCTTTCCATGCATTAGTACAAAATTTAGTAAAAGAAAAGTGTAACAACCTGCCTTTTCAACCAGCAAAAGTCGACACTAATACATCCACAGTATACATGTGCCAAATATCCAAGTGCTGAAGAGACAGATTGTTAGGATGAAAAAATATAAAATATAGAACATTATCTTACAGCGCGACGAATAATCTATAATATACCAATGATCTTTTCAAAAGAAAACTATAGTATACTTATCCATCAATCAGAGTAAAACTAACCTATCATCGGTCTAGACAGTTAAAACAGCTTGTCCTTACAAATGCTGATATATAAAACGCATCAACTAAAGCGGAAATAAACATAAGCAAATACGTCTCGGAAGCATCCAGCTTGTCTTCTGAAACACCAAAGCATCCATGTCTAAATCAAAAAATATGATCAGGCAGACCTGAGCATTATAAGAAAATAACGTCGGGATCAGTTTGGTAAACCAGCATGAGAAACACAATTAAATGGATTTTTTATATTATAAAATCATTTAAAATAAAGGTATCTCGTTAGACCACGTTGCATATAAACATGGACGGGTTTTACCTTACGTTAACCAAACCATCTTATAGAAAATCTTCTGATATTAAAATCATGTAGGCTTTAAAATATATATTAATTGTAGTTGAAATGCTTGCATTAATTACATTCCAGCATAATAGGTATACAACTAAGTCTATAAAGGCACATATTGAGACTGTATCCCAATACGACAAGGTAAGGGATTACCTTCTGTATAGTACACCTGTAAACAAAATGTACCGAGGTTGCAAATCTTGAAACTCTACAAACACAGAGCTAGCCACCCCTTTAACATGGCATATTAGATTAATTCATCCCTCGAGCATCGAGGCTACAAACGTTGCCCCTCGATTGTCCCTCGTGCACATATCAAATCCTGACCTAGATCTGAGAAATGATGCTCCTAATGGTGGCGAACTACATAGCTCCACCACATCTATCTTGTTTTAGCCATTACCGAGTTATAGGCTTGTGAGGTCACGTTTTTACCTTTTTCTCCTAGCAATTCCCACTTAGAATGCTAACATTGCCCTCCAAGCAACAATGATATAAACAAACCGAAAGCACTACTTCTACTACTCTATTTTGGAATAACCCCCAGGATTAGTAGTAAGTGGCCCTTGCACTTCAAAAAACTCTGTCTTCAATTCCATTATCTTGAACCAATCTCAAACCTCGTCCAAAGAGTAAAATGCACATATGGATTTGGGGTGGTTACGGTTTCGATTCATCTCATATAAGTGCATTCCCTCGCTTATAGGTCGCTCCAAAACAAATCATTATATTTCAGTAAACCTCAACTCCGTTTCTTTTGGAAATAATTAGACAATATATAAGAGCGAAGACCGCCTTCTAACCATCTAAGAGGATGAATTTTCTTATCATTTGTCGTAGGAGGACAAAATGAGATTTATACGCATAGTATAGCCTCATCAAAGATAACCGTACCATATAACCTTCATGTTTCTTCTAGATATTTTCATAGTTATGTTTTGGTCAAGATTTAATAGTCGGTTATTTAACTATCAAATAACTAATCAAATATAGATTTAATTTCCCATGGAAACCACTAAGCCTTTTTAATTAATCCTTTCATTAATTATCTTCATAAATACTTGACTTAATATATCTTTACAAAAAGATATATTCACAAACCCTTTATACCCCTTTTAATACTTGGAAAAATATCCATATACTTATCTCAGTGATATAAGTATATTCACAAAACACTACAGTTTCAATACTTAGAAAATATATCCATATATTTATCTCAATGATATAAGGATTTTAACAAAACATAAGGAGGATTTCCTCTTTTCCAAATTCATATATATATACAAGGCAAAAAAAATATCATATAAAACATTGCTTACTATGAACCCAAATCACTTTTCCTTTGGTATTAAGTATGGAAAGAATTCTTCCATACCACCATAACTAAGAACCATTATTCATCAAAATCAAATCTCATTCCTTTTATAAAATTCCTTTTTTATAAACTCATTCCATATTTACAAATCCATTTACAAATCTCCAAATTAATTTATGAAACCTATTTTATAAATCTCTAAAATTATTTATTAAGCCCTTTTTATAAATCTCCTTTAAAAATCTATTTATAACACTCCTTTTTTTAAAAAAAATCTTTTATGAAAATCCTATATAACTTCCTTTACGCATTTATAAATCTTATATATTTGACATAATCTTCGTTACCACTTATAAATCTGTTCTCATATATATAAATTACCATTAATAAACCTCTCTCTTATTTATAAAATACCATTTGTAAATCTCTCTTATAAAATATCATTTATTAAGTGAAATTTCTTTTATAAAACAATTCATTATTTATAAACACCTTTATTAAATTAATTAGTTACCTTTAAACATCATAAATAAATAAATAATTTTCAAAAATTATTAATTGAATAATTAATTAACATTAAAATGTCATTAATAAATTAATTAATTAACTTTAAAACATCATTAATAAAATAATAACTTTAAACCACCATTAATAAAATAATTGATTAACTGATAATTGATTAACTTTAAAACATTATTAATAAAATAATTAATTAACTTTAAACTATCGTTAATTAAATAATTGGTTAACTTTATTTTAAAACATCATTAATAACTATATTAGACTTAACCTCAAATTGTTGTACAATTTCAGTTAATTTAAATCCACAACTTTTCGAATTCGAAAAGAGACTTAGCGATCACAATGGTACTTAAATAAGCTA
Organism: Allium cepa; assembly: GCA_030765085.1. Classification (NCBI taxonomy): domain Eukaryota; kingdom Viridiplantae; phylum Streptophyta; class Magnoliopsida; order Asparagales; family Amaryllidaceae; genus Allium; species Allium cepa. Next base: position 20,530,811 of record CM060941.1, read on the forward strand.
TCATTTATTTTCATATCTCAAAGGGTTTAACTTTTAACATATATCAATACCATATTCAATATGGCAAAGCTACCAAGCTTTTGGCACTCAACAATTAATAATCAATAGTTTATGCATCATTTATCCAACATTAATTAATCCACATATTAGGAAAAATCGTCATCTTACTTTACAAGCATACAACGGGGATTTATTCTTCTTTATAGATGTACAAAATAATCTATTCAATTTAATTATAGCAGAACAGTATTTTATTCTGTCAAATAGATGTCCAAAATAATCTATTCAATTTAATTATAGCACAGTAGTGTTTTATTCTACCAAATAGATATCCAAAATAATCTATTCAATTTAATTATAGTAGAGTAGTGTTTTATTTTGCCAAATAGATATCTTAAACAAAGTATAATTATTTTAAGTACATTATTATTTAAATCAATGTAATTATATTTAGTCACAATTATTCTATCGTTAAATTATGCTTAATATTATCAACTAGTTATACCGAAGTGTTGTACTTGTCAATACGAAAAAATTCACGGGTTAATCGTATTTAAAACGAGTGACATATTACTTTTTAAATTTATATAATTTAGTTTATATACAATTAAAACAAGTAAATGAAAACAAGTTCTCAGCAAAGCAAAGCCCAACTCGCTTTATTACCCAAACCCATAACCGCATTGAACAACATCCTTTTCTTAAAATTACAAATTTGAGCCTTCATCTTTCTCCCCAAATCAGTTTCAAAATCCTTCTTTGCACATAAACATGCATGTCGTGCATTGACACCGTCAATACAACCACCAACGATCAATCGAAGACCACCAACGCACTCCACACCACGACCTCATCATGTGCCACCCTTCGATCCACCTTTCATCGCTTGTATCGAAATCCACCCATGCGCCTTTAAAATTAAAGCTGGATTCTAGGAAATGAAAAAATGCGACCATCTCAAATAACTACACGTTGCCAACGCTTTGTTCACCCAGGTGCCATGCTGCCACCATCCTTGCAATCGCAACCTAACCCTGCACCTTTGACCAACACCTCGGCCAACTTGCCTCCTCACACCGCCGCAGCCACTAGGCCAAAATCAAACCCAAAAATCTGCCTTTAAACTCTAATCGAGCCTACCGCCTACCAGACCACTTCAGATTGCCACCGCAACTCCGCCTAAATCCAAGGTCCACCGGCTCTAATCATTCCCCCTTTGACCACCAATCATCAAAGAACGAAAGTTGAATGGAAAACATTCAAAAATCACCCACGGCCAACTCCGGCTACCTAAAATCACAAAAAACACATCTAAAGATCTCGCTTGCAGAGAAGAACATGACCATACCCTCAATTCTCCAATTCGTGTTCATCGAAAAATGACCAATACTCAACTACCACTATTTTCGGGAAATTTCCACCACCATGCTCGATGAAACTTCGAATGGCTATTTTTAGAAAATACTATATAGGATAACGAACAACTTTCATGTTTGGGGTTTTGGTTGAAAGTTGATGGAGTAGGAAGAAATGATTTTTGAAGAGGAAATGGTGGAGTTGTTTGCCCTTTTTTGGAGATGAAAAAATGAGAAGAGAAGAAAACGAGAGGGAGATTGAAATGAAGTGAAGTGTTAGAGATGATATGCACCCTTATATTCAAAACCATCACATTACTTAAAGCTTAAGCAAACCAAAAATTTTCAAGCAACTATCACTCCAAAATAAAATAGCACTTAATGGCTTAATTTGAAAATTTTGAATTTGATTTGATTTGAAAAAAATTTGAAAAGCAAATTTTGCAGTACTCCACTGCAAAATATTTGGTTCACATACAAACCGCAAATAATAGAAATAAAATTATGATCACGAATAACCATGCAACATGATTACAAAAAATACATTAGTTAACTAATTCTGTGTTGTTTCAAAGATATCAACATTTGCCGCAAAATGCACCATATGAAATCAAATTAAAATTATAGGAAAATCCTATAAATTCATTAAAATATACATCAATAAAATCAAGTCATTTTTATTACCAAATGATTTTTTATTTAAAAACCACTAATCGAATATTTAGAATTAATTAAATATTCACAAAATCAAAGAGATAAAATTTCGAGTCATTATATTCTCCCTCCTTAAAAGAATTTCATCCTCAAAATTTCATTGTTATTAAACCCAGATAACCTAAGCCCACATAAATACTTAACATTTTCATAAGCTCGTACGATGTGTACAAGTCATCCGTACGCAATATCTAATTAGATCACTTACTCTAATACATTAACTTTTCTTTTGAACTAGTATCGCTCACCCGACTTCCCTAGCGCGGACTCCAATCAGGCTTCTTGATCTAAAACCTCCATTCTCCTTACATAGCCATATACTATGATACAAAAAATTGGTAACATATCAGGAACCCTCATCAAGTGTTTGCCGTCAAGAATTGAGTGATAAATCCTTATTCGAATCGGTGTGAATTACCCCCAAAGTCATGTATTCGAATCTAGGATCAAGAATTGTGCAAAGAAATGATCTATGTACAACTTACATACTTTTTGTTATTGGTTCTTACTTATATCGATTTATATTTACCTTCAAAAACATTTATGAAATATATTTCATAAAATATTAACCAAAATTTTAACTTGTATAATACCGTACTATATTTTGAATGTGTATATACCCAATATCAAATTTACTTTACTTGACCAGGAAGATCAATAAATTAAATCTGGTTTAAACTTACTATCTTCTCAAATTTACAAATTACAAAAACTTTAAATTTTCTTATAATTTCTCAAAAACACTTAGCTTCAATTTCTATATCGAATTGGAAGTTTTAGCTGTCCAAAATCATTGAAAATTCCATTTCATTTAAAAAAATGAAAACTACCAACCGAATTATCAAAATGAGATGCATAAACCAAATTACCCTGATGCACATGATACATGCATCTATAAATGACTTAATAGAAAACTTGAGAACTAAACATTGGGTTTTGTTTCAAATCACTTTGAAATAATAATTATGATATAATATATATATCTCCTTTTGTATAGTCATACTTTGGGAATTTAAAAAAAAAAATTGTTTTAGCAAAACAATGATGATGCAAAATTATTATGGTGACAATACCCCACTTAGAAACTCGAAAATGAGCACTGATGATGCTGCAGTCATCACCGAAATTGTTTTTCAATGACAGAAGTGAGTTCAGCGCTTTCTATCTCCTTTAAGAATCATTTTAAAATATTTCTATTCATAAATACTTTAAAATAATACTATTAATATATTTTTCAAAACTTTGAAAAGCAATTTTCAAAAATTCAAAAACATCGGAATTTAAGTTTTCAAAATCTCAATTTATATACTTTTTATTTATAAAATGTACATATAAACCATATTTATTAAATTTTACTTTCTTATATAAAATCAATTCAGAATTGGTTACCTTTAAATATCATACCTTTTTTAAAACTGTAATAAACAACTTTTACTAAAATTAAAATTTAACCCAACTTTATTCACCAAACGTCCTATAGTCAAACTGTGAAACTTAATTCATAAAATGTTTGTTTCAATAGTTACCATAATGACTATCTACCCCACCCATGCAGTGAAAAGGTAAAACTACCTCATAAACTGGTCGGGCACAACTAATCAAATAATAAACGATAATAATTGAATATTTCCATTTCCTAACAAACTGACATACCATAGATCTTTATAAATTTCTAAAAATTATTCCTTTATTAATAAAATATAATTCTAGATAAAACTGTTTCATTTACCTATTTTAAATAATATTGTGTTATTTTGTCTTATTTAAGTGTTTAAAAACCCTTATCGATAAGATTGATCAAGCACATCGACTAGAATTCATAAGCCACTCAACAAACCACTCAACATAGTATAAAACAACATTATAACACTAACAAATACATGCTCTTATATATAATAAACTCAAACTCATTTTAGGGTGTTACTAACCCTATCATTAAGAGTTATTTATTTTAGGGTATTGCTAACCTTACTCTAATACGTTTACCCCACCAAGGTCTAGGTGTTTGCTTAACCTAAGTTCTGATACCACTTGTAATGACCTGCCTTTCCAATCCTTAAAAGTCGAAATTAATACATCCACGGTATTTACGTGTCTAGCATCCAAGTGCCAAAAAGACATATTGTTGGGATGAAAAATAAATAAAAGATAAAACGTAACGAGTAGTCTATAACATACCAGTGATCTTTAGAAAAGAAAACTATAAAATACTTATCCACCAAACAGAGTAATACAAACCTATTATCAGTCGGGATAGTTATAACGTTTGTCCTTACAAATGCTAATAAATAAAAAGCATCAACTACAATGAGAATAAAGATACGTAAATACGTCTGGGATGCATCCAGCTCGTTTTATAAAGCTCGAAAGCATCCATCTCTAAATCTTGAAATATGATCAGGCAGACTCGAGCATTATAAGAAAATAACATCAGGATCAGTCTGGTAAACTAGCGTGAGAAACACGATTAAATGGATTTTTTATATTATAAACCTTTTAAAATAAAGGTATCTTGTAAGACCATGCCGCACATAAATACGGATGAGTTTTTACCTTATTATAACCAAGCCATTTTATAAATAATCTTCATATATTATAATAATGTCTTGGGTTTAAAATAAATACTAATCACAGTCGAAATGGTTACATAAATTACATTCCTGCATAATAGGTATACAACTAAGTCCATAAAGGCATGTATTAGAGATTGGATTCTAACGTTACAAGGTAAGGGACTAACTTCCATACACTGCACCTTTAGATAAAATGTACCAAGGCTGCAAACCTTGTGCCTCTACCAACACAGAGTTGGCTATCCCTTTAACATGAGATACCGAATTACATCATTCCTCGGGCACCAAGGCTGCAAACATTGCCCTCCGATCACTACGTGCGCACATGCAGACAAAATAAAACAAAATTTTCTAAATGGACACCACAAGAAGTTATTTCGAGAAAAATGAAGTGCTTCCTTGACAAAAAGGTAAATCTAGTAATATTACCAGGAGATTCCGTTATAAAAGTGAATGGTAAATGTTAGGCAGACAAATATTTGTCTACCTTATACTTGCCAGGAAAATACAAATATTTGATAATTTGATAATTAGATTTCAAAATAATTTCGAAACAAATATCTTAACCAGTATTTTAATTATGAAAAAAGAAAAAAAATCTAATTTGCTGACAAAACAAGAAAAACCAAAGAAAGAAAAAGGAGATAAAATCTACCAAAGTTATACCAGCTGATGAAAAACTTCAGTTGGCGATAAAAAATATGAAAAAATTCCCAAACAACTAAAAGTTATAAAATTGAAAATGAATAAGCTGAAAAAGGAAAATGTAGCCCTAGAAAAAGAAAACAAGTTGCTGAAAAAAGAAAATGATGATTTGAAGAAAAAAAGAAAGGAAAAAGAAGAAGATGATAAAGTCGATGAAGATGACGATGAAGATGATAATGGCCAAATTAATGATGGTGGAACAATAGATGCTGATACTGTTAATGATGATGAAGAAAATGACATTGCAGTGATGATGATGAAGAAGGTAAAGATGATGATGATCATAATAAGGAAGACGAAGATGAAGACAAAGATGGCGATGATGCTCATAGATATAAAGATGCTAGTGCTGATAAAGAGGGTGTGGTATCGATAAAGGCGAAGATGGCAATGGTGATGATGAAGGTAAAGATGCTAAAGGTGATGGTACTGATAAATGAAAATATGGAAACGGTGATGACGAAGGCAAAGATGGCAATGGTGACGATGAACGTAAAGACGGTGAAGGAGATGGTGATGAGAAAGACAAAATTATCGACGACGACGATGATAAAGATGGTGTTGGTCCAGATGAAACTAAAGCTAAAGGTGATTATGACAAAGATGTTAATGGCGAAGGTAAGGAAAGTATAGATGTTGATATTGACAGTATAGAGGAAAGACAAGGTGATGGTGATGAAAGTAAAAGCGATGATGGTGCTAATCAGGAGAAAGGTTATGATATTGCAAATGATGATGAAAAGAAAAGGAAAGCTAAAGATGACGACAACGATAACCAGACAACAAGCCAATATGGAATAACTGTCATACCAAAGGCAGTAAAAAGCGATGAAGAAAAAGAGAGTACCGAAGAGAAAAAAGAAAGCACAAAAAAGGTAAATATTTTAGAAATTACTATAAAAAATTCAGCCTAGAAAATATTTTCCATCTATATGATAGGAAAAAAATACTTAATAGTTAAAATTTTTACAAACCAAGCGAAAAATCAAAAGATTTGATTGCATAAGGACATCAAGAAAAAATAATATGGAAAACCAAAGGTATATATTTAAAAAAATTATTTTTTATATAAAATAATACATCTCGAATATTTGGCAAATACTAAATATACAATTGTGATAGATGATAAAATGAGAGACATACCAGGAATTGACTACCCAACATTCATCTTACTAATATCTTCAAGTGAGAGCCAAGAAAGTAGTCAAAAATTAACCAAGAAATCATCATCATAATATAAAAAAACCAACAAAAAGTGGCAGTAGATTTCAAAATCAAGCTTAAAAATGAAACAAACAAAATTTATGCTTCTTCTCTCTCAAAATGTAACATCCCCTATATTAAGGCCCAAAGCTAAATGCAATAGATGTTGCATCATCTATAGTATTAAATTCTGACGACAAAATACGGTAATGCTAATGGTATCCATAATATCAGAAACATATGAATATGAAACAAAATCACATATTCAAAAGAAATTTTTCTAATTACATTTCACAAAACATGTTTCATATCCAGATAGATACCCTTCTAGACGGTCTGTCCCTAACTTACTACTCAATGGTCAACTGATCTTAATGGTTTTGTGGGCTCGTCAATAACCTATCTCTACTCTGTATTTTCCTTTCCGTGTGTAATATCATTTTATTCTCACCTATGACAAAACCCTATACACTGGAATTTTGGACTTATATTAGCTGGGGCTACTAGAAAACATATAGGACACGACCTCATACCAGTCCCATCTGGTATTCTAATATCTGAGTCATTTTATTAAGGGTCATCTACCCTTAAAATTTTCCTTGAAAACATTTCTTTAAAATTGATTTAACCCATTAAATCATACATAAACAAGGAAAATATACTCCATGCTTTACTCAAATCACTTTGCCTTGTTATATATACTTTACACAAAACATTTTTGATGAAAGCATCTAAAACTTTTGAAAGTATCCCGTTCGAAACTAATGAAAATTCCCCCTTCGAAACCATTGAAAGTATCCCTTTCGATACAAGTAAAATTCTTTACTTTATAACATAAGCCAAAGCATACCTTTCGGAACCATTTACTTTATACCTTTCGAAAATGTGGAAATCATTCTTTTCGAAAGCTTTATAAAGCCTTAGACATCCTCTTTTAAAAACACTTTAAACATGTCTTTCGAAACCATTGGAAACCTTCCGTTTAAAATCTTTCGAAAACATTAGGGAACCACCCTTTTAAAACCTTAATCTTAAACCTTTCGGAAGGATTATGTCTTTTACATAAATCAAACCTTTCGACAGCACAAAGGGTCGTAAAACAACCAAGTCGAAAGAACTCTTTTGAAAGCAATTCCTAAGTAAAAGAAGTGGACGGTGTCAAAACCATTTTCCTCCAAAGCAGTGGAGAAGCGGCTTATGTTTTAAAGCAAAGAAACCATTTCAAAAGCATTGCTTTGAAAGTAAGATGCATCGGCTAGAGGTTTCGACCCCTTAGAAAGCTTCTTTATAAAACAAAGCGCAACCTCTTTCAAAACCATTCTTCAAAACCATTTGACCAAGTCGAAATCTATCTAAGTCGAAAACATTCTTTTCGAGAGAAAAGCAGGCACATTTCCTTTTAAAAGCAAAGCAAGGCTTCAACCCCTTCGGAACCCCCTGTTTCGACTATATACCTTTTGCCTATGTCCAATTTACTACATACCAAGTCTTTGATACCATGCACATTGGTTTCGATGGAGAGCAAGGCGGAAGTACCTAGTCGAAAGGGGCTGCCTAAAGTGGTGAAACAAGAAAAACATGGTAAACTGATTTTTAACTTTAAAAAGTAATTCCTTTTCAACTAACCTACCTTGTTTGTCAACATATAATTGGTTGCTAATTTCTTTTCCAAGTTCTTTTCTAAAAGTACTACCAAATTTCAGAGATAATCAATTTAAAATATTTACAAAATTCCCATTCTTCTTTTGTAAATATATAAAAAAATTAAACCTTAAATAAATTTATATTCTTATTAAAATACTTAGGAAAATTCTAAAAAATTCCTAAAATCACTTTTAATATGTTTCTAACATATATTAATTTCTGACCCAAATACTATACAAATTAGACGTAATTAATTTTAAACCCAATTAACAATTTTCCTCACTAGAAAATTAATTACAAATCCACATTGATTCAGAAAATTATGAAATTTGAAACACATCTCTAAAATATCATTGCCGACCTTATATAAAAATCATAAGGCATTTAGATATCATTTAATAGGGTTTTCGCATTAATACTTATCATAAAATCCATACGAGATAGCATAAATCATTAACAAGCATATATATCCATTTTAACAATCAAAACATGACAATATACTTTGCAAAATTATTCGACTCTGATTTAGAAACCAAAAACACCAAAAATATGAGATGTAACCAATTATTCACCTTTTGCTTTGTTGTTAAGGAGTTGAGTATTGAGAATGGATTTGATTAATCTTCCTCTTGATCTTTGGCTTTTCTTCTTCTATCTTTATCTAATGGTGACCGGCCTCTAGTATTTGATTTTTGTTTTGAACGTGAAAATGAACGTGAGTGAGGGTATAGGGTCAAAGGGTATGACTTATTCCTACTATATTTCATTTTTGTTTCCCTTCGGTTCATTTATTTCCTTAGGCATGGCTACCCTTTAGATATCCATATCTCAATCTCTTAACCATTTCATTGTTTATAAGTTTATAAACTCATTTGGGTTTCACTTGTTTGTAAAAATAATCTCATTTATAAAATTTCATTTATGACTCCATTCCTTTATAAATTCCATTTATTTTTCAACTCTATTTTAAATATCGATTTCAACTCCTTTTCCATAAATCCGGAAATATCACTTAAAAATCCATTGAAAATCTCTTATATAAACTATTTTTAAATCTCTAATTAAAACATTTTATGAATAGTTGAGTATAAATCCAAAATCAGATCATTGTTTTATCCAAATCAGTTTTCTTTAAAATAATCCAAATTTCGATTTAAATATTTTTATATGCAAAATCTTCTTTTTAATTCCTTTAAATTCAAAATAATATTTATGGTATTTAAAATACCAAATTTAAGGCCAGTGCTACTATAGCATCCAATAAATCAAATCATAACATAATCTACAATAGATTATCCACACACATCATATACCACTATATATGAAATTAAAAACAACAATCTTGAGGAATCCAATTGGATCCCAAAAACCTTTTCCCTACAACCACGGATGTTGTATAACATGAAATAATAATCCCACTTCGAGGCGGAATATCGCAATAAAAAGGGTTATACGCTATTATGCGGGGCTCATAGTGTCTCGTCCGCTCTAATCGGCGGGAATACACCCAACTACTAACATATACTACGATAAATAGTATAACATCCAACCGATAATATAATTTAGTATATTACACAAACAATCAATAACGATCAGAAATAAATATCCAAACATCTAATAAATGACATTTATTGACTATACAAATTTTTTGATTATCCAAAAAGGTGAGATTAACTCACCGAAATTTTCCGTTGTCGCTTCCGCATTCTGATTCCGACTAAATTCAAACAGCGTTCGTATTTAGCTTAAAATTCCGCAAGCTATATATTCATCCAATTCAGTTCCATCGCGTAAAACTCGCTGATATGAGTCCAACGCAACTAATTGCGTTCGATTCCGACTTAACATGAGCAAATTATGGTATCTATAAGATTTCGATTTATTATAAACTAAATTACAGCTTTTTTATTTTATAAACCGTGGAATAATCACAGCCGTTGTTTTCATCACCCCCCCATATCCGGGCTTCTCCTTCTACCTTTTCCTTCATTCAAGCCAATCAAATAAACCCAAAATGTCGTCTCCTTCATTTGCTTGCCGCGGCTGAGTCATTCGCCTAGACGACGATCAGGCTTCACCATTCGAAACCCTACGCCATGAATCCCATCAAGCTCGGCCATCCCTACGTGACACAACACTCCTCGAAACGCACGCCGAACGTGGTGCGCGGTGATTTTCTGGTCTCCACACGACGAACAAGCACAATTCCACCGTTCGATGTGTAGCTCTCGACGAGTACTGCAAGTTTCCTTTAGATGTGGAAGCTTATAAGTTAGAGGATCAAGAGGATTTGAGGGGAGAAGAATCGAACGTTTCTGGCCATCAATGCGGCTAGGTTCTCTAGGGTTAGGGTTTTGAATCGAATTATTTTAATTAAATTTACTTAAATAAATTTCTAGACGTTTTAGCTTCGCACGATCAAATGTTAACTCCAAATGCTACGAAATTTGAATCCAATAACAATGCACTGTTATGGATCCAACGGAACTGGTTTCGTCAAATTCCAAGACAGTGTCCCGGATTGCTATTTTAATGCGTCAATTAAATCGACGATATTACTTGCAATTTCAGTTTTAAAAACTTACTAACTCAATTCTAATTCAAAAAGGATTTACGTTCAGATTAGAACGTTTCGATTCATATTCACTTCAACTTTCAATTATTTGCACTATTCCCGTATTACGATGATCCCCATACTCGAAATTAAACTCTATTACTCGAATTCAGCAATAATTACTTCTTCAAAATCAATTTATATTCCAAATTCGATATTTAAAACCATTTAAATATTCAAAATTAAATGTCGGAAAATTCGGATCGTCACAGTAGTGGTACGACAATTAAATAATATATTGTATTATAAAGCCGTATATAAGAGTCATCGATCTCTATAGCTAGAACCGATGGACTAGCGTTGACGATGCGAAAGGCGTGCTTGATGATTAAGAAGTATACCTTGGAGAACGATTGGATAAATATATCGTACGCATATATATTAAAAATAAACAGGTTAGCGGAAAATAATACACATAACATTTAAATGAAAACCAATCGGTATAAATCTATTAAATAATAGTAAAACAGAAGAAATTCATGCTCTCTCATTAATTGTAGGGGTTATATTTACTCCCCTTAATTTTCTCTCGATATTTTGATTTTAAATTTTAGTAATTTATCACTTCATAATTATTCTATTAAACTTCTAATGCCAATTTATAATCAAATACATACTTTTAAAATTTTCTAAGATTATTCACAAATGCTTTCTTAATTCTCTTCTAATATTTTACATTTAAGTTCATACAATTAAACTAATTATGTAATTAAAAATTTAAACCATTTGATAAACTCAGTTATCAGACATTCGATACATCGTGTAAATTCTAAAATATGAAAATTTCAACACTATATCATAGTAGCATCAATAAACTGGTAAAACAAAATCTTCATTTGCACATAAAGATATATAAATCACATAACATAAATTATACATATCAACAATAATAACAAATTTATTTTATAATTCGTTTATATCAATGAAGTTATCGTGTACTGCATTGAAAAATTATATTTTTAACTTTAAACACCTATAGTTTAAATTCTCATAGTTACTTACAAACCCTTCATAATTCTCTTCTAATATTCTTTTTACTCATATACATGTATTTAACCAATTATGTAATCTTTATTTTAAATCATTCAATTAAATTCAATTTACCAATATTTAATAATTCATCTAATAAATCTTAAAATATATATCGATTTAAGTATGCATACAATACACGCGCGTGGACGAAGATGATAAAATTATTATTTTTATTCATATATAAAGATATATGGATCGCACAACATAAAACGTAAACATAAACAATAATATATTTTTAATTTATAATTCGTTTATCTCAAAATAATATCATGCATTTTTAGTACAAAATTTTATTTTTTACAACTTTTCAAGGATAAATTTATAACTTACAACATTGGGATGTAGATGCATAGATTACTCTAACACAAATTAGGTTATGTCGACATTCTTATATTCAACATGATATTATAACTTACCGAACTCACAACTCAAAATAACATAACATTTTTTTGTTTTTAAAATATTGAAGTTGTAAACATGACATTCCTATAATAACGTGAAATTTATGATTAATTTCTAAGTTAAAAAAAAGTTTACTAATTGAAATCTCAGATAATGAATAAAAGTCAATTTCAGATAAGTTGATCGTAAGATATTTTTCTCAACTGCAACTACATACAAAGCTCTACTCATTTTTTCTCTCCTTTCTTATATTCAGCTCCATATATCTAATTAGTTAAGCTGATTACTGATTTAAAATATTTAAATATATTTAATTACATAATATTCATTATTCCATTGTAAATCATTAAAATTATATATATAAATTCATATTAATAAAAATGGAAAATTCAATTTTTTTCATCCATTTATATAAAAAAAATTTGTATCACATGGCATCAACTATATATATATATATATATGTATGTATGTATGTATGTATGTATGTATTAGCGACCATTTACCTTACATCTGAGTGTTGTATATCATTTTAAATTATAATCTTTTTTACTTCAACAAGTTTATCATATAGTGCTTAAAAGATTCAATTGTTAATAATAATTAAAATTTAAGTATTGCTTTTTAACATCGTTACCGTGTGCAACGCACGGGTTACACACTAGTTTATGTTATGGATAAAGTAATCATTTTTACAGTCGCTAGAACGTTGTTCTGACCCTCTCCTGGTTACAACCCATATGGTAGATTTAGAGGAATAAATCACTAAAGCAAGACATAACGACCGATGGAGAAGTCTTCTTATTCATGCTCGGTATTTACAAGATGGCTGGATGTCAAAGGAACACCGTTGATTCCAAAGTAGCGGCCTTAGTCGGTATTTATATCCTGTTATATTTTCTATTCCACCGTGGGTTTATATTGATGGATCTCTGATATGCTTATGTTTATTACCTATTTCCAAAATTAACGATACGTACTTTAATGGATTTGATTTTTGATTTTTTTTAAAATTTAGGCTCATTAAGGTGCAGGTTGTTACACTTTATTTTTAGACATCCAATACCAGAGAGAACGATTATAACAAAGATGAGAACACAATATTTAAAACTTAGGCATCTACCAGAAGAGTTGTTTTTTCGGTGGATGTGTACTTAAATTCACAAATCCATGACTTTCTCACACTGGAAACGAACTGTGAAGGTCCAACCCTCTTGTTAGCAACCATAACAAAAAACAAGCACATATGTGGTACATGTAAGCAAATCGATAACGAGAATAGCAGGAAGAACCGAATCAACCGCAAAAGGAATAGAGAGAAGACTTCAAGACACCATTAATGAAAGGAGTTTTCCAGAAATGAAAAGTGTTTTTCTCGTTTGGGAATGGTAAGGCGTGAAGAATGAATGGTATCGTGCATAGAGGACAGTTGTCATTAACTATTTCACTTCTTAGCATGTGTTGGTTAATCAATCACCATGTGCATTATTTATTTAAGTTTAGTTAAAGGCTGTTTACTGCATAGACGTTTTTGATCTATTTGCTCATATTTGGTGACATAACAACAACACTTCGTACATGTATGTTTCGCGAATAATAAAATGAACGATCTTCAAAATAATTATAATATCCAATATTGGTTTTATTAAACATTTAATGTTTAGTTAATTGAATGATCAAACACGATAAACCCTCGTTGTTTGAAATTTGAGTTTTATGTTCTAAAAGCACTAAAATGAAAGGCCAATCTTAGTCATAAAAAAAAACCGAAGAAAATAATTTATTATATTTTTGATATTTTAGAAAACCGAAAATAAGAAAAAATTCATTTTCAATTTTGTATATTAAATAATATTTCAAATTGGTTGTATTTAAAGGTTTTCAAAGATACTTAAACTGGTTATTAGGAAAACTCTAAACTAAAAATTGCAAAATGGGTAAGGTCTTGGAATGTACTAAAAAAGTTTGCTTCTCCGTATTGTTATGCTGTGAACTGAAGGAAGAAACACTAGCGTGCTATTGGTCGAAACAAGCAAACTGGATAGCTAATTGCTGTAAACATAATGACCACCGTCCATTTTTACAAAATCCAACGGCTAACAGTATCGAGCCGCGCCATCCGCATTTCACCATTGACTATAAATTCCCCGCATGTCCTTATTGTACCACATCATTTTCGCATCTTTGCCCAAATCGAAAGAGGAAGCCCTAATTACAATTTCAAATACCAAAATCGAAGCAATGGAGACAGGCGGCAAATCGAAGAAGGGTGCCGGAGGCAGAAAGGGACCAAGCGGACCCAGGAAGAAGTCCGTCACCAGATCGGTGAAAGCGGGTCTTCAATTCCCCGTCGGCCGTATCGGCCGATACTTGAAGAAGGGACGATACGCTCAGCGCGTTGGTACTGGAGCTCCGGTTTATCTCGCCGCCGTATTGGAATATCTAGCTGCAGAGGTTAGTTTGAAAATTTTCTTGTTAGTCACTGCGTTATCCTTTGAAAAAATACAGTGTAATTTTGGTCGTGAGCTGATGAAGTTATGTTCTCTAACAGGTGTTAGAGTTGGCTGGAAACGCAGCAAAAGACAATAAGAAGAACAGGATCATTCCAAGACACGTTCTTCTTGCAATTAGAAACGACGAGGAGTTGGGAAAATTGCTTGGTGGAGTGACCATTGCTCATGGTGGAGTATTGCCTAACATCAACCCTGTGCTTTTGCCTAAGAAGACTGCTGCTAAGGAGTCCGAGACTCCTAAATCTCCTAAAAAGGCTGCTGCTAAAACGCCTAAAAAGACTGCTGCAAAATCCCCTAAAAAGGCAGCATAAGTTGTTTTCTTTTTTGCATAGTTATGTATCTATGAAACGTAGTATCTATCGAGCGTTTGTGTTTGAAGTTCTTTAAGAAATTTTATTGTCAAGATATGTTGGCTTAATAACTCCAATCTGCATTAAAAGAGAAGAATAACCCAAGGTATTGATGTGTACTGCTGCTTACAAGGTGGACTGCATAGTTTAACATTTATCTTAGATGTTAGTTGTTTTCGCTTTTCTCAGTTAGGTCATTCCTAGTCAAGATTGGTAAGAAAAAGTTTGCGAGCACAATTAAAATTACAACGTAATGCTTGTTTTATAGATGTAGATGTAGCAAATGCATTGCATCCATCTAATTGGCAAATGTGCTACATCTATAAAACAAACCTCAAATGTCATGCATCTTGCGTCAAATTATGGTTCAGAGTTGAAGTTGGTACCAAGGTGGAGTACTAAATGTCATGGATTAATATATTTTTTATTGAGAATGTTAAAATGTAGACACAACTGATATAATGGATTTACATCTTTGGATTGCTACATAATTTTTATCTTTCATATAAGGACGAAATATTCAACGGTTTTGATTTTTTGAAGTCTCAATTTGGTCTTTAATTTTTATGTCTGAGTAGCCATTCATTTTTATATTTTATGTGATGGAAAAATAATTTGTCGTAACACGTTCATGTTAACGGAGGAGATATTAAGAAAGCCAATACTGTTTAAATTGTGTTCGATGCGCCCCTTTTTTCTTAATTTCATTGCTGATGGAATTTTTTTTATAGAAAAGTTAAGCGAGTGACATGTGTTATTAATTATTACCAATGATCGTATTTATTGTTTGTGTAACATAGACATTTTGGATTCTATTTTAGTTGTAATTAGATGGTTAACAGCGCTTATTTCTTATTTTGTACTAATCGTTTCATACTTCGCTTTTTTCTTCATTTTCGTCAATGAAATCTGGAATGGAAAATATTTTTAGAACTAAAGAAATGCAATTTTAACATTAGTCGTCAACAGCCAAAATTCAGTATTTGATGAGTCGAATTCAATGTTTATCATTTTAGTATTCAACTACTTTTTTAAAAACCGACTAAAAATATGGACGATTGTATGTATGGACAATGGTCCGTAATACCTCAATTTTGCTACGTCCTGTTGATTCGATTTCCATCGTACATTCCAAATCAAGTAACACAATTTTCTACCCATCAATTATGTTATTTAATTCAAATTGTGGAGCTAAAACTATCGTATGCACTCTAATCAATACTCTCATCTTAATTCATTGTGTTATTGATATTCAAGAACTTGCTAATTTTTGGAAGTTAGAAACCAGGTCAATTAATGGATCGTGTTTCGTACGTGTAGTTTCTTTGACCATAACGAAACCTATTAATCTATAAATGTTGCAGAAAGGTTTACTGCAAGGTTACTTTTCATTCATGTTAAGACTTTTATTTATACAGAGAGTTTACTAGCTAATTCCCTATTCTAACTCCTATTCTAACTCTACGTAATTACAGATCCTGTAGACTAGGTTGGAGTATATTTTGTTACAACAGTAAAGGAAGAAGTCAGCAACAGAAAAGGTAAACTCTAAAATTAGTAAAGCCTAATTCTACCGTCTAATACCCTCCCGCAAGCTCATGTTCAGGTTCGAACAAGAAGCTTGGAACGCAAGTCTTAGAACCTGGAAGTCCCAACCGCTTTCGTAAAGATGCCGGCGACCCAATTTTCTGAGTTCACATGCCGGACAACCAGAGTACCATCTTGAACTTGTTCCCGAACAAAGTGAAAGTCGAGCTTGATGTGCTTGGAACGATGTTGAAGAACTGGGTTGGCTGTGAGATAGGTTGCACTTAAGTTATCACAGAAGATGGTCGGCTGCCCGTGATGAGAGAAACCCATCTCGGTTAACAGCTGCTGTAACCACATTATTTCAGCAGCAGCAAACGCAATAGCGCGGTACTCGGCCTTTGTACTTGATCGAGCTACTGCACTTTGCTTCTTGGAAGCCCAACTAATCAGGTTGCTGCCGAAATAAAGAGAGAAGCCGTGCTGCGACCTGCAATCGTCTGGATCAGAAATCCATCCCGCGTCGGTGTAACACAACAAACGGGAGTCGCTGGATGGCCGGAAATAGAGACCAGCTCCGATAGTGCCCTTCAAGTACCGAAGGATCCTTTTGACCGCCGACCAGTGGGCTTCAGTGGGGTTGTGCATAAACTGGAAAACGCGGTTCACGACGTAAGTAATCTCCGGCCGTGTGATCGTCGCATACTGGAGAGCTCCAACGACGCTTCGACAGAGGTGCTGGTCACGGAAAGGATCACCCCCAGCAAGGAGACTGGAGCCAAGGAGAGCTGAAGAAGAAATCGGTTTCGCTTCAGCCATGCCACTACGGTCAAGGAGATCCAGTATGTACTTTTTCTGGGATAGAAGCAAACCTCCAGGAAGATGATGAACCTCAATACCAAGAAAGAAATTAAGCCGACCCAAATCTTTGAGCGAGAACACCGAGTTTAAGTACGTAACAAAGGCATCAATAAACTTGGTGTTAGAACCCGTGATAATGAGATCATCAACATAGACGAGGACATAAATGACATCACGTCCACGGCGCTTGATGTAAAGGGAAGTATCCGAGATGCACTGTTTGAAGCCATGGCGAAGAAGTGCTTGATTGAGTTTCTGAAACCAAGCTCGGGGGGCTTGTTTCAGGCCATAGAGCGCTTTCTTCAACTTGCACACATACGAGGGATGAGAAGAGGGGACAAAACCAGGTGGTTGTTGCATATACACAATCTCAGCCAAATCACCATTGAGAAATGCGTTGTTAATATCAACTTGCCGAAGAGACCATTTTTGAGTGATGTCAATGCTGAGTACAAGGCGAATAGTGGTTGGTTTGATAACTGGACTGAATGTGTCAAAATAGTCCACACTGTGACGACAGCCCATGACTCCCGTACTAAAACAAGAGAATGGTGCGCTGAAAGGCGTGCCAGGCAGCCATGGACGATAGTCAGGGTAAGATAAAACAGAAACTCTATCGTACAACTCACAGCGCGTGGACAAAATACAATAGAGAAATATATGTATATAGTGAAGGCCATAACAGAATATCATCATATAGACTTCATAAAAGTTTGATACAAGCATCTAAACATTCAATACATCAAGCCTCACTACATAACACTCAAAACATATACAAGCAGCGGAACATCTAGTACATATAGTAGGAAAACTAATATGCTAGCCTCCAGCTCGTCTTCGTCATCAACTTCGTAGATCCTAAAGAACAACACCTGTCACCTGCTACCTAGTCTGCCCATCCCAACATGGATGAACAGCCCAAGGTAATAAGAGTTGAACATAAAACCTTGAGTCAGACAACAGTCTTAGTGAGCAGTAAATTAACTATCAAACATACCCAAAAGAGCATAAAGGATAAAAGGAATAGGAACTCAACCATCCCACTCCACCTCATTCTACAGTGATAGCCCCCAGACCCACTAAGCATAAACAAGCATAGCAAAGCAGACAATTTAAGTAAAGTAATTATCACTCGAGTCAAGGTCGATGTTTTCCAAGTACAAACCCCCAAGGCCTAAACCAAGATCAGATAAGCACCCAGAAAACACCGCTCTTGAGATCGAATGATGGTGCAACCAAACATCCATGACTCTGGCTATCACTGTTATCATTGCCTCGATTTCACCATTAATTGAATGATCGGCACCTTCTTTCAGCCGTTCGTCAAGGGCTAATGGCAACCCCGGTTCTAGACATAACTCCGCACGTCATCATGACCCGTGCCTAGGACTATCGCATCTGCCCAGAGTACTAACACGTCATCATGACCCGTGTCTGGAACGTCATCGTGACCCGTTCCAACGTACTCTTGCTTTGAGCATGCTAGAACCTTCAATAACGATAAGATCCAAGCCTCCTAGTCATCCTCCTCGACGACTATTCTCACACTAGCTCAAGCGCCTCTCGAGCCCACCATTATCAACCAACCCGGACCGCATCACCGAGTTATCAACATAGCTTCGCACGTCGTCGTGACCCGTGCTTGGAACGTCATCGTGGCCCGTCCCAACTCAACATCATGCTTTGCCTCATCGCATCATAGAAAAGTCCCATTTCAACATCATGGTTTGCCTCATTGCCTCATGGCAAGGTCCATCATCATCAAATCTATCCATATGAGCTTCCACATCCGCTTTATATGCCACAGGCGGCTTTCACCATTCAAGAGCCTTTCCACTTAGCTTTTGAATCGTCCTCGACCAACTTGTCCAAATCAAGTTATCAATCAGCTAATCAATCAAATTAAACATTAATCCAAGCAATCAATCATTCAAACAAGATCTAAATAAACAATTACAACAATAATGGCAATTTCGTAAATAAAGTGTCCAAATCTAACATGCAATCTAACAAGCATGAATTATGAACAATATCTCTACAACTTGATGAATGAACTTGCATAAGTGATCATGTAGCAAAATAGGTGTCAAAACTTCATAGATGATAGATCTACATTCATACTTAAGAAAAATGCAAGAAACCACTATCTTTAACGCATAAACAAGCCACCAATCTAATATACTCCCTTGGGTCCGTGTGAGAGATAACTACCACTCACCGAATCACCTAAACAACCCAAAAACAATCAACTCCAGATTTGGACAGCGAAGAACAAGGCTTGATCCGGCAAAATCTCGCTTCAAACGATGAAATCTCTCTTTGTTTGATGAAGATCTTCAACTTTGGCTCTTGGATCTTCGATTTGATCTTCAATCTTGGATGGATGTTAACACTAGATTAGAGTGGAGAAAAGAAGTGAAGAAGTGTTGTAGTCGAGCTCTCAAAATGGCAGCACTTCGTCGCTTCAAAATCTGGTGCCAAAAAGTGAGCCAAACCCCTCTATTTATAGGCTGGAAATCCCCTTAACTCGGTCGTCCCCCTTGAGTCGTCGCCGACCCACGACCTAAAACCAAGGCCGACCTAACTACTCAACACAACAGCCGACTCAACCTCCTAACGACCTAACACGCACGCGAGTTACGACCTACGACTTATCGGAGAGGCCGACCCAACTTCACACGACTCAAAAAGCCCCCCCGACCTAACGACTTAGCCCTAGTGCCGACCCAACACCCACGCGACCTAAAGCATGCACGCGACCTAACACGCGCGACTCAACACATATAAGTCATCCAACGACCTAATCTACCCAGAACCAAACGTAGGTCGCACACAACCTATCCTATGTCTCGGCACAGCTGACCTAAGCTATTCACTAAGTCGCCCCAAACGACCCACCCTCCTTAGGGCGATAACTCTTAAATCGGTCAGCACTTAAGCCGGCTACCTCCTTATGTTGCTTACGAATTAAGCCCTTAGGTTATTAACCCGTCCACGACCTATCACTTAACTCGTTAACGACCTATCCCTCAACTTGCTTAAAATGCCTTGGTCGTTACTTCTATAAGTCGTACACCCCTTGACTCGGCCACACCCTAAGTCGCTCAACACCACTAAGTCGTACAACCGACTTATCTCCTACACGACTCAAGCTATCACACATAAATTGCTAGGTCGTAATCCTAAGTCGTTCACGACTTAAAACTATCTACGACCTAACCAAGAGCTGATCTAAGGACCCTATACAACCGAGTTAACTTCCTTATGAGCCATCTTTTACACGACTTAGGCTATGGATGCCATAAACAATACTAACGACCTAATAATTCTACGATTTATCAACACGTAAAATATGGGTCGTTACATTCTCTCCCCCTTAGGAATTTCGCCCCCGAAATTCCAAACAAACAAGAGCAATCAAAATTATTCCGCATGCCTACCATCCATAGCAATCAACAAACCATGCATCCAATTACTAGCCTAGCATGCAGAATTCTAAGACTAGAACAAGTTACAAATTTGTGAGATGTCACGACACCTTAGGGCCATACCTCGAAGAGTTCAGGATGAGCTGCCTTCATCCTCTCTTCCTCCTTCCACGTACAGTCGTTAACATCCTCACTCCATTGTACCTTGAGCAATGTAATCGTCTTCCTCCTAAGCTGTTTCGTGTCGGTTTCAACAACACGAAGCGGCTTACGAGGTCTCGTAACAACTGGATCAACCTCCAAGTCTTCACAGCTATCAGCAGAAACCACCGTATTCGAGTCATGCACATACTTCCGTAGATAAGATACATGAAAAACATTGTGCACACCCGCCATCTTTTCCGGTAACTCCAATTTATAGGCGAGCTTTCCAATTCGCTCGATAATCGGGAATGGTCCAACAAATCTCGGAGTTAACTTTCCTTTCTTTCCGAATCGAATAACATTCTTCAGTGGAGAAATCTTCACAAAAACCACATCTCCTACGTCGAATTCCAAATCCTTACGACGCTTGTCAGCATAACTTTTCTGACGATCTTGGGCTGCCTTCATTCGTCGCCGAATGATCTCTATACAATCCGTAGTTTGTCGAATCATCTCTGGCCCAAGTATCAACTTTTCTCCATTTTCCAACCAACATGTCGGAGAGTTACACGGTCTTCTATACAGTGCCTCATATGGTGCCATACCAATACTTGTCTGATAACTGTTATTATATGCAAATTCCACCAAATGAAGGTGATCTTCCCATGATCCTCCTAAATCCAAAACACATGCTCTGAGAAGATCTTCCAAAACTCGATTGACTCTCTCAGTCTGACCATCTGTTTGGGGGTGATAAGCTGTACTCAAACACAACTCAGTTCCCAAAACTTCCTGGAAGCTCTTCCAAAATCCACTAGTGAACAATGGGTCTCGATCGCTCACTATACTTTTCGGAACACCATGGAATCGAACTATCCACCTAACATACAACTCAGCCAACTTCGACGCAGTCCTAGTTGATCGAACATGAATGAATCTTGCACTCTTAGTCAAATGATCTACGATGATCCAAATCCCTTCATTTCCTGCCCTGGTTCTAGGTAGACCATCGATAAAATCCATCGATATCTGCTCCCACTTCCATGTAGGAACCTCTAATGGTTGAAGCAATCCACTAGGCTTCTTCTGCTCAGCTTTTACCAACTGGAAATTCATACATTTGGAAATGAAATTTCCAACATCCTTCTTCATACCTTCCCAGTAATAGGTTCTCTTCATGTCCCGATACATCTTATTTCCTCCTGGATGAATCGTCAACTTCGAGTGATGACTTTCCCTAAGAGCTTCATCACTCAATCCATCTATATCGGGAACAACTAGTCGTCCTTGCTTTCGAAGCCAACCCTCTTGATCGACTTCAAATCCTTTATCCTTTTCTGGATTTAATCTAGATTCCAAATCGCGGATAATCTTGACAAGCTTATCATCTCGCTTTTGGCTCTCGCCAATCCTTTCCACAAGAGTAGGTCTTATCGATAAGTTTGCCAACATCTCAGGTTCCAATTCACATCTAGGCCTGAAATCAAACCCAGCCAAATACTCGAGACTCTTCCATTCCGAAAACATGGCTCCCAATCCTGCATGTCTTCGACTTAACACATCGGCCACTGCGTTACCTTTTCCCGAAGTATAGGCTATATCAAAATCATATGATGCTAAAAACTCTAGCCATCGTTGCTGCCGAAGATTCAAATCCTTTTGGGAGAACAGATACTTCAACGACTTATGATCCGTAAACAACTCAAATCGAACTTCCAATAGATAATGTCTCCACATCTTCAGAGCAAAAACAATTGCCGCTAACTCCAAATCATGAGTCGGGTAATTCCTTTCATGCGGCTTCAGTTGTCGACTTGCATACGCAACAACTTTATCCTTTTGCATTAGCACTGCTCCAAGTCCAGTACCACATGCATCGGTGTAAACCACCATCTCATCATTCCCACTTGGAATAGTCAAAACAGGAGTACTTGTCAGTCGCTCTTTCAGGATTACGAAAGCTTGCTCACACTTATCATCCCATCTGAACACTTGGTTCTTTTTCGTCAATCCTGTTAACGGTGCAGCTATCTTGGAAAAGTCTTTGATAAACCGACGATAATATCCAGCTAATCCAAGAAAACTTCTCACATCAGATGCATTCTTAGGTCTAACCCAATCCTGGATTGCTGCCACCTTAGCGGGATCAACCGCTATTCCATTTCCAGAAATAACATGGCCTAAGAACCTCACTTCACTCTTCCAGAAGTGACACTTCGAAAACTTAGCCTTCAGCTGATGTTTCCGCAAGATTTCCAAAACAATACGCAAGTGTGTCTTGTGCTCTGCCTCAGTTCTGGAATAAATCAGAATATCATCCACGAACACAAGTACAAACTTGTTCAACTGATCTCTGAACACCCTATTCATAAGATCCACAAAATATGCTGATGCGTTAGTCAATCCAAACGGCATTACCAGCCACTCATAAAATCCGGATGGTGTCCTAAAAGCAGTCTTTGGCACACTATCCTTAGCCACTCTCAATTGGTGAGATCCCGTTGCCAAATCCATCTGAGAAAACACCTTAGCCTCGTGAAGCTGATCAAACAAGTCATCTATTCTCGGCAATGGATACTTGTTCTTTTTAGTCACCTTATTCAGCTCACGATAATCCACACACAACCTCAACGATCCATCCGCTTTGGTTGCGAATACAACTGGTGCACCCCATTCGGACACACTACGCCGAATGAATCCTTTCCGTAAAAGGTCATCAACCTGCACCTGCAGCTCTTATTGTTCTCTAGGCGTCATCCATCTAAGAGGCATCACAACTGGTCTGGCTCCCTCAACTAGATCGATACGAAACTTGATCTCCCTATGCGGCGGTAACCCTTTGACCTCGTCAAAGACGTCCTCAAATCCATTCACAACCGACATCGATGACAGTCCATCCCGTGGAACAACCAGCGAATACATGAAGCCCATGAAGACGCCTTCTTCATGCTTACATCGTATCACAACCTTTCTCCCTTCCACATTCCCGACTGTCACCTCCAGTTTCTCACAATCAACCTTTGCCGCATACTTCCTAAGCCAGTCCATACCCAAAATAATTCCGAACCCCGCAAAGTTCAGAACAAAACAATCACGAACAAAAGAGCAATCATGACTCGATACAACTAGACCACGACATACCATACACAAACAAGACGAACCCCCAACTGGATTAGTCACAACCAATGGTCTATCAACAATTTCCGGTTCCAAACCCAACCGGCCTACCAAATCATCACAAACAAACGAATGTGACACCCCAGTATCAAACAACACTCTAACTGGAACGCCACAAATAGAAAGAGTACCTTGAACCACCACACACTTCCCCTTCTCCTCAGCAGTAGGAGCTTTCGAAGACGATGGCACAGCTCCCAAAGCATAAGCTTGCACAATCTGCTTATCTTTCCTCGGTTCTGGACAGTCCTTCTTGATATGTCCCAGCTTATCACAGTTGTGGCACTTCAACCGCACCTTTGGATTCTTGTAATCCCTAGAGAAATGGCCCTTCTGCCGACAATTGTAGCAGGTCACTTCACCCTTTGGCTTCTTCTGGCCATCCTTACCCTTCTGTTGCGGCTGCTTCCTTTTCTTGTTTCCACCCTGTTGTGGTTTGGACTCTTCCTTGGTCACAGCAACAACAGACTCTTCCTTAGGAAACAAACTCTCATGTCTGAGAGCTTTCTCCACAAGCTTCTCAAATGGATCGTCCAGATGACCCACCAACTGTCTCCCAAGATAATAGTCCAAGCCTGTCACAAACTTCTCATTCTTATGGTAGGGAGATTCAATATACGACCGAGCATACTTGGACAAAGCTTCAAACTCCGAAACGTACTCAAGAACTGGTCTCCCACCTTGCTTGATCTCCACAAACTTCTTAAACAGAACAGATTTCTGAGCTGTAGAAATGAACTTAGCTTCAAATCTGACTTGGAATTGCTCCCAAGTAATCTCTTCCTCTGGAGTATCAATGGTGATAGAATTCCACCAATCCGAAGCTCTCCCTTGAAGCTGTCTTGATGCAAGCTTCCTCTTAGTTGCATCCTCAATCCCCAAATCACCAAAGATCCTTCTACAAGCATCAATCCATCTCTGTACTTCAATGGTTGATTCTGTCCCCAAGAAAACCTTCCCTCCAAGAGCAGTATAGTCCTTACACAACTTTGCAAAATCCACTGATCTTGGAGCTTGAACTTGAACTCCAACATCTACTGACGGTCCTGAAGTTGGTATCCTTCTCATGATTGAAGTCATCATAGCTTCGAACATTGCAGCATAGTCAGTAGCTCCCCCAACAGCACGGCTTTCCCTAGCAGCTTGTCTCTCTCTTCGACTCATCCTTAATATCTACAAAAAGGAATGATTTAGAACACCTTGAGAAACAACTACATAAGGAGTTCAAATCCTTCTAAACTACTATATTATATATAGTAATCATCCATCAAAATTATAATTACGTCTCTCATACGTAGTTACGCCAGCGAGCGTTGGCTAAAATTGATTAACCAAAGCTCTGATACCAAATGTGACGACCGCCCATGACTCCCGTACTAAAACAAGAGAATGGTGCGCTGAAAGGCGTGCCAGGCAGCCATGGACGATAGTCAGGGTAAGATAAAACAGAAACTCTATCGTACAACTCACAACGCATGGACAAAATACAATAGAGAAATATATGTATATAGTGAAGCCCATAACAGAATATCAACATATAGACTTCATAAAAGTTTGATACAAGCATCTGAACATTCAATACATCAAGCCTCACTACATAACACTCAAAACATATACAAGCAGCGGAACATCTAGTACATATAGTAGGAAAACTAATATGCTAGCCTCCAGCTCGTCTTCGTCATCAACTTCGTAGATCCTAAAGAACAGCACCTGTCACCTGCTACCTAGTCTGCCCATCCCAACATGGATGAACAGCCCAAGGTAATAAGAGTTGAACATAAAACCTTGAGTCAGACAACAGTCTTAGTGAGCAGTAAATTAACTATCAAACATACCCAAAAGAGCATAAAGGATAAAAGGAATAGGAACTCAACCATCCCACTCCACCTCATTCTACAGTGATAGCCCCCAGACCCACTAAGCATAAACAAGCATAGCAAAGCAGACAATTTAAGTAAAGTAATTATCACTCGAGTCAAGGTCGATGTTTTCCAAGTACAAACCCCCAAGGCCTAAACCAAGATCAGATAAGCACCCAGAAAACACCGCTCTTGAGATTGAATGATGGTGCAACCAAACATCCATGACTCTGGCTATCACTGTTATCATTGCCTCGATTTCACCGTTAATTGAATGATTGGCACCTTCTTTCAGTCGTTCGTCAAGGGCTAATGGCAACCCCGGTTCTAGACATAACTCCGCACGTCATCATGACCCGTGCCTAGGACTATCGCATCTGCCCAGAGTACTAACACGTCATCATGACCCGTGTCTGGAACGTCATCGTGACCCGTTCCAACGTACTCTTGCTTTGAGCATGCTAGAACCTTCAATAACGATAAGATCCAAGCCTCCTAGTCATCCTCCTTGACGACTATTCTCACACTAGCTCAAGCGCCTCTCGAGCCCACCATTATCAACCAACCCGGACTGCATCACCGAGTTATCAACATAGCTTCGCACGTCGTCGTGACCCGTGCTTGGAACGTCATCGTGGCCCGTCCCAACTCAACATCATGCTTTGCCTCATCGCATCATAGCAAAGTCCCATTTCAACATCATGGTTTTCCTCATCGCCTCATGGCAAGGTCCATCATCATCAAATCTATCCATATGAGCTTCCACATCCGCTTTATATGCCACAGGCAGCTTTCACCATTCAAGAGCCTTTCCACTTAGCTTTTGAATCGTCCTCGACCAACTTGTCCAAATCAAGTTATCAATCAGCTAATCAATCAAATTAAACATTAATCCAAGCAATCAATCATTCAAACAAGATCTAAATAAACAATTACAACAATAATGGCAATTTCGTAAATAAAGTGTCCAAATCTAACATGCAATCTAACAAGCATGAATTATGAACAATATCTCTACAACTTGATGAATGAACTTGCATAAGTGATCATGTAGCAAAATAGGTGTCAAAACTTCATAGATGATAGATCTACATGCATACTTAATAAAAATGCAAGAAACCACTATCTTTAACGCATAAACAAGCCACCAATCTAATATACTCCCTTGGGTCCGTGTGAGAGATAACTACCACTCACCGAATCACCTAAACAACCCAAAAACAATCAACTCCAGATCTGGACAGCGAAGAACAAGGCTTGATCCGGCAAAATCTCGCTTCAAACGATGAAATCTCTCTTTGTTTGATGAAGATCTTCAACTTTGGCTCTTGGATCTTCGATTTGATCTTCAATCTTGGATGGATGTTAACACTAGATTAGAGTGGAGAAAAGAAGTGAAGAAGTGTTGTAGTCGAGCTCTCAAAATGGCAGCACTTCGTCGCTTCAAAATCTGGTGCCAAAAAGTGAGCCAAACCCCTCTATTTATAGGCTGGAAATCCCCTTAACTCGGTCGTCCCCCTTGAGTCGTCGCCGACCCACGACCTAAAACCAAGGCCGACCTAACTACTCAACACAACAGCCGACTCAACCTCCTAACGACCTAACACGCACGCGAGTTACGACCTACGACTTATCGGAGAGGCCGACCCAACTTCACACGACTCAAAAAGCCCCCCCGACCTAACGACTTAGCCCTAGTGCCGACCCAACACCCACGCGACCTAAAGCATGCACGCGACCTAACACGCGCGACTCAACACATATAAGTCATCCAACGACCTAATCTACCCAGAACCAAACGTAGGTCGCACACAACCTATCCTATGTCTCGGCACAGCTGACCTAAGCTATTCACTAAGTCGCCCCAAACGACCCACCCTCCTTAGGTCGGTAACTCTTAAATCGGTCAGCACTTAAGCCGGCTACCTCCTTATGTTGCTTACGACTTAAGCCCTTAGGTTATTAACCCGTCCACGACCTATCACTTAACTCGTTAACGACCTATCCCTCAACTTGCTTAAAATGCCTTGGTCGTTACTTCTATAAGTCGTACACCCCTTGACTCGGCCACACCCTAAGTCGCTCAACACCATTAAGTCGTGCAACCGACTTATCTCCTACACGACTCAAGCTATCACACATAAACTGCTAGGTCGTAATCCTAAGTCGTTCACGACTTAAAACTATCTACGACCTAACCAAGAGCCGATCTAAGGACCCTATACAACCGAGTTAACTTCCTTATGAGCCATCTTTTACATGACTTAGGCTATGGATGCCATAAACAATACTAACGACCTAATAATTCTACGATTTATCAACACGTTAAATACGGGTCGTTACACACACCCTCCTCTTGGTTGAATCCTTTTTCCACCAAACGAGCTTTGTAACGCTCAACAGTGCCATCTGCCTTCTTCTTGACCCTGAAAATCCACTTGCAACCAACAACATTAGCAGTATAGGGCTTTGGAACTAAGTCCCAAGTCCCATTATTCAATAAAGCATCATACTCGAGCCGCATTGCTTGTTGCCAAAGAAGGTTTTTGGTAGCCTGGGCAAAGGTCTTTGGTTCTGGATGTGAAGAGTCGCGAAGGACGGGATATTTAGTGGCAAGAAGAACCTTTGGTTTGAGAGAGTTTGTAGCAACACGAGTGACCATGGGATGGTGAGAAGTTTCGGAAGGTCGAAAATATGAAGGTGCTGGACGATAAGGAATTATGGCCGTGGAAGAGGATGTGGGGGCGGACGAAGACGACAGAGGCTCATGTGAGCAAGGTACAGGTGAAGCCGAGCTGCTGGGACCAGACCTAGAAGACACGGACTGAGACGGAGAGCGCAAGGAAGGGACAGACTGGGACTGAGCAGACCGAGGGGAAGATAAATGAGACTGAGCCGAGTCTAACAAGGACAGATCATAAAACGGGGAGTCAGTGGATGGAGATTGAGCAATATGGTCAGGATATGGAAACTGAGACTCGTCAAACACTACATGTCGAGCAATGTAAGTACGAGAAGACGGAGCATGAAAACAAAGATAGCCTTTGTGTTTTGCACTGTAACCTAGAAAGATGCAAGCAATGGACCTAAACTCAAGTTTGTGATTGTTGTAAGGTCGTAAATAAGGATAACACAAGCACCCGAATGATTTTAAAAATTGATAATCAGGGTCTCGATGGTATAGACAAGAGTAGGGTGATTTGTGATGAAGAATGGGAGTAATGGTTCTGTTATGTAAATAGACAGCTGTGTGAAAAGCTTGTTCCCAAAATTCTATAGGAAGATGGGAATGATCTAACAGAGCCAAGCCTTTTTCAACAACAATTCGATTGCATCTTTCAACAGCACCGTTTTGTTCGGGTGTATAAGGACAAGAAACACGATGTAGAATTCCATGAGTTTGAAGAAAAGTGGAGATGTTTCTATATTCACCACCCCAATCAGATTGAAAAGCTTTAATTATTGTTGAAAATTGAGTTTCGACCATAGCTTTAAAAGTGTGAAAGCATTGAAAACTTGATCTTTTGTTGGTAAAAAATAGGTCCAGGTAAACTTGGTGCAATCATCAATAAAAAAAACAAAATAGCGATTTCCATTCAAAGAAGGAACATAAGATGATCCCCAAACAGTATCGGAATAAATTAAATCAAAAGTTTACTAGACGAAACATGTGAAGATGACAAATGAAAACGATGGCTTTTGCCTAATTGACAAGCACTACAGATAGACAAAGTTTTATTTTCAGAAATTGGAAGCTTGAATCAGCCAGTTGACGACGAAGAACAGACTCATGAGGGTGTGCGAATCGATGGTGCCAGCAAGCCACAGATGCACGTTCACTGACGAAGACTCTAGGAGTGGAAGACGATGAGGGAGCTGGCAGACGGTACAGACCGTTTTCAACTATTCCTTTGAGGAGTTTTTGACCCTGGAGACTTTTAACAAAACAATGATCAGCATGCAATTCAACATAAACATTGTTATCTTTGCACAACTTTGAGATACTAATGAGGTTCTTTGAAACTTTAGGAACAACAAGAACTTCTTTTAAAGAAAGGTTATTTGCAACATGCGATGCAGGTAAAGTATGAATACCAACATGAGTAATGGGCATGGACTCACCATTGCCAATGACTATATTGTCGTTGCCAGTGTATGGAGTCTGAACGTTGAGAGCACCGAGATCAGCAGTAACATGATGCGATGCGCTAGAGTCCACGATACAGGGGTCGGTTAGTGCTGAGGTATTGGTGTAAGCCACATGAGCCGAGGGGCCCTTGCCATGATTCTGATGTTGACGCTGACGCTCAGCTGCCCGTAGGTTCGTAGCCGGAGAATCAACAGTGTTGAAACGTTGGTGACAGTTTCGGGCACTGTGATACAGCTTCTCACAAATCTAACATGGAGGTCGAGACCGGTCATCAGCACTAGTGGCCGAGAAGTTGCTGCCACCAGTACGGGAGAAACCACCTTTCCGGTGTGCCAGGTGAGCCGACGGAAAAGCGGTGGCAGCACAGGAGTCAAGGATACGCTGTTCTTCCTGAAGCAAAAGACCTAGTAGTTCATGAGATGATAAAGAATCCGAACGCATACTTAGGGCTGCTTTGAATGCACTGTATTCATTCCCAAGGCCAAACAGAATGAATTCAACAAAGTTTTCATCAGACACAGGCATGAGGCATTCAGCTAGAGCATCGGAAATCGAGCGTTTCTTCTCGACATACTCCAAGATGGTCATGGAGCCTTTGCTGAGAGTTTGAAGCTGCCGTCGAAGATGCATCTGCCTAGCTCGAGTTTGAGACTGAAACATCTGTTCAAACATGAGCCAAACCTCAGACATGGAGACTGCCCGAGCAACGTGGCCTAACATTGGATCCGTGAGAGTTGAACGGATCCACAGCAGCACTAGTCGATCCTTGCGTTTCCAGGCGGTGAACGCTGGATTCAGAGAACGAACGTCGGAGCCTTCAGCAGGTGCTAGGGTTTCTTCAAGAACATTGTCGGCGGTGAGGTAGCTCTCGAGCTCGTAGGCTTCAAGGGATGATCAGACTGTGCCACGCCAAAGTGAATAATTGGTGCTATCAAGACGGACAGACAGCGCTGGGAATTGAAGGTTGGCCGCAGCGCCACCAGAAGCCGTAAAGAGAATCTGATTTGCGGAAGAGTTAATTTGGTTATTTTCGGAGGCCACGATATTGAACCGAAAAGCTCTGATACCATATAAATGTTGCAGAAAGGTTTACTACAAGGTTATTTTTCATTCATGTTAAGACTTTTATTTATACAGGGAGTTTACTAGCTAATTCCCTACTCTAACTACTATTCTAACTCTACGTAACTACAGATCCTGTAGACTAGGTTGGAGTATATTTTGTTACAACAGTAAAGGAAGAAGTTAGCAACAGAAAAGGTAAACTCTAAAATTAGTAAAGACTAATTCTACTGTCCAATATAATCGAACCCCATTTGTTACGTGTCAGTAAAACCTTTGAAAACTCTACACGAAATATTGATACTATACTAAAACCATCCATTCAACTCATACTTCCTTTTAGAATGGTATACAAATTAGGCTTAAAAATAAGTTGGACGGAGGGTTAGGAACGGGGTATAAGGTTCAAACCTGATAGGCCATTTCTGTTTTGACCCATCAAGACTCGTCTCATTGGGTGGTTGAAGTGGGTAGTTCCATAACCCGTTTTTGATAGCTTTGGGTCTATGGTCGAGTCCGGGCTTGGCCGACTTTCCTCAACTTGTGCTGCTGAGATCTCGTGAAAGCGTTTTATTACTAGAATGATGATTTGTTAACCTTTTTAGATATCGAAGACTATAACATGGATATTACTATACTTCATTCAATATGATATAAATTTTTTATGTGGAAATTAGATTAAAGGTATTTTTATTTTAGGATAATATGTTTCAAGGACTACAACTCGAAATATTTGATTTTAAAGACAATTTACAGAAAAATGATAAATTCATTTATCTTTTGTAAGTTATACAGGAAAAAGACAAATGCATTTATGATTATTTTTTTATAACTGAAAATGATAACATTTATCTTTCTTATGTAATTTGTTCTTAAAACTAATTTTTCAAAATTGTGTTCTTAAAACTTATTACTCTACACAAAGAAGATTCGAGTGAAAATCCCCATTTTTTGTTGTATTAAGTTGCGTCACGGGTGATAATGCAATAAAATATGTGTATATTTTTTAACTGTTATTGTACATCTCATTTTTATTGTTTTACTTTCTTATTGTAAATAGATTTTATTTATCTTTAATATATCATTTAGTGACAATCCCTTTCGTAAATAAAAATTAATAAATATATATACAATAACACACAATTTTGAATGAATTCATCAAATCTCAACGGGCCTTAGAGACATTCTTGTCCATATGGGTTTTGGTCGAAAATCTGACCTGCACGGAGTGAGTCTAAGGCTTGGTTTAAAACATCTCAGGATGAGTTCGGAGAAAAAAAATGTTCAAAACTCATCCCGTTCATTCCCAGTTGAATGAACTGGTTCACAAGAAAAGTATACAAATGAAGTTTATAATAGACAAACAAAATAGTGAAACATTAAAAGTCTCCGCTGACGTTCAATTATACAATGAAATATCTACGCAGATCAATGGTGGTATAAAACAACATAAAGTGAAATAGGGTTTTAAATACGTAATTCCTACGTATTTATTACTGCATTTTTTCTCGTGTTTGTCCTTTTAGGGTTTAAATTTTATTGGGCTTTTGTTTTTCCACCCTTTTACTTTTCGCTGTGCAATCTTCTCTTTTATTCTAATAAATCCACAGGGATCGATCAACCCGTTTGGCTTTCAAAAATAATCGAGCCAAAAATGAGTTGTATAGCGATTAGCTGCACCTAATCCTAATAATTATAAATCGGCATTGGATTTGGCTTCAAATAGCCGAAATTAATTCCACATCAAGATTAACCAGATCGATTGGATTGGGTTCAAGCCAAAACCCACTTTGATGTTTGTATCTAACTAGTAGAATCGTACAACGGTAGAAAAACCGACTGTTTGGCTGTGTTATTTTAAAAATGATTATGATATTTCCAGTTTTTCATTTTTTTTGACTAAAAGTGTGTGCAGCCAAAGTCGCACATCCATATCATGCATAAATAAGATAATAAGTGAACCAACACCAACAAATGATTAAGATTTTACTAACACGTAAGATTTGTTTACATCATTACATAAAACACAGATAATTTAACGAGTATAAAGCAACTGTACCGGCCGGCCAACATCAACTCTATTACAATTCTAGGTTCCTATGAAAATAGATTCAAAGTTCTTTATATGAGTCAAAAGCTAAAGAATTACACACTTTCTACATGATGATACCCATGTAAAGGAGGTTTTTCTTAATCAATGTTATTATACTTCTTATCTTCGATATGTTGAAGTTAGGGTCACAGTTTACTCAAAATTACTCATCATGTTACTTTATATTTCAACTAAATGAATCAAGGGCAAGAGCTTTCCTCTGTTGTTCACTAACAATCGATTGTTAGAATCAAGTCCTGATGTTAAATTCGTAGAATGGTTGTAAATTTAGTAAAGATCCATTACATTTGCGTAGTAACATGACGGTAAAAAATTAATTAGTTTTATTTATACAAGAGGATTCCATTCTCTTATGATTCCCTTCTACTTTATAAATTACTCAAATAAAATCCTCTTAAGAAATGGAGTTTTCTCACCAATCCCATGTGATATACATGTATGAATTAAGGACGCAAGAGTAATGTATGCACGGATCACCACAAATATGATTCATTTAATTGCGTTCACTATCTCTATTCACAATTTTCTTTCTAACGACATGACAAACACAAAGAGATCAGTGAAATTATGGTTTGATGAAAATTAATCTTTGACCACAAGCATGCCCATTTGTAACATCCCGGAAAAATATAAATAACTTATATTCAAATATAGAGATTACTAAATATTTGAATTGTGGACTAAAATATTAATTAAATGGAATTAACAGCCATATTTAACTCCTTTTAATTAATAAATAATAACGACGAGCTTGTTATTGTAAATTTATTTACTACAATAAATAATTCGAATAAATAATAAGTAAATCATCGCTAATAAAACAAATTGATTTTTAATGAAGTATTTTTAAACAAGTTTATAGGATTTTTTCACAATTTTTAATTTGGAAATATTTAAATTGTCGTTTAACATAATTTTTCAAAAATCGATGGTATTTTTGTGATTTTTCGTGTATTTTATAATTGTTTTGGAAACATGTCGTATTTTTTTACACGATTGTATTTTTGTTTGTTGTTCGCGGTTCGTACGCGAATGAAATTTTGTGCAGCGAGATGCTTTAAATTACGAAATGAACTAAGTTCAACGATTAGAACATTCAACATTGGTGACTTTTGTTTACTCTCTTTCTCTTTTCTTTTTTTCTTTTCTTTTTTTCTTCTGCTGTAAGCTAAAAAATCAACCATCCTCCTTCCAAATTCAAAATCAATTCATATACTCAACAAAAATATGTAAAACAAGTTTCTTTGAGTTCGTAGTCGCTATATCTACAAATTTATATGCTTGAATTTGGGTGAGATCATGATTGGTGGAGTCCAACAGTTTGGGCATGGCCATGGTGAGCTAGGGTTAGAGTTTTCTTGAGTTTTAGGCGTCAATAGGACTTGGGGTTGGTTCAGGGACGGATATATGTATATTGTACCCTGGGCTACAGCCCGGGTCATTAATTTGCAAGGAAATGGCTACTTTGTATGATTTGCTATGATAATTGCATAAATCAAAGATGTCTTTTTTTGTATTTCTTTTGAGCACATATATGAAACTGATATTTTTTAATTTAGCAATTATTTTCTAATGCAATGTTTCAATAGCTCGGGGTGATGTAAAATCCTAGCTCCGTCCCTGGGTTGGTTGCATTGAGTTTGCGGTAAGAAAAAGCATCAACGGCCATAAAATGGGAAGGTGCGATCAAGGGGTGGAAGGCACAACTTTTTGGGGATGTCAAAGCTAAGCCTAAGTCCCGATTTGCAGGCTTGATCGAGCTTTGATTCATTGGGTCGGGGAGGTAGCGCTCGCGAAGAGAGAAGCGTTGCGATCCATGGATCTTGATTTCATCGAGCGTGGAGTGAGATAAGAGGAGAGAGGTGGAGCAACTTTGTGGGTTGAAGCATGTACAAGTGCATGTGTGCATGAGAGTTTGATTAATGGAAGGTGAACATGAGTTGGTGGGTAATTAAAATTTAATTAAGTTGATTAATGAATTGTTTAATTCAAAAACTTATATAATGAGTATCTAACTCATATGAGGTCGGATTTGGACGCGGTCTTTTGCATTGGACTCGTATCGATGTTATCTATGTACCTGATTTGTATTCACTGAATTTGAAGCCAGTCAGATTTTGAGCTAAAATCGAATGTCATTCGATTTTAGCTCAAACCGGAATGCGAAAGCGTCAACTGGAATTTTTATGAGTTTACTCACCTTTGTATAAACTATATGATGTCCATGTTGCTATGAATTATTGTTGAATATTTTGATGATAGTTGATTGTTACAAAGAAGTATTAATTAATAATAAAATTATAGCGATTATATTTATATATGTTTAACGTAGTTAGATTAATTATACTTCGGTTGTGTTATCTATCTAGAAAAATAAAACACCGTTCTGTTATAATTTAATTGAATAGATTATTTTGGACATCTACTGTACCGTTCCCTATCTAGAGGTTCAAAGCTAAGCCCTACAGATACTGCAGTCATCCATAGTATTAACTTCCGATAAATAAATACGGTTATGTTAACGGTATCTATAATATCAGAAGCACTTGAATGTGAAACATGATCACAGATTTAAAATCAACATTTTACAGATTACATTTCAAAACATATGTTTCACATTCAAATTACATAATCCCATAATCATTTCTCAGGTTTAGATAAAACATAATTATTACATAAATATGCCAAGAGCGACATATGATGATACCCCTTGGTTGACAAGAGTACTATATAGACATAATTGTCTTAGCTACAACACAACAGAATAAAAAAACAAAACAACAACTCCTAAATAACTATCCGTCAGCCATCTGCTCATCTCCGGAAGCTTTACTCATCAACCATCTAAAACCTTTAAAAATAAACTCTCAGCCTAATCAAATCAATTTTGAGCATCCAAGAGTTTAAGGGGGAAAACATAAACTTCGAGTCAAACATAAAGCCTGGTGTGAATAATACCATACATCTCGGTTATTTGATATTAGGCGAGACCACGCCGCTTAGCGGAATGAGTTTCCCATCACTAATATCATTTTAAAACATATCTTTTGCAAACCTTTATCTTGCAACCAAAAATGGTTAAAAATGTATAGCATTATTATGCAAACATACATATCAATTAACAATTGAACTATCTTTCCGAACATTATATTGGCTAAGTACTAACCTTTGGCGGACTCGAGTCTACAAAACAATATAATCAAAATAATCTAGCATATGTTAGACACTTATCTTCTGGACCGTTTGGCCCTAATTATCTATTAAATACTATTTTTCTGGACAGTCTATCCCTAAATTCACATCTCCCAGGGTCACCCGATCCTAATGGTTTTGCGGGCTCACCAATAACCTATTTGTATACAAACATATACCCCCGTCTATGTGTAATCATAATTTTAGTCTTACCTATGACAAAACCCTACATACTGGAATTTTGGACTAAATTAGTTGGGGCTTATAGCTAATGTATAGGGTGCGACCCTATACCGGTCCCATCTAGTATTCTAACATCCAAATCATTTTACTTAGGGTAATCTTCCCTTAAATTTTCCTTGAAAACCTTTTCATCTCAAATTTATTTAAAACCTTTAAACCAAACTTAAACAAGGAAAATATATACTCTATGCTTTACTCAAAGGCACATTGTTATGTTATATATATATATATATTGTTGATGAAAACATTTAAACCTTTGGAAGTACCCCTTTCGAATCCATTGAAAGTACATTTTCAAAACTAAGTAAACCAATTCTTTTACCTAGGCCAAAAGGTCAAAACATTCCTTTCGAACCATTCATTATTTTCCTTTCGAAAACATTGTAAAACCATTCCTTCGAAAGCATTAAAACCTTAGACATCCTTCTTCAAAACCATTAAAAATTACCTTTCGAATACGTTGGAAAACCATTCCTTTCAAACCTTTCAAAGCCATTGGGGAACCACTCCATCGAAACCATTCTTTAAAACATTTCAAAAGTAATAAAACATCCAACCTTTCGAAAGCCTTTGGGTTAAAATAAAACATGTGAAAACATCTTTTGAAACCCTTAAAAATAAACTGCAAAACCATTTGGGTTCTACCTTCAACAGAGCAAAAAGGTCATAAAACATTTAAGTCGAAAGCACTCATTCGAAAGCATTGCCTAAGCAAAGAAGTGACTGTGTCAAAACCAATATTCCGAAAGCATTGGAGAAGCGGCTAAGTTTTAAAAGCAAGTATACCTTCTAAAACCGTTGGCGTCGAAAGGTAGAAAAGTGGCAGCTAAGGACTTCGACCCCGATGAAAGCATTTACTTAAAACAAGAGGCGCAACCCATTCGAAACTAATCCTTTAAAACATTTGACTCAGCCAAAAGCCAACCAAGTCGAAAGCCATACCTTCGAAAGCAAAGCAGGCGCATTTTTCATTTAAAAGCAAAGATACGCTTCGACCCCTTCGGAATATTTGGTCTCGACCTAGTGCCTTCCGCTTTAGTCCGATTCACTATGTACCAAGTTATTGATACTATGTGCATTAGTTTCGATGGGATGGAGGCCGTATTACTTGGCCGGAACCCTTGTGCCGAAAGTGGCGAAACATACCTTTTACATGTAAAACTGATTTTTAGCCCCTTTAAGTAATCTTTTTAACTAACCTGCCTCATTCTTGTGATTTCATAAAATAAGACAACTAGTGTATTTTATAATTATTTTGGAATCGTGTTGTATTTTATTTTTTTGTCGTTCGCGGTTCGTACGCGAATGGAATTTTGTGTAGCAAGATGCGTTTGGTTGCAAAATGAACTAAGTTCAACACTTAGAATATTCAACATTGCTGACTTTTGTTTACTCTCTTTCTCTTTTCTTTTTTTCTTCTGTTGTAAGCTAATATAAACATAAAAAATCAACCATCCTCCTTCTAAATTCAAAATCAATTCATATACTAACCAAAAATATGTAAAACAAGTTTCTTTGAGTTCGTAATAGCCATATCTACAAATCTATATGCTTGAATTTGGGTGAGATCATGATTGGTGGAGCTCAATAGTTTGGACATGGCCATGGTGAGCTAGGGTTAGAGTTTTCTAGAGTTTTAGGTATCGATAGGACTTGGGGTTGGTTGCGTGAATTTGCGGTAAGAAGGAGCATCGACGGCTAGAAAATGGGAAGGTGCGATCAAAGGATGGAAGAAGTGACTTTTTGGGGCTATCAAAGCCAAGCATAGGTTGTGATTTTGCAGGCTCGATCGAGCTTTGGCTCATTAGGTCGGGGAGGTAGCGCTTGCGAAGAGAGACGCATTGCAACCGACAGATCTTGATCTCATCGAGCATGGAGTGAGATAGGAGGAGAGAGGTGGATTGGTTTTGTGGGTTAAAGCATGTCTAGGCGCACGCGTGCACAAGAGTGTGATTAATGGAAGGAGAAGATGAGTTGGTGGGTAATTAAAATTTAGTTGATTAATGAAGTTTAATTCAAAAATTTATATAATGAGTATCTGACTCATACGAGGTTGGATTTGGACGCGGTCTTTTGCATTGGGCTCGTATTGATGTTATCTACGCACCTGATTTGTATTCGTTGAATTTGGAGCTAGTCAAATTTTGAGTTAAAATCGAACGTCAAATCGAAACGCGAAAGCGTCAACTGGAATTTTGGTAAGTTTACTCTCCTTTGTATACACTATATGATATCCATGTTGCTATGGATTATTGTTGAATATTTGTGTAACAACCCACATATTTTACGATTCTATATTTAAATGTTTTATTTAAATATAACATCGTTAGTTGAATTTAAAGTCCGCAACGTGACTTTTTGTAAACAATCGAATCCAGACTAGAGACCACTTACATTGATTTTAAAATGACGTTTACAACTTGTTTAAGTATAAACATCAATATGTTTGGAGTTGATTAGGATTTTGGTATTTTTATTTGGGCTTTGGGTTGTGTTCTAGCCCAATAGCCCAACAAGATAACCCAAACCTTCTACCATATACCTCCCACTCCACTCCTCTTCATTCATTTCTTTCATAATTTTCTAGCACTTTCAAGCAAAAGGAAAAATGGGAATAAATGGTGGAAATCAAAATTCCTAAGCCCTAGGTTCTTAGGAAATTCAAATTCAAGCTCTAAAAATCAAAGAGAAGCTTAGGTAAGCATTCTCTTCATCTTCTCCATCTCAATCCCTCCTCAATTTTCATAACTTCCTATAACCTAACTTAGAGAATATTTTCATATGATCATAGATTGGAGCTTCTATAGCCGTGATTGAAATGGAGTTGATTTTCCTTATTTTAGAGCTTCTCAATTATTGTTTTGGAGTTTAAAGGTGAGTTCTTGAACTCACATCTATGCGCTTTCATTTGTTGTTAGGCATGAATTTTTAACATCCATTTCATGTTTAATTGCTTTTGAATTGAATTGGTTTGGTGAATTTTCCAATTTTTGGTATTTTGAAGTCATAACTTATGAAAATCTTACTATGAATGTTTGGACATGTTATTTCCTATAGGGCTGGGTTGTCGCTTGGCATAAATTCGTAGCCTCTATCGCTCATTCGATCGCTTCTGAGTTGATTTGGTTATCAATGGCCTAGGCAAACTTTGCCTTGAGCTTCAACTCAGGCGTTTGGGAAAACGCTCAGGCAGACGTCTGAGGCATAGGAATAAAAAATTCCATACCTTTAGCTTAGACGTCTGAGATTATTCCTAAACATCTGAGAAATCTAAAAGAAATTTCCAGATCTTTAGCTTAGACTTCTAGGAAAACCACCAGATGTCCGGCGCTATTAAATTCAGCCAATTTGTCTATTTTTATGTGGGTTTCCGTTTTAATCGATTTTTGATGATCCGAACGATTATTATCATTCATTATCGAATTTGACGATTTCTTTTTTGGTTTTGTTGGGAATATACATTTGATGTATTTGATATATATTTTCAAGGTTTTAATTCACATCATCGAATGTGAATTTTTGGTGGTAGATTGTTTTTACAATCTTTTCTATGATTTGTCACTTTAAAATACAAAGGTTTCTATAGTAGCAGTAACTACTTAAACTCTTTCAAATGACTTCAACATTACTTTTAATACAAAGCTCATTTTTTAAAACCGTTTTCAATCTATTAGTATACACAAACCTTTACCTCATTCATACGATAAATTCAATTAAACGACTTGGCAGAACAAGTGGTACGAATCGCTTGCGTTTACTTCGTCGGTTAATTCTTAGACGTGTTCGATTGAAATCTTATGACAAATTTCGAGTGGAAATCTATAATTTATTAATAAATATTTAAGTTAAGCCAATGGTTATGGGACATGAAGCTAAACTCATCTATTTACTAGCTTGATATAATTTGCACTTATTGATCTACGGTGATCATTTTGAGATTTAGACTAGCGATATGCGATGTCTCTTTGTCCGCGTGGGGGACTGTACCCCGTTTTGTTGAGACTCATCTTATTTTTAATAGGCGTGCGACCTATGGGTTTTATGGAATTCGGTTCATTGGGCGTACCGTTGAACTACGTCGTTGTTCCAGCTTATTTGAGTTTCGGGTTCTTCGGGCGTACCATTGTACTAAGTCGTTGCACCGGCTCTATGGGTTAGCAACCCATGGGATAGGGACCCGTTTATGGTACACGTGTTGGTGAGTGTTCATGCTCTCGTTTATGATAGGCCTTCCCCTTTTTATGTTTACTGATTTCTAATTACTGATTTCTAGAATTTGTGTTTTAGATGCTTCCGCTTGACTTCTTAGCTGGGACTAGCTTCTGACTTTTGGCTAACTACTTTAGCTTAGTAGTTTTTTCTTTTATACATTAGAGATAGAGACTCCTTGATGTATACATATTATTTTGTCTAGCACTTGTACCCATTCTTGTGTGTTGTAGTGGATCTTGTATGAACGTTACTTTGATGTTCACTCCTATGTGTTATATTCATATCTGTTTCCTCCTTAGTGATATGAATATTTGTGACTGATTTATGTTATGCTTATTTTATATTTGTTTCCGAAGGCCACATAGCGATTGTGTAGTAGCTTTGAGTTTGTATTTGACATGTCAGATTTCCTCTTAAAATGAAATGCATGACATACTATCTGACATATCGTTACTCGCAAAAAGCAATTACACAAATGGTCGCTCCTCAACAGCCTTATTTTTCGTACTAATTAACGGAATTACCCAGTAGTGCCCTTGATTAGTGTGAGTATAGAGGTGGGGTGTCATAGCTTGGTATCAGGGCCAAACTTCGAAACAATATAGAATAATCTAGTAGGACCATTATCCTAAGTCTCTGTTAGGAATCGTGCCTTAGGATTTAATTCGAGTCTTAGGACCCGTTCTATCCTATTTTCATTTATGATGCCTTATTTTATCAATCAAGTTTGTTTGATATTCATTCCAAGAATAACCTTTTTCCTCTTCTTTCTTTCTTTCTTTCTTAAAGAAGAGAAATGGTTAGACCTGGTCGTCCTAGTGTCGGTCAATCCAATGCTACTCCTTAGGATGGCATATTCATGTCTGCCCAACAGCTTTTGGATCTTCTAAAGAATGCCCAAGCCGCATGATCCATTCCTGAGCCTACTCATCCTAAATCTAGGTTTGCACGCTTGTGTAGCGATGATACCAATTTGGGTGGAAGGCCATTCAAGATTCCGAAAGCGTTATAGAAGTCCAAGCTTGGATTAGAACATGCGATCACATCTTTTCTTGATGAATCTTGTGGATTTACATCGAGTCCATGTGGCTTCTAGCATGCTCCAAGAGAGAGCATTAGATTGGCATGAGCTTTTGATTTTGAAAATTGTTGAAGAAGATCTTACTTGGGAGCAATTCTGGAAAAGATTCAAGTTAAAGTTTGTGCTGGAAGCTGAAAAAGTAACTTTAGCCCGACTTTTTATTGACCTTGTTCAAGGTGAATCTTCTAGACAGATTATGTCGCATCTTTTGAATTCCTATCTAAATATGGGGTCGAGTATATTAGTACCCCATTAAAGAAAAATCAGAGAGTTTTCTATGGGTTGAATAAGAATCTCAAAAAGGCTTTACTTCTGAAATTAGAAATTCCTTTCGATAAGCTTGTAGATATCTCTCTTCGACTTGACGTGGCCGATAAAGAAAGTGATGTTGAATTTGTGGGCGCCAAGAAGAACTTCAACACCAACAAGAAGAGGCAACTCAACATTAAGTTCAAAAGCCCTAATCTCAACAAGAAAGGGAAGCAAGCAACTTCGGTAGCAAAGACTCTTACCTCTAATCGTGTACAATGCTTAAATTGTGGTTCTAAGGACCATTATGAAAATAGGTGTCTGAAACCCCTTTATTGTCGCTATTGCAAAAGTTCGCGTCATCTTATATCTTCATGTCCGAAAATTCAAAACAAGAAAGTGGGAAAGATGAATGTTGTGCAAATCCCCAGTAACACTTCTCTTGGTTAAGGTATTACTCATTCTGTCCTTGATGGCATTATTATATTTCGTGATCATCCCATTCGAGTTCTTTTTGACACCGGTGCGTCTCACTTTTTATATCAAAAGAATTTGTTGATACTTTGTCTTTAAATGTTATGGGATTGACGACCTCACTGAGAATTGCAAATCCGTTTGATGGATCCACAACACTCAGTTTATTTTGTAAAGATTTTGAGATTATCTTATGTGATTATGCTTTCCGGGCCAATTTGCATGTTATGCGCTATTTAGGTTTCGGAATGATTTTGGGAATGGATGGGGTTAATCGTTATGAAGCCTACATCCTATGTCCCGAGAGGACTATCCATCTTCGACATCCGCAATCTGTTAAGCAGATTTCCATTGTTCTTAAAGATTAGATTCCAATTCGGTAGCATCCTTATATTCTCTAAATCCAAATGATGACAATAATGATGATGAGGAAGATGTCATTTCCCTCATTCACGTTGTTCGTGAATTTCCCGATATATTTGAGTTTGTTTTAGGATTACCACATAAGCGAGCAATTGAGTTCAGAATTAATCTAATCCCTGGAGCACTACCTATCACTCGTCCTCCTTATCGTATGTCCAATAAGGAAAATGAGGATATGCGTAAGCAATTGACCGAATTGGAAGCAAAACAGTTTATTCGTTCTAGTTCCTTTCCTTGGGGAGCTTCGGCTATCTTTGTAATGAAGTCTGATGGTATACTTAGGCTTTGCGTTGACTACCGCAAGCTTAATGATCTTACCATCAAGAATAAATATCCCTTACCTCGGATTGATGATCTATTCGATCAACCTTGTGGTGCTAGAGTCTTTTCATAGCTAGCCTTAGCAACTGATTTTCATCAGCTTCATATTGTAGAGGATAGTATTCCTATGACGTTATTTCATACTCGTTATGCATCTTATGAATGGCTTGTTATGCCATTTGGTTTAACGAATGCTCCAACTTATTTCATTGACCTTATGAATAGAGTTTTCAAAGACTTCCTCGATCGATTTGTTCTCATCTTTATAGATGATATTCTTGTTTATTCTAAAATCGGGGAAGAGCATGAATTTTTTTTTTGAATTGTGTTGGAAACCCTTAGGAGCAACCAATCGAAAGAAATTTTTATAAGTGCCACTTTTGGCGATCCCATGTGAAATTTTTAGGACATATTATTTCTGAAATCCAAAATTTCCATGGATCCTTCAAAGATTGAGGTAATTCAAAATTGGAAGAGATCGGAGAGTGCGATGGAAATTCGTAGCTTTTGAGGATTTGCGGGCTATTACCGTCGGTTCATAAAAGACTTTTCTAAAATTTTTGTACCTCTTACTAGTTTGACAAATAAGGAGTTAAGTACATTTGGTCAGATAAATGCGAAGCTGCTTTTCAAAAATTAAAAGAACTCCTTTCCGATGCTCCTGTTCTTGTGATTCTCGAAGGGAACCAAGACTTGATTGTTTATATCGATGCTGGTCATTTTGGTTTGAGAGCCGTTTTCATGCAAAGGGAACATGTTATCGCTTATGCTTCTAGGCAACTAAAGCCTGTCGAGACTAGATATGCCACTCATAATTTAGAGCTCGCTACCATTGTTTTCGTCCTTAGAATTTGGCGTCATTATCTTTTGGAAGAGAAATTTGTTCTCTACACCGATCATAAATCTTTGAAGTATTTATTTTCTCAAAAGGAACTTAATTTGCATCAACAGTGTTGGCTCGAATTCCTTACATCTTATGATCTTGATATTCTTTATACTCCCAGAAAGGAAAATCGTGTTGCCGATGCCCTTAGTCGTAAGCAAAAGGCAGTTGTTTCCATGATGATATCCGAATAGAATGGTCTCGAGACTTTGTACACTTGTGACATTCGAGATCGTGAGTCCGATTCATGTTCATCTCTTGTTTTAT
Source organism: Allium cepa (assembly GCA_030765085.1). Classification (NCBI taxonomy): domain Eukaryota; kingdom Viridiplantae; phylum Streptophyta; class Magnoliopsida; order Asparagales; family Amaryllidaceae; genus Allium; species Allium cepa. Next base: position 20,575,582 of record CM060941.1, read on the forward strand.
GTAGCCTTGAGGCTCATCCTTCTCTTTTAGACCACATTCTTGAAGGTCAAAAGCATGATCCCGAATTGGATCATCTTAGCCAAAGTTGTAAGGATAAAAATAAGGTTGATGTTTTGAAAGACTTTGATATTGATGCTTGTGGCGGCATTCATAATTTTGGTAGACTTATTATGCCAAATATTAGTGATCTTCGTAAAGACATTTATGAAGATTCTAATTGTTCAAAATTTACCAATCATCCCAGTAGTAGTAAAATGTATGCGGACATGAAACGACTTTAATATTAGGATGGAATGAAATCTAATGTTGCGAACTTTATTAAGAGTTGCATGACTTGCCAACTCGTAAAGGCCGAGCATCAAAGGCCCGGTGGGTTATTGCAACCTTTGGACATTTCAGTTTGAAAGTGGGATTAAGTCTCCATGGACTTTATTGACGGTCTTCCCCATATCGTTTGGGTCATGACAGTCCATGAGTGATAGTAAATAGAATTATAAAATTCGTCCATTTTCTTCCCGTTCAGTCCAACCAGACCGTACCTCTTTTGTCCAAACTCTATGTCAAAGAAATTGTTAAATTGCATGGGGTTCCTACTTCAATTGTTAGCGATCGCGATCCATTATTTACTAGTGGTTTTTGAAAAGGTCTTCAAAACTTTGGGAACGAAGCTTAATTTTAGCACCGCTTATCATCCTCAGTCCGATGGACAAACATAGCATGTGAATCAAACTCTTGAAGATCTTCTTCATGTATGTATTCTTGATTTTGGTGTAAGTTGGGAAGATCATATTTTCCTTCTCGAGTTTTCTTACAAAGTTAGCTTCCAATCTAGTATTGGAATGGCTCTTTTCGAGGCACTCTACGGAAGGCCATGCCAATCTCCTTTGTGTTTGCTTGAAGCCGGTGAGAAGATGGTTTTAGGTCCCGATTTTATTCGTGATGCCATAGAAAAGATTGAGCTTATTCGTCATAGGATGAGAGAAGCTTAAAGTATATAAAATCCTATGCCGATAACCGAAGAAGGAAACTAGAATTTTTTGTGGGTGATTTGGTATTTATTCGCGTTTCACCTATGAAGGGTGTTGTGTGTTTCAATCGTTCAGGAAAATTAGCACCTCGATACATTGGCCCATTTTCCATCACCGAACGCATTGATTCCGTGGCTTACCAACTTTCATTACCGATTCAATTTTATACTATTAATGACGTATTCCACGTCTCTCAACTACGGAAATTCCTTAGAGATTTAGATTCTATTCTTGAGCCCGGTGTTATTGAAGAAATTGAAGTTTCACCTAATTTGACTTATAAGCAGCATGCTATTCGTATCATTGCTATGAAGGTTAAACGCCTTCGAAATAAAGACACTTGTGAAGGTTCAATGGTCCGCAAATCCAAAAGATTGTTCTTGGGAATTCAGAGAAGTCATCGAGTTGAACACATCCGAACTTACTCTCTCGTGCTATATAAGGTGAACTTCTCGCTTCAAAATTTTCTTTTCTGTCATTATACTTTAGTGTGGTTGTTACTTTTTATTTTCTTCTTAAGTATTATGAGGACACAATTTCTTTAAGGAGGGGAGTCTGTAACAACCCGCATATTTTACGATTATAATATTTATATGTTTTATTTAAATATAGCATTGTTAGTTGAATTTAAAGTCCGAAACGTAATTTCTTTTATAAACAATCGAATCCGAAGTCGAGGCCACTTCCATTGATTTTAAACGAAGTTTACAACTTGTTTAAGTATAAACATCGACATGTTTGGAGTTGATTAGGATTTTGGTATTTTTATATGGGCTTTGGCTTGTGTAGAGCCCACTAACCAACAAGATAATCCAAACCTTCTACCAAATACCTCCCACTCCACTCCTCTTCATTCATAATTTTCTAACACTCTCAAGCAAAAGGAAAAATGGGAAAAAATAGTGGAAATCAAAATTCCTAAGCTTTAGGTTCTTAGGAAATTCAAATTCAAGCTCTAAAAATTAAAGAGAAGCTTAGGTAAGCATTTTCTTCATCTACTCCATCTCAATCCCTCTTCAATTTTCATAATTTTCTATAACCTAACTTAGAAAATATTTGCATATGATCATAGATTGAAGCTTCTAGAGTTGTGATTGAAGTGGAATTGATCTTTCCTTGTTTTAGAGCTTCTCAATTGTTGTTTTTAAGTTTAAAGATGAGTTCTTGAATTCACATCTAGGTCTATAGCTTTCATTTGTTGTTAAGCATGAATTCCTAACATTTGTTTCATGTTCAATCGCTTTTGACTTGAATTGGTTTGGTGAATTTTTTAATTTTTGGTATTTTGAAGTCATAATCTATGAAAATCCTACTAAGGATGTTTGGACATGTTATGTGGGGTGTATCGAAGAGCCTATAGGGCTGGGTTGTCGCTTGGCATAAATCCGTAGCCTCCATCGCTCATTCAGTTGCTTCCAAGTTGATTTGGCCATCAATGGCATAAGCAAATTTTGCCCTGAGCTTCAGCTCAGACGTCTGGGAAAACGCTCAGATGTCTGAGCCATAGGAATAAAAAAATCCAAACTTTCAGCTAAGACGCATGAGGTTATTCCTAGACATTTGGACAATATGGAAGAAATTTCCAAATCTTCAGCTCAGACATCTGAGAAAACCACTAGACGTCTGGCGCTGTTAAATTCAACCAATTTGCCTATTTTTATGTGGGTTTCCATATTAATCGATTTTTGATGATTCGAATTGTTATCGTCATTCACTACCGACTTTGACGAGTTCTTTTTTGGATTTTTAGGAATATCCATTTTATGGATTTGGTACCGATTTTCATGGTTTTAATTCATATCGTCGAATGTGAATTTTTGGTGACAGATTGTTTTTACAATCGTTTATATGATTTGTCACTTTAAAATACAAAGGTTTCTATACTAGTAGTAAATACTTAAACTCTTTCACAAAAATGACTTCAACATTACTTTTAATACAAAGCTCATTTTGAAAACTGTTTTCCAATCTATTAGTATATACAAACCTTTACCTCATTCGTACGAGAAATTCAATTAAACAACTTAGCAAAACAACTGGTATGAAACGCTTGCATTTACTTCGTCGGTTGATTCTTAGACTTATTCGATTGAAATCTTATGACAATTTTCGAGTGGAAATCTACAATTTGTTCGTAAATATTTAAGTTAAGACAGTAGTTATGGGACATGAAGCTAAACTCTTCTATTTACTAGCTTGATGTAATTTACACTTATTGATCCATGACGATCATTTTGAGGTTTAAACTAGCGATATGCGATGTCTCATTGTCCACGTGGGGGACTGTACCCTGTTCTGTTGAGCTTCGTCTCATTTTTTAAAGGCCAGCGACCTATGGGTTTTATGGAGTTCAGTTCATCGAGCGTACCGTTGTACTACGTCGTTGTTTCGACTTATTTGAGTATTTGATTTCCCGGGCGTACCGTTGTACTACATCGTTGCACCGGCTCTATGGGATAGCGACCTATGGGATAGCGATCCTTTGTGACACACGTGTTGATGATTTTTCATGCTTTCATTTATAATAGGTCTTCCCCGTTTTATGTTGGCTGGATTTCTAATTATTGATTTTTAGAATTTGTGTTTCTCCTATTTTTGTGATTTACATTGATAAGCTCTACCAATATTTTTGATTTGGTGAATAAGCTAAAGAATATGAAATTCTTTTTGGTGTTTGAGAAAACTTGAGATATTGTATGATTTTTGCTATTATCATATATTTTTGCCATAACTCTTATCCAATCTCAACTTATACAATATTTGTTGTTAAAACATATTTTTTGAAAACCTTTATCCTGCAATCAAAACTGGTTAAAAATGTAAAGCATTATCATTCAAACATACATATCAAGTAACAAATAAACTATCTGTCCGAACATTATAGCATTGTTTGGCTAACTACTAACCTTTGGTTGACTCGGGCCTATCGGACAATATAATCAAAATAATCTAGCACCTGTTAGACACTCATCTTCTGGACGGTCTGTCCCTAACTATCTGTTGAAGACTCCTCTTTTGGATGGTCTGTCCCTAAATTAACATCTCCCAGGGTCACCTGATCTTAATGGTTTTGCGGGCTCACAAGTAACCTATTTGTATACAAACATACATTCCCTTCTATGCGTAATCATAATTTTAGTCTTACCTATGAAACAGCCCTACACACTGGAATTTTGGACTAAATTAGCTGGGGCTAATAGCTAATGTATAGGGTGCGACCCTATACCAGTCTGGTATTCTAATATCCGAGTAATTTTACTTAGGGTAATCTTCCCTTAAATTTTCCATGGAAACCTTTTCAACTCAAATTGATTTAAAACCTTTAAACCAAACTTAAACAAAGAAAATACATACATTATGCTTTACTCAAAATCACCTTTTCATGTCACATATATACTTTAATCAAATCTTTGTTGACGAAAACATTTAAACCTTTGAAAGTACCCCTTTCGAATCCATTGAAAGTACCCTTTTCAAAACCAAGTAAAACCATTCTTTCATCTAGACCGAAAGGCCAAAACATCCCTTTCAAAACAATTCATTATTTTCCTTTCGAAAACATTGAAAAACCATTCCTTCGAAAGCATCAAAACCTTAAACATCCTTCTTCAAAACCATTAAAAATTATCTTTCGAATATATTGGAAAACCTTTTCTTTCAAACCTTTTGAACCAATCCTTTCGAAATCATGTTTAAAACAATTCGAAAGCAATAAAACATCAAACCATTTGAAAGCCTTTAGGTTCAAGTAAAACATGTGGAAGCGCCTTTTGAAACCACTATAAATAAAATCCTTCAAAACCACCTTCAATAGAGCAAAAAGTTCATAAAACATTTAAGTCGAAGTCACTCGTTCGAAAGCATTGCCTAAGCAAAGAAGCGATGGTGTCGAAACCAACCTTCTGGAAGCATTAAAGAAGCGGCTAAGTTTTAAAAGCAAGTATACCTTTTAAAAGCATTGGTGTCGAAGGTTAAAAAAAGGGCAGCTAAGGACTTCGACCCTACTTAAAAGAAGAGGCACGACACATTCGAAACCAATTCTTTAAAAGATTTGACTCAACCGAAAGCCAACCAAGTCGAAAGCCATACCGTCGAAAGGAAAGCAAACACATTTTTTATTTAAAAGCAAAGACACGCTTCGACCCCTTCGAAATCTTTTGTCTCGACCTAGCTCCTCCCGCCTTAGTCAAATTCACTCTGTACCAAGTTATTGATACTATGTGCATTGGTTTCGATGGCCTGGAGGCGGTAGTACTTGGTCGGAACCCTTGTGCCGAAAGTGGCGAAACAACCTTTTGCATGTAAAACTGATTTCTAACCCTTTTAAGTAATCTTTTTAACTAACTGACATTGTTTTTCAAAATTTTATCGGTTGCAAATTTTCTTTTCTAAAAGCACTGCCACAATTTCAGAAATAAACAATTTAATTTATTTTCAAAACACCCATTCTTCTTTTACAAATATATAAAGCATTTAAGTTCATATATTAAATAATTTTATATATTTATCAAAACATTTAAAAAAATTCTACAAAAATTTCAAAAAATCATTTTTAATATGTTTTCTAACATACATAAATTTCAGACCCAAATTATATAAAATTTAACCATAAATTATTTTAAACCCATCAAAACATTTTCTTAACTAGAAAATTAATATAAAATCCACATTAATTTAGTAAATTATGAAAATTGGGACCTATATCTAAAATATCATTTCTAAACTATTTTTAAAATTATAAGGCATTTGGATGTCATTAAATAGGGTTTTCATATTAAAACATATCATAAAACCTATAGGATTAAGCATATATCATCAACAAGCATATATATAAACAGTTAATCATCTAAAAACACGACATAATCATGCAAAATACTTCGGATTCATCTTAAATTCAAAAACAATTAGAAGATGAGATGTAGTCATTATTCACCTTAGCTTTTGAGATTAAGGATTTGATATTTGAATGGATTTAAGTTGATTAAGCTTTCCCTTGAATCTCTTATCTTCCCCTAGTTGCTTCTAATGGTAGCCGACCTCTTAGTTTTATTTTTTATTATTATAATGAAATGAGCATACAAATGAATTCCTAAGGGTTTAGTGTATAAGAATATTCTTATTCCAACTCTGTCCTTGTCTATTCCATTTGCTTATTTTATTTCATGTTATCTCGTTTTTGATTTACTCACTAACAAGACATGGCTACCCCTATTAATCAAAAATCTCAATTCCCTAATCATCACATTACATTATTTTATTCAATTTAGCTAATTAAACATCCCAAATAATGTTATTAAAGATATGGGGTGTTACATCTATTAAGCAAAATAAATCATCGTTTAGTACTTACAAAGTAAAAAAGATTATTTTTGAAGTTAATTAATATGTTGATTGATTAATAAATGATATGTTAGCTATTGATTGCTAATTATTTATAATAGTATGTTTTTTATTTTTGTTTGATTGTATGTTTTTGGATTTGAATTCCCGCTTGAAAAGCAGATTACGTAGATAACCATTATTTTGCCGGGTACTTTTGTAGAGACCCTAAGGGGTTTTTCGCCATTAATGATTTACGGTTGTATGCATCTTATTTATATTATTATACTACATATACTGATATTTGGTTGAAGTATTTATGACCTACTATTCGATTTGTGTAAGTGCCGTTACAGTGGTTATCGTTATACCGTCACTTATGAAATATCGCCTTCCTAAACCTTTGTGTGTGTCGAATTTGTGCTTGTATTTTTACAAAATAAATGTTTGGTCGCATTTTTGCACATTCAAAGTTTTTTAAACCATACTCTCAAGCGTTTTTGAGAATTTTGAAATAAAGTATAAGAGTTATTTTAAACTTATAAAAAGATAATTAATCATAATTTGATTAATTATTTTTGGGATAATTTTATAAAAAGATTATAATCTTGATTAATTTCTTTCGAGATAATTAATTTTGTTTAAATTTATAAAAAGGTTATAAATTTGATTAATTATCTTTAGGGACAATTAATGTCATTCTGAATTACAAATAGATTATAGATTTGATTAATTATCTTCTGGGATAATTAATATTATTTTAAATTTATAAAAAGGTTATAGATTAGGTTAATTGTCTTTTGGGATAATTAGCGTTGTTTTAAATATATAAATAGATTATAAATTTGATTAATCTTCTTTTACAATAATTAATGTGGTTTTAAATTTATAAAAGAGTTATATCAATTATCTTGTGAGATGGTTAACATTATTTAAAATTTATAAAAGTCTTTAAAATTGATTTATTATTTTCCAAGATAATAATTTTTTTTAAAGTTATAAACAATAGTTTTTAAATGGAACTCTTGTAAAAAGGAATGTTTTAAAAGTAAAGCCTTGTGTAAATTGTTTTTGCTTTATGGTAAACATTTTTTAATGACATTTGTTTTTGGCCCTTCTTTTTGATACATTGAGATATATAATTTGCTCTTTAAAAAGAATATTTTGAAATATTTGTTTTTGAAATGTTTTATAAATATTTGTGATGTGATAATAAAGCACAAGTGTGAGTCAAATGTTTTAAGAGATTAAATTTCATATAGGACCATTTTGTTATTCTCGATAGTTGATTTATCGACTATCGATTTTGCTATCTTCATTAAGTTTCGTCAATTTAAGATGATTTGTTGCTCATTTAAGCATTGATATCCTTTGCCGAAAATGACTAAAACAAAAGAGCATTTAGGGGCCAAGCTATGTGGGGTTTCTCCCATTAGCTCATTTTCACATCTACTCTAGATTTGGTTTCGGTGGTATGCGCGTGGAGATATAAAATAATCGGATTCTCGGTAAGATTAGCAGGGTCTGGTTTGGAGGTTTCCAAGAGATATATATAGTAAATGACTCTATCAAGTATATTTTTATGGAGGTATACTTTCGGTAAGGAGGGTGCACCCTCCTAGTCGTTGTTGGAAAAATTCCCTTTTCTTACTTGATTTAAATCGTTGAATCATTTTGATAATTGCACGAAGAAGTGCATGGAGCTCTTCTTGATGTTTAATTATTTGTTTCCATTCTTTCAAGTCTGATTTTGTTTCGACTTGTTTCCATTCTTTCATTTATGGATGTAGTTCTTGTGAGGTAAAATCTGTTCTGTGTTTGGCAGCATGGTCTTACAGAATTATTACATGTTCACCGTATTTCTTGAGTTTTCTTATGCTAGTTTTCTAGACTGATCTGGATGTTATTTTATTATAATGCTCAGGTCAGACTAAGTATTTTTTACAAGTTGTCAACGGTGAGATATGGAGTAGAGATGGATGTTCACCTACGGTATTATTTTTATTTTCCACTATATTATTATATACACCCATTAGCAATTGCAAGGGCGGGAAGTTATAACTGTCCACGCTGATGAGGTTTGTTTTTAAATTTGATATACTATGTATTTTAGAGTGACAACTTTTATTGTCTTTGTTATATTATATGATGTCGTTCCGCTGTGAGATTCGGTTTTCCCTATTCCTTTTCTTTTTTTACCCTAAAAAATATACTATTTCGACACTTGGATTCTTGGCATTTGAATATCATGGATCCACTAAGTGTTGATTTTCGAGGATTGAAAAGGCGGATCATTACATTTGGTATTAGAGTTGAAGGTTAAGCGAGAATCTTGGCTATGGAGTGGCAACTCATTAGAGATAGGGTATGTGACACCCTGGAATGAGTTGAGAGTATTGTAAGTTGAGAGTATTTGTTATTGCTACAAAAAATATATTTTGTTAATTGGTCTATTGAGTGGTTTATGAATTTTGGTTGAGATGTGAGATGTCACAGTGTCGATAGGGATTTTTAAACACTTTAATAAGGCAAACATACACGATATATTGAAAATTGGTAAATGAAATATTTTACCTAGGATTATATATTTTATACATATAGAGAAATAATTTCAAATTATTATAGTTATTTGTGTTGTGTTTATTTGTTTAAATGATAAATTTATTTATTGCCATTGTTGTCTGATTAGTCATGCTTGGTTACTTTAGGAGCATTGACCACTATTTTTTGATTGCTGATTGTTTATGCTTAGCTTATTTATGATTGTTTATTTCTTTTATTTAAAAATGAACCCCTTATTAATTATGTTTCACAATTTGATTATAAGATGTATGACAAAATTGTTAAGTTAAAAGTCATCTTTCAATAAAATTGTTTAATATAATCTAAATGGGAAGATAAGGCATTTAGATGATAAATATTTGTGAAAAGTTTATTATAATAAAAGAAAGTCATTATAAGACAAGATGAATATATATATATATATATATATATATATATATAAACACACACACACACACACATTTTATATGAGTATGATATATATAAAATGATATATAAAGAGTGTTTTATAAGTATGATGTGTTTTTGAGTATCTAAATCCCGAACAGCTTGATATGATAAATTTTTTGTGAAAAGTAACAGTGGCATTACTTTGAAGTATTCATAATTATTAACATTTCAAAGAGAATTTTAAGAAAGATACATTTTCTTTGGATAGTTTGGCAAAAACATATCAATTAGTTTCGTGGCAAGCTGAATATTCTTCTAAGTGATTATTGAATGTTTTCTTAGGCGAACACTGTAGTGCACTTAACAAATTATTCTCTTTATTATTATGCGATCGAAATGAGTTCGAATCTGAACGAACTCAAAGTGAGCGTTAGTGAATAAATTGTTTAAATTATTTTACATATAGAAATTGATGTAGCATGATTTCAAAAAAGGATTTTGAAATTAAATACGGTTATTTAATTTTCAAGTTTCTTTGAAGGAGATTGATTTAAAATAAAAGGTATTTCGATAAAAGTATGTTTTGATAAATGAAATATTTTAACTCTTGGATAGAAAAAAGGTAATTTAACTCATGTTTTAAACTGGTTAAATTGGATAGGAAGGTTTTAATAGGCATTTTTATATTAAAAGTGTTTTTTCGTTTAAATATCCAAGTCTCACAAAATAATTGATGTTATTGGGTCGACTAAACAAACGTATTCATCTTAGGGATGTCTAAGGAAAGTAGACTTTGAGAGTTAGTTGGATATCAGCATCATATTCTTCTTTGCTACTTACCAGAATGGGTAGGTAAGGAGGTCGAAGTAGTCGACTCATTTTTAAGACCAGTATTTATTTGGGCCTCCATTTGAATTTTGAAAAGAAAAAAATATAAAAATAAATACATAAATAAAATAAAATTTACATTTTATATATACTCTTAGGATGGAGAATGGTATCATACAAGTAAATAAAGTGGAGTAAGTTTTTAAATTTAATGTTTTATAATGACGTGTATTTATTAAATCTCTATAAACATAAGTGAAAATTATGAAATGATCCATAAATAATTTTAATATTGAATGAGAAACTATAATAAAAGTGAATGTCATTTAGAAAGAGATTGGTGTAATTAAGAAACCAATCAGATTTAGTAACGTAAATCATTTTATTTGTACGGTTCATGATCTAGGATTTGAGTACATAACTTCAGGGTGATTCACACCAGTCTGAAAAAGAATTTCTCACTTAATTCTTGTCTGTAAACACTTCATTTGCATTCTTTATATGATATCGAGGTTTCCTATCATAGTACATGGCTATGTAAGAAGAATAGAGGTTTCTAATCAAGGAATCTGATCGTAGTCTGCACTTGGAAGGTTGAGTGAGCATTACAAGTTTGGAAGTGAAGTTTATGTATCCGAGCATGTTGTTAGATTAAATATTGCATATGTATGCGCTACCTACATTGTACAGACTTGTGTGCATATGGATGCTTTGTCGTGTAGCTTAGGAAAGTTTGGATGGACTTTCAATTTTGTTTTGAGGAAGCTTAGATGATCTTCGAAGCGATAACCAAGGGCTGATGAGCGTAATGGTACACTTAGGAAATTATCTATATACTTGAACGATTGAGAAAACTACGAACCCAAGAAAAATTCTAAATCTTATCTGTTAGTCATTTAACATTTTAAGCAATGTTAAGTGATATTTTATTCCTTTATGGAAGATGATTTGATTGATTGTGTGGTTGTATATACTACGGTTTATAGAGTTGTTGTTTATTAGGACTTAAATCCCGATGCTTTTGGAAAAGTGATTTCAAAATAATTTATGAAAGAAATAATAATATTATTCTTTTGAAATTTTGGCCAAGAATTATTATTTCAGGATATTTGAAAAGAGTTTTTGTGAAGTGGTTTTTCAAATATTTTTGGTTATGACTAAAGTCGGGCAGTTGAGAGTTCTCCGATTTGGAAGACTTGACAAGTATATTAGTTTACTCTAATTATTATTTTAGGAGGAACCAGATTACCATTGGATGCTTTATATTGTTTTGATTCTAGAGTTATACCATGCTTCAGTAGGAGGAGCCCCCTCCTTGTCATAATTGATTTTGGTTTTGACATATTTCTCTTTGGAGGAATTTGAAAATATATTTTGGATATAAAAACCCATGCATTTAGTTCTGAATTTATCTTTTGAAAATTAAATGCTTTGTATTTTATTATGGAGTATTCTATACACTTTTTTTGCATATGGCTATTATATAGTTTATGTTGCTATTGCTTATGATTGAAATAGCTTGTGTATTGCTCTTTTTTCAGCATGATTCTCTTTTGAATTATGTAAGTACAAAATAGGCATAAGGAAGCAAGAGATCACTATTTGATAGTTTGGGACTGTATGCACATTAAGATAGTAAGTTGCTTGCAAAAATGAGAATCAAATGCAAAAGAGTTATGTAGTAGATTTAGATATTGGTGATTGGTTGATGATTTTATGTCCCAAATATGGAAGGCCACTTAGCTTTTGTTTTCTTATTGATTTGAGTTGGTTGTGGCAAGTTATAGTTTTTTCGGATCAGCCGCGCAAAAGAGGTGCTGTCGAAAATTCGCATAACATAAAAGACTTTAATGTCTAATAACTAATTTTAATTAACAAGTTATTAAGTAGAAGGGTGAGAGGACATTTTCTTCCTTTTGAAATTTCGGGGACGAAATTCTTTTAAGGTGGAGAATGTAACATCCCGAAAAAATATAAATACCTTATATTGAAATATAGGGATTTTAAATATTTAAGTTATGGATAAAATATTAATTAAACGGATTTAATATCCCTTTTTAACTCCTTTTAATTAATGAATAACAACGGCGAGCTTGTTATTGTAAATTTATTTACTATAATAAATAGTTCGAATAAAAAATAAGAAAATCAATTGTTAATAAAACAACTTGATTTTTAATGACATATTTTTAAAGGAATCTATAAGATTTTTTCATAACTTTTAATTTGAAAATATTTAATTGTCGTTTGACGTATTTTTTTTGATTTCACAAAATAAGATAACCAGTGTATTTTATAATTGTTTTGAAATCTTGTCACATTTTTTTGCGAGATCATATTTTCGTCTTGTCATTTGCGGTTCATACGCGAATGAAATTCTATGTAGCGGGATGCCGGAAATTGCGAAATAAACTATGTTCAAAACTTAGAATATTCAACATTGCTGACTTTTCCTTATTCTTCTTTCTCTTTTCCTTTTATATTTTCCTATAAGCTAAAACAAAGAAAGAAAATCAACCTTCTTCATTCAAAATTCAAAATCAATTCATACACTCAACAAAAAAATGTAAAACAAGTTTCTTTGAGTTCGTAGTAGTTAGATCTACAAATCTATATGCTCAATCTTCAGTGTAATCATGTTTGGTGGAGTTCGACAGTTCGGCCGTGGCCATAGTGAGCTAGGGTTAGAGTTTTCTTGGGTTTTAGGCATCGATAGGACTTTGGGTTGGTTGCGTTGAGTTTGTGGTAAGAAGGAGCATCGATGACCAAAAAATGGGTAGATGCAATCAAAGGATGGGATACGTGAATTTTAACGGCTATCGAAGCCAAGCGATTTTGTAGGTTCGATCGAGCTTAGGTTCGTTGGGTTGGGGAGGTAGCTCTCGTGAAGAGAGATGCATTGCAAGCAATGGATCTTGATTTCATCGAGTGTGGAGTGAGATAGGAGGAGAGAGGTGGAGAATCTTTGTGGGTTGGGGAACGCACAGGTGCCCGCGTGCACGAGAGGGTGATTAGGGAAGGTGAAGATGAGTTTGGGTAACTAAAATTTAATTGAGTTGATTAATGAATTGTTTAATTCAAAAACTTATATAAGCAATATCTAACTCATATGAAGATAGATTTGGATGTGATCTTTTGCGCTGGACTCATATGGAGGTTATCAATACAATGGAATTGGATTCATTGAATTTGGAGATAGTAGGATTTTGAGCTAAAATCAAACGCCATTTAATTTTAAATCAAACCAAAACACGAAAGCATCAACTGGAATTTCGATGAGTTTACTCACCTCTAGATAAACTATATGATATATCTGTTGCTATAGATTATTGTTGAATGCTTGGATGATAATTGATAGTTTTTAATAAAGTATTAAATGATGAAAATATAACGATTTAATTTAATTACATTTAACGTAGTTAATTAGTTATACTTGTGATATCTATTTAGTAGAATAAAACACAAATCTGCTAGGACTAAATTGAATAGATTATTTTGGACATCTATTGAGCAGAATAAAACATCGTTCTGTGCTTGCAAAGTAAAAAGATTATTTTTGAAGTTATTTAATATATTGATTAATTAATAAATGATATGTTAGGTATTGATTGCTAATGATTGATAACAATATGTTTGTTATGATTGTTTGTTTGGATTTGAATTCCTGCTTAAAACGCAGATTGCATAAATAATCATTGTTTTGCATGAGACTTTTATAGAGAGACCCTAAGAGGTTTCTTGCCATTATTAATTTATTGTTATATGCATCTTACTTATATTCCTTTGTTTCTTATATTGATATTTATTTGAAGTATTTATGACATACTGTTTGACCTGTGTAAGTGCCGTTATAAAGATTATCGCTATAACGTCACTTGTTAAATACCATATCCTTAAACTTTATGTGTGTTGAACTTATGCTTGCATTTCTACAAAATAATTGTTTGGTCGCATTTTTGCACCTTGAAAGTTGTTTAAACCATTTTTTCAAGTGTTTTTGAGAATTCTGAAATAAAGGACAAGTGTGGTTTTAAACTTATAAAAAGATTATAAGTTTGATTAATTATCTTTCAAGATAAATAATGTAGTTTTGAATTATTAAAAGATTATAAATTTGATTAATTATTATTCGAAACAATTACCGTTGTTTTAAATTATTAAAAGGTTGTAGATTTGATTAATTATCTTTAGGGATAACAAATGTCGTTTTGAATTATAAAAATATTATAGATTTAATTGATCATCTTTTGAGATAATTAATGCTGTTTTAAATATATGAAAATATTACAAATTTGATTAGTCTTCTTTCAGAATAATTAATGTGGTTTTAAGTTTATAAAAGCTTTATATCAATTGTCTTTCAAGATGATTAACACTGTTTAAAATTTATGACGGTCTTTTAAATTAATTCATATGGGATAAAATATGTTGTTTTAAAGTTATAAACAGTAGCTTATAAATCAAAATCTTTTTAAAAGGAATGTTTTAAAAATAAAGCTAAGTGTAAATTGTTTTGTATTTATAGTAAATAGTGTTAATGACATTTGTTTTCTATCCTTTTTTTAATACATTGAGAAATATAATTTGCTCTTTAAAAAATATATATTTCGATGTGCATTTGTTTTTAAAGTGTTTTTACAAACATTGGTTGTGTGATAACTAATCATAAGTGTGAGCCAAATATTTTAAGAGATTTAATTTTAATATACAATCATTTTCTTATACCCGATAGTTGATTTATTGACTATCGATTCTGCTATCTTCATTGAGTTTCGTCAATTTAAGATGATTTGTTGCTTTTTTAGCTTTGATATCCTTTACTGGAAATGACTAAAACAAAAGGGCAAGTATATGCCAAGCTATATGGGGTTGCTTCCATTAGGGTAATTTCACATCTACTCTAGATTTGGTTTCGATGGTATGCGCACAAAGATGTGAAATACTCGGATTCACGGTAAGGTTGGCGGGGTCCGGCTTGGAGGTTTCTGAGGGAGTCATAGAGTATATTACTCCATTAAGTATATTTTCTAAAGGTATACTTTGGGTAAGGGGGTGCACCCTCCTAGTCATTATTGGAAAAATTCCTTTTCCTTATTTGATTCAGATCTCTGAATCGTTTTCTTAATTGTATCGAGAAGTGCCTAGAGATCTAGATGTTTAATTACTTTTTTGGTTTCTTTCAAGTCTGATTTGGTCTGACTTGTTTCCATTCTTTCATCTATGGATGTTATTTTGGTGAGGTAAAATCAGTTTCGTGCCTAGCGGTGTGTCTTATAGAACTATTATTTGTCCATGATATTTCTTGAGTTTTTTCACGCTCGTTTCCCTGACTGATCCAGATATTATTTTATTATAATGCTTAGGTCTGACTGAATATTTTTCTAAGTTAACATTGGTGGAACATGGAGCTCATGGAATAGAGATGGATGTTCATTCACCGTAGTATTTTTATTTTTTGATGTATTATTATGTACACCCATAAGCAATTCTAAGGTCATGAAGTTATAACTGTCCATGCCGATGGGTTTGTTTTTAACGCTAATATACCATGTATTTTAGAGTGACAACTTTTACTCTTTGTTATCTTATATGTGTTGTTCTGCCGTGAGAATTTGTTTCCCCCTAATCCTTTTATTTTGGTTTTTACCCTAACAACTGTCTTTCTGGCACTTGGATGCTTGGCATTTGAATATCGTGGATGTATTATATGCCGATTTTCGAAGGTCAAAAAGGCGGATTGTTACATCATTTGTCCTCTCTATACCAAGAAATGAGGAAAAAGATAATACAACAAGCATAGTCACATTATTCATGTTGTACATTACATATTTGAAAATGTAAAATTCTATTTGGTCACAGTATGTACACACAAATGATGACACAAGATATCTTAACCATTAAATCTTCCCTTGAATTCCACCTTCCATGCAAGGACAAAAGGATCTAATAGTCTATTGTGTCCCCAGTTATGTTTTATTTATGTTCAAATATCCAAACCCTTTGAAAATTAATCATAAAAAAATTAAACCTTGCTATCTTGGTAGGAAAATGTAGTTGATTTAATAAAATTTATGTTGGTTAATTGATTATATATATAAGTTATGCATATTTTCATAAACTACATGCTTATAATTTACTATATAAAATTCTTATAAATCTTACTAAGCCCAAAAAATGCAAAATTTTATATAAGTCTAATATAGTTTATCATTTGTCTTTCATCCTTAGTTATAAACCATACCATTTGAAAAGGTATTTTAACATGGAAATACATGACAATATGCATATTTAGCTTGTTGACAACAATCTATAACATATGTTTTATTTCCAAATCATTATCAACTAGTTTTTATTTTATTTTGGGCATGCAAATAGCTAGGCATATACATAAATTTTGGATATTCTAGTAAACAAAACAAAATAACACAGATTATAAACTTCTAAGTGAACGTATATTCTTCTGCATTTTTGTCAATTAAGAAAATATATATTATCATGGTTGGAATTCAATACTCCCACTTCTATGAAACCATAGCGCTTCTATAGGATATGTAACTAACGAACTAGACCAAACAAATCAGATTATATTATATGATCTTGTACAAAATGATTTTACTACAACGTTAATATGTAATATAGTGAAGTAAATCAAACTGAAATTAATGAATTTAGAGTAAATAAAAAATATCATATAACCATTGCCCTTTTTTTAATTTTTTAAGTACTCAGGAGAACCCAGTGGACCGGTAAACTCTTGAAGGGAATTAAGTTGTGCTTGTCCGCTTTAACTCATGACATCCGTAACCTTTGGGTACCATTTGTTTATTGAATGTAAGAAAAACATAAGGACTTGAAAATGAAAACCTGCTATTTAGAACCCGAGAAAAATACCGCTACTTTTACATTTCCTCGAAAAAAAAAGAAAATATAATTTTTCCCAACCTTCAACTTAAATATTAAACAATACTACTAATATGGAATTCATCGATTGTCCACCAAATTTATATTTAGTTCAAGCATATATAATTGAACTAAAAGTGAAACTTCAAATCCCGAGGAATAAGAGAAATAAATTATTTTGAAATCAAACTAAAAAATAGAAACTTGAATCAATTTACCTGTGGCTTTGATATGTTCTAAAGGCTACATCACTTTCGTCTATTCACATCTTTGAGTTGTTTTTCAGTTTCTTTCTATTTTGGGTTTCGGTTGTGCTACAATTGTAAATGACTATTTCGAATCTAAAACCATTAGTTATCACTGAAGAGCAATGAAGCAAAGAAATATAATACCTTTCTTCATTACGTATCTCTTTATAAACTAATTGTCACCCACTCCTTCACAGCCATCCCAATCATGATGTTTTCGCCGAAATTAGCATAGCCGAAATTAGACTTTCAAAATTAACCAATTCAGGATTCGTAAAATAAATATAAATTTTCATCATATAAAGGACAGGTACCACGATTGAGAAGAGGAAAAGAGAATTTGATACCCAGTGAACCGACAAATATAGGCTGAAACATGGGGGATGCGACAATAAATCTGGGAAGGGTAGCGGACGACGATCGAGATGCAGCAAACGATCGTGTATTCGGTGGTCAAGATGTGAACAATAGTTGAGTTACTAAAATCTAGGTTTTTTTTCTTCGCTTTAATCTTCTGAAATTGAATGATAGTGGGTTCATTAGGATTAAGTAATACATGACAGAAATACATAGATAGATTTATGAGAAGAAGTATACGAGGCTTCAGTATAGGGTGTAGAGATGAAAGAAAAATGTATTTTTGTTTGCATGATTTTTAGAGTTCAAACTATTTTATTTTGGTCCTTACAGTAGGCAAACCTTCCTAATTGTAACGACCAGATTTTCGACCCTCGAAAATTAGCACTAATACGTCCACTGTATTGCATGCCGAGTAATTGAATGTCGAAAAAATCAAATTTTAGGGGAAAATAAGAAGGCAGAAAGAAGGTGAACGAAGAGAGAAAGAAAACCAACATAGAATCTCACAGTGGAACGAATAATCCATAATTTACAAGAAATCTTTACATAAAAGTCAAACTGTAATATATGTATATACAGGCATCAATCAGAGTATACTAACCTACCTCACCTGGACAATTATAATAGCTTGTCCTTACAGTTTGCGAATATATACAGCTATGAATTATAGTGGAAAATAACCATATGCATGAATAAGTCTCTAGGCCTCCAACTCTTCTCTTGAAGCTCTAAGCATCCAATTTAAATCTGTAATATGCTCAGTCTAACCCGAGCATTATAATAAAATAACATCTGAGTCAGTTTGAAAAACCAGCGTGAGAAGCACACCCAACTAGATTTAAAGTTGTAAAAATCTTTGAAATCAAA
Source organism: Allium cepa (assembly GCA_030765085.1). NCBI lineage: Eukaryota > Viridiplantae > Streptophyta > Magnoliopsida > Asparagales > Amaryllidaceae > Allium > Allium cepa. Next base: position 20,594,084 of record CM060941.1, read on the forward strand.
AGTATCTCATAAGGCCATACCACACATAAATATAGACAGGGTTTTATATTATGATAACCAAAACCTTTTCAATAGAAAATCCATTGATATTATAATAATGTTTAAGGGTGAAAATACTAATAATCAAGTAGCTGTGATGGTCACGAGTGTACATCCCAACAATACTAGGCATATAATCAAAAACCGTTAAGCTCATTCGCTAGTTGTGTAGGATTCCATGAAGGTGCCATCAGTACTTCGAAAATGATCCTCCTGCACAAGGATCAGAGATATCTTTATGAACCAGCATACATCCCTAGTGATGTACCATAGGAAAAACATAGCTGGTCTCACTAATACCGAATGCATCGCCCCATGCATGCATAACAACTGTAAGTAATGTCTAGGTGGAGTCGACTGCACCCTATGAGTTTGCCAACCCAACTGGCCATGCCTCCTATCTCTGGTTTATTCATTACCATGGATGAGGCTACGTCCGGCTTTCAAGCTTATGCGTTTGCGGCAAAATTGGTTATAAACTCCAGAAGTAATGAAAGCAACAGTGTATATACACAGATCCTCAATATCCACACGCAGATATCAGATCCAAATTAAGTAGAGAACAAAAATGAAGAAATAGCAAAGTTAAAAATGTAAGAAAGCAAAAAAGAACACAAGATTTATAGTAGTTTGTCTATCTCTGACCTACATCCACTTTGAATCAATCCTTTTATTCCTTTTATAATGTAATTATAGTTACAAGCCTTTGAAAATCAATAGCAAAAATGCAGAGTTTTGCCTAGGGGAGAAGAAGAAGATCCCCTTTTAGTTTCCATTGGACTACTATTTATAGGTATAGATCCGAAAATATCCACCTCAAAACATGGAATACCTCTTCTCATGCGCCGATGGGCCCCCAAATCGTTCCAGAGTGATTTTGGATCGATCTATGTACAATTCGTATTGATCCAAATTGGCTCCATTTGAGTTGAGATCGATCATGGAGGTGCTCGAATGCATAAGTAAGCTTCTCTGAAAGTTTCGTGACGTTTGGCCCAGTAGTTTGTGAGTTATGATCGATCCAGGTTCGTATTTTCCAAGGTAGGCTGGTGGCTTCGTATCCATGATTCGTATCCCACACTTTCGTATCGATCCCCATCTTTGTATCCATCAATTTTTATCCATCATAAACCATTCACCAGTCTATAGTCTTCGTATCCATAGATATATGATGTTCGTATCCATCCATTAAGCCACCTTCGTATCGATCCACACATGCCTACCGTCCTTTTCGTATCGATTCCATGTTTTTCGTCCTGCCTTATTCGTATCGATCCTTGAACACTCCGAAAGCACATGCCTTCGTATCCATCTGACCTGCTTCCATGCATGCCCTTCGTATCGATTAGTATCGATCAATACGGCGTGCTCTTTTAAATCCATGCAGTCATTACCTCATGTCGATGGGTTGTTCTATCCCTTATATCAATCTAGCTTTGATCAATACGAAGTGCACCTATGCATCCATCCATCTTATATGCATTGCATCAGACGAAGACTATTGATCCGAAGTAGATGACCAACTCCATCCCGATCAATACGAATTGCATCAATATGAAAGTATCGATATCAAACCGTTCCTCTCCAATATTGATCCACCCACATCTCGAGCATATGAACTCCGTTTGACTCAAAATTTGAAATGTGGCCTCTCTTGTCCTTATACATTATTCCTAATCGATCCCACCTTGATTGGAGCTTGGTCCAATTTTGACGGTATCGATCATAGCCTTGTTTTCGATCGATCTCCAATCCATACATCCATCCTTTTTTAGCCATCTTATAGATATCCTGGCTTTATCCAAAAGGCCAGGTAACATTTGCCTCCAAAACATGTCTTGGGATAAGAAGGTGTGTTTTGAATAGCTTTAAATCCATCATCCAAAGTCCATATTCCATCCATACCTATACCATTTGATCCATGATTCAATCCATTACCAAGCCATCCTCTCCAAGGGCCATAGCCATATCCTTATCCAAATCCACGACTGCTCCGAGTCGATGTTTGATTCCAAATCCAGTAACCAAAACCTTAGCCAATTCCATAGCCATCCGAACCTGTCAATCGAGTTTTAATCCATCCATATCCAATAACCAATAAATAAAGCCTTGATCTCTCCGGGTCGATATCCGAATACGGGACTGCTCCGGGCCATTGACTAAATCCGGGACAACCCCGGTTCCGCAGCCAATCCTTAGGCATTCAAAGCCGAGATCCGAATCCATGACCTCTCCGGGTCTAAATCCAAATTCATGGACCTTGTTGGGTCATTTTTCCCTACTCCGTCCTCGACTCTTCGATCAAGGGCTTTCATATTCTCCGGCCTCAACTCTTCGGTCAAGGACTTTTATATTCTTCGGCCTCGACTCTCCGGTCAAGGACTATTATATTCTCCGGCCTCGACTCTTTGGTCGAGGACTTTATATTCTCCGGCCTCGACTCTCTAACTGTGGGCTTTTATATTATGTCCGAGTCCGTTCCATCGCTTTTCGACGAACGGGCTTCGTGATAAATTCCCCGTCTATCCGGTCGAGACGGTAATCGTGTGACCTATGTTGTTTATTACATTAATCCAAACCCAGCCATTATAAAGTCTAATTGACAAAGTAAAAGCCCATATACCTAAGAAAAAACAAAATAAAAGTTCGTACAACCAAGGGAAGAACCAAAATTTGCAAAAAACAGAAAGATAGCAAGATTTCATAAACACAAGTATCATGATTTATCATCATCTCAGAGCATGCGTAGGGACCGTCCTCGATCCCGTACATGTGTAATTGACTTAGCTATATTACTTCAAGGTCAATTACTTATTCCATGATACAAATCCAACTAGTTGATAACAAGCTGACGATGCCTAGATCCAGTGCTATCTTCATTTGAGGTGGGCGGTGGCTGCTCTTTTCCTACTGCCATGGCTCGATTCCTCACATACTGCTGCAATTGACCATTCCTTACATGCTCCTCAATGACATCCTTCAAATTCCTACAGTCGTTCGTTTTTTTCCCATCTAGCTCATGAAATAGGCAATGCTTTCCCGATGCTCACTCGTATTTGGAGGGTTCCCTTTTTGCCGGCCTTTGATACTAGAGACGCCCTCGAGTATCCAAGTAAATTCTCTCTAGAGTTTCAGTCAAATCAGTGCAAGAAGAGAACTTCGATTCCCTCCGTTGCCATTTTTGTGTGTTGCCGTTGTCATTCATTTTCCTTTTGCCTCTATCATCTTTGTTTGAATCCTCCTTGGGTGGACCACCACCTTTTACCACATAAACTTCAGCCTCTCTCCCTTCTCTCTCAGCCTTTGCATTCTCCTGCCGTAGAAACCTTTCCTCTTCGTAATAAAACCTTATGAGATCCATCGGTGGATCCCGTTTCAATGATATCTCGAAATTTGAGTCATTCGCAATCCCTGAGACCGCTGGCGTCAAAACCATCGACGGATTGGGTCGATCCATCGAGGCTACCGCCGCATTGAATTTGGTTAAAAAATCTCTAAGCGATTCTCCCTTCCATTGTTTCAACGATGTCAAATTCATCACTTTCTTGGGTCTGACTATGAGGACCCAAAATTGCCTCATAAATCTCTCAATCAGCTCCGTCCATGCACCAATAGAACCGCTTTCCAACTGTCTAGACCATAATGCTGCTACATCTATCAAATACAAAGGAAAGCACCGCGCCATGACTTCCTGCAATGTTCCCAGCACTTCCTTGTGTCTCATGTACCTTGTTAAGTAATAGCGGGATCCGTTCTCCCATCATACATCTCCAACATTGGTAGTCTAAAATACGGTGGGTTCCTAGCTTGCTTGATTGTAGGAGCAAATGGACTTCTATTCACATCCTCCTAGTCTCTATTCACCAATCGTCTTCTCACAGCCTATCTAATCATGTCCGCTAACCTGTCATTGTCATCAAGAGGTAGCCTTTGCCTGCCATCTATAAACTTCCCCCCGAACTCGTGAGGGAATCCTGAAACATGTTCTTCTGGATGAGCACCCATATCCCGATCAACTCCAAACTATACAACACTATTTGGTATCCTTCCTGGAATCGAATCGACATGATTTGTGGGTATGCCCCTGAGTGTAGGAGCTGCTCCTGATGGTCCTGCTCTGTCCTCCATCTTGTATGCACCATGCTCCTGATTTCGAAATATCTCCACTTCTGCTACTCCAGCTTCGTGATCCTCATTCCCAGCATTCCCTGCAATTCGGTTTCCTTGGCTTTGCATCCTAGCCCGTCCAACCAATCGGAGAAGATTCTATATCATGCCCTCTTTCCTTTTCAGCATTGTTTCTATCTTCTCTCTAGTGATGAAGATTGAGGCCTGATTTGCTCCTAAGGAAGCCTCCCGACGCCTTCGTGTTGACTCCTTTCTGCTTTTTGTCTCCTTTTTGACTACTTTGTTATGGTTCCTTTTAGATCTGATCCTTTAGCTTTCCAAATCCGGTATAGTGGGTGCTAGTCTTTCCCAATGAAAGCATCAAAATATTTGCGTCAAATTCGGTCACAAACCCCATAAGTAGTGAAAGAACCAGTGCATATACACAGATCCTCAATATCCACACATAGATCTCAGATCCAAATTAAGTAGAGAACAAAAATGAAGAAATAGCTGTTTGCACCAAAATTGGTCACAAACCCCAAATGTCGTGAAAGCACCAAAATATGAATATAAATCAGCAATATTTCAAACACAAATCACAGATCACAGCAAACAGCAAGCAATAGTCCAGAAATAATATATAGAGACACAAGATTTATAGTGGTTCGGCTATCTCCGGCCCACGTCCACTCCAAATTTTTATCATTTTATTGATTATCCTTGCTGGTTACAGATGAGTACAACAGTATATATGAAGAATTTTGAATACAATAGTAGTATTGAAGTTTAGGAATGAATCCGACAGGGTCTGGGCGTTGAGCAGGCCAAAAGATCCCCTTTATGTAGGCTTCAGGAGGCTATTTATAGGCGTTGGAGGCTGAGATCGAGCTATAATTTTGGAAGACTTCTTCTGGCACGTGAGTTGGCCCACGCGACCGACCCCACCAAGTTTCGACTCGATCTGCGATCGATACGAACCCATTTCGCATCCATCAAAAAATGATCCAATCGAGATGAAACTTGGCAGGATTGTTCTTTACCTTGTATGCAAGTTGCTGGGAAAATTTCGTTGCATTTGGATCAGTGGTTTGGGAGATATGATCGATACGAATTGCATTTTCGTGAGTGCTGTTGCGTTCGTATCCACTAGTTCGAATCCATCCTGTTCGACTCGATCAGAAGCACGCACTTGCTCGTGACATGGCGCGAGCTTCCTGGACCGATCCATCTTGTGCGCCGAGTTGAATGCTTCTTTCCTGGATACGTGTGTGTCCTTTGCCGCTTTGAATGTTTATCCCTTTGGTTCTTGGATCTCCTTTGTTCGCATCCGCATTCTATGTTTGTTCATGTTCATAACATCGTATGCTCGCACCCATCAACCCGTGTCCTCCTTCGTATCGACTCCAGGAGTATATTTCGTACCGCTTCCATATGATCTGATCGATACGAAATGAGCATGGGGGTATCGTCAAGAAGTGGTCATGAAAAGGGACATGAATCTCATCCTTGGGATGGATACGAACGAGACCTTACCTGATGAATACGAACAAGGTTTTACCTGATGGACACGAACAAGCCTTTACCTGATGGATACGAATGAGGCCTTACCTGATGGATGAAACCATTGAGTCGAGTCCATGCTGATCGATACGAACGAATCGATACGAAGTGCCAACAACCAATCGATGCGAAATGCATCGATACGAAAAGACCACCGCACGCTTGCTTACCAATCTGGGTCTAGTGCTATCGAGTCGAAATCCTTCTGGCCTTCCCACCTGATCGATACGAATGAGACGCTGCTCCATGGATACGAATTGTCGGGAATGCGTGAACCATCTCTTTCCATCCAGACCGATACGAATGTCATCGAGTCGAACAAAACCTAATCGATGCGAACTTCACCGAGTCGAACCTGTGCCGATCGATACGAACGGTATCGATTCGAACCACTATCTTTCGATCAATACGAAATGTATCGATACGAAACATCCCCTGTGCACCAATGGATACGAACAGCATGTTCTTCCTACCTTGCATTGATAATATCTCCTTCATACGAACTCCGATTAACCTGAAATTTGAAACATAGCCTTTCCTAGTCCTCATCATCATCTCCAATCGATTCCGTCCTGATCGAAGTTCGGCCAGATTTTAACGACATCGATTGCAACCTTGTTTCCAATCGATCTCCAATCCTGATATCCATCATTCCTTGCCAATTTGTTGATATTCCAGTTTTGACCAAAAAATGGGATAACATTTTGCCCCCCAAAATACGCCTTGTGATAATAAGGCGAGTTTTGAACAGTTTCGAATCCGATATCCGAAGTCCATAGCCACATCGTCAGAGTACATCATCCTTGACTGCTCCGAGTCGATGTCCAATTCGAAATCCAATAACCAAAACCTTAGCCAATTCCGTATCCATTCGAACTCGACAACCGAGTCCTAATCCATCCTTATCCAATAGCCAATAACCGAATCCAGGACCTTTCCGGGTCGATATACAAATCCATAACCTCTCCGGGCTCTTGCCAAGCATAATTCACACCCGACGACCGTGGCCTAGTGTCCCTGGACGTTGAGCTAACCTCTCCGGGTTCTCGCCAAGCGCAATTCACACCCGACGACCGTGGTCCAGTGTCCCTGGACGTTGAGCTAACCTCACCGGGTTCTTGCCAAGCACAATTCACACCCGACGACCGTGGTCCTGTGTCCCTGGGAGTTGAGCTAACCTCACCGGGTTCTTGCTAAGCGAAATCTACACTTGGCGACCGTGGTCCAGTGTCCCTAGACGTTATTTAATGCCATGGCTAAAGTCCTAAGCCGAATCCTGGTCTCTCCAGATCCTTGTTGAGCATAGTCCATACTCAACGACCTGAAACAATAATCGATAATATGGGGCCTAAGTCCTAGGCCGACTCCTGGTCACTCCGGACCCTTGCTGAGCGTGGTTCATATTCAGCGACTTGAATAAGCCAATTTTCCACACGCGGGCGAAGAGGCTTACCCTTTGCCGGGTATAATCCATACCTGAAGACCGTTTACCAAAAACCAGATAAAAATCCAATCAAAATCCAATCCAAAATCCAAATCAAACCAGAAAATTAGAAATCTAAATCAACATCCAAAACAGAAAACAATCATCCAAGCGAAAATCCAAATGAGAAAGCAAGCAAAACCAGGAGTTCAATCCAAACTCCAAAACCAAACCCAAAAAGAAAAGAAGCGTCCAATCCGAAAGCAAAAGACAAATTTCAAAAACCATAGCATCACAGTTTATCATCATTCAGAGCATGCCTAGGAGCTATCTCCGTCCCCATACATGTGTAAATGAGTCGGTTGCTTGTCAATTGTTTGCTACTTATTTCATACTTTCTCTGTCAATTGATAATCAATCGACCATCATTCTTGGGCCTCCTACCATCCTGGTTTGAGGTAGGCGGTGGTTGCTCCTGCTCCGCCGTTGCATTCCGAGTTCCGATATATTGTCGCAATAGTCCATTCATTACATGCTCCTCGATTATATCCTTTAAATGCCTGGAGCCGTTGGTGTCGTGCCCATCCAAATCGTGAAAGAGGCAATGCCTCCTTGATGCCCTCTTCCGCTCGGAAGGTTCTCTCCTAGTCGGCCTCCGGAAAGGAAGGCGATTCCGAGTTTCCATGTATATCCGCTCCGGTGTCTCATTTAATCCTGTGTATGTAGAAAACTTTGGATCCTTCCATCACTTTCTAGCTTTTCCTGAATCGTCATCCAGCTTCCTCTTTCCTTTATCCTTATCTAAGCCTCCGTTGGATGGTCCTCCACACCCAGTCGCATTCACCCTCTTTAACCTTAAATCCATACGAGCGTCTTCTTGCCGAAGGAATCTTTCGGCTTTGTGGAAGAATTTCCCAAGATCCAGTGGTAGGTCTCGTATTAAAGATACCTTAAAATCCGAGTCATCTTTGACTCCCGATACCGCCGCCATCAAAACCATCAATGGATCCGGCCGATCCACAGAAGTAACCGCCGCGTTGAATCGAGTTAGAAAAGCTCTAAGCGATTCATCCGTCCTTTGCTTTACCGACGTGAATGTCATTACGTTCTTTGGTCTCTTGATATGAACCCGAAACTGCCCCAAAAACCTATCCACCAATTCCCTTCAAGTCCTGATAGAGCCTTCCTCCAACTGCCTAAACTACATTGTCGCTAAGTCCGTCAAGTACAAAGGGAAACATCGGGCCATCACTTCCTCCGATGCCCCCAGCACTTCCATATGTCTAGTGTACCACATCAAGTGATCGGTCGGGTCTGTCTTGCCATCGTATACTTCCACGCTAGGTAGCTTGAACTTGGGTGGATTCTGAGCTATCCTGATTTCCTGAGTAAACGGACTCCTGTTCATTCCTTCCAAATCTTTATTAGTCAAACCTCCACGCATAGTTTTCCTAATGACTTCCACTAATCCAGCATTGTCTGTCAAGGGTTGCCTCCCATGTCCCCGAGGGAATTCCGGTACATACTCCTCATGCGGTTCACCGACGTTAGCACTCGCTCTAGCCTGCGGAGCTCCATCCAAAGGCTTTCCAGTATCAGATCCTACGGGCCTGTCCCCAAGCCTTTGTTGATTGCCATCTAATTCTGCATTCTGTCCTCCATCGGGTTTCGCGACCCTAGTTCCTTGTCCTGCATTTGTAGCCGCCGTAGTTGGTCCAAGGTTCTGTGTTCCTGCAGCTCTCATTTGTTCAAAGAAAGTCTGCATCATTTCCTGTTGACTTTTTAACAATCTCTCCTGCAATGAATTGGCCATAGCCTCCATTTCATCCCTGGTTATGTAGATCGAAGCTTGTCCTTCCCCAGCTCCGGAGGATGCTTCTTGACTTCCTTCTTATTGGCTTCTCTCAGCTCTTTGTTTCCTGCTTGTCTGACGAGCTATTGTCTTTCAACTCTAAACTCTTCACTCTTTTCCAATCCAAACTTCAATCCGATGTAGCGGGTGCTAGTTCTTCTCAGTGAAAGCACCAAAGTGTTTGCACCAAAATTGGTCACAAACCCCAAATGTCGTGAAAGCACCAAAATATGAATATAAATCAGCAATATTTCAAATATAAATCATACATCACAGCAAACAACAAGTAATAGTCCAGAAATAATGAATAGAGACACAAGATTTATAGTGGTTTGGCTATCTCCGGCCTACGTCCACTTTAAATTTTTATCCTTTTATTGATTATCCTTGCCGGTTACAGATGAGTACAGCAGTATATATGAAGAATTTCGAATACAATAGTAGTATTGAAGTTTAGGAATGAATTCGGCAGGGTCTGGGCATTGAGCAGGCCAAAAGATCCCCTTTCTTTAGGATTCAGGAGGCTATTTATAGGCGTTGGAGGCTAAGATCGAGCTAAAATTTTCGGAGACTTCGTCTGGCACGTGAGTGGGCCCACGCGACCGACCCCACCAAGTTTCGACTCGATCTGTGATCGATACGAATCCATTTTGTATCCATCAAAAAATGATCCAATCGGGATGAAACTTGGCAGGATTGTTCTTTACCTTGTATGCAAATTGCTGTGAAAATTTAGTTGCATTTAGATCAGTGGTTTGGGAGATATGATCGATACGAATTGCATTTTCGTGAACGCTGTTGCGTTCGTATCCATTGGTTCGAATCCATCCTGTTTGACTCGATCAAAAGCACGCCCTTGCTCGTGACGTTGCGCGAGCTTCCTGGACCGATCCATCTTGTGTGCCGAGTTGAATGCTTCTTTCCTGGATACATGGGAGTCCTTCGCCGCTTTGAATGTTTATCCCCTTGATTCATGGATCTCCTTTGTTCGCATCCGCATTCTATGTTTGTTCATGTTTATAACATCGTACGCTCGCACCCATCAACTCGTGTCCTCCTTCATATCGACTCCAGGAGTACATTTCATACCGCTTCCATATGATCTGATCAATACGAAATGAGCATGGGGGTATCGACACAAAGTGGTCATGAAAAGGGACACGAATCTCATCCTTGGGATGGATACGAATGAGACCTTACCTGATGAATACGAACAAGGTTTTACCTGATGGACACGAACAAGACTCTACTTGATGGATACAAACGAGACCTTACCTGATGGATGTGAAACCATTGAGTCGAGTCCATGCTGATCGATAGGAACGATATCGATACGAAGTGCCAACAACCAATCGATGCGAAATGCATCGATACGAAAAGACCACCGCACGCTTGCTTACCAATATGGGTCTACTGCTATCGAGTCGAAATTCTTCTGGCCTTCCCACCTGATCGATACGAATGAGATGCTGCTCCGTGGATACGAACTCCCGGGCATGCATGAACCATCTCTTTCCATCATGACCGATACGAATGTCATCGAGTCGAACCAGAACCTAATCGATGCGAACTTCACCGAGTCGAACCTGTGCCGATCGATACGAATGGTATCGATTTGAACCACTATCTTTCGATCGATATGAAATATATCGATACGAAACATCCCCTGCGCACCAATGGATACGAACAACATGTTCTTCCTACCTCGCATCGATCATATCTCCTTCATACGAACTCCGGTTAACCTGAAATTTGAAACATAGCCATTCCTAGTCCTCATCATCATCTCCAACCAATTCCGTCCTGATCGGAGTTCGGCCAAATTTTAACGACATCGATTGCAGCCTTGTTTCCAATCGATCTCCAATCCTGATATCCATCATTCCTTGCCAATTTGTTGATATTCCAGTTTTGACCAAAAAATGGGATAACAATAGCAAAGATAAAAATGTAAGGAAGTAATATAGAACACAAGATTTATAGTCGTTCGGCCATCTCCGGCATACGTCCACTTTGAATCAATCCTTTTATCCTTTTTATAATGTAATTATAGTTACAGGCCTTTGAAAATCAGTAGCAAAAATGGTAGAGTTTGCCTAGGAGAGAAGAAGGAGATCCCCTTTTTAGTTATCAGAGGACTGCTACTTATAGGTGTAGATCCAAAAATATCCACCCTAAAACATGAAATACCTCTTCTTATACGCAGGTGGGCCCGCCAGATCGATCCAGAGTGATTTTGGATCGATCTACGTACTATCCGTATCGATCCAAATTAGCCCCATTTAAGTTGAGATTGATCATGGAGGTGCTCGAGTGTATAAGTAAGCTTCTGCGAAAGTTTCGTGACGTTTGGCCCAGTAGTTTGCAAGTTATGATCGATCCAAGTTCGTGTTTTCCAAGGAAGGATGATGGCTTCGTATCCATGACTCGTATCCTTCACATTCGTATTGATCCCTACCTTCATATCCATCAATGTTTCGTATCCATCATAAACCATTCACCAGTCTACAGTCTTCGTATCCATAGATATACGCTACTCATATCCATCCACTAAGCCCCCATTGTATCTATCCACACATGCCTACCGTCCTTTTCGTATCGATTCCCTGTTTTTCATGCTGCCTTGTTCGTATCTATCCTTGAACACTTCGAAAGCGCATGCCTGCCTATCCATCAGACCTGCTTCCATGCATTCCCTTCGTATCGATCGGTATTAATTGATACGAAGTGCTCTTTCAAATCCATGCAGTCATTATTTCTTGTCCATTTGTTGTTCCATCCCTTGTACCGATCTAGCTTTGATCGATACAAAGTGCACCTATGCATCCATCCAGCTTTTTTGCATTGCATTGATACGAAGACTATTGATCTGAAGTAGATGACCAACTCTGTCCTGATCAATACGAATTGCATCGATATCAAACCGTTCCTCTCCAATATTGATCCATCCACATCTCGAGCATATGAACTCTGTTTGACCCGAAATTTGAAACGTAGCCTATCATGTCCTTATTCATCATGAAAGTGACTACTGTATGGCTAGTTATCACTTAGGATTGTGTAATATATTTAGTTCGTGAATGATTGACGGGATTTTTAGATAAGTTAATAGCACTAGAGTTGTCACAGTATATAGTTAAATTTGATAATTTTATATTGAAATATTTAAGTGTTTGTTGCATATAAATTACTTGAGTACAAACCAAAGCAGCAGAAATATATTCTGGTTCACATGTAGAAAGAGAAATGCAATTTTGCTTCTTGCTAAACTAAGATACAAGTGATTTTCCAATAAAATGGCACGTGCCACTTGTACGTTTTCGATCTGTTCGAGAGCCACCGAAATCAGCATCACTATATGAAACTAATTCGAATGGACATTCTTTAGGATAGAACATACCGAAATCCTTAGTGTTAGTGAGATTACGTAATATACGTTTTACTGCTCTTAAATGTGATTCCTTTGGATTGGCTTGGAATCTAGCACACAAAGAGACACTCATCATTATGTCAGGACGACTTGCGGTTAAATATAGTAATGATCCAATCATACTTCGGTATAGTTTTTGATCTACACTTTTGCCATTGTCATCTTTTTCAAGATGTGTCGTCGTACTCATTGGAGTTGGTTTGGCAGAAATATTTTCCATTCCGAAACGTTTGATTAAATTATTACAATATTTTTCTTGATTAATGAATATGCCATTTTGAAGTTGTTTAATTTGTAAACCAAGAAAATAAGTTAATTCTCCCATGTGAGACATTTCAAATTCCTTGGTCATTATGTCGGAGAAGCCCTGACACAACTGGTCATTAATAGAACCAAAAATGATATCATCAACATAAATTTGAACTATTAAAATATCCTTTTTCGAATGTTTAATAAAAAGTGTTTGATCAACTTTTCCAATTTGAAATCCTAAAGAAATTAGATAAGTCTTTAATCGATCATACCAAGCACGTGGTGCTTGTTTTAAACCGTAAAGAGCTTTCTTAGGCTTATAAACATGATTAGGAAATTTCTCGTGAATAAATAAGGAAGGTTGTTCAACAAACACTTTTTCTTTTATATAACCATTCAGAAAAGCACTTTTAACGTCCATTTGATAAAGTTTGAAGTTGTGAAAACATGCATAGGCCATTAAGATTCGTATTGCTTCTATTCTTGCAACCGGAGCAAACGTTTCTTCGTAGTCAATTCCTTCTTCTTGATTATATCCTTGTGCAACTAACCTTGCTTTATTTCTGGTGATGTTACCTTGTTCATCCGCTTTGTTCTTGTAGACCCATTTGGTTCCAATAACAGCTTGATCACTTGGTTTAGGAACTAATTCCCAAACTTCATTGTGTTCAAACTGGTTTAGTTCTTCTTGCATTGCAATTATCCAGCAGTCGTATGTGGGAGCTTCTTTGGGATTCTTTGGTTCAATATTAGAAAGGAATGCTACATGGCCCATTTGATTTAGTTGATTTCTAGTTCGTACATTTGAATTAATTTCTCCAATAATATTTTGAACAGGGTGATCCCGTAATATTTTTGGTGGAGATCTTAATTCATCATTATTATCAATAACGTTTTCATCAATTTCTAGGTTTGTAGATTCCGTATTTGTAATGTTATCCGGAAAATCTTCATCATCTTCTATACTTGATTTTTGTAGAAAATTTTCATCGAAAGATACGTGTAATATTTCTTCAACAGTATTAGATCTTTTATTAAATACGCGATAAGCTTTGCTACGATCTGAATATCCTAGAAAGATTCCTTCATCGGACTTCGCATCGAATTTACCAAGATGATCTTTTGTATTTAATATAAAACATTTTGAACCAAAAACTTTAAAATAAGAAATCTTTGGTTTTCTTCCAGTAAAAAGTTCATAAGAAGTGTTTTTCGTTAGTGGTCGAATGGAAACACGATTCAAAACATAACAAGCAGTTGCAACAGCTTCTGCCCAATAATGTTTTGGAAGAGTGCTTCCATTTAACAAAGTTCGTACACATCTTGTAAAATTCTGTTTTTACGTTCTACAACTCCATTTTGTTGTGGAGTTCTAGGAAAAGAAAAATTATGAAAAATTCCTTTCTTTTTACAAAAATGGTCAAAGATTTCATTTTCAAATTCTCCTCCATGATCACTTCTTATATTTTTTTTTATCTTTAAACCTTTTAAAATTTTGAATTCGTTTGACAAAAATTTTAAAATGCTCAAACGTATCACTTTTGTTTCTCATAAAAATGGTCCAAGTATATCTAGAAAAATCATCTACTATTATAAACACATATTTATTATGGTTTAGGGATTGAACTTGAGTTGGCCCAAATAAATCCATGTGTAGTAATTCAAGTGGTTGTAATGTAGAGATAACTTTCTGAGATTTAAAAGATGATTTGGTTAATTTTTCTAATTGACATGCATCACAAATGGGATTAATTTTGAAGTTCATTTTTGGTAATCCTCTGACTAAATCATTTTTAGAAAGTTTATTTATAGTTTTGAAGTTGATATGACAGAATCTTTTGTGCCATAATCAAGGATCATTTTCATTAGCTATTAAGCACATATCTGAATTGTAATTGATTTTCATATTCAGAACATAGATATTTCTGTCTCTATTTCCTTCAAATATAAGATTTTGATTTTTATCAAAAATGCTACACTTATCTTCAGAAAAAAAGATTTTGAAACCTTTGTCACATAACTGGCTGATACTTAAAAGATTGCGTTTTAAATTTTTGACTGGTAAGACATTAGAAATAAGAGGTAATTAGATGTATCGACATTGCTGAAATCACCTTTTGCAATGATATATCCTTTGGAATTTTCTCCAAAAGTGACTGAGCCTCCATTTGAGTAAGTAATGTTTGATAGCATATTCTTGTCTCCAGTCATATGTTTTAAGCAACCTCTGTCGAGTATCCATTTTTCTCTCTTTTTAAGTGGGTCCTGAAAATAATAATAATAATATTGGTACCCACTTTGTGATAGGGTCCTAAGAGTTAGGTCTTAGGAAACCAAACCCAAGTGGGTTCAGTATCCCCCTTACAAATATAATTTTTATTTTTATGAACAGTTTCAAAGAAGTTGTTTATATATTTATTCCTGATCAAACTATTGTTTGTTTTAGGAATCCATATTTTTATGGTTTTAGAATTATTTTTCCTTTTTTTGTACTTTAAAAACTTTTCAAAGAAGCTTGTCAAAGATTCATTCGTAGCAAATGAAGTTGTCATCATCAAAAAGGGGGAGAATGTTGTATCATAAGTTTTGATTGCTGACAAGACATAACAATCCACGAATCTACGACTACGATAACATCCAGACTCATCGGCTCAATTAATGGTTTGTATAGTTTTATATATTTTAACAAGAGTCATCAAATATGTATATAGAGTCTAGTTTAGTGCTTTGTTAACATCTTTCCTCAAGAATAATCATTCACATTCAAATAAACTTGCATGCATATTTTAATCAAAATCAAGTTTTCAAAAAATGCACGAAGTAGGGCTCGAACCCAGGTCACAAGTTTAGAAGGCAAGTGCTCTAACCAAATGAGCTATGGTTATTTTTAGTTAACAATGGAATTCAGTCAACTGAACAAAATTGACTAGTCGACTGAATATCTACAAAACAGCCTATTGTACACAGATATGCACTGTTTTTTTTACTATCTTTGAATATTCAGTCGACTGACATTTTTTCCCAGTCGACTGAATTCTGCAACAGTCATTTTTTGTGAAAAGACACTTCCTTTTTTGAATAGCCTTCTTCCTCCCGAAGGGTTGCAACCATTGTTATTCGCAGAGATCTCTTCACCAGCAATTGCAACCCCTTAACTACTATATATATGCATGAATTTCAAGATCAAATAACACACTTACTTGCTTATACTTGAACCAATTTTCTGAATTAACTACTCTCTTGAATTCATACATTCATTGCTTACAATCATAATTCTATATTTCTAAAGCAATTTGAAACTTCCTAATCTTCATATACATACAACTATACATATATACTTGAGGAAAGATTATAGAAAGGTTGTACTATCAAAGACATATTGGTGTTATTAAGAACACATAATGTCAAAGCAATTCTACTGAAACTGTTGAAGTCCTGTTCGGTTGTTCCGAAGGGTAAAGTCCTCTTTCGATTGTTAGAGGCGGAAAAAACCTGTTCGGTTGTTCAGGTGTTGTATAGACCTGTTCCTCCGGGTTAAATGAGGATTGTTGTTAGTTAAATTCCAGAAAGGAGTCTGGGACTGGACGTAGAACGGGAAGTTCAAACCAGTATAAAAATTTCTGGTGTGCTTGTTTTTATTTTACTTACTTTACATTGATATAGTTTATTTCCGCACTCGTTTAATACTATTCCATATTGCACGATCCGCACAGTAACTTTCACATCATTCCTAATCGATCCCACCTTGAATGGAGCTTGGTTCAATTTTGACGGTATCGATCATAGCATTGTTTTCGATTGATCTCCAATTCATACATCCATCCATTTTAGCCAATTTGTTGATATCCTATTTTGTCTAAAAGGCAAGGTAACATCATCACCATCACCAAATAGATTACGGAATCCCAACTGGATTCCTATACCCCAACGGGTCTCGGAACCACTCATGGATTCCAACATTTCAATATATGTGTCACGAAACTCCTCCATCGAATCGTATATGGCTTCTGAGTGGTTACGATTTTCAAGTCATCTCTTTCGATCACACTCTTCTATTACCCTGGCACTCTAAAATCCACTTGTCGATCTTCCAGAATGCTTAATACCCGTTCTTTAGGAAATAATCAGACAATACACAAGAGCGGACATCACCCCCTAACTGTTAAAGTGGATGGATCTCCTCATCATTTGTCCTAGAAAAAAAACGAGTTTATACGTACAGTATAGCACCATCGACGGTAACTTTACCATATCATTTTCATGTTTCTACTAGATATTTCCCGAGTTAAATCCTTCGGTGTTAAGTAGGAAATATTTCCATACCACCAATATTAAGAAGGATACATATTTAGGCCAAGATTTGATATCGGTTATTTAACTATCAACAAACTCGCATTCAAACAAAGATTTATTCCATAAGGAAAAACCAACATTGGTTAAGCACATAAGCAACCAACAGCCTCCTTTAATAAACCTTTCATTCATTAAAATCACTTTGTAAATTACTTGTATAAAAATACTTTTACAAAGGTATATCCGCAAATCCCTATATTTTCAATACTTAGAAAATATCCATATAATTATTTCAATGGTATAAGTATATCCACAAATTTGAGAAAGATTTTCTTTTTATTCGATTCAAAAATTATTATAAAATACCTTGTAATTCTCTAAAACCATTTATAACCATTTTATAATCTTCGCGAATCATTTATAATCCCTTTTATAAATCCCGATCACTTATAATCCTCTTTGTATGTTTCTAAAACTCATTTATAAATCCTTTATAAATCTCTAAAACCATTTATATAACTTCTTTATAAATTATAAACCCATTTCTTAAGTCCGTTTATAAATATCTAACCATTTATAAAACTCTTTCACCTTGTAAATTGTCTTCCCTTGCGTCTCCAAACCATTTTATAAACTTCTCTCATACAATCCAAGTCCGTTTATTAAACTCTATCTATGAGTCTCGAACACATTTAACAAATGAAGATCATTTACTTCTAAATAGTATTATATAAAAATAATTATTAAAATTAAACATTATGAATAAATAGATAATAATTATAAATCTTAAAACTTCTTAACATAAAAGTTAATTATTTCGAAATTAATAATAATTAATCGTTACCCTTATTATTATAAATAGTGCTAATTTATTTTCAAAACCTTACGGATAAATCCTTATTATTAATTTCAAACCACAATTATTCTCAACTAATTACTTTTTCTAGATATTAACATTTTGATAAATACTTTAAAAAAAATAATAACTATAAGAAAATATCTTTTAAAACAGTATGAATATAATTAAATAACTTTAATACAATATTAATATAATCAAACAAGTTTAAATGATATTAACATAAATAAATAACTTCAGAACAATATTAACTCTAAGCAAATAACTTTTAAAACAATATTAATATAATTAAATAACTTTAAAACAATATTAATATAAATAGATAACTTTGAAACAATATTAATATAATGCAAATCTTATAAGAAGATAGAAAAATAGGTTAAACAAAATAGAAAATTAGATCATTAATAAAATATTTCCGTAAACCCAATTTTCGGATTTAAAATCATTTCCTGTCTCCAAAAACCAATTTGAATCAAATCGAAATTTATAATATTTCATAATGCTAATTTAAGGCCAAAGCCACCCACCACTTAACTAATATCAATATTGATTTTCTATCACTACGGCTTTTCAGTTTTTAACATATAATGATGTCATAACCCATATTTCCAACAAATCAGGTTTATTATCCAGCGAATCATATAACTGGAATATTATTGAAACCAATTCAATAATAGCAAAGAATCCCGTTGGATCCCTCCAACCTGTCCTCCTATATCACAACTCATATGTATCAGCACATATATATGTAAATAAAATCAACAATGGTGGGGAATTCTGTTGGATCCCTCCAACTGTTCCCCTGATCACATACAGTATATAATCAAATAATATAAATCAACCGCTTCAAGGCGAGATTCGTATACAAAGGGTCATCCGCTCTTACATGAGAACGTAATAGGCTCTCATCCGCTCCAGGGGTTGAAATACATCCAAACTAACTAATAAATACTGTAATTTATCCAAACAATCATTCAACAATATTTATTAACTATATATCATACTAGTTAACCAAAATGTGAGTTTAATTCACAATTATTTCAATCACCGTTTGCGCGTTCTGGTTTGGAACTAAAATCGACCGACTTTCGATTTTAGCCCAAATTCCAATTGTTTTTAAATTTGTCAAAACCAGTTCCACCGTGAAGCTTTCGTCGTTAAGAGCACAGCGCAACAAACAGCGTCCGAATCCGACCTCGTATGAAGGAGTTATAAAAATTAAGTTATCGATATTTAAATTTATAATTATTTAACTAATAACATAATTAAACAAAATTACAACCTTATCCCTCCATCATCTCCCCCAATTCGACGCCTGCACACGAAAAATCATGGATACGCCAAGCACCTCACCTACTGCCTCAGACCACCATTCGACCTATGAACTTCATCGATGAATCCCCTACTTCGAACTCCACCTCAGTGCCAAAGTTCGACACCTTCGTCCCCTTTTCCATCATCGCGACCAAATTCACTTCCCTACTACTATAGTGGAATGTCACGACACACTTCAGGCCGCCACACTCCATCATCTTGTTGAATATGCGATTTGCGCTTATATGATTTTTGTTTGATGATAATAAACATATATACATTCATTTAAATGTATTTGGTAATGTACTATTTTGTTTTTCATAGATTAAATAAATATTTGTTGAATAAAATAAATAACACAGATTTTGAATTCAAACAGAAATTTTATTCAAACAAATATTTATTACAAGTTTGAATAGTACAAATTCAAGCTCTCACTATTCACTATACAACTTTGATACAAATTCAATTACATCACAATTCTACATTTACAGTTGACCTCACTACATATCACTCACACTCGTATTTATCTTCAACTGCATTCCAGTTTGAATCCAGCATCTGAGCAATCTGCAAAAATATTCACTAACGCAGTAAAAATGAAAAAGAAATATTTTTGCAACAGAAAATAAAATATGATTTTTGAAAATATTATTTGCCTCAGTTATTTGGGTTGTTCGTCATAATTTACATTTGAATTCATCAAACACGAACAACTTGTGACATACACAGTGTATCACTGTATATGCCACAAGGCCGTGCACACCGATATACACTTGATTGATTTACAGGGACAGGTGAGCACAGGTCAAACCCAAATAAAAAGCTGGGTTCAACTCACGTGCAATAACATAAAAATCACAACTCTCAGCACAAGGGAAAACCCGAGTTTTAAAACCTGGATTCAACTCAGGCGCAAATCAAAAGTACACATGAATACTATGTTCAAACATGACACAGCCTCAAACCAGCATCAAAGCAAGTACAACTGCAAGTGTCGACCAAGTGACAATGCAAGCAAGATCAACATAGCAGCCAACTAAAGAACAGAATTACTCACGACTAAACCAACATGAACGAAGATACTGGAAAGAGAAATGTACACAAGGGAAGTTACCAAACAACAGTGAGCACATTCATATGTACAAATGCAAAGAACAGCAGTGATACAAATACAACACAGTGGTGCTGCATATAATGTATAGTGAAGTACAATCATGAATGCAAACACAGATCAGAGCAGTATGCAAAGTCGATGCAACATAAACAAACCCAAATGCAAACAGCAGTATGCAAGCACAGTCTCAAACATGAAACAAGGTGCACCAGACCAAGTTACAATGGATGATCAAACTCAATGGACCAGACTACAAGCATGACAAACATGAACACAATATCCACAGCAAACACATGGTGCAGAAACAAAACTAAGGAAGATACAATACAGTGTACATGGAACAATGCAACACAGACCAATGCTCAAGCCACCAAGAATCAGTGCAATGACTAATGAACAAAGAACAGAGACCAGAAAGGTCAGAAGCACAGTGACAATTTTATAAAGACAACAAGTAATACATGCTCAAGTATAGAAGTGACTCAAAACAAGCAGTGCAGACCACAAAAGAAATGCCACCAACAGACCAAAGTGCAGACCAAAAGGGAAGATACACATGAACATGAAATCAATCCAGTTCCAACACAACTGAATCAAGTGACCAACTGCAAGTGCAAATGAACAGAGCTCATGCAAACATGAAGTGAATGCAATAACAGCAATGCAACAAACAAGTCAGTGGCAAGCTAAAAACTCAAGTGCATGCAACATTGAAGCTCGAACTCAATGCAACACAGTGAGATACGATAATGAAGAATACTACAGAGCTCACTACAAACTAGTGCAGAGATGCAAGTTCAAATATAATGAAACAACATGTACAGGACAGTGAAAAAGCATACTGGAATCGAACCAACAAGTGTAGCTTCTGTTACAGTGAAAAAGCCAAGTCGAGATAAACAATGAAAGTATCGAAGTCGTGAAAATATACAGAAGTCAAGTGATAAAAATTCAAGTACGCATCTTTGAGAAAGTCAAAGCCGTGACTTTATCCAGAAATCAAAACAATTTCAAGATGAACAAATCATGGCCGAAGTCACAATTGAACAAGTCAGAGACGTGGTGGTAAAGAAACGAACAAGTCAGTGAAATCCCAAGCATCAATACAAGATCAAGCGGCCAGAGCAAGTAAATTGACGAATTCAAATATATTTAGACGAACGTAATTCAAGGAATTCGAACGCATATAAAAGCCCAATCATCATCGCCAATCAATTCATCGAGTTCAAGCATCAACCCAGTAAAGCAAAAGGATAAATTACATACCGAATAAAGGAGACGAACTCGATCAAAATTGAAGAGCCGTGAGCAAAACAGTGAGGGAAACGATCGACGAAAGCAACAAGAAATCATATATTCGATCGAACGAAAGTCGGCATCTTCAAAATTTACAAAGCCCTAATTTTGGAAGCAAGGAGCAAAGAGCCGAAGCCCTAATTTTAGTTGCAGAGAAGAACAAGCCGCCATCTCAAAGAGGAACGAACGAAGATACAAAAGAGGCCACCATTTCACAAAAAGGAACGGGCTAAAATAAAGAATAGGGCCGGCCGTGTTTTAAAAGGGCTTTATTATATTTTAAATAGGGTTTAAGTGTTAATTATTTGTCTTTTAATTGTTGTTTTTATTTTTCAAATCAAAACTTTGTAAATCACCACCTAGGGTTTAGGTAGTGTCAGATTGTCTAGTTAGAATTAGTTCAGTGAGCAGGGTGTGCGAGTTTGCAAAGCTCTATAGGCGGGAGCAGAGTTTGCGAGTAAGCGAAGCTCTATAGGCGAGAGCAGAGTTTGCGAGTAAGCGAAACTCTATAGGCGGAGCAGGGTGTGCGAGTCTAGTAGAGTGTTTGTGAGCGGAAGCAAATGTTTGCGAGTCTAGTAGAGTGTTTGTGAGCGGGAGCAAATGTTTGCGAGTCTAGTAGAGTGTTTGTAAGCGTGATACTGTTTAATTCTAATAGAAATTTGGGAATGCAGCAGTAGGCAGGGGTTGCCGAAGCTGGGTAAATTTTGTGTGTGATTTACTTTTCAGCATATTTATTTTTGCAGTTTGCTTCTGTGTTTATATCGAGAAAATTTGCTATAACCCTATTTAACCCCCCCTCTAGGGTTAATCTAGATCCTACAAGTGGTATCAGAGCCTGGTATTTTGTTTTTTAACTCTAGAGTCATGAATTCACCAAATAATGCTTTTTCTGAGGGGCTATCTATTGCTAGGCCACCCATGTTTAACGGGAACGATTATGCTTATTGGAAAGTTAGGATGGGTATCTATCTTAGTTCTGTTGATTATGATGTTTGGGATATTATTGAAACTGGCTATAAACCTCCCACTATAATCGTTGGTGATACTGAGATTCCTAAACCTAAGGATAGGTGGGATGCTAACGATAAGAGATTGAAAACAACAAATGCTAAAGCCATGAATGCTTTGATATGTGCTCTTGATAAAAATGAATTTAATAGAATTTCTCATTGTACAACAGCATAGGAAATTTGACTCACTTTGGAGGTGACACACGAAGGAACTTCCCAAGTCAAGGAGTCTCGTCTAGCCCTATTCAGCAATGAATACGAAAACTTTGTGATGGACAAAGGCGAGAGCATAAAGGATATGTTTGGACGCTTTTCAACCTTGGTATACAACGCTAGAGCGCTTGGGAAAGTATTCACTGAGGTAGAGCTTGTAAGGAAGGTGCTACGAGTTTTACCAATGAACTTTGAGGCAAAAGTCACGGCAATATAAGAATCGAAAGATCTGAGTAAGCTAAGCATGGAGGAGTTAATTGGTAACTTGATGACATATGAGCTTGAGCTAAAAGCAAAGGAGGAATGCAACAGCTCCGAACCAAAGAAGAAGACGATTTCCTTAAAGAGCAAACAAGAGAGCGATGAAGATGAAATAGATCCAATTGAAGAGCTTGCAATGGCTGTCAATAAATTTAGAAACTCATCAAGATTCAAGCCACGCAAGAAGAAAACAAAGGGCAATAGGTCAAAAGATTCTGAAAATTCCGATAATGAACTGACGTGTTATAACCGCAACAAGCCTGGCTACATCAAACCAGAATGCCCACTTCTCAAATACAACAAAGGAAAGAAAAAGAAAAAGAAGGCTTTTGCAGCAACTTGGGATGATGAAGAAGGAGAGGAAGTTTCGGATAGCAGCTCAGAGGAGGCTAACTTGTGTTGTATGGCAAAATCAGAATCAGAAGCAACCTCCGAGGAATCTAGTGAGGCAGGTGAGTATTCCTATAGAGATCTTGTTTTTATGTGTCTTGATCTTACTAAGGTAGTGGATACTCTTGAATCTAAAATTGCAAAAATTAAATCTGATAGGAGAGAATTTGCTTGTGAAAATTTTAGCTTAAAAACTGAACTTGAAAATATTCAAAACTTAGAATGTAAAAAATGTAAGATTTTAGATTCAGAATTATCAAAACTTAGGAATAGCTTTGAGAATCTTGAAAAAGAAAACTTGAATCTTAAGGAAAACATTGACATTAGGAAAAAGGATTTTATAAACAGATGCACCTCACTTGTAACTGAAAACACAACATTAAAAACCAAAGTCCAAAATCTTGAGAAATCTCTGAATAACTTTTCAAAAGGAGAAAAATCTTTCAAAATGTAATTGGGAAATCAAATTTTTGCTAACAACAGAAAAGGACTAGGTTTTGGGAAATCACAAGATGATGATAATGCAAAAGGTAAAAGTGTCTTTGCTCAATCTGAAATAATTGGACATCATGTTGAAAATTATAGTCATAGAAATAAGAACACAAAAATTAATCAAGTCAATTCAATGTGCACAATTTGTAGAAAATTTGGACACAATCAAAATAATTGTTGGTATAGACCCAAACACGTGAAAACTATACCAAGTTGGGTTCCAAAAGGCACAAATATAAAATCCTTGAAAGTCAAACAAATTTGGGTGCCAAAAGGAACATATATAAATAGTTTTGGGTCTCCACAAACATATTTTTCATGTTCTGCCACTAACAACCATGGACCTATAAAAACAAAAAGGTCACAAAAATCTTTCATCGTGTAGGTGTGGCGGCAGGCTAAGGAACAACAACAGTGTTCTCTGGATTTTTGCTGTTCCAGAAACACAACGGGCAACAAAGCAAAGTTTCTTAGCCTAGTATAAAGGTGACAGAATCATAATGGACAACGACGAAAAATTATCGTAAAGGTAAAACAGGTAAATATGTTTTGAACGATATATTAAATGTGATAATCTGCACCATAATCTGAATTAAATCAGCCAATATTGAGATGAACAAAAGATGATGATTTTGATTCTATGACTTTTTCAAAATATTGACCAATCATCTTCAAATAGAATTACTTGGAGTAATTATGATGGTTGACTGATTCAGACTTACTTGATATGATCCTACATGACTTGTTCTTATTTATGACCTTGATTTGTGCTTAAATGATGACAAATCAGATTTTCAACTTTGAACTAATCCGTATAAATTGTTCGGTCAAATGATGGTATTTTATTGATCTTTGATTACTCATGCTAAACGTAGATATATTTGTTTTGACATTTTGGTCACTGCTTGTAAATTTGCACGATTTCAAATTTCATGTGTAAAGCTGTAAAAAGGATTTTAAGAAATTGTTGAAACTTCAAGAAATTGTTTTTGATTGACTGTTGATTACTCATGAAAATAACTGTTTTTGAAACTGACACTATGATATTTGTTTGATTGTTAACACGGTCTCAATTCAAATTCAAGAGAATTTCATTTAAAAATTGTTGAAAACAATTATGAGATAATTTGTTGAAATTTCACAATCTGGTCTTTGACATCCAACGAGTGAATATTGAGTGAAATTTAAATTCAGATGCAGATTACACTGGTAATATAGTTGATAGAAAAATTATTAGTGTAACGTGATTAATCTTTGAAACATTCATTGCTGCATCATTTTTCAAAGAAAATATCTGTCTATTTTTCACTTGAAATAATTTCTCAAATAGCAGAATTTTTCTCATATAACCCCTCGAGAAAATCATGTTTGACCATATTTACAGATTAGTCATTTTTGAAAAAATTGATTTTATAATTTTTTGAATTTGATTTTAAATGACTATTTTGACTAATCTGACTCCCTTTGATTATCGAAAAGATGAATAGTGATTGAAAAAGTGATGAGTGTTGATATTTATCATATTTATAACTCAAGAAAGTATAATTAGAAAATTTCTTTAGAATTTCATAACAAGAGTTATAAAAACTTTTTTGTTGGGTAAAAGTTCCATGATCATTTCTGTTTCTACCATCTTTCTATCGACCATCACTCATCAAAATCATATATGGTATGTAAATTTATGGTAGTTTACAAAGGAAATTATTCGTTCTTCAATTTATTATTATAAAGGAAATTATCTGTGCTTCAATTTATTATATTCTTCAATAAAATAAATATCCAAAGTATTCACTCTCATTTAAAAGTCCTCACGGTTATGCATGGGTGAATTACTTGGATTTTTGATTATGTGCTTCCATGCTCATTTAAAAGTCCTCACGGTTATGCATGTATGGAACGTATATCAAAATTAATTGATTAAATAGACAAGTTGATTCTAATCCCATTTAAAAGTCCTCACGGTTATGCGTGGTTAGAAGATACTTGAATTCAATTTAAAAATTAAATTGGAATACTACTAATCTCATTTAAAAGTCCTAACGGTTATGCATGGTTAGTAGATATTCAAATTTCCCGAAATAAATATACCACAAATAGACAGATCTGTATGATTTTTTGATGATTTTATCCCCATCACTTCTGAAAGTGGAATATGCACCTGACAAGGGTAATTATGGTTTTTGTTTGAGTTTTATTAAAATTTATATTTATATTCGATTGAGTTAAATGTTTGATTCATGTCTGTCACTTCATCCCTATTTTTATAACACTGTTATTCTTTTGCTGATAACAAAAGGGGGAGAGAAAAGTTAAGATTTTGTCAAATAGAATCAAGCAAAGGTCAAATGATTTTCCATTTGCATCTAGGCTCATTTATATATTTCTATTTGTATGCATATATGTAAGGGGGAGTATTGTGTAGAGAGGGAGCATTTAAATAGGGGGAGCAAATTGAACGATCAAATACATTTAATACATTCAAAATCTTAAATATATGTTTGTTATCATCAAAAGGGGGAGATTGTTGAATATGCGCTTTGCGCTTATATGATTTTTGTTTGATGATAATAAACATATATACATTCATTTAAATGTATTTGGTAATGTACTATTTTGTTTTTCATAGATTAAATAAATATTTGTTGAATAAAATAAATAACACAGATTTTGAATTCAAACAGAAATTTTATTCAAACAAATATTTATTACAAGTTTGAATAGTACAAATTCAAGCTCTCACTATTCACTATACAACTTTGATACAAATTCAATTACATCACAATTCTACATTTACAGTTGACCTCACTACATATCACTCACACTCGTATTTATCTTCAACTGCATTCTAGTTTGAATCCAGCATCTGAGCAATCTGCAAAAATATTCACTAACGCAGTAAAAATGAAAAAGAAATATTTTTGCAACAGAAAATAAAATATGATTTTTGAAAATATTATTTGCCTCAGTTATTTGGGTTGTTCGTCATAATTTACATTTGAATTCATCATACACGAACAACTTGTGACATATACAGTGTATCATTGTATATGCCACAAGGCCGTGCACACCGATATACACCTGATTGATTTACAGGGATAGGTGAGCACAGGTCAAACCCAAATAAAAAGCCGGGTTCAACTCACGTGAAATAACATAAAAGTCACAACTCTCAGCACAAGGGCAAACCCGAGTTTTAAAACTGGATTCAACTCAGGTGCGAATCAAAAGTACACATGAATGCTATGTTCAAACATGACACAGCCTCAAACCAGCATCAAAGCAAGTACAACTGCAAGTGTCGACCAAGTGACAATGCAAGCAAGATCAACACAGCAGCCAACTAGAGAACAAAATTACTCACGACTAAACCAACATGAATGAAGATACTGGAAAGAGACATGTACATAAGGGAAGTTACCAAACAACAGTGAGCACATTCATATGTACAAATGCAAAGAACAGCAGTGATACAAATACAACACAGTGGTGCTGCATATAATGTATAGTGAAGTACAATCATGAATGCAAACACAGATCAGAGCAGTATGAAAAGTCGATGCAACATAAACAAACCCAAATGCAAACAGCAGTATGCAAGCACGGTCTCAAACATGAAACAAGGTGCACCAGACCAAGTTACAATGGATGATCAAACTTAATGGACCAGACTACAAGCATGACAAACATGAACACAATATCCACAGCAAACAACATGGTGCAGAAACAAAACTAAGGAAGATACAATACAGTGTACATGGGAACAATGCAACACAGACCAATGCTCAAGCCACCAAGAATCAGTGCAATGACCAATGAACAAAGAACAGAGACCAGAAAGGTCAGAAGCACAATGACAATTTTATGAAGACAACAAGTAATACATGCTCAAGTATAGAAGTGACTCAAAACAAGCAGTGCAGACCACAAAAGAAATGCCACCAACAGACCAAAGTGCAGACCAAAAGGGAAGATACACATGAACATGAAATCAATCCAGTTCCAACACAACTGAATCAAGTGACCAACTGCAAGTGCAAATGAACAGAGCTCATGCAAACATGAAGTGAATGCAATAACAGCAATGCAACAAACAAGTCAGTGGCAAGCTACAAACTCAAGTGCATGCAACAGTGAAACTCGAACTCAATGCAACATAGTGAGATACAATAATGAAGAATACTACAGAGCTCACTACAAACTAGTGCAGAGATGCAAGTTCAAATATAATGAAACAACATGTACAGGACAGTGAAAAAGCATACTGGAATTGAACCAACAAGTGTAGCATCTGTTACAGTGAAAAAGCCAAGTGGAGATAAACAATGAAAGTATCGAAGTCGTGAAAATATACAGAAGTCAAGTGATAAAAATTCAAGTACGCATCTTTGAGAAAGTCAAAGCCGTGACTTTATCCAGAAATCAAAACAATTTCAAGATGAACAAATCATGGCCGAAGTCACAATTGAACAAGTCAGAGACGTGGTGGTAAAGAAACGAACAAGTCAGTGAAATCCCAAGCATCAATACAAGATCAAGCGGCCAGAGCAAGTAAATTGACGAATTCAAATATATTTAGACGAACATAATTCAAGGAATTCGAATGCATATAAAAGCCCAATCATCATCGCCAATCAATTCATCGAGTTCAAGCATCAACCCAGTAAAGCAAAAGGATAAATTACATACCGAATAAAGGAGACGAACTCGATCAAAATTGAAGAGCCGTGAGCAAAACAGTGAGGGAAACGATCGACGAAAGCAACGAGAAATCATATATTCGATCGAACGAAAGTCGGCATCTTCAAAATTTACAAAGCCCTAATTTTGGAAGCAAGGAGCAAAGAGCCGAATCCCTAATTTTAGTTGCAGAGAAGAACAAGCCGCCATCTCAAAGAGGAACGAACGAAGATACAAAAGAGGCCACCATTTCACAAAAAGGAACGGGCTAAAATAAAGAATAGGGCCGGCCGTGTTTTAAAAGGGCTTTATTATATTTTAAATAGGGTTTAAGTGTTAATTATTTGTCTTTTAATTGTTGTTTTTATTTTTCAAATCAAAACTTTGTAAATCACCACCTAGGGTTTAGGTAGTGTCAGATTGTCTAGTTAGAATTAGTTCAGTGAGCAGGATGTGCGAGTTTGCAAAGCTCTATAGGCGGGAGCAGAGTTTGCGAGTAAGCGAAGATCTATAGGCGGGAGCAGAGTTTGCGAGTAAGCGAAACTCTATAGGCGGAGCAGGGTGTGCGAGTCTAGTAGAGTGTTTGTGAGCGGGAACAAATGTTTGCGAGTCTAGTAGAGTGTTTGTGAGAGGGAGCAAATGTTTGCGAGTCTAGTAGAGTGTTTGTAAGCGTGATACTGTTTAATTCTAATAGAAATTTGGGAATACAACAGTAGGCAGGGGTTGCCGAAGCTGGGTAAATTTTGTGTGTGATTTACTTTTCAGCATATTTATTTCTGCAGTTTGTTTCTGTGTTTATATCGAGAAAATTTGCTATAACCCTATTCACCCCCCCTCTAGGGTTAATCTAGATCCTTCACATCTTTCATCCATCGATGCTAAATTCTATCGCAACCTCAAATCTAAAACTCAAATTCCAAAACAATGTTCACAACGATTGCATTCCCAAACCTAATCTAAATCCTCCGCTGAAGACAGCTGAACCCCCTAAACCTAAAATCGAACACCACTAAAAGCATGCCAAATCAAAGCATTAACTCGACAAGGTCCTAGAATCAAGTTTTCCATTTTATAGAATTTTATTTTCTTTCTTTTCTCCAAATAGAAATATTTTAAACAGAGGGAAGGAGTATGGCTGAAGTAATATTAATTTTTGAGATTGGGTATGGCTTGAATGTGGAGGGAATGGGCTGCATAGTGAAAGTATGTGTAGGGGGAATATATATATATATATATATATATATATATATATATATATATATATATATATATTATTTGAATTTTAAAAGAGAATACCAAGCCTTTAAACGTCCGATAATTTCAAACTCCAACGGGGTGTGCTGCTTGGCGTTATATATGTTATATCCATATTTCGAATATAATGGAACTAGTCTCGAGACCTAATTCGATCATATGCAGAAGATAGCTTTTCAGACCCAATTATTTTATAAAATTTTGAAATTAATTTGTAATCGTTTCGATCTCGCACGACCAAATGATAAATCTGATCGCCACGAAAATCGTCGGCATATAATAACTCACTATTACGGACCCAGTGACACTGATTTTGTCAAAATCCCAAACAGTGCACCGAAAGACTATTTTCACATGTTAATTAAATGAATTATTATTAAAACCCAAATTAATCACTTTTAAATCCAAATTTAAAGTTTATTATTACCATTCTTATTAAATAGAATTAAATAAGCTTTGAAATTGTTTTTATCCAACTTAATAGCTACGATTCAATTATTCAAATGATTTCAATTATTAAATTCAACAATTTAACAATCAAATAAATCGCTATATTTGAAATTCAAGTTATTTAGCTTATAAAATTAACTTTTCAATATTTGAAATCGACTAAATATTCTAAATTCAAATAACTAATATGTGGGTCGTTACACTGACGGTCGGTTTGATTATATTCTTTTATTTTTACATTTAAGTCTTCACAATTTAAAGTTTTAATTTGTTCATCTAAACCTATTTTTCACTATCGTAAACCTTTTTTATATATCAATATACATAATTCCATAGCATAACATATATTTTCTTCAAAACTCCAAATAAACTGAGTTTTAAATTATGTGTGAATAGGATTGACTAGCATCACATGACAAATATTTGTTTTTGAAGAAGAAAAATAAAGTATTTAATCGTTATCACATTTAAAACTTCAACCAATGCATTATTTTATAAAAGTATTTTAAAATAGCATATAGAAAGTTTAATCAATTTCAAGATTATCATAATGATTGTGAAACGGCATTTAATGTGTGTTGAAGCAGAAAAATGCACGTTTCAGCTTTTGTTGTGTAGATTCGGTTAATGTCAAAGAGGAGGCTCTCAACCATTTGCTCCATTGGTGTCACGCAAAAATACCGGTCTGAAGCGTTGGACTCGTCCGACACGTTAATCGCTAAAGTTCATTAATTATAACATTAGGTCCTAATAAATCAAAATCCTATGTTCTCTCTTCGTTGCCGTCCCCATCCTCTTTGCATTTCTTATCTGCAGTGCAACCATCATATGTTCATTTTCTAAACATCAGCATACGGCAAAATAAAACGTTAGATAAAAAATTCAAATTGCGATGTTAAGTCAAGCTTCGTAGAACACTTTGGAGAATCTATGATAACCGAACGCCAAGCTAAATACAAATAAGAATAGACTAATGCGATGAGTAATGATGGGTCCTACGTGGATTATTATTATAATTATTATTTTGGATTTGTGATTTGTCATTTTTAGTTTTTTATTTTCGTCCAGAAAACACACATGTGATATATTTTTAGAAAAAATAAATTTTAACAATAAAGCTAATATATAAAGCAGAAAACGATTTTTTTTATTCCGTGTTAAACTCGTATTTTGTGTTATGGACGTTGAAAATGGAAAACAGAGAACATAAAATGAAACCAAGCCGTTTTTAAATTTTGAATTAAGTATAATCAAATTTAGTTATTATTAAAGTGATATTTTACCATTTTAAAATAGCATTAAATGTGCAATTGTCTACATCGCACATTAGTTTTGATGAAAACCAAGGACACGTT
This sequence comes from Allium cepa, assembly GCA_030765085.1. NCBI lineage: Eukaryota > Viridiplantae > Streptophyta > Magnoliopsida > Asparagales > Amaryllidaceae > Allium > Allium cepa. The sequence continues at coordinate 20,625,731 of CM060941.1, forward strand.
TCCTTTTTCCAAACCTATCAAAATGTTTATCCCAATGGACAGATCAACATGATCCAATAGTCAAAATGTTCGCATCAGCCAATTAGATATCGTCACTGGAACCCAATGATAATCATACATAATGCTGTGCTGCCAACTTTATTGGGAAAGTTATTCGAAACTTTTAAATGAAGAAGTTATTATTCCGCAGGGGACCCAATTCAACTTACCTTTTCTTTTTTCAATAATAATAATAATGCATACCAGTAGCTTTATTCAAAGTCAAACAAACAACCGTCACTGGTGCGCATGATGCTATGTCATAAATTCATCAAACCCTACTGACCACACAAACGTCATATCCTCCGTTTACTCTTTTGATTCCGCATGCCCCACCGTCAAGCGTCAACATTAGTTTTACACCTGTATTTCATCTCATCTACTCCTTTCACTGCATTTGATGGTCCATCTCATATTCTAATTACAAAAAGAATAATAACAAAAAAGTTAAAGAAATTAAAAAAATTGTCCGTATAAACCAGTGATTTAGTGCATACTTAATTTTCGGGGAAAAAAAAAATATTGAAAATATTTTTAGCGGTATAATTTAAAAAATGTTTTTGGAATGCTTTCGTATGTCAAACTTGAAAAGAAGAGATATATCCGATTTTATGTAGAAAATGTTTTTGTCTTTTTTGTGAATATAATGTTACCGCAAACTAGTATCTAGCGTTTTCGCTTTCTTCAATATTGGTATAATATAAAAATGCAACGAAATGAATACAATATAGCTATAAATAATGTTACAATGTAGCACCTCAAGCTAAGGGAATCAAATCATCTAGTCCAAATGTTTTTTTAGGTCCTTGTTAAATCCAATAAATTTTTCACACATTTCTCGGTATTTTGCAAATGATCCAATTTAAAAGCTAAACATAAAAAAGTTGTTTTTTTTTTGATTAAAATACATCATATGTCAAATTTACATATAAGTTTATATATATGTGTGTGTTTCGATCAACTTCTTAACTCGAATCTTGTTGTGATTAGATGATAGCAAGCTTGAACAAATCCAAACAATAAATAAACGCAAGCAAATTATGTAAACAAGAAACATAAAGAATAAAACAAAAGGAAGATATGAATTTCTATAGTAGTTGGACATAATTTTGACCTGCATCAATTGTTATTTATATTAATATTTGATATGTAGCATAAATTTACTATAGTATTCAAAAATACAATCTATATTAATGGAGGATTTAGTAAAGTTTCAATCGTAAGTGTGTGAATGAGGATGTCTTATCTCTTTAGCACATGTTGCTACTCGTAGAGCTTTTTGGCAAATACATTCCCTAAACATCTGATCTAAGCATTTGAATGTGTTTTTCCCTGAAAAATCTCCACATTTTAGTGAGCTTTGATCGCTCAAAAACGAATGAAAGATCAATTTTGAACCCAAGGTCGTTTTAGGCCCTCCATTCCAAGCCACTTTTAGGTAAATTTTACGTACAATTTTGGCTCAATTGTGTTCAATCATTCGTCCAGTAATGATTTAGATTTTGGTAACTACGGTAAAACATACCAACCTTACTTGTACATGCATGATTTATTTTATAAAAAAACAAACTATTTTGTTGAAGAAGATTGAAGCATAAATATTTGTCAACGATAACATGCATAATTGATATTATATGTATAATGAGTTTTAAATTTAAAAATGCGACGTTTACTTATCTTAAACGATTACAGTAATAATTAGGAAAATTTTAACCCCTTAAAAAGGGCCGTAGTTACGTTTGAAGATAATAACGACGATTACCACAACCATAACATTCTCGATATAACAACTACCTTTCGAACATGGATTTCAAATCAGTTAAGTCATGTGAATTTCACGCAAATCTATACCCCAGTATTAGAGCTTTACAACATCACTATTAATAGCTACATGGAGTGATCCGATTAAACAACTTGTTTGTCATTGACACTTTCCCTGCAAGGTTACTTTTAACCCACTAATCTCACATTCCAAGTTAGTTAACAACCAACAGTGTATTTTATTTGTTTAACATATAAAAGACGCATAACAACCTATACATCTTTAATCATGGAAGTATTTTTCTTGGCATTTTAAACCCCCAATAAGATATGAACAACTCCGAACCATAAAAAAATGGTCTTTTGTTTGCTGTAACCATAAATTAATACCTTATTGTACGTAATATCCCGTAAATTTAATGATAGTTCATTAAAAAAAATTAATTATTAATTAATAACGCCAAAAAAATAGGAATTTTACAGACACCAAAATTCGAATAAGAAACTTGCACCGTTGGGCTTGTGATGATTTTACGATCAATTTTCATATATAAAGTTTTATGATTGGAGTTCAAACGAAAAAGTTATTGACGTCCGAATATTGCAGATCAGAGATAATTATATCTACAGTTAAGAAAATTAAGCAATTAACCAATGTTGATTAACGTAAATGGTTAGTTAATGCTTACTTAACATTTAAGTATAATCAAGTAATCAACATTTAATTAGATCGGCTGAGAACAGAGAAAATAAGTTTTAAAATGAATTAAACATAATGAAGAAACTAATTAAAATAAAAATCAACCGGTTGACCCTTAGCGGTCGATAGGTGGAGGGTTAGCGGTCGACAGCTTGTGTGCTGGTGGCCGTAAACGATTCAATCCTTTATAAAGCGGGCCTAATCCATCACTTTTCTTTTTATATTTTCTGAAGCAACGATGAAGATCTACCATTTTCTCTTTTCCATATATTCTTAAATCTAAATAAATCTGTAGTTTATATCTGTGTAGTTAATACCCCGCTATATCTTATAGCGGGTTTCTACCGCTACAATTTTTCCATGTCGCCCCAAAATATAGCCTTTCCGCTTTATGCTCCGCTATTTCCGCTATATCCCGTTATTTCCGCTGTATCTTCTTTAATAAAATGAATTGAAAAATTGCATTTATACATTATAAAAATTATGAAACTAATTTATTTGATTTAATTTTTGATATATTTTCAGAAATAAAAATACTCTAATATTCTACTAAATTCAGCCATGTTATATGACAATTTTACGTTTATTTAAAGCATCGCACATGTTTTTATTTAAAACTATTTATGTATTAATTATAATTCAATTGAATGATATTTTTTCATTTATTTACCATTAATATATTTGTAAAAACATTAAATACAAGTTTTATATGCTATTTTAGAGCCATCCGCTATATCCCGCTGTATCCTCGCTGTATCCCCGCTATAACTTTTTGCATCTCCACCACTATGAATCTGCCGAGCGCATTAACTGCACAGGTTCATATACGTATATACAAGTGGAGAATAGTAGATGAAAATAGAGAATAAGAATATGGTCGACTCAAATCACCAAAGCCAAGGTAAATTATAAATTCGGATCTGAATCTAAATTAAATCCAAATCTCTTCTCGTATTAAGATTTCTAATTAATATATATATATATATATATATATATATGTATGTATGTATGTATGTATATGTATGTATGTATGTATATGTATATATATTCCGATAGAAAGACAAAAAGGAGTTAAACTGAAATAACATGGATTAGATCAGGAGACTTGACAAGCTAAAAGGTGAGTGAGAAATTATATATTTTTAAATAATATTGGATTTATTTCGTTATAAATCTATTCCTTGTATGCTTGTATATTTAGAGTTGTAGGCTTAATTATATGCATGATGAAATCGAAAACCATGCATATATTTTATTTTTTTTGGATTTATTTCATTATAAATCTATTCCTTGTATGCAGTGGAAAGGAGGCTTGGGTTCTGGTAAAAAGACCCAGGTTCGATTCCTACCATGCGCTTCCCTATCCTATATAAATGTACCCGGGGGTATGGGGGCTTGGATCAGTGGACGGCTTTACTATACCCTCCCCAGGAGTTTACCGGTCCGCCGGGTTCTCCTAGGTATCAAAAAAAAAAAGAAAAAAAGAAAAAAGAAAACCATGCATACTTATTCTATGAACTATTAACTTGAATTAAATATTTCATATATTTGAATCTAGAAAGTTAGGGTGCAAGTAGTAGTCCCTTAATTAACATGGTTATCTAGAAATTCCAGATTTGTGCATCAAATGACATATGTTGGTAAATATGAATTAGAAGTTATTACAAAATTTATTAGGATTTAAGTAATATTTCAATTCATTGGAATGAAGTGTGTTGCAATGTAAATTTCTATATTATCCAGTTTTATGATTGTGAATAAAAGTGCATCATTCGAAATAACAAAGAATATGCCTAAAAGAAAGTGATGTACAAAATATGAATGTTTATCGTATTTTGTACTGTTTATTTCAATTGTAAAAACCAAAATGATAATTCCTTGTAATTCCAAATGTAACACAAATCCTCTTTTTAGGTAAGTTATAGAAGTTTGCAGCGTTAAAAATTCCTTTAGGAAATGTGTAATTCCAACGCATTAAAATGCAGAAATCCCTAGGTATAAACTAAAGAATTGTTAGTAGGGATAATAGTAACATTCTAAATGTAAAACTAAATATGCAATAAAAGACAAGTTAGAAATTAAACAATAAGAGACAAAATATATTTAAATTATTGAAATGAGTAAGTAATGAAGTAAATTACCAAAGGAAGATAGTATGAGATAAAAAGGAACTGTGGATAGATCTAATAATAAAAGGGGGAAATGAACGGTAAACGATATTTAAATCTTTTAAGTTAAAAATAAGCGGCAAATGTTACTAGAGTGACAATTATGAAATAAAAAGTAAACGCATGTAAAACTAAGGCATATCATTAACAATTGGACATTGAAGGCGTGATAAATAAATAAGTACAAATATATACGTAGCTTCAAGTATGCGTTTATGATGGATGTGAAATAGTAAATTAGTTAATAGTTTAGATTAAATAAGAATGACATGACCATTAAAATAGGTTGGAATGCGAGATTGGTGGTGTTACACAACAAAAGTCTATCCACCGTAAAGGACTACCAGTAGTTATGTATACATTACACTGATATGTGACATATCCAACTGTAGGACCTATGGAATTATACGTTCGTGTATAGGTGGAGGGAATACCTAGTATGAAGGTTTGCCATGATCGAAGTGTCAAAGGACAAGCAAAGTCCGCTTCAACCTTTTATGGAGTATTAAATAACAAGTGGGCATTTCTTAGATTGTATTAGGCAATGTACATGGGACGCTGAGTAAGGCTCGATGCTATGACAATGAGAATGGTACCATATACGACAACATGAGCTATTTCATAAGTCGAGAACGTCATCGGTCTTGAACGGTTAGGGAAAAGACGGGGGTTATGCCTAAATAGACTACACCTCCTATTAGTATAGATCTTGTTTACGATATGCACCTCCTTACAGTTGTTTGCTAGTTTATTTGTTGTTAGGAGACAAGGCTGGGTAACCCTTTTGTGGATGTGTTTCAAAAATGAATAGAATATGCTGAAACTATCGTGACATTGTTATTAGGCATTACCGGAGTTACTTGATTTGCACAACGACAAGGACATAACGGTTAATACTTCAAATATTGATTTTGATGACAACAACCATATAAATATACTTACTAATGTTTGTCAATTTGTATGGCATATATTGCAAAATATTACGTATGTACAAAATAATTAAACTTGAATACTGATCAGTATAAAGACCAAGAATAAAGATTTAGACATGATGATCAAGACTCATGAGTTTAGAAACAAAAGACTTGAAAAGCTCAGGACTCTGGTGTTTAGTACGAGTCATTAGAATAAATTGTTAAAGTCCTCAATAGCAAATTCCGATCTTTATCACAAATTTCTGATCTTAGATATTTTAATCAAAGTAAATTATTTTAAATTCAAAATATATATTTACAAATATTTTATAAAAGCTTTTATGTGTTCAAGGTATTTAAATGTTTGAAATTGTTTTAAAAAATATAGAAGTTTGAAAATAATTTAAAAGAAAAATCAATTTTAAAAATTAAAAAGGGTATGTCGACATATCCCTCCTAGATATGTCGAGAGAGTGACCATTGGTTTGTTTTTTAAATTTGAAAATAAGTATATTTTGGATGGAACTCTTCACGAATGGATGCTTCTGTTCATTAACTAAATAAAGAGAAGTGCAAATGAATATTTCAATTAATTTTCTCATTTTCTTCATACACCTTATCCTCTTGTTCTATTTCTTGAAAACTACCTTCTATATTCTTCAAAATCTAGAATTAATCCATACTCTAGTAGATTGATTCTTCACAAACTATCTATTATTTTGGAAGCATTCTCTCTAAAAACTCAAAGATCAAACCACTATCATAAAGGCTATAGGATGACTTGTATCCCAAGTGCAACTGTTTATATTTGGAAGTCAACAACTCTACTCTTATTTGTTTGGCTGTGTTTGTTGCCCATTCAAATCAAGTGGGTGTGCTTAGTAGCCCATCCAAATTTAGTGGGTGATCTTGTTGCCTGGTGAATCAATGGAGTTTACGCTAGACCAGTGCGATATGAGGGTGTATCTCGTAGCCATGAAATCGAGACTGTATTCTGGTTTACTTGTTACCTGGTTAAAGTAGGCAATTGAAAAGAAACATGTATAAGAAATTATACGGGATTGGATTTAGGAGAAATCTGAACCAGTATAAAACTCATGCTATCATCTCTCTAACTCATTACTTTACTTTTACTGCATTTTTGTATATATGTGATTGCCTGTTAGAGTGTGTGTGTGTGATAAATTATAAGTATTTGATTCAAGTCTTGAAGTAAGTTAAAAAGTTTCATAAAAATTATAAAATACTATTCACCATCCCTCTGGTGTTAAAATAGCTTTAAGATCTATTCACATTAGTACTACACCGTTTTCCATAATTGATATCAAAGCATTAGGTTTTCAAAAATTCATAATTTGATTTTTTGAAAAGTATGAATGGCTAGTAACACCGGCAGTTCACTTTTTAACAGTGTTGTTGAAGGATAATCAACTGCTAGACACCCACTGTTTAGTGGTAGTTATTATACATATTAGTCACGTGTGATGAAAATTTATTTACAGCCTAATGGTTTAGATGTTTGGAATATTACACAGAATTAGTACACTGAACTTTAAACTGAATACTCAACATGGAAACCATACCAAAAGACACAAGCACTTAGTAATTCTAAGGCCATGAATATTTTATTCCGTTTATTGGAAAAAAATGAATGTAATCAAGTTTCTATTTATAAGTCTGCATACGAAATTCGGATAAAGTCACAAGTTACACATGATGGCACTAGTAAAGTAAAATAGACAAAAATTTCCATGCCAACTAATCAGTTTCACTTATTTAAAACGAAACAAAATGAGTCTATTTTTGATATGCGTTTTAGATTTCAGGATATACTTCATACTTTAGCATCATTACATCAAAAAATTTCTAAAGAGGACCAAGTCAGAAAAGTCCTCAACTCGCTCTCTCCATAATGGGATTAACAGAAATTAGCAACAGAAGAGGGCAATGATATTAATAGCTCAAAAATTAAAGAGTTAATTGGTAATCTAACGTTTTATGAAGCATGGTTGTAGAGAAGGAATGAAAGCAATATAACCGAAAAGAAATCAGTTTCATTTAATGCTACGACCGACGATCATGATTTAGATGATGACGATAATAATGAGGAAATTGCTTTATGACTAAAAAAATTAAAAAATTCTTGAAGTACAGAAAGATGAATAACTTCCATAGACGTAAAAACAATAATTCTAGAAATATGTCTATAATTAAAATTTACAACTGTGATGAACCTCGTCATTTGCAAAGACACTGTCTGTATCTAAAGATATCAAAGAACATGCTTGTCATTGATTTATCCAAAAAGAGAATGGCTTAACTGCAACTTTAGCTGATTCTGATACATCATTAAGTGATAACGAACCAGATACATACAAAGTTAATGTGTGTTTCATAGCAATAGAAGGTTAACTGGATCAGAACATATGACAACAACAAAAATGGTATTTTTTACATTTATTTATTTTATTTAAAATTATTAAATTTAGGAATGAATATAGATTAATAATAAATAATATAATAACAACTTTATCTAAGTATCTGTTTTTACATGTATTCACACACACACACACATATTGCCTTTGTTCTAATTTGAAATTTTCGACCTGTATGTCGACAAACATGGAAAAATTTGGAGAATCGTTTAGAATTAAAATTTTGAATTTCCATCTCTTTTGCATTAATTTGAAAAATTGAAAAGGCATCTTTTCAAATTAAAAATGTCAACTCACTCTCTACTAAATCATGCCATCTCTATCCCTTTATTCACTCATAATTTATTCCAAACTTCAAAATCATTCTTCACTTTCTTACCTTCAAAACTACACAACAATACCTTCCTCTAGCCACCTCCTCATCAAAAACCATTTGGCTTACCAAAAGGATAAAAAGTCAACTTCATAGTGATCAAGAGTCCATGGAAACTTATATTGAATACGCTACTTATCAAAAAGTATTCGGAAAGGTTTGCAAATTTCAATGAATTTTCTTCTTATGGTTTACAAGATCTTACTTTTGAAAATGATATTTTTGGTTTAGCTGATTTATCTCAAAATGACTCTGATTACCATCGCGATTTAGTAGAAATGTTTTATTCATATTTGAATGGTAATTTTTTTCAATGAGAAGAAGATCAAATTTGGATTAATGTAAAAGACACTACTCTTATTTTAGATTGTGAAATTTTGGGAATAATTCTTAGTTGTAGAATTAGAAAATGACCTATCCATTTTGAAATTGATAGAGAACTTATGCACCATTTGTTTTTTAATGATGAAGAATATGGTTTTTAGGGCAAAATCTTAGGTTTAACGCAATATTAATGAGTCTTATTTTACAAAAAAGTATTACACCATGGACAAAGAATTACAATAAACCCACTCAAAAAAATTTCAAAGCCCGTTTTTCTATTTTCGGAAAGTATGATATAAATTGGGCTCAAGTGATTTTTGATGACTTTTTTCCAAAAGAAAATCACTAGTCATGAGAACACTCTTTACTATAGTGTGTATCTTACTTTTCAATTATTTTGGTATCGATCTAAGCGGGAAAACATTTTGCCTCACAAAGTTTTCAACAAAACTAACCTCTCTCTTGCGCACGTTCCTTTGTAATTCGAACCTTATGAATTTCTTCCTAAAAATAAAGAGAGATTGACAAGGAATGAAGAATAAGAGATTGTTCAAGAAGAAGAAGAAGAAGAAGAAAGTGACGGTATAGAGATTGAAGAGGAGGTAGAACAAGAAGTGAAAGAGGAGGAAATGGATGCTTCACTAGAAAGATTTGACAAACCATCTCGCTATTCCAACAAAGATATTTTCAAAAACCAAGAGAAGTTTCCTAGCAAACAAAAGAAGCTTAAATGCACCTTTAGCAAAAAGTTTTCCTCTCTCTCCAACAAAGTAAACAAATACTCTAGAAAGATCATTAGAAAGCTTGGTGGACACTCTTCTTTCATTGTCATCTTTTTATATCTTTGCCTACTTTGGTATCCCTTTGTTACACTTTTTTCTAATTTTATTTCATGTCATTTTCATGTTTTCTTTGAATTCATGTATCTCTCTATTTTGATTAATGAAATTTACTTCCCGTTGTTCAATTATGTTATCATACTCAGCCAACCATTAACATAAAATGGTATTAAGTAGAAGCAAAAATTAAAAAAAAAAACATAAATGTGCAAATTACGACACATATGCCGACGTACACTACATAGATATGCCGACATACTAGCTGTTTTTGAAAAATCATAAATTTCAAAATTTTTGCAACTACTTTTAAAATAGTTATTTAATCTGACTTATCATGTTTATTCAAACAACTTTCCTTTAGAAAAACTCATACATTCATTCATCTTTCATCTCTTTCCATTCTAAACATTTTCTTTCATAAAAATGAGTTCTCTACATCAAAACTTTATGGAAACTTAGAAGAATCACTTCAACCTTTCAAAGATATTCTTCATTTCATTCTTCGAAAGCAAAGGTATTTGAAATTAAGTCAAATGCAAATGATAAAGGAATAAGAGAAACACTTTAATAATCTTAATTGGTTAATTTCCTCTCTTATTAAAACAAGAACCCAAAATGCTCAAACTCCAAGGAAAACATGAAGAAGAAGATTGGGATGTCATCAAAACAAATCCAATCTTTGGATTCGAAGGATGGGTTGAATTTCCAAGGAAAATTTTATATTTTTATTTGTTTATAATTTGTAAGTATATGCTTTAAAACTTATATATTTAAATTTGATTAATTTGTATATAATATAATTCAGATTGGATTGATATAACCTTGTATTTAATATTTATTTGATTTGTTTTGATTTGGATTTTATAGTTTAATTTGTTTGTAGGGATTGTTTGAATGTGTAATAGTTTGATTTGTTAATAAAACTTATTTTTTTTAGTTCCTATGATGATGGTTTTGATAACAATAGCCTTGGGACTTGTTATAAAATATAAATACTAATATTCTTGTCTATATATGTGTGTGTGTGTAGGGTATATATATGCGGGCACTGAGAATGAAGACTGTACAGTATAAAGATTCAAGATCGAGTATAAAGATTCTAGATTGAGTATAGACATTCAAGATTGAAGAAATCAAGACCGAAGACTCATGAGTTCCAGGAGTTCAAGAGTTTAAGATATCAAGATAAGTAATAGAGTCTAGATTTATGTTAAAACTTTATAGTAGCACTAAAATCTTTATTATGATTTTAATTGTGGAACGGAATCCACCTTCTCACTTGAATAACGAGATGGAACCCACGACCTTCTCTAGTGGAATGAAATTCTAGAAATTTTCAAAATGATTTATATTTAAGATTTTTTTTCAAAACCATCTTCTTAAAAGTTATCTCTCCAGGTTTAAATATTTTAGCCTTAACTATTTTTAATTTCAAAGTCATTTCTTGTTTTTAATCAGTCTCCTAGTTTTAATGGTTTTAGCTTTAATCTCAAAATATTTATATTGATCTTTTATTAATTTTATATTATAGATTATATATTTTTATGGTTACTTTTAAATTTCTTTTATAAGTTTAACTATATTCAAAATGGTTTACAAAGATTAGAAATTGTTTTGACAAGTTTTAGAATAGAATTTTCCAAATTCAAATAGGCATGTCGACGTCTCTCATCCCCCCATATCGACATGGTGACCATTGAATTCAAATTTTCAAAAGAGGTGCCTATTCGTCATAACCTTTCACGAGTGGACATGGCTGTTGTTCTCCTATATATACCAGTGGTTTTCAACGAATTTTAAGTTAGTTTTTCTTCATTTCTTCACTCCTTCTTCTCCACTCAAATATTCTCTTATATTTAACAAAACTCTACCGAAATTCTAAGTGAATCAAATTCGTTTGTCACTAGTTTGATAATTTTCCACTCTCTCTCAAAGTACTCAGTGCTATTCAGAGTTATAGGATCATTTGTAATCAATGACCGAAAGATCGAAGGTCTTGAGTCTCTCTCTATCAAAGTGTGATTGGAAACAATGTGATTGTTGCCCGCAAATCAATTGGGTGTAACTGTATCCCGTAAATCAATTAGGTGATCTTGTAGCTTGGTTAAATCAAGAGAGTTTGCCCTGTACTGGGAGACAAGAGGGTGTATCTCGTGGTCTTGAAATCGAGGTTGTAATATTGACATTACATTTGAAAAGAAATCTGCATAAAAAATTATGTGGGACTGGATATAGGGTAACTCCGAACTAGTATAAAATTTTGGTGTGTTCTTTTCTTTACTACTTTTATTTACTATTTACATCTGTGTCTGATTCTATGATTGTTTTTGTGTTTGTGAAGTACATCTGTTTGGATTTAATTGAAAAGATTTCAAAAATTCCATAACATCCAGTAAACGCTATTCATCCCTAGTGTTAATCTCGCCATAAGATCCGTAATCCGCATTTCAAACATTTGGTAGCGATCCAAATATATCATAATCTGAATTTTGAAAAAGTTTTAAATGGCAATTTTTGGAGATTCTGTTAACACTATTTCAAAACTATGCAAATCATCGTTGTCCCATAAGTCTGCATATTGTTATTATAGAAAATCAAGTTATGCACCGAGTTGGTGTATTGTGCATGAATAGATATGTTATATGGCTTTTGAAGAATCAACACTCAATGGACAAATGGAGTAAATCAAGAAAAACAAATGGATACTTGAATGTCGATGTTCAAGACACATGATTGGTAACCAGAGATACTGAATGACATAATTTATTAAGATGGAAGAATGGTCAACTTTGAAGACAATTCAAAAGAATACGTGATTGGCATCGGCAATGTCGGTAACTCTAAAACTCCTACTATTTCTGATGTTTTGTTAGTTCGGAATCTAAAACACAATTTACTTAGCATAAGTCAACTATGTGATAAGGGATACAAAAGAAAATTTGAAAAGCATAAGTGTGACATCAAAGATAATAAATCAAATATTATCTTTGAAGGAATTAGGAATTTCTTAGTATAAAAATCTCAAACGATAACTTATGTCTTTTGGCTAATACAAGCGACCCTTGGATTTAGTATAAAAGATTTAGGCATTTGAATTTCAAACTCTTAACTAGACTTTCAAAACTTAATTTAGAAAGAAGTCTCCCTAAAATGGATTCTACAGTAGATAGTATATGTGATGCTTGTCATTTAGGAAAACTCATGAAGAGTTCATTCAAATTAAAAGACATGATTTCAACTTCAAAACTCCTTGAGTTACTTCATTTAAATCTGCTTGGTCCATCTCAAATTCAGTCAATAAATTACATTAAACATGTTATTATAATTGTAGACGATTATTCTAGATTTACAAGGACAATTTTTCTAAAACTTAAAATCGATGCTTTTTCATTATTTAAACTTCTGCAAAAAGAATTCAAAATCAACTTTCTTTAAAAATCAAAACTATTCGTAGTGATCATGGTGGAGAATTTGAAAATGAAAACTTTAAGAATTTCTGTAATCGAGAAGGAATAACTCTTAATTTTTCCTTTCCAAGAACTCCACTGCAAAATGGAGTGGTAGAGCGTATAAATAGGACGATTCAAGAGTGTGCAAGAACTATGCTTTCATACAGTAAATTACCAAGAAATTTTTGGGCTGAAGCAGCCGCTGCGGCTTTTCATATTTTGCATAGGATTTTAATTAGACCTTTAACCAATAAAACACCATATGAACTTCTTTTCAATAAGTAACCAAAGGTATCTTATTTTAAAGTTTCTGGATGTAAATGCATTATTTTAGACACAAACGACAATTTGGATAAATTTGATCCTAAATCCGACAAAGGAATCTTTATCGGATATTCTAATAGAAGTAAAGCATAAAGAGTTTTCCATTAAAAAACTAACATCATTGAAGGAATAATGCATGTATCTTTTGATGAAAATTTCAAAGATTTTGTTCAAATAAATGATGAAGATGATTTTGTTACTCTAAATAATGAATCAAATGAAACAAATTGTGAAACTATTCATCCTAATAAAAAGATCAGGCTTTTAAAAGATCATCCTATAGAAAATATACTAGGAAATATAGAATCTGTTTTTGTAACTAGAAATCAGCTAAACAAGATGAGTAATGTAGCTTTTATATCAACTATTGAACCCAAAAATCCAAAGGAAGCATCATCCGATGACTCATGGATTCTTGCTATGCAAGAAGAACTGAATCAATTCACCAAAAAAGATTTATGGAAACTTGTTCCTAGACTTAAGGACAAAACTATAATAGCACCTAAATGGGTTTATAAAAATAAAATGAACAAACAAAGTGAGGTCGCTAGAGATAAAGCCCGGTTAGTCACGCAAGGTTATTGTAAAAAAGAAGGAATAGACTACGATGAAACCTTTGCATCCGTTGCAAGATTAGAAACCATTAGAATTCTATTTTGCTTTCGTAAACCATAACAATTTCAAATTATTTCAAATAGATGTCAAAAGTGCATTTTTTAAATGGTCTTGTTAAAGAGGATGTTTATGTTGAACAACCTCCACTTTTTGGAGAAGAAAAGTTCCCAAGTCATGTTTACAAACTAAAGGAAGCTTTATATGGTCTGAAACAAGCTCCTAGAGCCTGGTATGATAGACTAAGATCTTACCTATTACAATCAAATTTTGAAATTGGTAAAGTAGATAATACTCTTTTTATTAAAGGAAACAAAAATGTTATCCAATTAGTACAGATTTATGTAGATGATATAATTTCTGGATCAATAAACAATGAATGAACAAAGAGTTTTTTGAAATAATTACAAAAGCGTTTGAGATGAGTCATGTGGGTGAACTTTCTTTCTTTCTAGGATTCCAAATAAAACAATTAGATAGTTGTTTTTCATTAGTCAAGAAAAGTATACTAGGGATCTAATTAATAAGTTTGGTATGACAACTGCGAGTGGAAAACTCTCTCCTATGGCAACAAATGAAGCCTTAAATAAAGAAGACATGTCAAAAGATGTCAACCAAAAACTATACAGGGGAATGATAGGATCGCCACTCTATATAACTGCGAGTAGGCCTGATATCATGCATAGTGTCAGTCTCTGTGTAAGATACCAATCTCAATCTAAAGAGACCCATTTAAAAGCTATTAAACGTATCCTAAGATATGTTAAACACACTTTAGACTATGGCCTATTTTACCCTAATAATGATTCATTTGACTTAATCTCATTTTGTGATGCTGACTATGCTGGATGTAAATCAGACCGAAAAAGTACAAGTGGAACTTGTCACTTTTTAAGACATTCATTGGTTTCTCGGTTTAGTAAAAAGCAGAACACTGTCTCATTATCAACAACTAAAGTAGAATTTATCTCAACTACTTTGGCTCGTTCTCATGTTATTTATATGTAACAGACCCTAAAGGTTTTTTGAATTAAATATGTCAAAATCACTAATTTATTATGATAATACAAGTGCAATAAATTTATCCAAAATCCTACTCATCATGTCAGAACCAAACATATTGATATCAGACATCATTTTTTCAGAGATAATATAAGTAAATAGATTATTTCTCTTGAACTTATCAACATCGAGAATCAAATAGATGATATTCTGAACAACCCTTGAATCAATCAACCTTTACTAAATTAAGAAGAACTAGGTATTTGTTCTATAACTAAGATATAGAATATAGATATAGTAACGTATATAAATAAATATAGGAAAACAAAATTGTCAAAATTTACATAAGGATGTCGACATGCCTGTACCCCTATGTCGACTTACAATGGTAAAATTTGAATTTTGACTCTCTCTCTAAAATTTTGGAAGTTATATAAAACACAATATTTCAAAGTCTTCTATCTTCTCTCTTTATTTTCCCTGTAATAAACTTATGAAAGTATAAAATAATGGCCTCCTCTTCTAAATCAACCAAAATGCGACATTTTCCTTCCCTTCTCCTAATTCTGGTCCATTTCAACGAACTACATTGACTCGAGTGATGAAGATTGAGGGAACTATAAAGGATTCTCCGCAAATGCTAACTGAATTACAAGTCATGCAAATAAGGATGACAAAGGAACAAGAGAAACAATGCAAAATTCTTTGAAATTTGACAAAATTTCAAATGGATACTCATGTAGACCCTATTGTGATTGAAGATAATTCCTCTAACATACGTATTCATAATCCATTAGAGGACGAAGAAGAAGAAGATGATGAAGCACAAATGGACAAAGATGATAAAGTTATTTGCGTTGGAGAAGTCTGTTTTAACAAAGATGGTAATTTGGTCGAACAACGTGGAAACTTTTGTCTCCATTACCCTAATTGCTCGATTAACAAGTCACTAATTGTCAAGGGCTCTCATTAGATTGTTTTTATGATAGTGTTTCTATATATTGTGTATTTGTATATATTCGTTTATATGTTTGTGTAATATAACAACATATATAACAAAATTAGATTTATGTTTTCGCTTATTATACTTCATTTTTAACATTTAGTTTCATAGTATTAGTTTAAGGTGGAGTTATATAGTTTAGGATTAGTTTTTGCTGATAACAAAGGGAGAGAATTATAAAATAGGTTAGGTAGACTTAGATTAAGAGGAAGTTAGTAGATTAAGGGGGATTTGCTGGAATAAAGGGAAGTCGGAGTAGAATCGAAGTTTGTGGAGAAGATTTTATAAATAAAGGTTGTCATCATCAAAAAGGGGTAGATTGTTAGTTCATGAGATGATGGTTTTGATGACAACAACCTTAGGACTTGTTATAAAATATAAATTTTAATATTCATGCCTAGATATATACATGTGCTGGATATATATGTGCAGGTACTGAGAATGAAGACTGTACAATATAAAGATTCAAGACTGGGTATAAAGATTCAAGATTGAGTATAGAGATTCAGGATTGAAGAAATCACGACTGAAGACCCATGAGTATCAAGAGTATCAAGAGTTCAAGAGTTCAAGATATCAAGATAAATAATAGAGTCTTGATTTATGTTAAAACTTCATAATAGCACTAAAATCTTTATTTTAATTTTTATTATGGAATAAAATCCACATTCTCGCTTTAATACTGGGATGGAACCCATGACCTTCTCTAGTGGAATTGAATCCACGAAATTTTCAAAATGTTTTTTATAAAGGTTTTTTTCAAAACTATCTTTTTAAAATTTATCTCTCTAGGTTTGAATATTTTTAGCCTTAACTAATTCTAATTTCAAAATCATTTCTTGTTTTTAAACTATCTTCTAGTTTTAATGGTTTTAGCTTTAATCTCAAAATATTTATATTGAGCTCTTATTGCTTTTATATTAGAGATTATATATTTTTATGATTACTTTTTAAATCTCTTTTATAAGTTTAAACTATATTCAAAATAGTTTACAAGGATTAGAAATTGTTTTAACAAGTTTTAGAATAGGAATCATTTTAAAGAAAAATTAATTTTCAAAATTTACATAGGCATGTTTGACAACCCTCGTCCCCCCATGTCGACATGGTGACCGTAGAATTCAAATTTCAAATTTTCAAAAGAAGTGTATATTCGTCATAATGTTTTGCGAATGGACATGATTGTTGTTCTCCTATATATACCAACGGTTTTCAACAAATTTTAAGTTTGTTTTTCTTCATTTCTTCATTTCTTCACTCCTTCTTCTCCACTCAAATATTCTTTTATGTTTTAATAAAACTCCACCGAAGTTCTAAGCGAATCAAAGTTGATAGTCTCCAGTTTGATTCTCTGCCACTCTCTCTCAAAGATAGAAGTGTATCGAGTCTCTCTCTATCAAAGTGTGATTGGAAACGGTGTGATTGTGGCCTGTAATTTAATTGTGTGTGATTGTAGCCCGTACATCAATTAGGTGATCTTGTAGCCTGGTTTAATCAAGAGAGTTTGCCCTAGACTCAGAGATAGAAGGTTGTATCTAATGTCCTTGAAATCGCGGTTGTAATATAGACTTTATATTGACAAAAAACTACACAAGAAATTTGTGGGACTGAATGTAGGATAACTCCAAACTAGTATAAATTTCGGTGTTTTCTTTCCTTTACTGCTTTTATTTACTATTTGCAACTATGTATGATTCTGTGATTGTTTCTGTGTTTGTGAATTTCATTTATTTGGATTTAATTTGAAAAGATTTCAAAAATTCCATAACATCCATTAAACACTATTCAACCCACCCCTCTAGGGTTAATCCAGCCTTACGATCCGTAATCCACATTTCCAAAGTATTGTTTTATTTAAATATCTCTAAGATTTAATATTTAATATTGATTTTAATTCCATAGCTCATAAGTATATCGCATTTGGGGGAGTATTGTTTTTCACTCACTTTGGTGACGATAAGGGAGGAAAAATATGAAAGATAATTAGGGGGAGTTATTTAACTCCTGGGGAGTTGTATTATATTTTATATAAAGGAATATTTACATGATTTTCATCATAAAAAAGGAGGAGATTGTTAATACCTCAAAAATCAATTTTGATGACAAAAACCATATAAATATGATACTAATGTTTCGTCAAGTTGTATATCGCAAAATACTACTCATTTACATAATGATTAAACTTGAAGGTTGATCGGTATAAAAAAATAAAATAAAGATTTAGAGATGTCGATCAAGACTCATGAGTTTGGAAACAAATGACTTGAAGAGCTCAAGACTCCAGTGTTTCGTGTGAATCCTTACAACAAATGGTTAAAGTCCCTCATGGTAGATTCTGATCTTTATTATAAATTTACGATCTTTGATATTTTAATCAAAATAAATTATTTTAGATTCAAAATATATTTTTACAAATACTTTAAAAAATTTGCATGTTCAAAGTATTTAAAAATTATGTTTAAAATTAATTTACAAAAATATTGAAGTTTGTATTTTAGAAGTAAAATCATTTTTCAAAATTACCAAGGGTATGTCGACATACCCCTCATAGATACGTCGACGTAGTGATCGTCGGTTTATTTTTTAAATTTTGAAAAGATGTATATTTTCGACGCATCACTTCATGAATGGATACTTCTGTTTATTCACTATATAAAGAGGAGTGCAAATGAGTTTTTCAACTAATTTTCTCAGTTTCTTCTCTCCGTACTCTCTTGTTCTATTTCTTGAAAACTACCTTCCATGTTCTTCAAAATCTACATAGAATCAATCCATATTTTACTAGATTGATTCTCTACAATCCATCTACTATTTTGAAAGCATTCTCTCTGGAAACTTATAGATCAAACCGCAATCAGAATGGCTATATGATATCTTGTATGCTAAGTAAAACTGTTTGTATTCGGAAATAAACAAATCTACTCTTATTTGTTTGGGGGTGCATGTGGCCCATTCAAATCTAGTAGGTGTGTCTAAATCTAGTGGGTGATCTTGTTGTCTAGTAAATCAAGAGAGTTTATCCTTGACTCGTGCGATAGGAGGGTGTATCTCATAGCCTTGAAATTAAGACCGTATTCTGATTTGCTTACTACCTGGTTAAAGTAGACGATTGAAAATAAATCCATATAAGAAATTATATGGAACTATATGTAGAAAAAATCCAAACCGGCATAAAATTTATCGTGTCATCTCTCCAACTCATTACTTTACTCTTACTACATTTATTTATATCTGTGATTGCCTATTTGCGCGCATGGGTTTATAGGTGTTTGATTCAAATTGTGAACTAAGTTAAATGTTACATAAGAAATACAAAGTAATACTCACCCACCCTCAAGTCTTAAAGTAGCCTTAAGATCCATTCATATTAGTACAACACCGTTTCCCATAGTGATACTGCATTGACGGTAAATCCTTACGAGGTACTAGGTCACATATACTAGCATGGAAAGTATCTTGGTCCAAAGGGGGACTGTGGTACTTACGCACATATATGTATGTAGTTATTGTCTACCTAGGATAGATGGAGTATTACGTATGCGCACGTGGTGCCAAGACGACTAAGTAAAATAATAGACATAACATGTAATGAAAGACAATTGATATAAGCTAATGTTATGTGTAAAGTGTGTAATTTACCGGTCATAAGAACGTTGTTCCGACCCTCTTCTCATTATAACCCAAATGATTTATTTAGAGCGACAAGTAATAGTACAAGGTGGGAATAGTGAAAAGACAGATTTCCTTATGCATGTTCGACAATGACAAAGGCACTAAAGGTTAAAGGTGTCAGCCTTAATCAGTAATCAAATGTTTTGTTATACTTTACTATTCCGTTATTAGTCTATATCGTACTTCTTTGATATTCTTTTGTTATTTCAAGATACCAAATACCAACAATTCGTACTTTGGTGGACCTAGGTTTTCGATTTAGCGAAAATTAGGGCCCATTGAGGTGCGGGTTGTTACATTTGCTATCAGAGCTTAGGTTAATCGATATTTAGAATTTATGATATGTTGAGTGCACATAGTTGTATTTTGCTATAATTATATATATTATATGTCAAATCTTATAAATTATGACTTTAGAAGTTGTTGTAACCATATTCTTAAAAGATGAATAATGCGACTATGAGTTGGAAAAATAGATGAAGTTGAAGATGTACATCTATCCCGATCACCCTATGGAAAATAGGTCGTATTGGAAGGTGTTGATATAGAAGGGCCCCTAAAGCTGGATGGTACGTGACTCCCTTGCTGGGCCTGTATTACCCAATAGTTGTAGATACCTAAAAGATTGCCTATTGATGATGTACATTAAATCCAGACAAGGGAAGGTAGGAATCTATATGTTGTAGATAATTTAAAGTAAAAATTAAATAAGTTTCCAATAAAAGTGTGTAGTGATCACTTTAAGATGGTAGCTAGATTTTAATATTGTAAAAGAAGTCAAGTCAAAAAGTAAGTAGAAAAGGAGAAAAATCCAAAAAGGGACAATTAAAATCCGCTCCAAGTCCGACCCCTACAAAAGAATTTAATATAAAAAGTTTTCAGAAAAATATATAAGTAACATATTTGAAACGATTTATGAAGTATTTATTTGGAAGTAGAGAAGCCCTATTTTTTGAAAGTAAATAAATATACATTTTTGAAAAATTAAAATATCTAATTTTATTTAAATAAAATGTTCTAGTAAAATTAAAATTGCTAAATCAAAAATTTCAATAAATGGGTTTTTATAAGAAGTCATTTCTTTTGAAAAAAAATTAGTAGAGCGTATATAACTCGTCGATTTTATGAGATGATTTTTTTTAAGTTGTAAAATTCTTTTTTGTGGTAGGCAATAGGAAGTGGTACAAGTTTATAATGGGGTAAATAGAATGGTAAAAGTAAATTAGAACTCGAAAATAAAGCAGTAGGCTAATGCACTACGATGATTACATAAAGAAGACTGTCAATTTAGAGAAAACTATATAAAAAGAAGCAATTTAAATAAGAGTAGTTTAGGTGGAAGAAATTTAAATAGTAGTAACGTTAGGAAATTTAAATAGATTAATGTTAGAGTTTGTAATAAAAATAATGCTAGTAATCTAATTAGAAGCAACATAAAAAATTAAAGGCAAAACATAGCGAAATGGATATTTTCCATAGCTGTGCACATTTGTTGCATGTATCTTTTAAAAGTTCTCCTCATGTGTTATTAGAGTCTCCGCTAAGGTTGAAAGTGGAGATAGCATGAATAATAGGATGGAAGTGTCCTTGTTTACTCCAATTTTGTATTTAAAGGTTTTAAAAGACGTTTTAGAAACACAATAAAATGCATTTTGAAAAATGGTTTGGTATGTAAAAAGTTTTTGAAACATAAAACTTAATAAATAGTTTGAGTTAAAAATCCCACTGCTTAAGATGTAAAACCATTGTTGTGAAAATGCTTTAAAGGAAAGGATCGTTTTGAATTAAACAGTTAATGATGACTTTTGAAATTAATAAATAAACTTGGTTCATAAATCCTAATATATATTTTTAAAAGTTTCTAAATTTATATTTTTAAAAATAGAAGTTTGAGTTAAATACTTCATGGCTTGAAGTTTATTATTAAGAAGGATGAAAACCAAACTGACTTTGATATGGAGTAGATAGGATTGACTGTCTAGGTAAGATGAGATAAAAGTTAGGGCTGTGAATAAATTAGCTATGAATGATAATAGAATAGCAACAAGGAATTTCTATAGAATATAAGGGATATTGGTATACAGCTAGGAATATTTAGTAAGATATGTGTGAAAGGCATAAGAAGAACCCACGAAGGAATGACGAATGGTATCAAAATACACTTTTACGAGTTCTAGAGTATAATCACATGAAAAAATAAGAGAAAGAAAGCTAATACCAAAATTTAAGAATACTATCAAGAGAAATGGACTAAAAGAAGATAGTAATAAAGAATAATGAGATGTCAGACACACATAGAGGACGTTTGGTTTCTCAGAATTAAAGAGGACATGATGGAAGGTAAGAAAGTTATTTCATCGAGCTAATTTTTTCGGTAAGTTAATTAAAATGTGCATAGTTTGTATTTCTTAGCCCACTACAACGTCGAAATGCACAGTTCAACCTATAATTGGTGGTAGTAGTTAAATGTAATGAATGAACCTTATTTACTAGAAGCCAAAAAGGTGGACTAAATATAATATACTTACGCGGACTGTACTTGGAAAATTTAAAAAAATATCTGGGCATAAGAGAAGGTTCCTAAGTGCAGTGGAAAAAGGCGTATATAAGAGAAGGATGAAAATATAAATTCTCCATCTAAACTCTTTTCTGGCTTAAAGAATACAAGTTTAGAAAACTAATTTTTTTAAATTTTAGATGTTAGCAATGGTGTGCTAGGATTTTAGACGGTATGGATTCAATGTAAGATTTGTTGAAATATATTTCTATTCATAGAAGTGTGGAAAAAATTTGGATGTAAAAACTAAGATTTTGGTTTTCAAAATTTGCATACATATAGAACAACCAATATATATAGGTTGTTTGCATTATATTTTCAAAATTGTTTTAAAAGATGCATTCTTATAGGAGGCGTCGATTTAGAATTATTCTATATACATGTCATATATGTTGCGATACAATAACCTGTACACGATTGATTGCAAAATTGATCGCACATTAATTGATTGGATAGCTTAGAATGTTTGCGCGTTATATTACATGATTCATTGAGGAATTTAAAGGATGAAATTCTTTTAAGGAAGAGAGAATGTAACACCCAATAAATTTAACGATAATTCATTAAAAAGAAATTAATTAATAATTAGCAATGCCGAAAAATAAGAAATTTTTGTTTTAATATTTAGTTGGTTTCTTTCTCGATTCAAACCCTTCCTATGACGTAGTAGGAAACCACTATCGCTAAGTTTGGAGGGCAAAAGGAAACCTTAGGGTACATTTTGGCAACTCCATGTTTTTCTTCAAATTTTCTGATGTTGGTGAGAGACAAAGAGTTCTTGAAGCTGAACTATCTTTCATTGAGGGGAAATCGTTCATCATCACCTCATGGATTCCGTTTATTGATAAAGCAAGAGAATATGTATTATCTACATCGGGTATGAGCACATTACACAAGTATTCCATTGGTATTACAACCTTTGAATGGACTTAATTGGCTAGAAGTTTGATTGGAAATCCAATGTTTGACGCAAACATTGTAGCAACAATAAAGCAGGTATATGCGAAGGCTTTGATTGAGATTTTCCCAGATAAACTGATTCCCACCAAACTACAGGTGCAAGTTGGAGAGGGTCGTATGGCGTCTATTGACGTTCACTACAGTTGGGATCCAGACATATGTTTGACATGCTATTCTCCATTGGACACAATATAAAAAATTGTAACTATGGTAATCCAAATGAATCTACCATTCCAGCCAAAATTCCCCTTCCTCGACCATCACTCATGAAGTGGGTCCTAAAGCCCATGCCTTCCACTGATACTTGCATGGTACTAGAAGTTGATGCATCTCTCGACACTATTGTAGCCTCTCCTCCCATAATTGTCCCTATTATTGACACTACTCCTTCTACTCCACCTGTTCTTGTACTGCAAGAGGTTGATCCCTCTTTGACCATATTTCTTGGCATATCGGTAATTTGGTTTGGCATCATGACAAGACTTTTATGAGATGCGACCCGAAGCTTAGTAGGTTCTATAAGTTTGTTGGTGAACCAGGTGAAAATAGATGTTTTTATTACATTATTACTAAAGGTAGACTCTCTCTCACAGACAAGGATATCCTTAGAGATTGGAATTGCAATATGTTTTCTGATGACAACTGGGACAGGAAATACATATTGTGCAGTGACACGACTATTCTTGATCCAGGCATTTTCTATGGGTATCTACATGTTCTTGGGCCTATTTCTGCTACTAACGACAGTGGTTCCTCCTTATCCGAGGAGGACTTGTCTTCTATTTTCATATGTAATCGAGACACATATATCTTGCTCCAGTGCTATTTTATGCTTTTACATATAATTGTTAAGGTGCCTGTGCCTTGCACTCGAGTGCGTCGGGTACAAGTGGTACGACCACTATAATTCGGCTTGCATGTGCGGAATAATATTTTTATTATTTTGCCCATCGAAAAATGAGAATTTTACGAACATTAGAGTTTTGCTAAGAAAATTGTATCGTTGGCTTCGTTGTGATTTTCTGATTAATTTTTATATATAAAGTTTTACAAATGAAATTCAAATGGAAATGCTATTGATGTTTTAATATTGCAGATCGGGAAAAATTATATATTTGATTAAGGAAATTTAGTGATTAACCAACGCCGATTAACGTTAACAGTCAGTTAACACATACTTAATGTTTAAGTATAATCAACGTTAAATTAGATGGGTTGAGAATGGACATAATAGGTTTGAAAAGGAACTATATGTAACAAGGACATTAGATCGGTTGTGTGCCGGTGGCCGTAATATGAACCTAGGATAAACAGCCTGGATTTAAAATAGAATAATTTAATGGCTAGCATTGATTTGAACCCCTATAAATATGGGCATCACCCATAACTTTTCTTTTATCTAAAGAAGCGATGAAGCTCTGCCATTTTATTTTCTCCACAAATTCTTAAATCTATTTTTTGTATATGTAAATACAATTGGAGAATAGCAGAGCAAAATAGAGAAGAAGAATGAGGTCGAATAAAATCGCCAAAGCCAAGGTAAATGATAAATCAAGATCTGAATCTAAATTAAATCCAAATCTCTTCTTAGATTTAGATTTCTAATTAATATATGTTTGCTTGTGATATATGTATTCTGATAGGGAGATAAATGAAAGTCCAACTGAAGTAACAGGGATTAAATCTAAAGATTTAGGAAACTAAATGGTGAGTTGGAAATTATACATTTTGTATAATATTTGATTTATTTCGCTATAAATCTATTCCTTATATGCTTGGATATTATTATTTGGAGTTGTAGGCTTAATCATATGCGTGATTAAATTGAAAACCATCCATACATATTATGTGGACTATTAACTTGAATTTGGAAAGTTAGGTCATAAGTAGTAGTCCCTTAAATAACAAGGTGGTATATAAATTCCAGATTTAATCGGTCAAATGTCATGCGTTGGTAATATGAATTAGAAGCTATTATAATTTTTTTGTGATTTAAGTAGTATGTTAATTCACTGAAATGAAGTGTGTTGCAATATAAATTTCTTTAGGTTATCCATTTTATTTTTGTGAATAAAAGTGTATTGTTTGAAATAACAGGAAATACGCCTAAAAGAAAGAGATGTACAAAATAAGGATATTTTTCATGTTTTATACTGTCTATTTCAACAGTAAAAACCAAAAAAATAATTCTTGTAATTCCAAAAGCAACACAAATCTCCTTTTTGGTAAGTCATAGAAGTTTATAGTGATAACAATTTCTTTTGGAAAAGGTGTAATTTCATCACATTAAAATGTTGAAATCCATGGTTATAAACTAAAGAATTGCACGTAGGAGTAATAATAACAGTCTAAATGTAAAAATAATATATGCAATAAAAGACATGTTAGAAAGTAAACAAATAACGACAAAATGTAGGTAAATTATTGAAATGAGTAAGTATAAAGTTAATAACCTAAGTAAGATAGTATGAGATAAAAAAGGAAAGGTTAATAGATTTAATAATAAAAAGGGAAAATGAATGGTAAAGGATATTTAAATATTTCAAACTAAGAATAAAGTGGTAATGACACTAAATTGACACTAATTAATTAGGAAGTAACATATGTAAAAGTATGGTATAATATTAACAACCGGACATTGGAGGTATAGTAAATAAATAAGTGTATACATATACATAGACTTAAGTATGCGTTTATAATTGATATGAATTATTAAATTTAGCTAATAGCTTAGATTAAATAAGAATGAAAAAGTCAACAAACTGGGTCAGAATGCAATGTCAGTAGTGTTACACAACAGAAGTCTGCCTATTGTAAGTGGCTACCAGTAGTTGTGTATACATTACACTGATGTGGGGCATATCCAACTGTATGACCCGTGGGATTATTCGTTCATGTAGTGGTGGAGGGAATACCAAGTAGGAGGGTTCATCTTGGTCAAAGTGTCAATGGACAAGTAGAGTCCGCTTCATCCTTTTAGGGCATATTTCCTAGATTGCATTCGGTAATTTATATAGGACGGTGAGCAAGGCTCGATGCCGTGACAGTGAGATTAATACCATATACAGGAGTAGAAGCCATTTGATAGGCCGAGAACATCATTAGCTCTAAGAGGTCAATGAAAAGATGGGGGTTATGCCTAAATAGACTACACCTCCTACTAGTGTAGATCCAATTTAGGACATGCCCCGTCTAACAGTTTTTCGCTGGTTTGTTTGCTGTTAGGAGGCAAGACTAAAAAACCTCTTGTGGAGGTATTTCAAAAAAGAATAGAATACGACTAAACTATTGCGACGTCGTCATTGGACACTACGGGAATTCCATGGTATGCACGACGATAAGGACGTGATGCTGCGTTGAAGCTAGATCCTGATAAGGTGCTGAGTTACAGATACTAATAGGAAAGTATCTTGGTCCAAAGAGGGTGGTACTTATACACACACATGTATGTATATACACATGTATGTATGTTTATATATACATATATATTTATGTATATACAGTTATTGTTTACCTAGGGTAAATGGGGTATATCGTACACGTACATGGAGGTAAGACGACAAAGTAAAACTATAGACATAATAAGTAATGGAAGACAATCAAAATAAACTAGTGTTATATATAAAGTGCGTAATTTACCAGTCATTAGAACGTTGTTATGATCCACTCCTCATTACAACATATTGGATAGCTTTAGAGGGACATGAACTAGTATAAGGCGGGAAAGGTTGAAGGACAAATTTCCTTAGCATGTTCGAAACTGACAAAGACACCAAAGTTAAAGGTGTCAATCTTGGTTGGTAATAGGTCTGTCAACAGATGCTTTCGAATGCGGATAGTACCATATCCGCATCCGTATCGGAAATCATTTTAGGATATCGAATAACCGCATCCTCAGATACGGACGGATATCGAAAAATTATCCTAACCGCCAACGACCGATAAATCAAGAATTATAAAAGGAAAATTTTAGTTTAACATAAATATTTTTCAACCCCATTGATTATAAAAGTGTCAAAATTAAGAAATATGACGATGATAAATAGTTTCGAGCAGTTAAAAAGCATTAAGTGCATATAAAATAAACTACTAACTAAATAAAATAATAAACAGTTATCTTTCACTGCACTAAATACACATAATTTGAACTATAATCTTGACAAAAACTGAATGGATAATTTTCGAATGCAGATGTCTTCATATCCGCATCGGCATCCGTTATTCCAGATATCGGGTATTTATCCGCTTTTCGGATGCGGATGCGGATGGATTTTGGATTTTTCGAGTATCCGTTGACAACCCTCTTCAGTAATCATATGTTTTATTATACCTTACTGTTCTGTTGTGAGTTTATATCGATAATGCTATGATATTCTTTCGTTATTTGCAGGATACCAAACACCATCTGCACATTAATAGACTTGGGTTTTCGATTTAGCGAAAATTCAGTCCCAACGGGGTGCAGGTTGTTACATTGTAAACTTTTGAAGAGTTAACTCATAAACACACAACAAACATTACTATAAAATTACAATTGAAAATACTTACAATATTGCTAATAAATAATCACCGTAAGAGAATATTGATGTCACAATTGAAAAGTCGATGTCCAATCTCCCTTTTCCATAAGTCTAGCAACGTCAAATTATCGCCAGAATATAGCGTTGAGTTACCATGGTATCGTAAACAACTATGATTAGTGTATGATCCGCCCTTAGTAACACCTATAATCCACATATACAAGGAACTAGACCTCATAAGTACGACAAACGGTGTTCCAATAAGAATGGAATCTAAAATAACAACTACAACACATATTTTTACACTCAGTAATTAAATGAAATTAATCTTTTTAATTGATTTATATGAACTAACGAATTAAAAGACGAGTTTCTCAAGATACATGAATTTGGACTCGAGATCTATTTCATTATGTTCATATTGTCGTTTTATATGTGGAAAATATATAAAATTTGTTATAATCAAATGAAGTTGTTGAAAAAAGAAGAAAAAGAAGAAAAAAGAAAATAGGAGTAAAATGGTCATTTGGCCAGGATTAACCTTGGTAATTCTGAAATGAGAACTTCTGTCATTCATAACACGTTCTTTTCTTCTTCTCATTCTCTAAAAAGAAAACAAAGGTTTTCAAACTAAAATAATCATAACCCTTTCATTTCTTCTTTAAAAATCAAGTTAAATATCTAAATTCAAGTTGAATGGCTCTTCAAAAATCTATAGCTTAAATTCGTATTTTGGATAATTTTTGAGTTGGATTAAAGAATAAAAAGGAGCTTCAAAGTATTCCCCCGAAGCTTGGACTTCTTGATAGTGGGTGAGTGATATTTATATCTATGATATATGATCACTATATATGCTAGAAATCCTATTAATATCAAATGTTGGTTAGGGCTTAAGTACCGAACTTGAATTTTAGAGATGAGAATCCTCTTTGATGAATGCTTTAGACATAGAATGAATGTATTAAATAAACTAATATGAATTATGTTATGTTTGGTTTGATGATTGGATTGATTATCGCATGGGAGTTGGTAGAATAATAATAGATGGTCCATGACATTTATAATTGACATCGTGAATGGATTATAGAGTTGAAATGGTAGATTGAGTAATTGAACTTGAATGGTTATAAAACTGGTTTACCGCCGTAAAATCATTCTTTAGTGCGAAGTTGCACTCGTCTAAATGTCGCACGACTTATAACAAGGGCATGAATTCATGTCATATGATGTTAGTGTAAAGCGTCTTGATGACAAGAAATTATACGTCGAAGATGGAAAAGAGAAAGGCGAACAAAGAAAAGGTGAGAAAAATATCCACTAAGGGAATTCCCCATCCAAGTTAAGGTTTAGTCTAGACATTCTATCGTCTAAATTGAATATTAGCACGTCTAAAATTCATGTGTATTTTCGATATTTTCAAACATTTGAAAGTTTTCAGATGTCTGAAATATATTCAGATGTCTAAATACCCTATTTAGAAATCTGGGTTATATAGTGGGCAGTTGGGTTTGGAGTTCTGTAAATTGCGATTTTGGGTTTGTTTTGGGACCTGCATGATTCTCGTACGGTCATATATGACTATAAAGCAATGTGGTATATTCGAGGATGGTACGCCTTGTCTCAAGAAATATGTGGTGCATGTCAAACGAGATAGAGACTATGACAATGCTTCGGGACATGGCTAGATTTGTATGGTTGTTTTATAAAGTCATTCCGTAACTTGAAGGCATGACGACTAGGATATTGCGGCGTATATTCACAAAGTAAGTTTATTTCCCTTAACTATAGTTTGGGTTCGAAATTTCTAGATCATTTGTATAATGAGGCTTGGTTGTTTCGGTTATGCATGTTTAGTGACACCAATTTGAAGATAGAAGACATTCTATTTCGATAATAAATGTGACAGACCTTAAGCTACTTTCTAGCAAAAGCTAACTAACCTTGAGTTACTTGTCCTAAGTCTTCTGGTTAAGCAAATGATAGTGGTAACGAAAATGTATATAGGTTTAGATTCGACTTGGTTATTGGTGGTGGATAATGAGTTAAAACGTCATAGTATTGGTCTTACTTTAGTGATTGTGCTTTGCGATCTTGGCCTTACCGATGAACTTGAGACCCACTTGCCTATCGTGTTACGATTGAGTTATAGTTGATTCGACGACGATTAATATGATAGGCTTATCATATATCGCATAGCATTATAGTAGAAATGTGCTAACATGCTAGATACATGTTAATGTATGATTATGTTACCTCATGCATTACCATTTGGTATTGTTCATGATACATCAATGCAATGGTAATCTTATTGATTAGAAATATTTTCGTTTCACCAAACTTTATTTCTGACCATCGTGGTCTCTTTTTTAATCTATTTTTTGAGTAGGTTGACTAGGAGATGTGGATTTCTGCTAGTGGGAGGCAAACTAAAGAGACATAGCTATTTTATAGTATGGAGCCTTAGCTATTTTGGAGCTATAATTTTATCTATCCAATATTTTTTAAACATTAACATATAGACTGTATTCATTTTGGGACATACTGCATTTGAGATTTGATGTACCATTTGTACATTGTATTATGATGATTAAATCTTATGTCTCATTATGTTATGTTTTTAATCCATTACCGTTTATGTTGATAATATATGATCTACTGTAAGATTTACTATATTATGTAGGTGGGATAGATGTGCTCAATGTTGTTGTTTAAAATTCTATCCTTAATAGAACATTGTCCACGATACTTATGGAATCCACTTATTTGTATGCATGGGCTATGGGTGTTATGGAGGGTCAAGGGTGGGTCATTACATTTGGCACCAGAGCTGAGGTTACAAGATCACCATAAATTGGGGTAGGTTGAGAGAGTGTATTTATATTTTTGGCACTCAAACCCTAGTATTATATGTTATCCCTTGGGAAAGTTGCTAATAGTTACCATCTATAGATAACTATCATGGCCTGGAGAACGGTTATATGCTTCGGATTCTCATCCCTTCTGGTTGCATCTATTTACCCCCAAGAGGGTTTGCTTCTATACCATCGAAACACATCAGAAATGGGCTCTATCTTCCGCTATTGGAAATGAATAGAGATCGACAGATACAAAGTTAATATTATCTCAAGTGAAGATCTCAACCATCAGTCAGTAATCCAGTGGCTAGGAGTATATTGATCATATAAGATGCAGGTCAGGGCTACTTTCTTGAAGCCCAATATGTCAAATATCATTCTTATAAATAGCATATCATTGTACAGAGAAATGTATCAATTTGTATCATTTCATTTTCATTTTAATTAATAAAGAGAAATCATTTTCATTATTGATCAATATTCTTAACATGGTATCAGAGCAAGAAATCAACCTAACGGTTGTTATCATCTAAAATTGCCTTGCCTAACCATTATCAGAAAATATTTCATCACCTAACAATGGCTGCACCAGTGCTCCTCTTAGATCAGTGTCATCATCGAGGAAGCTGTTTTTTTCATTACCTTAACCGTCAGATCAATTCTTACCCACTGTAGTTTTACAGTTCTTGATCAAGAACTATAAGCTGTGATCAAGAACTGTAAACCTTTCTGGTATCTGATCGGTATTCAGTTTGTTAGCAGCAGTGCCTCGCCTAGAGGTCATCTTCAGAGACTATCTCATCATCAGAATTCTCTGGCTGCACCATTTGTTGATCTCAGAATATCAAGATTCTTCATCTGATCATCTATTCTTTCTGTGTACAAAATCTTTAACATGCAAGGAGACAATGTTAATGATGTTCAAGAGTCTCTCAATACTACAAGAACTGCCACTTCTCATCATTCTGATTCACAAGATCTGCTTAAGTCAATAATCAAACCAAAAAGTCAGTTAGTATCAACTATTCTTGATGAATCAAATTATATGTCGTGGAAATTTCAAATTGAAATGGCAATAAGGGGATATGATGTTGAAGAATATGTGTTTGGAACACTTATTACTCCAGCAAAATATATCGCAGATAGTGAGGGAACGCTTGTAATTAACAAAATTACTCAAACTATCAAAAACAAGATGGTCTTATCATTCCTTGGCTATTATCTTCTATCGGTCCTACCATTCTACCTCAACTTATAGGTTTCAAAACATCTTATGAAATATGGCATTCAATAGAACATACATTCAACACTCAATCTGTAGAAAGAGTTCTCTATTATAAAAGACAATTGCAGAACTTGAGAAAAGATGGGTTAAATATGAGAGAATATCTGACCAAGATCAAGAATCTGTGTAATCAATTAGCTGCACCAGGTCATAAAATGTCTGATGCAGAAAAGGTGCTGTCTATTTTAAGTGGTCTAGATGATGAGTATGAAGCAGTTCTAGCAATAATTTCATCTCAAGAAAAAACACCATCTGTTGAATATGTCGGTTTTATTCTACTGTCTCATGAAGGAAGAATAGAGCATAAGAAATCTGTTCAAGAGTTTTCTGTTAACTATGTTTTAAAAAATCAAGAGAAGACATACAACAACAAAAATCAAAGAGTTGGGTCATCTAATAGAGGTGGTTCATCCAACAGATCAAGAGGCAGAGGTGGCAGATTTCACAATAACAATAATAATAGACTGAGATGCCAAATATGTGATTTTAGATTTGATGCAAATTACGTACCATCTCAGCAAGGAAACAACAATCCAAAGAATTATCAAATTGCAAAGATGATCAACATTCAACATGACTCAACTAGTCAGAAACAAAATATTGTCAGCACGGATGATTCACAAGATCAAAGCCGGTTTCCTAATTCTTGGGCAACTAATCATGTAACAAACAATCTTAGGAATCTGAATCTTGGAAACCAAGAGTACAAAGGTAAACAATGTATTCACATGAAAAATGGTAAGTCCATAAGCATTACTCACACTGGCAATGCATGTATTAAAGGTGTAAGAAAATTATATCTCAACAATCTTTTGAGAGCGCCTTTAATTACAAAAAACTTGCTTAGTGTGTCACAATTTGCTAAAGATAATCAAGTATATTTTGAATTCTTTCCTACTTACTGTCTAGTCAAAGACATTAAGTCTAATGAAATTCTTTTGCAGGGTAAAGAGTGTAGAGGATTATACAAATTTAGTGTTGACAATTCTAAAAGTCAAGCATGTAGAGATAAATGGTGTAATAGTTCTGAAATAACTCAAGCAAGTAATGGCAAGACTTTTGATATATGGCATAGCAGACTGGGGCATGCCAATGAAAATGTTGTAAAGAAAGTGTTAAAGAATAATAATATTTCATTTCCTAACATTTCTATGCCTTGTGTATGTACACACTGTCAAATGGGTAAGAGTCACGAACTTGTTTTTACTGATTCTGAGACTGTTTACACTAAACCATTAGAGTTGATTGCAATTGACTTATGGGGCCTTACATCTATAACCACAGATTATGGTTTTAATTATTATATTTCTTTTATAGATGCATTCTTTAGACATGTATGGATATACATCTTAAAATCTAAATCGGATAGTTGCAATGTTGTAGTTCAATTTATTAATTTAGTTGAAAATCAAACTAATTGTCAGGTTAAGAATTTTCAAACTGATGGTGGAACAGAATTTTATCCTTTAAACAATATTTTCAGAAAAAAGGAATTAATCATAGAATTATTTGTCCTTATACTTTTGAACAAAATGGCTTAATAGAAAGAAAACATAGACATATTGTTGAAACTGGTTTAACACTTCTTGCTCAGGCTTCTTTACCACAAAAATTCTGGCCCGATGCTTTTGCTACTAGTGTATATCTAATAAATAGACCGCCAACAAAAACTCTGCAGTATAAAAGTCCTATAGAAGTGCTTTCTGGTGTTAAACCAAATTATCATGATCTTAAAGTGTTTGGATGTCTATGTTTTCCTTATTTAAGACCATATAATTCACATAAGTTGAATTTCAGGTCCTCCCTATTTCTTAGGTTATGCTACTAATATGAAGGGTTACAAGTGTATAGATAGCAATGAAAAGGTGTTTGTGTCTAGACATATTGTATTTAATGAACAAACTTTCCCTTTTATTCATACACATATGAAAACTTCTCATAAAATATGCAACACAAAAAATGTTGTATCTTTATTATCTGACTTGATGGAGCGAGTTGCAACAGAAAGTAACCAAAATGTGCCATGTCATCAACAACTCTTATCCAACTCAAGAGCAGATGACAATCAGAGAAGCAGTTCTGAAGACCTACATCATAGTAGTAGTCACACTAGTAGGCATTCTGATCATTTTCAACCAATAGGCAATTTAGAATCACCTATTGATCAACAAGATCCTTCAAGTCACGATACTGATCAACAAAGTGCTACAGTAGTTGTTCAACAAATAATTCCAGAAAGCACTGGTCATCATATGATCACAAGAGCAAAAAAGAGAGTATTCAAGCCAAAAATATACAATGCAACAATTGAAAATGAAGAACCATGCACTTATCATCAAGCAATTCAATGTGACAATTTGGAAAATTGCCATGAATGAAGAGTTTGAAGCATTACAAAGAAAAAAACTTGGGCTCTTGTCCCATTACCACGTGACAAAAATATTATTGGATGTAAATGGATATATAGATGAAAAAAAAATTCGATGGTTCAATTTCTAAGTACAAGGCAAAATTGGTGGCAAAAGGGTATTCACAACAGAATGGTTTTGATTTTAATGAAACATTTTCACCTGTTGTGAAACCTACATCAATCAGAATCATATTTACAATTGCCTTATATAGAAACTGGACCATAAATCAACCTGATGTAAATAATGCTTTTTTGAATGGTGAATTGCAGGAAGAAGTTTACATGGAGCAACCAATTGGATTCAAAAAGGAAGAAACAGAAAAGCTTGGGTGCAAACTGAACAAAGCCATATATGGTTTGAAGCAAGCATCAAGGGTTTGGTTTGAAAAGTTAAAGTCAACCTTGGCCAGACTGGGATATAATCCCACAAAATCAGACAACTCTTTATTTACTAAATTTTACAATAATCAAGTTACTTATATTCTAATATATGTTGATGATTTTTTAATTACAGGAAACAGTGAACAAGAAAATCAATTATGTTACAAATCAACTGAACAAAGAATTCTCCATTAAAGATCTTGGCAATGTTAATTATTTTTTGGGAATAGAAGTCAACAAAATTTCAGCTATAAAAATTTAGTTGAGCCAAAAGAAATATATTACTGAAATTCTTATGAAAGCCAATATGGAAAATGCCAAAGCCCAACCAACTCCTATGATGAGCAGTTTACATTTATCAAATAATAAAGGAGAACCTATATCAAATGTTAAGCAGTACAGAAGTATAGTAGGAGCTCTGCAATATGCTACCATCACTAGGCCAGAAATTTCCTATAGTGTCAAAAAGGCCAGTTAATTCATGCAAAATCCTTTAGATGAGCGTTGGAAAGCTGTTAAAAGAATTTTAAAATATCTAAATGGCACTCTGGATCATGGTTTAACTTTACAATCAAGCAATGCAATTAATATCACAACATATGCAGATATAGACTGGGCAACATATATTGATGACAGGAAGCCTACTACACGCTATTGTATATTTTTGGGTGATAATCCAGGATCATGGTATTCAAAAAAACAAACAACCATATCTAGATCCAGCACTGAAGCTAAATTCAAGAGCGTAGCAAGTGCTACAGCTGAAATCATGTGGACAGAATCATTGCTACATGAATTAAAGATCGAAACTGACAATAAAGCTACGGTCTGGTGTGATAACATGAGCACAATAGCACTCACTACAAATCCAGTATTGTATTCAAGAACAAAGCATATGGAGTTAGATTTATACTTCGTCAGGGAACAAGTTACTAAAGACAATCTCAATGTTAATCACGTACCTGCAGCTTACCAAAGGGCAGATATTCTCATAAAAACCTTGTTGAAGAAAAATTTTCTTTGATTAAAGCAAGATCTGAAAGTTGAAGATTCTGGAAACAAGTATGGTATGAAAGCAGCAGAGACAAACTTTATAATCCTCTCAAAAGCCTCGGATTCTCTTCAAAGGAGCTTAGATCCATGTCTAAAAGCCTCAAATTTACATCTGAGACAAACAAATTTGTCTCGATGAAAGCCAAAATCAAAAGTCTGGATGACTCTTCACACACTTGAAAGCATATGAACAGCCATGTCGTCGACTTCAAGATGGTTTCAAAATCTCGATTCAGAGTGATGTGAAGTGTTGAAGAAAGCGACTCTAGATTCTATGATTGATTGTCATTTTTCGAACAACAATCAATCAAGGTTTTATTTTTTTTCTCACTGTCATCATTGATCTTCACTTACTTCATGTGTCTCACAACTAAATTTCATCAGATTCGTAAGCAATTGTTGTAAAAGAAGAATTTGAAACAAATCGCAGCAAACCCTAACCGTAATAGGATTTGAGGGGGAGTATTGGAAATGAATAGAGATCAACAGATACAAAGTTAATATTATCTCAAGTGAAGATCTCAACCGGCAGTCAATAATCCAGTGGCTAGGAGTATATTGATCATATAAGATGCGGGTCTAGACTACTTTCTTGAAGCCCAATATGTCAAATATCATTCTTATAAATAGCATACCATTGTATAGAAAAATGTATCAATTTGTGCTTCACCTTATTATTAGGGAGTAGATAACTGTTGTAAATTTGTCCTCGATTCAATTGTACCCCGTCTCCTGCTGTCTGTTGACATGCACTTTTATCTTGTATTTCGAGCACTTATCTATGCTTACTTGTTGAGAGCTTTGTTGTATGTAGTTCGCGACAATGTTGCTTCAGGTAACGATGGGTATGTTCAAGTTATGAAATCTATCCTTCTAGGTTCTCCCCACAAAACTCAAAGGTGGGTGGACCAATTTTTCAATGTTTCTAACCAAGATCGTTTTATTTCTTCTTTTCAATCTCTCGGTACTATTTCCATTTTCATTTTTTATTGCACTGACTCACATATTCTTTCTCTTTTTTTAGTTAAACATCCTAAATTCTCTAGCACGGATCGATAATTATTTTCGATACGCATAACATACGCGTTTAGTTTTGATAAAGACACTTGCATAGGTTCTAGCATTTTACTGAAGCTTTGCTGTTGTGTAACGGCGGTCGGACCAAGCTCCCCATCTCCAGCACGTGGCATACGCATATGGGTTGGCACACACTTTGTTGTAACAAAAGGAATCCCCAATGTTACATGCCTACCAACCCATATTTATACACCACTTTTCCATATTATTTAGCGATGTGGGACTTTTCTCCAATCCAAACTGTCGTTCCTCCAACAAACATGCGAGACAACCCTAACATTTGCTATGCAAGCATGGTTTCTTAAGCCAACTACTTCACTTTGTGCATTCTATGTTCATTTATGTTTTTGATACCTCTGCGCCATGTGGTATTTCTTTTCTAACATGTTATTTCATATCTGTCATGATATGTATGTACTTTCATATATGTTCAAGCGATGGTCGACCATATTCCAACTACAACTCATTTGTTATTACATGAATACTTAAATGTATTGTTATTTGAATTGGGTGGATACAATGTCTAAGTTTGATTGATGATTTCAAGCCAAGGAAGTCATGGAAGAAAAGAAAAGATAATAGTCCTGTACATGATAGTGGGAGTGGATTTCTTAGAGTTGATCCTTCTCCTCATCATGTGTCTTTTGCCAATACTGCTTCCATATTTTTTTCCTCCCCTTAACATGCTTCCAGTTTCTCCATGCTTCTTACCTCTCCTAGAATATGGTGCTTTATCCACTTTACTAAGCAAATGGGTCGTCTCATGATTGATGATGTCTCATTCTCACCTCAGTTGCACCGTCTCCAATGACTATTCCCACGATGTAACCACCCACTGTGGAGGTCTTCTATAATCTCGATAGGAGCTTGTCTCATATACTAATTTGGTTTAATGTTGTTGAGATTGTAGTGAAGTTCTATAAGTGGTGTTTATTATGTATACCTTTTATTTATTATAATTCATTTTTTTGTAGGGATACACTCTAACCTTGGAGTTACACAGTTAAGTGGAAACTTCTTAGCCTACATTAATTAGTGCACTAGTTGACGTACAAAAGCTGAAGGCAGAATTGAAAGTTAACGCACCTGACATCGTGATTAGGCATCGAGATAAGGAAGAGCTCGAAGAGATCAACGAAAAATATAAGGAGATGGTATTTTGTGCAACTAAGGAAGAGGAAGTGCTTAAGGAAATAGAGAAGGGGGCGAAGCGGTTGGAAAGGAATTGGCCAAAATGAGAGAAAATGCTAAAGCTACTACTTACAGTGTCCTTTATAAGATTTATGCACAAAAAAAGAGATTGTTTTTTACAGAATGTGTTGCTAATCCTGACACGGATGTGATCTTAGAGTTCTTGACTGACGCCAAACTTATTAAGTCTGCTCAAGAACACTGTCGCAAGTTATGGGTCAAGGAACGTAGCGGAACAGTTTCTCCAAGCTTCTATACAAGAGTTATCAAAAAATTCTGATTCTGAGGATAATTCAATTATTGCGGTCAACACCAATCTTGACCATGCTAGCGGGACCTCTTATTATATTGAAGTAAGGTATCATTTGTTCAAAATGCTTGATGTTGAATACTGAAGGCTGAACACTGGATGCTGAACAACAATTGCTGAATGCTGATGGCTGAATACTTAAAATATTGTTTGTTCAGGAATTTGTTTTGTGAACATAACTTAATACTTTGACAATATTACCCCTCAAAGATAAAATTAATTATTCTTTCATGTAACTGCCATACAAAGCGCACTAAGTCGTCTTATTTTATACCTTATATTTTATATAAAAACAAATGCTCACATGTTTAGGTACTATAATCTACAGAACATATCGAAAATAGTAAATTTGATGACGTAGATATATTTTATAAAAGTTTGGTCGAAAAGAAAATATTTTATTATAATAAATTTGAAGCTTGTGGTGTGTTTGGATTATTAATTAATGTTTTCAGCACTATATATATATATATATATATATATCTGTGTGTGTGTGTATGTATATGTGTATATATATGTGTGTGTGTGTGTATGCTAAATGTATCGAAATAAATTATTATAAAAATATCAGACGATTTTGACCAACTTTTCATAGTTATTTAAAATGTTGAGTTTCCATATATGTATTGCATATTTTATTTAAGTTTTCATATATCTTAATATAAATCGGTAAGGTTCAGCTTGTTGAAATTATTTATTTATATTTTTTCACACTTGTATTACATATTTCAATTTTTTTCTTATTAAACAATTTATAAATTATCATATTTTAACTTCCAATTATACGCAAACGTTGCTAGGATGCCATCAATTTTTTTATCACTGGTTTTTAGTATATTTCTACTAATTAAAACTATATTATAAAATTAAAATAAAATAAAAAGAGAAAAAATTACCTCACCATAGAAGGGGATACAACTAAAATAAAATTGATGTTATACGTGAACTTTTCTAACCGTTTGATATAATTAGAAAAAACTTTATAAAATTGTTACATGTTATGTCGCATATGGGTATAATTGAAAATTGCAGTGCAATAAGTGATCAGCACTTATAATAAGCATTAAAAATTTTCTTATTCAATTAAGTGAATAAAAGGGCTTAATGAAAGCACTTATTTACAAACAAACAATCTATCAGGCTCTTATCACCTATTTAGTTAAGCATTAAACCATTTTTTCCTAAAAACAAATGCAGCCTAAATCTTTGAACCTTTCCATTGTTATTTTTAGCAGTTTTTTGAGATTTCAAGGAATTTGTAATAATATTTTGGATGCCGTCATATTTTTAGTTGTTGTTGTGATGGTTTTTTGTGTGAACACATTGTAACTTATGAATGGATTTGGGCACATATATATTTGACCTCAATTTTCTATTGAACGTTGCTATAATTTCCAACATTTTGTTGTTCTTATTAGATGTTGCAGCGCGTTTAAGTCAGTACTCTTTTCCTTTTAGTAGGAGTTGTTAGTGTTGATAAACCATTTTTATTAAAGCCATTCGAAGTAGATAATTTATTTCAGTATTTGAAGAGGTATGTTGGAATTTTAGAAAAAAGCCGCAAAAAAATCATCAAGGAGTTTTGTTTTGTTAGTAGGAGATAAATCGTGTTGGAAAAGTCTATTGCGCAACTAAGGATGGAATTTTAGGGACTCTTATTCATAATTACACATATTATTTATAAGAGGGATATGCTTTATGATTTTGTAATGTGGAAATGGGGACCTTCCTTATGGGGCGAACTGCTTGCTGTATGGCATCCTCACTTGTTATAGTTTAGGAACAGACTTAGTCATAGGATATTATGACAGT
This sequence comes from Allium cepa, assembly GCA_030765085.1. Taxonomy (NCBI): domain Eukaryota; kingdom Viridiplantae; phylum Streptophyta; class Magnoliopsida; order Asparagales; family Amaryllidaceae; genus Allium; species Allium cepa. Next base: position 20,665,757 of record CM060941.1, read on the forward strand.
AAAACTACTTTTGTTTGTATATAATGTATTGTATAGCACAGTTTAATTTAATAAAACTATTTTTTCTTGTATGTATGCTTCCTCTCTTATGTTTAATTACTTTGTCTTTTACATGATTCATGGCTTGGCATTCCATCGACATCAAACATAACTCAAATTAACGTTTTCGAGGCACATAAAGATGTTGGAGGTGACTTGGAGATTGCGGATGACGATCCTCTTTAATTTAGCATGGAAAGGGAGAGTATGGAAAAGGATATTCATAATTAAACAAATGAGCTTGATGAAGTAAAGATAACTTTACTTAACCAGTATAATTTTATTATTAAGTAACGCACAGATCTGGAAGCTACAAATGGAAAGATAGAAAATCTTGAGGCTGAGTTGAAATCTTCATGGAGAAGGTAGCTAATTTGGAGAAGCTGTTAAAGATGCCAATGGGTTATATAATGTTTCCTATGAGGACGAGATTAAGAATCTTTAAAAAACCGTCGATGACCATCCCAACAAATTTCTCATTAGCTAGCCAAAGATGAAAATCCTTTCCCTAAAATTTCTCTTCCTAAGGTATCTTCCTCTAGGTAGTTCCGGCTTCTCCTTCTAGTTTAACCAGTGAAACGGTGTTACAATGGAAAAGGAAATTGGAAGCTTATTATAAAAACAAATTTGATGAGTTGAAGGAAATCTATGAGGATTATGGATCCGATGGGAGAGGTAAAGGTGGAAGGGCTCTTATCTGCTTATAAATTATTTGGCTCGTTCTCAAAGAAAACCAAGAAGATAAAAGTAGACGTTTTGGATGATCTAGAAATGTGCATCGCTTACCTATCGAATATATCAACGAGCTCGAAGATCAGATATCCAGATCCACTCCAACTATACAATCCTTAACTACGATTACTTTACATTCACATTATTTAACGTCTAGGATTTCAAACTCTACATGGTCCAGTTTAGCGAAAAATCTCAAACGGGAGAGGATCGGTCACATTTTGGCAGATATAGTTGTTCGAGATTAACGTGCTTACCCTTTTCTTGCCACATTAGAATTAAATTTCCTTTATAATCAAACTGACTATGTTTTTTGGAGGCAAGACCTAGGGAATCCTTAGGCCGACGCTTACTGTGACCCGTGGCTCCCTATAGCCAATATGCCTCGTCGTTCTTCATTTGTTATAACAGAAACACCTTCGTCTAATACTGCTCAAGTTCATATAAAAAGAAAGCTTTTGACACGAAGGGTTCAAAAATATGACTAGGATGTGGTTAGCAACTTCATGTGTCTTTACAATGTTTATTTACACATGCTTTGCAATTTATATTGGTTTGTAATGAAATAATAAAAAATTATATGTTTACCTCCTTGAGCTTTGTGTTTATTTTTGGGCTTTCCCGTAGGTAGTACCATATGAACTTCTATTTCTTTTTTTCATGTCAACTCTTAATTCCAAATGTGCAACTTTTGATCTTTGTGTTAGCTTCCCATATTTTCATGCGCTTGCCATGATTTGCCATACTCAGGGTGCATATTATTATTATTATATTTTGACTATGAAGTCAGATCGCATGTTTATAACCTCTTATTCAAGAGCGTGGTTTTTTGTATTAGTTTTGGAAGTCTAATATCCATACATCAGTGAATTATTTGACAGGAAAGACGAGTTATGCTGTTGTAGCTCTTGTTTTGTATGCAGGCAAATAAAATCGACAAATGGTTTTTATAATGGTTTCGACTGTCTAATATCCCGGCATCCAGTTTATTATTTTATCAATCTCATTTAGACACAACTTTATACATTATATTTTTCTAAAGAAAGAATTATTAAAAAAAATGGCCGTAGATGTTCTGAATTCCATACCCTTATGACAAGGTTCTCGTCAAGTCTGGAGAGGTGGCATGTGCAATTTGAAAATGTTTTAGCAACTACCAGGGGTCCCTCCTAATTTGGTCCAAGCACTCCCTCTGTTGGGTCTTTGTGTTAGCCATCACCTTTCTTAGGACTAGATCTCTTTTGTTGAACTTCCTTTCTAAATTGTGAATCATAACTCTAGCCATTCTTTTCTTATAGACTGTAGAACTAACTGCTACTTCATCTATTTTTTCTTGTATGAGATCTAACGTAGCTTCTTTCATGCGTGAAGTTTGCTCGACCACTAGTGATATACACCATTATGATGGCATATCTATTTAGGATGACAACATAATTTCATAAATATATGTAAGGGAGAATGGGTATAACCCATAGGCAACCTCATGGATGTTCTATATGCCCATAAAATTGGGGGTAGTTCCTTTGCCCATTTCCCCTTAGCTTTCGCGAGTGTCTTTTTTAGCAGCTTCTTTATCGTTTTGTTTGCTACTTTGACCTACCCATGATCTTATGGATTAGCCACCGAGGAGAAGCTTTTGGTTATGCCATTTTTATTACAGTAGTTGGAGAATACCTTATTTTTGAATTGTGTTTCGTTTTCAAAGATTATTTGTATGGGATCCCATATGATTATCCAAACCACAAAGGTGACTATCTTTTGTGATGTTATGGTTGTCAGTGGTTCAGCCTTAACCTATTTTGTAAAATAATTTACTACCACCATTACATATCTTGCACTCCTTTGGACATTAGAAGTGGGCCCATCAAGTCAATTCCCCATACATCGAATCTCCATGGGCCGGTTTTGGAGGTAAGTTCATATGACAGTAGTCTCGGGATACGGGAGAGCTTTTGGTACCTACCATATTTCTGAACAAACATGTACATCTCACTTAGCGTTCAGTGAGAAGTAACATTGTCTCGATATTTTCTTAGCTAACTTTGATCCACTTGAATGATCTTCAAGGTATCCTTTGTGAACTTCTCTCATGCCTCTAGTTACTTCTTTTGTTAATGATCATGGATAGAGAGTTGAATGGCCTCTTTTATAGACTATCACATTATAGAACATGAGGTAGGAAGCTTGGTATCAAATTTTCCTTGTCGCATTTCTATCCGCTAGTAAATTTACTTCAAATAAGAGAAGTTTGATGCGGGCCATCCAAGATTCCGCTCCTCCATGATGTGTTACTGGTGAGGCATGATTATCTTTATTCCCACCTATTTCATCTTGACATGAGGTCTCCTTACCACTTGCTTACTGAGCTCGCGTGAGCGTCAGAATCTAATTTATTTTAGAAATACTAGGCTTCGTTAAATTCCATGCAAGAACTGCCTTCAATTCCTATGCAATGCTAGTAGTTGATAGCTTGGCTAAAGAATCTGCTAAGGGGTTTTCTTCCATAGGAATTTGCTCTATATCAAATTGTTTGAACTGAGCCAGTAGCTGTTTAGATAGTTCCATGTACTTGGCCAGAGTTGGTTCTTTAGTTTGATAATTTTTCTGCACTTGATTTAGAACAAGTTGTGAATCACTATGAACTTTAATGTGGGTTATCTTCATTACCTATGCTATTTTAAGTCCAATGATAAGTGCCTCATATTCTACAATATTATTTGTTTCCTTGATTTCGAGTTGAAACGCCCCCATTTAATCTTTTCTTATATAAGGCGACGAGTACCTATCCTATTACTGCCCCTTATTCATTTGATGCGTCATCAACATAGACTTGTTGCATCTATTGTGGCTATTATGTTTCCTTATTTGGTTGCATTGTTAGAGTTGTGCATTCGATAATAAAGTCGTCCAAGGCTTGCCTTATTGTGGGGACAGTAGGAGTTTTCATATCGACTTGGTTCAATCGCCCTTTAGGAGCTGACTGGATGTTTCTGGTTTTTGTAGTGTTTGCTTCAGTAGTTTGTCCATCATCATTTTGATGGAATGCACCTGGAAATATGGTCATTGCTTTCTAGTTGTGAACAATAACTCATAGGCTAATTTTTGTATCACAAAGTTGTTTATTTTAACTCTAAACGTTGGTGGTGATATAAATTAGCCTTTGCATACTTAATTCTTCCTGTACTACTACTGCACTCATAGCTTGATTAGTTATAACTAGTTATACAAATAGATCCTCATTTGAGATTATATTTGAATGTATGGGTGGATTGGCTAGTGATGCTTTAGCACTTTGAATGTTTCCTTGTACTCTTTCGCCCATTTAGAGTTTATTTAATTCTTTATTTTATCAGAAAAGTAATGCAATTGTTAGTGGCTATATAAATGAACTTAGTCAAGGTTGTTACCTTCCCATTTAGACTCATTTCATCTTTGGTTTTTTCCTTCAGGATTTCCATCTCCTTATGGCTTCTGTTTTTTCCTCTAGATTGGCCTATGTTCCTCTTCCACTTACAATGTATCCTAGAAATTTTCCTAACTGATTTGCAAAGGTATACTTTAATGGGTTTAATTTCATCCCATACGGCTTAAGGGTGGTGAAAATCTCTTCCAAATTGTACACATGGTTAGAAGCTGCTTTGGATTTTGCTAACATGTCATCAAAGTAAACTTCAACGTTCTTTCCAATATGATATATAGACATCATATTGACTATCCTTTGATATGTTGTTCCTTTATTGATTAATCCAAATGACATAACTCTTAAGCAGTACAATCCCTTATCGGAGATGAAGCTCTTATGCTCTTGAACTGGTTTGAATATAGCAATCTGGTTGTATCTTGAAATCCAAATAGGTAGATTTTGCTCCAACGTTGCCCTTGGTTCCTACTTCTGATGTTGTCACTACTTCTTCTTTATTGCCCACTTGGAGCCTAGTCGTTGACATCATAAGCTCGGACCAAGGAATTCTTTAGCTTTCGTTCATCATGATTTAAGGCTTAATTCACCCCTTATAAAAAAAACTCTACACTTCTAGGTCTTGGCATAGGGACTTCTCACTCATTGATATTTGAGGAGTTCCTAATGCCTATTGTCCAATCCCCTACCATTGCTTCTTTTGGTTCAGTTGAGATCTCCCTTCCTATTTCAAAAGCGGTCTTTTGCAACTTGTCATGGTATGCTCTTTTTTTGACGCGTTATAATATGCGACCGATTTATTTCTAATATTTTTGATTCATTTCAGATTGGAAAACATGTATTTCTCCTTCACTAATCATCTTTGCCCACCTCTCAGGATATGTCATTGTTACAAGAACTAAACTCCTTGTTGTCCAAGAAAATAAAGGCTCTTGAGAACAAAGTTTAGAGTTATTAGTCCGACAATAGTTATTTATCCATCGAAAATGTTTGAATCACCACTTTATTTGACTTAGAGAAGAATAAAACTTACAACTTGTAGGAAAACTAAAGGCTTTAGAGAAAGAGCTTTCCTCGAGTTGCGAGGAAGTAAAACATGCTTTAGATAAAGCCTTGATTTTAGAAAAGGATTTAGCAAAGAAGAACCTTTCTCTCAAGAATTCAAGGTCATCTATGCCCGACGTCAAGAAAAAGGTGCCTTCCTTTTTAAATGAAGCCTCCCTTATTAGAAAGGTCAAAATTTTGAGGTTGTCTTATTTATCGTTTACGAAGACAACATTGATTGGTACGTGTATATAGAATTCCCTTTTCTTCATTTTACTGGAGTGGATTTTAACAGAATATTTTCATAACCTCCTCGATCGGATTCTAGGAGACATTTCTAAATTCAAGATGATGACCCTATTGACATCACTAAACTTCCAACTTTTGATGATCTTCCATCAGATAACGACGATTTGAAGAGTGAAGGGGAAGATGGATCCGATTGTAAAAATGATGATGATGAAAACGATGGGAATGATGGTGTCAACGATTATGCCCAAGATGGTCCACTAAGAAAGGATGGAGATGGTGGTTCTAGCCAAGGTGGATAGGGAGTTCCTCAAGTCTCCAGCCATGCCGCTGAGCTTTCTTCTCCCCACATTGATAATTGAAATGGTGGTCATCACCACCAAAAAGGCATCCCGGTGATGTCACTCCGCTAGGCCTAAGTAAACTTGGACACCCTTTCTCCAAAATTCAAAGAGCCTAACCCTTCAAGACGAGCATTTCAATACTCCTCATATGGTCAACTGTCTCGTGAACTCCATTCTCTTTTTTATTCTGTTTCGTAGATGATAAGCCCAATATTACTTAATCGTTAATATAGGAAGAATATATAGAAATTTTATCGAGATTTTACTAGATGGAAAAAGAGATAAAATTTTGAGACCCAACGGAGAAGGGGAAAGGTTATGCATGGGCTTGAATGAATTAAATGATATGTGAATAAGTCTTTTGAAACGCCTCCAGTACCTAGAAGACTTTAAGAACAAACGGGTTGCGCCCCTTCTTCGAAAGTCCCACTTTCACTAATCTAGATGTTAACCAAAGGGAAAAAAGAACTCATTACCATCTTCTAGATGTTAACCAAAGAGAAAAATAAATTAATGGAATACCTTTACTTAGTTTACGTCAGGTTTTCCTGGATTGATTTTTTTTCCTAGGCAATGATTGTGGAGGTTTAATTAGACGACTTCATACGAGATACCTGGATGAGTATGGATCGAACCCACACTCCAAAAGAATGTTGGAACTTACCTAAAATCTCTACCATACCTTTAACTATTAATTTCCTTGTCTGGACAAGATCAAGTTTGAAAATGACAAATTTATTGCTGAACATTATAAGGAGTCTATTCTTTACGAGCCTTCAAAAAATTGTTGTACAGTTTTAATTTTGTACTTAAGTTGATGTAGCAACATCCTGTTTATGCAAAATCCATTTTTTGAATTCTAATTTTGTTACATCGCTGGCATGTAGGTTTCTGATTTTGTTTCTATTTCTTTTATATACCTATTTCCAAAGGCACTTTAAGTAAATTGGTTAGATTAAAAAGGTCTTTTTTGGAAAATTTCTTCTTAATTGAAAAAGTCTCGTTTATCAAGATATTGCTTCCTCTATGACCTTCACCATAAGTATACTTGATTTCCTAACTCGAACTTTAATTCCTTAGGAGACAAAAGAGACTAATACCTCCACGAGATTTGAACCAACTATGCAAAATTATTATGTGGTGAGTTCAATAATACTTCTAATGATTGGGTTTAACATGGTTCCCTTTGATTAATAATCCTCCTAGCATTAAAGCTCCTTTTAGTACTATGTTTTCTGTTTCTCCTTCGTTCTTTTAGAAAATTCTAGATGCCCTCTATCATCCCAAGAATTAACAAGAATTAAAGTGCATATTTTGTCATTATTATTGTTATTTTTCATGCAAATGTAACAATATCAGTTGTACTTCAAACTATTAATAAATATTTTGTTGTTTCTTTTCTTTCATCGTATTAAAGATTGACTATTAATTATCTCTCGATTTAAGACAAGGAATTGACCTTATCTCTTGATGATACCAACCTCACTCAATGTCTTGAAAGTAATCAATCCAAATTAATAACGGCTATGGAGAATTGTCCCTCTTGCTCTAGTTTAGGTATATCATCCATTGATAACGCCGAAGAAAACAAATTGTATGAGGAACATATTCAATTAAAATTTATTATAAGAGCTCCACATTAAATGGTTGACAAGATTGAAAAGAAGATATCTTCCAAGGACAATGAAATTCTCGATCTAACTGAAAGATCTATTCATGTTTTGCTCCTCAACAGTTGGAGTACATGCAAAGATCGCCCAATTTAATCAATGTATTATTGATTGGAAATGGACTTACTGAGGTCTGGGAATGAACATCAATTTTATGAACTCATCTTGACCGAAAGCGAAGGACTTCCTACAGCGACACCGATGAAATATTCCAAAAAGGCTCCTTCATGAATTTCCTCCTCATCTCAAGTCTTTTCACACGCACTGGCGATTTGGCTCTCTCTCCTCAAGTACTTTTGCTACCAAAAAATTAATCTGGTAAAAGCAAGTCCTTTAAATTTGAATGTAATAATAAAATATAGGAATATTGGAATGAAATGTACATTAAGGCATTTTCGGGCCCTAGATTAGAAGTGGAACCTTAAATCGTGAAAAAAATGAACTTACACTAAAGATTCAATGACTCGAGACTGATCAAAAAGGCTTATCTTGTTAAATTTATTAATTTAAAAGCGCTAACAAGACTTATGAGAAAGCATTACTTTCGTATATTGACTTTATTGATTATCTCGAAGTCGTTCGCCCCGAGGAAATTTTTTTTAAAAATTATCTCCTTGTGGTGATCCATCATATTGTTGACCCTTCTTCCGCCCTAGAAATTTTAATGAAAGAGGTAAAAGAACTTAAGAAACAGTTAGAGTTGATGCAATTATATTGCCGAGACATCTAAACCTGATCCGTTAATAGATTACTTAACTGTGATCATAGCAGCTTCTGATTTAAAAATTGACTTCTCGTCCTTAGGCTTGGAAAGAGATTACTGGTTGAGGAAAACTGTGACTTCCAACTATTAGAGATATCAGCATTTCTTTTGATATAATTGTTCTGACACTCTTAAGGAGACTAGGAGCCCTCCTATTTTGTACAAGAACGCGGGTTCATCTAGCGAACCTCATTCTTACGTTTCGAAGGTCAATGGGAAAGTAAAAGATCTAGTCTATCAACACCACCCTCTTCCTTATCTTCTAGAGCCATAAAATTTGTAAAAGTCATTATATTGTAAAGAGAAAAATAGTATTTTTGAATTATAAGGAAAGTGTAAATAAAAAGTTATTTTGCGCACCTGTCTAGCGATGGATTGTCCATTTATAGATTTGATGTGATATTTTATTTTTATTGGCCTTTCAATTATTCTTGGTTGAATCTATTGAATGGAGAATACAACTTGACTATTCTTCTTCCTATGAATGCTTTATTGGGACCGACGGTGGGACAAATGGCTTTTGTTATCCATCACCCTTGGATAGATTTTTTGGCCAGGCCTAAGATGGGACCAAAAGCTTTATTTAAAAGTGCACATGGATCTTGTATAATAAGGCTTATATGTATATTTAAGTATATAGTTTAAACTAAGCAGTACTAACTAACAAAGTATTGTAAAGTAAATAAAAGCAATCACACTAGGATTTTTATACTGGTTTAGACCTTCGTTCTACGTCTAGTCTCGAAGCACTACTTTGAAATTTCCTTTAACCAAATACCTTCACTATGCCTATAGGAACAGGAAATACAAAAAATTTTATGACTTGACAAACTTGTGTTCTTTCAATATGGATTTTGACAGGTAGTATAGATCTTCCTATAATCTTCCCCTTGAGTGAAATGAGTGTAGATATGTGGATTTTCAGGAAGTTTAATGACCAAAATGCTATGGTACATATTTTGGTGATATTGAATGAGATTTTTAAACCAATGGAAGCGCTTAGAGTTAAGAGAGTTATGTAGAAAGCAAGAAGTAAGAAAAGTTAATTCTAAACTGAAGTCTTGGATATATTTATAGATATTCTAGTGTTTCTTCTAACAGTTGTTTTCATTCAAAGAATATTTGTTGATGAATAGTTGCAGCCATTAGAGAAGGAGTTGCAACCCATGAAGGAGAAGAGAAGTATCTTTTTAAAAATTTGACTGTCGTAGAAAATCAGACGTCTAAAAATTATTATCAGATGTCCGGTTGTAACATATTTTAAACAAAGAATCAACAGTTTAAAAACACCTGAAGTCGGATGTATGTTTTTTGTTAACCAGACGTCTAAATATATACTCAAACATCTTTATATACAGAAAATTTTAAAAACAGAAAGTTAAATTGAAGGTTCATGTAGTCAAACGTCTGAAAATAATACTCAGACATTTATTTGTTGTTGTTTGGAAAACAGAGAAGATATGGTTCAAAAAGCTATGTTGTCGTACGTTTGAGATAATGTCCTTAGACATCTGAACTTTTGAGTTATTGAAAAATCTATTTTTTAAACTTGTTTTGAAAGCAATATAATTTGAGTATGCATTGTATTTTCTCATCTAACTCAAGGGAGATTGTACAAAGTAATCTAAGATATAAACACAAATATATGACCTTATTTTGAAATTTCTTCATGTTGACTTAACGATATGCTGTAGAATAAGTGCATATGCTTAAAACACAAAATCCATACACAATGATACCGACTTAAAAAAAACAAACGATACAATAACAATACCAACAAGGTCATAGTAAAAACAATTTGTCAAAAACAAACATCATGCTCCTTAGATGATTCAAAACACAAGAATGCTTAGAGGAAAAGATAAGGAAGAAATTACTAGTAATGGATATAAGATAATCCTCCGTGGTTCTCATAGTATTCCCAATAAGCGGATGGATCATATGGCAATTGTCCAAGCCATTCCCAAATTAGATGACATTCATTATCGTTTGCTTAGAGGGAATTGTTGAATCATATAATGTATGGCATTTTCACAGGGAAGAGTTAATGGAGAAGCAAAAACTAGTTCGTAATGCCATAAGTACTGATGATTCTGAACATATAAGGATGAAATATATGGTCAATAATGTTGATAGATTTCATCATTTTTAAGCTACAAGTCAGTTGCCTGATAATATTAGGGAATCGTCTACGGTTGATATTGATTAGCAAGTCAATCAAAATAAGAAGTACAAATCACTTTTGGTTGAGCAAAGGAGCCATTGTATCCTTTGTGTCCAAAAGGGATAATAAAATTATATGCCATTGTGAAAATGAATGGCTTGAAAGTCCAATGCGACTTTTCAAACAACGATGTGACTGCACTCCTCGAATTGACAAAGGGTTACTCTCTGAAGGTAGCAAGCTACTGACAACTGTGCAGTTAATGCACAGCTATTACCCCACTATAACCCTGTTATATCTTATAGCAGATTTCTACTGCTATGATTTTTTAATATAGTCCTAAATATAGCCTTTCTGCTTTAAGCCCCCTATTTCCGCTATATCCCGTTATTCCCGCTATATTCCGCTATTTCTGCTATATCTTCTTTAAAAGAAATGAATTGAAAAATGACACTTATACATTAGAAAAATTATGAAATTAAATTGAATTTTTAATATATTTTCAAAAATGAAAATACTCTATTGTTCTATTAAATTCAATTATGTTATGTAACAGTTTTACGTTTATTTATAGTATATTCGCACAAGTTTTTATTTAAATTATTTATGTATTAGTTATAATTCAATTGAATGTAAAATTTTCATTTAATTTCCGTTTATATATTTGTAAAAAACATTAAGTACAAGTTTTATATGCGATTCTAGAGTCATCCATTATATCTAGCTATATCCTCGCTGCATCCCAGCTATGACTTTTGGCACCTCCGCCGCATTGAATCTGCTGAGCGCTTTAACTGCACAGACCGACAAAGTACCCCGGTATAAAGAAGATGATTAAACAAGTTGGGATGGATTACAAAAATTATGTTGCATTCATTATTGTGTGCATTTTATACTGGAAAGATGATGCAGAAAGAGTTTCTTGCACCGTTTCTAACAAACAAAGATTCAATAAAGAGAAAAGAGCCACTAAAGTACCTTAATAGATGTTGTGACATTTCCCTTTAATTTATAGGTTAAGGAGACTGTATACTGTATCATGGATAGTTGATGCGATGACTTGGCATAATCATGCCATAAAATATGACACTTCTTTATAGAGAGCAGCAGATTCTTCTTACCAAACATTTGCTGTTGATTCATGAAATGCCACGCTAGAAATAATAATAGATAGTTTCAATCCAATCTTCTCTAGTTAACCATTACAATTTTTGGTAGTAATTGTAGTATCGTATAATCTTCCGTCTATCTACATGTAAAGGGAGTTCCCAATGTTGACATTGTTTATTTGTAGGCCAAAAAACCAAGGAAGGATATTGATGTTTATTTACAACCATTGATAGACAAGCTAAAGCGGTTTTAGGAATGAGTCATTACATTTGAGTCACTTAACATATCCGAGTTCACAATAAGAGCTAGGGTATTTGGGGTAATTCATGGTCATCCTGCACTTGAGACTTTATCTGGGTGCACAACTCACGACTATTTTGAATATCCTATTTGTACGTTAGACACTTGTTCTTATTATCTTCTTGAAAGTAAGACGATGTATCACATGGATCAATGAAAATTTCTTCCTTCCAAACACAAATTTCGAGACGATAAGATAAACTTCCATAATAAACAAGAACATTGTCCTCCTCCATGACCATTGATTGGTTATCAAGTCAAAGAGAAGGTAGCGAATATTAAGATAAAAATTGGTAGAAACAAATAATAAATTGGTCGAAAACGAAAAAAGAAAACCGATGAAGAAGATGTTGACAATGTATCTGCATAGTATAGAAGGTCCATCCTCTTTGATTTGCCATATTGGAAGGCAAACTTGGTCTGACACAACGTTATGAATATGAAGAATGCCATGGAGCATCTTATAAGCACAATTATGGATCATAAAGACAAGTCAAAAGATAACATCAATATTAGGCGTAGCTCGCATTTGAAAGTACGTGGGTTGAACGTTAAGTCTCACATTGTAAGAAATATGGCGTATAACGTGGTATATATGTGGGATTGATGACACGTAACATTGGAAATTCCTTTTGTTACAAGCATATACTGCCAAGACCACGTATGTGCCCATTCCAGGAGACGATGAATGAATATTCAATCGGGCACTGGCACATTGGAAGCTTCATTAAAATGGCGCTGTTAGGATCAATGAAGCGCGCGTTCATGGAGATGCATTGGAGTGCCGAAGCATAACACGATACCAGAGCCGATGGTTTGAGGGACCATTATACAATGCGAGAGTGACCAAAGCAAAGACTCCTTGAGGCCTGGAGAAATTTAAGCAGCCTGACCTCACTGCTAGATACACAGCCTAATCTCCTGCGTTGTTGATGCTGCAAGATGACTTTAGCGAAAGTACTCGCCTTAAGGTAGAGGTTTGGCAACGCAGCCTCACCAACCGTGTAAAGAAGTGGAAGCAACCTAGTCAACCACAGAGCTTCTCTAGTATCCTCCAAATGAAGGTTAGAGGAAATGCTCACCAAGGTGAAACCTGTTAGATGTGGCTCGTATTTGAGAGTGTGTGAGTTGAACGTTAAGTCCCACATCGCAAGAAATATGGTGCATAATGTGGTATATATATGGGAATGGTTGCACATAACATTGGGAATTCTTTTTTTACAAGCAAGTGTTGCCAAGACCACGTATGTGCCTGTTTTGGGAGGTGATGGAGGGATGTTCAATCGAAACGCTAGCACATTGGAAGCTTCATTAAGATGACACCGTTACGGATCCATGAAGCATGCACTCATGAGGACCCGTTGAAGTGCCGAAACATGACATTGTAGTGAAAAACTCAAAATTTTGGGAAGCAAAAGCAGAACACACAATAATCTAGTATGTGGACAATCTCAACAATTCCAATCCAATAATGAGAATAAAAAGAAAAATCAAAGAGCACAAATTATAGATAAAGGCAGAAAGGAACGAACACACCGATATGATAAGGTTCGGCTATGTCTACATCCTCAGATCCAACAACCTTTGTTACTTCTTCATTTTAAGAGGGAGTACAATATGAGAAGAAAAAAATCACTCAATATAAATATCTCACCCTATAATAGATATAGAAATAGGGATTTTATTGAAGATATTTTGTGGAGAACTCTCTTGTTGTATTGTGGTGATAAAAGATGAGAACAAGTCTTTATATTTATTTCTAGGAGAAAGAATGAAGATTGCCTTGGAGATAAGGATAAAATGTTTCCGGATTTGCTTTATTTGATTTCAACGAAAATATAGCATATTTGTGTTTGTTTCGACATATATCTTTATCTGATTAATTCCTCAAATCAATTAATATCTATTATGATATTGATTGATTCTTTTTCTAATTTGTTTCCCATATTGACTAGTTACGAGAATAAATTAATATCTTCTTCGTAATAAATTTGGAATAGGTTTAACGTTAAAATTTAACAATCAATGCATGCAAGAATTTGAATACCATGAGTATAAAACGGAAATTATGGTAATAGAAGACACTGAAACAAATAAAATAAGCATACCAGAGGCAACTTTTAGTTTGAGTAAAGAAGAAAAGATACGGTTTTGCACCGTTTTGAAAAACCTAAAACTGCCTAGCAAATTCCCTTCTAACTTCCACAATAATGTGAATATCAATCCTTTTGAACTAACAAATATGAAGTGGCATGATTACCGCGTCATAATGCAAAGTGTGTTTGAAAAACATTTCCCAAGTACATTTTTTGATATCAATATTCACCTTATTGTTCATTTAGCCGATAAATCATTGATTTGCAATCCTATTAGATATAGGTGGATGCATCCTCTTCAACGGTAAATTGCAAATTTTAGTTTTGTACACCATCATTCAGTTTAAATAGCTACTGGTTATTTACAATCAATTACCTTCATAGGTTGATGAAAACATACAAAGAATATATGCGCAGCAAAACATACGTTGAAGGGTGTACTACAGAAGGATATATTATATATGAAGCCAGTTTTTATTGCATGGATTCCAAACATAGGTGATGGCACTCACGAACATACTTGCAAAGCATTTTTTGATGAGGATAATGGGTTTTCTGGTGAGATGCCTCTAAATAGTGGTAAAGATATAACCTTAATCAATGTGTAGTTTGAACAAGTTCATAGATGGATCCTTATATTAAACAAGATGGAATTGATGAATAGAAGAAGTAAGTTCATGAATTTGCCCTGAATTCCCATTATTGTAAATCAACTCATACATACGTTTTGAAACGTGTTTATTGCAAGAGGTATAACATTTATGTGAAAAGTACCAAATCTCTTTACATAAATATATGTGACATCCTTCGGTTCTTATGTCATCTAGACAAACATAGGCGGTCTTGGTCATTTGGATTGTAACCAAGAAGAGAGTTGCATTGTTAGAAGCCATGGAACCATCAATTCATTCAAGTAGACAATCGTCTTCTACACAATCCGAGAAAGTTGAGGTAAATGCGTATGGAGCTCCCATTTCAAAAAATGCTAGAAAAATAGACAGTCAAGTTGGTAAATTAGTAAAAATTCATTTGCCGATCTAATATGAAAGTTAGAATAACGTACCCAAAAATATAAGGATGAAGTTTGATCTGAATTGCTGGAAAGATAAAATTGATTTGTACCAATTTTAATTTTCTCCATAAATATATTTTGCCACATTGCTTCTTTTAAGTAAACAAGTCTTAATTTTCACAGACATTTTTTGAATTTGATTCATATCATAACGACTTTTTTTTAAATATTTAGAAGACACAAGGGTGAATTGAGATAAACTGCTATGATAAATTCGATTATGACGTAGATAAGTTGAAAAATTATCCACTAACAATTAGCCAAGAAAAATGGAGTTCTTAAAAAATGAAGCAAAACCAGATGCGAGCGAAAGAAGGAATCTAGACAAAAAACAGATCATCGTAAAACTATGGACATCGTACTTGACGTACAAGTAACTCTGTAGTAGAGCATAAAATGTTGTGTTTGTTTCATCTTTTATTCCTTAATTTTGCAAAATTTGTTCGATTGACATGTTTGTATTTACTTTCTTAATGTTCTTGGTATAATAAGTATAATATATTGTGCTTGATTTTTATTCACCATACTCCACTTTCATTTACTGTACTCGTTTTTATATATTTTGGATCAGCTTAAGTTTTTCATATATTTCTTTCAAATTCTGATTAACTAACTTCTTATGTTATGTTTTGGATCAAAGTCTGATAACTAAATCGTGAATGTCAAACGATTTTTAGTCTTTAGATATCCTGAGAAATCCTATCTGTCTATTTCTATTTGTGCAGTTGGAATAACATCTTAATTGGTATGCCGCCATCTTGTATGCACTTCAATTTTCAGTTGCAATAACTTATTCACTGTAACAAAAATGATATAAAAAAACATGTTCAATTATACACTTGAAGGTTGGTACAAGATATTGTTGTAATAGAGATACGGTTGTTGGGATCCCTCCTTAATTGGAGAGTTTCTAGAAAATTCTAGATGTTTCTAGAGAAATCTAGAATTTTCTAGAATGTTCCGAAGAACTCAAGAGAAGTGTAGAACTCTCTAGAAGCTTGTGGAAGAGTGTGGAACCCTCTGGAATATTCTAGAGATGTGTGGAACCTTCTGGAACCTTACGGAAGAGTATGGAAGAATAAAGAAGGGAATGGAAGAGTGTAGAGATTCCTAGAGAGAGTGTGGAGCATTCTAGAGAATCAATCTCTACCGTCCGATGCAAGTAATCTCCACCATTCATTATGGAGGTTGAGTAGTATAAATAGGAGAATGAGCCCTATTACTAGCCATCCAAGAATCCAAGGAAGAAGCCACTTCTTAGAGTGAGAAAAAACTTGAGAGTTAGAGAGATCCTCTTTGAGAGAAAAGAGTGATAGCTTGAGAAGTCTTTATCCTCAAGCTTGAGTGAGCCACCAAGTGTGAGTTACTTTTGTAATCACATTATTGTAATCCTACTATTCTTTTGTATAGTGGAAGAATCTCCATATTGGAGAATTATAAACTCTTGTGCTTCCATTGCTACTTTTAATCTTAAAGTGCCTATCTTAACTTCACGAAGCGGGGAAGACCGAGATTTCCCCAACAGTGGTATCAAAGCCAGGTTCATCCGTAGCCGTAATCAAGCTCGTGTAAGTTCAAGATGGAGGATATTGTCGCTCATGATGGAGACATGTTCAAGCTCACAGCTAACAACTACTCCTATTGGAAGCCAATGATGGAGGACCACTTGTATTGTAAGGATTTACATGAGCCCATCATCTACAAAAATAAGGTGGAAGGAAAGAGTGATGCTCAGTGGGAACTGTTGAACCGTAAGGCTATTGCTATGATCCGTAAGTACATCGACAAAACTCTCTTCGAGCATGTTTCTACTTATACCAATGCCTATGAATTATGGACAAAGCTTGAGTCCATGATTCAGAAGAAAACGCCTCGCAACAAGGCCAATTTAGTTCGACGGTTGGTGAAATTGGAGTATAAGGATGGTCATAGTATGATTGAGCACTAGAATAACTTCAAGGGGCTCGTAAATCAACTAACAAAAACTGATATGAAGATTGATGATGAGCTACAAGCCCTTCTACTCCTTAGTTCCTTACCGGAAAGTTGGGACACACTTGTTGTCACGCTAAGTAACTCAGCTCCGGAAGGAAAGTTAACTATGGATACCGTCAGTGACAACCTTCTTGGTGAAGAAGAAAGGAGAATGGAACAAGATGAGTCTATCCATCCCGAAGCTAATGTTGCTGAGAATCAGGGTAGGAATGAAACCCGTGGACGTAGTAAGAACCGAAATCCCCATCAATCTCGAGGTAGATCCAAGTCACGCTCGAAGATTGCATGCTATTACTGTGGAAGGATGGGTCACAAGAAAATGGAATGTCGACGCTTCAAAAGAGACCAAAAGGCCGGTAATGTTAAGCCTGACCAAATAAGCCTAACAAAGAAGCAAGAAGAAAAGAGTACTACTGCCATAGTATTAAAGGAAGATCGGAAGATCTGCTATATCTCGTTGGTGAAAGTAACATTCTAAACATTGCTTGTGATGAGAGTTCTTGGGTTGTTGATTCTGGTGCTTCCTTCCATGTTACTCCACATGAAAACTTCTTCTCATCCTACCAAAGAGGTGACTTTGGCACGGTGCAAATGGGAAATCAAGATAGAAGCAAGATTGTTGGAATAGGAGACATCACTCTGACGACAAGCACCGGGTGCAAGCTTGTTTTGAAAGATGTGAGGCATGTCCCGACCATGCGCCTCAGTCTTATCTCCGCTGGAAAGATAGATGATGACGGCCTAATGAATTACTTTGGTGAAGGGAAGTGGAAGCTCACCAAAGGAAGTTTGACAATAGCTCGAGGAAAGAAGGTAGGATCATTGTATGTAATGCAAGCTAAGCTATGCAAAGGAGAAGTAAACATCTATACTGATGATATGGACACATGGCATAAACGACTTGGGCACATTAGTGAGAAAGGTCTTCACATACTCGCTCAGAAACAACTCCTCCCTGACGTGAAAGGTAAACCACTTCATCTTTGTGCTCATTGTTTAGCTGGAAAACAACATAGGGTTGCTTTCCAAAGATCTTCTCCGCCCACAAGAAGAAAGAACATTCTAGACCTCGTGCATACTGACGTATGTTCGATGTCTGAGAGATCCATTGGTGGTGCTCTATATTTTATCACCTTCATTGATGATCATTCAAGGAAAGTATGTTTGCACCTGTTAAAATCAAAGGATCAAGTGCTTGATGCCTTCAAAGAATTCCATGCTCTGGTGGAGCGTGAGACTGGACGGAAGATCAAGTGTGTACGATCAGATAACGGAGATGAGTATATAGGTCCTTTTGAAGACTATTGCAAGAAATATGGCATTAGGCTAGAGAAGACTCCACCCAAGACACCACAATTGAATGGGCTAGCTGAGAGAATTAACCGAACCATTGAAAAAAGAGTTCGTTGTGTGCTCTCTCATGTTAAGTTACCCAAATCATCCTGGGGAGAAGCTATAATGGCTGTGGCCGACATTGTCAACCTCACACCATCAGTTCCTTTGGATGGGGCCATTCCTGAGGAAGTTTGGACGGGCAAGAGGGCTTCATATAATCATCTCAAGGTGTTCGGGTGTAGGGCATTTGTTCACATCCCCAAAGATGAGAGAGCTAAGCTTGATGCAAAGACAAAGGAGTGTATTTATCTTCGTTCACCTAAGGATGAATTTGGGTACCGTTTGTGGTACCCAATTAACGAGAGGGTTATTCGCAGTAGAGATGTTGTATTCTTCGAAGACCAAACAATTGAAGATATCAAGAATTCAGAGAGGCCAAGATTGAGAAGCAGTAAGAACATTGAACCTACTCTAGTTCGACATGAAGATAACAACACACAAGAAATCAGTGAAGCTGAAGATGATGAAATTCATGATGAACCAGTTCAGGAAGAACCTCAATCTAGCATTCCAATCGCACCAGAGCCAAGACGATCCTCAAGGGACAGAAGACCATCCACCCGATACAACACAGAGGAGTACGTTACGCTCACTGATGAGGGGGAGCCTCAAAGCTATAAAGAAGCAATGAGTGATTGTCATAAAGAAGAGTGGAGAATAGCCATGCAAGAAGAAATGCAATCCTTGCATGAGAATAACACATATGAACTAGTGGAGCTACCAAAAGGGAGAAGAGCCTTGAAGAATAAGTGGGTGTATAGAATTAAGACCGAAGAGAACTGTTCAAAGCCTCGCTACAAAGCTCGATTTGTCGTCAAAGGATTTGGACAAGAAAAAGGTACTGACTTTGAAGAGATATTCTCTCCCGTGGTAAAGATGTCATCAATCCGAGTTGTGCTTAGCCTATCAGCCGTGCAAGATTTGGAGATTGAACAACTCAATGTCAAGACGGCGTTTCTACATGGTGACCTAGAGGAAGAGATCTACATGGAACAGCCTGAGGGATTCAAAGTTCCAGGCAAAGAAGATCAAGTGTGCCGCCTCACAAAGAGTCTATATGGACTTAAGCAAGCACCAAGGCAATGGTACAAGAAGTTCGACGCGTTCATGGCAGAACATGATTTCAAAAAGACGGAAAGCGATCATTGTGTCTTCATAAAGAGGTATGTAAGTGGTGACTTTCTCATATTTCTGCTCTATGTTGATGATATGTTAATCATTGGAAAAGACCGCATAAAGATAGCTGCTTTAAAGAAAGATCTAAGCAAGAGCTTTGCCATGAAAGATTTGGGGCCGGCTAAACAGATTCTTGGGATGAGAATAACTTGTGATAGATCAAAAAGACTGTTATGGCTATCCCAAGAGAGATATATCAAGAAAGTCTTGGAAAGGTTCAGCATGTACAAATCAAAGCCGGTTAACACTCCACTAGCTGGGCACTTCAAGCTAAGTTCGAAGCAGAGTCCGACAAGTGAAAAAGACAAGGAGGAAATGAAGAAGAAACCATACTCATCTATAGTAGGCAGTCTCATGTACGCAATGATATGCACAAGACCAGATATCGCTTATGCAGTTGGTGTCGTCAGTCGCTTCTTGGCTAACCCAGGGAATGAGCATTGGGTTGCAGTCAAATGGATCCTCCGGTATCTACGTGGAACTTCCAAAAGATGTTTATGCTTTGGAAAAGGAAAACCTGTGTTAGAAGGATATATAGATGCAGACTTGGCTGGTGACATTGATTCAAGGAAATCAACATCAGGATACTTAACCACTTTTGCAGGGAGAGCTATTTCATGGCAATCAAAGCTGCAAAAGTGTATTGCATTATCCACTACAGAGGTGGAGTATATCGCAGCTACTGAAGCTTGCAAGGAGATGTTGTGGGTGAAGAACTTGTTGCATGAATTGGGAGTGGATCAAGAAAAGTATGTCTTGAAGTGTGACAATCAAAGTGCAATTTACTTGGCAAAGAATTCAACATTATTTTCCCGCACAAAGCATATTGATACAAGATATCACGGGATCCGAGGAGTCCTCGAGGAAAAGCAAATACATCTTGACAAGGTTCACATAGATGAGAACTGGTCTGACATGATGACCAAAGTAGTACCAACAAAGAAGTTTGAAGACTGCTGTCAAGGTGCCGGCGTACTACTACCCCCCAATTAAGTCGGGAGGGGGAAATTTGTTGGGATCCCTCCTTAATAGGAGAGTTTCTAGAAAATTCTAGACGTTTCTAGAGAAATCTAGAATTTTCTAGAATGTTCCGGAGAACTATAGAGAAGTGTAGAACTCTCTAGAAGCTTGTGGAAGAGTGTGGAACCCTCTGGAATATTCTAAAGATGTGTGGAACCTTTTGGAACCTTAGGGAAGAGTATGAAAGAATAAAGAAGGGAATGGAAGAGTGTAGAGATTCCTAGAGAGTGTGGAGCATTCTAGAGAATTAATCTCTACCATCAGATGTAAGTAATCTCCACCATTCATTATGGAGGTTGAGTAGTATTAATAGGAGAAGGAGCCCTATTACTAGCCATCCAAGAATCCAAGGAAGAAGCCACTTCTTAGAGTGAGAAAAAACTTGAGAGTTAGAGAGATCCTCTTTGAGTGAAAAGAGTGATAGCTTGAGAAGTCTTTATCCTCAAGCTTGAGTGAGTCACCAAGTGTGAGTTACTTTTGTAATCATATTATTGTAATCCTACTATTCTTTTGTATAGTGGAAGAATCTCCATATTGGAGAATTATAAACTCTTGGGCTTCCATTGCTACTTTTAATCTTAAAGTGCATATCTTAACTTCACGAAGCGGGGAAGACCGAGATTTCCCCAACAACGGTGTGGGTCCAGTTAGACAAAACTTATTGTTTGTCCTTTGAAAAATATCCTTTTCAACCTAAAAAAAGTAAAAAAAAGAAAAAAAGAAAAAAAGAAAAAGAGGGAATGCATAAGAAAATCAAATATTAATCCAGCGTAGCAATGGTATTTTACATCTTAAAACCATGGATGCATGTAAATAAGTTATACTTTCATATCCTACAACATTGTATTACAAGTTAAATGCGGCTATTATTTATAGATTATAATCTTAAAATATCAAAATATATCTTTATGAGGGGACGACGTTTGATGTTTGTTACAGTAACTTTTAGTCAACATCTTTGAAATTATTATTGAATCCAATGTGTTGTCTTATTTATTAAAATAAAGTTAAATCATTACAGAGATGTACATGTGCATACATCTAATAACCATTCCCTCAATCTTATTACACATTATATTTTAATTCCTTTTTATATTCTCCAATACTCGTTTCCTAGAATTCTATCAAACTACAGGAAACAAGTGATAAAGTTGTAGGCTAAGTGATATAACGACAACTACGTGTATAATCATATTTCCTTTTTTTATTGCAAGTCAGTACAAATCCAACAAAAGAAATCACATGTCTTAACTCACGCAAAAAATGCTATCATATCAGATACAACATTTTCTTTCTTCGTAAGTAAAACAAATAATGACTCGAATGATCTATAAAGTTTCTGTAATACATATAACATCTCAAGTGTTATCATATTTTAGCATAAAATTAGAAAGCAAATGAATCAATTAATGATGGTGATGAAGAAGATTTGCTATTGGATGAAGACATCTTGTCACAAGTGTTTAGCAAGTATAAAAAGGGTCGGACTCAAAGTTTTGAGATAAAATTATCAAGGAACCAAGTTAAGACTTCTTCTATCGCATATAAATATCCCATTTTCTAATTGTTTAATATGTAGACCAAGAAAGAAATTCAGTTCTCTCATATGTGACATTTCAAACTCATTCATTTTTCATAACAGATGCAAAGTCATTCCACATATTTTCATTCGTAGATCTAAATATTATATCGTTAATATAAATTTGAACAAATAAAATATTATTATTTTATTTTTTGGCAATTAACGCAATGTTAATTTTACCAATTTGAAAACCGAAACTTAATGGATGGCTCTTGAGTCTACTGTACCGAGCATGGAGTGTTTGTTTAAGACCATAAAGTGCTTTTTAATTTTGAAAACATGGTTTGGATGTTTTTCGTGGTTGTTCAACATAAACATTTTCTTTAATAAAATAGTTAAAGAAAGCACTTTTAACATCTGTTTGATATAATTTAAAATTACGATGACAAACAAATGTAAGTGAAATTCGAACTGCTTCTAGTCGAGCTACATGAGCAAATGTTATTTTGTAGTCAATTCCTTCTTCTTGATTGTACCCCTAAGCGAATAATCTTGCTTTGTTATGAATTATGTTACCATTTTCATCGGATTTATTTTTAAATACCCGTTTTGTTCCAATAACGGACCGATCATCCGATACATTGTACAAGTTCCCATATGTTATTTCTTTCAAATTGGTTAAGTTCTTCTTGCATTGCTAATATCCAAAAAACATCTGTGGTGGCTTCCTTATAGTTATTAGGTTCTACATTCAAAATGAAAGATACATGACCCATTTGATTTAACTGGCTTCTAGTTGTGACTCTAGCATTTACATATCCAATTATATTATCTATACGCTGATATTTTAAAATTCTAGGGGGAGATCTTAAGATATTATTTATATTGTCAGTATTTATATTTTCATTATGTTTCCATTATTGGAATTATTTTCTAGTATATGAGTTTGGTTTATTTCCAAAATTCTTCATCTTCGTATTCATTTTTTCTTTTAAATTCTTCATCAAATGGAACATGTAAACCATCTTTAATTGTATTAGTTCGTTTATTAAATATTGCATAGGCTTTGCTTCGTTCCGAATCACTAATAAAAATTCCTTTATCTGCTTTCGGATCAATTTTTCCTAATTGATCTTTAGTATTTAGTATAAGCATTTTGAACGAAAAATTCAAAAATATGCGAGTTTCGATTTCTTTTTATAACACATTTCATAAGAAGTGTTTCTAGTCAATGGTCTTAAAGATACACGATTAACTACATAGCAAGAAGTAGCAATGGCTTCGGCCTAAAATTTCTTTGGTAAGTTACTAATACTGTGATGACCCGGAATTTTTAGGTAATAAAAATTTAATAATCTGCATTAAAATTAAATCGATTTGATAATTTGTGTCAATAAAGTTTGAATTGATTTAATAATCTTCTTTTAATAAATATTTAATTGTTTAATTTTATCTTTTCAAAATTTAATAAATTGTTCTATTAATAATGTATATATTTGTCTACATTATAAATAGATAATCATTGGTTTGAATTTGATAAAAAAAATAAATCTTGTTTTCAAATTCTATTATACATCTTGGTAATTTGGAACTTTTGATTTGAATTTAATATAAAGCTTTTTAAAGATATTAGTAAATAACTATATAGTATTAAAATACTTAAGATAAATGTTTATAAGGTTCGTTTTATTTTCATTTTAAATATTTCTTGATAAATTGATTTGAAAATAATAATAAGATAATCACTTTTATAAATTGTTATTTTAACCAATATTAATAATGTATTGTTTATATATATATATATATATATGGATTTTAATATAAATGAAATTTGTTATTTTCAAAATTTAATATGTAGTTATATATATATATATATATAACTTGATTTTAAAGGTGGACTTTTGAATATGATTTGAATTTGAATTTAATTTTAAAATTCAAAATGGTAGATATTTAAACTGTTTGGATTTTAAAACATATATATAAGCTTTCATCTTAAAGGAAATTGATATGCACTTAAATAAGTATTTGTAAATTAATTAATTAAGTTAAAAAGCTTTTATTAACATTTAAAATAAAAAGAAAATAGTTAATGGGCAAGTGTAATTACCTTAAGTAATCTAATAACATGTGGTAAATAATGAATAAAACAAGATGACAAATGTTAATGCATTAAGACAAGTGTCCTATTTAATATTCTTTTTTCTTTTATTCTAATGAAAATCAAAAGTTCACTTATATAAACACATTTTCTTCTCATCCTCGTTTTTTCAATTCATTTTCAAAGCTTAAGAAAAAAAAAACTTCAGCTGCAAAATCTTTCAACAAAATAAAATCAGTAATCAAAACATCTTCCTCAAACTAAAAATGTAAATCACCTCCAAAATCAATTCAAAGCCTGCAAATTTCCTCAAATCTAAATCAGTAATCCCCTCCTCAAACCAGAAACAAGATCTATAATCCATTTTTAGAGATTAAAAACAATCTGTAAACCAACTCCTCAAAAACTGATAGTAAATCAAAGCATTTCAGTTTCAATAGCAAGTTTTCCTCAGCATTCAAGTCTAAAGTTTGAAAAGAAACGACAATACAATTTCCAGGTTTAAAGACAATTCAAGCTTTCAAAATTTAATTGCTCTATTCTTCATTTTAAAACAGGTGAGTAACAGTTTTATTAAAAATAAATTAAGTAAATATGGTTGCATGTTAATTTCTGTGGTAACTGTGTTTGGGTGAATATGTAGATGGTTCTGTGTATATATGGAAGTATATAGTTGTGTATGCATGTTGTACTTCTCTGTTTTGAATTCCAAGCTTCAGTTTTGATTCAAAATCATTTTCCTTTAATCCAATCTTTGTTTGGATTCAAGTTTTAAATAAAACTTGTTTGTTTTGTCATAGAGAAGGGTTTAAAAATTTGTTTAAGTTAAATTAAATTTGAAATATCACTGGAAATCAAAATTAACAGTATAAGCTTAAGATAAGTAAAAAATTGAATTTCCCTGATTCATGAATTCAGAAACATAAATCGAATCCTTATTCGAAATCATGATTTTGAAAACTGAAATCTCAATTTTTAGAGAAGGATCGAAAGAGCAGTTCGAATATGTTCTGTGTTTATGTTCTGAGGGAATTCAGACGATCTAGGAGACCGGAGATGGAGAGGTCTTCGTTGATGGTAGTAGAGTAATAGGGAGTTTGGGAAAATTGTCAGATAGGCAAATTGATCATCGTGGAAGCGGCGGTGGAGGATTGTAGCCTGTAAACCTAGTTTTGGTATGTTCTTAAATTTTAATCGGCATTTCTTCACTGGTTGATCGAGTTCAACATAATTCAAGGGAATGATAGCTAGGGCATGGACGAAGTCATGGCCGGAGGTGTAGGCACTCCAGTGGTCGGAGGCGCAAGAACGAAGAGGTTCCAGGTTTGGATGTTTGTTCCAGTTTTTGGGTTCGACCGTTCGATTTTGATTCCGATTGAATAGTGAAGTTCTGATGATCGTGGTGGTGTGCAAGGGCGACTATTGATGTGCTGAAGTTAATGTGGTTGATCGGTGATGGTCAGAGCCACCGTGCATGTGCACGATGCTCTTGGTTTCTGATGATTTGAATTTTATTTAGCCTGGTTGTAGAGTGGGTTTGTATTCGAGTTTTACTCGAGTTGATTTAGGGAATAGCTCGAAGCACTGGGGTATTTGACTCGAAGTCAAATTAGCCTGGCTCGAGTCATTTTAGATTACAGGTTTTAGAGAAAATCTGACAGTGTTTAGATTTTGAATTTAAACTAAATTCAAATATGGAAAGCAGGTTTTAAATTTGAAGCAGATTTAAAGTATGGATTCAAAAGGAATTTGAATCCAAGTTTTTAAAATAAATAGGTTTAAAAAAAATGAATGAATGAAATGTTTTAACAACTTAAAATTTGTTAAAGTATATTTTATATATGGTTTGAATTTAAAAATGAACTTGGTTTTAAAATTCATTTAAATTTATTTTATAAGACAAGTATTTCTTTAACATGTAATAAAAAAGGTTTTTGAATTTGTTTTAAAAAAAATTGTTAAGTTAAAATTGTATTCATTTTAAATATTAAATTTAAAATGGAATTTAAAAGTAAATTTAAGTAAATTGTTTTTATGTACTTTTGATAATGATAATTAAGCCATTAATAAGAAAATGTTATTTTCTTAAAGATAATTAAGATTTAATGATTGTGATTCACTAAATTATTAAGGTAATTAAAGAATAATTAATTATTTTTTAATTTATTTATGATTTGGATTGATTAATTTGGTAATTAAGGGATTAAATTGATTAATTAAGATTTAAGTTAATTAATTAGAGGAATCAATTACTCAAGGTAATTAGTTAAATTAATGTGATTAGTTTAAGTTGATTAATTGGTTTAATCAATTTAAATAATCATTGGATGAGGGGTTAAATAAAATTACTTAGTGTAATTTATAAAGTATAATTACTTAGTGAAGTAATTAGTGAATAATTACAGGATGTAATTAATTGGAGATTTGAAAGTAGTTTTGGGTTTAATTACCTTGTGTAATTAATATGAAGGATAATTACTTAGTGAAAGTAATTAATAATTAATTACTTAGTGTAATTAATTTAAGAATTGATTAATAATGTTTTTTTGAAGATGATTAAGTGAAGTAATTAATTAAGGGTAATTAATTACTGAGTGGGATTAATCAAAGGGGTTAAATAATTAATTAAAGATTAATAATTAATTAATTAAGGAGTAATTTATTTATTTAATAAAGTAATTAAGGGTAGTCAATTACTGTTTGTAATTAATCAAGAGTGATTAATAATTAGAGTTAATAATTAATTAATAAGTAATTAAGGGATCATTAATTAATATAATCAATGATGTAATTAAGGGTTGATTAATTAAAATTAATTAATCAATATTAAGTGATTATGAAGTAATTAATTAATGTAATTAATTTAGGATTAATGTAATTAATTATAGCTAATTAATTAATGAAAGTAATTAAAGGTTAATTACTGTAAATGGTTAAGGATAATTAATTTGTGAAATTAATTGAAGGATAATTACTCTCTGTAATTAAAGATAATTAATCAAGGTGATTAATTAAGATGGATATTTGAAGAATGATTGAAAAAAAAGGTTGAGATTAATTAATGGTTGATTAAACAAAGTTAAGCGATTAATTCTTAAATAATTGATTTAATTTAAGTTAATTAAATTAATTATAATAGGGATTAACAAATATTGCTTATGAATGATTGTTTGAGTAGAATATTTGAATTCATTGATATCTATTAGATGATATGCTGTAATATTCTGTGATAAGTAATGTTTTGTGATATGATATGTTTGGGTGGTCATTTATAATGTGGTTATTTAATGATGATAAATATCTGTGTAAAAAGTGACATCTTGTATTTAAAGTTGAATTGTGTTTCACTTGAATAACTTGGGTTAAGATGATATTAAATTCGAAGAGACCGGAGTCGGGTATTAGTAAATACCCGATACCACTTCGATTCTTTATAATTGATATGTGGAATCAATTGGTTGAAATAGAATGATTTACGTGAATTGGATTATTTAATCTAAGTTTTGGTACTTAGAAATTGATGTGTGAAATAAGCGAGGTTTATTACAACTTGTGAAGTTGTAATTTGATACAAGTTACCCCGGGTTTATATAAATTGTATGCTTTTGTATTCCATGTTAGATGGGTTTACTCACGTTGGTTTCCAGCCTGACCTGGGTGTTACTTTGATGTAATGCTCGGGTCAGGTCGAGTATTGCAGATTTTCAGGTAAGGACGTTCTGGAGCTCAGAAGACGAGCTGGATGGCAGGAACGTATGGAGAGTATTCCGCTGTGATTTAGTGTAGCTTATCTGGGGCATGTTGAATTAAACTGCCCAGTGTTGTGTAAATATTGTAACTATGATATATTAAAGAGCAATTTGACAATTACAGTTTTCCTTTGTATAACTGCTATTTATTTAATATTATATTTTGATCCACTGCGAATGTGAGAATCTATGTTTTGGTGTTTATGTTTCTTCCTTTTCTTCTATCTCTTTCTTCTTTTTCATAACTATCTGGAGTCTTCGGGATCGAAAATTCCGGGTCGTTACAAATACTTAGCAATGTTCGTGCACATTCTTGTAAAGTACGATTCTTCCTTTCACATCATTTTGTTGTGTTGTTAGTGGAAAAGAGATTTTGTGACTAATACCCTTCTTGTTACAAAAATCTTTACATAATTCATTTTAAAATTCTTCTTCGTGATCACTTCCAATACTTTTAATTTTTAAATCTCTTAAAATTTGAATTCTTTTAGCAAATATTTTAAACATTTCAAAAATATCACTTTCGTGTTTCAAAAATAAAGTCCAAGTAAATTAAGAATAATCATTAGCAAAAGCGTATTTATTACGATTTGTCGATTCTACTTGAGTGAGACTAAATAAATCGTACCAAGCACGGTGTGTTTCTTTAAGACCATAAAGTGATATATTTCTTTTGACTATTTTTCATTTATTTTTCTTTCACAAAGCGAAGTCCATTTTTTTGCTAGATGGTTTTGAGGTTTTAATCAAATATTCCAAGATTTGTTTTCCTTTGTTAAATTTTGAAGTATTGTTCGTAATTTGTTCGAAATTTTTTTTTAGCTCTAAAATTACATTTTAGCAAAGTACAAACTGGATTTTAATTCACAAATTTATTTTTTAAGTTTAACATTCTCAAGTTTACTTGCCTTAATTTCATCAATTAAATCTGTATTTTGATAGTTTATTCTTTCTCAAGGTTTTTGCAAATTTTCTAAATTTTCTTCTAAATACATTTTTCATCTTGTAGCATTCCAATTTATAATTCCGCTTTATTTAATTTCCTAGATTTTCTTTATATAATTTCTTTAAATTTCTTAGTTTATTGCCAAGTTCAATACTAATTTATAAAATATCATTATAAGAAAGTTCAAAATTTACCTCGTTAGTGCCTATGAAACAAACGTTTGCTTGTTCTGTGTCACTGTCACTTTCACCCTCTAAAGAAGACGAATCTGAGTCATCCCATGTAATTTGAATGCATTTCTTTTCTTCTTGAACTTCTCGAATTTGTTTTTCTTTTTTTTCCTTTTTTAGCTATGGACAGTTCTTCTCCATTGTTGGCTTGAATAGCTGTACTCTTTTTCTCTTGATTTTTTTTCTTTTCTTGCCAACATGTTTGCTTCATACGACATCAGATTCTTGATTAGTTCTTCAACTTTGAGTTGGGAAAGATCATTTGCTTTTCTATTTCTAGCATCTTTCTTTCCCATCCAATAGTCGAAGAATTTGAAATACGTGTAACAAGATCAAAATCAATGAATGTAACTCCTAATACCATGAGATAATGTTATATGGTCTGAAACCTTGCAGAGGTATCTATAATCAATTCAATTTTTTTTCAATTTGAATGATGGAAATTGATTTTGAAAATTTTAAAACTTTGGTTGTCCATTCATATGTAATTTTAAGTGTGTGTCAAATATCATATGCAGTTTTACACAGCATGACTCTAGAAAATTCATTTTTATCAAGTGAACAAAACAAAACATTCATTACTTTTGCATTGTTGGTTGCTGCGGCTTTTTGAGCATCTGCTCAAGTACTCATTTCAATAGAAAGTGCTTCATACTTAGTTTGAGTAGCTTGCCAAATCTCAAGCACTAGCTTCCGTAAAAAATATCATACGTGTGGACCAGTATTCATAGTTGCTTTGATACCAAATGAAACTTCATAGGGATCTATAGTAACATGGCTAACTTGTATATGTCGTGCATATGCAATATCAAGCTATACAATAAAGGAAACAATAAGGTAAAACAAATGGCAATCACACAAGGATTTTTCTATTGGTTCAGATCTCTCATCCTACGTCCAATCCCTAAGCTCCTCTTCGGATTTTCTACTAACTAAAACTTCATCACTTTGTCCATAGGAATAGGCGATGTAGAATTTTGCTTATTTGACAATCTTGTGCTATCAACACAGATTTTGACTTGTAGTTCAAAGCTTCCTGCAATCTCCTTTTTGAGTTGAATAAGCGAACGTATGCGAGTTTAAGGAAGTAGATCACCAAGATTATTGAATAGTTGATATTGAAAGCACTAAAATTTTGGAGAAAAAGAGTAGTATAAAAACAAGAAATTGGATTACTGAAACTCTAACCATAGCTATATATTTATAGTTGTTAAAAAGTCTTCTTCAAGAGTTGCAACTTATCAGAGAAAGCCATTGAAAACACAGTTGCATCCCATGAGGAAGAAGAGATGCGCCTTTTCAGAATACGGCAGGGAGAACGATTTAGACGTCTGAACGAAATAGTTAGATTTTTGGTTTTTGAAAATTTTACCCCAGAGAATAAATAGTTCAAAAATGCCAGTTTCCAAACGTCTGCCTTTTGGCCTCAGATGTCTGGTTTTGAAGAATAACAGACCAAATAAGTTTTAGTTCAAAATAGCATGACCTTAGACGTCTATCTTTTGCTCCTAGATGTCTGACACTACAAGAAAGTTTGTTATTAGTTGCATTATTTAGTAGCGTTTGAAAACTAAGTGCAACTATTAATCATTTGGAAGAGCAAAAGTAAATTCCTTAGTGCTACCAAAATGTTCCCGCCAAGTATTCCTTGAAATTTCGGTGAAACATTTTTAGTCTGCTCGTATCTCTTTTTCCTCCACTTAACAACGAAATATTTCGAATAACTATCTTTCATTTAGGAATAAAAACGATGGCGAGCCTAGATTTTAGCCGCTTCTCATCATCTCCGTGTTTCCCTATCTCTCCTTTCCAATCTCATCCCTTTCTCCACCTTCCCCTCTCGTCCAATTCACCTCCATACTATCCACTCTTCCACTTCTCTGTTCACGGGCTTGTTAAAGGCTACAAACCCTAGACTTAGATTTCGACATTGTGTCAAGCTATAAACCTAGATCGGCACCAAAACCACGTTAGAAATTCTCTTCGACATGAAGTTGAGTAGCTACCCACTATCACCATCATCCGTTGCACCAATAAAATTTCTACAGACCACATCTCCACCACTACAATCTCCAAATCTCCACTTGAGCTCACACCATCCACCAGCCTGAGATTATGGATGCAGTGAAAGGTATTTTTTTATTTCCAAATAAAAACTTAAATATCAAATTTTGTAACTGTATTATTAATTATGTATTGTTATGGTTTGACCATGTCTAGCGATGGAGATGATGGATTTGTACAGAAAGGTGAAAGTTGATTTATGTTTGATTATGTGTAGGTCTTTACGGTGAACTCCATAACCATTCATTTTAGTGTAAAGTCTAAGTTGAACGAAGAAAGGATAAACGTGTAAAACTTTTTCTCCTTTGTCCCTTACTATTAATCATATGATTACATTTTTTTTAAATGTCCATTTTTTCTGTCATAGTTTGTATATGAATGTTTTGTTTAATGCTTACTATTATGGCCTACAACAATATTGATGTCCTCACATAATGTTATTATCTTCATCTTACCGGCTTCAAATATTGTAATGAGAACGATGGCTTAAAATTATGGGAGTTTAAAGGTATATCTTACTGTTACTGATTATAATTCTCATATAGATTTTGGAACCTCGTTGTTGGAGAGGTTTTACTTGCACTTCAGGGTTGTCTCATCCTGAGATTTTATTTATTCACCTTGATCAACTTTAAATCTATGTTCTGTGCATAAGTTATGCTTGTTCAGCCACTCAGACCCATATTTGCTAAGCTCTTTTCAAGCTCTAGTAAGTGGTATACTATTTGTATTTGATTATCTTGGTTCATCTACTATCAATTATTTAGTAAAATAATGAAAGGAGGACTTCCCAAAAGTGATGCTAATAAGTGTTAGAGGAAGAAGTAAGAGTTGGGGCCAAAAGACCAAAGGACTGAGGGTCATAAAACAAAGCATCAGTCATGGTTGGACAATGGGGCGAGTAATTGGTTGTTGATAACAAGGGGAAGGAAGATGATAAGGCTACATAGGACGGTTCTTGACAAGAAACATTGACAAAAATATCCATTACAATACTGCGATGTAAATATAGTAGCTAGCACTTGAAACGATTTAAATTGCTTTCCGTATATGCATAAGTTGTGGTAATGAGATTTGAAGTCGATATAACTCACGCTATGTCTGGACATGTCTGAAATTGCAAAAAATCTCTGTTAGAGGGTCATAAATAATTATAATTTTATTATGTGAATGTCCTTTTCTCATTCAAATTTTCATTCTGCTCACCGTTCAGTTCAAATATTACAAATATAATGGTATGATTTGTCTACTGCAGAACTACAGTTTCTTGAACTTATTTACGATTTCTGTCAACAATCATGTAAAATTCTCTAGTCTCTACACTTCCATAGCTAATTACCAATACTTAAATTATTTTAGTGCCTTGCTACTGTTTTGAAACAATTTGATATTTGTTTCCAGTTATAGACTGGGAATCATGGAAGGAACACTGTCTCAAGAAAATTTACTTTCTAACATTCGTGACTATTGTAGTGTTGATGTATTGTAACTATATAGTAGGAAGAATTTTGATATCAATCTTATGCTATAATATTTTGATGAAGCTTATGATATACCATAGGTCATAGTGCAGTAATACATGGGTGCACTATTGAGGATGAAGCATTTGTTGGAATGGGTGCAACTCTGCTTGATGGTGCTGTTGTGGAAAAGCATGGCATGGTGGCAGCTGGGTCTCTTGTAAGACAAAAGATAAGAATTCCAAGTGGCCAGGTAACTTTTAGTATTTCATTTGCAATAATGAGGAGGCATTTATATGTAATTTAGCAAAATTCAATGGTCAATTACAATTTGAAGATTGATTACTGTAAATGAAAACCCATAATTTCCGCATAATAAGCACGGTGCATGTAGGGTTGAACCTGTACAATATGCAAGGGTTTGGACGAAATCACCTTGAGGGCTACTATATACTTGAAACAATAAAGATCTCAAGAGGCCAAAACTTGAACTTAAACTTGCAACCAATAGAACATATTGGTCTGCCGCTTTATTGACTTGACTTGCTCTTAAGCCAAGTAAAATTGCCCACGGAATATTTTGATGCTTTTCTTTTTTAACATGGTTTTACGAGACAAGTAGATCTTAAATGTTTTAAAAATGTATGTAACAAGGGTCCGTTTCTTTTTACGTTGATTTTTAATTCTGTTTTTCCATTTTTGTTTTTTAATCACACAGGTGCAAAGAGTCAAAACAAAACACGTCAATCTTAATTTCTTAATTTCTAACTACTTGTAATAAGACAACCTTTACTTGTATACACCCAATGGCTCACAGCTAAACTAACTGTAATCTTGGAGGGTAACAAACCCGGTCAAAATTTCATTAACCAGAGTAAGGAGAAAGGAATTTTTTCGTTTCTGTTTTATAATTGTTTTATAATTCATAATCAAAAACATGTCCAATAAACTCCTATCTAAATTGACTTTACACAAATTACGGTTCATTCTGAATCATATCCAATTCTTTATGCAAACTAT
Source organism: Allium cepa (assembly GCA_030765085.1). Taxonomy (NCBI): domain Eukaryota; kingdom Viridiplantae; phylum Streptophyta; class Magnoliopsida; order Asparagales; family Amaryllidaceae; genus Allium; species Allium cepa. The sequence goes on from CM060941.1 coordinate 20,699,436, forward strand.
TTTTTCCGCTTATCTTTTAATTATAAAATATTCAATCAGGCGACAAGGTTTTTTAATTGGTTTTAGGGCACCTATGCATACAACCTATGTAGATGTATGTGTAGAGGGGATTCCATGGACAGTTTGTATGATGAAAATTGGTCACTGCTTGAAATTGTATGGTTGTTGTGGGATGTTTGAAGCTGGTGCTTGAAGTATAGATGTTGCTTGAAGTTGGTCACTGCTTGTGGTTGTTGTGAAGTGATTGTAGTTGTAAGTGGAGAAGGGGGTAGGCAGTGGTTGAATGTTAGTGAGATGAGGGACTGGTGGTGACTGAAGTGGTATCGTGTGGCAAATTGCTGATGTTTGTGGATGTGGTTTGCTTGACAGAAATGGATGTTGTAGTGATTTGAAGTGGATGACGTATTGTGCAGTCAAGTTGATAGAAGAAATGGTGGGAGTTGAAGTTTGCGGTTGGAATTTTGAAGGGTGGTATGATATGTTGTGGTGGGTGTGCAGTTTTCTTGTCAGTTTGAATTTTTTGAAGGCAGTAAGGTAGTAAGGAGGATTTTGTGATGTGAGGAGCAAGAGTGATATGGCACAGTAGTTTGGTAGTAGTTGCAATAGAGTATTGGTGGATGGAGAAGTGAATGCACCAGTTTGAAAATGGTGTGTTGTGATGTTGACAGTAAGCACAGTGGTGAAGTTTATACAACAGTATGAAAATGTTAAGGTGGAAGTAGTATTGATGTTGTGATGGTGAGTTATAGGAGGTGCGCTGGTAGTGGAAGTGGTTGGAAATCGATTTTATGTGCAGTAACTATGTGGTTGGCATGAATGACAGTATTGTCTTGAGATGTTTTTTGTTGTAATGTTGAATGGAGATGTTTTTGATGTCTGGACAGTGGAAGCTGCTCTGTTGCAAGCAGTTGATAGTTTCAGTTTAGTGAAACTGCAGGCAGTAGAATTATAGCAGGTTGGTCGTGGTTGGTTGATGGTAGCTCGTTTTGGTGGAGATGTTGGAATTGGTTATGAACTACTTTTCAATGGAGGGTGGATAGGTTGGCCAGACGTGTTGTGACCAGAGGATGTAGCGTGGTTGATATGATTAACAGTGGGATTCAAGTGGTAACTGGAAATGTGAATTTGTACGTTATAACTAGTTTAACAAAGTTTTATAAATAAAGACGATGATAACGAATTAACTAAGTTTATAATAATAATAATAAATTAACAAAGTTAACCAAGTTAACAAAAATTAACTAAGTTTTGTTAAAATTAAATAAGTTTCATAAAATTAACTAAGTTTAAGATAACTAAATTTTATAAATAATAATAATAACTAATTTAAAAAAGTTTTAAGTAATAATAATGACGATGATGAAGAATTAACTAAGTTTATAAAAATTAACTAAGTTTATAATCTGTTAAATACTAGTAAAGCAGAAGAATTTAAAGCTCTCTCATTGATTTTAGGAGTTATATGTGTTCTCCTTAATTCTCTCTAAGTGGATATTTTATTTTCAAAATCCCATGATTTACTACTTTACAAAGGAGTTAAAGGTAACTAATAAATCAACCAAAAATATGTGTTAATATAGAATATCGAGTTATAGATTACATGATTTTCATATATATATATATATACATATATATACACACACACATATATATACATATACATATATACATACATACATATATATATATATATATTGTTGATTGTTAAACTCGTTTGCAGGTAATTAGCTATTTCGAAGCGAAGACTGTCGACAACAAAGAACTATTGGTAATCGAGCAACGAACATGAATTTAATTGTTATATATGTTGTCGTATTTTGTTAGTACCATTTGTGGAAACTTGTCTGTGAATGCTTGTAGTATGTGACTTATTTTGTTGAAAAACTACTATCGAATTGATTATGGATATTATATTTGATTGTGAGATTAGCATGTTTTTGCATATGATTGATTGTTTGTATATGCTAATTATGTGATTTAATTGTTTGTTTGAATATATGAAAATTATGCGATTGATCGTTCGTTTTAATATGAATAGTATATAAGCGATTGCTGAAAATGGTATAAACCATCAACCGTAAATAGTAGCATTTAAAATATGCTACCAAACAACCAATAACTTTTAGTAGCGTTTCAGAAATGCTACAAAAACAAATGTAAACTAATATAAAAATTATACAGTTGCATTTTAAAAACGTTACTGAAAATCAAAAAAAGCATATAAACAAAAAAATGCAACCAAAAAATGAAGACTTATGGTAGCGTTTTTTAACCCTACAGAAAAAACCAACAGCTGCATTTAAAAGTGACTTTTGGTAGCGTTTTTTAAATCCTACAGAAAATACCTATAGTTGCATTTAAAAGTGACTTTCGGTAGCGTTACTAGAACGCAACAAAAAGTTTCAGACTTTTAGTTGCATGTCGTATAGCAGCGTTCTCTAAGACGCTACCATAAGTTATGGTAGCGTTTTTTCAACGCTACCAAAAGTCTTTTCTAGTGTAGTGTGAGTTATTGAGAATTTGAAAACTTGTTTAAAACTTTGTTGTGATTGAATAAAAACTTTTCGATATTACTATATTAACTCATATCACTCAAGGGAGATTGTACATGTTTATCTAAGGCACTAACACAAGATATATGACTCTTACAATGGTTTGTCTTCATGTTAAGCTCTTTGGTGATCTTCCATTTCAGTTTATCGATTCTCCGATGCTTTTATGCTTGTCATTGTGCTCAAGGCTTGATCATTATGTACATGTTAGTTATTTTAGAGATTCTATGATGCGATAGTATAATTGTCATTAAATTCAATAAGAGAGGTTTTAACAAAGAAAACATTCAAGAACACAAGCATTTCAAGACAATTTTTTGATATTAAGAGTGATACTTTATTCAGACAGAGCACTCAATCTACAGCGCCGTACCACTGCAACTTGAGCTAGTGTTCCTTGACCGCTCAAAGAAAAATTAAGATCATATGAGGTGCCTAGATGTCTTACAGTCGTATAATGTATGTTAAGAACCCCAAAAAAATATGCTTGAAGATCATACTACATTAATGTCAAAAAGATCCATAAATGTTGACCTTAAAGATTTTTGAAAGTCTAGAACATTTTATTTCCATGCCAAAACCATTCCAAATATGAAACATAAATTTAATCGCCATTTTTGACATATGGCCATATGTATGTTGACATATAGCAAGTTCCTCAAAAATTGAAAAATTCAATTTTTTTTTTAGCCTAATTCTCTATCAACTTTCACATACTTTCATCTTCTATAATTAAAAATAGGTCATAGATTTCAAAATTTATTAACTTTTTTGATTCAGCAAGATAATAGTTGATTGTTTACCCATGTACTTTATATTCTCTTTACGTATCCATTACAAATCCATTATTTGAATTTAGAACAAATTTTCAAAAGAGATCGGTTTTTAAAAGTATTGGCATAAATAGGCTTAACTGAAAACTATTTGCAATTATAGGCTAGTTTTGGCCAGCTCTGCAATGAGCTGGCCTTTTTCAAAAAAATAATAGTACGGGGAGCATTTGCGAAATGCGCCCCTTAAAATTTACTCTGACGCATCTGCCAAATGCGTCAGCATAAATTTTTCAACCTAAAACAAACTGCAACCAACAGACAGTTATTTCTCTTACAACATATTCAACCTAGAAAACTCAATTTCGTAACTTTCTTCCATTCACCTTAAAATTCATCAAAATCTCATCAAATCTCAAAATATACTAGGATTACTAGTCAGGTTACTACTATCAGCTATTTGGCATCAATTTGAAGGTATAAATCTATTTTAAACTCAAACCCTAGCTCAATTTTTAGGTATTTTCATATTCTATTTTTCACAAATTTACTCTCTCATTTTTATGCTTTTCACAAATTTACTCTCTCAACATATACCTGTTCCACGTGAACCAAAGCTATATTTGGAGTTTGCTATCGTTCAGTGGAACGATAGACATAACCGTATCGTACACCAATAGTTTCCTACCATTCCTATTTCGAGATACATGACTTGGTATTGGTCGATTACTCGAAGATTCATTTTTGCAGATCAGACTTCTCACGAACGAGTATACACCGCTCGTGCACGCTTGAGCGAGATGTGGTAAATCTTAACATTATTGTGATATTTTTAGTTCGTCGGGTTAAATTGTTCGTTCACTTGAATTATGTTTCTAATTTTGAATAAATAACTATAACTTGTAGGTCGATGTGATAGAGACGGTAGCAAGTGGGTTGGACGATATCGGACATGCTAGAGTACCCGAACGAGAAGTCCAACCACGATGTCTTGATTTTAAGAAACTTATTGACACACTCCTTTTTAGAAATCGATTAACACACCAAAGCTCTTTCGAACAAGCTATGCGGACTAGACAGCGTAGAACTAAAAGAAGGCAGGATACACACCAATCGTAACCCGTTGGACCTTCTCAACCCCCACCTACTCAAGATGATCCAATCAACCATGAGTATTCCTATTTTTAGTTTACTATTAGTTTTCTTTTGTAATCGAACTATGACTTCTACTTTAATTCAGATGTAATAGAATTTTAATTATATTATGCTTGGACTTGTTTAAATCGTAGTTTCATTTGTTGGCATTTATGTACATAAACGTTTGCTATTATTTAAGATAATGCATTTGGATTTGGATTTTGTGTATTTGGATTGTTTGGTGAAGGTTACTTTCCAAGTTTGGACCTGAGATTTACACTGGCGCATTTGGCAGATGCGCCAGTGGAAATTTTAAGGGGAGCATTTCACAAATGCGCCCCGTGTTATTTAAAAAAATAATGGCAAGCTCATCGCTGAGCTGGCCAAAACTAGCCTATAATTGCAAATAGTTTTCAGAGCAAGCTAGTTATACTAATACTTTTAAAAACCATCTCTTTTGAAAATTTGTCCTTGAATTTATAATCTATAAACATCAGAGAGTTTATTTTGGAATTCCTAATCATTTGCTTTTTGATTCATTCTTATTCTTGACCTATCGTCAGGATATATCATTGTTGGAGGTTCATGCGAATTTTTTGCACTAAATTGCAAAAAAATTATTAGAGATACAAGAAATGTAATACTGCTGCTGCAAAGACCTTCAAGGAAAGGCAAGGTGTAAAGTCCTTCGATAAGAAGGTGTTGATAGAAAATCCTTAGGGGAGAAAGTGTCATTGTAAGTTGTTTCTTGCTTTCGGAAACAAGTTATTGATAGTGAAAATCCGTATGGGATATGAGGCTAGACGTAGAACTAAGAGCTCAAACCAGTGTAAAGATTCGTAATGTTTTTTGATCCTTTACTTACTTTTACATTACTTTACTACTATCATCTCCAAGGTACCTGATCATTTTTTTGTATAATGCTTAATTACTAGTTTGCAAATAAGTTTTCAAAATGGTCTAATACACTATTCACCAACCCTTCCAGTCTACTATTTAGCCTTATGAACCATTTGGCATTACAACATATTGGTGTGTTTCACAACTCGTATATCGTATAGGATAGGTCAACCTTGTACTTGAGAACATGTTAGGTTGATTATTGTACAGGCTTGATCGACTATCGTACATGAGGTCATTATCCCTATAACCCTATTGGGGGGTTTGATGATTCCCAAGCCCTTTTCTTTATTGTCGAATATCGTAAAAAAATGTTATTTAGTTTATTTTACGCCTAATATAATACAAGAAAATATCATATTACATGAATAACATATAGAAAAATATTATAATTACTAAGCTGTTGAGGTATCTACACCTCAGATCTATTTTAATTTATTATAAATGGACTGTCTACTATAAAAACGGGCTCTTCTTGGAAACAAAATATACATAAATTAATATTGATTATAGTTAAACTAATCACTAATATGCATTACACATAACATACATACCTAATACATACTACATTAATTATCATCAACACCAATAAACAATTTTCTTCTTTCACAATTCTAGTTATTTAACATGGTTAACGATGTTAATGAGATTTGATCTCATGTTTTATAAATTAGCAATTTAAAGATTCAGCATGTAAAAATCAGCCCTTTCTTATTTTCAAACCCAGAAAGCATATTTTCTTTCGTCTTTTACCACGTTTTCCAAACCTTTTCAAATCTTCCTTTCATGCGTCCATTTTGTTTTAGCGAATCCTTTTTGCTTCGTTGTAAATACACTCTTGCTAGATAGATCGTAGCATGCATCTAAGTTGGAAAGAAGAAAGAGAAAGTATGGAAGTGAATTGATAAAATAAAATTATTTTTATTCCTTGTATGTATTTGGTTTTCTCTCATACACAAATTTGGTTTTTTTTTTCCTCCTTCTACACACTCTAGTTTGTGCATTCTTTCACTTCACTTTTTTTTTTTAATGTGCACAATACAAGCATGTTGTTTAACAAATTTTTACCCCAAACCCTAATAAGCTACATGTGACAAGGACCTCTATCACGAGCTAAGACCCAACGAATTGCATTTTGACAATTAAGTCCCTATCCTCTTCATCTTCAGTCCATAAACCCTAAAAACCAACTTCACACTCCCATCATCTTCTCCCCCAATGATCAAAACAATTCTTTTCTTTCTCTCCATTCTATCCCTAACCCCCCACCTCCTCGTCACCAAATCCTCACCGTTCATAGGCGTAAGAGGCAGCATCAACCTCTACTTCACCCCTCCCCAATCCCCACCCTCCATCAACTCCGAGTACTCCGCCCTCCAGTCATGGAAGCAGTCCATCACCGACGATCCCAACCGCATTCTCTCCACGTGGGTTGGCTCCGACGTCTGCTCCTACAAAGGCATCTTCTGCTCCATCCCCCAAAACTCCATCCCATCCTCCTCCTCTTCCGAATCTCAAGCCATCCTCGCCGTCGATCTCAACCACGCTAGTCTCAAAGGCACTTTAGACGCACAGCTCTGCTCGCTCACTCATTTATCCATCATCCATTTGAACTCCAACAAATTCTCCGGTTCAGTCCCTGACTGCTTCCAAAATTTACGCTACCTGACCGAGCTCGATCTGAGCAACAACCAATTCTCCGGCCCCTTTCCCATGTCCACTCTCTCGATCCCAAACCTAATCTACTTAGATCTACGGTTCAACTCCTTCTCCGGCCAAATCCCAGACGAGCTTTTCCAAAAAAGTACACTGGATGCAGTTTTCCTGAACAACAACGAATTCGACGGCGAAGTACCAATCAACACCTTCAGCTCATCGGCGTCGGTCATAACCCTAGCAAACAATCAGCTATCGGGATCGATCCCGTCCGATGTGAGCTACATCGGATCGAATCTGAAGCAAATACTGTTCCTGAACAACAAGCTCACCGGCTGTATCCCGGAGGAAATCGGATACTTGAACAAAGTGGAAGTGTTGGATCTGAGCTACAATTCGTTGACCGGGAAGCTGCCGAGTTCGGTTTCGTGTTTGTCCGGGATGGAAGTTTTCAACATCGCGAACAACGAGCTGTACGGAGAGTTGTCGGACGTGGTGTGCGATTTGAAGAGGCTGGTGAATTTGACGGTGGCGTATAATTTCTTTTCGGGATTTAGCGACGAGTGTAGTAAGTTGATGTTTAAGAATGTGGGGTTTGATTACGCCGGGAATTGCATACCGGGGAGAGATATGCAGAGGCCGTACCCGGAGTGTTCTGGGTTCCCAGGTGAGGAGGACCGGAGTTGTTTTAGGAACCCGGCTGCTAAGTTGGTGGCTTGCATTATGGGTGGGATGGAAGGCAATGGGTTTAGGTGGGGAAATGACGTGCCTTTTGGGAAACCGTGATGGTGAGGGTTGGTATTAATAATAGTTTTCTTAAATCTATGTTTGGAGTCTTTGGACATTTGAAAGAAATGATTTCAAATGTTTTGGTTTTCATTTCTTAAAACTAAAGGAAGAAAACCAAAGCGTATATGATCATGAATCCTAAGTGTTTATTGAGAAATTTGTATTGAGATAATGTTCTTTATGATGTAATACTAAGCATAGAATGTTTTCAATGCATTATAAGTAATCAAAGAACTCGTAGGTGCACTTGCAAACTCAATTAGAGAAAAATTATGTAAAAATGACGTTGGAATTGTTGATTTTACGTTGATCTCTAAAATGAAGCATTTGGATTGGATAAGACGTAATTCTAACTTCGTAGTAAATCCTATCCATCGTGGAATTTTTTTTTTCTTTTTTGAAAAGCCCTTCTCAATTTCATCGAGCATGGTGAAAGAACTTGATTCCATTTTGGATTTTAAATATATTTAAATAATAATTTTTGATGTAGTGGGTTAGAAGTTGGAGCATTCGAAGATATTTTTTTGATTAGAGGTTAGATAGGATGTAAATAATTTTGTGTAAAGTAACGTAAGAATTGTTGAATAGAAATCGTTGCGTATTTTTTTTAATAATGATATATACTAATTATATTTAGTAATTAATATTTAATTGTCAATATAGCAACTTTACAGTCGATGTATCGAAAGACGTAAAAAATTAAGTCTCAAAAAAATTCTGGGAATTGAAGCGTTGAATCGTCTCTTTCGAGTCGCTGATTTGATTTTTTCATCTAAAGTATTTTCGATACGTCAAACGTAAAAACCGAAATTGCTTTTCCTCCCGCCAACCGCTTGTACGCGAATGCATGCTTGTTTTGCAGCGTAAATCACTCAAACTGTACACAGCTTTTCACTCGTTGATGGAATTGGAGGGGGTAGGTGAGATGTTGATAAAATGGTTATTAGCGTTACCAGACGCATGCAGAAGCGGAAGATGTAAGATTTTTCAATTTTCTTAAAAGTAAGCTTATCGTATGGATGATTTTTGATTACATATTCAAGTAACAATTGTCACGTGGAATGTGTCCATCCGGTGATTAAATTCACTTTAAGTTTACGTCGTCCCACCCACTAGGATAAGGAGACAAGAAAAAAGTAGCAAGGCCTTTAGAAGGTTCCAACATTGTTCATTATGTTTAATTAAGTTCTATATCTTTATTGACTAGAATTTTAGCCAATCTCGAAAATGTGTTTAAAGGGCGATATTAGCTAAAGATTGGAGACTAATATCTTAATTACAAATGTAAAATGAGAAGCCAATGGTACAAAAAATTTAGAAACGAGAGTTTAGTGTGGTTCGATCAAAAGTGATCTACGTCTACTATGAGAAATTTTCTATTACTTCACTTCTGTTATAATAGCCTAGATTATAAGAACTAATGACAAGAATATAAAGATACTTAATTAAAAGCTAGTGTTGTTCAATCCTTGTAAAAACACATGTTTTGGTCTATTTGTAGTTTTTGAAGTTGATGCTCGAACAGTCAAGATTGTGCTGATTCAGTCCGAGAATCGCTCCAGACCGTTGATAGAGATATACAGTTAATATGCATGCCAGGTAGGATGCCAAGTGCCTTGCATGGTGCAGACGACGACAGCTGTAGGACCGTACAGTGGACATTCTTGAAGTATGGCAAACGACGTTGTATTAAAGAGTGGTTGCTGCAAAGGTACTTAGGTGACAACAAAGGATATGAAAATGTTACTGTACGGTAGTGCTTTTGTCAGTTGAAGTTAATGTCATTCTTTAAAGAGAAGCAGTACATGCGAAGCTTCTCTAGGCATGAGGCCTCGTTGTCCGGTGCTTGCGCAGAAGGCTGGAATGACACCCTTACCAAGGCAGACGAGGTGTTCCTTGAGAGGGCCTTGTTGCCCGGGACGGAGGGTAGGCAAGCAAGGTCGGTGGGCAAGCAAGACCAATAGGCAAGAAAGACCGACGAGCCATGTTCTTGGCAAGTTCAATGGATAGGCTGGTCACTGCTATCTGAGCCGGGCCAGGTAAGAGTTCTGGACCAATGTGGCATGCGGATCAAGATTGGTATAACTGCCTATGTGGGTCGGTTGGACAATGTGGGCCGATCCAATTCACTATCATGAGAAATTCGAGCAATATTTTAGCCCTTAAGACCGGGCCCATGTACGGGGCGGAATTTTCATTCACGCATTTAATGCTGCATTAAGTACTGTAATACGTGTTGTCGAATTGTTGGTGGAAACAGTCTATTTTCCCAATTGCCACAAAGCCAAACGCTTTTCGATGGGTGGTTTGACTGATGCATTGATGATACCTAGACGACTTAGATTACTCCATACGTGACACATCTAATGGCTCATGTTATCCCGTCTTTTGGCAAGGCCGAGATATCAAGAAATTGACTGAAAACCAAGGATCGCCCGTCTCGAATATCAAGTATGCATAAGTTCATTATGGATGTCGATGAATTTTGTCCGAGTCCGAATCAGGCTACAATTTACAAGACACGACAAGCGAAGCCATGAAAGCCAAGGTTCCAAACTTCAAGTCAATCCGAGTTCATATGCTCAATTAATGATCGATGCAAATTGAAGGAAATAACCCCATTTCGTAACCATTATTGAGCCTCAGTTTGAATCTATCGTTTTTGTATCGATCAGAGCGGCAACAACTTTGCATCCATCTTAGAGCCTTGGTTCGTATCGACCTGGTTCGAATCCATTAGATGCACACGGTTTCGTATCGATCAATCAGCATCCACTTCGTATCCATCCGCGACTGTCTTCTTCGTATCCATCCTTCGTCGTACCGCTTCGCATCGATCATCTTATCTCTTAAATCGTATCAATCAATCAGCATCCACTTCGTATCCATCCACGACTGTCTTCTTCGTATCCATCAGTAAATAACACGGGAGTCTATTTCGTATCGATCTGTTTTCAACATAAGTCGCATCGATCGGCCATAGGTCGACACCAAATAAACATCTCCAATCGATACGAAGTGGAACGCACACAATTAATACAAAGTGAAATGCAACCGATCAATACGAACAAAGCAACGACAATCGATACGAATAGAACAGTTGCTCGATACGAACAAGGCTCAACTGGGTCGATACGAACGAGGTGAGATCTTTGGAAACGACTCGGTCAACTCGACGTTGAAAGCGGATCGATCCATAAATCACACGCCACGTCATCACTGGGGCACATGCGTTGATTGATTCGAAACGATCGATGCGAAATCATCGATTCGAACTCGGCAGACTAAAGAAAATGCATCTTGCATCGATCATATCTCACAATTCACAAGTACAAATGCTATGATATTTTCACAGAACCTTACGTACAAGCTAATGAATGTTCACACCAAGTTTCGACTCCATTGGACAAAATTTTGATCGATACGAATTACGTTCGCATCGATCACTGATCGAGTTGAAACTTTATGGGATCGATCGCGTAGGCCCACCCACGTGCCAGAAGAAGTCTTTCGAGATCTGAGCGAGATATCAGCCTCCTAAGCCTATAAATAGAGCTCTAGGGCCTACAGAAGAAGGATCTTTTGACTCTCAAACGCGCAGACTCTGCCGAAGATTCAACTTTGCACTCCATTACTGCTGTTGTACTCGAATTTCACAACTATAATTCGCTGTAATCCGCTGCAATCAATTGTAATCATCAAAAGAATATCAATAAAATCATCAAACTTCATAATGGACGTAGGCAACACGCCGAACCACTCTAAATTGCTGTGTGTCTACGCATTTACATATCTGTTTTTGAATTTTTTGTTAGATAATCCACATTTTACATTTCCATTCTTCATTTTTATCACTTCAAAGACTTCCAAAGAGTGTTGTGCCCATTTTTGGTACAAACACTTTGGTGCTTTCACTGAGAAAACACAGCTTTTCTCCTGCTCCTTGGATCTACTGTCGATACCGGATTGCATAAATCCAAGAAGAAGATCGATATCTCAAGTCCACAATCCTTCCAACCTATTCAGACTTGCATAAAATCTAGGAAAGGACTTCACTTCTCACAATGGTTAGCAAAGGACCGCATCCACTGCTGCAGATCAAGAAGGACGGGATAGACAGAATCCCACGCAATTGCCTCCATCCAACCAAAATGCTACCGGACCCTCAGATCCGTCAGGCTCGGTAAGAATACCAGATGCTGCTTCAAGAATTGATCAAGAGTCGGCAGCAACTGACTGAACAGCCGCACGCTAATGCTGAACTGACTAACCAGTTGAACCGCTAAAGGCGTAGGAGATTCAGGAGGGATCGCTCCTCTTACTCCTCTATCGAAAGTTCAGCCTCGTCTAACTACCACCAACGATCCACCGTCCCCGGTTAGACGGGAGTTACACACAAGCCGTCGGAAATCAACCTGCAATGACCGTTGGAAAACTAAGAGTAGGCCCGTCGGCCAGTTTCCATACCGAACCCTCCTCCCGGGGAGGTACTGTTCCTCAGTACACCACAGACAACCGTGCTACCACCGGCACGGTTGAACTAAGGGTTGATGCCCGGAATCAGCCAGATCTGAACCATCGTCAGCATGGACGTAATCCTGAACTATACGTCCCAGAAGACTTGGAGCCAAGGAGACGAGACATGGACCGTCGACAGCGCCCGATCCAGCCTCGCATTGTGGAACCCGACCACACTTTAGCTCAACGTGCACAGAACATATAGATGCCGGATATTCCAACTATGATTCGATAGATTATTCGAGAAAGCCAGGCCTCACAAATGACGACCGGGGAATCTCTCTGAGTCATACTCCCTTTACAGACGAGATACTTTATGCTGAACCCCCTCAGCGATTCAGGATGCCGACTCTACCAATGTATGAAGGAAATTCTAACCCCAATCAACATATCCTAAAGTATGAATGGTCGATGAGTGCTGCGAGAGCTGACGATGCAGTAAAATGCCGTAGTTTTCCCATTTCTTTGGGGGCATAGCTATTATGTGGTTTACACGCTTGCCACCTCGGTCCATCTCTTCTTTTGTCCAATTGGCCACTAAGTTTGTAGAACAATTTCGAATGCATGTTGTGAGGCCAAAGGATATTAACACTCTATCTAGTGTCACTCAAGCTCCTGGAGAGAAACTCAGACGCTATTTAGAGAGATTCTATGCTGCGTGTGCGGAGATTAGTAATCCCAATGACAACTCTATCTTAATAATATTGACTAAGGGGATTGACCCTGACTTTGAGTTTGAAAATTGGTTGGCAGGGAAACCTCCCGTGTCATTGGACCGTTTCTACTCCAAGGCTGCCCAATTCTTGAGAAGGGAGTACCGAATATGCGAGTATATGATTTTTGTTTGATGATAATAAACATATATATATATATATATATATATATATATATTCATTTAAATGTATTGTTAACGTACTATTATATTTTTCATATAATTAATATATATTTGCTGAATAAAATAAATAACACAGAATTTGAATTCAAACGGATATTTTATTTAAACAAATATTTGTTACAAATCAGAATGAACAAAGGCAATACTCGAGTACAAATAGTGAAAATATACAGGTGCATTGAATCACACAGCAGCTCCAATGAGCAACTGCACAAGACAGGTTAACTTGAAAGTAATATCAAAAATAACATTGCAAACAGGTCACACATGAATGCAGCATGCATATACAAGGATAATATGGGTGCAGTGAAGACTGTAGCTTGTGGCTACAGCAACACGAACACATGTCAGTAAAATGACAACTGGTAACAAATAAATTCAAATGACCAGAGTCATCATGAACCAAGTCAGTGAAACAACGTCGAAGTCATACTAGCAGTGATAGTGCCGAAGACACAGAGGATTAAATCAAAACCGTGAAGATGCAGTGGGTTAAAAATCCAAGCATCAGGGCAAGTATGCTACAGATATGAACACACATATATATGCAGTGCTAACTCGACTAACAGGTTCAGGTAGACCAGAGAACAAAATAAGTATGTACATGAATATGTCCAGTGAAGACACAATAGAATGAAAGTCATGACATACAAGTGAGAAAATGACCGAAGTTAGACAATGTCAACAACCACGTCAAGCTAAGTGGCCGATATCAACTACGTTATAACCAAAAAAAAAAGAACGAACAAGTTAGAAATCAAAACAGTGAAACCAGAAACTCACAAAATCAAGTTTGCAGATTTCAAACCAAAGTCGGTGCCGTGATGACCAAGGCAACAAGTTCGAACCAAGTCAGAAATCATCAAGCCGTGGTAATCATGAATGAACAAGTCAAGGAAAAAAATCGAACAGTTCAGATTCAAAGCCGTGAGTATCAAGTTAAACAAGCAACCAAGTTATACGACTTTGAACAAGTCAGTAATCATCATCAACATCTAAACAACATCGAACGGCCGGAACAAAGTAAATGACGAATTCAAATAAGTTTATACGAACGATAATATAGGAATTCGAATCCTATATAAACCCAAATCATCACCGGCCGAAAATTTATTCGAGTTCGAGAATAACAGACAACAATAAACCAATAGCTCGAATCATCGATCGAGTTCAAATAATCAACCAGAAAAGAAAAAAGGAAAATAACATACCAATCATAATTCGAACTCGATCGAATTGAAGCAGCCGAAAGAGATCGACAGAGAGAAAGAAGAAATCGAAGCATCATCAATCAAATTGACAAAGCCGACGACTTCAACACGAAACCCTAACTTTCGAGCAAGCAACGAGGCCGCCATTCTTTTGGAGCAAACCAGGCCGAAGATACAAAAGAAAAAGAAAAAGGGGATTAATTTTATCACTTGTGGGCCGGCCTGGTTATTGGGCTTAATTTAAATTAGGGTTCAATATTTAAAATTGGGTTTCTAATTGTTTTATTGTGTTTTAAATTTGTAGTTTCTCTTTAAACTTTGTAATTACTAGTCGTGTGACTAGGGGACAAACTACGTGGTGTAGTTTAAGAATTCGCAACTCAATGGATGATTTGTGGTAGGGTTTTGAGCGTAGAGTTAAGGCTAGTCGATAGCGGGTGTCGCAAGTTTACGTGTGGAAGCTTCTGACTGCTTAATTTCTAGTAGAAACCTTGGGGGCAGCACGTAGGCAATGTTTTGCCAAAGCTGGGTAAATTCTGTGTCATTCTATTTCTACATTTATTATTCTGCTATTATCTGTGCTGCTATAATTTTGATATATATGTGTTGAAATAATTTTATACGAACTTCCGCAATAATTTTTATAATTGATAGTATCACCCTATTCACCTTTCTCTAGGGTTAAATCGATCCTACAAGTGGTATCAGAGCCAGGAACAAAAGCCATTTTTGTTTTAAATTTTTTATTTTACAGAAACCAATTTTTGTTTTAAAAATTTAAAATTTTAAAATGGCTACTTTTGCTAAGGGTCGTTCCAGTATTATTCCTCCTTTTTTTGATGGAATGAATTTTTTGATTTGAAAATTAAAAATGAAATTTTATTTAAAATTTGTTAATATTAAATGTTGGAATATTATTGAAAATGGGTGTGATATAAATGACGAGAAAATTATCTCGATTAATGCTCTTGCTATGCATATATTATATTCTCATATTAATCAAGATAATTTTAATTTCATCTCTTATTGTGAAAATGCACAGGAAATCTGGAATACTTTCGATGCAATATATGGTGCAAAAGTCAACAACAATGAGAAATCCTCCATAACCAAATCAGTTAAAGAAATGTGCTTAACAGGATTGGTAAAAGGCAGTTGTGATGAGGATGATGATGATGGAGCAGCTGAGCTGGCGTTAATAATGAAGAAATTCAAAAGGTGGAACCGCAAATATAGAAATTCAGCTTTAAATCAGAAATTGAAAAGCAGAATAGACAAAGTACAAGACAATCCAGAAGAACGGGAGATCATTTGTCACAAGTGCAACCAACTCGGACACATTAAGCCCAATGTCCTCAAAATCGATGCGACTTTGAAAAGAAATCAAAAGGGAGAAATTTTGCAGCCACGTGGAATACAAGTGATGAAGATAATCATAGTACTAGCAGTGATAGTGAGAAAGCATATATGCGCCTTCAAGGTAATATAACTGATATCGACGATGATGAGCCAAGCGAGGTATCAAAACTCACTCACTCAGAATTACTTATATATTTTCATAAGTAAATGGCTGTTTTGAACAGCTTAGAAAGAAATATGCTAAAATTGAATCACAAAGAGATAGTTTGATAGAAGTAAATGAACAGCTTGAACAATTAGTTAAAAACTATCAAAACAAGTGTCCTAAGTGTGATAAGTGTCCAACATTTGAAGAAGAAATTAAAAAATCAGAAATTAAAATTAAATCACTTGAAAATGAAATTCTGTTTTTGAAAGAAAGCGAAAATACTCGAAGAGAAAATTCTATTAAAAGGTGCACACAATTGTTAAACGAAAATGAATCTCTCAAAACACAAGTTCAACAACTGTCAACGACTTTAGATAAATTTTCCAAAAGTGAAAAATCGTTGAATATGCTCTTAGGGAAACAAACTGTTAATACAGTCAGACAAGGACTTGGATATAATCAATCTGAACCTATTAAAAGAAAAATCAATTCAATGTGCACAATTTGTAAAAATTTGGACACAATCAAAACAATTGTTGGTATAGACCCAAACACGTGAAAACTATACCAATTTGGTTTCCAAAAGGCACAAATATAAAATCTTTAAAAGTCAAACAAACCTGGGTGCCAAAAGGAACGTATATAAATAGTTTTGGGTCTCCACAAAATTATTTTTCAAAATATTCTGCCACTAACAATCATGGACCTATAAAAACAAATAGGTCACAAAAATCTTTTATCGCGTAGGAGTGGTGGCAGGCTAAGGAACAACAACTGTATTATCTGGATTCTGGCTGTTCCAGAAACACAACGTGTGACAAAACAAAGTTCCTTAGCCTAGTATAAAGGTGACAGAATCACAATGAGTAACAATGAAAAATTATCGTAAAGGTAAAACAGGTAATGGTATATTTTAAACGATATATTAAATGAGATA
This sequence comes from Allium cepa, assembly GCA_030765085.1. Lineage (NCBI taxonomy): Eukaryota > Viridiplantae > Streptophyta > Magnoliopsida > Asparagales > Amaryllidaceae > Allium > Allium cepa. The sequence goes on from CM060941.1 coordinate 20,716,308, forward strand.
ATCTGCACCGTAGTCTGAATTAAATCAGCCAGTAATGTGTTGATGAAATAAATGATGATTTTTGTTTGCACAAAAAATGGGCAAACACCTCCAAGTCGTATGAGTTAGTTGATTTTATGTTGTTTTTAGTGATTTGGGTGATTTATGCAAATATATAAAAAGCAGGGACTAAACTGTAAAAGACACACAGATTCATAGTGGTTCGGCCAGAACGTGCCTACGTCCACTTTATATGTTATTCTCCTTTTCTCTTCAGATTACAAGTACAAAGCTTTGATTACAAGTAACTGAAAGTTGTTTGAAAGTTCTATCCGTGCTTGAGCTCTCAAACTTCTCTGCCATTGTTGTACCCCTGCCCCTCTATTCATAGAGTGAGGCTGGGGGTAGGGGTCCTGGATGTATGTAGCTGCTGGTGGGCCTGGGCTGAAGCAATCTGGCCTAGCAATGTTGGTTCGGCAAGGCCTTGGTCCGGAGATGGTTGGAGTGGAATTGGTCCGTTATCACTTTGGTTCGGCAGGCATGGGAAGGGAGCTCGTTCGGCAGTGGTTGGTCCGGTATTATCTTGGAGATGTGTTGGTTCGGTAACGCTACGGTCCGGTGGTAGATGGGTTGAGTTCTGGTTCAGCCAGGCATGGAAAGATGGTTGGTTCGGTAGTGGGAGGAGGTAGATGGTTCGGTAGCAATATGGTCCGGCCATGCTTGGAGGTGAAGTTTGGACCGGCAGTGTTTGGGAGTGGAGGATGGGTGGTTCGGCAGTGCTTCCTTTCATTTGGCTCGGTGATATCTCCTTCATACGAACTTCGATTAACCTGAAATTTGAAACATAGCCTTTCCTAATCCTTATCATCATTTCCAATCAATTTCGTCTGGATCGGAGCTCAACCAGATTTTGGCGATATCGATCGCAGCCTTGATCCCAATCGATCTCCAACCCCGATATTCAACATTCCTTGCCAATTTGTTGATATTCCAGTTTTGACCAAAAATGGGATAACACTTTGCCCCCCAAAATATGCCTTGCGGTAGGAAGGCGTGTTTTGTAGTGCCATGAGCTGGATGTTCATATCCTGTTGATGTCCTACAAAGGAATTTACAGTTTTATGTGACCTCAAATGACGATCGTTCGGGATCGAGATATTTGAGATGAAGTGCGACCGTTCATAGTCAAGCGCTTAACTTTAAATGACGATCGTTCGGGATCGAGCCATTTGAGGTGAAGTGTGACCGTGCGCGGTCAAGTGGCGGACCTCAAATGACGACCATTCGTGGTCGAGCCATTTGAGGTGAGGTGAGTTGTGCCGTTCGGGGCGAGTTGTGACCATTCGAGGTCGGGTGCCGTTCGAGGCAAGTTGTGACCGTTCGAGGTCGGGTGCCGTTCGAGGCGAGTTGTGGCCGTTCGAGGTCGGGTGTCGTTCGAGGCGAGTTGTGACCGTTCGAGGTCGGGTGCCGTTCAAGGCGAATAAGTGTGCCCGGGGGGTGGGGGGACTTAATATTATCATTGCCGGAGTTATTGTTTGGGGGAGTTTCCGAATCAAAGATTTCGACAGTTCACTGCCATGCAAGAGGTGCTCTGGACCGTTCGCGATCCAACGGGCATACAAGTAGATTTTTTTCGTAGAATTGTAAATATTAAAGCAATAATCATATGAACCTTACAGCAGAAATGTCCAAACAGGCAGAATTTAAATGTTCAAATCAAAATCAAAGCAAAAAGCAAAATGAAGATGATAAAGCGTAAACTCTTACTATAACGCGGTTGGTAGTCATTCAGAGCATGCCTATGGATCGTGCGCGATCGCTCACATGTGTAAATGATTTAACCACGTTAGTGAGAGGTTTACAACTTGTTCATCGTTATTTTAATCAAGCAATCAATGGATAATCAAACGGTGCCCCGATCCAGGGTCACCTCTAGCCGATGTAGACGGTGGTCGCTCTGGCTCCACTGCTGGAGTTCGCCTCCTCACATACTGAAGGAGCATACCGTTCCTGATATGTCCTTCCACCTCGTCCTTCAAATGCCTACAATCATTAGTTTTATGACCGTTCAATTCATGAAATACACAAAACTCGTCTGATTTTCTTTCGTCAGAAGTTGGATCCCTTTGCATCGGTCTATGATACGGAACCTGCTCTTTAGTATCCTGATAAATTCGTTCCAGACTCTCATTTAGCTCAGAGTAAGTGGTGAATCGTGGCTCCCTCTGTTGCCGCTTTGACCTGTCCCCGTCATTCTCAGTCTTTCTTTTATCTCTACTAGTTTCCGCGCCTTTCTCAGGGGGATTTCCTCCTTTGATCGCATAAATATCAATTCCTTCTTCTCTTTCGGCGTTCGCATCCTCCAATCGTAGAAACTTTTCCATCTCATGATAGAATTCTCCTAGATCCACGGGTGGATCCTTAGTTAATGAATTTTTGAACTCTGTTCCGTCAGCTATCCCGGACACAGCCGCTATCATAACCATGGATGGATCTGCTCGATCCATCGAAGCTGTTGCCGCATTGAATCGCGTTAGGTAACTCCTCAAAGTCTCTCCGGTTTTCTGCTTTAGGGTTGCCAAAGTCATCACATTCTTGGATCTTGTAATGTGGACCCTGAATTGCCTCATAAATCTCTCAATTAAATCATTCCACGTTCCGATGGATCCATTCTCCAATTGTCTAAACCACAATGCTGCAATATCCGCCAAGTACAATGGAAAGCACCGGGCCATAACCTCCTCTGATACCCCCAGCACTTCCGTATGCCTCATATACTTCGTTAGATGAACCGTGGGGTCCGTTCTCCCGTCATACATGTCCAGCGACGGTAACTTGAAATCCGGTGGGTTCCTAGCTTGTCTGATTGCTGGAGTAAAAGGACTCCTATTAACATCCTCCAATCTTTGTTTACCAAACCGCCTCTCATAGCTTTTCTAACCATCTCCGCCAACCTGTCATTGTCTCCGAGATGCAATCTTTGTCCATTACTTTCGACCTGCCCCCCGAGTCCACGAGGGAATTCTGGGATCTGCCCCCTTGACTGAGCGTTCACTCCTCTGCTGCTCCCAGGTTGTGTAGATGCTCCTCTTTCTCTCTCTGAAATTGGATCTATGTTCTCCATGGGTGTGCCTCCTAATGCAGGTGCTATGCCGGATGGTCCTGCTCCATTCCGAACTCCATCCGCTTCCCTATTCTGTGCTCCAAGTTGCCCAATCTGCTGAAACAAATTCTGAATCAACTCCTCTTGTCTTTTCATCATTGTCTCCATCTCATCCCTGGTGATGAAGACTGAAGTTTGGTTCTCTCCTGAGGAAGCCCCTTGACTCCCTTCGTGCTGACTTCTTTCTGGTCTCTGTCTTCTACTTGTTTTCCTTCCAAAAGCCATAATCTCGGATAGACTTCTGGTTCTTAAAGTGAGTCTCTCAACAAATCTTTGCGAGGCAATGATTAAAGCGCTCCTGAGTTCAGCTCTCAGTGAAAGCACCAAAAATGGGCAAACACCTCCAAGTCGTATGAGTTAGTTGATTTTATGTTGTTTTTAGTGATTTGGGTGATTTATGCAAATGTATAAAAAGCAGGGACTAAACTGTAAAAGACACACAGATTTATAGTGGTTCGGCCAGAACGTGCATACGTCCACTTTTTATGTTATTCTCCTTTTCTCTTCAGATTACAAGTACAAAGCTTTGATTACAAGTAACTGAAAGTTGTTTGAAAGTTCTATCCGTGCTTGAGCTCTCAAACTTCTCTGCCATTGTTGTACCCCTGCCCCTCTATTTATAGAGTGAGGCTGAGGGTAGGGGTCCTGGATGTATATGGCTGCTGGTGGGCCTGGGCTGAAGCAATCTGGCCTGACAATGTTGGTTCGGCAAGGCCTTGGTCCGGAGATGGTTGGAGTGGAATTGGTCCGGTATCACTTTGGTTCGGCAGGCATGGGAAGGGAGTTGGTTCAGTAGTGGTTGGTCCGGTATTACCTTGGAGATGTGTTGGTTCGGTAACGCTATGGTCCGGTGGTAGATGGGTTGAGTTCTGGTTCGGCTAGGCATGGAAAGATGGTTGGTTCGGTAGTGGGAGGAGGTAGCTGGTTCGGTAGCAATATGGTCCGGCTATGCTTGGAGGTGAAGTTTGGACCGGCAGTGCTTGGGAGTGGAGGATGGGTGGTTCGGCAGTGCTTCCTTTCATTTGGCTCGGTTATATCTCCTTCATACGAACTCCGATTAAGCTGAAATTTGAAACATAGCCTTTCCTAGTCCTTATCATCATTTCCAATCAATTTCGTCTGGATCGGAGCTCAACCAGATTTTGGCGATATCGATCGCAGCCTTGATCCCAATCGATCTCCAACCCCGATATTCAACATTCCTTGCCAATTTGTTGATATTCCAGTTTTGACCAAAAATGGGATAACACTTTTGATTCTGACTTATTCAAAATTGTTGGCCAACTATTCTTTTATTCCTAGAACACTACAATCCTTGAAATACTTCATATAGATTTGATTGATGATAATACATTTGGATGGCTCTATATTCACGGTTTTTTGTTTATTTACATGGCTTTAGTTCAAAATCAAGAGACTTTCATTTAAAAAGTTGTTAAAAATGATTTTGAGATATTTTGTTGCACACTTCATGATCTGGTCTATAACATTCAACTAATGATATTTTTGAGTGAAAGAAAAATTCAGATGCAGATTACACTGGTAATCTAATTGATAGAAAAATTACTAGTGGAACGTGTTTGATGAGACATTCAGTAATTGCATCATTCACAAAGAAAACATCTGCATATTTTTCATTTCAAATAATTTTTCAAAAAGCAGACATTTTTCTTATAAAACCCCTTCTAGAAAATCATTTTTTTGACCTTGTCTCAGATTAGTCATTTTGAAAATTTGATTTGATAATTATTTTTGAATTTGAGCTTAAATGACTACATTGACTAATCTAATTCTCGACTAATTATCAAAAAGATAAATAGTGATTGAAAAAGCGATGAGTATTTATATTTATCATATATTATAACTCAAGACAGTATAATTAGTAAATTTGTTTAGAAATTTAAACAAGAGTTATAAAACTTTTTGTTGGTAAAAATTCCATGACCATCTCTATTTCTATCATATTTCTAACGACCATCACTCATCAAAATTCAATATAATTTGTCGATATGTGGTACTTTAAATAGGAATCATTCGTTTTTCATTATATATATATTTTAAAAAATAATAATAATTAATAAAATAAAATAAATAAATAAAATCCAAAGTTTTCACTCTTATTTAAAATTCCTCACGGTTATGCATGGGTGAATTACTTGGAATTTGTTATGTGCGTCCATGCTCATTTAAAAGTCCTCACGATTATGCATGCATGGAACACATATCAAAATTGATTTATTAAATAAACAAGTTGACTCTAATCCCATTGAAAAGTCCTCACGGTTATGCTTGGTTAGAAGATACTTGAATTCATTTTTTTTTAAATAAAAAATAAAATGGAATACTACTAATCTCATCTAAAAGTCCTAACGGTTATGCATGGTTAGTAGATATTCAAATTCCTGGAATAAATATACCATAAATAGACACAACTGTATGGTTTTATATGATGACATCATTCCCATCATTCTAAAGTGGAATATGCTTCAAAAAGAGTATTTATGATTTTTGTTTGATTTTTTATTGAAATTTAATATTTATATTCGATTGAGTTTTAATTTTGTATTAATATCTATCACTTTATCTCTATTTTTATAACATTATTACTCTTTTACTGATAACAAAAGGGGGAGAGAAAAGTTAAGATTTTGTCAAATAAAATCAAATACAGGTCAAATATTTTCTATTTGCATCTAGGCTCATTTGCATATTTTTAATTGTATGCATATATGAAGGGGGAGTTTTATGTAGAGATGAAGCATTTAAATAGGGGAGCAAATAGAGTATATCAATGATCAAATACATTTAACATATTCAAAATCTTAAATATATGTTTGTTATCATCAAAAGGGGGAGATTGTTGAATATGCGAGTATATGATTTTTTTTATGATAATAAACATATATATATATATATATATATATTCATTTAAATATATTTGTTAACGTACTATTATATTTTTCACATAATTAATATATATTTGCTGAATAAAATAAATAACAAAGAATTTGAATTCAAACGAATATTTTATTCAAACAAATATTTGTTACAATTTTTGAATAGTACAAATTCAAGCTCTCACTATATATATACAAATACAATACAAATTCGATTACATCACAATTTATCATTTACAAATACACCTCACTACATATCGCTCATTCACTCATAGTTTATCTACAACTTTATTTCAGATTAAACCCAGCATCTGAGCAATCTTCAAAAATAAATATTGACGTAGTAAAATTGAAAAGGAAATATTTTTGTAGTATAAAATAAAATGTAATTTTTAAAAATTTATTTGCCTTGGTTATTTGGATTGTTCGTCATCATTTAATTCGAATTCATCATACACGAACAGCTTGTGACATGCACAGTGTATCGCTGTACATGCCACAAGGCCGTGCACACCGATATATACACTTGATAAAATTATAGGGACATGTGAACACAGGTCAAACCCAAAACGCCGGGTTCAACTCAAGTGCAATAAAAATAATGTCACAATATCAGCACAAGGTCAAACCCGAGCTACTAGCTGGACTCAACACAGGTGCAATTCCAAGAAGTTCAAGTGAAATCAAAATGAAAAGTGACGTGCACAAGCACAAGAACATGTCAGAGAAGCAAGTGCACCAAAAACCAAACAAGAGCAAAACTGCAAACAAAGTCAACCAAACTACAAAATGCAACACTGAATCATACATGACAACCAGGCTACAGATATGAAGCAGATAAGGCACAAGATCTCAAGTTCACATATGTGATTACACTACAATGCACAAACATATATATACATATGTATATACACATGTGTACATACATGTACTGACAGCAAAACCAAAATGAACAAAATGTACATGTGCATCTAACCAAAACAAATATACATCACACATATGGTTGCAGTAACAACATACATGAAATCAAGCTACAATGACGACCATGCAACAAACAGTGAATCAAGATACAAGACCGAACCGGCATATATGTAACATGAACAAATGATCAGTGGACAATGCATGAAGGCTTGAACAAGACTCAAGAAAATCAGAATGAACAAAGGCAATATTCGAGTACAAATAATGAAAATATACAGGTGCATTGGATCACACAGCAGCTCCAATGAGCAACTGCACAAGACAGGTTAACTTGAATGTAATATCAAAAACAACATTGCAAACAGGTCACACATGAATGCAACATGCATATACAAGGATAATATGGGTGCAGTGAAGACTGTAGCTCGTGGCTACAGCAACACGAACACATGCCAGTAAAATGGCAACCGGTAACAAATAAATTCAAATGACCAGAGTCATCATGAACCAAGTTAGAGAAATAATGTTGAAGTCATACTAGCAGTGATAGTGCCGAAGACATAGAGGATTAAATCAAAACCGTGAAGATGCAGTGGGTCAAAAATCCAAGCATCAGGGCGAGTATGCTACAGATATGAACACATATATATATGCAGTGCTAACTCGACTAACAGGTTCAGGTAGACCAGAGAACAAAATAAGTATGTACATGAATATGTCCATTAAAGACACAGCAGAATGAAAGTCATGATATACAAGTGAGAAAATGACCGACGTTAGACAATGTCAATAACTACGTCAAGCTAAGTGGCCAATATCAACTACGTTATAACCAAAAAAAAGAACGAACAAGTTACAAATCAAAACAGTGAAACCAGAAATTCACAAAATCAAGTTTGCAGATTTCAAACCAAAGTCAGTGTCGTGATGACCAAGGCAACAAGTTCGAACCAAATCAGAAATCATCAATCCGTGGTAATCATGAATGAACAAGTCAGGGAAAAAATTGAACAGTTCAGATTCAAAGCCGTGAGTATCAAGTTAAACAAGCAACGAAGTTATATGACTTTGAACAAGTCAGTAATCATCATCAACATCCAAACAACATCGAACGGCCGGAACAAAGTAAATGACGAATTCAAATAAGTTTATACGAACAATAATACAGGAATTCGAATCCTATATAAACCCAAATCATCACCGGTCGAAAATCTATTCGATTTCGAGAATAACAGACAACAATAAACTAATAACTCGAATCATCGATCAAGTTCAAACAATCAACCAGAAAAGAAAAAAGGAAAATAACATACCAATTATAATTCGAACTCGGTCGAATTGAAGCAGTCGAAAGAGATCGGCAGAGAGAAAGAAGAAATCGAAGCATCATCAATCAAATTGACAAAGCCGGCGACTTCAACACGAAATCCTAACTTTCAAGGAAGCATCGAGGCCGCCATTCTTTTGGAGCTAACCAGGCCGAAGATACAAAAGAAAAAGAAAAAGGGGTTTAATTTTATCACTTGTGGGCCGGCCTGGTTATTGGGTTTAATTTAATTTAGGGTTCAATATTTAAAATAGGGTTTCTAATTGTTTTATTGTGTTTTAAATTTGTAGTTTCTCTTTAAACTTTGTAATTACTAGTCATGTGACTAGGAGATAAACTACGTTGCGTAGTTTGAGAATTCGCAAATCAGTGGCTGATTTGTGGTAGGATTTTGAGCGTAGAGTTAAGGCTAGTCGATAGCGAGTGTCGCGAGTTTACGTGTGTAAGCTTCTGACTGCTTAATTTCTAGTAGAAACCTTGGGGGCAGCACGTAGGCAGGGTTTTGCCGAAGCTGGGTAAATTTTGTGTCGTTCTATTTCTGCATTTATTATTCTGCTGTTATCTGTGCTGCTACAATTTTGATATATCTGTGTTGAAATAATTTTATTCAAACTTCCGCAATAATTTTTATAATTGATAATATCACCCTATTCACCCCCTTTAGGGTGAAATCGATCCTATAGGGAGGACACAAAACAGTCTAGGAAGTAGGATGGCGTGGGAACCAGTATGGAAGGGATACAAAGTAATGTCGTGGTTAAGCAGTCCGGGGAGAGTTTCAGAAAAGTTCAGTTACATATCCAGAACAAGCAGACTCAGCAGAGGAATAATGGCAATCAAAAAAAGAAGTGATATCAAAACCGTGGCCCACGACGTAGGGCACCAATGTTCGATAATTATACCCCACTAAACACGTCGCTGGAAAATGTATATCTGCAAACCTGCAATACTATGCCGTACAAGAAGCCTGCTCCGATGCCGTCATCGGAGAAGCAAATCCAGACAGGAATTTTTTTTATAGGTTTCATGAGAGTTACGACCACAATATAAATGAATGCCATCATTTGCAGGATCTCATCGAGTAGCTGATTAGAGAACGGAAGTTGGATCAGTTTGTGCGGGCACCGCAATCAAGAGGTGCGGGCCCATCAACTCAAAATCTTGTACTGAATCAAGAAAGACAGGAGGAACCCGCTTGTACAGGCCGGAGGTTAGTTATAAATACAATAAGTGGTGGTCCTCATCCAGCAGATTGAAGCTGGAGAGAAATGGAGTCGTACGCCTGCTCCATTAGGCTTGCGGACTTCAAGTGTTGTAGTAATTGTGACGATGGGGCTCCAGCCAAGTAACAAAAAACGATGACTGATGGCATCTTGTTCAGAAATAGAGGCGTTGATAAGGTCGAAGTCCTCACTATCGACCCACTTGTCATATCTGCCTAGGTAGGTCCTGCTTAGATGAAGAGGATCCTAGTTGACAGTGCGTATTCTGTGAATATTTTGTTTAAGCGAGCTTATGATTTGATGAAGTTGGAAGCCAAGGATTTGAAACCTTGTCAATCTTGAATCCACGACTTCAATGAAAGTGCTACTATACCCGTGGAGTGGTGGAACTACCAGTGGAGTTGGGGGTTGGAGAACGCCTGAAAGTTCGGATATTGTTGTTCGTTGTTTTGGACGTTGATTCCCCTTATAATGCTTTTTTGGGCCGACCGACCCTTGCTGAATTCAGGGCAGCTATTGACCTATGGTGGTTGACTCTGAAATTCCCCACTAATCATGGGGTCGAAGTCGTTCAAGGAGATAAGGCTGTTGGGAGAGCCTGTTATGTTGCTGAGTTGCGGGCGCAGCGGAAGGAGAAGGGTAAGGGCGTAGAGGAATCTCTTTGCGTTCGTTTTGCTGATAATTGACAATTGGTGTCTGGGCCCAAGCTCGGACACCCCCAACCAATTCCAGAGGTATCTTGACCCGAGAAATACTGAAAGTAAAGATGAAACTAAAGATAGTCAAGCCTTCCCGGCTGAACCGACGATCAATGTTCCGATCGACGATGATGACGATTCAAAGGTTATAAAGATTAGATATCAGCTAAACCAACAGACGCAACAGGAATTGGTTGAATTTCTCCGGGAGAATATCGATGTATTTGCCTGGACGCACTCTGACATGTGTGGGATCTCACCGGACATCATGAGCCACACCCTGAATATTGACCCGTGGTGTATCTCGGTCAAGCAGAAATGGCACGGTATGGATCCAGAGAGATTTGCCACCCTTAAAGAAGAGGTCGATAAGTTGAAATCAAATGGGTTTATTCGAGATGCTTTATACCCGGAGTGGGTATCCAACCCCCTACTTGTCCAAAAGCCAAATGGAAAATGGAGGACCTGTGCTGATTATTCTGACTTAAACAAAGCTTGCCTGAAGGACAGCTTTCCACTTCCCCAAATTGATCAACTCGTAGATTCGACGGTTGGGCATGAGTTATTATCTTTCATGGATGCTTATTCCGGCTACAACCAAATACCCATGCACTTACCTGACCAAGAACATACCAGGTTCATGACCAATCTGGGACTCTACTGCTATAGAGTCATGCCCTTCGGACTCAAGAGGCCGGAGCAACGTACCAACGCCTAGTCAACTGGATGTTCACCGACCAGATCGAGAAGACCATGGAAGTTTATGTGGACGACATGCTGGTAAAATCGCGACTCTCCACTGATCATGCAAGAGACTTGGAATCGATGTTCAACATCATTTGAGAATACAAGATGAAGCTCAATCCACTGAAATGTCATTTTGGAGTCGCATCTGAAAAGTTCCTAGGATTCTTCGTCAACGCTCGGGGAATAGAAGTGAATCCTGAAAAGATCTAGGCAATCATAAATTTTCAAACTCTGAGAATCATAAAGCAAGTCCAGAGTCTCAACGGGAAAGTAGCAGCACTAAGCAGGTTCATTTCGAAGTCCTCCGACAAATGCATTCCCTTCTTCGATCTGATCCGAAAAGGAAAACGAAACTTTGCATGGAACACAAAGTGTGAAGGCGCATTTCAAGCACTGATTCAACATCTTTCTACACCGCCGATGTTTTCAAAGCCTATCGACCATGAGCAATTATACCTTCACCTGACGATTTCAGAAAACGCAATCAGTGCTGCCTTAGTTCAAGAGGAAGACCGAGTGTAGAAACCTGTCTACTATGTTAGTAAACAGTTACCCGGAGCTGAGAGAAATTATCCGAAGGTAGAGAAATTGGCTTATTGTCTCGTCATTGCCTCATGGAAGCTCCGTCCATATTTCCGGGCTCATCCCATCACTGTGTACACCGATCAGCCGCTACGATAGGTCCTTATGCGGCCTGAGACGTGGTAGGTTACTTAAGTAGAACATTGAACTGAGTCAGTTCGATATTACCTATAATCCGAGGCAAGCTATTCAAGGACAAGTCCTAGCTGATTTTATAGCCGAATTTACTGTCCCAGAGGACTTGCCCGAGACTAGTAATTCTCCTGAAACATCTGTAAGCTACATACTGACAGTGCATCCAACGATCGGTGTCCGGGTGTTGGAGTAGTACTTGAAACCCCCGAAGGCCGATCCATATGCTATGCTCTGAAATTTGATTTTCATGCTACCAATAATGAAGCTGAATTTGAAGTTTTGCTTGCTGGATTGAAGCTCGCCTGCGATTTGAGAATTATTGCTGTGGAAATTTATTATGATTCGCAATTAGTCGTATGCCAGGTTCGGGGTGAATACCAAGCCAAAGATCAAAGACTCGCTGCTTATCTAGCCCGAGTCTAAGGAATACTTGATCAGTTTGACTATTATGCCATCTATTACATACCCCGCGAGCGCAATCAAAAGGCTGATTCATTGGCAAAGTTAGCTAGCACGGGCGAAGCACAACAAATGGGACTTGTTCCTGTTAAAACTTTATCCTCCCCAAGCATTGATTAGCTGGAGACAGACTTTGTATTTGAAATCGCACCCAGTAAGCAGTCGTGGATGACTCCGTACCGAAATTACATCGAGCATGGAACGCTGCCTGAGCGTAGAAATGAGAAAAGACAGATTCTTCGAAAAGCCTCACGGTTCACCATTCAGAATAGAGTCATGTATAAAAGAGGATATTCTGTTCCTCTCCTTCGATGTATCGCACATGATGAAATTAAACGAGCGTTACATGATGTACACGAAGGAGAATGTGGCGATCACACCGAGGGGCAAGCGCTCACTAAGAAAGTACTCCGATGCGGATACTATTGGCCAACTGTTAATCGTGATGCAACAGACTACAACAGAAAATGTGATAAATGCCAAAAATACACTTGAATTCCTAGAGCCCCACCTACCGAGATAACCCAAATGGTCAGTCTGTGGCCGTTTGCAGTATGGAGCATTGATATCATTGGCTCTCCAAAGGTGGTGCGAAGTACGCCATCGTCGCAGTTGATTACTTTATCAAATGGGCTGAAGTTGAATCTCTTGCAACAATCACGATGAAGAGGGTGATCAACTTTGTAGTTCGCAACATTATCTGCCAATTTGGCCTTCCGCATAACATCATCACTGATAACGGATCCCAGTTCGACAGTGTCGAGTTTAAGGATTTCTGTCATTGATTCCATATCCACAAGAAATTCTCTAGAGTTGCACACCCTCAAGTGAATGGCCAAGTTGAAGCTATTAATAAGGTTATTAAGTCTATTCTGAAGAAACGACTGGAAAAGACCGGGGGCAAGTGAGTTGATGAACTTCTATGGCTTTATGGGCTTACCGAACGACCCACAAGTCCGTGACCGGACACACTCCATTTTCTTTATCTTATGGATCATAAGCCATCATTCCAATCGAGATGAAAGACCTTCTCATCGCGTGACTTACTATGAACCAAAGACGAATGCCATATTACTTGCTAAATCTTTGGATTTGTTAGATGAGAAGTGTGAAGAGGCTGATTTGAGGGCAGCCGCGTATCGAGGTCAAGTAGCCCGATTATACAATTCCAAGGTCCGACCACGAACCTTTGAACTTGGAGATCTCGTCCTCAAGAGAATCTATCATGTTCCTTTACACATGAAACCAAATTGGAAAGGACCATATGTGATTGCACGGAAACTCGGAGATGACACGTTTAAGTTATCGACCTTGACGGTCTTGCTTTGCCGACAGCTTGGAACAGCGTGAGTCTCCGTTGCTACTACACATAACAGGCTTTATTTATTCACGATAAAATGCCATCTCTTCAAGCCAGAGCTATGATTTATTGAATGTGACATACAAACATCACGATGCATGGAGAGCTAAATTCCATCAAACAGTGGAATTTATTCAAATAGGGTGTGACTGTGATACAACCAGCCACTCGTTAAGTGAAACCCAAGCTAGGGGACAAATCGCTACACTAAAGCAAAAAAAGGATTGATACATGACAATCCCTTAACAGACTGCAAACTCCCAGAGTGTGAGTTGGAGCGTAAATCCATAAATGCGGTCCTATAGAGAGTGGACCCGTCCATCTAACGACTTCGACCGTATCCTAGCCAAGTTTGAGGAGGGTGGATCCGTCCATCTAACGACCTCACTTGTTAACTCGGGATGGATGTAAACCGACCATCCACGATCCCGATAAATCCATCGTTCCTAAAGTGCGAACGAAGTCCAAAAAGCTTAAACAGATATGACTGACCATCTATCGGCCAACTTCGAATTCGCAGATTGCAAATCTGAGTATAAACATCAACTTTATGTTCCCAAAGTGCGAACCAGAGTATAAACGTCAAATCCAAATTACCAAAGTGCGAATTGGAGTATAAACATCAACTCTAGGTTCCCAGAGTGCGAACTGAAGTTTAAACGTCAACTCCAAATTCCCAAAGTTTGAATTGGAGTATAAACGCCAAATCCAAGTTCCCGCAGTGCGTATTGGATTACAAACATCGATTATCTTCGGGTTCCTGGAGTGCGAACCAGATTATTGATTGCAAATAACTTTGAGTCCCCAGAGTGCGGACAGAGAATAAACACAACTTGAGTGCGAACGACCACTCGTAAACTAACCTAAGTCCCTAGAGCGTGGACACATCCTTAAAACTTGAACAGGCATGATCGACCACCGAAGTTAAAATACAGTCCCCCGGAGTATGGGCATGATCATTACTAGGTGAGCGAGTGTGATTCGACCATTGAATTGTCACCTGTTTTAGCATTGGTTCAACAATGTTAACCCCGAAGAAATAAGGGAAAATTACGATCGTTGTCCGATCTTTGCAGCTTATCCCCCGAATTAGGGGCAGGACTTAAGTGTTTATCCCTGATCGAAGCACTGCAACGTCAAAGTCCAACTCGATATCCAGTTACGACTCGTGTTCGTGACTTCCAGACTTGACAAATAAAAGCAAACTCAACCCAAAGGTTGAAACTACACAAATGTACTGGACTGAAATTCAAATACTGGAACACTTAAGCATAAGAGACAGTAGTAGGTTCAAAGCCAAAAGCAAAATTTCATTTCAACTAATTGTAAATGAAGATTCATATACAAGTTTTTCCAAAATTCCTACTAGCCGGGGCCGAACCTGCATCTTTACACGACCTATGAAAGGAAAGCAAAAAACAAATTTCTATCTACCAAAAAATGCACCGAAGAGGTCTATCTACCCCCTTTTCTTTTACAGCTTCCTCTTCGGTGTGGATCTGCTGGAGCCGTTAATGAATTTTCGCCTTGAGCTTTTGCCTCTTGGTGGATGGTTCATAGACTGGAGCATGATTCCAACATCCTCCTCCGAGCTCGAATGTACGGGAATGCTTCCTGCATGGTTACTACAGGGGACGGAATAGGCATACAGGTATCAACGATTGTACCACTAGGTGATATCATTCTTAACGAAGCTAGACCACGCACCGCCATTCCACTTCCCGAGCTACCACCATGTGTCGCTGCCTCCAATTCAGTGTTGATTTCAGCTAGTATTTCTTCTTCGCGAATCGATCGAGCTTCGTTGGGGGTAACAGTAGCCTGCGATGAAGAACTTGAAGCAGGCGCTAGTCTACTTATGACAAACAGCAAGTCCACAAAAGGGTCACTGTGTCGGCCTAGAAGCTCATTCATCCTCTGTTCATTGGAAGAAAGTGAGCTCCCTTGCGTTCCTTCAATTGGCGCAATTATTGTCGTAGTGGTCACTTCAGTAATAATGGCCTTCTGCGCTTGATGTAATTCTTGGGTTGCAGGAGGCGCTATTGGTGTAACTCCGGCCACTGAACAAAGAAGAAGAGAGACTGTTAGCTAGCGCTTCAATGCAAGTCCCTCATTTCAAAAACACATAAAAATTGTTTAGAGTACCTTCCTCAGTTTGGCTCATAGACGGTTGAGCAACTTCAGAGGCGTGCTCCTTAATAGGGGATAGCTGCGGTTGTTCTGGATTATAAGCCGGGACATACTGGATTTCAACAGTTGATATAGGCTCAAATGGAGGTGGAGCAGTAATCTCAAGACTTGTATCATGATGCTCGACACCTGAGCCTTCCTAAATCTTCTGATGCTGGGTGCTGAGCTTCTCCCTTTCATGTGGGATCACTGACTCATGGAGAATCTTCCTTTCGTCTTCGGTCAGCAAGCAATTCTCTAGCTCTAACTCATCAAAGGATTCACCCAGATGCACTGCCTTCTCCTCCTCAACCGACTAGCTCCAGGCATTATAGAAATGTGTCGAATACTTTTCGAGCCAAGCCAAATTTCTATGTCTCAATACATTGGCGTTGTAGGTGACGAGAAGGTCTTCAATGTCGGCCTCCAGCTTGGATTTCGCCGTTCAAACTTTTTCCTCAAGCTCAGCCTCCACTGTGCGGACTCTCTTCATAGTCGCATCCCTTTTGCTTCGAAGCACCACCGCTTGATTACATGCTTCCTACGCTGTGACGTTGGCGACATCTCTTTCTTTAATGATTTGTGAAAGATTTGACGTAAGCTCATTAAGCTCTTTGAGAGCCACATCTCGATCAGCAGTGACGGTGGTGTTCCTATGGCCCATTTCCTCCACCAGGGAATAATGTTCTTGCCTCATCCAAACCATGGCCAAGTTGACATCACTTGCCTTTTTAAGAGCATCCATTTCAGATTTTCAGGAAGACTCGGCTTTAGTATTGAGCACCTAGATGGTCCGGTTGTGACGACCGCCCATGACTCCCGCACGAAAACAAGGGAATGGTGCGCTGAAAGGTGTGCCAGGCAGCCATGGACGATAGTCAGGGTAAGATAAAATAGAATAGTCTATCGTATTACTCACAGCGCATGGATAAAATACAATAGAAAGTATACATAGTGAAGCTCTATAGAACAGAAGTCTTATCATATAAACTCATAATAGTTTTATACAATCATCTGAATAGTCAATACATCAAGCCTCACTACATAACACTCAGAGTATCAAACAAACAGCGGAACATCCAGTACATATAGTAAGAAAACAATATGCAAAAGCCTCCAGCTCGTCTTTGTCATCAACAGCGTTGGTAGCCAAGAACAGCACCTGTCACCTGCTACCTAGTCTTCCCATCCCAACATGGATGAACAGCCCAAGGTAATAAGAGTTGAACATAAAATCTTGAGTTAGACAACAGTCTTAGTGAGCAGTAAATCAACTATCAAACATACCAAAAGAGCATAAAGGGTAAAAGGAATAGGAACTCAACCATCCCACTCCACCTCATTCTACAGTGATAGCCCCCAGACCCTCTAAGCATAAACAAACAAAGCAAAGCAGACAATTTAAGTAAAGCAATTATCACTCGAGTCAAGGTCGATGTTTTCCAAGTACAAACCCCCAAGGCCTAAACCAAGATCAGATAAGCACCCAGAAAGCATCGCTCTTGAGATCGAATGATGGTGCAACCAAACATCCATGACTCTGGCTATCACTGTTATCATTGCTTTGATATCACCGTTAATTGAATGACCGACACCTTCTTTCAGCCGTCCGTCAAGGGCTAATGGTAACCCCGGTTCTAGACATAGCTCCGCACGTCGTCGTGACCCGTGTCTAGGACTATCGCATCTGCCCAGAGTACTAGCACGTCATCGTGACCCGTGCTTGGAACGTCATCGTGACCCGTCCCAACGTACTCTTGCTTTGAGCATGCTAGAACCTTCAACAACGATGAAATCTCAGCCTTCTAGTCATCCTCCTCGACGACTATTCCCATACTAGCTCAAGCACCTCTCAAGCTAACCATTATCCACAAACCCGGACCACATCACCGAGTTATCAACATGCTTGGGATGATCCCGTCTGGATTAAACCAAGGCTTTCTCACATCATGCTTTGCTTCATCGCATCATAGCAAAGTCCCATTTCAACATCATGGTTTGCCTCATCGCATCATGGCAAAGTCCCATCTCAACATCATCATCAAATCTATCCATATGAGCTTCAACATCCGCTTCATATGCCACAAGCAGCTTTCCTTATTCAAGAGCCTTTCCACTTAGCTTTTGAATCATCTTCGACCAACTTGTCCAAATCAAGTTATCAATCAACCAATCCATCAAATCAAACATTAATCCAAGTAATCAATCATTCAAACAAGATCTAAATAAACAATTACAACAATAATGGCAATTTCGTAAATAAAGAGTCCAAATCTAACATGCATTCTAACAAGCATGAATTATGAACAATATCTCTACGACTTGATGAATGAACTAGCATATGTGAACATGTAGTAAAATAGATGTCAAATCATCATGAACAATAGATCTACATGCAGACTTAAGAAAAATGCACGAAATCACTCTCTTTAACACATAAACAAACCACCGATCCAATATACTCCTTTGGGTCCGTGTGAGAGATAACTACCACTCACCGAATCACCTAAACACCTCAAAAACAACCAACTCCAGATCTGGACAGCAAAGGATCTAGCTTGATCCGAGAAGATTCCGCTTCTAACGATGAAATCTCTCTTCAATGGATGGAGATCTTCAACTTTGGCTCTTGGATCTTCAACCTTGATCTTCAATCTTGGATGGATGTAAGCACTAGATTAGAGTGGAGAAAAGAAGTGAAGAAATGTTGTAGTCGAGCTCTCAAAATGGCAGCACTTCGTCGCTTCAAAAACCGGTGCCAAAATAGTGAGATAGGCGCCTCTATTTATAGGCTGGAAACCCCATGAGTCGTCCGCCCCTATGAGTCGCCCACGACTCACGACTCAAGACTCAAGCACTATACGACTCACGACTCAACGCATAGCCTACCACTTAACGGCATACGACTCAGCAATGATACTGATACCGACCTAACTCCTATGCGACCTAACAAACACGGCCGACCTAGCGACTCAACACACCCTGCCGACCTAACCACTTAACCTGATGCCGACCCAACGACTCATCCCAGGCGTGACTTAACAGACATGCGACTTACGACTTATCGAATGCCACGACCCATCCAAACCTAGGCCACACGACTTAACTATGTGACGACCTAAAAACACACACGACTCAAGCCTTAGGTCGTTCACGACCTAACTACAACACATGGTCACACGTCCTAACAACACACGAACATACGCGACTTAAAACACAGGCCAACCTAAAAAAAACCTCACGACCTACGACTCAACAGGTCCTACGACCTATGACCTAACTCCAACACAGGCTAACCACTAGGTCGCTATCCCGTTAAGTCGTTCCAAACGACTCACGACCTAAACCCTTAAGCCACTAACTATCTTAGGTCGTCTACCCCCCTAAGTCGCTCAAATCTATAGGTCGGTAAATCCTTAACCCGTCCACGACCTAAATCAACACACAACCTAAGCCATCACACGGCTTAACTTCTATAGGTCGAAACATCTATAACTCGAAACCCCTTAAGTTGTCTATGACTTAAGAAATACCCGACCTAAGCTATCTAGGACTTAAGCTATGGTCGACTCAAACTTTAAACGACTTAACAACAATACTAACGACTTGATAGCATCTATTTTACGATTTATCGACACGTAAAATAAGGGTCGTTACATTCTCTCCCCCTTAGGAATTTCGCCCCCGAAATTCCAAACAAACAAGAGCAACCAAAGTTATTCCGCATGCCTACCATCCATAGCAATCAACAAACCATGCATCCAATTACTAGCCTGGCATGCAGAATTCTTAGACTAGAACAAGTTACAAATTCGTGAGATGTCACGACACCTTAGGGCCATACCTAGAAGAGTTCAGGATGAGCTGCCTTCATCCTCTCTTCCTCCTCCCACGTACAGTCGTTAACATCATCACTCCATTGTACCTTAAGCAACTTGACTACCTTCCTCCTAAGCTGTTTTGTGTCGGTTCCCACAACACGAAGTGGCTTACGAGGTCTTCTAATAACTGGATCAACTTCTAAATCTTCACAGCTATCAACCGAAACCACTGTACTTGGGTCGTGCACATACTTCCGTAGATATGATACATGAAAAACATTGTGCACACCCGTCATCTTTTCTGGTAACCCCAATCTATAGGCGAGCTTTCCAATTCGCTCGATGATCGGGAATGGTCCAACAAACCTCGGAGTCAATTTCCCTTTCTTCCCGAATCGAATAACATTCTTCAATGGAGAAATCTTCACAAAAACCATATCACCTACGTCGAATTCCAAATCCTTACGACGCTTATCGGCATAACTTTTCTGACAATCTTGGGCTACCTTCATTTGTCGCCGAATGATCTCTATACAATCCGAAGTCTGCCGAATCATTTCTGGCCCAAGTATCAGCTTTTCTCCAGTTTCTAACCAACATGTCGGAGAGTTACACGGCCTTCCATACAATGCTTCATATGGTGCCATACCAATGCTTGACTGATAACTGTTATTATACGCAAATTCCACCAAATGAAGATGATCTTCCCATGATCCTCCGAAATCCAAAACACATGCTCTCAGGAGATCTTCCAAAACTCGGTTGACTCTCTCGGTCTGACCATCTGTTTGGGGGTGATAAGCTGTACTCAAACACAACTCGGTTCCCAAAACTTCCTGAAAGCTCTTCCAAAATCCACTAGTGAACAATGGATCTCGATCGCTCACTATACTCTTCAGAATACCATGGAATCGAACTATCCACTTAACATAAAGCTCAGCCAACTTCGATGCAGTCCTAGTTGATCGAACAGGAATGAATCTTGCACTCTTAGTCAAACGATCTACAATAACCCAAATCCCTTCATTTCCTGCCCTGGTTCTAGGTAGACCATCGATATCTGCTCCCACTTCCACGTAGGAACTTCCAATGGCTGAAGCAATCCACTTGGCTTCTTCTGTTCGGCTTTTATCAACTGGCAATTCATACATTTGGAAATAAAATTTCCAACATCCTTCTTCATGCCTTCCCAGTAATAGGTTCTCTTCATATCCCGATACATCTTATTTCCACCTGGATGAATTGTCAACTTCGAGTGATGACTTTCCCTCAGAACTTCATCTCTCAATCCATCTATATCGGGAACAACTAGTCGTCCTTGTTTTCGAAGCCAACCCTCTCGATCGACTTCGAATCCTTTATCCTTCTCCGGGTCTGATCCAGATTCCAAATCTCAGATAATCTTGACAAGCTTATCGTCTCGCTTTTGGCTCTCGCCAATTCTTTCCACTAGAGTAGGTCTTATCGATAAGTTTGCCAACATTTCAGGTTCCAATTCACATCTGGGCCTGAAGTCAAATCCAGCCAAATACTCGAGACTCTTCCATTCTGAAAACATGGCTCCCAATCCTGCATGTCTTCGACTTAACGAATCAGCCACTGCGTTACCATTTCCCGGAGTATAACCTACTCCAAAATCATATGATGCTAAAAACTCTAGCCATCGTTGCTGCCGAAGATTCAAATCCTTTTGGGAGAAAAGATACTTCAACGACTTATGATCTGTAAACAACTCAGATCGAACTCCCAATAGATAATGTCTCCACATCTTCAGAGCAAAAACAATCGCCGCCAACTCCAAATCATGAGTCGGATAATTCCTTTCATGCGGCTTCAGTTGTCGACTTGCATACGCAACAACCTTATCCTTCTGCATCAGTACTGCTCCAAGTCCAGTACCACATGCATCGGTGTAAACCACCATCTCATCATTCCCACTCGGAATAGTCAAAACAGGAGCACTTGTCAGTCGCTCTTTCAGGATTCCGAAAGCTTGCTCACACTTAGCATCCCATCTGAACACTTGGTTCTTTTTCGTCAATCCTGTTAACGGTGCAGCTATCTTGGAAAAGTCTTTGATAAATCGACGATAATATCCTGCTAATCCAAGAAAACTTCTCACATCAGATGCATTCTTAGGTCTAACCCAATCCTGCACTGCTGCCACCTTAGCGGGATCAACCGCTATTCCATTTCCAGAAATAACATGGCCTAAAAACCTCACTTCACTCTTCCAGAAGTGACACTTCGAAAACTTAACCTTTAGCTGATGTTTCCGCAAGATTTCCAAAACAATACGCAAGTGCGTCTTGTGCTCTTCTTCAGTTCTGGAATAAATCAGAATATCATCCACGAACACAAGTACGAACTTGTTCAACTGATCTCTGAATACCCTATTCATAAGATCCACAAAATATGCTGGTGCATTGGTCAAACCAAACGGCATTACCAGCCACTCATAGAAACCGGATGGTGTCCCAAAAGCAGTCTTCGGCACACTATCCTTAGCTACTCTTAACTGGTGAAATCCCGTTGCCAAATCCATCTGAGAAAACACCTTAGCTTCGTGAAGCTGATCAAACAAGTCATCTATCCTCGGCAATGGATACTTGTTCTTCTTAGTCACTTTATTCAGCTCACGATAATCCACACACAACCTCAACGATCCATCCGCTTTGGTTGCGAATACAACTGGTGCACCCCATTCGGACACACTACGCCGAATGAATCCTTTCCGAAAAAGGTCATCAACCTGCACCTTCAACTCTTGCCGTTCTCTAGGCGCCATCCGCCTAAGAGGCATCACAACAGGTCTGGCTCCCTCAACTAGATCGATACGAAACTCGATCTCCCTATGCGGCGGTAACCCTTTTACCTCATCAAAGACGTCCTCAAATCCATTCACAACCGGCATCGATGACAGTCCACCCCGTGGAACAACCAGCGAATACATGAAGCTCATGAAGACGCCTTCTTCATGCTTACATCGTATCACAACCTTTCGCCCTTCCACATTCCCAACTGTCACCTCCAGTTTCTCACAATCAACCTTTGCCGCATACTTCCTAAGCCAGTCCATACCCAAAATAATTCCGAACCCCACAAAGTTCAGAACAAAACAATCACAAACAAAAGAGCAATTATGACTCGACACAACTAGACCACGGCATACCATACACAAATAAGACGAACCCCCAACTGGATTAGTCACAACCAATGGCCTATCAACAATATCTGGTTCCAAACCCAACCGGTCTACCATCTTATTACAAACAAAGGAATGTGACGCCCCAGTATCAAACAACACTCTAACTGGAACACCACAAATGGAAAGAGTACCTTGAACCACCACACTCTTCCCTTTCTCCTCCGCAGTAGGAGCTTTCGAAGATGATGGAACAACCCCCAAAGCATAAGCTTGCACAATCTGCTTATCTTTCCTCGGTTCTGGACAGTCCTTCCTGATATGCCCCAGCTTATCACAGTTGTGGCACTTCAACTGCACCTTTGGATTCTTGCAATCCCTAGAGAAATGGCCCTTCTGTCGACAATTGTAGCAGATCACTTCGCCCTTCGGCTTCTTCTGGCCATCCTTACCTTTCTGCTGCTGCTGCTTTCTCTTCTTGTTTCCACTTTGCTCCTTGGTCACAGTAACAACAGATCCTTCCTTAGGAAACAGATTCTCATGCCTGAGAGCTTTCTCCACAAGCTTCTCAAATGGATCGTCCAAATGATCCACCAACTGTCTCCTAAGATAAGTGTCCAAGCCTGTTACAAACTTTTCGTTCTTCTGATATGAGGACTCAATATACGATCTGGCATACTTGGACAAAGCTTCAAATTCAGAAACATACTCAAGAACTGGTCTTCCACCTTGCTTGAGCTCCACAAACTTCTTAAATAAAACAGACTTCTGAGCTGTAGAAATGAACTTAGCTTCAAATCTAGTTTGGAATTGCTCCCAAGTGATCTCTTCCTCTGGAGTATCAATGGTGATAGAGTTCCACCAATCAGAAGCCCTTCCCTGAAGCTGTCTTGATGCAAGTTTCCTCTTAGTTGCATCCTCAATTCCCAAATCACCAAAGATCCTTCTACAAGCATCTATCCATCTCTGGACTTCTATGGTTGATTCTGTTCCCAAGAAAACCTTTCCTCCAAGAGCAGTATAGTCCTTACACAACTTAGCAAAATCTACTGGTTTCGGAGCTTGAACTTGAACTCCAACATCTACTGATGGTCCTGAAGTTGGTATCCTTCTCATGATCGAAGTCATCATAGCTTCGAACATTGCAGCATAGTCAGTAGCTCCCCCAACAGCACGGCTTTCCCTAGCAGCTTGTCTCTCACTTCGACTCATCCTTAATATCTACAAAAAGGAATGATTTAGAACATCTTGAGAAACAACTACATAAGGAGTACAAATCCTTCTAAACTACTATATTATATATAGTAATCATCCATCAAAATAGAATTACGTCTCTCTTACGTAGTTATGTCAGCGAGCGTTGGCTAAAATCGATTAACCAAAGCTCTGATACCAAATGTGACGACCGCCCATGACTCTCGCACGAAAATAAGGGAATGGTGCGCTGAAAGGTGTGCCAGGCAGCCATGGACGATAGTCAGGGTAAGATAAAACAGAATAGTCTATCGTATTACTCACAGCGCATGGATAAAATACAATAGAAAGTATACATAGTGAAGCTCTATAGAACAGAAGTCTTATCATATAAACTCATAATAGTTTTATACAATCATCTGAATAGTCAATACATCAAGCCTCACTACATAACACTCAGAGTATCAAACAAACAGCGGAACATCCAGTACATATAGTAAGAAAACAATATGCAAAAGCCTCCAGCTCGTCTTCGTCATCAACAGCGTTGGTAGCCAAGAACAACACCTGTCACCTGCTACCTAGTCTGCCCATCCCAACATGGATGAACAGCCCAAGGTAATAAGAGTTGAACATAAAACCTTGAGTCAGACAACAGTCTTAGTGAGCAGTAAATAAACTATCAAACATACCAAAAGAGCATAAAGGGTAAAAGGAATAGGAACTCAACCATCCCACTCCACCTCATTCTACAGTGATAGCCCCCAGACCCTCTAAGCATAAACAAACAAAGCAAAGCAGACAATTTAAGTAAAGCAATTATCACTCGAGTCAAGGTCGATGTTTTCCAAGTACAAACCCCCAAGGCCTAAACCAAGATCAGATAAGCACCCAGAAAGCATCGCTCTTGAGATCGAATAATGGTGCAACCAAACATCCATGACTCTGGCTATCACTGTTATCATTGCTTTGATATCACCGTTAATTGAATGACCGACACCTTCTTTCAACCGTCCGTCAAGGGCTAATGGCAACCCCGGTTCTAGACATAGCTCCGCACGTCGTCGTGACCCGTGCCTAGGACTATCGCATCTGCCCAGAGTACTAGCACGTCATCGTGACCCGTGCTTGGAACGTCATCGTGACCCGTCCCAACGTACTCTTGCTTTGAGCATGCTAGAACCTTCAACAACGATGAAATCTCAGCCTTCTAATCATCCTCCTCGACGACTATTCCCATACTAGCTCAAGTACCTCTCAAGCTAACCATTATCCACAAACCCGGACCACATCACCGAGTTATCAACATGCTTGGGATGATCCCGTCTGGATTAAACCAAGGCTTTCTCACATCATGCTTTGCTTCATCGCATCATAGCAAAGTCCCATTTCAACATCATGGTTTGCCTCATCGCATCATGGCAAAGTCCCATCTCAACATCATCATCAAATCTATCCATATGAGCTTCAACATCCGCTTCATATGCCACAAGCAGCTTTCCTTATTCAAGAGCCTTTCCACTTAGCTTTTGAATCATCTTCGACCAACTTGTCCAAATCAAGTTATCAATCAACTAATCCATCAAATCAAACATTAATCCAAGTAATCAATCATTCAAACAAGATCTAAATAAACAATTACAACAATAATGGCAATTTCGCAAATAAAGAGTCCAAATCTAACATGCATTCTAACAAGCATGAATTATGAACAATATCTCTACGACTTGATGAATGAACTTGCATAAGTGAACATGTAGTAAAATAGATGTCAAATCATCATGAACAATAGATCTACATCCAGACTTAAGAAAAATGCACGAAATCACTCTCTTTAACACATAAACAAACCACCGATCCAATATACTCCTTTGGGTCCGTGTGAGAGATAACTACCACTCACCGAATCACCTAAACACCTCAAAAACAACCAACTCCAGATCTGGATAGCAAAGGATCTAGCTTGATCCGAGAAGATTCCGCTTCTAACGATGAAATCTCTCTTCAATGGATGGAGATCTTCAACTTTGGCTCTTGGATCTTCAACTTTGATCTTCAATCTTGGATGGATGTAAGCACTAGATTAGAGTGGAGAAAAGAAGTGAAGAAATGTTGTAGTCGAGCTCTCAAAATGGCAGCACTTCATCGCTTCAAAAACCGGTGCCAAAATAGTGAGATAGGCGCCTCTATTTATAGGCTGGAAACCCCATGAGTCGTCCGCCCCTATGAGTCGCCCACGACTCACGACTCAAGACTCAAGCCACTATACGACTCACGACTCAATGCATGGCCTACCACTTAACGGCATACGACTCAGCAATGATACTGATACCGACCTAACTCCTATGCGACCTAACAAACACGGCCGACCTAGCGACTCAACACACCCTGCCGACCTAACCACTTAACCTGATGCCGACCCAACGACTCATCCCAGGCGCGACTTAACAGACATGCGACTTACGACTTATCGAATGCCGCGACCCATCCAAACCCAGGCCACACGACTTAACTATGTGACGACCTAAAAACACACACGACTCAAGCCTTAGGTCGTTCACGACCTAACTAAAACACATGGTTACACGACCTAACAACACACGAACATACGCGACTTAAAACACAGGCCAACCTAAAAAAAACCTCACGACCTACGACTCAACAGGTCCTACGACCTACGACCTAACTCCAACACAGGCTAACCACTATGTCGCTATCCCGTTAAGTCGTTCCAAACGACTCATGACCTAAACCCTTAAGCCACTAACTATCTTAGGTCGTCTACCCCCCTAAGTCGCTCAAATCTATAGGTCGGTAAATCCTTAACCCGTCCACGACCTAAATCAACACACAACCTAAGCCATCACACGGCTTAACTTCTATAGGTCGAAACTTCTATAACTCGAAACCCCTTAAGTCGTCTATGACTTAAGAAATACCCGACCTAAGCTATCTACGACTTAAGCTATGGTCGACTCAAACTTTAAACGACTTAACAACAATACTAACGACTTGATAGCATCTATTTTACGATTTATCGACACGTAAAATATGGGTCGTTACACCGGTCCTTTTGAGTGAGCTCTTTCTCCAACCTCTCAATCACGGCTGCCCGCTCAAAAGCCGCCTTCGATCCTTTCTTCGTGGCTTTTGCCCACTCCTTATATTGGAAGTAAATATCTACAACATAGTCATGCACTGTGTTCTCAGCCTCCGCTGGAATTCTCTTTAGGTGCGGGGCAAAAATGTAACCATCGAAGCAGGCATCGAGAAACTCTTCCTTCAATTGATCAAGTTTAATCGCTCCTTCCCCCGAAGGTTCAGCAAGGACCTGCTCTGTAATTATAGGGGTCACTACTTTATTTCTACGGTGCTGGGTTTCAGGCCTTGACACGTGAGAAGACGGCTTGTGCCGTGAAGTTTTCGGAGGACGTGAGACATAGACGGGAGGCTATACAGGGTTTCTTGAAGGGGGAGATCAAGATCGAGATCGGTGCCTATACTCCTTGTCTCTGTCATACCGCTTCTAACTAGAGTACACGCGGTCGTAGTCCTTATCTGCCTCTCTTCTGCGCGGCTCATAATATGTAGAAGATCGGCCGGCTTTTCGAAGACTACTTAGAATCGAGTCTCGACTAAACATTGTATCTGCGAAGTAAAAGAAGAGCAGAGTTAGTAATCTTCCAAAGTGCTTAAATTACGGTCAGGAATTGTGTGGTGTCGTTAAGTGTGTATGTATGTGCAACCCTTCGACCAACCAGAAATGTCTGCCACGCCAGCTGGAAGAAACTCGCTTAAGTCTAAAGCCCGATGAAGCTCCTCCAATCTGGCACCATGTTGGAACGGCACATAATCCGAAATCAGAATATCAACGAGCCCTTCAAAAAGGTTTTCCGCCTACAAAGGAGGAGCCTCTGAAATATTAATCCCAGGAACGGGCAAAGATACAACCACATATTTCCTTCTACCGAATTTAGGATGCTTAAAAGCAGCAACCTTGCCTTTTCTCTTTCCTTCGAAACCCTGAACTGCATCCGAAGGCCTGGCCAAGAGTTCATCATTAGTGGGTGTTCTCTCTGGATCAACCTCTTTAGTTATACAATTTCGTACGTCTTACGCTTGGATCGTTTCTTCGAGAAGGCCCTTAGCATCCCTTCGAGGCTTGTACTTTGGTTTCGTTCAATCAATCCAACGATCCTTAGATTCATGTCCGTTAGAACCGAGTTAATGTTCCTCTCTTCGCTCGGGGCTTCTTGAAGAATTTGAACTATCTCTTTGAAATGAACGCCCTTGGGTTGCAGAATCACAGCTGTAAAAGAAAAAGAGATAAAGTTTGACATCAGTTATAACTGTCTTATTAGCTATTTGGGAAGACTGCAATACTTACATCTGAATAGCCATCGACTGGCAAATCCTGGAGGGCATCGAACATAAAACCACTCTGTCTTGAAGTAACTTAGCCTAGTCCAAGATCCCGTAACTACTTGGCAGTTTTTGACTGCCTCTAGGAACGTGAAAGATAGGCTATCTCCCCGGCTCTTAATGTTGAATAGATATCTAATCTCGATCGAGATCGGCAGTCGGAAGAGATGCTCCATGAACATGATGAATAAGCTGTTCAACAACGCGTATCCGTTGGGGTGTAGCTGGGATGGAGTGATCCTAAGAAAAGACAACATTTCCTTAATATACCGGTTAAACAGAGGAAGCGCCCCGGCTGCGCACGCATGACGATTGAATGCAATATACATTTGGGTGGATAGTGCGGTCTGTCGTTCGGTCCTGGTAATAACACATCATCTAGTGAAAGTCCATGCCTTAAACATATTCGTCCCAACATGTCTTTGGAAACATTGGAAGGAACGGAGTTTGGCGGATTACCGATGAAAGATGCACCAAGTACGTCATCCGGGGCTTAATCTATGACTTCGGCTGCGATGGCCGGTATCTCGATTATTAGAGGAGGTGAACTCTGAACTTCCTATTGTTGTGAGCTCAAGGTTCCATAACTAACTAATTTATGAGAAATCATCGTTAGACGACAATAAGCCTGTGCATCCCCTAGTGTGAAGTGTGTGAATGTGTTGTGCAGTGCAGTGCTGTATGTTACCTGAAAAGTCCTACAGAGTTAAAGAGAGCATGCAAACGACAAGACTTCGAAATTTAACTGGAGTGACCGTCATCGCTGACCGTCACAACCATGCCATCCAGATGTTAGTGATCGATCCAAGTTAAAGTTCGTTACAATTTTGTTAAGTTACAGTTCCATCGACGAGCTTCGATATGCGGTCAGACATGTAGTGAAACAGTCAAGTCCAGATATGCATGAATGAAGCTCGTCGGAGTTAGAAGTTTGATTGATCAAGATTATCATGTCCAAATAGGTTAAGACGTGGATCGATCACCAAAAATGAAAGTCGTAGCGATTCAGAATGCAATAATTCGTATCGGTCGAGGACGCCTCAATTTTGTATCGATCATGTTCGAATCGATATGTTTCATATCGATCACGAGGGCATGTTTCGTATCGGTCATGGTATACAATTTCGTATCGATCCCAAGTAGTCAACTTCGGATCGATCATCGAAAATCTCCTTCATATCGATTGCAGAAGAAGGGCTTCATATCCTAAGTTATCAAATTAATATCGACTTCAATCCTGTGTCTTCATATCAATTAGTAGAGCCGATGCTTCGTATCGATTGCGTAATTAGATTTTCATACCGATCAATATGGACCGGCACAAACTCCAATCATCACCCATCGATACGAAACCATTCCATCCCTCTATATGAAATTCTCTCAGCGACAAATCGATACAAAATTTTGATTGTTTTCCAGAGCGAAATGAAGCATATTTCCTCAATCGATACAAATGAAAACTCTCGATCCATCTACACTCCTTCTTCCCCAAATGACGTTAGAACCGTCCTAACCTTCCTGGTCCTTGCTCCGACCCATCTCGGCCTCCTCATCACCAGAATCGACCGTGGATATGGATGGTTTAGCGCTCGAATCTCGTCATTTCTAAAGTATGATTATTAATCAATTACCTATTTTAAGGACTTGGTCGAGAATTGAAGAACTGTGTTGATTTGGGATGAAGACAGTTTTCTTTTCTCATTTCTTCTATCGATAACAAAGCCTAAGCAAAGTGAAAGCAAATGGGAAATTTGGCTAAGTACGAAAAGTATTTATATGAACGTGAGATAAAGGGGAAAGATGATTCGCCTCCCAGTCAAAGCGACCGGTTACAGTAGGTCCACCACTGAATCGATACGAATGAGTTATTCGTATCCATCAACTCGAGTTTAATCGACTTGAAATCTATAATAGGGATTTTTTGAGTCATCGAGGTCCATCGATATGAAACTATTGTTCGTACCCGTTGTTTTCGACTCCATCCACAGTGCATCGATACGAACTACACCGTTCGAATCCATCAAATCACATCCTCCAAAGACCCGTATCCATCGATGCGAATTGGCTATTCGTATCCAATAGCACAAGATCATTGATACAAAAGTGCAACTTAATACCCACGGTAATGGATTCCACCGAAACTCATATCCATCGATGCGAACGCTTATTTCATATCTATCATTGTGAATCACATCGAAATGAAAACCACCTTTTAATCTTTTACATAGATCCAGGGGAGGATCGATACGAAGGGACATTCAAGAACAACCATCGAGCGTTGTTGCCACTCGAATTTCACATCGGTTCAGGAGAGGATCGATATGGGATTCGATACGAGAGAACTGACAACGACTCGTGAACGTGCAACATTCATGAGAGTTAGATTAACATATATGCATATATGTCGAACTAATATTCAATTTTCAACATCCACAGGAATTGGATACTTATCTGATAACGATTACAACAGCAAGCTGCTAATCACTATCATACATCAATCACTTACAACAATACGGGGTACAACAGTTGACAATCAACAGTTCCTATTACTGAGAAAGTCAGTCAGAGATTATAACTTTCAACGAAAAGATGACAACTGTTCAGAATGAAGGTTGCATCTTTTCAAAGCACGTCATGTTTCTACAAGACGTACTTTGGGGGGCAAATGTTATACCGCCTTTTGGCAAGGCCGGGATATCATGGAATTGACTGAAAACCAAGGATCGCTCGTCCCGAATATCTAGTATGCACAGGTTCATTATGGATGTCTATGAATTTTATCTGAGTCCGTATCAGGCTACAATTTACAGGAACGACAAGCGAAGCCATGAAAGTTAAGGTTTCAAATTTCAAATCAATCCGAGTTCGTATGCTCAAGTTACGATCGATGCAAATTGAAGGAAATTACCTCATATCATAACCATCATTGCGCCTCAGTTCGAATCCATCGTTTTCGTATCGATCAGAGCGGCAACAACTTCGCATCCATCTTAGAGCCTTGGTTCGTATCGATCTGGTTCAAATCCATCAGATGCACACGGTTTCGTATCGATCAATCAGCATCCACTTCGTGTCCATCTGCGACTGTCTTCTTCGTATTCGTCCTTCTTTGTACCGCTTCACATCGATCATTTTATCTCTTAATTCATATCGATCAAGCATCTTCCACTTCATATCCATCCGCGACTGTCTTCTTCGTATCCATCGGTAAATAACACGGGAGTCTATTTCGTATCGATCCGTTTTCAACATAAGTCGCATCGATCGGCCATAGGTCGATACCAAATGAACATCTCCATCGATACAAAGTGGAACACACACAATTAATATGAAATGAAATGCAACCGATCAATGCGAACAAAGCAACGACAATTAACACGAACATAACAGTTGCGATCGATACGGATAGAACAGTTGCGATCGATACGAACAAGGCTCAACTGGGTCGATACGAACGAGGCGAGATCTTTGGAAACGACTTGGTCAACACAATGTCGAAAGCGGATCGATCCATAAATCATGCGCCACGTCATCATTGGGGCACGTGCGTTGATCGATTCGAAACGATCGATGCGAAATGATCGATGCGAAATCATCTATTCGAACTCGGTAGACTAAAGAAAACGCAATCTTGCATCGATCATATCTCACAATCCATAAGTCCAAATGCTATGAAATTTTCACAGAAGCTTACGTACAAGCTAATGAATGTTCACACCAAGTTTCGACTCCATTGGACACAATCTTGATCGATACGAATTACGTTCGCATCGACCACGGATCGAGTCTAAACTCTATGGGATGGATCGCGTGGGCCCAACCACGTGCCAAAAGAAGTATTTTGAGATCTAAGCGAGATAACAGCCTCCTACGCCTATAAATAATGCCCCAGGGCCTACAAAAGAAGGATCTTTTGACTCTCGAACGCCCAGACTCTGCCGGATTCAACTTTACTCTCCATTCTTGCTGTTGTACTCGAATTTCACAACTGTAATTCGCTGTAATCCGCTGCAATCAATTGTAATCATCAAAAGAATATCAAAAAAATCATCAAACTTCATAGTGGACGTAGGCAACACGCCGAACCACTCTAAATCGCTGTGTGTCTGTGCATTTACATATCTGTTTTTGTTAGATAATCCACATTTTTCATTTCTATTCTTCATTTTTATCTCTTCAAAGACTTTCGAAGAGTGTTGTGCCCATTTTTGGTACAAATAGCTCACATCATTTCCCTCCGCCTATATATTCTCTTCTTCTCCTTCTCTATTTCAATCTTTACCGAGTTCTAAAGTATTTGCGCCATTAAAAATCTAAAAGTTTTCATTTCCTTCAGAAAACTCGATCTTCTCCTTCAAGTTCGCCATACCATCGTTAAGTGATTTTTTCTTGACTTTGATCCATGCGCTTTCCATGTTATGACTTTTAATTGGATATTATTTTTTCAAATCCTTTTAAAATATTATCATTGGCTTTTTTCTGTTGTTTTCCTCCTTGCTTTGCATGACATGGTATCGAGTTTTTAGGATTAATTAGCACTTGCTGTTGAAAACTTTGCATTAATGAACTTCCCTAGTGAATTCTCATAGTCTGCAGCGTTTGACGATCGTCATTGTGACATCAATGGCGGTCGTATGACGTCGGCCGCCATAAATCCCAGCCCAAGGCCTTAGGTGCTAATATTTCTAAACTTCCCTCACTTGTGCTTAAAAATCGATCGTCGCAATGACATTAATGGCGGAGGTATGATGTCAGACACCGTAAATAACAGCCCAAGGCCATAGGTGCCAATCTTACTGAACTTCTCTCGCTTGTGCTTAAAAATAGGTAAAATGCAGTTAGGACTTATCGATAAAGTTATATGGTAGGCCAGAATGGACGCGGGTAGCACGACCCGTCACAGGTAGTAACACAAGCGAGTTTCCTGGGATGGTTGATTGCCCATACTAGTGGTGGGGAATAAGCTTGACTCGGAGCCTAGTTAGAGTACCTTTTTAATAGGTTTGGAGCGGTTCAGTAATTTATGTGGTTTGCTACTGATTATTGATGGACGAGTTGCTTCCATTAGTGGTTAAAAGCCTCTCCCATCGAAGGCTTCCATGATTCAGGAGGACCGGATTAACCTTACTCGTTCTTTGGCAGCAAGAACATTGTTCTCTTTACCCCTGATCATGGATAATACCAACCAACCCCTGGCGAGCTTCTTTTCCTGGTTTCTTCCATATGTGGAAGCCGGGGCAACTCTTTCTCTTTACCTTATTTGATTAGATACCTGTAAGCGCCGTAGATGGCGTCGGGACAGCTGGCGCATCTACGGCGCCGAATAGTTATAAGCTTTTGGCCATGCTCTTCGTAGTCAGTCACAATTTGAATATTCTAGCTTGACCCTACGTTTATCAGGTTGATTTTCAAGCTCTGCCAAAAAGCTAAAACTAACCTAGTTAACTACTACTATCTTTAGGGCATTGAGGAACCCCCTCTCTTCTTCCGCCATCCGAGTAGGGCGTTGACCCATAAGGACTAGTTCTTTTTTATTCCATGGACCATCAACCCGAACCTTACTAAATGGGCGTTCAATATGCATGGTATGTTTCTTTAACTTCTTTTTATGAATTCACTAGTTGTGATCACTTTTTAGTGATCATGCCGCCCGTTTTTCATTGTACTAAACCCCACCGAGACCGACATAGATGCCCATATATATGAGGATTATATTTGTTAGATCAAGGCGATTAGGCACAACGTTAGGAACCTGACTATTATATTGAATGATGAGTGTTGAATATGCTAATATATGATTTTTATTTGATGATAATAAACATATATATATTCATTTAAATGTATTTGTTATTGTACTATTTTATTTTTCACATAATTAAATAAATATTTGCTGAATAAAATAAAGAACACAGAATTTAAATTAAAACAGATATTTTATTGAAACAAATATTTATTACAATTTCGAATAGTACAAATTCAAGTTCTCGCTATATATATACACAATTTCAATTTCAATACAATTTCAATTACATTGCAATTATCATTTACATATGCACCTCACTACATTTCACTCATTCACTCGTATTTATCTTTAACTCTATTCCAGTTTGAATCTAGCATCTAAGCTATCTGCAAAAATATACACCGACATAGTAAAATTGAAACTAAAATATTTTTGCAGTGTAAAATAAAATGATCTTTGAAAATATCATTTGCCTAAGTTATTTGGGTTTTTGGTCATCATTTAAATTTGAATTCATCATACACGAACAACTTGTGACATGCACAGTGTATCACTGTACATTCCATAACGCCGTGCATACCAATATACACTTGATAAAATTGCAGGGATAGGTGAGCACAAGGTCAAACCCAAATCAAAAGCCGAGTTCAACTCAAGTGAAATACAAATTAAGTCACGATACGAGCACAAGGTCAAACTCGAGCGATAAGATGGATTCAACGCAGGTGCATTACAAAATTTTCAGGTATAAAAGAATATGCAACATTCACATAAGAAGTGGTGCACTGCAAATACAAGCACAATATGCACAAAATAAGTGCAACAGTAGTGAACATGCATATGACTCAAGACCAAGCTAATGAACAACAAGCAAATGACTCACAACAAATATGCAGTAATCCACATCAACCAGAGCTACAAAAATTATAAACAGTTCAATAAGCCAAGACATCAAGCCAGGGAAGACTGCACAGATATATACATGAAGACCAAGCAACTATACACATGAAGTCAACATGAAACAAGAACAAGTAGTTTAAAAGAGATGTGTGCATACACATTGAAACATGACTATAGGCTGTGCAACTTGAACCAAAGAACTAATGAATGCAACTGAAATCAGGTAAAGGCAAAAGTGAAGACTACATGAGCTCAATGCAACACAATCCAGTGAAATAGTGAATGATGATCCCCAAAGTTCAAGTGAACCAAATAAAACAGTGAAACTAAAAGCTAACATCATCATCGAAGACCAGAAAATGAAGCAGTGCAAACAAATGTACAAAGGCAAAACCAAGTACACACATATATGTAACAGTTCAAAACATCACAACAACACTGAGAAAATCGCTCGAAGATAAATTCGAGCTAGTATATCAGAGATGTGTGGATACAAGAAACCAATGAACAATGGAATACAACTAGAGTTAATATCAAATTGCAGTGCAAATTCAACAATATATGCATACACAAATACAAATGTACGTATGCACATATATGAAGGCACAAAAAAATAATCAGGCAGTGAATTTCGAAAATAACCAAAGTCAGATAATAAAAGGAATACAAACTGAACAAGTCAAAGACAACAACAAGTTCAAATTCTAACAAAATCAAAGTGGCCGATGTTAACATGGTAAAGTCAAGTGATAGCAAATCAAATAAGTAAGGTCAATAGCTGATTTTACAATTCAAATCAAAGTGGCCGAAGTCAAAGGCCAGCAAATCGTGAAAGTCAAAAAAACCAAAACGTCCAGATTATCACAGTACGAAAGTCAGAGCCGTGTTGGTCAAGAAATTGATCAAGCCAGAAAATCAAAGCCGTGTTAATCAAGTAAATTGAAGAAGTCAGAAATCATCGTATACACTCGAGCAATATCAAATGACCAAGCATATAATTATCGGAGGAATTCGTATAAAATATACGAACGAAAATTAAGGGGTTCGAACCCTATTTAAACACGGTAACATCATAGGCTAAAATTCATTCAAGTTCAAGCAATAAAGAATAATCGTTCAACTTGAATCAAAGTCGAGCATAAGCATATTGGAAAAGCAAAAATCACATACCATCTTAAACATTCAAGCTCGAAAATTTTGAAGAAGGCGAAAGCATATCAAGAGAAAACGATCGACAAAAGCAAGGAACGAGAAACATCTACTTGATCGAACAAAGTCGACATCTTCAAAATTTCCAAAGCTCTAATTATTCAAAGAGGAACGAGCGAGTAAAGGAACGAGGCTGGAATTTTTACAGAGCAAAGCAAGCCAAAGAAATAAAAGAGAAAAGGGGCTGGCATAATTTTTAGTGATAATATATTTTGGGCCGGCTTTTATAAAAGCTTTTGGGCTTATATTTTCAATTAGGGGTTTGTGTGTATTATTGTTTTAAATTTGTATTTTTTCTTTTAAACTTTTGTAATTTGTAGTCGTGTGAATATGGGACGAACTATGATGGTGTAGTTCGAGAATTCGCAACTCAGTGGCCGAGTTGTGGCAGGGTTTTGAACGTAGAGTTAGGTTAGTCGATAGCGGGTGTCGCAAGTTTACGTGTGTAAGCGTCTGATTACTTAATTTCTAGTAGAAACCTTAGGGGCTGCATGTAGGCAGGGTTTTGCTGAAGCTGGGTAAATCTGTATGTTTTATTTTGTGCTTTTATTATCCTGCTATTATTTGTGCTGCTATTACTCTGCTATATCTGTATTGCGATTATATACTTCTATAATAAATTTTTATAATTAATAGCATCACCCTATTCACCATCCCCTCTAGGGTGAAATCGATCCTACAATGGGAACCTATAGCGGTAGGCTTGTTAGGCCTAAGATAGACTATGAGCGGAGGTGCTGCTATAGCAAAGGCCCTCATTGTGCGACAAGCAAGGCCGATGAGGGTTGTAATTAAGGAACCGACAGTGGTGCTATAGTAAAAGGAAGATGCTGATAACGACAAGGTCATGGTGTTGGACCCAGGAATGGATGAAGCAGGTGATTGTAGTGAGTGAGAACCTTACGATCAGGTCCTCTTAAAGGACGTCATGGTCCCTTGTCGTGACTCTGTTGTTGATTTTTCTTCCGAATATTTTAGCACACTTGAGGTACAAAGGACAAAAAACTATGTGCAAGTATCGGATATGCCAACAAGTGTAGGCTCCTCCTCCAAGACCCTCTCTTCCCATGGGTCTTCGACATAAGTAACCCACACCGTTCCCTCCGACTCAAAAAACTTGAAGGGGTACTATTTTGAAGTAATAACACAGTGTCTCCTTGCTTGCCTTTAATTAGGAGGCTTAAAGGGGACTAATCTGAAAAGGACAGGTTAGTCTTTGCATCGCTCTTTCCTTGCCTTTTCTAACTTTTCTTTTTTTCTTTTACAGTGGACCGTTTGAATCTGGATGTCACTCTTAACTTCATGGCTAGAAGGAAACCCAGTCGAGGAGCCCCGCTACGCAAGCCGCACCAACACCAACCCTCAACAGCAACTACCGGATGTCGGTGCCTTATAATAGACGCCGACCAACTACCTTTGGGTAAGGGACATACCCCTCCTCTTCATTACCACGCTGCAGGGATGGGCCTCGGTTGATTAAGGCCGTTAGGAGGTCAAACCGGGGGAGAAGAGGTAAGCGAAGAGGGCTCAAGTAGCTGGGTCAGATAGCATTGGAATTGGCCATGCTTATAGGTTTACAGAGGAGGCGGAGGCGGTTATTCCCCTCTTAGGGGATTGTCAATCTGAGCTGGTGGGTTCACTACCCTGAGGATGGTTAAGGAGAATGATGGCCTGTAAATTCTAGTGCATTCATTGGTCGAAGTGGCCTCAGAAGCCTTGGTTAGTGGACATCTGTGACAGCCCGCAAATCCGTACCCCTTGAGTCAATACCATTCTACATCAATTAACTCATGTGGAACAGAAAAACGAACCATTAGGGATTAAAGAATAAGAGATAGAAGAAGAAGAAACTAAACAATATCAGAATCTCACAATCGCAGCGGAATAAAATATAATAGTAAATAATAGATCTTTACACAAAATGAAACTATATCTGTTTTATACATCATATCATCAGAGTATCTCATACAAACAATATTTACCAGTCAGACAATTCCACATAATCATAGCAGCGGATATTTATACTACTACGGATAATTCATCTCGGACTCCAGCTCCTCTCCTGCTCCATAGCATCCTGTCCTGAACATATAATACTCGGTCTGACCCGAGCATTATAATGAAATAACACCCGAGTCAGTCTGAAATACTAGCTGATAATAATGGATCCAAATTGATTATTAAAGTTTCAAAAATCCTTTAGAAAAGAAAAGCATCTCGTAAGACCACCCACAAATAAACATGTCGGGTTTTTACCTTACGATAGCTAAAATACTTTTTGTAGAAATCCTCTGCTATTATAATAGGGCATATATACAAACACTTATAAAATAGCCAAAATTGTTACATCTATTAAATTCCATCTACTAGCCACAGAGTGGGTAATACAAACAAAACTCGTACAAGGCTCGTAGGGAGAATGGATTCCAACTAATGACTAGGCACTGGGGTACCACCTGTCACAATACGTGGTCTAGATCACAATACCGAGGAGTACGCCCGTTCCCCTGCAACACAAGACTGGAACCATCCCTTACTGGACAGTTCCGAATAAGACCCCCCCGCGGTTGGGATCAGCAACCGCACCACTAAGCCGAATAAAAAGGGACATCTAGACAGGGATGACCTTACTCTCAAGTGGGGGCTACCCACGAAGCCTTTCTGCATAACTCCTGATTTTCAGTCATTCCCATT
Source organism: Allium cepa (assembly GCA_030765085.1). Classification (NCBI taxonomy): domain Eukaryota; kingdom Viridiplantae; phylum Streptophyta; class Magnoliopsida; order Asparagales; family Amaryllidaceae; genus Allium; species Allium cepa. The sequence goes on from CM060941.1 coordinate 20,755,096, forward strand.
TGATGAGGCTTGAGGCTAAGCGTTACCTTTAGAACGTTTCACTTAGAATGCCCATCGCTCACCTGACGATGTTCCGAAAGCATTCGTCCATACAAGTCCGTCCCGGGTTCGAACAGAACCGAAGGCACTACTCCTACTACATCCATTTTGAAAATATCCTCAGGATTAGTAGCGACTGGCCCCTGCACTTTACTGCTCCAACTTCGACTCCGAACACGTTTTTCCATGAAACGTACAAACCGGATCGAAGTGGTTTTCGAGAAATAAATCTCGATCCCAGTCTCTTCGAAACGATCAACGCATTTGTCCAATATTGATAGTCGGTGATTTAACTATCAATTAATATTCACAAACATCCATCCCACAATAAATAATTCTCAATTATTTATTTCCTCAAATATCTCTTACGAGATATATTTCCATTTTCAGATTCCATTGAAAACACTTTTAAACCCAATTCTTTCATGGAATAGATTCCCAAACCTTTACTTCCTCTGAAAACATCCAAGTACCCATATTTAAGGTTGAAAATAATATACATACTTTATTTTTGAAAATACATTATACATTTACATAAACACTACTTACGTACTTAATTTTAAATATGTGTACCTTTAAAAATGTTGCGAATAAAACTACTTTATAAAATATAAACTATATCTTTAAAATAAGTTAAGACATACTAGATTTAAAAATAAAGTTATGAATCCTTATACAATTTCAAATAGATCTTTAATTGATTTTCTTTAAAATAGAACCATTTATAAAGTATAAGGATAATAATATTCTTCAAAACGTAATTCTAATTACCCTTTAAAAATAGTTACTTCTATAACCACTTTAATACGTGTTCGCTTTAAGAAAATTCTTACCATTTAAAACTTTTCTTGAAACCATTCTTTAAATAAAACTCAAAACTCCTAACTTTCAAAAATCAACTTTAAAAACGTACTTGGCATCTCTGGGAAATATACTTCCATTTTAGGATAACCCAAGAATTCTCTTTATCAATCCAATCATGATTTACCCAATTAAATTTTACGTTCATCCCGTAAAATTCCTTCCCATACTTTTAAAAATAGCTCTTTTATTCTTAAACATATTGCTATCTCCTGGAAATCATTTTTAAACATATGTTTAAAATATCTAAAATAAGCTTCTATAAAATTATTTAATTGAAAAATAATACTTAAGGAAATATATAGAGGTTTCCTAAGTATTTTAGAATAAAATTTTAACTTTTAAAATAAGGTTATTAAATCAAATATTCACATTAAAATTTCTCTTTGAAAACTTAATACTACCTTACTTATTAAAAAAATTAATCACCATAATTACATAATCGAATATTTGCTTCCGCTTAACAACCAATTTAAAATAACATTTCTTTCTAAAATACCCAAATCATATTTAAAACTGCAGATTTATATTTTAAAAAATACTTTTCTTAAAAACATACTAAAATTTCCTAGAGAAAGCATACTTTCCATCTTTTTAAAAATAAATCCCGCTATTATTTTAAACAATTCATATTTCCCTTATATCCACATCTTCAAACATTTCAAATTATCAACAAATTTCTTGAATTTAATTCCTTTTTAAATTCTTTACTTAGGAATTTTATTTATATCCTTTACACCCAATTCATCTATTTATATTTAAAGTTTTCAAGTTATATTCACCCAATCACAGCACAACACAATTTAAATTTAAATTTAATTCATCACAGCATATAAATAAAATGCAGCATATCAGGATATAAACAAATTATCGCATAATAATAAATAAGGTATATCATAGAATATAAATTAATTTCTGTTTGTGAGGAATCGAGTTGGATCCCTCCAACCTGTTTCCCTGCATCCACAGATATTAGCACAACAATATATATCGATTCAATCATATTCAACTAGTCAAACAATTCATTTAAATATCGACTAATTAAATTAACTAATACTCCAGATGTGAGTGAGTTAAACTCACCTTGAGTTTTAGACGAGCGTTTTAAATTTTAAATTAAATCAAACCGCATTCGATTTAACCTAAAATTTACACTTGCCCCAAACATCTCCGGACCTGTTGCAGCGCGTAGATCGCGTCACTGCGATTCCGGCGCCCCCTGTTTCGTCCAATTCTGATAGCGTATGCAAGAGATATTAATTTTTAAAGTTCGAACTATAATTTCTATAAACAACCAACTATTCCTTTACTACTAATTACCAACAAAAGATTCTGGCCACACATCACGAAAAAGGAAATCACGGCCGTCAAAAGCTTTCTCCCTCAAACGCGCGCATCACCAGTACAACCGAACCCAAATGCACGCGACCTAGGGCTCCAAACCGCACCACCATCGATCGCCGCTACTTCGATCAAACGCCTCCATGTCGACGCTCTACATCGCGCGCGCCTATGGCCAGAAGGCGGCCAAGCTCGGCTCCTTACTTGACTCGAAAAATGCGCTTGAACGAAGATGGTTGCAGCAGAAATATGGCTCCAAACGACAATCATACTTAAGATCTACCGTTGGATGCGTTAAGCTCGTCATCCCCTTCGATCTTCCAGTAGAAAATTTCTTGAATAGATGCAAGGATTGAGTGCAAATTGAGAGGAAACGAGGGACATTTTCGGCCATGAAACGATTTTGAGGCGGCTGAGAATGAAGATAGGGTTTCGGCCCTAAATCTCGTGTATATATAAACGTTTAATTATATTATTTTAATATTAAAACAACTATAGAGCAACTTGTTCTAACGATCTCCAAATCACACGTGCCACCTGGCGTTCCTAAGGTTTTACCTACGTTCCGAACACAATGGAACGTGTTTCGGAAGCTAATTCGGTCGTATGAGTGAGTTACGGAAATAAACGATCAATTTTAAAGTAATTTCTAAGCGTTTTAAGCTGCCGAGGTCAAACGACAACCCCGATTGCTACGAAAATTGAAATACGATAATAACTAACTATTATGGATCCAACGGAACTGGTTTCGTCGAATTCCGAGACTGTCCCCCGGAAGGCTATTTTAACTCGTCGATTAAATCGAGCGATTTCCAAAATCGTCGAAATCATATAAAATTTCACTTTTAAAATTTTACTAACTCTATTATAACTCGTACGAAATTTATGTTCACATTAGAAATCATTCCGATTCAATTTAAATCTAAATCTGATTATTTGCATCATTATATTATTAAATTCCATTATTAAATTAATATAAAATTCCAAATTCAATTTATTAACTTCTAATTTCATCCAACAGTCCAATATTATAATTCAAATCCGATTAAACTTAAAATAAACTTTAGAATCTAATTTTATATCTATTTACACTCAAAATTACCAATTACCCCAATTCTAATATTAAATTATTATTATTCAAATTTCAATTAAATTCCCGTATTCGAAATTTAACTAATTTTATTAACTTAGCCGAAGTCTTTTATTTAAAAATTCAAATTATAACACATATTCAACATTTAAAATGAATTAAATGTTCAAATCTAGCGACCCAAAATTCCGGGTCGTTACAACATCGGCCTTGGTCGGGCTGGGAGACTCACAACTTAGAGACTATTTTGAGCTCCGAACTAATGGACACCTACTTGGTGAGAATCCTTATGTCCAATAGTTCTCCATTTCTTTCGTCCGCTTTGTTCTTGATGAAAAATCATAAGTAGCTTCGCAACTATAATTAACAATGAAGAAATAAATGTTGTTGACATTAATGAGCCACGGTAACACAAATTGTCGGCAACTAACCGATTAAATTGCATATAATGTGTTAAGGAAGATAGTTTATATATAATGGCATTGAATGAAGCTTAATCTGTGACATGAAGAGTACTCACAAAACAATAACGATAAGCAAGGAGCTCGTCGATTCTAAAGTAAGTAGTCTTTATGAATCAATGTCAAAAGTAAGCGACTTCGACTATGATTGAATGTCATCGCCTTTAACTAGTATACATTTTCTCTTAAGAATGTGAAGTTGTCATATTTCACTTTAATCGCTAACACTAAAGTATAGTAAGCTATCAAAATAATGGGTTAACAAAGGGTATATTGATGTAGTGGGACATGCTAGTGCCGCAACGTCGGCTTAACTAATACAAAGACGATTGATGTCCTATTCTCATAATGACGCGTTAATAATTTGTGTGTATCATCGACATGAATATATAATGGAGACAAAGTTAACTAGTAGTTAGGAGACATTAATAAACCTAAGTCAAGAGTTATAATGATGACAAGTATCACAAAGCATTAATGAACACTGCTGCTATAGGAAAAGTTGAAGTAATAAAATCATCGACATTGATGAACGACGACGACGGGAGATAACGTCCACCATGGAACAACGACAACATAAGTTAATATGTATCATTAAGCGGCGATGTCAACTGTAATCAAACAACTCTACAACTGATGCACTATCTTTCGGTAATAAAAGTCGCCGCATCACATCTTTATAAATAGTAGGCTTATGAAGAGTCTTGTCGATGTCAAGGATCATGCCATTATAATAACATCGACGTTAATTAAAATCAAAATGGTTGATGTCGCATCTAATCGATTTAAATGTCCTTATTCTCGATATATTACTGATAGTATAAAACTTTAAATTAAAAATGTTAGCTGATAAAATAATAAAGAATTTAATACTTTATTAATATTAATTGTAATCACAATATTGATGAACATTATATTGACATCATTAATGACGTCATAACGAAGATAGCGAAAATTGATATTGAGTTTTAAGCCAAGTACGTCGCTCTCATTAATAAATAAACTAGAATATATCAGTTTTCATACCAACATCGACTAGTATCAAAGCTTATTTATGCGGTGCAGAAACGTTGTGCTAATGTATTAACAACTACTAGGTTAGCCATCCTACCTCGAATTTATGGCACCATAAACGACAACATCAACATGGGTCTAAGTAATAGCGGGTTTGGGTTTAATATACTACATGTTTTGTCGTAGAACAAAAAATGCCCAAATCCCCAAATCCCCAAATTAACACTACTAAGCAACTAATCCAATATTATGAAAAGTTAATAACAACAATTCACATTAAAATTTAGGTTATTAGGTCCAGGTAATCTAACTCAGTTGCTGATTTAATGAAATCCAAGCAAAACCCTAATAATGATTTCAACATAACATTCATGAAAAACTAAATTTTGGGTTACTTAAGACGAGAGCCATGCCCGAGTGTAGAAAATTGCTATTAAAGAGCTTGGGCTTGCACATAATTTTTAGAATTTAATTATTTGCTCAAGTTTTTGAAATTGCAGGTAAAGGAGAACAGGAAGAAAAGCTTACATATTTATAAGAAGAAGTAAGCAAATGGATGCCATTGGATTCGATTTAAATGAATGGATAAATCGGCATAAGAAGACCAAAAGGTAGGAAAAATGATGATGCCGATAATATTGACTTGGAAAGTCAATAGTTTCTTTACACTAGGGAGGCAAATGCTACTACTATCTCCATCGTAGAAAAATTTCAAAGTAGTAGTACCAAAGAATAGCGACATCACATAAAATTTATTAGCTACGTTAAAACCGGAACCATGAAGCATGAACGTCGTCTTCCATGAATCACGACGACTGCTGGATAGTACTATAATTGACGTCGAGACTCATGATTTTTAAAGAAATACTAAATGAAGTCATATCCTATTAATGTCGATGTTGCCAAAATCCATCATTCTTAATGCTGCTTCTGATCGCTGCTCAACGAAACTGCCTCATAAAGAGAAACACAAGTTATAAATGTTGCCGAGATTCAATATTATTACAACATCGACTCTTAAGAACATGCTTGGGAGACACCATACATCTACATCTGCAACACTGATGACTGTCGTTGTCAATATCCATAAGTGCAGTTAATGCTGCATTTAGTACTAAATATCGACATCAATGGTCATCAATGCCGCCGTTGTTCAATGCCGCCAACCATTAATCAAAGGAGGTCTCAAGATATTGAGTCATCATTGTCGATATTCTTGTCAGGAACCATCAATATACTCAAAAAGGTTGTCGAAGATGCTTTCGCTAATGTATCCTTTCATCAATGTTAATATGTGGTGGTAATGAAAGTTGATCTATGAAGAAGAAACTATCGACGCCGAGTTTAGAGATGCCGAATATCGACCCTATTGAATCCATGCCAAAGTTTAGCTATGTGAGTACAAGAATGATAGCCTTGATGTTTGACGATGCTGTTAATCGTAGCCTATAAAATATCAACCTTGATGATCGACGACACTACTAATGTCGAAGTCTGTCATTTACCGAACCCTATAAATAGGGACCCAGGGCTTCGTGGATGGTGCCAAACTTTCTCTCCTCATTTCTTACTTTTTAAACTTTGAAAACCTTAGATTGAACTGGGGATTATGCCTATTATAACACTTGAACTATTATACATATAAGGATTTGGAAATGAAACAAGGACATAGCCTTTTCACTTGATTTGGACCATGGCTTGCACATTTGTTTGACTTTGTACATTGATTGACTCGAACTTATGACTTGCACAGCATATTGAACTTCCTTGGACTTGTGATTTAACTTTTACCGTGCAATTGACTTGAACGTCGACCTTTATGTTGGCCTATATTCAGCATACTGCCTCGAACCCTTAATAGCGATGATGATGAAAATTAGAGTCGATATGGATGTATACTCCGATTTGATAACTTCAATTAGCCTCGATAAGGCCATACTTTGAAGTTACTCTGTTTTCCACACACTTTTGGGGTTAGCAAATTTATTCGTTAATAGGTAACTACGCCATTATGGAACCAATTCCATGTCCTATTACAAGGATGAGTAGCATCATCAGTGAATGAATCGGGACCATTGCATGGGTGGTCTCGCCATCGGTTCTTCGATTCCTCCAGTGAGGAAGGTTGCATTGAGTGGCTTGCACATTGTCATGAAGTGGTGCTAAGGATGTCAGGTTTGAAGTTACAACATAGGTAACTATGCTGCCATGGCACCAGTGCCCCGTCCTACTAGAGGTATGTACATCATCATAGACGAACGAATTAGGACCACTTCATGGGTGGTCTTGCCATCGGTTTGTCGATGCCTCCAATGAGGAAGAAAGCATTAAGTGGTTTGTGCATTCTCATGAAGAAGCATCATGGATTCCAGGTTCGAAGTTACAATGTAGATAACTGCGCCGCTATGGCACCAGTGCCCCGTTCTTCTAGACGGACGGACAACATCACGTGAGAATGAATCGGAACTACCACATGGATGGTGTCACCATTGGTTCGTCGATGTCTCCATTGAGGAAGGAAGCGTTAAGTGGCTTGCACATTCTCAAAGAGTAGCATCACGAATTCTAGGTTTGGAGGTATAATATGGGTAACTAAACCGTCATGGTACAGTTCCTCATCCTACCATGGCGATGGGCAGCACTGGAGGCAAAGGAATCGGTACTGCTCCATGGGTGGTCTCACTATCGGTTCGTCGATGCCTCCACCGATGAAGGAAGCGTTGAGTGGCTTATACATCCTTATGGTGATGTTTTTGGAGTTCCCCAATTGCAGAGATGTGCATTTTACCCTCTGGATAGCTGCAGGTGTGGTGCCTTCGGCAATGGTGAGGGTATGGATAAGTTGATTCTAGCTAGTTATCCTTCTTGTTACTCGGACCGAGAATGCTTGAAGACGTACCAATTTACATTCCATAAATAAAACAAGTTAGTACAAGTTCTACTATTTTATAATAGCAACAACATTTCATATCCTTACAACAGTGGCTCATACAACTCCCTACATAATATGCTCAAGAGCGCTTTGGGTTCCATATGCAGAACACATTGGTTCCATTTGGGTGTAAGAGGAAGTATGTTCCACTGAAGAACGCGATGTTGATTACATATGGGCCCTCCCAGTTTGGCTTTAAAAATCCCTCGACCAGGTTCTTGGTGTAGGCAAAGATGCGGTGCAACATTAAGTCCCCAACCTTGAACCTACGGAGTTTAACCCTTGTGCTGTAGTGCTTAGCTATTTTTCTTTTATATGCTTCCATGGACCGTTCAGTCTCCGCTCTTTTTTACTAAACGATCGAGTTCGAGCTCGAGAAACTCTACGTTTTGCTTGGGGTCATGAGTGAAATTCCTTGGTCATTGTATGTCTACCTGGACAGGTAGCATAGCTTCATACCCATAAACCAAGGAGAAAGGAAAGTCCACGATTGATGTGTGGCTGCTGGTGCAGTATGACTAAAGTATGAGCGGTAGGTCCTTGGCACAATTTCCCTAGGCTATTATGAGGCACTTCTTCAATGATGCCTTGATTATTTTGTTCACAGCCTCAACCTACCGGTTTGCTTATAGATGGCGACTGAGGAAAAGCATTTTTCTATTTCATTCCGCTCGTAGAGTCCTTGGAATAGTCCTCTCTCAAATTGGGCGTTGTTATCGATTATGATCTTTTTCAGGAGAACAAATCGGAATATGATGTTTTTTGTCACAAATTTGAGGATTTTAGGCGCGATGACCCCAGTAAGAAGCTCCGCCTTAACCCATTTCGTAGAATAGTCGATAACAACAATAACTTGGTTGTAATGACTCGGAATTTTTTAATATTTTGAATGGAATATTCAGTTTATTTAAATATTTTGATTTGATTCGAATGGGATAAATAATGGAAATTATAATTTTAATATAACGACTCGATTTTTAATAAGGTATTTTTATTTCAATTTTTTAAATTTTTCCACAATTTTTATTCTGGAAAATATTTAAATTATCGTTTGACAATTTTTCAGCAAATGATGGTATTTTTGAAAATTTACAGAAATAGAGAACCAATGTATATTATTATTATTATTTTAAGATCATATCTCATTTTTACATGTGACTGTATTTTTGTTTTGTCGTTCTTGGTTCATACGAGAACGAAATTCTATATGGCAACGTATCGAAAACTGCAATATAAACATAACCCATCACTTACACAATTCAATACCCTTACTGTCCTTTTCCTCTTTCACTGCTCTATCCATCATTTCATGGAATGAAAATAAAGTAAAACCCTCCATTTTATAATAATAAGAAAACGATTGGTTTATCTAAAAAATATAAAGCTTTTATCTTTGAGTTCCTCTCGATAAGATCTACAAATCTAGGTGGGTTTGATTGAGTTAAGATGCATTTTAGGAAAGGAAACAACTTAGGCATGTATGATTTTGAGACTAGGGTTGGAAATTGCCGGATTTATGGTCGACGTGAGGCTAAATGGATGAGGGATTTGGGTTTGACGTAGCGAATAGCACCTGTAATCTGAAGATTTGGAGAAGCGGTCATGGATATCAAAACGTGTCCATGTCGCATGCATGGAGGATGATAGCAGGTCGCGTTTTGGTGTGGTTCGTCGAGCTTGTTAATTTTTGGTAGGGAAGGTGGAGCATGGGAAGAGAAACTAATTAGCGCAGACCGTTCGTCGAACAGTGGTCTATATCAAGTTGAGGGCGTGCAAGATTTTGGATGTCTAGACATGCATAGGCATTGGTATGAATGAAGATTTGAATATTGGGAAAGAAAGAGGATTTTGGTGGGATTAGTTAATTAAGTGTGTAATTATGTAATCAATTATATTTTAAAATCCACAGTTTTATAAATTGAATAGCTTTCTCATATGAGGTCCAACTGAGACGCGGTCTTTTGCGTCGCGCTTGTAGAAGCGAAAGCTATGGGCTGGAACAAGTTTCTCTAAATTTTGAGCTAAAATCGAATATCGTTTGATTTTAGTTCAAATTGGAACGCCTAAGCATCCGTTGGAATTCCGATGAGTTATACTCACCTTTTGGATAACCAGTATGATATATAGTAGATAAAAATTATCATTTTGTATTGAAATGATTTATTTGCTTTTTTGGTAGAATATCCACTTTTAAAGACGAATGATATTTAAAAGGAAATACAGGGAAAATTTGAATAAAAATCCGGATTTGTTGTTGTTGTGAATTATTAATTCTAGTTATATACCTGTTGAGTTTAATTCAAGTTATATACATGTTATATAAATTGTTAAATGCTAAAATTTGATAGTTTGGCAATATTAGATGCGACATTGGCATATGTTAAACGTTGAACATTTTTTGTGGAAAGGTAGTAATAACGTAGGTTAAGTGCTATCGTAGCCATTAGCCTCATTATAATATTTAGGAAATATTATTATTTGCTGTTTTGGTTTTGGAAATGGTTGTTTAATATGACTTTTTTGGATTTTCAATGATATTTTATATAAAAATAGCTTTTTTGTATTTCCCTATTTAATTCAACTTCTTTATTACTCTTTTCTAATATTTGTGTATGTGTGAAAGTTTAAAATTATTTTGAAGAATACTTGTCTTTTTAGAAAAATTATTATAATAATGAAAGTTTATTTTAAAGGAAATAAAAGTGTATCTTTATCAGGTGATTCTTGTTTTAAAAGGAGATGGAAATATGATGGAATATTTAATTGAAAAAATGTTATGATAATAGAATAGATTTATTAATAGTATTTTATAAATTGAAGAGTGATTTGTAAGCGGTATTTTATAAATAAAAGAATAGGTTTATAAATGGTATTTTATAAAAAGGGAAATATTATCATTTTGATAAGTTGGAGTAATAAATCATAATCATGAATTAATTGTAATATATGGAATGATCGTGTTATGGAATGCACATGAGTTTTATAATCATATTTGGAGTTTTGTTTTATATTTGGAGTTTGGTTTATGTATGAATTTTTATTTTATAAAATGATTTTTGTAAATGATATTTTATAAAAGAAGTTTCGTAGAAGAGTTTTTATAAATAGTATAAAGGATGTTTACAAAAAAGTTTATAAAATGAATTTGGAGATTTATAAAAGGAGGTTTAAAATTATGTTTAGATTTTTTATAAAGGGAAATTTATGATTTATAGATAAATCTTTTATAAAAGGAGTTGATAAATATAAGGTGTTTTATAAAGGCATTTTATAAAAAGGGATTTATAAAAAGACTAAGATCTGATTTCCATAAATGATCATTTTAAATTACAGTAATATGGAAATGTTCCTTTCATACTTAACGCCAAATACAGAGGTATGGAAACTCATGTCTATCTTGAGAATTAAGAATATGTATCGGGGCAATGATAGTTTTCTAACTGGTCCAATTTCATTGGTAATTGAGGGATAATACCGTTTGAAATCAGGTAGTAGCATTAAGTATATTTAACTAAATTTCCATAAGACCCATTTACCTTCACCAAAAAGAAAATGTTTTGCGGCTATTGTTATTAGTGGTTTTAAATCACATTTGTGGTATACCAAATATGCATGATGGGAAAAAAGAAATATCTCTTAATATATGTTATATACTTATGCCATTGAGGTAAGTATATGGGTGCATTTTCGAAGTACTGAAACATAGCATTTAGTGAATATAATTCACTTATATGATTGATATAAGTATATGAGAAAGTTTTTCTAAGATTTGGAATGTAATAGGGTTTGTCAATATACTTATACTGTCGAGATAAATATATGAATATTTTCTAAGTGTTGAAAAGAGAGAAGGGTTCGTGAATATATCTTTGTAAATGTATTTTAGTACAAGAATTTTCAAAGTAGTTTTAATTAATGAAGGGAGTAATTAGAGTGGCTTAGGGTTTGTTATGTGCTAATAAGTGTTATTTTCATTATGAAATTAAATCTCTGGTTGAATTATTTATTTATTTGATAGTTACATAACCGACTATCAAACCTTGGCCGGTTTTTAAATTATCATTATCGGTTCGGAGAGACTGGGATCAGATACGTTATCCGAAAAGCTAATCATTCGAGTTGAAGGCTTCTTAAAGATAATGGAATCAAAGTCAAAGTTGTTTGAAGTGCAAGGGATGCTTGCTGTTAATCTTGTGGGTGATTTCAAAACGAATATAGTAGAAGTAGTATCTTCGATTTGTTCATATCCTGAACAACTTGTATGGACGAATGCTAGCATTGCATTGGTGCTTAGAGGAAGTGTTAGCATTCTAAGTTGGATTTGCTAAAAGTGTAAAATGTTGCCTCAAGACTCACAACCGAGAATGACCAAAACAAAGGATATGCGACAATTTTTCATTGCCCTTCTAGACATATATTTATGGATTTCGTTATGGATGAAAGATCTCAGAATAAGGTTGCAACGCAACCGAGGTGATGAAATATTCGATACTATCCATTAAGGGGTAGGCCGGTCTTGTGTTGGCGCGGGGTCCATGTGAGGCTCTCGGTACATTTTCTAAAATGTGATGTGGCAGGTGGTATCCTAGTAGTTTTGTCATTAAATGCAATCCATTCTCCAATAAGTGCCTTTTGGACTTAGTTGTATACCTATTATGCTGAAATTTAATTTATGCAACAATTTTCGTTATGATTTGATATTTATTTTAAATCCTAAATATTATTATAATATTGAAAGATTTCCTATGAAATGGTTTGGTTATCCTTAGGTAAAACCCGTTCATGATTATGTGTGGCGTGATCTTATGAGATACTTTTATTTTGAAAGGTTTAATAGCATTAAAATCCATATGATGTGTGTTTCTCACGCTAGTTTGCTAGACTGATCCGGGCTTAATTTTCTTTTAATGCTCGGATAAGATCGATCATATTTCAAATTTAGATATAGATGTTTGGAGCTTTAGGAGACGAGCTGGATGCCTCCAAGATGTACTCAAATAGATTTTATTTTTCGCTGTTTTCCGTTGGTTGTGTTTATCAGCATTTGTAAGGACAAGTTGTTATAAGTGTCCAGGTTGATGTTACATAGTTACTCTGATTGATGTATTTATATTACAGTTTTTTTGCAAAGATCTGTTGTGTATTATATATTACTCGTCACGATGTGAGATTATGTTATGTCTTTTCTTCTTTTTCCCCAACAGTATGTCTTTTCTGCATTTGGATGCTTCCTACGTGAATACCGTCGATATATTAATGTTGACTTTTGAGGGTCAAAAATGCAGGGTCATTACACGTGGTACCAAAATTTAGGTTGCGCAAATACCTAGGCTTTGATGGGATAGACTCATTAGAGATAGTATAAGTGACACCTAGAAGGAGTTTGATTGCATACATACATATATATGTATGTATGCGTATATATGTATACATATGTGTGTGTATATATGTGTATATGTATATGTATATACATACATACATACATACATACATATATATATGAGAACATATTTGTTATTGCTATAAAAGTGTTTTATGATGTGTAGATTTATCGATTGAGCGGTTTATGAATTCTGGTCAACACAGAAGGAATAAACAGGGCTATTTGAACACTTAAACAATGCAAACAGACACGGTATTATTTTGAATTTGGTAAATGAAACAATTTTATCTATATTATATTTTGCATAAAAAAGAATAATTTTCAATAATTGAAACAGTAATTTTTGCTGTGTTTGTTTATTAGGAAAGGATAATATTCAGGTTTTGTCATCTATTGTTGATTTGTCATGCTCGCCCAGTTAGGGGCATTGACTATTGTTTATTGATTGATTGTTGTGCTCAGCTAGTTTATGAGCATTCATTATTTTGGTTGAATGAAATATAAAAACCTTATGAATTAAGTTTCATGATTTTACTATAATGCGTTCTATGATAATGTTGGGTTATAATTTAATTTTAAAAAGGTTGTTTATTATAACATAAATAAAGATATAGTTGATGAAGGAAAATTTATAAGTATGGTTTATAAATATAGTTTATAAATAAAATGGATTTGAACTGAGAATTTGAGGACATAAATCCCAGTGTTTTGAAACTTGTTTTTCAAAGTTTTAAAGAAAATGATGATAGAATTATTTGAAAATATTTGTGTATAGAAATATTTCAAAAAGGATTTTTAAAAAAGATAGAAAAAACTGAGCTCACTTCAGTTCTTGGAATATAATTGTGGTGATGACTATATCATCATTAGTGTTCATTTTTGAGTTTCTAAGTGAGGGATTGCTACCATAATAGTAGTTTTACTTCAGAGTTGTTTGGGTAAAACAAATTTTGTTTTAAATTCCAATGGGATGATTTGATATACAAAGGATATATGTATATTATTATTTCAAAATGATTTTAAATAGAAAACGGTTGTTTAGTTCTTAAATTTTCAGTTAAATAATGTTATAGACTCATGTATCCTATCCGTTAGGATAAGTTTGGGTTGTGCATCTCATTTTGATGTGTTGTTTGGTAATTTCCATCTGTTGAAATGAAAATGGAATTTCCAATGATTTTGGATAGTCGGAACCTTATAATCGATATAGAAAATTGAAGCTAAGTGTTTTCTGTGAAAATATAAAATATTAAGTTTTCGTAACTTAAAATTTTGAGAAGCTAGTATGTTACGACCCGAATTTTGATCACTTTAATTAAAGATATTTAAATTATGTTAAATATCAAAATGTAGATTATTTTTCACAAATTGTCAAGTTTTAAGTGGTGAATAATAGTAATGAACCTAGTTTGGAGAAATATTCGCAAAAATATTTACTTTGGAAAAATATTGATAAAAGGAACAAAAAATCGCTTTATCGATAAACAACACTATAATTATCAAACGTCGCACATGGAGCTGTTATTTTCCTCAAAGAAGAATATGAAATAAAATTAATTATATTATTTCTGGGAAAATAAATGTATTTATGGCATCATTAGTGATGCCATTATATTTAATAATTGATTTGATTTTAAATTGGGATTTAATGATTTAATAATCATTATAATTATGCAAATAATTGATTTAAATGATATAATTCATTTTAAAATAGTTATATAGTGATAATAAATCATTTATAAAAGTTTAATAAAGAGATATATTTGATTTGAAAACATAAGGAAAATTGATATCGCTTTATCAATATAATAGCTGCTTTTGTAAATAACTATTTTATATTTATTTATATGGTTTTATAATTCAAATACGATCATGTTTATTCATCTAAATTGATACGAAAATAGTTTTCAACTTTTTTTTACAAATATATACACGTTAATTAATAAGTGAAAATATGACCTAAAATCGAAATTAAAATTCGTAACGGTTTGATGTATAAAAGTTGTATAACGTTGTTCAAACAACTTATGCACATACATGTACATGTATAAACATATCACATGCATATATACACATACGCATAACATGTAAACAAATATATGTATACTATATATATACATACATTTAAGATATTTTGTAAATCTCTTAACACTCAAGTAAACAACCCTTACCATCAAGCACCACCTCACCTTGCGTCACATCACATCACCACCACCTACACCATCACCTAGGCCAAAAGGGGCTGCCATGCATTGAGATAATGGGGAGGAGGAGGTGGCTAGGTGTAATTTTGTCCGTTCATATTATGATATTTTAGTTTTCTAAAATCCTATAAATACCACACCCCTTCTTCATATTTTTCACACAGTGTTCTTCACTTTCTTCTCCAGATTCTGAATCTTATCAATGGCTTCTCATGTTAACAAAATTTGGGTGAAAAATATGTCAAAAAGAAATTAAATTTATAATACACACACAATAGTATATCCACCTCAAAAATACTTCAAACCATTTCTCTTCCTCAACATAACCTAGGGCCTCAACCCATACCTCTGTAGGTTGAGACCATCACCATCTCATTGTCAAGGCCGTGAGCTCCTCCTTGCATCTAAAGTATAGACTAAGCCACCTAAGGGTGATTGAATCCATTTATATGATGGATTTGAAATAGGATTTCTTGGAAATAAGAATTTTTTAAACTCTTATAATCATAGTTTTCAAACAAAATAAAAAGATTGAGATTTTGTTTTGTTTATTTTAAAATGTGAGCGAACCAAGTTTTAAATAAAATCGCGCTTTGGCAGTTCAAAGGCCAAAGTAGTAAATGTTTTAAAATGGATATTTTTAATTGTTTAAAAATACGAAATAAATGTTATAAATCTATTAAAATGTTTTAAAAGTGATATACATTATAAAAATGAATTTCTAAACATTACAAAGGTCGTTTTGATCAATATAGCTTTTAAAATCCTATTTACAACATTTTTTCGCAGCACTTTTTAATAACTTTTGCAAACAATGGTTTTAACTTAATTTTTCTTTCTTTAATCTTTTATGGACCATTTGAAATGAATAAATAAATAATTTAAAGATGATTACGTGGTTTTAAAATGAGTATACGGAAACAACCAGTACATTTGTTTCATTTGTGAGTGTCATAGAAAATCCGATCGAGAAATGGAAAAGATCGAAGGGAAAGCCTGAATGCTTTAAAAATGATTAAAAGTTAATAAAGTATATTAAAAGATTTAGGGTCTATCAAGTATTTTGACCACCTTATAGGTGACAGAGAGATAATACGGGCTTGGTTTAGAAAATCGTTTGATTGCCTTCCCTGGCTACATAGACTGGCTCGACAGAGTGTATAGTAAATTTGATTTACTCGGATCAAAATTTCCCAAAATATAAAAAGTATAATTTTCCAAATTCAAACAACTTGGATTTCATAGAAATAATCTTCTTACACTTGGTATTAAATTTCGAGGAGGGAATCCGTACTATCCATAAGAATTTAAAAGGCGATTTCACCATTATTCGACGGATGGTAACTGTTGAATACGAAAAATGAAATTTAGTAGAATTAGTATAGTTTCCATGATTCTATTTATTCAATAAGGTTTTTTAAATTATTTATTAAAATGATTTGGTAATTCCAAAGTTAAAGAGAGGTATACAAATTTCGTATATACTGAAAAGAATGTTTTAAAGATATTATCTTTAGAAGATATTTTGATAAAAAGAAATTAATCAATAAAAGATTATTTCCTTATTTACTAAACATCCTTTTTACTATTGATTGGTTCAAAGAAACCAGGGTCGGGCTTGAGTGATTCTTATCCGAAAACAATTTTGAACCAATTAACGAGTTCGAAACTGAAGACATCTTAAAGACAATGAAGTTGAAGGCGGGGATATTTATAACGGAAGGACCGCTTATTCATAATTTTGGAGTAGCTCCTGAGAAAAATAAATAACAGTGGTCCCTTCGTTCTGGCATCTTCGAAGCAAGGACTTCTCCCTACTAATCCTAGGGAGGATTCTCTACGGCATGTGGTAGGAGAGTTCCTTCGGTTTGTCATGTTCTTGGACAACTTGTATGGATGAATGTCTAACATAGCATTTTTAGTTACACCGATTGATCTCTATGAACGTATCATCTATTTGGTAGCGGAGAAGACAATTTCTCTTAGGTTAACACTCTTTCCTGAGACATATGAGCTCGGGAGTTATACGTTTGTAGAAATCAGTTGTGTAATCATGGAATGGCAGTGTGGCATTCAAAGTAGAATGTTCTATGTGAAAGGTAATCGTTACCTCGTGCCTCATCAACCGGAAACGGATTTAACAAGGCATGCTGTGATGCTAAGTGGGTCGTGCCTATTAGAGTATGTTCATCATCCTTCTTGATTACTCTATATATGTTGAGTACATTGTGTATGCTAAGCGAGCTCTCGGATAGATCGGAAACCAAAGGGGTGATGTCATATTCGGTTCTGTCCACCACCAGGCGGGTTTGTAAGTAGGCCGGTCTTGCCAGTTGCAGAGGTTTCGAAGACGTCGATCCTCGGTAAATCCCTCTAGAGGTGTATTGTAAGGAAGGTAGTCCCTTACCTGTCATTGTATGGAATCCATTCTTTGAATGAGCCTTGTAAGATTTTGATTGTAGAGCCTATCATATTCTGAAACTTAATAATGGTACCAATTTCGGCTACGATTCATAAGTCTATTTGAAAAGTTGTCAAAGAATGTCATTAAAAGTAACATCAAATGATTTTGCATAGCAAGTATTTTAGTTATCATAAGGTAAAAACATATTCCGTTTTTATGTGCGGTGTGGTCTTATGAGATACCTTTGTTTTCAAACCGCATATTTTGAGTTTCTCACATAAGTCCCATGATTGACCCGCATTTTGTTTTCTCTTAAAATCTAGGTGCCCTAATTTTTCCAAGTAGCCTAGTAGTTCGGGTTTAGGTTGGAGCAATTGGTTGGAGCTTGGAGCTAAAGATTTCTTGTAGATAGTTACCCATTCCTATTCCTACTACATTTGTGTTTTGTTGTTTTTAGTATTTGCGAGGACATGCATTTTTAACTATCTAGGCTGAGCTTAGGATAGACTCTGGTAAATGTATTGAAATTTCCACTGTAAAGATTATATATTGAAATAATATATGTTATTTCATTTGTTCGAGATTCTGTTCCGTCTTTATTTTCTTTCTTATCTTTAAAGAATCGTCTCTCCGGCACTTGAAGTTGCGGCACCTGAATACTGAGGATGTATTAGTATCGATTTTCAAAGGTCGAAGAAACAAGTCTTTACATTTGGTATCAGAACTTAGGTTGAGCGAACACCTGAGCCCAGTATGGGTAAAGTCTCATCAAAGATAGGCTCAGTAATACCCTAGGACTAATAACTCATAAGAGATAGGGTTAGTAACACCTTAGAATGAGTTAAGATTATTATATATGAGCGCGTATTTGTTAATAGTATATATAAATGATTTTTGTTTTGAAAAAAATTGGTAAACGAATTTTTTTACTTAGGATTATATCTTGAATATAAAGGAATATTTTTCAAATGATATCGTTATTTGATTTAGGGATGATAGTTTTCGGTTATTATCATTTATTGATTGGTTGTTTAACTTACAATTTTATACACAACTCGTGAATTTAGCTCCATAATTTGATTATATGGTGTTCAATAAATAATAAAATTGGTTTAAGATTAAAGGAACTTATATAAGATAATAAATTTTATGAATATATTTCTTATAAGTAAATTGGGTTCATAAAACATGTCTTATAAAGGGATTTTTGAGAATTGAAATCCCGATATTTGAAAAAAAAAAGGAATTTCAAATGATTTTTTGAAAAGGAATAATAATGGTACAAATTGAGATTTTGAAAAAAATAGAATCTTATGATTAACTAGTTTGAGTAGCTCGAAATTAACTAAAAAAATGGACAGGAGTTGTATTTGGATGGTAAACACTTCTCTTAAGTGTTTCCCTTCTAATTGAGGGGATATATGATACTATTAGTAGTATCCAGTTTCTTAGAGCATCTCCAATAGTTTGGAGTGCGGAAATTCGATTTTCCGCACTTCAAAATGTTGGAGCCCTCATTTCTACAGTAGAAATGAGGGCAGGCGCCTGTTGAACAGGCGCCCGCGTTATTAATAACTGAGCGCCTAGGCATCAGGCGCCTGTTCAATAGGCGCCTGGTTAACGCGCCTATTTTAGGCGCATTTTCTCCCTTTCCACTCATTTTCCTCTCCTCCATACTCTTTTCAGCAAAAAAATTTAACCCAGCTTTGCGTCCAAATGCCGCCCCGTCTGGTCAAAACTGGTAGGCGCACCGTTCGATATACGACCGATGCCAATATCAGACATGTTTATGTCCCTCTTGATGCTACCGTGACTCCAACAGATCTTCGATCTTTACACGACTTGCCACCTACTGTTTCGCATCGACTTACTGCAGCTATAGCGACGCCACAGGTATACGGTTATTTATTTATTGCTTGATGAACGACCATGTAAATATACGGTTATGTATAATAATTCTTTTTTTATTTTAACGGTTATAATGATCATATATTTAGGTTCATCACATAGCGATGCGAGGTAGTTGGTATAGGTGTATGTCTGAGTATTTTGATCAGTTACCGGAGCCGATTTTGGACAGGCTGCATGCGTCACCTTTTTGTGAATTTCTTGCTTTACCTAGATTTGCACATGTAGATCGTTGTCTGGTAGAGGCCCTCACCGAGAGATGGTGGCCTACCACTCACACATTTCATTTCTTTGATTTTGAGCTAGGACTGACTCCTCTAGATTTTTATATGCTCACTGGCATAGAGGTTGGTAGACCCAACTGTCTCCCTGTTCCATTTGATAGTTCATTTGAGGAGTTCGAGTCATATTCAGCTTATTTACCGACTTTGGCCGATGAGGAGGTTAGAGGAGGAGCTGTTACTCTCCCTTGTTTGCAGCGGTATATAGTAGAGTACATGGCTGTTGAGGATATGCACACTCCGGTTATTCGTGCCTTCATATTATACCTTTTTGGGTCTACATTTTTTAGTAACAATAAAGGCACTATTAGGCTTGGTTTTTTGCTGGATTAGTTGATGTGGATGGACTACACATATATGATGAGGAGTTCGAGTCTCCATTGCCCGGTTAAATCTATCTTCAGATTCAAACATGAGTTTGTTAATGTCAACTTGATCCGCGCCAGCAGTCTGCTTCTTTTTGGCCGTTTTTGATCCTAGTGGCCTAACAAAATGATCTTCGGTTGGGATTGGGTCTTCTTCTGATCCTAAACCATAGCTTCCTTGCGATTCTCTAGGACTAGAGCTTTCTCCAACTCTAGGCGTTTTACCCCGACCACTGTTTGATTGAACTTGTTGAACGGTTTTCTAAAGCGATGATTTCCATTTAACATGCTCGACCAACATGTCATAAACATGCATGAATTGATAAATATATGGTGCTTGTTTACTATCAGGTTTATAGATTTGTTTGAACAACTTGTTTGCGGCCATTCTCTGGTCAAAAGATTATTAGTATAGTTAGAGAACTATGATAAAAAGTAGAACAATGATATTATATTAAAGTTTACCAAATGCATTTCATTTCCAAATCCACTAGGATTCGTTTGCTTTAGCTTGAACATTTGAGAATCGAACATTTGCGTTTGGCGATTTATTTTTCCATAATGACCTTTGACTGAAGATAGCGTTCTTTTCCGATCGATGTTCTTCCGATTGTAGCAATTAGTAACTTTGCCCCAAAAAGATTCACCACTTTGATCGGTCCCTCGAATAGGATCAACCGAGAGGGAGCAGTAAATGTAGCAAAGATCGTAGTCTTCCGTAGGGCTCCAACTTGCATTAGTTACTTCTCCCCCGAGCGGAACCGTAACGTCTTCTAAGTCGTAGTCTTCAAAACAGGACCTTGCAGCAACGACGTCGAAATCGGAGTACATTTTCAAGTGAGAGTTATGGTAGAAAAAACTGTAATGGAGGAAGCAAATTGGTTGTGAAGGGAAGAAGAGGTGGGAGTTGTATTTGAAGAGAGAAAAATGGCCGTTGGAAAGTAGCCGTTGGGGGGAAATAAGTGGGCGCCTGTTAAACAGGCACCTGGATGCCAGGCGCCTGTTTAACAGGCGCCTCGTCCTCTCCGTTATTCTCACACTTCCCCCCTACTTTCTGCACTATGCGGGATTCTCGATCTCTGTTGGAAGCATTTTTGGGTGCAGATTTGAGAATTCTGCACCTGTTGGAGATGCTCTTAGTATCATTTTTGAGTTACTTGATCTATATCTTTTCTAAAGTTAAAAGATAATGTGAATCATAAATTAATAAACAAATTGGTGGCTGTTAGCTCTTATCAAAGTGTATTGCCGTAATTGATAAGCCTAGGTATATCTTCGAAATAAATATTAAAAGTTATTAATGGATAAGTAAATGATTTTTGGTTGGTAGTAAACAATGTTTTAGAAACCTTTATTTTAAAACACTTGAATTACATTTTGGAAGAAATCTTATAAATATATTTAGATCTTTAATATTGGAATTTTAAAGATAAAATCAAACATTGGAATCTTTTATAAAAAGAAAGTAAATATTATATGTTAAAGGAGTTTATTATAACAATGTTTTGGTAGTAGTTGTTTTAATCTCGTTGATTTTATTCGAAAGTAAGTAAAATTTGTTAAGTAATTTTT
This sequence comes from Allium cepa, assembly GCA_030765085.1. Lineage (NCBI taxonomy): Eukaryota > Viridiplantae > Streptophyta > Magnoliopsida > Asparagales > Amaryllidaceae > Allium > Allium cepa. The sequence continues at coordinate 20,776,951 of CM060941.1, forward strand.
GAAAATACTTAAAACATTTGAATAAATAAATGAATACATTTTAAGTATTGAAACTGGTATAAGTGAATGAATATATACATACATAAATACATACATACATATATACATACCTACATACACACACACACACACACACATACATACACATAGAGCTGTGTGTGTGCATGCGTGTGTTTGTAAAGGGAGCTTTGATTAAGGAATATTAATTAATAAAAAGAATTTTGACTAATAAAATAAGTTTTATTAGATACAAAAGTATTTTCTTCTAATATTGGATAAAAGGAATAAATAATATAATGAGTTTATCACAATGTTAATAAAAGATAATTTACCTTTCAAATTGGACTGATTTCTTTGGGAGGAAGATAATTTATCAATTTAATGAATTATTTTGAAAAATGGGTTTTTCATAAACGGTTAAGATATGTTTATAGAAAAGAAATGTGTTATAATAAAGGATGTTTATTATAATTTCAATTGAAGGAATATTTTTATCTTTTGGAATAAAATGTTTTCGTTTAAAAAGAAATGTTGGAAAATGAATATTTGAAATGATTATATATAAAAAGAATATTTATAGAAATGTTTGAATAATGGATAAAAGTTTTATGAAAGTCTTCATAAAGATTTTGGATGTTAATAAGCATGTATGAAATATGTGGATTATTTCATCACACGATTCCGTTCTAAGGTTCGAGTATAGAGCTTTAGGATGTATCACCAATCCAAAAAAGGATTTGTCGCTCGATTCTTGACGATGAACATTGATTAAGGTTTGTGGTTGGATAGTTATGTTTTCTATCATAGTTGAGAGCTATGAAAGAAAAACTAAAATATCCGATCGAAAGGCCTGATCGGAGTCCGCATTAGAGGATCGGGGGATCAATACTAGTTCGGAAGTAAAGTTGTGGGCTCAAATAAAAGATCGAATCGGATGTTGTGGATGATCTATTGATATCATATAAATTTGAGTTTATAATAAATATTTTGGGCAAAACCTTTGGGTTTATTCTTTAGGTAATTTCGGAGACTAAATTCTTTTAAGGGAGGAAGTTTGCACCGATTCAAATTTTGATCAGTTTAATTAAAGATATTTAAATTATTTTAAATATTCAAATATAGATTATTTTTCAAAAATAGTCAAGTTTTATGTGATGAATAATAGTAATGAACCTATTTTTGAGAAATATCCGCATAAATATTTACTTTGGAAAAATATCGATAAAAGTAACAAAAAACCGTTTTATCGATAAGCAGCTCTATAGTCATCAAACATCATGCACGGAGCCGAATACACACACATATTTTTCTACTCAAACAAGAATATGAAATAAAATTAATTATATTATTTTTGGGAAAATAAATGTATTTATGACAACATCGGTGATAACATTATATTTAATAATTGACTTATGATTTTAAATTAGGATTTAATGATTTAATAACTATTATCATTACTCAAATAATTGTTTTATATGATTATAACTCATTTTAAAATAGTTATGCAGTGATAATAAATCATTTATAAAAGCTTTGTAAATAAATATATTTGATTTGAAAATATAAGAAAAATTGATACCGCTTTATCGATATAATAACACCTTTTTTAAATAATTGTTTTATTTTTATTTATATGGTCTTATAATTAAAATATGATCATTTTAGTTCATCTAAAATGATAAGAAAATAGTTGTTTACAAATACATGTACGTTAATTAGTAATTAAAATATAACCGTAAATCGGAATTTAAATTCGTAATGGTTTGACATATAAATGTTGTGTTACGTTATTCAAACAATTTGTGCATATACATATACATGTATAAACATATCACATGCACACATACATATACACATAACGTGTAAAAAAAATATGTGTATATTATATATATAAATATTTAAGATATTTTATAAATCTCTTAACACTTAAGTAAACAACCCTTACCATCAAACATCACCTCACCTTATACCACATCACATCACCACCACCTAAAACATCATGACCACCATCACCTAGACCTAGGGTGGGCTATCGTGCATTGAAAGCATAGGGAGAAGAGGTGGAAAGTGTTGATTTTGTCCTTCCGTATTATGATATTTTGGTTTTCTAAAATCCTATAAATACCTCATCCCTTCTTTATATTTTTCACACAATGTTCTTTACTTTCTTCCCCACATTCCCAAGCTTATCAATGGCTTCTCATGTTAACAAATTTATGGTGAAAAATATCTCAAAAAGAAATTAAATTTATAATTTTTTTTGAAAATGAATTTTATAACACACACACACACATACACATTAGTATATCCACCTCAAAAACACTTTAAACCACTTCTCTTCCTCAACATAACCCATGGCCTCAACCCATACCCCCATAGGCCGAGACCACCACCATCTCCTTATTAAGGCGGTGAGCTCCTCCTTTCCAAAGTATATGCCGAGCCATTAAGGGTGATAATCTAAGTGTTTGTGAGCTTAGATTTCGTTATAGCGGAGTTATAACCAATTTTAAATTAGCTCAGTGGAAAATGAAGGTGAGAAACTCTTACTTATAGTATAATGATGATATGATGTTTACAATGGATGTTTACTATGCTTTGGTCATCATGTTTGGTTGTTTAGTATTGTTACTTAACTGTATTAACTGGTCACGCTTAATACACGTGGAAAATCACAAAGAAAATCACTTTCCTTTTATTAATGAAATGGTGCATATGGAATGTTTAAACCTCTTAAAATGGTGTAATATGGTTTAGAAATTTTTATAAACATTTAAATGTGTTTTGGAAAAGTTTAATTAAACATTGAAAATTTAGTTAAAAATAGGCGCGTTCGGAGTTAGTTCGCGATTTCGCATCCATTTATATAATGGATTCAAAATCATATTTTTTTGAAATAAGAATTTTCCAAACTTGTATAATCATAGTTTTCAAAAAAAAGAAATAGACTGAGATTTCGTTTAGTATATTTTAAAATATGCAAATCAAGTTTGAAATAAAATCACGCTTTGGCAGTTCAGAGGCCAAAGTAGTAAATGTTTTATAATAGAAAATTTTAATTATTTACAAAAATGGAATAAGTGTTATAAATATATTAAATGTTTTAAAAATTATTTACGTTATAAAAATGAATTTCTAAACATTACAAATGTCATTTTGATCAATATAGCTTTTAAAATCCTATTTAGTAGCACTTTTTAATAACTGTTGCAAACAATGGTCTTAATTTAAGTTTTCTTTCCCGTATCTTCTATGAACCTTTTCAAATAAATAATTAAGTAATTTAAAGAATATTAAGAGGTTTTAAAGTAAGTATGCGAAAATGACTAGTATATTTGTTCCATTTGTGAGTATCATAGAAATACCAGTAGAGGAATGAAACAGATCGAAGGGAAAGCCCGGATGCTCTAAAAATAATTAAAAGTTAATTAAGTATATTACAAGATTAAGAGTTGATCAAATAACTTGACCACCTTATGGATGATAGAGAGGTAGTCTTTAGGCTTTGGTTTGGGAAACCAGTTGCCTTCCCTTCCTAGCTACTCAGACTGGCCCGACGGAGGGGATAGTAAATTTGATTTACTCAAATCAAAATTTCATAAAGTATAAAAAATATAATTTTCCACATTCAAACAACTTGGATTGCATAGAAATAATCTTCTTATACTTAGCATTGAATTCAGAGGAGGGAATCCGTACCATCGGTTAGAATCTAAGAGGCGATCTCACCATTATTCGATGGATATTAAAGTTTGAATATAGAATTCTTATTGAGTATAATTAGTATAATTTCCATTATCCTATTTACTCTATAAGGTTTTCAAAAATGATTTATGAAAATGATTTGGTAATTCCAAAGTTAAAGGGAGGTTTAATGATTCTGTATATATCGGAATGAATGTTTTAAAATATCTATCTCTAGAAGATATTTTGATAAATATAAATCATGCAATCAAAGATTAATTCCTTATTTACTAAACATCCTTTTTATCAATGATTAGTTCAAAGGAACCAGGGTCGGATTTGAGTGTTTGTTATCCGTAAACCACTTCGAACCAATTTACAAGTTCGAAAGTGAAGACATATTAAAGACAAGGAAGTTGAAGGCGGGGAAATTTATAACAAAAGGACCGCTTGTTCGTAATTTTGGAGTAGCTCCCAAGATAAATAAATAGCAGTGGACCCTTCGTTCCGGGATCTTCGAAGCAAGGACTTCTCGCTACTAATCCTAGGAACGATTCCTGACAGAATGTGGTAGGAGATTTCCTTCGGTTTGTCCTATTCCTGGACAACTTGTATAAAAGAATGTCTAACGTTGCATTTCTAATTACATTGATTGATCTCTACAAACGTATCATCTGTTTGGTGGTGGAGAAGGTTACTTCTTTTAGCTTAACGCCCTTTCCTGAGACATACGAGCTCAGCAGTTGTATGTTTGTAGAAATCATTTGTCTGATCTTGAAATGGCGGTGTGTCGTTCAAATTAGAATGTGCTGTGTAAAAGGTAATTGTTACCTCGGGTCTCATCAACCAGAAATGGCTTAAACAAGACATACCGTAAGGCTAAGTGAGTCGCACCCATTAGGATATGGTCATTACCCTTCTAGATTACTCTATATAGGTCGAGTATGCTGTGTATACAAAGAGAGCACTTGCATAGGTAGGGAACGATTGGGGTGTTGTCATATTCGGTCCAGTCCACACTAGGCGGGTCTATGGTTAAGTCGGTCTTGCCAGATGATGAGGTTTCAAAGATGTCGTCCTCGATACATCCCATTACAGGTGTATTGTACGGAAGGTAGTCCCTTACCTGCTATTGTATGGAATCCATTCTCTAAATGAGTTTGGTAAGATTTTAATTATAAAGCCTAACATATTTTGGAATTTAATAATGGTAACAATTTCTGCTAAGATTCATAGTTTATTTGAAATTTTTTCAAAGAATATCATTAAAAGTAATATCAAATGATTTTGCATAGCAAGTATTTTGGTTATCATAAGGTAAAAGCCCATTCCGTGTTTGTGTGCGGCATGGTCTTATGAGATACCTTTGTTTTCAAACCGCGTATTTTGAGTTTCTCACACCAGTCTCATGACTGGCCCGGAGTTTAATTTTCTTTCCCTTAAACTCTGGGTGACCTAATTTTTCTAGGCAACCTAGTAGTTTAGGTATAGCTTGAGTAATTGGATGGAGTTTGGAGCTAAAGATTTCCTGTACATAGTTACCCATTCTCATTCCTCATACATTTTTGCGTTGTTATGCTCAGCATTTTAAAGGATAGACAATTATAACTGTCCAGGCTAAGCTTAGGATAGACTCTAATAAATGTGTTTAAATTTCCGCTGTAAAGATTATACATTGAAATAATATATGTTATTCCATCTGTGTTAGATAATGTTCTGTCTTTATTTTCTTTCTTACCTTTAAAGAACCGCCTCTCTGGCACTTGGATTTACGACATATGAATACCAAGGATGTATTGTGTCGATTTTCGAAGGTCGAAGAAACGGTCTTTACATGGTAAGTAAACAAATTTTAAATTTGTTTAACACTTGGTTAAGTAAAACCATTATGAAATTATATATATATATATAATATATATGTATATATATAATATATATATATAAACTTTTAGGATGTAGAAGAATGTTATACGAATATTAACTTAAGTTTTAAAGTGATTGATTAACATAAGTTGTGTTTTATAAGATGCTTATAAACTCAAGAAAATTTTAAATCAAATGGTTCATAAATAATTTTAGAATAAATGAAATATAATATTTGTGTAAATTAAAGTGAGCGGAAAATAATTGGTGTAGTTAAGTAGACAATTGGAATAAGTATGTAAGTCGTACTAGATCATTTTATTTGGGTAACTGATGTTGATCCAGATTCAAGTATAAGATTTCAAGGTGATTTACACCAATCCATATAAGGATTTTTCACTCGAGTATTGATAGCGAACACTTGATATAGATTTTTAATTTGATTCGAAAGTTTTCTATTATAGTATATGACTATGTAAGAAGAACGGAGGTTTTTAATCAAGGAACTTGCTCGAAGTCCGCATAGGGAAGTCAAGTGAGTCATCCTAGTTTGGAAATGAAATTTGTGTGATCGAGCGAGTGATCGAACTTGATATTGTGTACGGATGATATATGTATATCATAAAGGCTTTAAAATAGTTATATGCTTTTGACATTAGAAATGAAAATTATATGTTTTGATGGCATCTGTAAGTGAGACTCGTGTTCGGGGAAGCGAAGTCTAGCACGTTGCTATTGGTTTCATGAGTAGAGTTTGATTTCTTGACTACTAGGTGTGCATTTATATTATTTTTGTTAATGATTTATTCCCTATATATGGGAGGCCACTTTTAAGCTTTTGTTTCCTTTTGTTGGTTTGGTCAATTGTGGCGAGTTGTAGGTTTTCTAATTGGCCGTGCAAATGAGGCTCTGTCGAAAAGTTTCGTAACTTATGAGAATTTAGAGGATTCATTAACTCATTTTGAGTATGAGCTTCATAAGAATAAAGATTCAATGACAATTTTCTACCTTTGGGAATTTCGAAGATAAAATTCTTTTATGGGGGAAGAATGTAACGAAATGAAATTTTAATATTTCAAATGGGAATATTTAATTTATTCAAATATTCAGATTTGATTTGGGATAAATAATTGGGAAATTAATTTTTAATATAACAATTTGATTTTTAATAACGTAATTTTATTTCAATTTATTGGATTTTCCATAATTTTTATTTTGAAAATTATTTAAATTGTCATTTGACAGTTTTTCGGCAAATGATGGTATTTTTGAAATTTTATAGAAAAAGATAACCGGCGTATATTATTATTGTTTTGAGATCGTATCATATATTTATATGCAATCGTGTTTTTGTTTTATCATTCACGGATCTTATGTGAACGAAATTCTGTGTGGCGACGTACCAGAAATTGCGTTTCTTGGAATGAAAATAAAATAAAACCTTCCACTTTAAAAAAATCGAAATAAAATATTTGTTTGTCAAAAAATATATTAAGTTTAGATCTTTAAGTTCCTCTAGGTGAGATCTACAAAACTAGGTGGGTTTGATTGAGCAGGGATGCGTTTTGGGAAAGGTGACAATTTGGTTATGTGTGGTGTGGAGACTAGGGCTAGAAATTGTAGAATTGGGGTCGATATGAGGTAAACGGAGGATGGATTTGGGTTCGTCGTAGCGAATAGCACCTATGGGCCGAAGATTGGGAAGTGCGGCCATGAAGTATCAAATCACGTCCATGTAACATGCGTGGAGGATGGTATCAGGTCTCGTTTTGGTGTGGTGCATCGAGCTTATCAATTTTTGTTGGTGAAGGTGGTGCAAGGGAAGAGAAACTCGTTGGCAAAAACCGTTCATCTAATATGGGTCTAGATCTCTAGGTCGAGGTGAGGGCATATACGATTTTGGATGTCTGGACATGTATATGCATTGATATGGAGGGGGATTTGAATATTAAGGAAGTAAATGGATTTAGATTAGGATTAGATAATTAAGTATGTAATTAAGTAATTAATTATATTTTAAAATAAAATCTTATAAATTGAATAACTCTCATACGAGATCCAATCAAGACGCGGTCTTTTACGTTGCGCCCGTAGAAGCGATAGCTACTCACTGGAACCAGTTTTGTTGAACTTAGAGTAAGTGAAAATCTAGGTTAAAATTGAACGTCATTCGAATTTAGTCTGAATTGGAATGCCTAGGCGTCCGTTGGAATTTCGATGAGTTATACTCACCTTTCTGGATAATTAATATAATATATATAATAGATAAAAATTATTTTTTTTATGTTGAAATAATTTATTGGATTGGTTTGGTAAAATATCCACTTTTAAAGATGAATGACATTTAAAATGAAATACAGGGAAAATTGATTTCTCGTTGTTATGAGTTTTAAACTCCTGTTATATACCTATTGAGTTTAATTCCTGTTATACACTTATTATATAAATTGTAAAATGCTAAATTCTAATAGTTTGACAATATCGGATGTGACAATGGCATATGTTAAAAGTCGAACTTTTTTAGTGAACAAAATAATATTAGCATTGGTTAAGTGCTATAGTAGCTATTGACCTCATTATAGTATTTTGGAAATACTATTAGTTGCTGTTTTGGTTTCGAAAACGGTTTCGATTTGAATATATGATTTTTAACGTGAACTTTTTGGGTTTTCAGTGATATTTCATATAAAATAGCTTTTTTTTCACTTCTCTATTTTACTTCAACCTTTTCTAATATATGTTTATATGTGAATGTTAAAATTATTTTAAAAAGTATCCATTTAGAAAAGTTATTATCATAATGAATGTTTATTTTGAAGGAAATAAAAAGGGTTTATCTTTATTTTAAAGTGATTTTTGTTTTAAAGGGAGATAGAAATATTTTGGAATGAATAATCGAGATTTTTTTATATATAATGTTGCAATAAAGAACATATTTACAAATGGTATTTTATAAATTGAAAAGAGATTTGTAAGCAGTATTTTATAAATAGAAGAATAGGTTTATAAATGGTATTTTATAAAAAGGGAAACATTATCATTTTGATAAATTAGAGTAAAAAATCGTAGTTATGAATTTATTATAATATAAGGAATGATTGTGTTATGGAAAGCATATGAGTTTTATAATCATATTTGGGGTTTTGTTTTATATTTTGAATTTGGTTTATATTTGGGATTTTGTTTTATAAAATGAGTTTTGTAAATGATATTTTATGAAGAAGTTTTATAGAAGATTTTTTATAAATAGTATAAATGATGTTTATAAAGGAGTTTATTAAATAAATTTAGAGATTTATAAAAGGAGGTTAATAATTACGTTTAGATATTTTATAAAGGAAACATTATGATTTATAAATAAATATTTTATAAAAGGAGTTGATAAATAAAAGGTGTTTAATAAATGCAGTTTATGAAAATTAATTTGTAAAAAGGCTGAAACCCGGTTTCCATGAATTATCATTTTAAATTACGGTGATTTAGAAATTTTCTTTTCACACAACACCAAATTTCGAGATATGGAAACTCATTTTTATCTTGAGAATTAAGAATATGTATGGCATTATTAGCATTCCAAGTGGGATTTTCTAAAAAGGTTAAACATACCATCAACCCTTCCAACTGAAAATGATAAAACATGGTATACGCAGTAGGGCTATATGGGTCGCACTCATTAGGGTATTGTCATCACCCTTCTAGATATATATTTATGGATTTGGTTATGCTTGAGAGCTCTCGGAAAAAGGTGTCAAAGCAACCGGGTGACGAAATATTCAGTACTATCCACTAAGGGGTAGGTCGATCCTGTATTAGTAGGGGTCAAAGTGAGGCCCTCGGTACATTTTTCTAGAGGTGTGTTGTGGCAGGCGGTACCTAGTAGCCTTTTCATTGTACGGAATTCATTTTTGAATAAGTGCCATCCGGAGTTAATTGTATACCTATTATGCTATAATTTAATTAATGTAACAATTTTGACTATGATTAAATATTTAATTTAAACCCTAGACATTATTATAATATCAGAAAATTTTCTATGAAATTGTTTGATTATCGTAAGGTAAATACCCATCCGTGATTATGTGTGTTTCTCACGCTGCTTTACCAAACTGATTCACGTGTTATTTTCTTAAAATGCTCAGGTCAGGTCGAGCATATTTCAGATTTAGATATGGATGCTTGGAGCTTCATAAGATGAGCTTGATGCTTCCAAGATGTACTCACGTATATTTTATTTCTGTTGTTTTCCGTTGGTTGTGTATATCAGCATTCGTAAGGACAAGTTGTTATTATATCGTAGGGTTGGTGATAGATAGTTAGTTTGATTAATGTATGTATAATACAGTTTTCTTTTGCAAAGATCCGTTGTGTATTCTCAACTACTCATCGCGATGTGAGATTATATTCTATCATTTCTTTCTTTTTTCTCAACAATCTATCTTTCTAGCACATGGATGTCCCTACGTGAGTACCGTGGATGTACTAGTGTCAATTTTTGACAGTCGAAAAGGCGGGCCGTTACAATGGTTGTTTTCGCCTTTGGCATTCAAAAGCTGGCTTAATAATATATTCCCCATGTATCAAACGGCCAGAGGACATATAGAAGTTTGGATATTTTGGGAGGTTTTTGGGATTTTGGCAAACCTTTGGTATGGTCGCACTTTCTAACATAAATTATTGGGTTCTTGATCATGGTCGTCCAGTAATAGCCTTGTGGGAAGCTTTCTTTGCAAGGCTCTACTACCCTGCATGATCCCTATAGAAGCCTTCATGTAGTTCTTCAAGGATATGGATTTCTCCTCCTTGGTGACACACACCTTTGGAGGGCGGATTGCACACCCCCTCCGGTATAGCTTTGCATCCATGATGATATAATGGGGTCTGGTATAGAATTCTTCCCACCTCTTTTCTTTTAGCGAGTAAATCACCGCTTGTAAGATAATTTAGCATTTGGGTCATTCAAGATTTGGGGCGGACTAAATCAATCTCCATGGCAGTTGCCATCGGTTTAAAGCAAGAGCCAACCCGCACCTCTAGCCGGAATCGAAGGATGCTTTCTTCAGGATTGCCTGCTGCCTTGGCCAATTGGCCAGCCTTAGCTTTCTTGGATCCGATCTAGCTTGAAGTATATAAAGATGTTAATGAGTTTCTTGGCTTCTTCAATATAGATGGCTAATGTCTTACCCTTGACCCGAAATCATTCTTCAATCAGGTTGACAAATGATGAGGCATTGCCGAGCACATGTAAAAATTCCACTCGCAGCTCTTTCGCCATCCCAAGACCAGGATGGCTTCATATTCAGCCTCATTATTTGTGGCCATGAAGCTGAGGTAGACGACGAAGCAAAGTTCTTTACCAGCAAAAATGACAAAGACCACAAATTCCCCAACTCTCTTCTTGTTAGATGAACTAACAACATAAAGCTGCAAAGAAGGCAAGTTTTTTGTTACCTCCTCGTCGCCGTTATCAGGCAGAATGCTCTATTATAAAATCAGCCATCACTTGGCTCCTTTTCGAGGTGCGAAGATGGAAGGTGATGATGTTCGAGATCTATAAATAACTTTGTTAATCGGCCGTTGTGTCATGTTTGTTCAATAGTTGCTTCGACCGTTGGTTCGTGAGAACCTTAATGGGTTGAGCTTAGAAATTGTCCATAGACACTGGGTGGCCCATAGACACTGGGTGGCCATCAACAAACTGTAGGCTACCTTCTCCAACCTGGAGTATATTGTCTTAGGACCCGCTGACCTCTTGTTCACATAGTATGCGAGCTGTTAGCCTTTCCCTTTGTCGTGAATCAAGGCGGCACTAATCTCGTGGTCAATTGTTGCAAGATATTAGTACAATTCTGCCCCATTGACGGGCTTTGGAAGCACGGGATATGTAGCTGGATGTAATTTTAATTCCTTAAATTTTTTTGTGCAATCTTCACTACACACAAATGAATTTTCCATTCCTAATGAGGTCGAAGAAGGGTACACAATGGTCCATGGCTTTTGACACAAAATAGCGGAGCGTTATGATCATTCCATTCAAACTTTGCACCTATTTGACCGTGCAGGGTATTTGCATTTTTTAAATTGCCTGAATCTTGTCAGAATTTGCTTCACTGCCCTTGGAACTTGCCACAAAATCTAGGAACTTCCCATATCATACCACAAAAGAACTTTTCCTAGGATTGAGTTTCATGTTGTATCCGTGGAGTATGTTAAAGTGTTGGCTAGGTTCTTCACATGCCCCAGACTTTTTATACGCGATTGATATGTCATGAATGTATACCTCCATCGAACGACCAATCTGCTAAGCAAACACTCGATTAGTGATCCATTTGTTATGTAGCATCTACACTGCTAAAGTCAAAGGGCATGGCTTAATAGCAGTATCGTTCGGCCTTGGTAATGAAAGAGGTATATTAAAGTTCACTAAGGATCTAATGATATTGATAAATAGAATATAATAATGAGCTAAGCAATGAATAATAAATAAAAAAGTTGTAATAACCCACCGTGGTACATGCTTAAATTTCGACCCAGAAAAGGCTCATTGAAACTTAGATTCATTCTAAAGCATGCTGTTGATAGTGAAAAGAAATAACATTACAGAGTCATAACTAAACTTTCATAACTCAAACCGGATGGAACAAAATATAACAATAAAGTGTACCCATTTATTTCAAACCACAAAAATGTTATAATACAAAATTCCATAAAAACCGTAGCATATTATTCATTACATGGGTACACGTGAAAGCAAGTAATAATATCAAATACCGCCACAGGCCAAGATTCTCTATCTCTAAGCATCATCGCCGCCATCACTCCGTTCTTAACCTGTGTTGTAATGAGGAGAGAGTCGAAAAACAAGTGTCCGATGAATAAAAACCTTGAATGTTGCCTTTTCAGTACTTGGGCAGTATATTTCAAAATAGGATTATGTCTATGAATATAAAATCATTGAAATCATTTAATACTACTTTGTAAGGAAAGGAGACTTGTCCAACCACTTAATACCTTCCATTCCATAAGTAGATCCTATATCCAAATCATACGCTATAAATAGCTAATAATATGAGAGATGGAACCCAAACCCCTAAATACTTCCTCGTGGAAAATAGACAGACCCCGTTATTTATGGCCTATTTCCTGAAGCGTTCTCCTCAATGATACTATTTAAATGTCATCATATGGAATGTCATAGGCCACTTAATACTTCTAAGTGGAAAATAGGCAGACCTTATTATTTAAGGCCTGATTTTAGAAGCAGACCCCTATAGAAATGCCACCTAGCATAAACCGTTAGCCATTTAATACTTCATCTGGGGAAAAAAGTGGGTCCGACCACTTAATACCTCAAACCCCGAAGCAGGCCCTTCGTCTTATGGTCCACACCCATAATGACGTCTCGCATTTGTCCGCCATTCGTAGGATCTGGTTACCAGATTTGCTGAGCATATTTCCGCTACAAAATTTGGAGCTAACCTTGCGTCATTACAAATATTTAACATAAGGATATCTCGCATCAATAAAAGTGCACACAACTGCTGCTTGCCATAAAATGAACGGCGGACTTCTACCATGTAACTCTATTGACCTCGCACTCCTATGACTTAGCCATAATTTTGTTACTCTAACACACACACACACACACACACACACACTCTCATCTCACCGTTTCATAAATAATGACATATAAGGAATCTTCCTTATTACACCTTAAAATAATAATTAGGCTATACAAGATTTCCTCTTATTTTCACCTCAAAATCAATTATCTTCCCAATGGTGGAAAAATAAATGTCTAATTAACTATGCCATATATGCAATAGTTATACGTTAATTATGTAAATATAAATAAATAAATATTCGTGATTAATAAGTTCTAAACGCATCGATTTTATGCTCCGAAATAGCGTTAAATGTCAATTCCCTAATTAATTATTATTACAAGTCCTTATTCTTCAATTTCCCAAGATTTCATGGAATTCAAATGTCCAAAACAGGGAATAAATATTTATAATCAAAACTGCATAACAGACTTGTAAGTAAAATAGAAACTCAATCTATTTCACCAGTTCAATGGAATATCTTAAACAGTAAGAATTGCAACTCATAATCTATTCGACTCCTTTTTTTACAAATAAATAGATAAGAATAAATGGTGTAAACTACGAATAGAAATCATATTCTAAATCTCTATTGTATTGAAGGGTCACAATTTGACCCAAAGAAGAAGGAGAAATGGAATAGACTATGAAATCATCGAAAATTGCATAAGTGAAATAAATTCCATCAAATTAATGTAAATATTGAGAATCTTAACATAGAATTGACATTTAAAAATAATAAAGAATTTTGGGGGATTTTATCTATAATATTTTTGAAATCTCAAAATCCCCAAGGCATATTCCAATCCAAAAGAAATACGCTAAACAATTGCTGAAAAGAAATACAAAGGTTTCCATTCACGTATTAGTCTTAGCTTTACTCAGTTGGATTGCTAGCCTTCTGATCTCCTCCAGAATCTCTCTTTTGATATATATATATATATATATATATATATATATACACACACACACACACACATATACATACATATAGCAGGAAAGATGAATATATATTCATTGGGTTCAAAATAATTGGAGAATAATAGACTAAGAATAGATTGGAGAACGAAGAAACAAATAGGAAATAAGTTGAATCCTTAATTGAATTCTCTACGGAGTTTTTGAAGCTTATTAGAGAGATAGCAACAGTAGAGTTTCATCGTATTCCCCAAAATAATATGAATAAAAGTGGAGAGGATAGGGTTCTATTTATAGGAGTTGAAACACACTACAACCGTAGGATGAAAATAGGTAGGAAATGGGTAAATTTGGAGCGTACATCTTAATAAAACATTGCTTCATACCCTAGCCATCACTGGCAACTTCTGTTGCCATGTTGTCGACTACTTGGACGACCGGTGAACCACTAAGGTCTACCGGTTGACCTATTTAGTTTCCTTTTATTTAGGGGACATTTATTTACTTCCATTGCCATATTATTTTATTTCCTAGTTAAGTTTTTAACATTAAACGTTAATTAGATGTTTACTTAACCACTAAGCTAATTTTTGAAATTTAAACCCTAAATTTAATTTCTCATTTGAATTTGAATTCAAGCTAAATAACTTTATTCTGAAAAATTCAAATGCTTACTTCTTCAGTTGGGCTGCATTTTCAGCATATCATAAATGAAAAAAGATTAAAATTTTGCCACGAATGCAATGGATTAACTTTCGTAGTCAAATTTCTAATTTATAAAATTTCCATATTCAAATCTTATCATATAAAATTCAATTTACTTTAGTCATCTACGGATCATTTTACAGGGTGTTACATCCTTCCCCCTTAAAAAAGATTTCATCCCGAAATCTTTCAAGGGACGAATAGCGTAATGCACAATAATATTTATGTTATACAACCAAGTTATCTACATAACCATCTACTCAGCCAATAGTGTAATATGATAATGTACTGACATACTAAAATGATCTCAATCCTAGTCTATCCTAACGTAAGTATGTAATCGTGTAATGAAAGTATGTATACAAATACCTTAAATATGCATAAATATTTCTGCATGAATGTAAAGTGGTTGTGAAAAGTGTAACAACCATTTCCTACCATCCAATCTAGCAACCACGATGCAACCAAAATAAAAAATTTAGAGAGAAATTTTTTCCAAAGAAAGGTTTTGGACAAAGATTCCTCATGCATTCCATCAGATTTTCTCACCATTGTACTCGAACCAAATCTATGATGCACACAATGGCACGGGATGCTATTGGCACCGTCTTAAAATCCCTAATTGATTAGGCTCTATAATAATTACTATGCTACGAAGGTATTTTCTCCAATGCAAAAACGTCATGGACTCTAGTCAACATAAAAGTTTTCTTGTTTTTTCCCATATTGGAAAAAGGCCCAATAAATCGGGTGCCTACTTTCCAAGTATCTAAATCATGCGATGCTTAATCAATCCTGTCTTCCCCGAGTCTCGTAATACAAATCTGGTCCAAGTAGAATTTGTCGGTGGTTTCCCACCCATAATTTGCATGGCCTTCCTAAATAAAATGCTTCAAGAGTGCCATACTAATTGTCCATTGATGACTACAATCCTACTGAATTCTATTAAGAGTAAGCGCTGCTCTTAAGGTTCTCTAAAGTCCAAGATGCAAGCTCTCAACAAATCCTCCATGTTCCCGTCCATTCCTTCAGTTTGTCCATCGGTCTTCAGTCGCTAAGCGATGCTCTAATTCAATGGAATTCCTAAAGCTTGTTCTTATGGCTACTAGCAAACCCCTCCAAATTTGCTAAGGGTCCCTATTACTAACGATGCAAAATGCAACTCCATAAAGCAGTGTTGGATTTTTGCGGTTCTACTGCTTCTAACGGTAAATTTCTGCTACCTCCTTCTTAATCCTAATCAATGGGAAATTCCATTCTCAGTCCTATGCATTTTCTCCTTTCCTTGCATGGTGGCATTTTTTGAGTGAAATCCCTTATGTTTTCCAAAACCTAAGTTTTGAGATTGAAACATTTGCTCACTTTAGGCTGGTAAATTAATTTCCGCATTAACCTCCGGTTCCACCTATGGTCTATCGCTAGTTAAGTGTTCCCATAAAACTCCTTATTTTCTTTGCTTCCCAACATATATCAAGTGGTTTAAATCCCATTCATAAAGGCTACATGGGAATAAAATGGGAATATATCTAATACCACATCATCCACTTTTCCAATAACTAAGGAAGAAAACTAGCCACTACAATACAAGAACTCAAAAAGAAAATTTTACTTCAGGTTGCCATTTATTATCATTTAATATAAATGGTGTTGAGGTCCTACCATTCCTTTCTGAATTATGATGGGCTATCTTTAATATTTCATTCCATTGCTATCCATTTTCTTAATTTCCCCATCTACTTTTTCCAGTCATTAATAAATGTGGTCCATTTATTGCTTCAATTAATATTCATAATGGGTGATCATTACTTTCATAATTGGTTCATTTTCAACTAATCATTCTTCAACCTTTTTAACCTTCTTCAAGTTTTCAAAATCCATTCATTACTTAGATTTTTTTCTGCACGCAGTATTAAGTTTCCCTAATCGCCCCCCTTTAGATTACTTTTTCTCTCATTAATTACAAACTTATTTCCCATTAAATTTGTAACATCCATAAATCATAATCCGTCAATTATTTAATTTGCATATAGTCGTAATCTATGCTATATATATATATATATGTATATTCTAGTCGTTTAGTGTAGCTGTATAATATCTATATCTAACTACTAATTCTATAACTAGAGTACATATTTTAATTCATCGAAGCTATCCTTACAAAAGATTACTGTCATGAATTAACCACAATTAAGATTTTTGCTTTGTTTGAACTTACAAGGAATCATCTCTTTTCTTTTTATTGAAATAGATTGTGTAAACTATCGAAAGCAACATCCATCCCTTACACGTCCCTTTACTATTTAATGTATTTATTGTTAGTTTAAACATTGCACTTTTACATGTATTTTGGAATTGGACAATTTATAGAAATAATGCAAAAATTGCTCCAAAATTAAAATATATAAATTCGATTCTACGGGCAACCTGATTCACAACCTAATTATGGATCTGGAATATATTTACACTTTACCAACTTCTTCTTATAGGGGTTTGAGACCGACTTCAACTTTCCAGATCAGGTTGTACATTTTACTCATATCCTAAAAGAAACATTAGTTTATCCCACCTATGTCATGGTCCGTATCTACTCCATGAGATTTTATAAAACCATAACTTTTGCACACAAAGTAAAATAACTTCATACAAATAGACTTATTTAAAAATAAGCATTTGTTACTTTATTTATTGAAATACTTAAACAATGAAGTATCCAATTCAATATTTCCATTTTTGAAAATTTAAAATTTAATAAAAACCTTTATCAAAGATTCAAATTACTTTATTCCCAAATAGGAATAAAATAATCTCCCTTTTTAAAACTTTCCTTATCAATACTTTTTTTAAAAGTTAGACTTTCTAATTTGTGGCGTTCAAAATTCCCTTGGTTTTTCAAAAAGAAACTTATGAAAAAAATTCCTTTTCAATAGCTTACTAAAAAAAGGATTTACTCTTTTTTGAAAATAATAATTTTAACACAAAAGGTTCAAAACTTAATCATCTTCCCAAAATAACATGTTAGACTATTTTTGTTTCAAAGAGTATTCTAGCTACAAGAATTATCGTTTACAAAATAGTGAATTTTTTGCAATCGTCGTTTCAGAATAACAATTATTTCCTTCTAAAACGTATAATAATATTTAATACCTTATTAGTGAAAATATACTTTTTTTTTTGAATTATATCTTGTAACTTTGCTAAAAAAACTCTTAAAATCTCTTGCAACACTTTTCATTATTAAATCCATATTATTATTGTCCAAATAACTTTTGTATTCAAATGAGGAAAAACATATAAAATCCTCATCTTTACAAAAATGCTTCTTCTTATACAAAATCATCTAACTAATTTATCAATCATCATTCAAATCCAATCAATGGTCAAAGATACCTTTTATAACTTTATACGGTAGAAAAATAGATCAAGTAAAGAAAGATAACTTATATCGTACTATATTACTCCTTTCAATATTTCATTTACCTGAATTCATTATTCTATTATTACATAAATCCAGTCATTATTGCTCTCCTTCCTATACTATCGGAAGATCCTTTATTTCTATTCCTATCCTCAATTAGGTGTTATTTCTATATATAAACCCTTAAAAAGTTCTGAAGAAAGAACTTTTAGGTTTATATACAAGGAAAAGCAGAAGGATTAAAGAACTAAAAATTGAAATCTTCTTAATCAAATTAAATAGGTTAGCAGATGAAAACTTTCCAAGGCATTAATGTGCAATTACAAACATCCACCATTTTGTCTTAAAGAATCACCACTTTTAAAAATCGCATTACTTTTTCAAACTTTTTCAAAACTAACGGTGGTATTTTTCCAAAGTTGTCTAAAACCATAATTATATTTCTAAAAATTTCCAACTTATATAACCTCTAAGAAGTTATTGAGGAAAGGGCTTTCAAATTATTGCATAGGAATATATAAAAATGGAAGAATACAAAAAACAAGGAAATTGAAAGCTTTTCTAATTTAATCAAATTTTAAATTGAGAAGTTAATAAATAGAAAAAAATTTCTCAACTTCTCAAGTCACCAAATTTTTAAATTAAAATCGCTTGCCAAAAATGTTTGACGATCCTTTTTAAATTTATAATCTTTTTTAAAACTTTTTACAAAACAAACGGTGGTATAATTTAAAAGTCATCTAAAATCACCTTTTATCAAAAATTTCTAACTTATAAGATTTTCATTTCAGAATCTTTTGAAAGGCACTTTCAAAATTTTCAAGGGGTTTTCAAAGAAACATTTTTATCAAATTATGTCACAAAAGGTTGGATTAAAATTTGTTCTTTCTTTTACACCTTTATACTCTACGCTTTAAATCTAATTTCCTCCTTATGGTGATAAATATATTCCTTCTTACAGAAGTTTTCTCCTTTCTGTACATCTGTACATAACACCTTCATTTGTTACCTCCATAATTCTTAATTTGTCAATAATGATCGTCAGCATATCGAACATTTCCTTAAGGTCATTTTTTCCTATCAACCTTTCCATCTATGGTCACCCCTATTATTAAATATGCCTATAAGGTCCATGACGATAAATAAGACTATTTCCTATTAAGAAGTCAATTACTATCTAGCTTCTAGGGTGCTTCCATAAGTTGAGGTCTTGTTCTCCGTACTTTGCTCCTGAAGATATGATCCCCACTCCATGGGTAATCGAAGTAGGAGTAGAAATTGCCTCCATTTATTTTTCTGACTCATGTCACCTCATCCATCCTTTCGGAATATGGTCGTAACTACTTCAATAGTGGCAATTTATACAGTTAATAGTAAATTTAAAAATATGCGTGTGTGTATAGTATGAGTTTTAGAAAAAATCTTTTGAGAACTATTCAAAAATAACAAGTACACCACTCATACATATAGTATATTTTCCCCGTGTATCGGGTAATCTAAGCTGTAATACCAGATGTAAGACTCATCCTCTAACATGCCTAAATTTCAATCCAGAAAAGGCCCATCGAAACTTAGATTTATTCTAAGGCAAGCTGTTGGTAGTAAAAAGAAATAACAATACCGAGCCATAACTAAACTTTCAAACCCACAACGGATGGAACAAAGTATAATAGTAAAGTGTACCCATTTATTTCAAAACCATAAAAATGTCATAATACAAAATTCCATAAAAACCGTAACATAACATCCGTTACAAGCGTACATATAAAAGCAAGTGATAATGACAAATACCGCCACAAGCCAAGCTTCTCCGTCTCTAAGCATCGTCGCCGCCATCTCTCCGTCCTTAACCGGTGTTGTAATAAGGAATGATTCAGAACAACAAGTATCTGGTGAATAAAAATCTCGAGTCTTACCTTTTTAGTACTTGGGTAATATATTTCAAAATAAAAATATGTCTATGAATTTAAAGCCATTAAAATAATTTAATACTTCTTTATAAGGAGAGGAGGCAGGTCCAACCGCTTATTGCCTTCCATTCCAAAAGTAGATTTCATAACCCAATCATACGTTATAAATAGCTAATAATGTAAGAGACGATACCCAAACCGCTTAATACTTCCAGTAAAAACTAGGCAGACCTTGTCATTTAAGGCCTATTTCCAGAAATGTGCTCCTCAATAGTACTATCCAGCTGATATCATATCAAATCTCGTAGGCCGCTTAATACTTCCAAGTGGAAAATAGGCTGACTCCGTTATTTAAGGCATAATTCCAAAAGCGGACCCCCGTAGAGATACTAGCTAACGTAACCCCTTGGTCATCTATCACTTCATTTGGGGAAAATGGTGGGTCCAACCACTTAATACCTCAAACCCTAAAGCAGGCCCATCGCCTTATGGTCCATACCCATAATGACATCTCACATTAGCCCGCTATTCGTAGGAACTGATAGTCAGATTTGCTGGGTAGATTTCTACTATAGAATTTGGAACTAACCTCAGGACATTACAAATATATTTAATGAAAGAATATATCACATCAATAAAAGAGCACACAACTGTTGGTAGCCTCAAAGTGAAGGGTAGACTTCTATCATGTAACTCTATTGACTTCGCACCCCTATGACTTAACTATAAATTAATTACTCTATATGTATACACCCATCCCACCGTTTCAAAAATAAGGCCTTATAAGGAATCTTCCTTATTACGCATTAAAATAATAATTAGGGCGTGTAAGAGTTTCCTCTTATTTTCACCTCAAAATCAATTACCTTCCTAACAAGGGAAAAATAAATGTAAATAAAAGTCTAATTATCTATGCCATATACACAATAATTATATGTTAATTACGTAAATAGAAATACATATTCATGCTTAATAAGTTCTAAACACACCAGTTATGTGCTCTAAACTAGCGTTAAATGTCAAATCTCTAATCAATTATTATTACTGATACTTTTTCTTCGATTTCCCAACATTTCATGGAATTCAAATGTCCAAAAAGGGAATAAATATTTCTAATCAAAACTGTAATAACAGACTTGTAAATAAAATATAATTTCAATTTATTACACCAACTCAACGGAATATTTTAAACAATAAGAATTACAATCGAAACCCCATTTTCTATTTAACTCCTTCCTATAATTTCTTTTGATACTGTTAATTGAATGTGCAGAAATTGGAAGGCAAATAAATCATGTTTGAAAGGTTATAGAAATCTTGGAGAATCAGGAGTATTAGAGTGGTGTAAGCAATGTTCAACGCGATCGAAAACAATCTTTATATACTGAAAGGAATGACCATTAAAGTGGATACAACTCTTGATTAAAGAACATGAATTTTCAAATCAAAAATCGGCTATTCAAATAAAAAAGCCCATTGTAGGGATTCGAACATTTGAAATCATATAGAGATAAAACAAAAAAGAATCACTTTACAATCATCCTTACTCAGACATTTGAATTTTCAATTATACGTCCAAATCATTTCTCAGACGATTGGTTTGAAATTTCAGATATTTGAAACCATAGTTTATAAAATAGTTTCAACCACAATTTATACGTTTGGAAATAATTTTTAGCCATCGGAAAATTCATTCAGACATTTGATTTATTTATCAGACGTTTGTCTCATACAGGATATGAAATAGAAAATAACTAGTTCGTTTTATCCCATTTTCAAACGTTAGGTATGAATTTGAAACGTCTGATTATCTCTGAAAATCAGTAGTAATTTTTGAAAAAAATAATTTAATGTTGAATCAAAGAAGATTTTATAGATAAAGTCTTAAGAAATGAAAGATTTGTGTATTATCGAAGGAAACATTCAAGTTTTAACTAAGACTTGCGACTCATGACAACTTTACTTTGATCTTTAATCTTTGGACACCTTTTCTGAGCAATATGTTGTAGTTTTCTTAACCTCGAAGTGTTTTTGTACCTGAAATAGTAACTTGTATAAAATATTTCCAAAAGCATAATTGTCACTTCGAAACTGGGAACAGAGTTGTAACATTCTCCCCCATTTCGATGATGACAACTATACATGTACACATAGATATGTATACATAAAGTATCCGTACTCTCCCTGTCTAAATGTCCTGTTTTTCTCCCCCTTTTCAACATCAAAAACAAAAGTAGAAAGGATAGAAATGAAAACTAAAGGAGCAAAGAGAATGTCACATCACACATATATGATTTAGCCAAATACTCCAAAACATGTTAAATGTCCCAAAATATTTATATCGTCACACAACATTTCACAACACATAAACAATCAACAAATATAATTGCCTTAAAATGTATCTTTTGGGTATAATCTAAAGTATCTCAACTTTTTTAAGGTGCCTATATATTTGTCAAAAATAAGTAATTACTTTTTTAAAATAGTTATTTTAAAAAAACATCCTTAAGTATATAATATGTTTAAAAACATAATATGTTTTTATTACAAAGTACTATTTTAAATACTATTAAGTAGATAATTCTCCTCCTCGGTTATAATGGGTTAATGTCACGGTCAACTACAGTAAATTCAAAGTCAAAGTCTTTGGAGTAGCATGGTTAATAATAATTGTTACTATTGCAACAAGGATTTTTTTGGATCGATCAATTTGAAAGTAGGCGATATTGGAATTTTGGTCAAAGCCAAATTTCATAAGTCCTAAAGTGATATAGTTATGACGAAGAGAATTGGTGTAAATTACCGTTGCTACTATATCGCTTTTAGTAACAAATTGGATTTTTATCGAAAAGACGTGTATAGGAAAAATTCAACCAAAACATCATACCATTAGCTAAGGTAATCTGTGAACGCTAATATTCGAATTGTTCAATGCTAATCGTTGACGGAATTTACATTTTTATGTCGCACAACCGTAATGATGAACACTTCGAAAAACCACACGATTTAATGAACTTATGATCATTGTATATTAATTAAATTAATCAATATTTATGAAATATTAATTATTTTATTTTATTTTTTTGATGCTTTAATGCCATTAGAATTTAGTGAAAAGCATATATATACAAGTTGCATATGCTTGTATCGATATACGACATCGATAAAATATTTAAATTTATTTAAAATAATTAATCACTAAATGGTTTTGAAAATTTTAATAGCCTTTACAGGCTCTTTCTTAATGGGAAATGCATGGTAAAAGAAAGGGGTTTGATTAAGATTTAATGAAGAATTAAAGAGGGAAGGTTTTAAGGAAAGAATCGGAAAAGTTTCAATTGTTTCTTTAAAATCAATTCCTTTCATTCATTCAATTTCTCCTAATAACTCTTTTTTCCCTCTCTTCTCTCTCTCTCTATCCTATGGTTAAAATTCCATGGCTTCAAGGAAGAAAGTTTTCTTAAAACAAATTAAATAAAATAGATATATAGTGATGTTTCGAATTGTTGCAATTTCTGGTGATTACTCAATCAGATCTAGGAGTTTTCATATATTAACGGCGCAAATCATAAAAAAATTCTTTGGACAAGCTTTTTATCTCAATTTTGTTTGCATACATCATTATGTTAATATTGATGAGTCTCATATGCTTTATAAAAAAATTATAAGTGACTATATTATTAGATATAATATACACATATGTATTCGTGTTCAAATTTTTATTTTTTAAACATTATGATATTATCATATATTGTGAGTCAGCAGAATATGGATCTTAAGATTAAATTAACATTATAGGGGGTGAATAGTATTTAATTGATTATCTGAATTTTTTCAATTTTTTTAAGATTCTACTTGGAATGATGTAATTAACAATCATAGAATCAAAGTACAAATAAAAGTAAATGTAGTAAAAATAAAAAGGAAAGAACACACTAGGATTTTATATTGGTTTGGAGTTACCGTACATCTAGTCATGCACAATTCTTTATATGGATTTCTTTTTATCAACCAAATGCAAATACAATCTTGATTTTAAGGCCATGAGACACACCCTCCAGAATCCTGACCTCTGGGTAGAGTCACTTGATTTCTGAGGTACAAGCACACCCACTAGATTTATAGACTACTTAGCACACCCAGTTGGTTTTACAGGCCACAATCACGCCTACTTGGATTTTAGGGACACCAAGCATACCGTGGAGTATAAGAATATGATTTGATAGAGTTTATAGACTTAGATCTTTATCTTGATTACAATTGATCATATGGCTCTTGAATAGCACTTTGATCTTGATTATAATCGATCCTCTAACTCTTGAATAACCCTTTGATCTTAAGAGAAATGAGAGAAATCAGAAGTATATGAAAGAGAATCAAACTAGTAATGATTGAATTTGATTCTATTTAAACTTCGACAGTGTTTTGATAAAAATTGATTTAGAAATCAAGAGAGTGAAAAGAGAAGAGAAAAATAAGAAAGCAGTTAGTAAAAATTTGTTTGGAAGTTTGGTATATAGGGAAATAACGATCATGTTTATTCGCAAAAAGATACGATAAGAAGACACTTCCATTCAAATTTGAGTTTTGAATTTTACGATCGCTATGTCGATATATGCCTATAGAGTATGTCGACATACTCTTCAGAATTTTGAAAAACATTTATAAAATATTATTTTGAAAACCGCTGCTTTGTAAAATAATTTGATACTTTGTAGAATCATTTAAATTTACTTTATATAGATTTTAATCAAAATATAACTTAACAAAACTTTATAAAATATTTTTGAAAACATTTAATAAGAGTATTCAATGATATATGAAAAAATCAGTATAATTATAACTTATTAAATGTAAACAAAAATTATATATATATATATAAATATATATAACTTAAAAACAATAAAATGATATCTTTATAAGTAAGAGATTGAAAATCATTTTGGAAAATATTTTGAAAAGATTATTTTTATGACCAAAATATTTGAAAAACAATTTAAAACAAAATTAGAGAAGATGAGAGAGATTAGGAAAGTGCTACCAAGGTTTTAACATAAATCTATGACTTTATAACTTATATGGAATATCTTGAAATCTTGAACTCTTCAATACCCATGAGTCTTCATTCTTGAACTGTTGAAACTTTATATCAACACCTAGAATCTACTTTTGATACCAGCATCTTGATACTGTATAATCTTCTTAATCAATACATGTCTAATATCTTGCACTATATATATATATATATCTTGATATAACATTAATATCTATATTTTTATATAATGTCCTATAGTTGTTATCATTAAAACCAAAACCTAAGGTACTAACATATATGTATGTATCTCATTCATTATAGTTTATTTAAGTGAAAAATAATTTTGATTTTAAGCAATTTTATTACATAAGATAATTTAATAATATTTATATATGTATAAACATGTACTTGTACCAAGTATATTTTATATTGCTTAAAATTGCTTTGTCTGTGTGTATATATATATATATATATATGTGTGTGTATGTATGCATGTTTGTGTGTGTGTATTTATAGATTTGAAAATCAAATTAATTTTATTTTGTCCTAACATGTGTGTATATTTAATATATGTTAATGTATGTTTTATTTTGTCTAGTTTATAACTAATATACGCATATGTGTGTGCATTAAAATTCGGTTCCATTTGAAATATACATATTTTTGTAATATCTAATTCAAATATTAAATAAATATGTTGTTTGAAATAATAAATCTACGTTTGATTGTAAAAATCAAAGCTAGATTCTTAGGATATTGCGTTAATTTCGAAATATATGTAATTAGTCAAAATTGATTTTAAAATATATTTATATTTTAAGTTGTCATTGCAATTGGAAATTAATTTATATTTTTGTGTGTTTTTATAATTTTGAATAATAACTAAGGGAAACAATGACACATATGAAAAGGAAATGGTCCTTTGTGGTGTAAATCCCAACACTTACCAATGTCCATATAACAATATACACTAACTATATGCTACACATGCACCATACACACATATGTGCGTTTAATACACTTGTAATATCCTAATCTACTTTAGAATTAAATAAATCCTTTTTAAGCCAATTAATCAAAATACAGTAGATTTTGCAGGAAAAATATATTATTATTGTGCATAGGCAAGCCAGTTTTATAGTGGTCGTACCCCTTTATAAAATTATTACATGCTTGAAACAAAGATGTCTCAACACATCTGCTACTACAACACATGCTAATAAGGCTAGATAACTAATAGCTGCTATACAAGCACTATAGCATGATACAATACTATGACACAAACATGAATTATCACAAGGAAAGCACAAAGGCACCATGGTTACATTGACTTTAGGCAAATACCACGTTTTTCATAAGAACCACATAACCTCAGCAAAGGACTACCAACAACAGCACCATTGTAAACATTCATTATTACTATGACTTCACCAAAAAGCGTACACAAATTACCCCAACCAGCAGCAGTAGATAACATTACCATAAGTGCGCTAACAAAAGATTAATAACTGAAAGATTTTAATAACTAATAGTCTACACCAGCAAGACGAAATCTAGATCACCATCAAAATAGAATCAAAGCTTTTATCACAGTTCATAGGTATAATAAAATATCACCGTGACAAGGAAACACATAGATAGACTTGCACAAATGCATACATAAAGCACAACAACAAACAATACCGATAGAGAAATGATAAAAAACCAAATAGCAATATCAGGAAAAAACCATAAGCCAAAGCCAAAACTGCATCAAGGGAAAGATAATAGGATACAACAAGCCTTAATGTCAAAGTGAAGCACTACAACTATCAACAAATGCCGAGTCCCCATTACAAGAAATGACCAACGTCACCATATGTGATGTCATGAAAATGAAAAGGCATATTAACAATCTTGCGACCAAAAACCAATGCATACGTATCGAAGAGGCAAAATGGCCGATGTCAATTCCAAGATAATCAACAACCAGAAAGATAACCGATCAAAAAATATACCATTGCTTTAGTGTTGGCGAACATGATGACGAGGCACGTGATGCTACTTTAGAAGAAAATCCCATAACTAACATAATGATTTCAGAATAACTGGAAGAGGTGGATCGTAGAGAAGAGGCCCGCGACACCAAATTTGGTAGACCGACGGGAGCAAAAAGTAGATCTGAATGGTAAACTTGCTTATGGACCTTGGTTGTGGCGATAAAGGTTTTTTTACAACGACGATGAAAGTTAGGGGTGGGAGAGGTACATAGCATAGAAAGGAGGAGGGAAAGAGAAGAAACAAGATGGAGGAAAAGGAACAAGAAGAAGGCGGTTGGAAAGAAAACCCTAGTCCCTATAGATATAAACCTTTGATTTTTTTAATATTGTAAACTATTTATAAAAATAGTTAGTTTAACTCCTAATTAGTTCCACCCCCTTAACATTTATGTCATATAAATTTGCCCCTCATAAATAACATTTGACTCTTCCCTTACCAAAGTAATAGTATAAAAGCAAGTAATTGTTACCAACATATACGTACAAGGGTATATTTGATGTACTCTACTTAATATAAATCTTAAATTAGTTAAAATATAAATTTAAATACTCTTTTAAACAAAATTAAATAAACTAATATTTTATTTGAACTTATATTAGATTGGATCTAATAAACCTGTAGATTTCATAGGACCAACGGATCCAAAATAAGTTTTTTTTAAATCTACCTGTTTCACCTGCTACGACTCGGCCCGATTTCTTTAATGACACATAGCGAGGTTGGTTGAGATAATCATCTGGCATATTGGATGTTCTATGTTCTATCCCTGCAACTAACATGATCGAGGTTATCATATTATATCTGTGATGTAGCATTGCCTCTTACCCTTACATGTCCTATGATGATTGTGCTAGTTTGAAGGCTGCATGTAAAACTCGCTCGTGAGGTACCTAGTTAGGTCACCCTAAAAAAGTTTGGGTTGAACCTTTATTCTCAAGTTGAGGGAAATGTGTAACATCGCCACTTCGAGATTCTCGATTTGACCTCAGTTATATTAGCCGACAGAAAACTCTCGAGTGAGTCATTCCATGGTTATCCAATAACTATTAGTACGTAACTTCTTGGTGCCTTCATCACCCATGAGTAATGCACTACCCAACATTTGGAGTGCATTACATACTCTAGTATCAACGGATGAATCAATATCCTTTCTCATACATCTTGATGGTAATATTTTAAATATATGTTAATTTATTTTGAAAAATTTCTTGTGATCATGACAAATTATAATTACTATCACATAGCATATCATTTAAGAATTTTCATCTAATATACTTAAAATTAATTACTTCATTAATCATATCGTAATATAACAAAGTATGTTGTAGAAATCAAACACATTTATTACGAACAAGATTGATTATCGAGTTAGATATATGTAACAAATTATATAATTTTTCTTAGGGTATACCCTTCACTCTATCAATTTGGATTTCTTAAAGTATGTCGGTATTTTTAAAGTCTGGGTAGAACGAATTACTTTTAGGTTGAATCATTTGTTGAGACGTGGGCATAGTTGAGAAGTTGTGATCAAATATTTGCTCTGATAGGTGTGAGGATGCGATAAAGTGGCAATTGGCTTCATGGAACATGCAAGGGGAAGCCATAAGTTGTGGAATATTGTGATTGCTTAGGCATATGAGACAAAGGTTACTTAGACCAAATTTAAAAGATGCTTTGTGGTTAAATTTATATCGAAGGCCGAATGGGGAGTGAAGCTAGAGAAGTCCATTCATTTGGAGAATTGAGACCCAAGGTTAAGGAGTATATCAATAAGTTCTATTAAATAAAAAAATATGACCTAGTCCTCATCAGTACACGTGAAGAAGGTAATGAAATTGCTAAGGGGATAAATGATGTAAACATAAATGTGCATATTTTTACCACCATATTTAATCTATGTAAATTAAATAAATGATCACATTGGGTATTTGAACTTGTTTACAAAATTCAATTTATTTCAAATCGTTACATATTCATCTTCATCGAGGGGAAAAAATGGTCATTTTTGTGCATATATTAATTTTTTAAAATTTAACTGAAATTATTTAAATTATTTTGTTGGAATTTAAATTCAAATACAAGTGGTTTCATGAAGATATATGCATGAAAAAGAGTGAATACAAAGGATTGGAGGCAGAAATAATTCATTTCATGGATCATGGAGAACCCCGCCTACCCACATACCTTCATGTATAAATTAGAGGCTAATGCACATGCTAATAGAGTTTAAAGATTCATGCACATCTAAATGATGATTATTTGATGCTAATTATTACTTGGCTCCACACTTTCTAAGAGGGTATTTTGGGCATTCTCCAAAAAGGTGGATTTGGGTTTCATACATGTATAAATACCCCTTATGCATCATGTAACCTCTCTTTATCTTAGTTAATTTTAAATTAGAGTAAAAAATAAAAGAAAGCCCTATTTCTCTTTTCATGGTTACTTAGCTATTTCTTTTCATGTAATTTTCCTTTTTTTATGCAATGTTAATTAGTTTTTTTCTCATTTTATTTACATGCTTGTCTTCTTATGTTAGTAATGTAGTTTACTTTTCATGCAAGTAGATTAGTATTTACTTCTTTTTACTGAGCTTTTCTTTTCATTTTTCTCCCTTTTTCCTCTTCTTTTTGTTCAATGTTGCAAGCTACATTTTTTGATTTGATAACAAATATGAGATGCTAAACCTCTTCAATTTAGAGGTAATGAAACTCTCTAATAATGTAGCTTCAACATAACTTGTTAATTTTGATCACTTTTGTGCTTAAATTAATGTTGATGTGATTTATCGTTTCATGTTAAATTTGATAGTCTATGTTGTTCATAACAAATAAGCTATTCTTAAACAATCAAGAACAATAATTACACTTCGTCTACATATGATGATAGCAATGAAGTGAATGTTGAAATCAAAATTTAATGGTCTATATTTATAATTAATAATTAATAGGCCATACTTAAAATAGATTTCATTTTCAACTTGCTGTTATTTTTCATGAGAGTTAAAAAGTAGTTTAAATGGTGTGTTATAATTTGACGGCTTATGTTGAGCTAATTAATAGCACAAATAGGTCATACTTATGACTAGCACATCAATTAAACTTATTAATGACCGAAAAAGAAAGATCATAATTTCTTATTTTGTTGAACTATGTGATCTAGAGAGTGGATTTATCTCTAAATTGTTTTTCTACTCTCATATTTTTTTCACTTTCTTTTTGTTAGTTATTAGTTTTCTTATTTCCTATCGTAACACTCCCTTCAACTTTGATTTAATTTGATCGAATAGATTTTTAAAATCTAACAATTCTCTACGGATCGACTCGTACTCGCTTCGTACTATGACAGTATGTCGTGCGCTTGCAGAAATTTTATTATAATTCTTTCGATGATTTTTTAACTCGATAGAAAATTTGTCGATAAACATTAAATCCATATTTAAGGGATATAGCTTTGAGCCAAATATCCACTGGAGCTACTTCTGAGAGCTTGATTGAGATGACACCGCCAGTCAATTGCTAAGGAGGAACTTAAGAAAATAGAAAGGAAGCCAATTTAGTAGAATACATGCAAGGGTGGAATGGGGCCTAGGGCAGGATGAAGAAAGAACGGTTAAGGTGTGGGAAGTGTAGTAAAAAGGGGCATATGTCAACGGATTTCAAGGCGAATCTTTCAATGGTCAAATGTTATAATTGCAATCATTTCAGATCTATGAAGAGGGATTGTCCAACCTTGCCTAAGACTTCTACCTAGGTGTTCGTAGTTTATGCACTTAATGTTGTTCATAGCTTGAGCGTAGCTCCAACTATGGAAATAGGGAGGAGGTCACTGTGGAAGTTGTGTTAACACTTTCTAATTTATTTATTCACACTTTATTTGACATCAGTGCATTATTTCCAGTAAGCTACTATGTGAATTGTACTTAGAGACCAACATAGTCATAGACTCTGTTATAGTATCAAATCCTATTGGGGGATCAGCCTAATTTATCTATGATAGGTTTAAAGTTATTTATTTTAGATGTCGAATTTGATTGCGATGCTTTTGTGTTGGAATTTTTTGGGAATTGTTTAGTTCTACGAAAAAACCAGATGGCTATAAATGGAGCGGCATTAAATTGTGATAGGAAGGTGGTCCATATGGGTACTTGTAGTGGGTGTAACTTGGACGTTAATTGCGATCCTAGGAGTTCTGTTATGTTGACTTACCTTTATTCTATAGACTGGTCAGATGATGAGTTAGCTTTGATACCAGTAGTTAGTGACTTCCCAGATATATTTACCAAATTTTCTAGTCTTCCTTCTGGTAAGGAGATCAAATTTCAAATTTATTTAGAAAGGGATTTCTTACTTGTTGCCTTACCCCTTAGGCATATGGCTCCTAATGAAAGACATGAGCATAGTAAAGGGTGAATGAATTATTGAAGAAGGGCTATATTCAAAGTAATATTTAAGAATAGGGAGCATCATTTGTCATTGCTACTAAGGAAGATGGCTCTTTAAGGTTTTGTGTCGATTATCATGAATGGAATATACTAACAAAGAAGAAATGTTATCCATTATCACGAATCGATAACCTATTTGTTTAGTTAGTTGACTAGAATATTTTCTCAACTTGACTTATCTATATGATTTAATCAGTAGTGTGTGGCCAAGAAAATATGCAAAAAACTACTTTTTATACACTTGATAAACATTATGAGTGGTTATTCGTACCAATTGGACCGACCAATGTATCAGCATATTTTGTTGACCTCATGAGTCGAGTCTTAATAGGGTTGCTGAATAAGTTTGTGATGGTATTTTTTAACGATAAACATGTTCATTTGAAAAGCGAGGAAAAGCATAAGTTGCATTTTAGAGAAATGTTGAGTATAGTCCATAGACACAAGTTAAATGCGAAAAAATTTCAATATCACTTTGGTGCAAGGAAGGTCGATTTCTTGGATATGTTATTTCTAAGAAGGGACTATCAGTTGATCCTAGTATAGTTGTTGCAGCACAAGATTGGCATGTACTAAAAAGTGTTATGGAGGTAAGAAGTTTTTCGGTTTGGCCGGCTATTATAAGATGTTCATTAAGGAATTTGAAAATTTTCCAGCACTGTTAACATGCCTTACTAAGAGTAATTTAGTTTTCTCATGGAAATGGGAGTGAGAGCATGCTTTTATTAAGCTAAAAGTGCCGTTGATCAGTGCATCTATTTTAGTACTCCATGATGGTTCGAAAGAATTTATGGTATATACTAATGCTTGTTGTATTTGACTAAGTGCTATTTTGATGCAGGAGGGTAGAGCTGTCTGTAATGCAAGCGATAATTGAAAATACACAAGAGAAATTATCCAATGCATGATCTTGAGTTAGAAGCTGTTATTTTTTCTCTAAAATCTTGGAGGCATTTTCTTTTGAGGGAATGTTTTGAGTTGTTTATAGATCATAAGTACCTAAAGTATTTATTTTCCCAAAGAGATTTGAATTTTAGATAGCAGAGTTAGATGGAGTTCTTAACTTCGTTTGATTTCAGTATTTCATATACTTCAGGAAAAGGCAATGTTGTAGCCGATGCCTTGAGCAGGAAATATGCGCTGCTAAGCTCTATGTTTTTAGATGTTCAACCTTCACTTATAGACCGTATAGTTTCAAGTCGGAAGTAAGACACAGAGTTGTTTGGTATTTTTTAAGGAGTTAAACATGGAAGAGTATTCAAGTAACTTGGACCATTATTCCACTGATATTAGGGGATGGATACAAAAGATGTCGGCTGTGTGTTCCTCTTATTGAAGAGTTGGTTGACTTTGTACTGGACTGGTTCATTATTTTAGGATGACTATTCATCGTGGTGGTGATAAATTGTGTCGCGATATGAAAATGTGTTTTTACTAGAAAAGTATGAAAATACATATAGCGGAGTTCATTTCGAAGTGTATCATATGTTAGAGAGTAAAATGGAGCGTAGAAAGCCAAGTGGATTATATTAATACCAAAGGTATTGATTTTGGTGACAACAACCATATAAATATTGTTATTGATATTTTTTCGAGTTATATAGTATATTGTCCAAGATATTAAGAATATTTAATAGGTTTATAAAGTGATGAGTAAATAAAAGCTTGAATAAATAATCAGTATAAATGTAGAGTTGATCGAGATATATTTGAAACTCATAAGCTTTGATGAATTGAAGAATCTAAGCATGAAGAGATCATGACATTTGTGTCAGCATTTTATTGAGACTCGGATAAAATGCTAAAGACCTGAGTAGTATCATATCTTTGATTACTTTCGCTTCAAAAATTATTTTCCACTCAAAATATTTTTATAAAAAATAATATTTAATTTATTTATAATCAATTTTAAATAAAGTTTTTATAAAAAAATATTTTAAAATATTTTCAAAGAGTTTTTGAACATACAAAATAATATGTCGACATATAAGGTATTTGTACGTTGATATATGAATAATTGAGATGTTTTTTAAATGTTCAAAAAAAGCAACTTTTAACACCATTCTTTTATGAATGGATGTAACCCTTTAACATCTATTTAAAGGCCTCTGATTTTAAATTTCGAACAAGAATTCTAACTGCTTTCTTTATCTCTCTCTTCGCTCTTATCCTCTTTAAGATTTCAATGAAGTACTGTTGATTTCCACATCAATTCTCTTTCTCAACATTCATATAAAGGATCAAAGAAGAATCACTTTTATTCTATACCATTGACTCTTTGATCTTCAACAAACTACTTGTAACTATGATCGAAAGATTCAATTTCTCACAGTCCACCATTACTACTTATAAAAGTGTGATCTTAACCATCCAAGTTAAAGTTAACATGTGATTGCAAATGGAGTTATCCTTCCTTCTAAGTCAAAGATAGATAGATGTTCTAGTTACCTGAGTAAAATTCCAATAGGTTTTCTTGCCACTTGAATCAAAATTAAGAAGTGTAAAGGGTGTTCTTTCCAGATTTAAAGTCGAGACATGATTACTGAAATTCTTTACAGGGTATAGGACTGGATGCAGGATTGGATATCCGAACGAGTGCATAATTCTTGACTCCTATTTGCCTTTACTTTTACTGCATTTACGTGCTATCATCTGATTGTTCCACGATTATATTATTTGTTTGAATTCCTGCGATAAAGTTTAGCATTTGAATGTATATTGACAGAAAGTTTAAATATACTATTCACCACCTCTATAGTGTAAAATAACCTTAAGATTCATTCTACTATAGTATAGATTATGTTATCACATCTATCATCATCCCATCCACGTGGGGTATAAGAGCACAAGGCTTTTAAAAACACGTAATCTAATTTTTTTAAATTTTAATGCCTATAACACTAGTAACACACTATTAAAAACTTTTGTAGAAGGTCAATCAACTACTAGACCCTTGCTTTTTAATGGTAGACTCTGCATATTGATTATGTAGAATAATTTTTTTTACAATACAATGGCTTTGAAATTTGGAATAACACCCAAAATGGGTATATGGATCCCGAGACTGCATATGCTCAGTGGAAAAATGAGCAAAAGGCACAAGCACTTAGTAACTCATATGCTATGAATATATTATCCTCTTCATTAGATAAATATGAATTTAATTGAGTTTTGTATGTAAGTCTGCATAGGAAATATGCAGAACATTGCAAATTACATATGAAGGCACTAATAAAATTAAACAAACTAAGATTTCTATCTTAACTAACCAATTTCAGTCATTTAAAATGAAATCAAAGGAGTTTATTTCTAACATGTATTTTAGATTTCAAGACATAATGCATGCTTTAATTTCATTAGGAAAAGAATATACCAAA
This sequence comes from Allium cepa, assembly GCA_030765085.1. Lineage (NCBI taxonomy): Eukaryota > Viridiplantae > Streptophyta > Magnoliopsida > Asparagales > Amaryllidaceae > Allium > Allium cepa. The sequence continues at coordinate 20,811,946 of CM060941.1, forward strand.
GTGGACCATGTCCGAAAGATTCTTAATCCACTTACAAGCGAATGTGATTAGAAGACTCTGGCCATAAAAGATGCCAATGATATCAGCATAATGAAAGTAGAAGAATAAATAGATAATTTAATGTCGTATGAAGTTCAATTGCAAGGTTGAAAAGAAAGCCAGACAGTTAAGAAGAAAATAGTGCATTCAATGCTATTCATAGAGATGAAGGAACATATGATGATAAGAAAATAGCGTTTATGACTAGGAATTTCAAAAACTTCCTAGAATAACGAAAAAGAACAAATTCAAATGGATTGATGGAAACTGGAGCAAATCGAGGAGCATAAATACCATCGAATGCTTTGGTTGCAACAAAATTGGACACTTTCAGAGGGACGTCCAAATCAAAAAATATCAAAGTTCTCTCCCAACACAGACTCCGTCAACTAAAAATGAAACAAGGTTACAATGCAACATGGAACGATTCAGACTCCACATCAAGTTGTAGTGACTCGAAGACAGAAAATGTGGATCCGTGCTTCCTAATAGAAGATGAACAAACATCAGTTGATCATAAAAAAAAGCCATGGACACTAAAAGAATCCAGGAGTATTTAGCAACCCTAATTTTAATTAATATTATTTAAGAGATTTAGTTAGATAAATAAAATAATGTAATATGGTAAGGAGATAAAGATTTGATAATTAGTATGGGTTGAGCCATAGTTAACGAACTAATGGAATTAATTAGTACACTAATAAGGAGGATACATGAGGAGGGTAAAATAGGAAAAGAATGTAACTCTTAAATATAACCCTTCCCATTCTCATTTCCTTCCTCATTTCATTCATTACAGACAAACTAAAAGAACTAAGGCTGGCTATTAACAAGGGTTTCAAAGGAAGTAAATCTAGGAAAAACAAGATCAAAGCTTAAGGGAATCATATTAAATACAAATCTCAAACTTATTAAACCATTTAAGGTGAATAATAGGTATGCATTTCATGTTTTAATTGTTATTTTTGATTTTAAGTATAAATCTGATTGTTTTGCTCATATTATACAATGTTATGGTAGTTGAATGATTATATGCTTATTGGTGAATTTATATAATTTATTTATAAAATTAAGTGATATGATTGAGTTAGAAAACCTATCATATGACATGATTTGAGATTTTGATATGATGTTAGAAGTATTATTTTAAAAGTCGTTTTTTAATTTCAAAATTTTCTGATTTAATGAAAATATTTAGTGAATTTTCTAAGGTTGGAATATGAGATATTTTGGGTTTTAATTAATTAAAATTATTAAATTATGTTTTTGATCCCGACATTTTTATACACTGAAAAATATGTTTAGTTTAATGTGTTATGATTTGTGGGGATTTTTCCCAAGTGTTTAAGATTTATTGTGAATTATTTGTGCTAGAAAGGCTTAACTAATTATTAAAACATTCATACAAAAATATGATTTGCAAATGTTTTTGAAAAGAAAGATAAGGGTGTGGCAGGTTTCCAGAGAAGTATTTGGTAGAAAGTTGTTAACCAATGAGTTTTTGACAAATAGAAGGGGTTGATAAAAAGAAATCACTTTTACTAACAAAATTGTAGTTTTGATACTAATTACCAAAATGCCACATCGAAGTCACTGACACCGCCCTCCACCATGTTGAGTTTAGGGTCTTCGACGTCAATCGTAGAAGATGCATTGGTTCCTAACTTCTATAGGTGTGAAATGGATCGGCCTGGGTTGAGGTGCGATGCAGAGAATCGACGTCGACGTCACGAACTTCATGGTGGATGAGGCGGCTTTCTTTAACTTATTGATGCCATACTTTGTACTATGCTGCATGATTTCTACTATGTCATCTACCCCATTGGTTTCGAAGTAGCTTATAGCATTGATGATAATGTCGCATGTTTTAAACATATCGACTTTGACACTTTAGTTAACCATGCCGCTATTATTCACTTTGGCTATATAGTGCCATGTATTATAACTTCAACTTTAATGGTTGCTACTTTTAATCCTAGTAACCTGTTTTTGAAGAGGGCTATAATGTCGCTTATATTGACTTTGGCCCTAATGATTCCACATATTTTTCTTTAAGGCATTTGATGTCGAGATTTAACCATGTCGACATTAAGCCTTAAGACCTTAAACTATGCAAACTATGTTTTAAATCCTACGACGTCGACGCTCTATGACGTGCGATGCTCATATTAGTGGCCCTATAGCCTTATGTTTTATAAGTTAAAGACTTCAACTTACTTTTACATGGAAGAGGGACGAAGACCCTTAGTGGCAATGAGGTCGCCGAGCTTTATCACTATACAGGGTTTATTGTTTTGGCCTTATGGCTTATGTTTAAGGGGCGAAGGTCCATATAAAAGCATGTATCACGGCATAATTATTTTGGGTAAAGTAAAGGGCTATATTTTTCTTGTTATGATAGTATGATTTGAAGGGTTAAATCATTTATTAAGAAAGTGTTTTCAAGGAAATAGAAAAGGGTATTAGCCTAAAATTTTACTAAAAAATTATTTTTCTTATTACTTTTGGATAGATTGTGATAGGATGAATTGACTTAGAAATTAGAAAACTAGATGGGACCGATGTAAGGTAGCGCCATATACTCTAGCTGTTAGCTCCTAGCTGATATAAGTCCAAATTTTCGATGTGTTGGGATTTATTAAGGTTACGACAAAAAACTAGTTTATGCACAAAATGGAATACACGGAGATAAGATAGGTTATAGGTTGGCTGCAAAACCTTTAAGTTCATAGTAAGCCTAGCAAAACTATAAGATTTACAGATAGTTAGGTAAACACTATGATAAGTGTATTTGGATAGACCATGTAGTTTTCTTCTAGCAGTCGGTTAGAAAATTTGGTATATTTTGTATGAGTCAGCCATGTAGGGTGGTAGTTACTCTATGAAAACTAAACATTACAGATAGTCGTTGATTTGACGAATAGTCATGATTATCCATGTAGCATGCATGCATATTATTGCTTATATTTTTTATTATAACCAGTTTGGTTGCAGGATTTTGATATGCAAAAGATATATTTTAAAGGGATATTGGTGAGTTGAAAATCCATTTCGCTTAGTGGCGTGGTCTCACTAAATATCTATAAAACCAGGATGACATATTATTATTCACACCAAGATTTTTGTCTAACTCGAAGTTTATGTTTTCTGCTTAAACTCTCGGGTGCTCAAAATATGATTTGAGTAGGTAGGGTGTAAAAGTTTTGCAAGTTAAGTAGGTTTTGGCGAAGAAAGCTTTTGGTGATGTGCAAGAGGAAAAGCTAGCTATATAGGAGTCTATTAATTACTATTATATGCTGTGTTATGTCAGTTTTTGTATGAGTATATTGACAGTAGATGTATCTGACTAATTAGTAACTCTGATCAACCAAGGAAGCATCTTCATATATCGCCCTTGAAGCATTTTTAATAATTATATTTTATTTAAACTTGGGTAACGTTTGGGATTATGTAACGAATATTGAATATTATCTTTCAATAAAATGTGAAAGTTTTCTCTGAAATTGTGTTTATAAATTGTTTCATATTCTTGTCCTTATGATATTGTGGATAGCGTTATATGACCACGTTTTGTCATTAGAAATTAATACTATAGATGACTGCAGCATCTGTAGCACTTAGTTTCGGGCCTCAAAATGACGAATGCTATAGAGTAAGTTAAAAGTTTGCAATTTTTTATATTTTTATTTACTACAATAGAATTCATTAGGTAAGATTAATAGTCATAAGTAGATAATACATGTTTCAGATTTCATTAGTTCTTATAGAAACTTTCTTGAAACAGCAAAATAGCTTTTCAAATTAATAGTCTTTATATTTAATTCAAAATTCATATAAATTGAAAAATAATTATTTCAAAATATTATATGATACACATAAATATGAAATACAATTTTACAAATAATAAAATATACACATACATGCATACACATATATAATTGTATATTTAAAAAAATAAACATAAATTATTATAACATAAATATCAATTGATAATAAGACAAAAATATATTGTAAAAATATTATCACGACTTTTTAAAATAAAATGAATTAGAACTCATTTTATTTCGATTGCATATGGCGACATATACTTTGCAAAGTCTCTATGGTAAGAATCTTTTCAAAATATGTACTTTTGATATCCGCTCCTTTTATCACACCATTCAAAGTTCGAGTTGGCAAAAGGTAGGCTGTCACATGGCCATTTATCCCTTATTTATTCACTTTATATTATCTCACCATGGTACTATTCCGTTTTAAATCCATGCACTCATTTGTAAAAGTCATACGGCGCAGTTACGGCATTATGGACGGATGTTGCACCTTGCATTGTAGATGTTGCGCCCAGGGATATCGATCCTTCAGGCAGCCATAACGGTTGACTCTTTTGGAGTTACGAGAGCAATAACCAGTCAAAACGAAGGTCTCTGTGAGCTCTACGGCTTTGACTGCTTTAAGCCGTCAATACATAGTTTCATATGCAAAAGAATACTATCTGAATCACTTTCGGGACTTGGAAATTTTTTTACCCTCCGTTTTCTTCATGTGAATTTTATGGTAAAACAGGATCTTTTTCTTCACCAAACTTTTATTTTCAGATCAAAACACTACTTCGCTTATTTTCTCTCATTTCTTCACGATAAAAAATTAAAAACATACACCCTTAATGGATTCAAACACGTTCTATGGAGTGGTTAGTTCGAGTAAGGAAGCTGACTTAAAATATGGGTCTTAGGGACCGATGTAGGCCATTGGAGTGAGTTATAATTCCTCGTGAAAGGACCATATTTGATACCAAGGAGCATCGTTAGGATCTTTATTTGTTTATTTAAATGGGTATGCATGTTTGTTCTATTAGAAACTGTAATGATATAAATATTAGTCAAAAGTGTCTTTATATTAAAAACCTTGTTAAAAATTTGTAATCTTATGTTTATAATATTTAAATTTGTACCTTGTATGACTAGTTCTTTCGTATATAAGATATGGTTATATAAATGCTTATAGTATAACATATTACCAATGATTGACTATAGTACATATAATAAAAATTGATTCTAATCTAAAGTAGATGCTAATTTACTTTATGGAATTGATAATTCTATAAAATTTATAAAATAGTAAAATACTTAACCAAGATAAAATTCAAAAATGTTTAAAGAAAAATAGGCATGTCAACACACATAGATTTTTATGTCGACATATGACGGTCAAATTTTAAAATTTGTATTTTAATTTTTATAAAAGAGGAAACGATTAATTAAATGAATATGCTTTCTATAAATACACAACATAGATAAATGACCTTATCTTATTCTTTAGAAAATTCTAATTTATTTTCGAAGAAAAATGGATTCTGGAAGGGTTGTTTATAAAGAAAGTTTAAGCGTCAATATGAAAGAGACATTACAATCATTCAAGAAGGCCTTCTAAGTGATTTTGAGAAATAAAAAATATTTGGAAAAGAATTAATAGCAAATGATTCATGAACTTGAAAGGCATCTTGCATCACTTCAATGCTTTATATGATATATCTTAAGGGGATAAACCTTTTATGTTCTTAAAAAGATTGGCTATAAGGAGATCAGTGATGAAGATATAGAAGTGGATATGGATAATCTAAAAGACTAGAAAGAAAATCTCGTTAAAGGAATTTTTGGTCCAACAAAAGATGGGTAGAAGTTCGTTCGACGAATCCACGAATTCCGCAAAATAATTGTTTATGTATTTTCTTGTGTTAATTTATGTTATGTCTCTTAATTAAATGTAATGACTATTGTAAATATACTTATGAACATATGTCAATATTAAAGAAAAGTAGTGTTTTATTGATTTTCAATGACTCTTTAAAGTATTACTTCACCAATACAATGAAAAATTGGTAATTTCCTATAAATATAGCAGTAATAGTTATATAATATTCATCGCTAAACATAGAAATAATATAATTCTTTATGTAATTCATTAACATAACTTATTCATCCATTTTTGTTGATGACAAATGGGAGAAGTTGTATAAAATATAATAGGAAAAAAGATAGGGTGGGTTGTGTAGCATATATTATAGGGGAGTGAGGAACTTAAAATTTATTATATTTTATAACAAAATATTTAATGGAGGTCATCATCAAAGAGGAAGAGATTGTTAATACCCAATGTATTGATTTTGATGACAATAACGACATAAATATTGTTACTAATGTTTTCTCGAGTTATATGATGAATCGTGTAGTATATTACGAATATTTATCAGGTTTATACGTGTAATAATTGAATAAAAGCTTGAAGAACTGATAGGTACAAACGAAGAGTTGATTGAGATATATTTGAAGACTCGTGAATTTTGAAGAATTCAAGAATAAAAACACGGAAAGCTCAAGACATTTGTGTCGGTGTTTTATTGAGTCTTAGATTAAAAGATAAAGGCATGAGTGATATCATACCCTTTGATTATCTTCCCTTCAAAAATTAGTCTCCACTCAAAATATTTTTATAAAAGTATTATATTTATTTTATTTATAAAATCAATTTTAAATAGAATTTTTATAAAGATATATAATTTAAAATATTTTCAAAGATTTTCTGAACATATACTAATAAATATGTCAACATATAAGATATTTGTATGTTGATATATAGACTGTTGGGGTGTTCTATAAATTTTCAAAAGAAGCAACTTTTAACGCCATCCTTTCGCAGATGGACACAATTATTTAACATCTATTTAAAGGCCTCTATTTTTGAATTTTTAATCAAAATTCTAACTACTTTATTTATCTCTGTCTTCTCTTTCATTCTCTTTAATTCAACGAAGTGCAGCTGATTTCCACGTAAATTCACTTTTTCTACATTAATATAAAAGGTAGAGTAGATTCACTTCTATTATACACCATTAACTCATTAATCTTTACTTTATTCTACTCAGAAGCAAAGATATTCCACTACTTAAGGTCTATTGGAAATAGTATTGACAAACGTCCTGGAATTATGATCGAAAGATTCAATTTCTGATAGTCCTCCATTACTTGTAAAAGGGTGATATTTTCCACCTAAGCAAAAGTTAATATGAGTAAAGGGATTTTTAATGCCTCCTGGGTTAAAGACAAATAGGCGTTCTGATTAACCGAGTCAAATTCCAGAGGATTTTTTGATTACTCAAGTCAAATTCCAATAGGTTTTCTTACCACCTGAGTCAAATTTAAGAAGTGTACAGGGTATTCTTGCGAGATGATTTAAAGTCAAGATGTAATTATTGAAATTTTTTACAGGGTACATAATTGGATGTTAGATTAGGAATCCAAAAGTATAAAATTCCTAGTGTCTTATTTACCTTTACTTTTACTGCATTTACTTACTATTATCTCATAGTTTTGTTATTATATTATTACTTGTGCTTGAATTTCTGTGATAAAGTTTAATATTTTCAAGCATATTGATAAAATGTTAAAGTAAACTACTCGGCACTCTTCTAGTATAAAATGGCCTTAAGATCTATTTTGCTATAGTATATATTAGGTTACCACACCGATCATCATCCCATCCACATTTGGTATAAGGGAACACGATTTTTGGAAACTCATAATTTGATTTTTGAAACTTGTATGGCTATTAACACTAGCACACACTTAGAACACTTTTGTAGAAGGCCAATCAACGGCTAGACCCTTGCTTTTTAATGGTAGTAATTCTACATATTAGTCATATAGAATGAAAATTTATTTACAATCCAATGGCTATCCAAAGTGAGTATATGGAATCCGAGACTGCATAGAATATTGCATCTTTGGATTATCCTATAGTGAAAGTAGAAGAGCATCTCTATGAATTTCAATGATGGGCTACCTAAAAGTAAAAGGGGGAATGTGAGTGTTTGAGTCTTTGTTAATCGACTGACCAAATGCTCTCATTGTATTTCGAATAGGAGTATAAGGAAAACCACATCTTTGGCAACATTATATACGAGGGAGTTAGTTTATTTGCATGGAGTTCCTTCCAGTATTGTTACTGAATAAGACCCATTTTTCACTAGTGAGTTTTGAAAGAGTCTTCAAAAGGCTTTTGGCACTGAACTGAATTTGAGTGTGGTCTATCATCCACGGATGAATGGATAGACCGAGAGAATGAAAAAGATGTTTAAAGATTTTCTTCAAATATGTAATTTGAACTTTGTAAGTTCTTGGAGGATCACTTGCCGTTAGTAGAGTTTGCGTATAATAACAACTATAATTCAAGTATTAGATGACACCGTTTGAGGCATTGTACTAGTGGCCATGTAGATCTCCATCATATTTGTGTGATTATATATATATAGGATTATTTTTAAGACAGACATGATCAGAGAGTCTTCGGAGAAAGTAGCTTTGCTCCATACAAGGATGGAGACTACGCAAGGAAGGAAAAAATCATACGTAGACAGAAGACACATGGAGTTCGAGTTTGTAGCAGCTGACACGGTTTTAGTGAAGGTCTCGCCACTTAAACTAGTTATGAGGTATGGTAGTTCAGGAAAGTTGATAAGGAGGTTTTTCTGACCTTTTCTGATTTTGGAAAGAGTGTGAAAGTTGGCGTATAAAGAGGAGTTTCCTAAAAAGTTGGCTAGGTTAACAATGTTTCCTATGTATCGCACTTGTAGAAGTTTTTAAACATGTAATAGCACTGTTGTTAATTACCTAATTAATTACGATTAATTAATATTTATTGGGATTTTGTAATATAAATTGTGAAATTAAAATTTGTTTTGAATAATTGATTTGATTATCAATTTTTAGCATTTGATAATTGAAATATATATTTGTAAGAAAATAAAATTTGAATTGGTCAAAATTGATTTATTTTGATTATCAAATATAATGGGATAATATCAATAACTTGTGAATTTGTAAAATGAAGTTTTACAATTGTATTCTTGTTTCATATTTTTAACTATTAATAAAGTGTTTAAGAAGGCTAAATAAATAAATAGCTTAGCTTTGATTAGTTGAATTCAATTAATTAGTGTAGGAGATAATTAAAAACTAAATGTTTTAATTTAATTTATTTTGTTGGGGCTTAAGGAAATACAAGCCCATAGCTTAACTTAAGCCAAACTTAAAATCTACTTATGTAATTTTCTCAAATCTTTTATTCAACTTGTACAAAAAATTTGAGAAACACATAAAACTAGGGTTGCTTGCTCCTCTCAAGTTTAATCAAAATTTCCAATTTTGAAGTACAAAAGAAAATCATAGGAACTGGATAAATTTAAGTGCCTGTGGTAAATCAAAGATAAGGCTAAAATAAGGATGTTTAGCAAATTGAATTGAAGATTTAAGGTGAGGTACAATGCACATCGTCTATTTCTAAAGCTCCATGCATGTTTATTATGTTAAATGCTGTTGTGATTACTTGGAATAGATTCGTTGCTTGATGAACTAATTGGGCTTAATGAAAATTCTGAGTTTCTTGTTAATTATATAATTAATAGTATAGGTTTTTAATTTATTACGTTAAGGATTTGTTGTTCGAATCATTTGTGCCTCCATGTCATATAATTATCTCCATAAGAACAAGCATCAATGTCCGAAACTAGCAAAGGGTCGACTATCGTTTAACCCAGAGCTTCATCGGCTCCAGGAATTTTTCACCACCAAACGATTGGTGGTGCTCCACCGGTCCAACGGTGGAAGAAACCTGGAGCAGTTTGGCTCCAATTATAGTCTTTATTGCATGTCGTTTTGCTCTCATTGTTTGCAGTTCATGTAGCCTCCTTCCTTTGCTTGTTAGTTGATTTTTAAGAACTGTGTTTCTCTATATCCTTGCATGTTTTTCTTATTGGATTGTTATTTGTTTTCTGAGATTACAGTTGAACTTGGAATAATGCTTGTATTATACTTATGTGGATTTCCGATTGAGTTTATACTAAATTTGAACTACGGTATATTAATATATATGAGAAATTTGATTACATACCCATAATGGTTTAAGTTCTGTTTAGCAATATATATTATCACACTTAGTTTTCTATTCAGGCTCTTGGGACTTTGGAAAGTATTTCATAACTTTGTGAATTATGTTTTTATGGATTATTATATATATATATATATATATATATTGAAACTGATTTCTGAATTTATAAAGATACTTGTTTTGGAAAACTACAAAGATATACGAACCTACATATATTAGCAGTATATTTTATAGGTCATTTGGTATGAATTGTTTTAAACTAAGAGCTATATCTCGCACTCTATATTTTAAAAATGCATAGCACTATATATAAAGATTTCTAGACGCAGTAACTGCTTTATTAATATACTAAAACTTCCTTTTATCGTATATACCATCTTTGTACACACACACACATATATCTCGACATCCTTTGTAGGCCGTTTTTACTTTAAGAAAGAACCGCTTGTGTTTTTTTAAAACTTTGCAAATGAATTTAAGTTAGTGCGTGAAGTTTAGTAGTAGATCAAAACGTACATCTGCCTATCTATGTTTATATGGTAAAAAGTAGGTATGAACACTTTGTAAATTGTTTTTAAACTTATTAAAGTCTTTTGTTTAATAGCAGCCATATATATATATATATATATATATATATATATGCAAATAACATTTGTGTCTTAGTGAGAGTATGTTAGCTTTGCGTGCATACCCGGTATCATCTTTGCTCTCCTCTGAGTGCTTGAGTAGTGAGACTCCATTATCTATATTGATATGTTTATACACAATAGTATGTAAGTGTATGTTTGTTTTCCAGATCCTAAAAGTAAAAGTAAACCCATGTGAGAGAGAGAAAGAATATAATATATATACTACTAGTTTATATAAGTTTGAGTTAGTAAGTAGTGTGTGTTTTCTAAGTAAGAGAATTCAATGCATGAGTAAGTGCAGAACATAGATAGTTACAATTGGACTAGAAAATAGGTTTGAATAAGTATTAAAATATATAAATATCTATAATTAGGAAATAAATAAGTTTATGAATTTTAAATGAGAAGTTGAAAATGAGCTTATATATGTAGCATTTAGAAATTAGCTCCTTTTTGGAAACTTATATTATCGAATTTCTAAATTATAAACTCAAAAGAGATAAATGTTTTGAGAGCCTTATTTCTATAATATGCAGAATATTAATAATTGATTTAGTGTTACCGATTAGTTTAAATGATTTTGAATCACACTTTATCGAATATGGCAAAACCCATTGAATAAAATGTTTGACTGGAATTTACTAACCCATTAGCGAATACTCGATTTTCACCTGGTAGTATGGATGCCTTGGTTAAATTCTTGTGATCACATTTGGGAAAGTACTTAACACTTTAGAGTTGTATTATCTTATAGTGTGTGACAAGTGGTTGCTAGATCCTTAAGAGAATGTAGTTCAGGTTTTCCAGTGGTATCCGTAATAAGTGATATTTACTACTTGGATTTCACCATGCGGTATGAGACGTATTGGTTAAGTTCTAGTGATTATTGAAAGCGATAGTATTTGCACTTTAAGGTTCACTCTCTTTTAGTGTGCGACATGAGGCTGCTAGGCCATAGGAAGTTTACTCCTAGATTTCTTTTCAAGTGTAATAATCTAAAATAAATCTGAAAGATTTGATCGTGGCTATTATCCTTGAGATCTCTTGCGATCTTGTGATTCCCATCTTATGTATGATCCTCGGTATAGGATCGGTTCGTGTGATACCAAATTATTTTTTTGTTTGATACAGTTATTTGTACGATCATTACAATCGTTTCGAGTAAGATTTCTTGGATTCTGGATATTTGGATTCTGTGACTATTATGTTTTCGTGAAATAAATATATATTCTTTGGTCTTTTTTTAGTGAAATAAATGTATATTCTTGTGTCTTGTGGTCATGAAATAAATATATATTCTTGTATCTTGTGATGGATGCTAAGTTAAGTTAATTTTGTTATTCTATGTTTAGTGACTAGTTTGTGTTTATGACTTAAATTTATAACCCTGCTCTTAGTTAAATTAATTTCCTAACTTGTTATATCCTAGATATATGTATTTAATTATATTTTGTTTATTCTTTTGTTATATTTTGTTCTCACCCTATTGGATATTTGGAGATAGTCTAGCTTAAATGTAATTTTTCTCCGATCAGACCGAGACTTTCAGGTTACAGAATGAGTAGACTTATGGATGGTTGATCTAGTAAAAGTTGGACCTTTGATATTTGGTCATATCAATTAGGAATTTTGTTTGAAATTGAGATGTATAACTAAGATTAGAAAACCATAACTTGTATATTATTGAGTCTAGTATTTCATTTTGTAGACCCGCGGTTTGTATTAGTATAAATGTTTATTATTCCGTCGTGATCTGTAACTGGTGTTTATATGATATATTTTTTCATTTTGAGAAATTGATGTGTCTATTACTTTGTATTAATACTTTACACGTCAAATTTTGGTGTAGGTATTAAGTGAAAAAGGTATAAATGACATGCTAGTGTTAGTAGAAAGGTATATTCGCATCCGATCGCCCTTAACAAGCCATATTCTTTGGATTAGCAGACGACGTTATTTGTAATGTTCTTTGCTAAACTGGTTATTGCGGTGGGGTTGTTATAATTGATATCGTAGCTGTATCAGAACATTATAACATATAATATTACTGATCCGAGACCTAGATGACTTAGAATCCTGTCCCATGGGGTGTACGGTAGATAGTTATACTAATTACCTAATTAGGGATAAGAATATAAAATGATTATCGGGATAATCATTTGGGGCTTAAATTGGTTTAAAATTTTTAAATTGATAAACTGGAATTTGTGACATTAAAACCTTTGGGGAACAATGAGTAAACTTTTCGAGTTGAGAAAATTCTAGAATTAAATTGGAATGAATTAAGTTAAAGTGAAAAAATTTCTTTTAATAGAAAATTTGGGATATTTTGGTGAATAAGTTTAATATTTAAATGATCTAGGAATATTCAGATTTGTGTAGCAGAATTCAGACATTGAATTGTCCTTTGTAAGCGATTATGTATGTTTTCGTTGATTAGTTGCTAGAAATTGATTGCTTGCTTGCATTTATTTAAAATTGGATGCATGAATATTAGTGATAATAAAATAAATGCATCTAAACTTGAGATTATCTATTATGTTGACATATTCGGACGTTGTTTAAGGATTCTGATCAAAATATGGGATGCCATGTTATCGGTATGGGTTCTTAAACATCGAACGTGACATTTTAACATAAGTAATAAATAAAACTTAGAAATTTAATTACGGATTTCTTTCATTATAGAAACTGCAGGGACGTAATTTCTTTAAGGGGGATTTCTGTAACAACCTCGTAGTTAATTACCTAATTAATTACGCTTAATAGTGGTTAAATAATATTGGGATTTTGTAAAATAAATTGTGAAATTAAAATTTGTTTTAAATAATTGATTTGATTATACATTTTTAGCATTCGGTAATTGAAATAAATTATTAGTAAGAAAATAAAATTTGAATTGGTCAAAATTGATTTATTTTGATTATCAAATATAATGGGGTAATATAAATAACTTATGAATTTGTAAAATGAGGTTTTACAATTTTATTCTTGTTTCATATGTCTAAGTATTAATAAAGTGTGTAAAAAGGGCTAAATAAATAAATAGTTTAGCTTTGATTAGTTGAATTCATTTAATTAGTGTAGGAGATAATTAAAAGCTAAATATTTGAGTCTCACATCTTTTATTCAGCATGTACGAAAAATTTGAGAAACAAAAAAACTAGGATTGCTTGCTCCTCTCAAGTTTGATCAAAAACTCCAATTTTTAAATACAAAATAAAATCATAGAAATTGGATAAATTGAAGTGCTTGCGGTAAATCAAAGACAATGTTGAAATAAGGATATTCAGCAAATCGAATTAAAAATTTAAGGTGAGGTACAACTCACATCAACTATTTCTAAAGCTTTGTGCATGTTTATTATGTAAATACATTTGTGATTACTTTTCATTGCTTGATGAACTAATTCTGCTTAATGAAAATTCTAAGTTTGCTATTAATTATAGAATTAATTGTCTAGGCTTTTAAGTTATCGCGTTAAGGATTTGTTGTTTGAATCATTTGTGCCCTCATCTTGTATAATTATCAGAAGCTAGTGAAGGGTCGACCAAAATTCAAGCTGGAGCCTCGTCGGCATCAGGAGTTTTTCGCCACCAATCAATCAGTGGTGCTCGACCGGTCCATCGGTGGACGAAACCTAGCGCAGTTTGGCTCTAGTGATCATCATTCTTACATTGTTTGTTGTTCAGGTTGCCTCCTTCCTTTGTTTGTTAGCTGAGTTTTGAGAACCGTGTTTCTCTATTTCCTTGCACAATTTTCTTATTGGATTGTTATTTGTTTTCTGAGATTATAGTCGAACTTGGAAGAATGTTTGTATTTTACATATGTGGATTTCCAATTGAGTTTATACTAAATTTGAGCTATGGTATATTAGTATATATATGAGAAATCTGATTATAAACCCATAGTGGTTTAAGTTTTATTTAGCAATATATATTTTCACACTTAGTTTTCTAATCAGACTCGTGGTACTTAAGAAAGTGTTTCATAACTTTGTGAATTATGTTTTTATGGAATACTATATATATATATATATATATATATATATATATATATATATTGGAACTGATTTCTAAATTTATAAAGATTCATGTATCAGAGGATCGTAAAATATTATTATTTAATTCAAATGAGGTTATATGACTCTAAAACTTTGGAAAATGACTACTAGGGACATTTTCCACCTTAAGAATTTTTATCAGACATTTTGGATTCAGATATTCCTATAAGACCTGTAACTTTTGGTAAGGATTGAATTAGGGTCTGAAATCGCTTATATTAGACTGGATTTGTGGTTTCTTATTCTATAGAGTGGTTAAATAGGAAAACAAGATTATCATTTAGGAGATATCGCCATTTTAAATTTTATTTGCGGCTAGACAGACTAATGGGTAATCGAGACGTTTAGGGGACTCGAAATTTGCACCGATAGTGGTTGAAATAACAACCCATAAATCATTTCTCTTCTTCCCAGAGTAAATCAAGACCTCCTTTAGCCCTAGTTTCATCAAAAAAAATTCCATTTTTCTTATAATCCACTCCTAAATCATCGTTAGAAGAGTAATTACAGAATGAGATCATAGATTCATCATTTTGGTGCTAGGATATTCTTCTTTCTTTAATATTCATCTCGGACCTAAGAGGAAAAGTTGGTATTTTGGATATTCGGTGAGTGGTTCTTGACCTCTTGCTATTCTATACTTTTTGATATGGTTAAAGTTGGGTTTTTAATATGATTTTGATCCTAAAATGTTTTCCAACTTTAATCGCATTTTTATACATGCTTATGGCCAAAATTAAAAAGTTTTAATTTTTTTTAAAATGGTTTTGCAACCTCTTTTGATCATATTGGCATTCCAGTGTAAAAGTTAGATCTAGGTTAGGATTCGTATGATAATTATGTTTTGATGAATTTCATTTCTATATGGATGCATATGGATGATATTACAATTTGGTATATGATACTTTGATATGATTTGCTAGTGTTTTAGGTAGTCATAAAAAGAGGTCGTCGAATTGGACAAATCAAAGGCAAAAGTGGTTGGAATTGGATGAAACTTGGAGGAGGAACTCGAGCAATGGAGGAGCGCAAGGTTCAAGTAGCATGACATTCAAGTTGTGAGATTCATGCCAGTAGAGAGATGGATGCTGGTTAGAGAGTATATTGGTCTACTCAATAATAAGACAACACTTTGGGATTTAGGCTACAAGACTTCAAGGAAAGCTTCGACTTAGAGTAAGGAAGGAGTTCAAGGAGTCAAAGTTGCAGATTTGGCTAAGTAAGGTGATCAGCACCGATTGGTACCGATTATTTTTTATCGATGTCGTATAGAATTTCTAGCATCTAAGTGAAGCTTGGAGCTTAGGGTGCTTAGGGAATGAAGCATGGAGTTGGCATGCATAGCAGAAGAAGTCGTAGTGGAAAACACTTAGCCAAATTTTGGCTAAATATAACTGAAGGAAATATTATCGGTGCCAATCACTTTTGATCGGTACGGACATAAATTTTGGGGGATATAGGTTATGAAACTTCCAGACATTGAGGGCGCCTAATAAGTCACCTTTGCTTATCGATGGAATGTAGATGGGGAAGTAACGGTCTGGAAGAGGAGGATGAGGTAGCAAAGCTCGTCATCAGCCGGCAACATGCCGACGAAGATATCTTACATTCGCCAAGCACTCGTAAGGGGCTCAAGATTGAATACTTTGAACATCGAATTCTGGTATAGAAAGGAGTAAAAGAGTAGAGTATATAGGAAAAACAACACAATAAAACAAAACAAGGGGTGTGTTGGCTCCACAGGTCGTTTTGAAGATGTTTGTTTGTTCGCTTAGGGTTTGATGGTGATGTAGTAACACGATGATGGCTTCGGGACTTCGACGATGGTAACTCGATGGTTAATGAGTAGGTTCCAATAATGGTGGCTCGATGTCGTAAGAAGTCGTGAGAATGATTATTCACCGATAGCTGGTTCTTGGAAGGGTGACACATGGATAAGAATGTTGAATGGTTCTACCATGGAAAGAAGGAATGTTGAACGGTTTTTAAGGATAATGGAGACTAGATGGAGCAAGGAAAGGGCTCGGATATGCATACTAAGGGATTGTTAGTATTCGAAGCATTTGTTAATGTACATAAAGCAGGGTTATTATGAGGATGGTCATTCGTACTTTCTTTGGTTCCCTCTGGTCAGTTGAAGGGATCTGTGTAATTTAGATCGGTGGAATGGGTATAGTATCAGCTTCATGGTAGATGCAAGTATACTGAAAACTGGATTTATCCATTAATCCATGGCAAAGGAAAGTCACATTTGGTACCATATATTTGGGGCACATTGAGTGATAATGAGGATTGTTTGATGGATGCCATATTTGTCGTAACAATCCAGAATTTTAGTCATTCGAATTTGAAATATTTAATTGATTTTAAATATTGAAAAGTTAATTTATAAGTTGAATAACTTATATTTCAAGTATAATGATTTATTGAATAATTAAAATATTTAATTTAATATTTGAAATTGCTTAAATAATTTAATCTTGGATTTAATGTAAATGAAAATGATTCCTAAAGTCAATTTAAAATCTATTTAAATAAGAATGAGGACACTAAACATTTTAATTTGGATTTAAAAGTGAATAAACTGAAATTGAAAATTACTCGTTTTAATTTATGTGCAAAAACAGTCTTTTGGGGTATTATTTCGGATCTCGACGAAACCTGTTTCATTGGATCCTTAATAGTGAATTATTATATGCCGTAAAATTTCGTGATGATTCGATGTGTCATTTGGTCATGGAGTTCAAAACGCGTAGAAAGTAATTAAAGAAATTTTACGACGCCCTACCTTTATACACACACTAACCAAGGACACTACTCGGTAATGCCGCCAGTTAGTATGAAGAATAAGGCTGTTGAGGAGTGACCATCTGTGTAATTGTTTTTTGCGAGTACCGATATGTCAGATAGTATATCATGCATTTAATTCAAGAGGAAATCCGACATATCAATTACAAACTCAAAGCTACTATACAGTGGCTATGTGGCCTTCGAAAACAAATATAAAATAAGCACAACACAAAACCAGTCACAGATATTCACATCACTAAGGCGGAAACAGATATGAATATAACACATATAAGTGTACATCAAAGTAGTGGTAATATAAGATCCAATACATCCTAAAAGAATAGGTACAAGTGTTAGACAAAAGAATATGTATATTTCAATAAGTCTCTATCTCGAATGTATAAAAACAAAAACTACTACGCTAAAGTAGTTAGCCAAAATTCAGATGATGGTCCCTGATAAGAAGTCAAGTAGAAGCACCTGAAACACCTCGGTCTGACTCGAGTATTATTAAAGAAGAAAAATATTAAATGGTTCAGTCTAGCTATAAATATCGTATAAAATGAGATAGGATAAGAGATATGACAAATATATATGATAACAACAAAAATCATACAATATCTCAAACTTTTTCAAACACAAAAAAGAATGCAATATTCTTTAGATTATTCACCAAACCTCAAATATCGACAAAACATGTCAACGCAAATCACAAAAATTAGCGAAACACAAATTCCAGAAGTCAATTACTGGAAATCTGGATAAAAACACAAAGGGGGAGGCCTATCGCAAATTGAAGCATGAAAACTCACCAACATGTGTATCACAAACGGGACGTTATCCCATAAGTCGCTGACCCATAGAGTCGGTGCAACGACGTAGAACAACGGTATGCCCGAGGAGCCTGTAACTGAAATAAGCTGGAACAACGACGTAGTACAACGGTATGCACGATGAACCGAACTACATAAAAAGACCATGGGTCGCTAGCCTATAAAAGTGAGATGAAACACCAAAGAACGGGGTACAGTCCCCCATGCGGACTAAGAGACAACACATATCGCTAGTCTAAAGCATAAAATGATCATCATAGATCAATAAAAGTGCAAATTATGCCAAGCTAGTAAATAAATAAGTTTAGCTTCATGTCCCATAACCACTGGCTTAACTTAAATATTTACGAACAAATTGTAAATTTCCACTCGAAAATTATCACAAGATTTCAATCGAACAAGTCTAAGAATTAACCGAGTCTAAGAATTAACCGACGAAGTAAACACAATCATGTCATACCACTTATTTTGCTAAGTCGTTTAATTGGATTTCTCGAACGAATAAAGTAAAGGTTTGTATATACTAATAGATTGGAAAACGGTTTTAAAAATGAGCTTTGTATTAAAAGTAACGTTGAAATCATTTTTTGTGAAAGAGTTTGAGTATTTACTACTAGTATAGAAATCTTTGTATATTAGAGTTACAAATCGTAGAAACGGTTGTGAAAACAATCTATCGCCGAAAATTCACATTCGACGACGTGAATTAAAACCATGAAAATTAATATCGAATCCATCAAATGGATGTTCTCAAAAATCCAGAAAAGAAGTCATCAAAGTCGATAACAAATGACAACAACTAATCGGATCAATAAAAATCGATTAAAATAGAAATCCACTCAAAATAGGCAAATTGGCTTAATTTATCAAGGCCGGACGTTTGGTGGTCTTCCCAGACGTCTGAGCCTGAAGGTCTGGAAATTTTCTTCCAGATCGCCAATTCATCTGGTAAATAACCTCAAACGTCTGAGCTATAAATTTGGAATTTTTATTCTGCAGCGTTAGATGTCTGAGCTTTTTACCAGACGTTTGAGCTGAAGCTCAGGGCATATTTTACCGAGGCCATTGATGGCCAAATCAACTTCGAAGCAAACAAATGAGCGTCATGGCTAGGGATTTATGCCAAACGACAACCCAACCCTGTAGGCTCTTTATTACACTCCAAACACCATGTACAAACATCCATAATAGGATTTTCATAGATTTTGAATTCAAAATTGAAAAATTCATCAAACCAATTCAATTCAAAAGAAAATGAATATGGAATAGATATTAGGAATTCATACCCAACAACAACGAAAGCTATAGACACAGATGTGAGTTCAAGAACTCATCTTTAAACTCAAAAACAAGGAATGAGTGGCTCTAAAACAAAGCAAGACCAATTCCTCTTCAGTACACCTCAAGAATCTTCATTCTATTATCAAATGCGAAGATTTCCTAAGTTAAGTTATAGAAATTTTTGAAAATTGAAGAGAGATTGAGATGGAGAAGATGAAGAGGATGCTTACCTAAGCTTCACTTTGATTTTGGAACTTGAATTTTAATTTCCCAAGAATATATGGTATAAGAATTTTGATTTCCAATCTTTCCCCCCATTTTTCTCTTTAGCTTGAGTGTTAGGAAATGAGGAGTAGAATTAATGAGAGAGTAGAGGAGTTTGGGTATTTGGTAGAGGAGTTTGGGTTCTCTTATTGGGTTAGTAAGCTAGAACCAAACCCAAAGTCCAAATGAAAATACCAAAATCCTAATCAACACCAAACATATCGATGTTTATACTCAAACAAGTTGTAAATGTCGTTTTGAACTCAATGGAAGTGGTCTCGAGTTCGTATTTGATTGGTACAAAAAGTTATATTTCGAACTTTAAATCCGACTAACGATGCTATATTTAAATAAAACATTTAAATATATAATCGTAAAATATGAGGGTTGTTACAAATTTATATTAATATAATTTGATTTAAAATGCTATCTTCTGTATATGATGGAAATGGCTTCCAATACATATTCCACTGTGTTTGGAATAGTGGTATAACATATAAAACGTTAGGCGGCACACTTCGTTTGGAGTTTGAAATTTTCATGGATGAATAGCATGGAAAATTTTCATTAAATAGCCATCTTCTTTCGTTCATTTTGCAAACCATAATTTCTAATGTTTTCAACCATAATAAAACATAACCCTTATCCAATGATCATCGTCAATTGGCATCGCCAGCGGTCGATTTAAGTGATGGTTCCAACGTGGAAGTTGTTCATCTCAGTGAGATGTAGTAGGTGATCGGTTGGATCATCGAATGGTGTAGTGAGGCAACCGAAAATCGCCAAAGAGTGTCACGACTAGGTTTGCTGATTTCGTGTCTCTGATCATCGATAGCCAGTGGTGCCTGAAGAGAAAAGGTAGAGGAAGTTGAGAGCTTCGCATTGACCAAGTTTGGTGACCTGTTGTCAACCGTGGCGGCAGCAGAGTCAATTTGAATGGAAACCCACCCTTGGGTTCGTTCATCAGGGAGGTGGCGATGCGGACACGAGGACGATGATGAGATGTTGTTGGAGACTGGGGCGGTTCACGACGATGGAGCGGCGGCGATCCGAGGCGTCCGGGATAGCCAGGTGATGATGGTGTTTGAGAAAACAGAGTAGCAAGTTGAATCGCGATTCTGGAAAAGGTTCGAGCGGGAAGATGGGATAATGCGGTCATTAAGGTAATTAAAAAATTAATTACAGTGTTTAATTAGTTTATTAAATCTGAATTGATACTTAATTCATATTTGTTGATACGAGGTCGGATTCGAGTGCGGTCTTTTGTGTTGGATTCGTATTGATGCCGTCTATGCTATAGAATTGTATTGGACGGATTCGGAGCTAGTGAGAATTTTGGATTAAAACTGAAAATCTATTTAATTTTAATTCAAAACGTGATGTTTGGCGACTATTAAAAATCAAAGTGAGTTAATCTCACATTTTTGGTTAACCATAAATATTTTTAATCGATAAAAATTATCTATTGGATGTTTGTTACTTATTATTGATTATTATTGACTATTGGATGCTTTACTATTTTATTATTTGGTTCGGATATATTTCTACCCATTGGAGAGGATGAGACCCTTGCATTTCCGCGTAAGAGTGGATGACCCTTTGTATACGAATCCTACATCGAAGCAGTTGATTTATATTTTTATTATTATATACTGTATGTAATGTATGGTGATAGGTTAAAGGGATCCAATGAGATTCCTCACATTGTTGATTTTAATTATCATATATATATTGTGATATATGATATTTGGATGTTATATTGGATGACATGAACAAGATTTTGTTTAGTTAGTGCTTTAGTAGCATGAGGCCTTATTTTGGTATTTTAAAAAACCTATAAACTAATGATTTGATTTAAAAGGGAATTTTAAGTGATTTGGAAATTATATGCTTAATAATTTTTTAAGGTAAAAGCATGATTTTTTTATGGATTTTATTAATTTATGGTTTTATAATATATTTTAAATAGAGATTTTGAACCATAAATAAAGATTTTTAAAATCTTGGAAATAAGTTTGTGTTTTAAAATAAAGAATTACGATGTTTTCAAAAAAAGATAGAAATAATTATTAACCATTTTATATAAAGCAATATGGATATAGTATGTACAAATATTAAGATTTATTTATAAATTTGGAGATTTATAAATGGGATAATGTATAAAGTGACATTTTACAAATAAAGTTAAAATTTTTAAAATTCATATTTATTTATATAGAGATAGATTTATAAACGATGTTTTATAAATTAAAAAGAAACTATTCTTATTTAATACACCGGGGAAATAAATCAAACGGTGGATTTATTTTAAAATACGGAATGATGTACAAGATACTAGATTCTATTTAGAAAATTGAAGGTGAGGGTAAGTTTGTGATTCATAAAGTGATATTTTATAAATTGCAAGAAATCTATAAAAGGAATTTATACCTATGAGTGCAAGGTTAAAATGGTTGAAATTATGTTTTGGATGGGGTTTTATAAATAAGCAGGATTTATAAAGGAATAACGGTATAAATGGGGTCATAAATATAGGAATTTTTATAAAAGGAAGTTTTATAAGATAGAAAGAGATTTATAAACGTGGTCTATAAATATGGAAATGATTATGTTGAATTTAGTATCGATTTTTATCAAGGAAATATATTTATATTTTAAAGGTTGTTTATGTGATAACCCAGAATTTCAAGCAATTAAAATGTGATAATCTCTTTTAGAAATTATTTAAAAACTGGCAAAATTATTATTTTCAAACAATAAAAATAATGAGGTGTTTATATAATATATAAGTTGAGTTATTATTTTCAAAATTAAACATGTGTTTATTTAAATATATATATATATATATATATATATGAGTTGATTTTAAATTGGATTTCAAAATTTTAATTGAATTTGAATTGGAAATTAAAAGGATAAATATCTTAAAATATTTTGTATTTAAAATTATATTATATATGATTTTATTTAGAATATAATTGGTTTTATATTCTTTTCTTTAAAAGGTTTTATATATATAAATTAAGAAAAGTATTTATTAATTAGTAAATTAAATACAAGAGTTTTATAAATAAATTTTTAAATAAATAAAGACATGCATAATTACAATGTTAGTTAAATGTGTACAGTTTAACAAATGGGAGAAAATTAACACATGTTAATCACAAATGTTAGCAAGTTAACAAGTGTCACAAATTCTTTTTATTTTATTTTATTCCTTTTAAAATCATAAAAAGGATATAAATATATCTATACATTCTCTACTCAATTTTTCTTCTATCCTCATTTTTAAGACTAAAAAAAACATAACCTGTTAACATCCTCAAACCAGGAAATGAAATCAAAACTAAAACCGGCAAAACAAAACAACTTCTTGTATTTCAAAATCTGAAGCAATTAAGCAACAAAGCTATAGATCAAATCAGTTTTATCAAGCTTAAGGCAAAGATCTGTTTCCATTCCACAATCAAATGGCTTCAGTTCAAAACATATTCCATTTTTCCAAAGTTTCAAGGTTAAAATAAACATTAAGCAAGCTAACAATTCCAGATGCCAGATCAAAGTAAAATAAAAGCAATTCTAGATTTTCTGTTTCCTTCATAAGTAGGTGAGTAAACTTTTTATTTAAAAAGCTTTAATCTGGTTGAATCTTTGACGCATGTGAAAAATCTATAAAGTGATATAATAAAATATGATCTACATGGATGTTTTGTTAAAAAAAAGAATATTTAAACTACTCTATATATAAATATGAAAGCCCGTGCATGTCTGGAAAATGAGTATATATATATATATATGTTCTCGGTTTGAACTACAGGCTTTAATCCACTTAAATGAATTCAAATTTGCTCTTCATAAAACTAAATTTAGGATAAGATCAGGTTTGCAGACAAAAATCAAGTTCCAAAATTTCAAAACTAAGATCCTGTCTCTCCGTTGAACAAAATGCTGAGTAAAACATAAACCATGATTTTGTGTCCATGATCTGAGGTTGCTGATATAAATGTTTGTGCAGAAGTGTGTATATATATGAATATATACATCTATACATGAATATATGATAAATTTAAATCAGAAGGTGTTCATCGTCTTCCTTTGAATACTGCTCTGTTCATTCAAAAAAGTATTAGGCTTGGCTTCAAAATTACTTAACTCACAGTTTTAATTTTATTTAAGTTATGTTGTAACAAAAAAGAAACTGCCTCTTTTCGATTCTACTTTGGGAAAAATATGGTTTTATTAAATATGGTTAGGTGGACAGTAGTTGACTAATTTTGGGGAAAACTGTAAATTCTAATGGCATGGGCGATTTCATGTCGAGAGGTTCGGCGAGTAGGAGCGTTAGTAGATGGGAAAAGGATAAATAGGGGAAGATTTTTAAATGGAAGATGGAAGTACGACAAACCCATAGTAGGGTTTTTGGTTGTTTGTGAAGGTGGTTTTGGCTGTAGGCGAATGGTGGCATCGGGTGGTACTTGGAGATGTGCGGTACAGGGAGGTTAGAAGGCGGAGGTCACGTCAATGTCCTTGGCGATCCCCTATGGTCAATAATGTTCGAGGGTGGCATGGGAAAGTGGTGTGACGGTTTCAGTTTTCGACAGGTAGGAGGAAATTCGATATTTCAAACTGAAATTCCAGATGCGGAGGCAGGTCGGAGAGGACATAGGTGGTTTGTGGAAGGTGTCGGCGGTGAGCTATGAGACACCGGCGACGTGTACGTGTGCACAGGCGCAGTACGTGCAAGTTATCTCCTGGAGGACAAGGATAAAAGGAAGGGAATTGGGAGAAGAGATTACTGGAAGAAGGGGACATGATTAGATTGGGAAATTTTGGTTTTGGCACGTGATTTGGTTTGGGGTGGCTTCGATCTGATTCGAAGAAGTTAGCGAGTTGGGTTTATTTAGGGAAAGGTAGGGGAACGAGCAGGGGAAAAATTTGGGCTGGGCCGAGTTTCCTTGCAAATAAATAAAAAAAATGAAAAGTAAATTAGTTCAAGTTTTACCTAATTTTAAGTTAATGTTTTTACTTAATCATGGGAAATAAATAAAATAGTTTAAGGGTTTTTAAATTTAAACCTTAACTTAGGTTAATAATGATGCTCATTTAAATTAAGTTGAGATGCTTATATGTTAATTACAAAGTTATCAATAAAATTTAATGGTGTATGTAAGTAGGTGTTTAAGATAAATGTTTTGAACTTAATTTATCGAAAAGGACTTGAGTGATTTGGTATGAATTAATTTCAAGCATGTAGTTTGAATAAGATTTAAATGATAATTAAGTAATCAATTTAGATAAATGGCTTATCTGAAAATAATTAATGTCTAAGTATTTAAAGGATAATTACTTAATAAAATAAATTTTAGGATTATAAATTAATGTAAGGCTAATTAATTATGTGAATGATTAAATGATAATTGATTAATTTCAATAATTGATTAAATGATTTAATTAATGTTAATTAAGCAGGATTTAAGGGGAATTAATTTAATTTCTAATAATTAAATTAATTGGAATGGGTGATAAATTAATCTTGCTTATGGATGATAAATTTGTATTGAATGTTTAATGACTCTAGCCTAATGAATTTTGATGATCTGTGATACGATATGTTTAGATTAGACTATGATAATGTGGGATATTTATCGGTGATGTATTGCTGGGTAAATCGATATCCTATAGTTAAAATTGAGTTGCATTCACTTAAGCAATATGAATTAAGGATGGTATTGGATGCGAAGAGGCCAGGGTTGGGTATCGGTAAATACCCGAAACCACTTCGATTTGTAATTTACAATAATTCTTTATAGATTTGATATATGAAATCAATAGGCTGGAATGGAATAATTGTAGTAAACTGGACCATTGAAACTTTGTAGTGGTACTTAGGGTTTGAATTGTGAAATAAGTGTTGGTTTTAACAAGCCGAGAACTCGTAGTGGAATACGAGTTACCCCAGGTTTCCAACTATAGCTTAGTATTTCAAATTTTATGGGTTTACTCACGCTGGTTTCCAGCCTGACCCGGGTGTTACTTTGATGTAATGCTCGGGTCAGACCGAGTATTATAGATTTTCAGATTAGGACGTTCTGGAGCTCAAGAGGCGAGCTGGAGGCAGGAATGCATGGAGTTTACTTCTGTGTATTGAAGTTGTATTATTGTATTTTGGGACAAGTTATTTATAACTGTCCAGTTTATTTGTGTATGGTTGTACTCTGATGTATGGTTATAAAATTGATAATTACATCTTTCTTTGTATAAATGCTATTATGTGATATTATATTTTGATCCGCTGCGAAGTGTGAGATTCTATGTTTTGTTATTTGTTCTTCTTCTATCTCTTTCTTCTTTATCCTAGCAATCTGGGATTTTCGGCATTCGAATTTTCGAGGTTGAAAATTTGGGGCTGTTACATTTGGTATGAGAGCAGAAGGTTAGGCGAGAAACTTGGCTTTGGGGGGTTTACTCATTAAGGATAGAGTTAGTAGTACCCTAGAATGAGTTGAGTGTAGTATATATGAGGGCGTATTTTTTATTTTCTTATAAAATGATTTTAAAAATGATTTTTATATAAGTCTATCTTTTGATATATAAAGAAATAATTTTTCTAATTATTAAATATATTAAAAAAATTGGTTGTTGATTATTGGAGTTAAATAAAATAATGGGAATTAAGTGGTAATAGTAATACAACCAAATTGAAATTGAATGAAGATGGATCCAAACCGAAACCAAAATCCAAAATTTGTAGAAGTGTTTTCAAAATAAGATAATAATGAATTGGTATCCAGATATGACAATCTTGGTTATTATCATAAATGGTTGTTGTGTTTAATAATGAAATACTTGTTAATGAGAAGCAAAAATGAAATCTTTTAAGGAAGTAAACATTTAGGTGAGTATGACTTATGAATTAGAAATGAAGATGATCTAAATTATGATGTTTTAAAATTTAAGTCCAGAATTTAGAATTTGGTTCAAAGTGATGAAAGAAATAATAAATAGTATTATTTACAATGTAATTGATTGAAAAGGGCCTGTTTCAAACAAGAGTTGTTTGGAAATTTTAAAGAAATTTGTTTTGAATTAAAACCAAAGGTTGTTTAAAATTTAAAGTATAACTTGGTGTGCAAAGGAAAAAAATATGTATATGTGAGGGATATACATAATATAAAAGTTGATTTAAAATAAACTCTAAGTGTTGAGTTTTAAATTTTTCTTGGAATGTGATATGAAAACCCAAAGCGATAAGTTTTTGAACTTATAAGTGATAAGATTATTAACATGAAGTTTAAAATTTGAAATGGAAACTCAAATTGGGTAAAGTTGACTGGATTAAATTGAAATGAATTTAACTTAGGGGAAGTTAAAAAAGTTTAGAATGAACAACCTAAATTGGAAATTTCAAGATGAAATGAGATTTAACTTGGGAAGTTAAATGGTTGATTTGAATTGGGAGTATATGTGATCTCAAAATGGATTTGAGCTTTGGAAATTGGAAATGGATCGAGGTAATATACATCCATTACTAAAATAAAATAGAAATAAAATTGAACTTATGAAAAGGGAAATTGCTTTGAACTTAAAGATTTAAATGTTAGAAATGAGATTGCTGAAAATTTGTTAAGGATTGGTTTAGAAGTTAAAATAGGGTAGTAAATTGGATTTCGAAGATTAAATCATTTAAAAGTTTTTTTTTTAAGTTAAGTAAAGGTATTTTAAAGTGGAATTTTGAAATTTGGACTCAGAATTAAATGGTTTAAGAATTTAAATTGTTAATTTAAAATAAAGGTTGGTTTGATTTAAGGGATTAAATCAACATTTAAAAATTTAACTCGAATTTATGAAATTTGAAATGGTTTTAAGTTGTGATTTGAATAGAATTAGTTCAAATTGAATTTGATTTGAATTAATTGGAATTGTGATTTAAGATGGATAAGCATAAAATTCAAATGGAAAATTTGAATCGAATTAATTTGAAGTGAAATTGAAGTTGAATAAGTTTGAATTTCAAATGGGAATTGATTTGAATTTGGGATAGAAATTAAAGTTAATTTAAATTGAGTTGAAATTGAATCAATTTAATGGAAGTGGGAATTGAAAATTGATTGGAAATTGAACAATTTGGCTCTGAACTATTTTTCAAATAAATTGTTTAATATAAACTGTTTTAAATCTATTTTTCCTAAGCTATTTACTATACAACTTTTCTTTTTAAAACCCAAAACTATGTTATACTTATTTTACACCTACTTTTGGAACTATTTAACTATTTTACAACAATTTTACAACTGTTTTATAAACTAATTACTATTTTACAACTATTTTACAACTATTTTATAATTACTTAACTATTCTACTCCTATTTAGCAACTAATAACTATTTTACAACTACTTATCTATTTTAAAAAATTTCAAGCTACTTTCTTAATACAAGTTGGTCAGAGTTCAAACTGTCTATAATTGAATACCAATTGGGATAAGAATTGAAGTGTTAACCCAAATGGAAATTGGGAGAAATCGTGGATGAGTGAATAGAATCAAAATGAAGGTGAATAGAAAGAGAATTGATTTAGCTAATAATCAATGAAGATAAATACGTAGGATGTACGTATATTATTCTATTTTCATAGTGATTTGATCCAGATTCGAGCACATAATTTCGAGATAGTTTATCGGTCCGAGTTAGGATTTTCACTCAATTTTCGACGGCGAACCCTAGATATGGATTTTTGATTGATTCTGGGAATTCTCTATCATAGTTATAACTATGCAAGGAGAATGACGAGTTCTGATCAAAAAACCAGATCTGAGTCCACACTAAGACGTCGGGTGGATGATACTGCTTCGGAAGTGAAATTGTGTGATCGAATTTGATATTGCATACGGATGATATATGTACATCGTACATTCTTAAATGAAATAGATATTGAATCTTGAAAGAATGAGAAATGATTTTTGAAAGAGAAGTATATTTTGAGAAATATACATGAATAAAAGTTGAAGTTGAATATCTCTATCATTGAAATTTACTTTTTTCGAAAGGTAAGCATTATGGTGAATAAATTGATAAGGGAAATCAACTTGAATATTTGATTTGGTACAAATATTTTTAATATATATATATATATATATATATATATATATATATATATTTGTTATATATGATAAGCTCCCCTTATGTTGAATATAGAACCAGAAGAAAAGGTTTTTGAAAATATTTGAAGTATAAAAGTGGAATCTTTATAAGTGATCCAAAGATTGTTTTCATGTTGGAACGGATAAGTTATGTGTGTGTGTATATATAATAGTTTTATGAGAATGATTTTGGAAAAAGGTTTGGGAAACTATGGATTTTGGAAAGGCTTTTGATTTTTGGGAAAATCAAATTTTGGGAGTTTGGAAAGCCAAGTTGGAACTATCGATTTGAGATATCGATTTTATAAAGGAGATTTTATGTGAATCATAAAGCGTACGATTTGAAAGATACTATAAGTGTATAGTATAAAATATTTTTGAGATTGGCTCTGGGGAAAAAGGCGCTCCCATTGAAATGAACTTCATAGGAGGTCCACGGTGTGGTTTTACGTTGAGCCCTAAGGGGGAGGTCCTAAATTTATTCCTGGAAGGAAGTCCGGATAAACTGAAGTTCCTAAGGATTTTGTGTTGTTGGCAGAGAAAGTCGAGGGCGTTGATGCCTATAGAGACATTTGGGTTATGCTATGACGACAGTGTATCTCGATGTCCCTGCAATCTACTACATACTATAGCGGAAGTCGTGTTGCCGTGAGAGCCAACAGTCTACGTTTGATTTTGCTGTGACGGCAATGTAACATCGGTAGACTGCGACCTATGATGACATAGCGAAAGTCAAGAGGCCGTGAGAGCCTAAGGCTACATTTGGGACTTGACTAATGTAGTCTGCGACCTATGTGGGAGTGGTGACGTTTCATCTGGCAGCGAAAATCGAGGGCGCTGATGCCTACAGTTACATGGACTTTTGTCGTGATGGCAACGTAACCCGGGATGTAACTGCGATCTATGGCGGGTTCCATGGCGTAATCGAGGGGCGTGTAGTACCTATAGTTATCTATGGATTTTGCCGGGATGACAACGTAACCATCGGGTTAACTGCGATCATGGAGGGGGTGATGATTTTCAGAGCATTCTCACCAAAGATGTTTTCAACATTTTCAAAGGTGTTTTCTGTATTTTCACCATAATATTTTCCAAGTATTTTTACTGGGTGTTGAAAACGGGTTTACCAAGTACTTATAGATTTTCAGCCCTACACTTGATCAACGTATGACTGAATTTCTGTGAGAATAAGGATGGACTGGTTGAGACATTGAGTTATAAAAAGCATTTTTATAAAGCTATTTTGATAAGTATTATGTAGATTTTAAAGTATTTTTAAGTTTTTGAATAAAAAGAGTTTAAAGTTAAAAATGTTTAAAGGATAATTTTAAAATTCTGGTTTCATTCCTTTTCGGAGACGAAAAGATTCAAAATGGGGAGGAATATGATAACCCGGAATTTCAAGCAATTAAAATGTGATAGTTTCTTTTATAAATTAATTAAAAATTGGCAAAATTGTTATTTTCAAATAATAAAAATAATGAGCTGTTATATATAATATATCAGTAGAATTATTATTTTCCAAATTAAATATGTGTTTATTTAAATATATATATATATATATATATATATATGAGTTGATTTTAAATTGGATTTTAAAATTGAAATTGAAATTGAATTGGAAATTCAAAAGATAAATATCTTAAAACATTTTGGATTTAAAATTATATTATATATGACTTTATTTAGAATATAATTGGTTTTATATTATTTTCTATAAAAGCTTTTATATATGTAAATTAAGAAAAGTATTTATTAATTAGTAAATTAAATACAAGAGTTTTATGAAAACATTCTAAAATAAATAAAGACATGCATAATTACACTGTTAGTTAAATGTGTATAGTTTAACAAATGGAAGAAAATTAACACATGCTAATGACAAATGTTAGCAAGTTAACAAGTGTCGCAAATTCTTTTTATTTTCTTTTATTCTTTTTAAAATCATAAAAAAGGATATAAATATATCTATACATTCTCTACTCAAATTTTCCTCTATCCTCATTTTTAATTAAAAAAAATCATCACCTGTTAACATCCTCAAACCAGGAAATGAAATCAAAACAAAAAACAACAAAACAAAACAACTTCTTGTATTCCAAAATCTGAAGCAATCAAGCAACTAAGCTATAGATCAAATCAGTTTTATCTAGCTTAAAGCAAAGATCAGTTTCCATTCAACAATTAACTGGCCTCAGTTCAAAACATATTCCATTTTTCCAAAGTTTCAAGGTTAAAACAAACATTAAGGAAGCTAACAATTCTAGATGCCAGATCAAAGTAAAATAAAAGCAATTCTAGATTCTCTGTTTCCTTCATAAGTAGGTGAGTAAACTTTTTCTTTAAAAAGCTTTAATCTGGTTGAATCTTTGATGCATGTGAAAAATCTATGGAGTGATATTATAAAAGTTGATCTACATGGATGTTTTGCTAAAAAAATTATATTTAAACTACTCTGTATATAAATATGAAAGCCTGCGCATGTTTGGAAATGAGTATATGTATATGTTCTCGGTTTGAACTACAGGCTTTAATCCATTTAAATGAATTCAAATTTTCTATTCATAAAACTAAATTAAGGATAAGATCAGGTTTGCAGATAAAAATAAAGTTCCAGAATTTCAAAACTAAGGCCATGTCTCTCTGTTAAAAAAATGCTGAGTAAAACATAAACCATGATTTTGTCTCTGTGATCTGAGGATGCTGATATAAATGTTTGTGCAGAAGCGTGTATAAATATATGAATGTATACATCTATACATGAATATATGATAAATTGAAATCAGAAGTTGTTCATCATCTTCCTCTGAATACTGCTCTGTCCATTCAAAGAAGTATTAGGCTTGGCTTCAAAATTACTTAACTCACAGTTTTAATTTGATTTAAGTTATGTTGTAAAAAAAGAAACGGTCTCTTTTCGATTCTACTTTGGGAAAAATATGGTTTTATTAAATATGGTTAGGTGGAAGTTTAAAAAAATGTATTCTTATAGTAGTTAACCAATTTTGGGGAAAACTATAAATTCTAATGGCATGGGCGATTTCATGTCGAGAGGTTTGGCGAGTAGGAGCGTCGGTGGATGGGAATTATGGATAAATAGGGGAAGATTTTTATATGGAAGATGGAAGCACGGCGTTTCCATAGTAGGGTTTTAGGTTGTTCGTGAAGGTGGGTTTGGCTGCAGGCGAATGGTGGCATCGAGTGGTAATTGGAGATGTGCGGTACAGGGGGGTTAGAAGGCGGAGGTCACGTCGATGTCGTCGGCGATCTCTTATGGTCAACGATTGTCAAGGGTGGCGTGGTAAAGCGGTGTGATGGTTTTAGTTTTCGACAGGTAGGAGGAAATTCGATATTTCGAACTGAGGGTGGATTTGAAATTCTAGATGCGGAGGCAGGTCGGAGAGGACATAGGTGGTTTGTGGAAGGTGTCGGCGGTGAGCTATGAGACGCCGGCGACGTGTACACGTGCACAAGCATGGTACATTCACGTTGTCTCTTAGAGGACAAGGATATAGGAAGGGAATAGGGAGAAGAAATTACTGGAAGAAGAGGACTGGATTCGATCGATAAATTTTGGTTTCGGCACGTGATTTGGTTCGGGGTGGCTTCAATCTGATTCGAAGAAGTTAACGAATTGGGTTTATTAGGGAAAGGTACGAGAACGGGTAGGGGAAAAGTTTGGGCTGGGCCGTGTTTCCTTGCAAATAAATTAAAAAATTGAAAAGTCAATTAGTTCAAGTTTTACCTAATTTCAAGTTAATGTTTTTACTTAATCATGGGAAATAAATAAAATAGTTTAAGGGTTTTTTAATTTAAACCTTTACTTAGGTTAATAATGATGCTCATTTAAATTAAGTTGAGATAATTATATATTAATTAATTAGTTAATTACAAAGTTATTAATAAAAGTTAATGGTGTATTTAAGTAAGTGTTTAAGATAAATGTTTTGAACTTAATTTATCGGAAAGGACTTGAGTGATCTGGTATGAACTAATTTCAAGCATGTAGTTTGAATAAGATTTAAATGATAATTAAGTAATCAATTTAGATAAATGGCTTATCTAAAAATAAATAGTGTCTAAGTATTTAAAGGATAATTACTTAATGAAATAAATTTAAGGATTATAAATTAATGTAAGGTTAATTAATTATGTGAATGATTAAATGATAATTGATTAATTTAAATAAATAATTAAATAATTTAATTAATGTTAATTAAGCAGGATTTAAAGGGAACTAATTTAATTTGTGATAATTAAATTAATTGGAATGGGTGATAAATTAATCTTGCTTATGGATGATAAATTTGAAGTGAATGTTTAATGACTCTAGCCTGATAAAATTTGATGATATGTGATATGATATGTTTGGATTAGACTACGATAATGTGGGATATTTATCAGTGATGTATTGCTGGGTAAATTGACATCCTATAGTTAAAATTGAGTTGCATTCACTTAAGCAATATGAATTAAGAATGGTATTGGATGCGAAGAGGCCGGGGTCAGGTATCAGTAAATACCCAAAACCACTTCGATTTTTAATTTACAATAATTCTTTATAGATTTGATATGTGAAATCAATAGGCTGGAATGAAATAATTATAGTAATCTAGACCATTGAAACTTTGTAGTGGTACTTAGGGTTTGAATTGTGAAATAAGTGTTGGTTTTAACAAGATGAGAACTCGTAGTGGAGTACGAGTTACCTCGGGTTTCCAATTAAGTTTTATAGCTTAGTATTTCAAATTTTATGGGTTTACTCATGTTTCCAGCCTGACCCGGGTGTTACTTTGATGTAATGCTCAGGTCAGAATGAGTATTACAGATTTTCAGGTTAGGACGTTCTGGAGCTCAGGAGGAGAGATGGATGGCAGGAACGTTTGGAGTTTACCGCCGTGCATTGGAGTTGTATTATTGTATTATGGGACAAGTTATTTATAACTGTCCAGTTTATTTGTGTATGGTTGTACCCTGATGCATGGTTATAAAGTTGACAATTACAGCTTTCTTTGTATAAATGCTATTATGTGATATTATATTTTAATCCGCTAGGAAGTGTGAGATTCTGTGTTTTGTTATCTGTTCTTGTTTTACCTCTTTCTTTTTTATCCTAACAATCTAGGATTTTCGGCGTTCGAATTTTCGAGGTCGAAAATTTTGGGCTGTTACAGTTTATTAATGTTAGTATTGTTTAAAAACTGCTTATTAATATTTTTAAATATTTTGTATGGTTTATTATTTAAAATATTAATATGGTTTGAAATTGATTATAATTATTTATCAATTAAGTTTTGGAAATTAATTATTAGTAATTATGAAAATATTAAAAATAATTTACTAAGAATGTTTTGAAATTTATCTATCACCGTTTTTAAGTTGTTTAAAGTTAATACTTATTTATTTACAATGTTTATTATTATATATAATTGTGTTTTAAAGTAAATGGTTATTATTTATTTATAAATGTTTTCAAGATTTATAAATAAGGTTTTATAAATGGTTTTGAGTTTGGTAAGGGATTTGTAGATGATTTTTGAATTGTATAGAAAGGAAACCTTTCCCAGTTTTGTGAATATACTTATAGCGTTGAGATAAATATATGGATTGTGAATATATATATCTTTGTAAAAGGATTTTGAGACAAATATTTACAAAGTGAATTTAATTAATAAAGGATTAATTAATAAAGGCCTAGTGTTGCTTGGAGCTGAACCAATGTTGGATTTCCCTATGAAATTAAATCCTTGATTGAATGATTGCTATTCGATAATTAAATAACCGACTATCATTCTTGGTCCCAAACCTAACTTCAGAAATATCTATGGAAACACATGAGTTATGAGGCACAGTCATCTTCGATGATGTTGTATTGTGTGTATAGATCTTTTTTCATTCTCCTAGGACAATGATAATGAAATTCGCCCACTAGCGGTTAGGAGGCGATCGTCCATTTTATCTTCGACCGTTTATTTCCTAAAGAACTGGGGTTGAGTTTACCGGGAATTATCGAATGTTGTTTCAAAGAGACCGGGATTGGGTATATTATCCGAAAACCACATCGATCCAACAAATGCGTTTCAAAGTGAAGACATCTTGAATATGATGGAACTCGAAGGCGGAGCTCTCAAGTGTTTTGTTCAATCCCATAATACACTTGCAAGGATGAATGTTGATATTGCATTGTTGCCTGGAGCACAGCATTAGCATTCCAAGTAGGAAGTGCTATATAAAAGGTAAAACGTAGCCTCAAGCCTTATCAACTGGGAATGACTAAAACATGAAAGATGCAGCAGAACTAAGTGGATCGCTATCAAGTAAGGTATGATCATCATTATCTAGAGTCGTTATTATCTCTCATTTGTATGCTTCGGAGCCCATTAACAGAGAGGTGATCATATTCGATACTATCTAGTAAGAGGTAGGTCAGTCCCGTGTTGGCAAGAAATCCAAGCAAGGTCCTCGGTTTTATTTTATCTAGAGATGCAATGTGACGGGCCGTACCCCAGTAGCTCAGTCATTGTATGGAACCCATTCTCGCCGTACCCCAGTAGCCCAGTCATTGTATGGAACTCATTCTCCAATAAGCATCGTACAGACTTAGTTGTGCCTAACTGTGCTGAAACGTGAAATGCAAGCATTTCAGTTATATTCATATTTTACTTTGACCCCTAGACATTATTATAATATAAATGGGTTTTCTATAGAAATTGTTTTGGTTATCGTAAGATAAAAACCCTTCCGTGTTTATGTGCGGCGTGGTCTTACGAGATACTTTTCATTTTCAAATGGTTTTCTAGAACTTTAAAAATCCACTTGGGTGCATTTTCTCATGCTGGTTTTCCAGAATGACTCAGGTGTTATTTTTTATAATGTTCGGATCAGACCGAGCATGTTTGCAGAATGCTTTGGATGCATTGGAGCTCAGAAGACGGTTTGAGGTCTTGAAATCGTATTCATGTATATGTTTATTTCCACTACTTTGTTTTTGAAATCATCAGCAATTGTGAGGTAAGGTTGTTATAAAAGTCCAGGCCGATGATTGTGAATTGTTGTTGTACTTTGATTAATATATGTATATAACAGTTTCTCTATGTAAAGATCATTGGTATATATTATATATATTATATTATATATCGTTCCACTGCGATTGTGAGATTCTGTATTGGTTTTTATTTCTTCTCTCTTCTTCTTCTTCTTTCTTCTTTTTTCCATAAATATCAGTCTTTCCATTCGATTTGGGTTAGACATGTGTGGTATATTGTCAACTTGACTTGTGCCGATTGGCGGGTCGTTACATTTACTTTGGTTGCTTTCTCCCATAGTCTGTCACTCTAGGGATGTCATTTGAGATAGGTTTTATGGATAGGGATATATGGACGCCTGTTATTGTACATAGTTTGTAGTGCACCCTTATGATGTTTGTTAAGTAGCATATTATGATTGTTATGAGTTGACTCTTTTGTTGCAGTGGTATGACAAGTATGCTTCATATACACGTTGTTCCTTACTATATCGACTTGTATATTATTTTAAGATTCATTTATCGCTCATATCAAACTATCATTTGACTCGAGGTTTTATGCTCTGCTTCTTATTATCTTAGGTGCCCTTAAATGAGTATACTACATAGAAGGTCTAGGTGTATACGGTGGTAGTGCAGAGGAGGATGGAGCTCTCTCGTATTATATATGGATACTTATGCTTATTCCACTATTCAACACCATGGAGCCTAAGAAGTGTATGATTTATTATTTTGAGACAATTTATCTGAGTTTATTTCCACTTTGTATAAACTCTGCTACTATGTTGTATAATTCTATGAATCTTAACTCTGATATTTGGTTCACTTAGTTATTACTATCTCTCATATTTTATATCTATGATGATTATTATATTTTATTCGATGCACTATATGATATACGATGGGTTTTTGATGTTTATTTCTTTTCAACCCTTGATAATCATCCTACATCAGTCGGACACAGCAACAACGCACTATTTAGTTATATTCGGCATTGGTGGTGTAGGGCAGTCTTTACAAACTGTACTTGGTGCATGCCCAGTAGGATAGTTTGGGAATACTCAATCATGCTTCCATGACTTTTGGGAGTTTGCATAACTATCTGGAGTTGTATAACATGCTGGAGTTGTTTCACACTTGGTGACGTACCTAGATTCACACTTTATGATGTTGTATAACGTGATAGTCAATGTGGCATGTGATTGTACCGCAATTAGTGGCTCTTATTATTATTGTAATTGGCTCCGATCACATATTTGCTAACTGTGGGGGAGAGGGTGGAGACATCTGTCAATAGTAGGATGAGTGTGCGGTCAAGCTGTTACGCCTATAGGGGAGTCAAATTGTTGATCAATCCTTTTCGCTACAAGTTGAATGATATAGAGTATAGGATATATGCACTAACATTGAGGTTACTCAATGCTTTGGTGGCAAGTGACCATCGAGACTGCGTGCTTGATGCACGTTCTTGGGCATTGTGATGTATACTTAGTGTCTATGCAACATAAGCAATTTACGATTGAGAATGTTTGCTCAATATATGGTTAAGGGTTTATTATCAAGACTATATCCTCAAGTTATCCCTAGGTTTACTTAGCTTTAAGATGTTCGACCTTCGGGTGGAAATCTTATAGATTATTATTGGATTTAGGCGTATTAAGGACTGTTGTCCTATAGTGTGTAAATTGATTAATTCCTTATAAGTACTACACACAGAAATGAATGCCCTAGGTGGTGTAGATTATAAATGATAATTTATCTACCTATATACACTATGCCACTAGTGATACAACTCTCTCACCAGACCATGTCATATCCCCTCTATTTTTCCCATCTTATATTTATTACAGGAGGACAGGCTAGTAGATGAAATAACAAGGATAATGTGAGTGGAGGAGATGACAACTCGCTTTAAAGATATATTTACTTATAGACATTCCCCTATGTATCTTATTTCATTTACCAATCAGACTTATGTTGTATTTAATTTTGGAGACGCTGTTTATACACTTACCGTATGGACGATGGTTATTATAAGACAGAAATGGTTTGAATTATTTTCAATTTTTATATTTTATTCATTCTGTTGTGAAATCTAAGAGTGTAAAATGCTTTAAAGTTAAATTTAACTCTGTATCATTTAAAACATCAAAAACTTATTGTACTTCTTACACAACACGAATTCAAATGCCTCTTTTGAACTTTGGATCAATGCGCTTAGAGGTGTGGGTTGTTACATATGTACTGAAAATGATCTCAATAATAAAATTATCATCGTATTGCTCAATTGTCAATTATTGATTATGTAAAAGATTATTTAACTAATAATAACTAAATTAATAGCATAGATAACATTCAAAGAAATGATTTGCTACCCCGTCTCTAGCCAACCCCTTATAAAATAACACCCCTTCATCATACTCTAGGGTTTTAAAGCTCCAACTCTATAATTGTCTTATATAATTCTGACATTTATTCATGTTTGTGTACGTGGCAATGTCATGGTAGATTTGAGGATGTGTCATGACAACAATTATGTAATTCCATTAAATAACTTAACTCTTATGCCAAACCTTACTAGAAATATCGTAAGAATGTTTTATTTTTCATTGTATATATTTTATATAGGTATAGAAATGATGTTAATAAACTAAATATGTACAAGTAGAAAATCTTTAGGTGAAGTATTTAATCGATTTTACATACAAATGTGTTCATAACAATGAGTATTAAACCATGAAATTAAATACTCGTCCATTCCTAGCCAAGATGTGTTGAGAACAGGATATCACGACATACTTGAGAGTAGTGTGCATAATGCTCTCCATATAATGGATAGTGAATTACTCATGCTTATGAAGGCACTAAGGGTTACATCGTGTAGTTGATTGAACAATTACAAAACTACTCACTGAAATTCTTCTATAGGTTAGTGATAAAATCCAATAGAAGATCTCATGTGATAATGTGTAGTAAGTAGTCTTTTGATTTGAAAATATTATGAATCATAAACGTCTAAATATAATTTATTATGGTCAATCAAATGGCAACGATGATTGTATCAAGGCCATGGTTGGGATAAGTTGAAGCGGTTGAAGTGAGACACGATTCAAGGGAGGATCAATCTTCTCCGTATAGAATATTAATATCGCCGTAATTGGTTGTCAATTAAAGTCAATGTTTTTGGGCATAACATATCTGCTATTCGACAATTGTTATCGAGTTGAAACATAGATTTTATTGTTGGAGTTCCATTTAACAATAGATATTACTAGAGTTTTGACCATTGACCAAGATTTAGATATCGATACGATATAGTGATGATGAAGAGAAACACGCATAATACATCATTAAGTGTCACTTAAAAAGATAAGAAATTGTATTTCACCTAGATAATATGTGAGCAATTGAACTCGTGTTCATTGCAAAGTCTGTACAGACTTTAGTATTAGATTGTTTAAATATTACTAAGGGTCGAGTCACACTTGGGAGTCACACAACGCAACCTCATCTTAAAAAAAATATTAATGAAATAAGTTATAAAATTTATAAATAATGATGGAGAATTTAATATAATTATTATATTGATTTAAGTGTAATTTTATCAAAATTATTGGAGTGCTAATTAATAAACCATACAATTATTAGTATATGTATATTTAATTATCCATATAGACCAAATATAATATTTATTAAATAAGAAATATCGTATGGTAGTCAAAATTATTAATATTGATTAATATTTAGAGAACTAATCATATCAATAATTGAAAAATGGTTAATTAATTAATTAATTGGGTTGATAGACTTAATTAATAAATACATAACCTGACCAATAAAATATATTAAGCGATATGTTTGTAGC
Source organism: Allium cepa (assembly GCA_030765085.1). NCBI lineage: Eukaryota > Viridiplantae > Streptophyta > Magnoliopsida > Asparagales > Amaryllidaceae > Allium > Allium cepa. Next base: position 20,851,814 of record CM060941.1, read on the forward strand.
ATCTGATGCTATAATATGGCATCCATTTAGGAAGACAAAGTTTCTTATCTCTCTCCATTCATTAAAATTATCTTAATGGTTGATTTTACAATTCAACCACCGAGTTAGGAAAACTATAAAAGATGACACTGATCGTTCAAGGTGTTATCTACTAGCAGGATCCTTGAATTTTTTTTTGATAATAAGGGTGGCACTTTATTTAAGTAGGGAACCCATTTTGTTGTCTTGGTGATTCAAACCCATGATGACTATTAGGATCTTGGCCTAGAGTGTCATACCACTTGAGCCAGTAATCCTTGACATCAAGGAATTTTAATTGAAATTATTTTTAAATTATTTATATATGTAATTATATATATTTTTTATAAAATAGGTTATCCTGTATTTCAAACTAAGATAGAAGAAAAAAGGTTTTTTGTTTTTCTCTTCATTATACATATCCGTGCACTGTTATATCATTCAATCACACCACACCAGCCTTCACCTCCTCAGAGACACAAAGCACATCCGACTGCTGGAGGGGTTATATAGAATTGCAGGCCATCATCATCATCGATTCAACCAACATGATTGTTGGAATCGTGGGACAAAATTGATAGTTTGGGAAATAGGATTTTTTTTCCGATCTGTTTGGAAGGCAATGATAGGTACCACTAATGGTGGGAGACACAAAGTCAAAGTTGGCGTGTTTCTTGATGATCTCAAATGGTAATGGCAACTAGGGTTTAACTTTTAATCAATCTAAAAGGAGTAAGAAGTATGTGTATTTTTTAATCCCTTGCATTTAATGATTATGTTTTAACCCCTATAATTTGTAATCCTTACAGTTTCACAAGAGCTCCATTTTACCTCATTGCATGATGCACCTGATCCAACAATAGTCTTAGAGCTGCATAGTGTTATTATGAATAATGGACAAATATGTAAGGCAATCTCTTGAAAAATCCAATTAGATGTGTCTAGGAAAGAGTGTTTAACTATGAGAAGGTTAGTCTAAAGAACGTTCTTACATACGGAAACCTTTCTACTTCTGGTCATTAGCTGACTCGTTAAAGTGTTCCGTTTCTAAGGTATACCTTTAGTGTAAAGTCTAAATTGTTGTGTCTTGAGTTGATTCAAACAAATGTATTTGAATACTAAATAAAATTTAAATTTAAAACTAGTTTAAATTTAAATTTAAGAATTATAAATATTGTGAGTAAATTTAAAAAAAACGAGTTTAAATTCATAAAGTTATAAACACATAAACTTAAAAAAAAATTATTGTTAGTTTATAAATGTTAAAAATGAACGAAACTGGAATTGTTTCGAATTTAAAATTACAAAGGTTATAAACAAATTAACTTCAAAATAACTGTAATTATAAAATTAACTATAAATGTGATAGTCCGCAAAATGTTACAATCAAGTTGAAATATTAATTAAAGTGTTTATGTCTGTGTGTACACACACATATATACATGTATGTATGTGTGTGTATGCGTGTGTGTATATAAATGCAGACAAACAGTCAGAAATGAGAACGGTTACTTCTGATGAGATACCCTCCTAAATCGCCTAATCCACAACCCAGTGCTGGCAATTTCATACTGGCGTCGACGACATGGACAAAGACATGGGCGGAAGCAGTTTGAGGAACAACATCTCAGGAGGCGGAACCACAAGACATAGACTTAGAATTTATACCACCGTTATAAGATAATGTTAAATCTATGTTTGTTATTCCAGAAACTAACAATTAGATATAAACAATTTATTAACTATGTAGAGAAAGTTTGGAAACCCTCTAATTCCTATGATGTTTACTACCAAAAGGGTGGTTTTATCATGATTAGATTTAAAAAAGAAGAAGACAGTAGTCACATTATCAAATCTGGACCATACACTTTTAATTCTAAGATAATTATAATCAAGCGGAGGAAACTGGGTATGAAGTTCAGAAGGGATTACTTTTCTGTAGTCCCAATTTGGATTAAACTTCATGATTTAAACTTAGAAACGTGGAATAAAGATGCAATTAGCAGAATAGCATCTACGCTCGGTAAGCCTATTCGTATGAATACAAATACAGTAAAGGAAACTCGATTAAACTACGCAAGAATTTGTCTTGAAATCAATGTTAATTTTGCATATCCTAACAAAGTTCATGGCTTGAAATTTGATGGGGAGGAACTAGACATTCAAGTCTCATATGTATAAAACGAGACCATATGAAAATTGCAAAGTCTTTTGTCAAAATACCAGAGATTGTACCATGACCACTCGCAAAGCTTGGAAACCTAAACAACACACAACAAGCACACATCAAGCAGAAGAGCAACAAGCACACATAAAAAATACACAACATGGCTTTGGGGAGTGCACATCTACTTTTACAATCGTTGAACAGAACGAATTTACATAGCAACAACAAAATTATATATCGAGAAATGAAGAACAAAATAAGCAGGAGGAATGTAAAATAAAAGTGAGCCTATCTAACAAATTTTCTTGTCTCCTATATGAGGCTGGTCCATCAGATACCATTGCAGCAGATAATAATCCACCATGTTATTCAACTTCACCTAACAAGACTGATATCTGTGAATGTACAACTACAAATGTAACCAACATATTTAATGAGAATATAAACGATCAAAATTCATCAGACAAATAAGAAGAATTCTCTTTAGCACAAGAAATACTTAAAGAGCGTTAGTAGTTTTTCAATGAAGTGGCAAATCACATTGAAGAAACAGGTAAACCATAAAATCAGGACTTAATGTAACCCAAATGCTAGAGACAAATGTGAAACATAAGAAGAAACACAAGAAGAAGATTGTAACTTCTATAGCGCCTCCTAAAAGAACAATAAGAAGCTTACTTAAAACCTAATGAATGCATGTTCCTGGAATGTATAAGGCTTGAATATAGACAATAAAATGATGTATGTACTCAAGTTTCTCCACCCCCTAGGTTGTCTTTAATAGCCTTTTAGGAGACAACTTACAGATATAAGCATTTAAAAATTCATGTAAAAATTTCCCCTTATTGGAACTGCCTGCATAATAAGACAATGGGAACAAAGGGCAAAGTTGTTATCCTCATTGATGACACAGTTTGGACTGCACACATCTTAAATATGAGTTATCGGCATATTACTGATGTTATGACAAATAGACGGAGTTTCCAATGTACTATATCCTTTGTGTATGCTAGGAACATTTATTCAGAGAGAGAGAACTTTAGAGTAATCTAATTCTCAATGCTACTTCTATTCACATATCTTGGATTGCATTTGGGGATTTTAATAAGGCATTGAACCCTAAAGATAAGAAGGGAGGATTGCCTATCCCTCTTTCTCACCTTAATGGTTTTTAAAATTATATTTTACACTGTGGTTTTGTTGAATCTAGTGTGGAGGAATGTAAGTACACTTAGAGAAAAGAGGCACGACTAGTATTATTGATAAAGTGTTGTTAAATCAAGAGTTCATCAAAATTCTACCATATCTGATGACTATTGCTATTCCTACTATCTTAAGTGATCATACTTCAATTCTTATCAGTTTCAAAGACAATATGAAACCAGTCCAAAATATGCCATTCAGATATACTAACGCATGGTGCACAATTGAGGGGTGTATGAATTGTGTTATTAAAGGGCTGAAAACAACTACTTGCGATGATTATACTCATCAATTTATAACAATGCTCAGGCACATATAAAAAATCTCAAACAGTGGAATAAGAGTATTAAAAAAGCTGATGTTGTTAAAGAATTGTATAACTCCTACAACTACCTATATGCTTAAATTGATCAAGACCTAGAAGATCTTAACTTGTATGATCACATAATGCATATTAATATGGAACTTAGAAAACAAATGCAGTTACAACATGAGTATATGGTACAGAAAAGTTAAACTTTATGGCTTTTTAAAAGCATGACAAATTCAATGTTTTTCTTTGTAAAAATATGAACGCGAAAGCACAAAAATAGGGTTCATGCACTGCTAACCAGATCTGGGGACTTTATGTACGATAAGTTAGTAATACCCCAGGAATCTCTAAGCTATTACTCCTCCTTATATAATGGGACAGGTGAAGCTCACTACCCCCATTTTGAACCAAGAATGATTATAAACAGCGAAGGAAAGAGATACTCATCTGCGCCATTTTAAAAAATAGAAATAAAGGAGTCTCTTTTTTCCATTCATGATGTTAAAAGCCCTGGACCAGATGGCTTTTCTACCAACTATTTTAAACTGCACTATGATTTGCTATAAGACAAATATACTGCAAATTTGGCAAAGGTACTTAATCATACCTTATTAACTCTCGTTCCAAAGAAAGATAAGCCTCAAACACGTTCAGATTACAAACCTATTGCCTGTGCTAATGTTATTTATAAAATAGTTGCTAAAATAATTTTTCACGGAATTAAGCCATTTCTTTCATGTTTAATTGCAGGGAATTAATCATCATTCATTCTAGGAAGGAGCATAGGTGAAAATATACTTCTCGCACATAAACTCACAAGAGATTTCAAGAAGCTAGGAAAGCCAAGAATGTGCGCTAAGATTGACCTATAGAAAGCTTATGACATGGTTAACAGGGAGTTCACATGTCACATGCTATTTTCCATAGGCATCCCTAACTCCTTGATTGATCTAATTTACAAATGCATAAATTCACCTATCTTCGTTTGCTTCTTTTTTGATGTAAAATTGTTTGAGAACAGTGATTATCACCACTAAGAAATGGCCAAATAGCGACGGGTGTGAGCGACGGCTTCCGACGGCTATTTTCCGACGGCGTCGGAAAATCGCGATTACCTGCAGCTCGGTCGAGTCTTTCTTCTTCATTTTCCAGCAACTCAAATTCACAAAAAAAAAAATCTCAAATCATCATTTTCCACCTCCAATCGCTAATTTCGTGATTTTTTTCTCTTTTCCCGCTGTGAATTCAACACCTCTTGCTCTTAATCTCAGGTATAATCTCTTATTTTTATGAAAAATTCAGTTTTTACCCTAATTCTAGATTTGCATAAATTGATAAATTAGGGCGAATTAGTGATTGCAATTGTTTCCAATAGCGTAATAACGGTTTATAGCATCACATGGTATACCTATTTCATCTTTTATCGTGAAATTGTGAAAAACATGTATAATTTGTGGTTGTTCATGTATATGTAAATCGTTGTGTATGCCTTGATTACGATTATATAAGTTAGTTGGAATAAGATAAAATGAATGAATGAACTAGTAGTATTATATTTTGCATGTAATTACTTATGAAAAAAAAATGCATGAGTCTAAATTATAATTGTGTGCATTAAAAAGACAAAAATGTTAAACCAGCCTTAAGTTGGTGTAATACGTCGAATAAATGTGTTAAATTAATATATATTTTTGTAAATGTGAACAATGAGTAAAACTGTATTTTTTCATAAAATGCGCGCATGTAATTGACAAATGTCCATTTGAGAGTTTTTAGCCACGTCCGACGAGTGTTGTACATGATCGTTGTATAAATAGTCGTTTTTTTCGAAAAACGACCATTTATATTCATCTGGTACAATGTTTGTCGTATTTGTCTCTGTACTGGACAAGTCATGAACACAGTAAGCATTTACATTGTGTATACTACTTCGTCTCAAACGGTTCGTAAAATTTCGGCCTAACTTTTTTTTTTTCTGCGTACACGCATTTGTGTACAATGTAGGGAACAAAAGGGAAATGCTGCCGAAATTTTGTTGAATCGTTTGAGACGAAGTAATATACGAAATGTAAATGCTTACTGTGTCTGTAATGGGAAGTAGGATGCTTGACCAATGAAAAAAAATTTTATACAAATTTTTATATCGATACGTTAAAAAATAAAATGTGCCCTATTTGAAAATATTTTTAAATTGTGAAGTTGTTCTTTAAATTCAAATATTATACGACCATGAAAATAATCTTTTTTGAATTTGTATTCTTCAAAATAAATATTAAATTCTGAACTTCTCATTTTGTTAAATAGGAAAAATGATTGATTATTTTGTTGATCGGAGGAGATGGATGTACCAAAGAAAAGGACCGAGGGGCTCAATAAAAGAAGATTTTTATAATGGTATAAACGTGTTTGTTGAATTCGCTTTAAGTAATAACGGAAACGATCCAGAAATTCGCTGTCCGTGTAGTAGGTGTAGACATTTGAAGTATTTGTTACCAGATATTGTGAAAATTCATTTGTGCCAAAACGGTTTTGCACCCGAGTATTATGTTTGGGATCGGCATGGAGAAGTTGTAGCAAATACTTCTGTAGAGTCTGGAAGTGTCGTTAACGAAATAGTTTCGACGATCCGTATAGAAAATATTGTCGAAAATGCAGCACGATCAATGTTTCATATGGTTGAAGTTGACGACGATGATGGAAACGTTGAAGAACCAAATATTGAAGCAATTTTTTTTTATGATTTACTAGATGTTGTTAAGAAACCTATTTAGGATGGTTGTAAAAGCGGCACTCAGCTGTCAGTAATCGCAGAATAAATTGCGATGAAGTCAAAATACAACATCACTGAAGCTGGGTTTACGGCCGTCGTACAAGCTGCAAAAAGACATATGCCGTCCGATAATCTAATGTGTGGAAATCACTACGAAGTTAAAAAAACTTATGTCGCCTTTTGGTTTACCTTATCAAAAAATAGATACATGTTTAAAAGGCTGCATGTTGTTTTGGAAAGAAGGCGCAAACCTTAGAAATTGTAAAGTTTGTAACCAGGAGAGATGCAAACCAAGATAAAAGAAGGAGAAGGAAGTTCCGTACAAGCATATGCATTACTTACACATAACTCCAAAACTTCAAAGATATATGCATCTTCTGTAACTGCATCTAATATGAGATGGCATAGCGTGAGAACGGAGGAAGAGGGTACGTTGACACATCCGGCCGATGGAGAAGCATGGAAGCATTTCGATAAGACGTATCCAAATTTTGTAGCGGAGAGTCGAAATGTTAGATTAGAATTATGTACGGACGATTTTTCTCCATTTTCTCAATTTGGTTCTAAATATTCATCATGTCCCATTATCGTCACACCGTATAATTTACCTCCATGGATGTGTATGAAAACACAATATATGTTTCGTACTATTGTTGTTCCTGATCCCGACGACCCGACACAAGGAATCGATGTATATTTACAACCGTTGATTGAGGAGTTAAAAATACTGTGGAACGAAGGAGTAGAAACATACGATGTGTCCATGAAGAAATTTTTTCGTATGTTTGCTTCTTTGTTGTGAACTATAAGTGATTTTCCTACCTATGCAATGTTTTCGGGATGGAGTACTACCAGTCGTCTAGCATGTCCATGTTGCGTGGATGAAACACGAGCATTTTCTTTATCTCATGGTAAGAAAATTTCATGGTTTGACTGTCATCGATATTTCTCCATGTAAATCATCCCTTCAGAGAAGACAAGAAATTTTTTTAGCTAATAGAGTAGAAACCGGACAACCATCGACGCTATGGTCAAGCAAAGACATATATGAACTTGTTAAGGACTATCCAAAGATATATGAAACTGGCGAGCAAACAGAAATTGAAGGAAAATCAGTGATTCATAACTGGTGCAAACAAACTATTTTTTGGGAGTTGCCGTATTGAAAACATCTTCTGCTTCGCCTAACATAGATGTGATGCACAATGAGAAAAATGTATTTGATAATGTTTTTAACACAATTTTGAATGTGAAAGGGAAGACGAAGGATGATTTGAAATCAAGACGTGATATAGAAGAATTATGAAAACGTTCCGAGCTTCATATGAAATCAAATGACAGTAAAAAACCCAAAGCATGTTATGAATTAGATAATAATCAAGTTAAAGCTGTGTTAAAATGGGGGGAAGGGTTAAGATTTTCTGATGGGATATCATCAAATCTTCGTAGATGTGTTGACTTTAAAAATGGTAGATTGAGCGGAATGAAAAGTCACGACTGTCACATAATGATGGAAAATTTATTTCCCGTAATGTTCAAAGAACTACCGCCGTTAAAAGTTTGGAAGGTAGTAACGGAGCTTAGTATGTTTTACAAAGAGCTTTGTTCGACTACTTTAAAAGTGCAACGTTTACGTAAACTTGAAGTGGACATTCCTATATTGCTTTGCAAATTTGAGAAAATATTTCCGCCATATTTTTTTAATATAATAGAACATTTACATGTTCATCTCCCATCTGAAGCACGACTTCGAGGTCCTGTCCAATATGGATGGATGTATCCATTTGAGAGATATGTAATATGTTATAACGTAATTTAATTGCATTTGAAAGATAAAGTTAATATAAATTAATTTTGCATAGATATTTGAATCATCTGCAGAAAAAAGTGAGGCAAAAAGCACGAGTTGAAGGTTCGATATGTAAATCTTACATCGAAGAAGAAGCTTCGTTCTTTTTCTCTCACTATTTCAATGACCATATGAATATTTCATTTCAAAGTGTTCCTTATAATGACGAAGGCGACGAACAAGAGTCCTCTTAAGCAATGTTATCTATTTTAGACAACATGGTCGGCCTTCTGCAAAATGTGTAGAAATATGACTAGACGATAGAGATCTTCATGTAGCACACACTTATATTCTTCTAAATTGTGCCGAGGTTGCACCGTTTGTTAGGTAAACTGAAATAATTATTTGTGTTTTATTCTTTTCTATAATGCATGCGCGTGTATAACCTAATGTAATAATTTGTTTATATAAACAGTGTTTATGAACGTGAACATCCGAACGGAGATCTCAGTAAAGAATTTTTCGGTTGGTTTTCAAATTACGTTTATGAGTCGAGAAATTGTGTTGTTGACGAAGGGTTGAAACATCTTGCGATGGGACCAAAAAGAGTGGTCAAGATATATCCAATATATTTCGTCAATGGATATAAATTTAACACCAAAGAATACAGTGCATAAAAATTAACAAATAATACTGGTGTATTTGTTAAAGGTAGCGACGATCCAGAAAATCACTTAAATGATTTTTATAGCATTCTAACACAAATTTTGCAACTGACATATTTCTCACGACCCACGGAGGAGGTGTTTCTATTTAGATGCAATTGGTTTAGCAATGTTCGAGGTTTTGGAATTAATGTGCACAAGGATTATAATCTCATCGTTATAAAGCATACATCGTACTATCACAAGTATGATCCTTTTATACTAGCCAAACAAGCATTGCAAGTTTATTACGCTCCTTATCCATCTCTAAAAAGAGATAAAGAAGATTGGTCTGCAGTTTTAAAAAAAAGGCCAGATTCACATTCGATGGGAAGAATTGTAACGACCCGTAAATTTTCGATAATTAAAATAGCTAATTTGATAAGATTTCGTGATTTAATGTAAGAAAAAAATTGTAATTAGTTTGGAATAAAAATAACTGGAATGAATAGCAACAATAATTATCCAAGTAATTATTTATAGATTGAATGGAGTTCTAATCTAATTGAATTGACTCAAATGTTATAACTTGGTTATAAGGGAATATATGGAAAAACAAATGTAAATTAGTGTTCTAAATTGTGAACTGGTTTTAAAAGTTGAATCTTATAAGTTCAATTTCAATATTTCAAAAGATAAATGAATTATTGGATAATCGAAATTGTTTAAATTTAATATTTGGAATTTATTGAATAATTTAATAATGGGAATTGAATAACCGTATAATGGAAATGGTTGTTCTATAATTTTTATTCGTTTCAAAAGTTAAATTTTTAAGTTCGTTTTGAATATTCCAAAAGATAGTGATTTAAGAATAATCAAATTTGTTTAAATTTAATATTACAAATGTTTGAATAATTAAATTCCGAATTTGATATGATTAAATTGATATTGAAATTTGATATATGAAAATAGAGTGAATAATTGAAATTCGATTTAATATGATTCAAACTGGTTTCCAAAGTGAATGTAAGTTATATCGGGATTATAATAGAGTTAATAAGAATTTAATATTTGGAATTTATTGAATAATTGAATAACGGGTGTAATATGATTAAAAATGATTTGTAAAATTTTATTTTATCATATTAAAGTTAGAATGATGTTGTAGAACTTACAAAATTGAATTTAAAGTAAATTTGTGAAAATTGAATATTTTAATATTTAATTGACGAGTTAAAATAGCGAATTTTCAAACAGTCTCGGATTTCGACGAAACTAGTTTCATTGGATCCGTAATGTTATATTATTGTAAGGTTTCAAATTTCGTGTCAATCGGATTTACCGTTTGTCCGGCGCAAGCCAAAACGCATACAAATTCGTTTAATCGGTTTAACTTAAATTTGATCGTTTATTTCCGTAACTTGCGCATACGATCGAATTAGCCTCCGAAACTTATTCCATTGTGTCCGGAACGTGGGGTAAACCTTAGAAACGCCTGCCGGCACGCTTCGTTTGGAGTTCGAAATTTTTTCGGTGAATAATGTTTTTGCGAAATTCTATATAAGGACCTCAACATTTCATTTTGCACTCAAGCCCTTGCTTCTTCTTCCAGCCGGCCCTAGAAATTAATGGCTGAGAATTTCGAAACTTCCTCCTCTATTATCTCCAAATCTACAAACAATTAGCAAAAGTCGTCAACTACAAAGTTGTAGAGGGCATCAAGATCTAGCTATCCAACGGTGGAGATCGGAAACGGAGCCTCGGATCGACGGAAAATCGAGATTGAAGCTGCTGCGTTTTTCACGTTTTTCGAGGCGAGATGGGAGGCCGAGCTTCGAGCTGCTCCAGGCGTTGGTGGCTCGTGTGGTGGCGCGCGTGGTGGTATTCCCTGATCGCTCTGGAAGTCGTCGTAGAGGTCGTGAAAATTGATGGAAGAAACGACGGCTAATGGGTTTGCATACGTGAATTTCACGTTGAGGAAGAAGAGATGAGGGACGGCTCAGATCTGAAGAAGCAGAAATCGAAGCCCAGGATGCAGTTGAGGGTTTGATATTTAAAATAAAAGCTGAAATTGTATATTTAATTTCGTATAAACTTTAAAATAGCATAACTTTTTCATACGAGGTCGAAAACGCACGAACTTTTTGCGTTGGAATCGTATCAACGAGCACTATGCAATGAAGCTGGTTTGGAATCATTTGGAGATAGTGAAAATTTTGGTTAAAATTAAACGCTCGTTTAATTTCATTCGAAATAAAATGCTGGAACTACATTGAAATCACGGTGAGTGTTTTATAACGCTCACAATGTACTGAATATCTTTATGGTAGTTAAGTTTAATATTATGAAGTGATATGAATTTTATTTGTCATTGTTTGATAAAATTTAATTGTCATATAGATTGTCATTTGAATTAACCGTTAAAAATTTAATTGATAGTTAAATTGAAATTAAAATTGAATTGCGATTAAATTACCTGACATTGATAACTATGAAATTGCCATGAATTGTATTGTCTATTGGATGATGTATTTCAATGGATGTCATTGGTTGATATTTAAATGTTTGGATGTTTATTTGCTTATATATATACTGTTATGCATACATATGACACTGTGATTTGGTTTATGTGATATATATTCATCCCTGACATTTAATTGAAATAACTAATCACTTGGCCATAGGATAGAAAATTATATACGGACACCGGATTGGCTAAATTAATAATTTTTAAAATCGTCGATATGAAATTTATTTAAATGTTTTGATTTAAAAGTTATAAATAAAATCAATTTATAGAAATCGAATTTATCGAAAAATTTGAGTTTGGAATGTTGAAATAAAATTTTGGGTTAAAATAAATTGTTAATTAATTTAAGTTGAAACTTTGAAATTTAAAATTGGGATATGATTGAATTTCGAAAATTTATTTGTTTTAAAGATTGAACATTATTTCAAGCTTCGAGTATTACTAAGTAAAAGTGACATAAAATGATATTTTGAAATTGAGCCTGAAATTGAATCATATTTGAAATTTGGATTTAAATTTGAATATTGAAGGAAAATTTTGTTAAGTATTATAAATTGATATTTTGAAAGTCAAGCTCCAAATCGATATAAACTGAAATTGAAGTAATCGAAGGTGAATGTAGAATTGAATAAATTTGAAGTCAAAGTTGACGTTGATTGAATCGAAATCGAAATTGAATCGGTAGAATGGAAATTGAAATTGTTTTGAATTGGGAAGTTATAATTGAAATGGTTTGGTTTTGAAGCTGTTTTATTTTGTTTTCCAAATTACTCTGTTTTATAAACCATTTTAAAATACTTAAACTATTTTAATCTATTTTAAATCTATTTAACCCAATTTAAATTATTTTAAACTAATTTATCTATTTCAAATCCATTTTAAGATTTTAAGTACTTTTAACTACTTTAATTATTTAAAACTACTTTTAAACTACTTAAAACTATTTTCTAAAATTCCAAACTGGTCAATAAGGTGAAATGTTTATGTTTAAATCTTGAATTTAAATACGAATTGGGTTAAATGAAGTTGCAACCTAAATTGAAATTCGAAATGATCTTGAAATTGAAATGAGATTGATGCGAAAAATGATTTTTGAAACGGAATCTTACATTTGAATAGATACGACGATATTTGAAATGGATTTGATTTTTGAAGCGAATATGATATTTTGATATCAATTATGAATCGATTTGAAATGTAAAGGAGCCAACGGTGTAAAAATAATGCGTAGTTAGTAAAGAGACCGGGATTGGATATGGACATACTCTCTGTCGATACCAAAAACCACTTTAATAACTAGTATACGCGGAGTGTTGATCCATAATGAAGTGGATGGTTTGGTGAACGCGTTGACTGAAGAAAGAGAACGATATTGGACGACCCCTGACATGACTAAAACAGGAGCCGCGCCGGGTCACTGAGGTTCGCCTCCTCTAGCGGACACACTTCTTCGATACCATATCTATTACCATTGTGATTCGATTTGGGTGCACCCCTCGATTTGAGAGTGTTGTTTCACGGTGTTGGGGTAGCTGCTGGCTATGCTCAACATCAGTCTGGATCACGCAACTACTAGTATCCTAGCTGGTATCGCCTCATGTACCTTGTCATACTGATTATCCTATTCGCGACCACTACGTTATGTTTTGTGTTATACCTATGGGGTACCTTCTGATAACCACCAGTTTACGGTGGGGCTTACGGTGCTGTATAGACTATGGCATTATTAAAATGTGTTAAGGGGGATTATGGTAACGCCTTAACGCTATTTTGATACTTTATATCACTGATAGGCATTATCTACTTAGCGTACATTACTACATAGTAGATAGTTTCACGGATCCTTAAGAGGTGGAAAATCCCGTAACATCTCTTGAGTTATTGCACGCACGTTGACACTGGATATGAGATGTCAAATCCCGTAAACATCTCTGACACCGTTACGCTCATATTTATTTACGATCGATTTAACTTTCATAAGGATATTTTAGTCCTGACTCGAGTTTTTTGTCTTTTCATTACGCTCGGGTCAGTCCTGAGTTTTTCAGATTTTTGAAGATCTATTCTGGAGGATGAAGATGAAGATTTGGTATACTATTACTATTATTACCCTTGCATCATGCTATCTGCTGCATTATTTTAATTGTTCTGTTGTATATGTATAACTCTGATAAATGTTGTATAAATAATCGTCAAAGTATAGTAAACAGCTTCATGAATTGTTTATTTGACTATTATATTTTATCGTTCCGCTGCGAGATTCTGTGTTGTTTCATTTCCTTTATTTCTCTTTCTTTTCTTTTCTTATTTACCCCAATAACTATCTGCCCTTTTGAATGGTTTGGAATCGGCATGTGTATTTGATCGTCGGTTTAAACTGTCCAAAAAGGCGGGTCGTTACAGTTGGTATCAGAGCTTTGGTTTAGCGAAACCTTAGCTTTGTAGGGTCTGACTCTTTATAAATAGGGTAGTAATACCCTATGATGAGTCGCTGAGTGTATATATACGAGAGAGCGTATTTGTTGGTGATATAAAATGTTTTATATTGTGTCGGTTGATTTATTGAGTGGCTTACGGATTCTGGTCAATACGAGTAATTAACGTCATTGATCGGGATCTCTAAACACTTAAACAGAACAATTCGACATAGTATTGTTTTGAAATTGGGTAAATGAAATAATTTTGCTCTAATTATATTTTTTATATAAAGAAAATTTTCAGAAAATATCATGACTTATCTAGCTTACCTGGTTGTTAGGAATGAAAATATTGATTATTATCATTAATTGGATATTGTAAATTAATAAATAAGGTGAATTACAAAATGAACAATGATAAAACACTTGTGAAATGTTTTAAGAAAGAAAATCCTATAAGAATATTTTATAAAGGTGACTTATAAATTAAAATAGATAAAATTGGAAAATATTGAATTTAAGACCCGGAGGTTTTAAAATGGTTTTCAAAGCTTGGAAGAAAATATATTATGATATTAGTTGGAAAATATTTATGGGAAATATTTTGAAAGGATTTTAAGAAGGAATGAATTAAGTACTCCTCTCTTATGTCGCTGAAAAATAATTTCGGTGATGACTGCGCAGCATCATCGACGTTCATTTTCGAGTCTCAAAGTGGGGGAGACTTCTAAGAAGCTTTGCTTTTCTTTGAAATTATTTTGGGTAAATGGGTTTTGGTTTAAACCCCAAAGGTATGATTTGATATATTAAAGATATAAGTGTATATGTTTATTTCAAACGATTTGAAAATAACCGGGCATTTAAATTTCTAAGTTCTGTTAATTAATAATTTTCAAATTATTTGAATGAAATGTGAATAAGCAGAATTTATAAAATAAGAGGATTAAGATATCTAAGCTTATTGTTTTGGAAAAACTTTAAAGTTGAAAGGAGAAGAGGATTTAAACAAATTAAATTGGTGAACATTCTAATTAAGTAAAATGAAATTCAATAAATTTGTATAATATCAAATTTGCATTCTAATAACATATAATATGACTTACCAAATATAAAAAAAGTTAAAATGATATTTTGGATATGTAATGAGATATTGTACAAACAAACAGAATCTGAAAGTAATTGAAATATACAAGTAAGGAAAACTCAAAAAGGAATTAAAATGTATATAAATGGAAAATTTTGATTGTGATAAAAATTATATATACTTAAATATAGCATGAAATGATGAATGGATAAATGGAACAAGTAAGTGAACTTAAGAAAAAGGCCATTGAGTTAAGCAATGTCTTTGTAAACTGCTTGTAGACTTTAAATATAAATTTGCAACAAAAAAAAGAAAAAAAATATATGTGAAGATAAATTTGTAACTTTTGAGATAACTATAAACTAAGAAAAGTCATATATAAGAAGTTAGACTTTTATGGAATGACTATAAATTAAAGTGAAGATTAATAAAATGTTCCGCCAATAAATTTGTTATTAACTGAAACTGAATATGAAGTAAATGTAAACAAAAGAATTTGGTATGGCTAAGAATCAAATTGGAATTGAAAGAGATAAACCAAATTGAATGTAAAATTAATAATTTGGTTATGTTAGGTATGGTTTGGTTGTTATATGATTGTTAGTTGATTATATATAATTCATTAAGTGTTAATGAAATTGGAAGCTATAAATCATTGAAATCAAATTGGAAGTCAAATGAATTTAAATAGAATTTAATTTGATTCAAATTGGAAGTAAACTAATGTAAATATAAATTAGTGAATGTTAACTAATTGAATTGAGAATGAATGTTAGTAAAATCCAACGTTAATGAATCAACTGTGATTAAAAATTGAAACCCAAGTCAATAAATATTAATGAAAAGTGAATTTATATTGATTGGTTATGGATTTGCTGGATGATAGTTGGATGATAGTTGATTGATGGTTGCATTTGTTGTTTTGTTGCATTTGCTATGTTGGCATATGTAGTTGTTATGTTGCTATATGATGTATATTGATATTAATTTCATATATGCATGTTTCTCATGGTTTGTTAAGTATGTAGTAGGTGCAGATTGCGCTTGCTTCGCATTTGGAGCTCGCTTTCGCGCTATATTAGCCGTATATGCTCGCTAATAATATATAAGGTACATATCTCGGATTACATACCGTACTTTTACACTTTTTTCCCTGCGGGATGCCTCATCACTTGATGAGATGTATATTTGTGATATATATACTGTCATTTTTTTTTTCGGATCGAGCCGCGCAAAGGAGACTCTGCCGAAATTTTCCGTAAATCCGGGTGTTAGAAATTTTTTCAAGTTTTAATTTTTTTTTTACTTGTTTCGATAACTAACTTTTAAAGTTAGAAAGCCATTTGGAGTAACTTAGTGGAAGCGTTGTTATGACTTTATAAATGGAATTTCATTGTTTTATAAGTTGGTAATTTTGAATAAAATATATCTAATGTTGAATTCTTTACTAAGTTTCTTTTCCCTTCTTTTTCCTTTTCGGAGACGAAAAGTTTTGAGTGGGGGAGAGTGTAACGACCCGTAAATTTTCGATAATTAAAATAGCTAATTTGATAAGATTTCGTGATTTAATGTTAGAAAAAAATTGTAATTTGTTTGGAATAATAATAACTGGAATGAATAGCAACAATAATTATCCAAGTAATTATTTATAGATTGAATGGAGTTCTAATCTAATTGAATTGACTCAAATGTTATAACTTGGTTATAAGGGAATATATGGAAAAACAAATGTAAATTAGTGTTCTAAATTGTGAATTGGTTTTAAAAGTTTGAATCGTTCAATTTCAATATTTCAAAAGATAAATGAATTATTGGATAATCGAAATTGTTTACATTTAATATTTGGAATTTGTTGAATAATTTAATAATGGGAATTGAATAACCGTATAATGGAAATGGTTGTTCTATAATTTTTATTCGTTTCAAAAGTTAAATTTTTAAGTTCGTTTTGAATATTTCAAAAGATAGCGATTTAAGAATAATCAAATTTGTTTAAATTTAATATTACAAATGTTTGAATAATTAAATTCCGAATTTGATATGATTAAATTGATATTGAAATTTAATATATGAAAATAGAGTGAATAATTGAAATTTGATTTAATATGATTCAAACTGGTTTCCAAAGTGAATGTAAGTTATATCGAGAATATAATAGAGTTAATAAGAATTTAATATTTGGAATTTATTGAATAATTGAATAACGGGTGTAATATGATTAAAAATGATTTGTAAAATTTTATTTTATCATATTAAAGTTAGAATGATGTTGTAGAACTTTTAAAATTGAATTTAAAGTAAATTTGTGAAAATTGAATATTTTAATATTTAATTGACGAGTTAAAATAGCCATTTTTCAACAGTCTCGGATTTCGACTAAACCAGTTTCATCGGATCCGTAATGTCATATTATTGTAAGGTTTTAAATTTCGTGTCAATCGGATTTACCGTTTGTTCGAGGCAAGCTAAAGCATAGAAATTCGTTTAATCGGTTTAATTTAAATTTGATCGTTTATTTCCGTAACTTGCACATATGATCGAATTAGCCTCCGAAACCTATTCCATTGTGTCCGGAACGCGGGGTAAACCATAGAAACGCCTGCCGGCACCTTTCGTTTGTAGTTCGGAAAATTTTCGGTGAATAGTGTTTTTGCGAAATTCTATATAAGGACCTCAACATTTCATTTTGCACTCAAACCCTTGCTTCTTCTTCCAGCCGGCCCTAGAAATTAATGGCTGAGAATTTCGAAACTTTCTCCTCTATTATCTCCAAATCTACAAACAATTAGCAAAACTCGTCAACTACAAAGTTGTAGAGGGCATCAAGATCTACCTATCTAACGGTGGAGATCAGAAAAGGAGCCTCGGATCGACGGAAAATCGAGATTGAAGCTGCTGTGTTTTTCACGTTTTTCGACGCGAGATGGGAGGCCGAGCTTCGAGCTGCTTTTGCTCGTGTGGTGGCGCGCGTGGTGGTATTCCCTGATCGCTCTGGAAGTCGTCGTAGAGGTCGTGAAAATTGATGGAAGAAACGACGGCTAATGGGTTTGCATACGTGAATTTCACGTTGAGGAAGAAGAGATGAGGGACGGCTCAGATCTGAAGATGCAGAAATCGAAGGCCAGGATGCAGTTGAGGGTTTGATATTTAAAATAAAAGCTGAAATTGTATATTTAAATTTGTATAAACTTTAAAATAGCATAACTTTTTCATACGAGGTCGAAAACGCACGAACTTTTTGCGTTGGAATCGTATCAACGAGCACTATGCAATGGAGCTGGTTTGGAATCATTTGGAGATAGTGAAAATTTTGGGTAAAATTAAACGCTCGTTTAATTTCATTCGAAATAAAACGCTGGAACTACATTGAAATCACGGTGAGTGTTTTATAACGCTCACAACGTACTGAATATCTTAATGGTAGTTAAGTTTAATATTACGAAGTGATATGAATTTTATTTATCGTTGTTTGATAAAATTTAATTGTCATATAGATTGTCATTTGAATTAACCGTTAAAATTTTAATTGACAGTTAAATTGAAATTAAAATTGAATTGCGATTAAATTACCTGACATTGATAACTATGAAATTGCCATGAATTGTATTGTCTATTGGATGATGTGTTTCAATGGATGTTATTGGTTGATATTTAAATGTTTGGATGTTTATTTGCTTATATATATACTGTTATGCATACATATGACACTGTGATTTAGTTTAAGTGATATATATTCATCCCTGACATTTAATTGAAATAACTAATCACTTGGCCATAGGATAGAAAATTATATACGGACACCGGATTGGCTAAATTAATAATTTTTAAAATCGTCGATATGAAATTTATTTAAATGTTTTGATTAAAAGTTATAAATAAAATCAATTTATAGAAATCGAATTTATCGAAAAATTTGAGTTTGGAATGTTGAAATAAAATTTTGGGTTAAAAGAAATTGTTAATTAATTTAAGTTGAAACTTTGAAATTTAAAATTGGGATATGATTGAATTTCGAAAATTTATTTGTTTTAAAGATTGAACATTATTTCGAGCTTCGAGTATTACTAAGTAAAAGTGACATAAAAAATAATATTTTGAAATTGAGCTTGAAATTGAATCATATTTGAAATTTGGATTTAAATTTGAATATCGAAGGAAAATTTTGTTAAGTGTTATAAATTGATATTTTGAAAGTCAAGCTCCAAATCGATATAAATTGAAATTGAAGTAATTGAAGGTGAATGTAGAATTGAATAAATTTGAAGTCAAAGTTGACGTTGATTGAATCGAAATCGAAATTGAATCGGTAGAATGGAAATTGAAATTGTTTTGAATTGGGAAGTTATAATTGAAATGGTTTGGTTTTGAAGCTGTTTTATTTTTTTTTCCAAATTACTCTGTTTTATAAACCATTTTAAAATACTTAAACTATTTTAATCTATTTTAAATCTATTTAACCCAATTTAAATCATTTTAAACTAATTTATCTATTTCAAATCCATTTTAAGATTTTAAGTACTTTTAACTACTTTAATTATTTAAAACTACTTTTAAACTACTTAAAACTATTTTCTAAAATTCCAAACTGGTCAATAAGGTGAAATGTTTATGTTTAAATATTGAATTTAAATACGAATTGGGTTAAATGAAGTTGCAACCTAAATTGAAATTCGAAATGATCTTGAAATTGAAATGAGATATTGATGCGAAAAATGATTTTTGAAACGGAATCTTACATTTGAATAGATACGACGATATTTGAAATGGATTTGATTTTTGAAGCGAATATGATATTTTGATATCAATTATGAATCGATTTGAAATGTAAAGGAGCCAACGGTGTAAAAATAATGCGTAGTTATTAAAGAAACCGGGATCGGATATGGACATACTCTCTGTCGATACCGAAAACCACTTTAAATAACTAGTATACGCATAGTGTTGATCCAGAATGAAGTGGATGGTTTGGTGAATGCGTTGACTGAAGAAAGAGAACGGTATTGGATGACCCCTGACATGACTAAAACAGGAGCTGCGCCGGGCCATTGAGGTTCGCCACCTCTAGCGGACACACTTCTTCGATACCATATCTATTACCATTATGATTCGATTTGGGTGCACCCCTCGATTTGGGAGTGTTGTTTCGCGGTGTTGGGGTAGCTGCTGACTATGCTCAACATCAGTCTGGATCACGCAACTACTAGTATCCTAGTTGGTATCGCCTCATGTACCTTGTCATACTGATTATCCTATTCGCGACCACTACGTTATGTTTTGTGTTATACCTATGGGGTACCCTCTGATAACCACCAGTTTACGGTGGGGATTATGGTAACGCCTTAATGCTATTTTGATACTTTATATTACTGATAGGCATTATCTACTTAGCGTACATTACTACATAGTAGATAGTTTCACGGATCCTTAAGAGATGGAAAATCCCGTAACATCTCTTAAGTTATTGCACGCACGTTGACACTGGATATGAGATGTCAAATCCCGTAAACATCTCTGACGCCGTTACACTCATATTTATTTACGATCGATTTAACTTTCATAAGGATATTTTAGTCCTGACTCGAGTGTTTTGTTTTTTCATTACGCTCGGGTCAGTCCTGAGTTTTTCAGATTTTTGAAGATCTATTCTGGAGGATGAAGACGAAGATTTGGTATACGATGACTATTATTACCCTTGCATCATGCTATCTGCTGCATTATTTTAATTGTTCTGTTGTATATGTATAACTCTGATAAATGTTGTATAAATAATTGTCAAAGTATAGTAAACAGCTTCATGAACTGTTTATTTGACTGTTATATTTTATCGTTCCGCTGCGAGATTCCGTGTTCTTTCATTTCCTTTATTTCTCTTTCTTTTCTTTTCTTATTTACCCCAATAACCATCTGCCCTTTTGAATGGTTTGGAAGCGGCACGTGTATTTGATCGTCGGTTTAAACTGTCCAAAAAGGCGGGTCGTTACAGTATTCCGGACGAGCAAGCTTATCAGGCAAATCTTGAGCAAAATAACAAAATCATAATTACAGACGATCATACATATTTTGGTCCTCTGATCGATGAATCAAATGTTTTGGTAGAAGCGTTTGACAGTGCAGAGGAAAATATCGTCGAAAACGAGACCGAATCTGAATCAGAAGACGATGATGACTGATATAAATCTGAATCTGTTTTTTTGCAATTGATGTAACTATGTTGAATTCTTGATGTATTATGAAATTGATGCAACTATGAAACCAAATCCGTTTACCATTGTTCACATGTTTTAGGTTATTTTCATTTGTCATTTATTTAACAATTTTTATTAAAAATGCATTGAAATCTGCTTATCGTCGGAAGAGTACACCCATTATGAATCAGGCATAACACACTTGCATTTTTATTTCCATTTCAGTCATTAATTAAGCAATTTATACCGCTGATGTCATTTTCATATGAAATATATTTCATTTTCATGTTATTTTTCTCTTATATAATGATGTGTATATATCACAGGTTTATCATTATGTCATATAGAGGTAGGAGCTCTTCCCGATCGTCAGGAGGTGATGGCGTGGCCCATCGCAAGAGCCACAACATCCAGTAGTTTTGTTTGTCCCTAGAGTAGAAGGGTAAGAATTATATTGTATTCAACATCTTATTTTTTTTATGATATACGTACATACTTATCTATATCGTACTTAAAAACAGAGGGTTCGACCTACTTCCCTCGAAGGTTGTGCTGCATGTCTCTAGAGCTTCTTATCGCAGTAGGATGAGTGCTTGCTGGCCGAAGTGGGATAACATTCCTCCTCACATCATATATTGTATATGGAAGGATGTCCTAGTATGCATATTTTTTTGTTTTCCATTTTTAATTCGTTTTTGTCGTTTTTCTACTGTTTATCGTTTAAAGTGTAATTTTTTTTACTTTTTATCGTGAAACACAGGCTGAGATAGACATCCAGACAGACGATATGATGTTCGCACGAGGATACTGGATGAAGAAGATGCGCAAGAACTACAGGGACATGATATTTGAGATTAATAAATCTGATAAGAAACCACAGTGGATAGTAGAGAGCGTGTGACAAGCTTGGTTGAGATACTGGGAGACGGACGAGGCGAAAGCAAGTATACTAAATTTTTTTGAATTATTAATTTGACGTGGTCGAAAAATAATGTATCAAATTTTGAATGTACATGCAGAGTCGGGTAGAAACTCTGCAAATAGAAATAAGAATTCCGTCACTCATCGCGGAGGATCGAAGTCGTTTCAGCAGTATCTGCAGGAGTTGGTAAATTTACTAAATAATAAATGTAAGTAGTTTATGCTATATGATTTTAAATGTATAATAATTGTATGTAAAAATCAACTTCAGGAAGCCGTGGCACATGGACGTGTTCACCCGTACGCATGCTGCCGATCAAGTTAATCCAGATGGGACTGTTTCGTATACATGGCAGGACGATAAATCCAGCAAAAGCCATGTAAGCATATTTCATTTTATTCAGTATTAGTAATGGTTTTGCTTGTTAAACTATAATGAAATAAGTTATGATATTATTAATTTGTTAATGCAGGAGAAGATTATGGAGCAGCGGCAGAAACTCCTTGCTGATACGGGTCGAGATCAGCTGACGACTGATAAGGAGGACGCTATTTTTGAGTCCGTTATGGATGCAGCAGAGCATGGTCGACGATACAGATTTGGCAATCAAGTGGTAAATAATTTATTTTATCTTAAAATACTTCAAATATGACATTTTGACCTTCTCAAAACAATAAACTTGGATTTATTCATTTTTCCATTATTGCATGCCAGTAGTCAGAGTAAGGGACGGCAGAGCAGAGCTCAGAGCGATCTAGCAGATATAGAAAAATTGCGGACTAGAGTGTTCCAGCTGGAGGAGCAGAACCGCCAACAGGCCATGCAGACCACACAGTTGCTAGAGTACATGCAACAGTTTGGTGGCCGCTTCCCTTCCTCGGCTGGCTCTGGATCTGGAGGAGATTGATTCATTGCTTGCTTACTTGTTCGTTCAGGTATGTTTTGTTTTAGTTTTGAATGATTTGGTAGACGGTGTAGGTAATTGTTGATTTATGTATAATTATGTTTGATACACTTAGTTTTGTGGTTGTATTAGGATGTGGATGAGGATGTTGATGAATTTGTATATTAATAACATGGTAGAACACTTATTATTAGGATTATTGTTAATGTTGGAATGGTTATGTAAATTATGTATTTTATTTTGATGTAATTTTATTTATTTGTGTGTTTATTGAATATTTTGTAGTTTGGTTTTTGATATTTGGTTGGAATATTGTATATTGGATTGTGCAGTATTGATATAATAGTGTTTGGAAGAGAAATGTGGTTGGAAGGCTATATTTGCAACGAAATTTAAAAAAAGACAGCAGATTTCCAACGGATTCCGACGGCTACCAACAGCTTACATGTCAAAATTTCCGACGGCTTCCGACAGCTACTAACAGCCTGTAGCACTACATTTCCGATGGCTTCCGACATTTGTCGGAATCTGTCAGAAACTGATACGGCACCCTATTTCGGAAGCCGTCGGAAATACTGCTCCCCAATGCAGTATATTCCGACGGCTTTTTCCGGCTTCTGACGGCGGCCGACGGCTTCCGACGGCCGCCGACGGTTTTGAGCCGTCGGAAATCTTTAATCCCCTTGTAGTGTATTCAAGCGCAGATATAACAACACTAGAGAGGATTTCAGTGGAAGGAAAAGATATTTTATTATAGTAGAATATTTTACAGAGGGTGCCTAACTGCCATTACAAATATTTTACAAGCTTTATTTTTATTACAACTTCTTATGCCTCTAAATGCAACACACACACCATATATATTAGTACAACCGGTTAACAGGTTAATATAAACCGACATCTTCCTACAACCTTATCACTTCTTCTTTATTCCTTTTGGCAAATATAATGTCGTTTGTCACATCACTTTAATAAACTTGCTTACGTTGCATGCATCACTTTAATAAACTTGCTTAAGTTGCCTGCATTCTTATCTTGCCAGCTTCCTTTATTCTTTTATTTTTGTCACGTTATTTTGAAATAAGCTTGCTTTATGTGTACGTATGTTTAAAGTGGATTTTATCTGTCTGTGGAGTGCCTTCTAGAATTTGTATAGGTAGAGGAAATCCGGGAGGCGATGATAGTGGTATTTCATCCATAATGAAAGTTACAATGCCTGGCTGATGAAAGTATACATATACAATCCAAATTCCATTAACCTGCTTTTTAAAGCATCCAACATTGTGCCTTTTGCTTTTAGCGTATAATCTTTCATTTCTTCTTGTTTTCTTCATGAACTTGGATCTGTAGACATGCTCATAAGCTCATCGTCGCTATCTGAATCCAATATAGATTTAAGCTGTATTTTCAGATTTCTTTTTGAAGAACTTTCCATTAGTTCTTTTAATAAGTCAGATAATTCTCTTTTAGGTGAGTTTGGCATTTTTTGTGGTTCATAGCTGATTAAACCCATTTGTGAACAAATTGAATCTTTGAAAAATTCAAATTTATCCCACCATTTAATTAATATCCTTCTTCCTAAATAAAGAATACTTTCAAATTTTATTTCAAACTTTTATAAAGTTCTTGGAACAATAATGACATCCCATTTCATAATCCAGGGTACTTGATAAAGTGCTGCAAAATGTAGATTATGAAATATTTATTCGAACAAATTCATCATAAATGTTTGTTATTTTTTGTGGTAAAATTATTGGATATAATCCAAAGTTTGAAAACCAAACTATAAACCAATTTGGAATTTTTTTGGTATTTTGAGTTTTAAATTGAATAAACCAATTGTGTTTTCTCTTTCTATTTTCATAAGAGAAAGCAAGATCCCAAGCATTAATGTAGTCAAATAATTGAAATTTAATTTGTTCCTATAAGGCTTTTTTGAATTTGTAATTAATTCTTTGGGTTTATATAAATCACCTTCCCATTGTTCTGGGGTAATTATTTTAACAATAGAGGCCTTTGAAAAAGCACATTCTCCACCAGTTCTTATGATGGATTCAAATTGTACAGAACCTATGTAAGTTAAAATTTCTTGATAGAAATTAAAATCCTTTGGATAAAGGTATGGATCAATAAAGTTGTTTGGATAGAAGGTCATAACATCTTCAGCAGATAAATGAATATATTTTTTCTCTACAGGAGGTACCCATATGGTTGATATCAGAATATATGGGTGTAGGTATTCTCTTGTAGATATAGATTTTATTGCTAACTCATAAGCATGAGCTCTAAGTTGTTCATCAACTGCGGTAGTCTTTAAGACTTCTTCTCTAAGAATTTTTTCATCCTGCCGAAAAGCCGACTTATAAGTCGTTATGGGTCGAGATAGTGCAATTTTACTACTTTCTTCCTTTTCTTTACCTTTATTCAATTTTTCTCTGAAAAAATTCTCGAGTTAAGAAATCTGGTAACACATTATCAAATCCTTTAATAAACTCAATATCAAAATCAAATACTGATAATATTGCTTGCCATCTAGCAAATATTTGTTTTGATGCTATGTTTTTAACATCCTTTTGTAAAATTTCTTTGGCAGACTTATAATCTACCCTCGACAGAAACTTTTGATTTAATAAATCACTTTCAAATTTTTGCACACATAATACAATTGTTAATATTTCCTTTTTAACAGTAGAGTAATTAACTCTAGGCCCATGCTAAATTCCCGAAGTAAATCTGACCAAGGATTCTTTATTATTAATTCTTTGTTTAAGAATACCACCATATCTTTTATCTGATGCATCAGTTTCAACTATTTTAAGTGCATTAAGATAAGGAATTGCAAGACATGGAATTTCTTTTATTTTTGCCTTTATTTTTATTACTGATTTAGTATGTTGCTCTGTCCAAGCAGGTGGATTTTTTTTTAATCTTTCAAATAATGGTTTTGCATCATAAGCTAGATCTTTATAAAATTCGAAAACATAGTTTAAGCTTCCTAAAAATCTTTGTAATTGAATTTTATATTTAATTTCATTTGGAAATTTTTCTGCAAATATAATTGCTCTATCAATAGGAAATATTGTTCCATCTTTTATAATGTGTCCAAGAAATCTAATTTCCGTTTGAAAAAGTTTTATCTTTTAGCTGATACACCTAATCCAGCTCTTTTAGTGGCATTTATAAAAATATTTAAGTATTCAAAATGTTGATCAATTGATTCTGAAAATATAAGAATATCATTAATGTATACTATGGTAAATGATGTATAAGCACTATAAATATCATTCATAATTTTTTGAAATTCTAAAAGAGCATTTTTAATCTGAATGGCATTACATTCCATTCATAATGTCCAAATGGAACAGTAAATGCATTTTTACATCTATCTTCTTCTTTAATCTGAATTTGCCAAAATCCAGATTTCGTATCAAATTTAAACATTATTTTGGCCAAATAAAGCCTTGCTAATAAATTCTTTTTATTAGGTATTAGATATCTAATCCATCTTAATGCTTTGTTTAAATGTTTATAATTTATAACTAGTCTTGGAACTCCTCTTTCTAATTCTGCTATATTTTGTACATAAAATGCTGAACAACTCCATCGACTTTTAGATGGTCTAATAAGACCTTTCTGTAGTAATTCTTCCATTTATTTTTTACAGATTTCTTGATGTCTTTGAGACATGGCTATAGGTCTAGCTTTAGTTGGAATTTGACTTTCTTTAAAGTCAGGCTCATAAGGTAAACCTATTTCATGTTTTTTCCTTTGCCAAAAGGCATAAGGGGTATCTGCACAAATGATTTTCTCAATACAATTTTGTAGATCTATAATCCTTTATTGTAAACTGGGTTGTAATAATTTTTCTTTTATTATTTTGTAATTTATCTCTTGAGATAAAGAGTTTAGAAAATTTTCTTTTCTTTTAATACTTTTCTGAATAATATCAATTTTATGATGTTGTGGTTGAGATACAAATTTGAATGTTAATTCTTGATTATTAATAGTACTAGTAATTCATTCTTTTGATATTTTTGTTATAGGATATAACAAATACAAGAAGGGATTTCCTAGTATAACATCATGAGATAAAGTTTTAACCGTTATAAATGGCATTTCTAGACAAATACCATTGTTACAAACAGCTGTGTTTTGTAGCTTATAATTAACTAACAATTTTCTGCCATCTACAGCATTTAGTATTTCGGTGGTTTTAGAAAAATATTTTGAAGGCACTAACCCTTATTGATGCAATTTAAGTCTGCACCTGAATCTATCATTGCTATTGTAGGAAAATAATATTATTTGTGAACGACAATAGTAACTTTAGTGTGCCATTTGTGAGTGATTACTTTGTCGAGTGCATTAATAAATGTTAAAGAGTTTAATTCCTCTTCTCTCAAAATATTGTCATCGTTCTGATTATCATCCTTTGGTTTTATTTCTATTAGAGACTTTCTTTCTTTTAATTTCTTTATTTCCTATTTAAGAATTTTAACTTCATGTTGTAATTCTACAATTGTAGTTTCGGTACTTACCGGGTTAATATTGTTTGATGTTTTGACTCTGTTTTATATATCTTTTAAACTATAATTTTCTGGTTCTTTTAATTTTAGTTTCTTTTCAACTTATGTGATTCATATTTTGCTTTTCTTCTGGATCAGAAATTTTGTCAATAATGTCTAGAATAAAATGTTCTTCTTTTGTTAACATAAATGGTCCATTTGCTTTACATAAAGCTTTATAATAGTCACAATTTCCATCGCAACTACCAGATTCTGAATTGTTATCTGAATAATATTCATTTTCTGCTTTTGAATCAATTTCTATGATAATAGATAATTTTAAATTTTCTTTCTCTAAATCAGAGCTTGATATAAATAATTTTGTGAATGAATTTTTTAATTCTTTGTCTATTTCAAGATTATTTATTTTATTTTTTAGTTTACACTTATTGGCATAGTGACATGGTGTTTTACATTTCCAATATATTGGAATTTTCCTTTTAGCAGGTTTATTTTGCTCTTTGTGATTTCCTTTTAGGAGTTTTATTACTTTCTGCATAGTTTTCTTTTCGGAAATTTTTACTTTTATAAATTTTTTTCTTAGATGGTTTTCTAAATCTTTTTTCTTCATAGGTTGGTTTTATAGGCGATAAATCAAGTTGATCGCAGAAATCTCCTAGAATTCTTTTTCCATAGATTTTCTCCTTTTGGATTTGTTTATGTAATTTTATTTCATTACACAAATAAATTCCTTCTGCAACAACTTATGCTGCTAATTCACCATAAGTATGTTGATTATAGGGAATAGTTCCATTATTTATTTGTTTTATTCGATTTTTAACCCTTTCTGAAAAGAAATGTGGTAGTCCTGATAAGAAATTTTCTTTCCAAAATTCATGACTACTATCATTTCTAGTAAATAACTTTGAAAAATATACATCTTTATACCATTTGAATTGAGATAAATACTGACATTTTAAATTCATTAACTGATCTTGCGTTCTATCTTTTTGAAGAGCAGTTGCTCCAATGAAATGTTTAGCTATTGTATATATGAGCGTATTTACGCAATCTGTTTTGGCCATTCCATCTTCTAATTCTGTCGCAGTAAATATATGCGCTTTCGCTTCATTAGAAAGATGAAAATCTCATCAGCCTTTTAGTTGTCCTGTAAATCCTTGTAAAATAGCTTTTGCTATTCTATCGTTCGAATTATTTTTACTTAAACATGCAGTAGCATACATTGTCATATATTTCAGACAAGTTTGTATTTGGTATTCTTAATAACCGTCTGTATTCTGTTCTACAATGGAGGTACCATCAAAAGATATAGCTCCATAATTGTTTTGTTCCTCAAATAAGGGGTCGACTGGTGTTGGTCTCGTATAATAAGGTTTACTATTCGAGGTATTTCCATAATTGATTTTGTTGATTTCAAAATTATTTTCTGTTTTATTTTGTTCCATTTTTAAGAACATATTTTGTAAATCATTTACTTCTTCATCTGAATTATTATCAGATTCTGGTTCTGAAGTTTCTCTAGATCCTTACTTTCAATTATGGGTGCAACTTCGTTTTCATTAACATTTAAGGTGCCTAACCTTTTCATTATTTCTTTTAACATTCCGAAGTTTTCTCCTGGTCTATCCATATTCATTTCTAAGTTTTGTGCCAACCAGCGTTGGAATAAAACTTCATCTGTATCGAATTCTTGTTTGATCTTTATTAGATCCTGGTTCAATTCTTGTAAGTTGATTACCTATTGATTGTAGTTAAATTTGTAAAATTATTTTGCTCAATAATAGTTTCAAATGACCTATCTTTTTTATAAGGAGTAGCTACAATTTCTTCTTTATCAATTTTAACTGATAAGTTGGCTTTTGGAGGATGTATACTCCTAATAGTCTTTCCTGCTTTTGTTGTATATTCTTTATAAGCAGAATTTATATTGAAAACTGTTAATAAATCATCAAAATCTAGAAAAGTATCCTTTTGTTTTTCTATTTTGTAAAAATTTCCTATCATTATAAAGATATCATAGTTTTCAGGTAGGTCATTTTCCATTTTCTTTAAGAATAATTTATATCTTTTAATCCACATTTCTTGCTCTTTTGAATTTTTCATAAAGGCCATTTTCTTTTATGTTTATTTTCTTCTAAATAAAACTTTATTTTTTCAGATTTTGAAAAAGAAATTTAAACTCTTCATCAAGAGCTAAGGCATTTATACCAAACACAGATTTATCCTCATCATATCTCATATCTGAAGATGTCGGAGACCTAGGATTTGATAGAGGAATTTCAACCCTATATTTAGGTTGGCTAACTCCGTCCGTTGTGTTTCTTACAATTAAATTTTCCTTTTCTATTTTTAAAGAAATAGTTTCAGCATTGCTGAATCTTGGTTCCTCTAGTTTAGAGTTAGAAACTAATTTTAGGTGCGTGACTCTTTATTCTGAAAATCTGATTTCAACTTCACCATCATGATATTCAACAATTTATTTTAATTTTTTATTTTCTATTTTAGTATGTTCATTTGCTTCTTTAAGAATCCATTTTTCTGGTAAATGTACCTCATTCCAGCTAATTGATTTTGTGATTACAACGTTGCTTTTACTGATGTCTGTCATAAATAGTGTAGTCGTACCTTGATTTTTAATTGGTATATTCTTTGTATCAGTAATAATATTATTCTTTACTTTATACCATATTCTATAAATAAGAATTACATTTTGTGTTCCTGGTTTCATATTAAAACCTTCAATTTTTATATCCAAACAGATAGACTGGAGTAAATTTGGGTCGGTTAAGGACACAGTAAAATTTGAAAAACATGAAAAACAAATTGGTCCATCACATAATGTTGATTTAGCTATTCCTAATAAGGAATCATGGAATTTATTATGTCTTTTATCTCTAACTGCAATTGTAGCAAACATATTTAGTCCTAATCTTGTTGTTAGTTTTAAAGCGACTTGAATTAATCTAATGTGAATAAATTTATATTTTTCTTTATGTAAATTTAAAAGCTTTTTTGAAAATAGTCTAAATGAACTATATCCTTCCGATAAAGGAATTTTTTGTTCAACTGTTCTAATTACATAATCAGATTTTGTAATAAAACTTCCAGTTTTCTTATAAATCTTTGAAGGCGAATAAGCCGGAATATTCCAGTTGTTTAAACTAGATTCTAAATCTTCATTTATAGTAATTTCTTTATTTTTACTAAGAATTTCTCTGTCTAGATTATCTAGACCATTATTATTATTATTTCTAAGTGATATTGCTCTAGATAGTCTTTCCATATTATCTACCTTATCACTGTCAACGATTTATGCAAAACTTCCCTAAACGCCTTATTCACGGCCACAAACGGGAAAAACATTGCTACGCGACTTAAGGACAAAGTCCCAAGTTTCAAACGTAAATAATAAGTAGGATTAGCTAGATTTTATCAGATAGAATTAAAATAATAACAATTTGATAAACTAGCATTGAAGAATCTCTACAGTAATTGTTAATATACAGAGATGAATAGTGCCGATGAACAGTAACGACGAATAGTAACTGATGAATAGTGACGGGTGAATAGTACTACGGATGAATAAATAGTACAAAATAGTACCTTCTTTTCGGGGCGTTTAAGCCTTAGCAAACCTAGTCTCTACCACCACCGGGCTCTGATACCAAATGGATTCGAACCTTCGTTTGCTCCTTTTTTGATGTAAAATTGTATGAGACCTAGAAGATCTTAACTTGTATGATCACATAATGCATATTAATATGGAACTTAGAAAATAAATGTAGTTACGACACGAGTATATGGTATAGAAAAGTATAACTTTATGGCTTTTTAAAAGCGAGACAAATTCAAAGTTTTTCTTTGTAAAAATTTCAATGCGAAAGCACAAAACTAGGGTTCATGCATTACTAATCAGATCTGGGGACTTTATTTACAATAAGTAAGTAATAGCCTTGGAATCTCTAAGCTATTACTCCTCCTTATATAATGGGATAGGTGAAGCTCACTACCCTCATATTGAACCTAAATTGATTATAAGCATCGAAGGAAAGAGATACTTATCTGTACCATTTTAAAAATAGAAATAAAAGAGTCTCTTTTTTCCATACATGATGTTAAAAGCCCTGGACCAGATGGCTTTTCTACCCAGTATTTTAAACTGCACTATGATTTGCTATAAGATGAAATATACTTGGTCATCATCGAAATATTCTAATCTGCAAATTTGGCAAAGGGACTTAATCATACCTTATTAACTCTCGTTCCAAAGAAAGATAAGCCTCAAACACTTTCAGATTAAAAATCTATTACCTATGCTAATGTTATGTATAAAATAGTTGCTAAAATAATTTTCCACGGAATTAATCCATTTCTTTCATGTTTAATTGCAAGGAATTAATCATCATTCATTCTAGGAAGGAGCATAGGTGAAAATATACTTCTTGCACATAAACTAATAAGAGATTCAAGAAGCCAAGAAAGCCAAGAATGTGCACTAAGATTGACCTATAGAAAGCTTATGACGTGGTTAACATAGAGTTCACAAGTCACATGCTATTTTCCGTAGGCATCCTAACTCCTCGATTGATCTTACTTACAAATGCATAAATTCACCTACATTCTCTGTGCTGGTAGAAGGGATACTACATGGTTTTGTACATTCAAACAGAGGTTTGACGCAAGGGGATCCCCTCTCACCTTATTTATTTTGTATTGTAATAGAGTTTCTAACCCTCAGAATGGTATATAGTGCATCTCAAGGTAGATTGAAACCTATATCAATAGTACTACCTATAATATCTCATCTTCTCTACGTAGATGATGTCATGTTTTTCTTGGAAGCTACTATGGATAATTCCATGGATATAGGCTTGTTACTTGATGAGTTAAGACTTACTACTAGCTTACAGATTAATCATCTTATGTCCAAACTTTATTTCAGTCACATATGCCAAATAAATATGAGATTTTACAAAAACTTGGTACGATGGAGGGACATTTACCTATAAAATATTTGAGTGTGCCCCTTTCAACTGAATATGTGAATCTAGCTCAATGTATCCTGTTTTTGTAGAAAATAACGACAAAATTAGATAGTTGGGACAGTGATTTGCTATTACTGCTAGAAGGGCATAGTTAATTCAGAGGGTTGTTACACTTACTATTCTATATTGGTTACTAATATACCACTTACCATCATCAGTCATCAAAAAAGTTGAAGTTTTCTGTGCAAAAATTTTCTAGAGGAGTAAGACACACAAATTACCATGGCACACACTGTGCAGACCGAAGAGTAAAGGAGGTATAGGTCTGTGGCTACTTAGGGATCTATAAATAACAACTTGTTTGAAACTTATATGGAATATTCATACAAAGCAATCTTTATGGGTAGATCAGATAAAGAGCAAATATCTAACAGATTCAAACTGTCGGGCATTGCAAATTAAAAATAACTTTTCAGTTATAATGAAGATACGTTAAGAGGGAAGTAAAATGCAAGTAAATTGTATAACAAGGCTATAATTGAGGTTCTACAACATCTTTGTGGTTGTATCCTTGCATCGACCATAAAATATTAATGGATCTATTAGGCTGGCACATATTAGGTATGTTTTCATCTGCAAACTACAAGGTCTCTACTATTATATCATATAACAGATTCACTCCTAAAGAACTTGCGGAGACAAGAGAGTTACAACAACATACTGAAAGTTCATATTATTGCAACCAAGTGTGCAGATTACTCGGAAATATCAGGTAAAGAAATATTAAAATTTTCAGTGGTATATAATGATATTCATTCTAAATTTGGGAAGGTAGACTAGTATTAAGTAATTAGAATAAAACAAGTGTAAAGAAAATGTCGATTTGTCCTCATAAAGCAATAATAAAAGATTATCCACTAAAGATCGACTATCAAGCTAGGATTACAACTTGATACACGATGTGCGCATTGTTTATGACTGGAGGAGTTTTTCATAACCATCTCTTCTTTTAATTGTGATCATGCCAAATTTTCTCTTACACACTTTAGAATCAAGCTAGGCCTCCCACCTTCGGTAATTGGTTGTAACGACCCATAATTTAATCACATTAAATATGAATATTCGATATATTTTTAATAATGGATTTTATAACTCAAATAGGCCTCTTTTAAGAAATAAACAATGATAATATTCTTTTTTATAATTTGGTTTACAAAAGTAATTAGTTCAAAGAAAAATCTATAATGTAACCGATAATTGTTTTTTGGATTTTTGACTTTTCATCGTCTAAAAGTTGTTGGAACATGTTGTGCACACTAGTGAATATATATACACGTATATAAATAACAAATGTCTTTTCTAATTAATTAGTTTAGATAAAACATGTATAAAAATATAATTAAGTTAATAAAGTGGAAGTGGCTTTTCTTTTGTAATTTAAAAAGAAAATAAGCACAAAATATAAGACAAAATGACTTTTAAACTAAGAAGTGATGGCATGAATGACAATGGGGTGCACATGTTACAAGGGAGGATAGGAGCGTGTTGTCAAAATTCGAAAAGAGGGTATTTATTTTTTAGAGAGGGTAATTTAGTAATTTACCATTTTCTATAGAAACAACACCACTTTTCTCTTTCTACTTTAGTTCATTTCATTTTTCCATTTTTTACTCTCTTCCTCTCCACTCTCTTCACTTCTCTTTCTTTATTGTTGTGAAAACAAAATGGTTTTAAAAGTTGCTCCTTTTTCTCTCTAAATCCTTAAACAAATCTCTAAAATTATTTCTATTCTTCTCTAAATCGTTCATTCACCAAAATCAAACCAAAAACCCATCTTTTAACCATAGCAAAGCCCATTACCGCCATGGCCGAACCCTCCTAGCCCAAGGCCAAGCCCACTTGACTTGCCCTAGGTCTTGAAAAGCAATATTTCCAAGCAAATGCTAGGTCCGTATGTTGTTTGTAAAGTCGCGGTAGTTCTGGTGAATGTTCATGTTTGTTTATGTGAGTAAAGCTCACTTAATAGGAAGTTGAAATTTATTATTTTATTGAAATAATTTTGATTGGGTGCTTATATTTATATGTGTATATAACTATTATAACTTGGTTTATTATGTGCACGTAAATGTGCATATTTTTACTCTATATTTAATCTATTTTTGTTAAATTAATGTTATAATTGGGTGTTTTTACACGTTTAAAATCAAATTTCAATTATGCTTTCAAGTCATCATTCATACATCAATGTGGGGGTAAAATAGTCATTTTGTGCAAGAATTAATTTTGAGAATATTTTTTCGCACATTTTCTTTTTAATTATAGGAATTTTGGTTGGAAATAGGAAAACGTTCTCATGGAAATATGCATGCACAAGGATGAAAATAGAGGAATGAAGATGGAAAATAATTCAACACATGCATCATGGAGGACCCCACCTACCCACTTACCTTAATCTACAATTAAAAGCTAATGCACAAATTAGTGGATGTTAAATTTATATGCATACTTGGTGATGGATTAATTAGAGACTAATGATAACTTGGTGGCACACTTTCGAAGGGGTATTTTGGGCAGCCCCCTAAAATATGGATTAGGGTTTTGTGCATGTATAAATAGCCCTCTTATGTATATGTAATGGTTCTTTTAATCGCTTAGGATATTAGCATGTAAGTTGTAGCGTAACATCCCCTATCTAGAGGCCCAAAACTAAGAGCTACACAGTCATTTATAGTATTAGCTTCTAGTGACTAAATATGGCTATGTTAAAGATATAATAATATCAGAAGCACTTGATTATGAAACAAAACACAGATTTCGAAACAAATTTTACTTCATTACATTTCAAAACCAAATGTTTCACATTCCCAACACATAATTTCGAATTCATTCTCAGGCACAAATAAAATATAGTTATTACAAAATATGTAAAAGCGATGTTATCCCGCCTTTTGGTAAGGTTGTGACACCAAGAACTTGATTAGAAACCAATGACAGTTCATCTTGGAGATCGGTTATACGTAGATTCACTTTGGATACTAGTAAATTTTCCCGAGTCTGGATCGAGCTACAATTTATATGACATGACAAGCAAAGCTATGAAAGCCAACATTTCAAATTTCAAGTCAATCGAAGTTCGTATGCTCAAGATATTAATCGGTCAAGGTTGAGAAATCCAACTCTATTCGTATCCATCCAACTTCGTATCCATTCACAAGAGAGATTCAATTCGTATCCATCGCCTTCTAACTTCCTCGTATCCATCAAAATGAAGCTATTTCATATCCATCATGTTAACAACACATTGTATCCATCAACAAATGTCCATTTCATATCGGTCTCTCTCCATCCATCCCGTATCGATCTCCCACCATCGATATGAACAGCAACAACCACCGATCGGTACGAAGAAAGCAACATGAAGCATCGATATGAAGGCGGCCTCCAACCATCGATAAGAAGTAGCATGCAAGCATCGATACGAACAGAGCCACACATGACCGATTCGAAATAGTATCAATACGAAGACGACAATGTCAGACAAATCCAAACTTGCATCGATCATAACTCGAGATCTACAGGCCCAAATGCCACCAAATTTTCACAGAAGCTTGCCTACAATGTCAAGAATGTAGCAGAGAAATTTCAGCCAAAATGGATCAATTCTTGATCGATACTAATTCCGTTCGTATCGCACCCAGATCGAGTTGAAACCACCTGAACTCAATTCCGTGGGCTCGCCCATGTAAGAGAAGAAGTCCTCCGAGATCTGGGCGAGATATTTGCTGCTTGCGCCTATAAATAGCGACCCTGGACCTACAAAAAAGGGACTTTTGGCCTCTCTACGCCGATACTCTCCTAAAATTGCTATTGTATTTCGATTCTACTGTTGTATCTCATTGTAACTAGCAAGCGAAAAATCAAAAAAAGTCAGCCATTTCATAGTGGACGTAGGACATACGCCGAACCACTCTAAATCTGTGTGTTTCTGTACATTTTTTTGTTTATCAATTGGTGTATTTGTTAGATCTTCCTCATTTTACATTTATCTTCTTCATTTTATCTCTTCAAACACATCCGAAGAGTTTTGTGCCTAGCCATAGCACAGAGCACCCGCATAGTGAATTCAAAGCTTAACTTAATGAAGGAACATTCCATCCCCGCTCTTGATCGTTCCATGACTGAATGAGACATAGGGGACTACAACAGCAAATGATGAATTGCAATCAAGGAATGGGTAAAGAAATATTGCTCAACCGGTGCTTCCAGAGCCTGGAGAACCTAGCTAATATGCCAAGAACTAAAGTTCATTAATATATCATACTCCTATGGTGGACTGCAACTTCCCCCAATTGACCAGCTTTTAAACGCTTGAATTTACAACTATGGTACGATGGCTAATATGATGACTGCCCTACACTGTCTACTCTGCCAACTCAAAGTATAGCTGCTCACCATTGAACCATCTTCAAATGCTCGCATCTTAATCATACCATTTCCATATGACTAAAAGAATGGCCTACAACCTCAAGATGACTTCCTTAATACCCTATATAGGTCTCCTATCTGGATGAAAGTTTTGGACAATCACCAATCTATCAGCCCATCTTAACCAACTTGTCGTCCAATCGATGTTACTAACCACTCAAACGTTGGATAATCATGCATTCATCATTCATCGGTATTAAAAAACCCTGTATTTTAAAATGGACCTGATCATAATGATGATTGGAGAATCTTCCCCAGTCGAGACCTATTTATTGAAACCATCCTAGCTGCAGAATTTCCAGTGAAAATTCAATATGTTGACTATGTCAGTATACTATGGAAATACAACCCTCGACACTACCTCATGCAATGATAATGGCGCGTGGATTACACCAAGAGTGATGAATGCCATCGAACGCAGATGTCTTCCCTCATTCCTCAAAGAAGACTGTCAATCACTGTTAGACATACCAGTTCTATTTCAAATATTATTGAAGGGAATAAAGAAGCTGACAGCCAATGAATTGATTAAGTCATTGACATTTCATTATGACCTATGCAGACTATGATCAAATCATTAAGGTATCATTATGACGAGCATCATTCAACCACTCATCAGCTACTATATGCCCGTGACTTGGGGGCAGAGCATCAAAGCGGGTGAGACTAACAAGGTCAGGACTCCAGTACAAAGTGGATGCAACCGACCATCCACTCATACGCCTATGCAATTTAATTAGGAGATCCGAGAAAGACTTGGAGTTATATGTCCCAACAATGCAACCGACCATCCACTCATACTTGAAGCTTACCAAAATACATATGCTTCTTTTGATGCGCAGTAAGATTGGAACCACACCAGCAGTGGACATAATGTGACCATCTATACATCAAATCTACATTAGACACTTGGGATATTTGAAAATATAAGTTAAAAGTTGATGTGATTTGACCATTCACTCTCTAGTTTGCATTTGTGATTTGGCAAACAATTGTGCCTCAAACCGACTTCATCAAGGACCAAGCCTCAATTTAAAGTCATCAAGGACTGACTGCCTACCCGCTAACCATCATGAGCCATCATCCAACTCTCTTCCTCAACTCGACTGAAAGAGGGCAAATCATAAAGTGGACGTGGCTCGACCGTCTTCTATCCAACTCTTGCTCCCGACTTAAGGGAAAATACAAAATTCAAAGTGGATATAGTTCGACCATCCTCTCCTCTGCTCAAGTTCAAAGCTTTCCAGAACACTAATCTTACTTCTTAGGCTTGGCAGAAGTGGAATCCAAATGAATATGGACGCAACCCATCCATCCATAAACTAAGTCTCATCCTTCGTTAAGGGCAGATAAAGGGAAAGCAATCGGGATCCACCGATCACTCGCTAAGTGAAACCCCGAGCTCAGGGACAAGCCATCACACTGCAGCCAAAAGGGATTGATACACGATAGTTCTCTAACTAAATTTGGCTCCTAGAGTGCGAGATGGTAGGGTGGATCTGTCCATCTAACGACTTCGCTTTCCTGCTCAGGGTGGATGTGATACGACCGTCTGATCAACTTCTTGTTCCCAGAGTGTGAACGAAATCCTAAAGCCTAAACAGATGTGACTTACCATCTGTCGGCCAACTCCAGATTCTCGAAGTGCGAACTGGAGTATAAACATAAGCTGGAATGGGTGTGACTGACCACCCATCAACTAACTCTGGTCCCGAGAGCACAGACTGGAGTATAAACACCAAATGGGTATGACTGACCACCCTTCAACTAACTTTAGATTCCCAGAGTGCGAACTGGAGTATAAACATCAACTAACACTAGATTCCTAGAGTGCGAATTGGAGTATAAACATCAACTAACTCTATATTCCGGGAGTGCGAACTGGAGTATAAACATCAAAATGAGTGTAACCGACCTCCCGTAAAACAACTTAAGTCCCCAAAGTGCGGATATAATCCTGAAATACAAAATGGGTGTGACTGACCACCCATCAACTAACTCCAAATTCCCAGAGTGCGAACTGGAGTATAAATATAAACTAACTTCAGATTCCCAAAGTGTGAACTGGAGTATACCCATCAAATAACTCTGGTCCCAAGAGCGCGGGCTGGAGTCTAAACATCAAATGGCTGTGCCTGACCATCCATCAATCAACTCCAGTCCTTAAAGCTTAGATTGGAACATAAATACTAGAAGGGATGCAAGTCGACTCCCCATCTATCAAGTCTGATTCCTTAGCAAGTTCTGCAGTACAAAAGGCTGATGTGGTTCGACCACCTGCTTTCCAACTCTTCCCCTGACATGGGGGCATACATCACACAAAATTGGATGCGATCCGACCATCCAGAACTATGCTGGCATGACACGACTGTCCATGCATCAACTCTTGAACTCGGCATGGGACCCATAACATAAATTTATAGGGATGCTCTCCAACTCTACAAGACAAAATTTCTTCCTTGATTCGACAGGGAGACGCAGATTCGCAAAACGGACCAAGTTGGATGTCCTATTCTGAATTGATATTACTACCATCCAACCGCAAATGAATGTGACATGACCATTCATCCGCTAACTCTCGTCGATAATCCGATGGATTGTGCACGCAACATAGACGGGTGTGACCAGCCACCCACCAATCAATTCCTTCCTACAATTTAGTAGGAGAAACATCAAATAAAATTGTCGCAATATGACTGACTACACTTCGACTTTCACCATTGACCTGTGCCAAAGGAATTAGTCGAGGAAAATTCCGTCCGACCATTTTCAGCTAAAAGTCTTAGTCCCCAAAGTGTGGACAGGGGTATAAACATCAAATAGGTGTGACTACTGTCCCTTCAACTAACTCTGTTCCCCGAAATGCGACTATGAGCATAGACAAATGAACGAATGTGATCCTACCATTCATTCACCAACTCCGACCTAAAGTTGATGGGAGGAGTATAGACTCACAACAGATGCAATTAAACGGTCCACAAACTAAATCTGCTAACCCAAGACTGGGGACAGAAAAACAAATCACTGAAAGAAGAGAAAGGTAACTCGCTACATCGCCATCTTAGCAACCTTTATAACTTAAGGCAACGACTACAAGAAGGCCTTAAAGCAAACTAATCGGAATTATGCCCGAAGCTACGAGTAACCAATTATATCGTACCGCCGAATCGATGGGCAGTATCGATCTGCACCTTTCATATCATACCATTAGATCGTGTGGAAATGAGGTTCGAGCATTCTACATCATGCCGTTGAATCGACGGTCAATATCGATCCTTTTCGACTACAAATCGATCTGACCTGAACGTCCATCGAATACCTTTGACCATGGAGCATGGATAGAAGAATAAACCACAAATGAGTGTGACTTGTCCATTCGTTCTTCGTCGCCTTCCCTCGATCCGTCGGGAAGGACATGAGACCAAATGAGCATGACATGATCGCATTAGGGATGACTTTATCCCTAGTTCTAACGGGAGAATGTAAATCAAAATGGACGTGGTTGATCGCCTAACTCCAAAAGAATGCAATGCGACCATTCATTCTTTGACTCTTACCACGATCCAACTAAGCAAGCAATTCACAACAAGTGTAACCTAAACGTTTGCACACCGATTCTTGCCCTAGATTCGATAAGGGAAGCATCAATCCTGCATTGGATCTGACTGAACGATTTAGTCTTCAGTTTCTGCCCAGAGTATGGCGACATAAGCAGCAAAGCGAATGTCATTGACCGTCCATAATTTAACTCCCGTTTGAATGTCGACGAGGCAACAAAGTATTCTGTCTAGATGAAAGAACTAGGACGCAATGTAGGATAAGGCACGACTCAGCCTTCCATCGGTTAACTCGATCCCATGGTTCAACGGGATAGAATGTAAAATTGAAACGGACATTATCTACCATTCCACTTATCGAGATATTCCCTAGACTTGGGGGACGAGCAAGAAGATATGATGAACGTGATTCAACTATTCATCAATCAACTATGGTTCTTAAAGCTTGAACTACAGTATAAACACAGCTGGACG
The DNA here is from genome assembly GCA_030765085.1 of Allium cepa. Taxonomy (NCBI): domain Eukaryota; kingdom Viridiplantae; phylum Streptophyta; class Magnoliopsida; order Asparagales; family Amaryllidaceae; genus Allium; species Allium cepa. The sequence goes on from CM060941.1 coordinate 20,892,790, forward strand.
AGACTCGACCGTCCGCGTAATGCATCTGCTAACCCGAGACTGGGGGCAAAAGAGTGATTATCCAAGAATTGACTATGACAACTTGAACCTATGACCCATGCTTGATATTCATAACAACTCTATGTTGCGGTCGAAAGGATACCTAGAGATATAATCATCAGATTAATACATGGACTTACGGGCAACTGATCATTATTCTGACCCTTACAACGAGTAATGATCTTGAGTACATTGAATGGAAAGCGCATCACTCGCAAACACAAGTAGAATCAAACTCATAGCTGGAGCCAACTATGCAGCAACATGCAATACAAGGCTAAACTCTACTAAGCCTTTTATTTAACATGCCTATAAGGCTAATCATTGGCCATTGCAAATTAGCACAAGAAGTGCCTACAATCCATCACGAGTACTAAAGATCATATCACAACTCAGCACAATAATGATAAAAGAGTTAACTGCTTTGCTCCAGCTGAATCTTGATGTGTTCGCTTGGACTCGATCTCATGTATGCATATGTGTGTGTGTGTGTGTGTAGGGGGGAGGGGACTCTCACCAACCATTGAGAACCCTACATTAAATGTCGACCTGAGGCATGTCTTGGTGAATAAAAATGAAGAGACGTGGATCTAGAGAGATCTGTTGCACTTAAAGAGGAGGCGAATCTACTCAAAACCAATGGGTTTACCCACGATACCCAATACCCAAAATGAATATCCAATCCTTTTCTTATAGGGTAAATAAACGGAGATTGGTGGACGTACGTTGACCACTCAGAATTGTACAAGACATGAAGAAACACAATCTTCCACTTCCAAGGATCAACAACCAATGGACTCGACCATCGGACATGAATTACTCATTTCCATGGACATAAGCTCCAGATACAATCAGATATTGAAGCATGTACCAGACCAAAAATGCAACGGTTTCGTTACTGGCCTAGGACTATAGTGCTGTGTTGCAATCCATAGATTCGAATTTAAGGAGACTAGTGCTACTTACCAAAGGACGGTTAACAGATCATTCAAAAATCATGTCAGCCAATCGATGAAAGTATATATGGTTAATATGCTCGTAAGATCATGAATATCAAATGACCACATTGATGACTTGGCAGAGATATTCAGTGCTCTCCAAAAATTACAGGATGAAACTCGATCCTATGAAATTCTCTTTCTGCATTATATCATAAGATTCATTGTTTTCATCATCAATTCTCGTGGAATCGAGGCTAATTTCCAGAAATTCCGACAATTAGAGACACTCATATACCAAGGACAACCAAGCAGGTACGGAGCCCAAGTTGAAAGATTACCATCCTAAGTTGATTCAACTCTAGGACCATCTACAAGTGAATTCTCTCCTTCAACCTGACCAAGAGAGCGAAGAGAATTTTTGAATGAACTAACAATTGCGTTGATGCAATTCCAGCTCTGATAGATCGCTTAAAGAGACCTCCCAATTTATCCAAACCTTTGGGTCGCGAAGATTTATACATCAAGTAGACCATGTCAACACATGCCATAAGCCTCGCAATGCTATGTAAAGAGAAACGACGACCAACCGTTACGATAGGTCCTATAGCAACCTTAGATGTCCGGAAGGTTACTCGAATAGAATATCGATCTAAGTCAATTTGATATCATTTATCACATTCAAAGAGCTATCCTTGTCCAAAAAATTAGCATACGTCATATCTGAACTCACTGCTTCAGATAACTACACGAAGAGCAATGGAGAACTATCCAACCGATGGAGAATGTACATAGATGGAACCTTAAACAACTTGTTTTCTAGTATAATGGTCCCATACCCTTTGAATCGACAATAAACCACACATGTCCAATTCAAATTGCACGAATAAGCAAATCACTAAAGGTAGAAATAAAATTAAGACAGAACCGAATCTCACACGAATGGAATAGCATATATTATTTCAATAATAATCTTTACAGTGGAAAATTTTAAATAGAATATCAGTGTCTAACCTAGACTCAGGCTGGACAGTTATAACACCTGCCCTTACAAATGCTAACAAATAACAAAACAAATACAATAGATGCAGTGGATAATAGAATACGTCCATACAATGATGAAGATCTCCAACTCTCCTCTAGAAACTCCAACTATCTTCAACTCAACCTGAAACTACTTGGATCTGACCCGAGTATTAAAAATACCCGGATCAGGCTTGATAAACCAGCGTGAGATACTCGAAATTAAAATGTATAGATCATGACGATGTTATCAAAACCTTTGAAAAGAAGGGTATCTAAAAAGACCACGCCCATACATAAACGCGGATGGGTTTTTACCTTATGATAACCAAAACACTTTTATATATCAAAACGTTTGATATTATTTCTAATGACATTCTTTTGAAAATACTTTTCAAATAAACTTATTCAAATAAGTTATCAATACCCGGACTAAGTCTAAGGTAATATCCCGGACTGGGTCAGCGGAATATACCGAACAGAATATATGATACCAGAAAGGGGTAGCTGAAATGTTTGCAAGTCATTACAGCTATTTTGGGAATACAATCAAAACCATAAATACCGTATTGGGATTGGATTACCAACATAACAGTGCACTAGTGGCCTTTTCTACGATCCACGCATAACAAACATAGTTCCCACGGTGCCTTGATCGCTTTTCGCAAACTAGTCACTTGGAACTATACTTGTTACACTACAACTAATAACCAATAGTTCCCTTCTTTTCTTAAGCTAACCACTTTATCCACATGGGACAGTAAATGCCTTGAGGGACGTATCCCCCAAAGGACGAAACGTATTTGACGCCACCATACACACTCACTTATTCCAAATTTGCATCTGTTAGACCACATAGTATCCTATCATAACTGAGGTGTGAGGCTTGCGAGGCTATGCTCAATTTCTTCAAAGCCACACTTTTCATAAAAACCACGCTCTGATCATAAAAGTTTCCACTTTGAATGTCTCACTACCATTCCTTTAATCACTGTTTGACTCCCACAAGCATACAACCTCTGAGCTCGAATGTCTTAGAGAAGGGTGTTAAGCTAAGAGAAGTTGCCTTCTCCGCTACCACAGATGTACATTTATAAAAGTCAAACGTTGTGTCTTAGAAATGCAATGTCGGACATTTGTCCATACAAGTTCGTTCTTGGACTGAACGAAACCGAAGGCACTATCCTACTACCACTAGAAGCGAGTAGTCCTTACAATTCGAAAAATCTCCACAATGGGGAGACCACTGCTATAAATAACTTTATAATGGACGCTACCTAGAGCATGTTCAACAAGCAGTCCTCACGCTATAAAGATCCATGGTCTTCAATAATCATCATCTTCAACATGTCTTCACTTTTGAACGTATACATTTGTTCGAAGTGGTTTTCGGGTAGGAATTACCCAAAGTCGACTCTGGTTCCTTCGAAGCCAATCATCGATTTAAAAGATGTTAAGTTCATATGTGGATATCAATAATCAATCAATAACTTCATCTTTTATCTAAATCAAATATCTTTCTTAGATGTATTCTTTTCAATTTGTTCCTTTTTTTCAAGAGTATATGGAATCATTAAGCCTTATTTATCAAATCATTTGGTTTATTTAAACCTTTTTTAAATCCTGGAATACTTTCAAATCATCTTCTCTTTTACTTACTAAATCTTTTCCAACTCATTCATTAAATTTTAATCAAAGATTTCATATATTCAAGGTATAACTTTTAATTTAGGGAAAATATTCCCAAATCATTTATTAAATCTTAATCAAAGATTTCTTATATTCAAGTTAACTTTTAACTTAGGGAAAATATTCCCAAATCATTCATTATATCTTAATCAAAGATTTCTTTCTTAACTTCAAATCATATTCTTGCAAATCGAAGATTTTCATAATAGAGCACTACTGCTACTTTAAATATGGTAAATTTCACCTCCAAGGAGTAATGACAAGTTTCACCTTCAGGGACTAATGGAAAGTTTCACCTCCGAGGACTAACGGAAAGTAATCCTAAATCACGGATATCTTTGTCTTTTAACGATCTCTGTCTTCAATATGTTTTATTTCTAAAATTAGTTTGAAGGGGTTTTTGGATAAGAATCGCCCAAATCGGATCTCGGTTCCTTTGTACAAACAATCGAATAAAATATGTTAAGTGGTTATTTAACATTCAAAGAATTTGTTTATTTTCTTTTATGTTGGAAAAACTTAAATACGATCTTTTAGAACAATTGGGCTTTCCTTTCGATCTGTTCCACCCCTCACCTAAGAAAAGAAAACATAGGCCAGGTAAGTTCAGGGCACTGGTTGCTTCATCCCTAACCTTACTTAAATACCATGTTTTATCTTCCTGGATCTCACAAGCGGGACAAATGTACTAGTCGTTTCCGCATACTCAGTTATTAATCTTCATTTTAGAAACGATTTATTAAACTTCCAAATCATCATTCAAAACATTTAATTATTCTTAAGAAATCATTCACAAAATATTTAGGAAAGAATTGTTAGGTTTAAACTCATATTCGAAAGGTTATAGAATTTGCAGCATAAAAGTGCTGCGGAAAGTGCTACATAAGCTTATTTGATTTAAACAACTTTTTAATATTCAAAAATTCATATTTTCCATTCCAAATCTCTGTTAAACCATTTTAATAGATTTTTCAAATTTTATTTTTAATCAGTTAAAAATATAATTTATAAATAAATCTCTTTTTGGATTCCGAACTGTAAAACCGCGATGTTTTTAGAAAATTGTTTTGGAGATATTTCAAAATCTACTCAATGAAATCTTGATTTTCTTTCTTCGTTGGAAAACTATTATCATGTGAACCAAAGAATTTTTATTTCGAAGAAATCAGACTTATAAATCATTATCTACGTCAATTTGAAGTTACGGGTCGAAATTTACGAATTGCCGCTACTCGACGAGCTCGATTTTGACCAATTTTGTAAATTTCTTCGGAACTTGTCCGAACACTTCAAATTTGTTTTAACCCATATTTAAACTACTTTAAATCGTTTAAAATCATTAAGAGGCTACATAACTTCCATACACATATTTGTATGGATTTAATTCTTATTCAATTAACTATGGTTAATTACTAATTTTTTCTCTTATCATTTATCAAACAAGTTATCAACCACATAATCAACCAATTTGCAACCAAGTTATCAAAAATTCATTCAACATATTTAAACTTTCAAATCATTGTACTTGAAATAATTTATGGATTTATTAATAAATAAGAGTACTCACCTTTTAACTTAACCAATTCTTCCTACCAACATTCATATGCAATAACACTTCACTTAAACTTCAACTAATCAATTTCTACTCCATTTCTTTTGCTTTATGCCATCGAACTCTTCTTTCAAATTCTCGAAAATCCGGCAGAACTTCCGCATCACCTTAAATTTTCTCCTAGCTCCTTGGAACTAAATCGGCGGCACTTCCTTCCCTTTTTCTTACACTGAAGCTTCACGAACTTGCTCCTCCTTCTTGATAGGTTCGTCCATACCTTTCTCCTCCCCTTCCTCCATCTTTTCTTCACTTCTTAGATGCCAAACCATGTTTTAATGGTATTCTAAGGTTTTGGGCCAAGTTTGGTGGTGTTTGGAGTTGATTTGATATGCTTTTAAAAAAAGTTAGCAAGGATTTGGATGAGAAGAAAAAGCTATTAAAGAGAGCTTCAAGGAAGAAGAAGAAGAATGTAGAAAATGGTGTGAAAAAAAGTAGAAGAATGGTTGTCTTGTTTATAGAAAAGTTATGGATAAAAATTTATTTTGTAAAAAAACCAAAAAAACCCTTACTTAGTTACAAAGTAATCTTATTTTTTTCAACAATTAACATCACATTTCAAATCATTACTTTATGTCATTTTCACTTAGATATTAAGTAAAGTAAGTAATATTATGTTTCACTTAGAAATTTACTTTATGTCATTTTATGCTTACTTTTTCTTAATTATATTCTAGAATTTTCTAAATATGTTTAGTAAAAGTAAACTTGATTAATGAATTAATTAATATTTACACTATTTGAATATATGTTCCTATATAATAAAATAAAGGTGCAACGATGTTGCTACAACTTTTAATCAACCAAGCATTGTTTTTCGACAAAATATTTTACGGTCACATTTTGACGTTTTAGTTAAACTATTTATTTATTTAAGCCAAATTTAAAAATGAACTTTTCACCTTTTTAAATAAATTAAAACATGTTTCTTTATACTTTAAAATCATATTTAAATAATATCAAAATCTCTAATTTTACACTGCATATAAAACTGACAAAATGCGATAAAATTTGGTTATTTTTATAAAACGATTGTTAACATACTTATAATATTTTAATATACTTTTATTACGTTTATCAGATTTTTTAAATAAGATTTATCTTTTTAAATTAAAATTTAAACCTATTTAGTTAAGCATTTATTTATTTTCAACAAAACATAACCTTTGTTGATTTGTTCTAAAATCCAAATTTATACTTTTTAAATTATCAATTATAAGAATAAATAATTTCTCTATTATTATCTATTATATTTAACTTATTTATTTAAGTTTTAAACCTTTTTAAATTTAAAAAATACAAAATCTCTAATTTTCGAAGTAGCGAAATTACGGGTCGTTATATTCTCCCTACTTAAAAGAATTTCATCCTAAAAATTACCCAAAACAAAAGTTTGCCCAAAACATTTATGTTTAAACTTAATTCCATATAATATACACAGATCATCTGTATGAAATATCTTATTCGATCTCTTATTCGAATATACAACTTTATTTCCGAACTAGTATCGATCCTCTGATCCTTTTGTGCGGACTTTAATTAGGCTCTATGCTCAGAAATCTTTGCATTCCTTGCATAGCTCTCAACTGTGATAGAAAAATCGAATACCCAACCATAAACCTTAATCAATGTTCATCGTCAAGAATCGAGTGATAAATCTTTTTTCGGATTGTTGTAAACACCTCAAAGTTTCATACTCAGATATTAGATCAAAATTTGTGCGATGAAATGATCTACATATAACATATGTATTTGTTAACCTGCAAAAACTTTCATAAATTTTTTATCTTAAGCTCAAACACTTTATAAATGTGCTTTTTATATAATCCCTTAATTATTTATTTTTAAATATTTTTATTAAAGGAATAAATTTCAAAGAAATCATTTTTCATTCAAAAGATTAAAAAAATTCCCATAATGTTTTAACTCAGTATATTCCCTTTAGCACTAATACTATTTATGAATCATTTCGTAAAACTATTATTTAAGTTTATTACATCTTATAACTTATGCAAGTCAATCACTTTAGAAGACGTAAGTCCAAATCTTAATTAATGGTGCAATTCATTGAAAAAACATTTTCCAGATTGTAATTCCCCAGTTCGATGAGTCATTCTTATACTTAATAGTTCATGACTTAAATTTATATTTGTATGATATACTGTTTCATCCTAAGAGTATATAAATCCTAAATTTCAAATTGATTTTAATTAAATCTGTCCGTCTAACAAATTTTGACTTTGTTGTAATTTACTATTATCTCAAATTCATAAGTTATAAAAATTATTTCTTATGTAATACTATTATTAATTTTCTAGATTTGAAAAAAAAAATTAAAATCCGTACATACATCATTAAATCCTCAGCATTTAAATCCTTTTTATCAATAAATCACGTTTAAAAATTATAGTTATCTAATTTCATTTACTTAGAATATTCCACAATCTTTTACCAAAAGTTTTCACAAATTTCTTAGCATTGAGTTAGGTATGATTCAGAAATTTCGAATGTCCAAAATCGTCGAAAATCCCGCTTTATCTTATCAATTAGCGATCCCAATTTATCTTTGGTTTAAACACTTGTATAAAGATTACTAATCAATTTATTAGTTAATGGTTCACATTATCACTTTAACGTATGAAAATTATATAGATTGATTAACTCCAAAACAATCCAAAGAATTGGGTTCTACCAATAGTATCATATATCCTCTTAACAAGAAGAGTAATACTTAAGAGAAGTGTTTACCATCTGAACACATCTCTTGTCCATTTTTAGTGTATCTTTGAGCCAATCAAATTAGTTATCATAAAATACCTCTTTTTATTTGAAACAATACCATTTTCAAAATCCTTTAGAGATTACTTTATAAAAATTATTTTATAAATTCATTTTATCTTATATTAATTAACTTTATTTAAATTACCACAACTCTTTAAATTACTCGAATTTAAATTCTCATTCCTTTTATATTTATTATTTTACACAATCATGCGAATATATTTTTATCTTATGTCTTCATTTCTTAAACAAATATTATTATCAAATACCCTTAAATCGTGAAACTTAATTAACAAGTTATTTGTACTTAAACTTTTAAATCACACAATTGATCAATTTATGATAGTAATTTAACATTATCATTTCTTAATTTATTATTTTGGAATAGGTATTAAAGATCTTAATTACCTTATCAGATATTTTACTTATCGATTATCTTTATGAAACATCTTATAGTCAAACTATGAAATTCTAATCACAAGATGTTCATATTTAAATTTCCCTAATTCTGATTTCTAATCATATAACTTTTCAAAATATATACTTTATATTCAAAATGTAATCTCAGGTAAAATTATTTCATTTACCAATCTTTTCAAAATTAGTGCGTCGGTTCGCCTTGTTTAAATGTTTGGGAACCCTCATCGATAACGGTGATCAGACGCATCGATCAGAATCCATAAATCACTCAACAGATAAATCAACACCAAACAATTTATTAGTCACTAACAAATACGTGCTCATATATAATACACTCAAACTCATTCTAGGGTGTTACTAACCCTATCACTAATGAGTTACTCATCCTAGGGTATTACTAACCCTATCTCTGATGAGTCTTTATCCAACCAAAGCCAAGGTTCTCGCTTAATCTTCAGCTCTGATACCAAATGTAACGGCCCTTTTTTCCGTACCTTTGAATCGACAATAAACCACACATGTCCAATTCAAATTGCATGAATAAGCAATCATTAAGGGTAAAAAGAAAATTAAGACAGAACAGAATCTCACACGAATGGAATAACATATGTTATTTCAATAATAATCTTTGCAGCGGAAAATTTTAAATAGAATACTAGAGTCTAACCTAGATTCAGCCTGGACAGTTATAACACCTGCCCTTAAAAATGCTAACAAACAATAAAACAAATACGATAGATGCAGCGGATAATAGAATACATCCATTCGATGATGAAGATCTCCAGCTCTCCTCTAGAAATTTCAACCGTCTTCAACTCAACCTAAAACTACTTGGATCTGACCCGAGTATTAAAAATACCCGGATCAGGCTTGATAAACTTGCGTGAGATACTCGAAATTTAAAATGTATAGATCACGACGATATTATTAAAATCTTTGAAAAGAAGGGTATCTCATAAGACCAAGCTCACACATAAACACGGACTGGTTTTTACCTTATGATAACCAAAACACTTTTATATATCAAAACTTTTGATATTATTTCTAATGACTTTCTTTTGAAAATACGTTTCAAATAAACTTATTCAAATAAGGTATCAATACCTATACTAAGTCTAAGGTAATATCTCGGACTAGGTCAACGGAATATACCGAACAGAATATATGATACCAGAAAGGGGTAGTTGAAATGTTTGCAAGTCATTCAGCTATTTTGGGAATACAATAAAAACCGTAAATCTCGTATTGGGATTGGATTTCCAACATAACATGGCACTACTGGCCTTTTCTTCGGTCCACGCATAACAAACATAGTTTCCAAGGTGCCTTAATCGCTATTCTCAAACTAGTCACTTGGAACTATACTTACTACACTACAACTGATAACCGGTAGTTGCCTGCATTTCTCAAGCTAACCACTTTATCCACATGGGGTAATAAATGCCTTAAGGGACGTATCCCCCAAAGGGCCAACCGCATTTGACACCACCGCACACACTCACTTATTCCGAATTTGTGTCTACTAGACCACATAGTATTCCATCATAACCGGGGCGTGAGGCTTGCGAGGCTACGCTCAGTTTCTTCAAAGCCACGCTTTTCATACAAAACCGTGCTTTGATCATAACAGGTTTCACTTTGAATGCCACACTACCATTCCTTTAATCACTATTTGACTCTGATAAGCATACAACCTCTGAGCTCGAATGTCTTAGAGAAGGGTGTTAAGCTAAGAGAAGTTGCCTTCTCCGACACCACAGATGTATATTTATAAAAGTCAAACGTTATGTCTCAAAAATGCATTGTCGGACATTAGTCCATACAAGTTCGTTCTGGGACTGATCGAAACCGTAGGCACTCTCCTACTACCACTAGTAGCGAGTCGTCCTTGCAATTCGAAAAATATCCACAACGAGGAAACCACTACTATAATTAACTCTATAATGGGAGCTACCCAAAGCATGTTCAACAAGCAGTCCTCACGCTATGAAGATCCACGGTCTTCAATAATCATCATCTTCAACATGTCTTCACTTTCGAACGTATACATTGGTTCGAAGTAGTTTTCGGATAAAAATTACCCAAATCCGACTACGGTTCCTTCGAAGCCAATCATTGATTTAAAATGATGTTAAATTCATATGTGGATATCAAACATCAATCAATTACTTCATCTTTTATTTAAATCAAATATCTTTCTTAGATATATTCTTTTCAATTTATTCCCTTTTTTCAAGAGTATATGGAATCATTAAGCCTTATTTATCAAATCATTTGGTTTATTTAACCTTTTTTAAATTCTGGAATAATTCCAAATTATTTTCTCTTTACTTAGGAAAACTTTTTCAAATCCTTCATTAAATCTTAATCAAAGATTTCTTATGTTCAATGTATAACTTTTAACTTAGAAGAATATTCCCAAATCATTCATTAAATCTTAATGAAAGATTTCTTATATACAAGTTAACTTTTAACTTAGGGAAAATATTCCCAAATCATTCATTAAATCTTAATAAAAAAATTCAAAGATTTCTTTCTTAACTTCAAATCATATTCTTGTAAATCAATGATTTTCATAATAGAGCACTATTGCCACTTTAAATATGGTAAATTTCACCTCTAGGGACTAATGGCAAGTTTTACCTCCAGGGACTAATAGCAAGTTTCGCCTTCAGGGACTAATGGCAAGTAATCATACATCATGAATATCTTTGTATTTTAACGATCTTTGTCTTCAATATGTTTTATTTCAAAAAGTAGTTTGTAGGGTTTTCGGATAGGAATCAGCCAAACCGAATCTCGGTTCCTTTGTACAAACCATCAAATAAAAGATGTTAAGTGGTTATTTAACATTCAAAGAATTTGTTTATTTTCTTTTATCTTGGAAAAACTTAAATACGATCTTTTAGAGCATCCAGGATTTCTTTTTGATTTGTTCCACACCTCGCCTAAGAAAAGAAAACAAGGCCAAGTAAGTTTAAGGCACTGGTTGCTCCATTCCTAACCTTAGTTAAACACATTGTTTTACCTTTCCAGATCTCACAAGCAGGACAAAGTACTAGTCGTTTCCGCATATTCAGTTATTAATCTTTATTTTAAAATGATTTATTAAACTTCCAAATCATCATTTAAAACACTTAATTATTCTTTAGAAATCATTCACAAAATATTTAGGAAAGAACTGTTAGGTTTAAACTCATATTCAAAAGGTTATAGAATTTGCAGCATAAAAGTGCCGTGGAAAGTGCTATATAAGCTTATTTGATTTAAACAACTTTTTAATGTTCTAAAATTCATATTTTCCATTCCAAATCTCTTTTAAACCATTTTAATAGATTTTTCAAATTTATTTCATATTTTTAATCATTTAAAAATATCATATATAAATAAATTTCTTTTTGAATTCCGAACTGCAAAACCGCGATGTTTTTAGAAAATTGTTTTGGAGATATTTCAAAATGTGGAAATTAGCCACAAGGGTCTCTTTAGCAAGCGGAATTAGTTTCTATGACACACAACTAAAATAATTACTTTCAAGGACAAAACATAAAATAATTAGTTTTTAGGGCCTAAAAACCTATGAAATTATGTCCTTGAAAGTAAATGGACTACTGACTTTGTCCTTGAAAGTAATTATTCTGCTGATTTTGGCCTTGAAAGTAATTTCTTTGAATGTGTATCTTAGAAACTAATTGGACTGCAAAGTTTGTCCTTCTGGTGAAATGCCCCTTTCAAAATCTACTTAATGAAATCTTGATTTTCTTTCTTCGTTGGAAAACCATTATCATCATGAACCATAGAATTTTTATTTCGAAGAAATCCAACTTATAAATCATTCTCTATGTCAATTTAAAGTTACGGTTGAAATTTTAGAATTGCCGCTACGCGACGAGCTCGATTTTGACCAATTTTGTGAATTGCTTTGGAACTTATCCGAAACACTTCAAATTTGTTTTAAACCATGTTTAAACTATTTTAACTCGTTTAAAATCATTAGAAGTTACATAACTTCCATACACATATTTGTATGGATTTAATTCTTATTCAATTAACTATGGTTAACTACTAATCCTTTCTCTTATCATTTATCAAACAAGTTATCAACCATATAATCAACCAATTTGCAACCAAGTTATCAAACATTCATTCAACATATTTAAACTTTCAAATTATTATACTTGAAATCATTTATGGGTTTATTAATAAATAAGAGTACTCATCTTGTAACTTAACCAATTTTTCCTACCAACGTTCACATGCAACAACACTTCACTTAAACTAATCAACTTCTACTCCATTTCTTTTGCTTTATGCCATCAACATCTTATTTCAAACTCCCAAAAATCCGGCAGAGCTTCCGCAGCACCTTGAATTTTCTCCTAGCTCCTTGGAATGAAATCGGCGACACTTCCTTCTCTTTTTCTTGCTCCCGAGTTTCACGAACTTGCTCCTCGTTCTTGATAGGTTCGGCAACACCTTGCTTCTCCCCTTCCATCATTGTTTCTTCACTTCTCAGATGCTTAACCATGTTTTAATGGTATTCTAAGGTTTTTGGCCAAGTTTGGTGGTGTTTGGAGTTGATTTGATATGCTTTTAAAAAAGTTAGTTAGGATTTAGAAGAGAAGAAAAAACCAATAAAGAGAGCTTCAAGGAAGAAAAAAAAGGCAGAAAATGGTGTGAAAAAAGTAAAAGAATGGTGGTCTTATTTATAGAAAAGTTTTGGATTAAAATAATATTTTATAAAAAAACCAAAATACCCTTACTTACTTATAAAGTAATCTTATTTTTTTTAACACTTAACATCATATTTCAAATCATTACTTTATGTCATTTTCACTTAGATATTAAGTAAAGTAAGTAATAATTATGTTTCTTTGATTTGATATTTTACTTTTTGCTTCGAAATGACATTTTTGTCTTTTTGTGCTTACTTTTTCTTAATTATATTCTAGAATTTTCTAAGTATGTTTGGTAAAAGTAAACTTGATTAAATGAATTACCTGCACTATTTGAATAAATGTTCCAATATAAGAAAATAAAGGTGCGATGATGTTGCGACAACTTTTAATCGACAAAACGTTGTTTTTCGACAAAATGTTTTACGGTCACACTTTGACGTTTTAGTTAAACTATTTATTTATGTAAACCAAATTTAAAAATGAACTTTTCACTTCTTTAAATAAATTAAAACATGTCTCTTTATATTTTAAAATCATATTTAAATAATATCAAAATCTTTAATTTACAGTGTATGTTAAACTGATAAAATGCGACAAAATTTTGTTATTTTTGTAAAACGATTATTAACATACTTATAAATAATTTGATATACTTTTATTATCTTTATTAGATGTTTTCAATAAGAGTTATCTTTTTAAATGAATATTTAAACCTATTTATTTAAGCATTTATTTATTTTCAACAAAACAAAACTTTTGTTGATTTGTTGTAAAATCCAAATTTATACTTTTGAAATATCAACTATAAGAATAAATAATTTATCTATTATTATCTGTTATATTTAACTTATTATTTAAGTTTTACACCTTTTTAAATTTAAAACAAACGAAATCTCTCATTTTCGAAGTAACAAAATTACGGGTCGTCATATCTAGCGTCGAAGTTGCGTTATTGACTCCCAAGGGACGATCGATCTGCTACACCCTGATATTCAATTTTACAACAACAAATAACGAAGCTAAGTTGAAGCCTTGGTCACCACGCTCAAACTTACAAGAAAACTAGGAGCGTAAACTTTACATATCTTATGTGATTTCTGATTAGTGGTATGCTAAGGCACGGAGGATTTATCGAACTAGGGGGCAACGTCTTGCACTTTATCTAAGACGGATCCAAAAGCTACTAGCCAACTTCGAGAATTACACCATTACACACATCCTCTGAGAACAAAATGAAAAAGCCAAGTCACTAACCAAGCTAGCCAGTTCTGGGGATGTGCAGCAAAAAGACTTTGTCCCAGTTGAAATACTTATTATTCCAAGCACTGATATATAAAGATCAACTAGATCTAAACTGTGGATCTAGAAAAGGAGTCATGCATGACTCCGATCAAAGATTATCCACAATTGGGGATTCTTCTTGAATAAAGGAATGAGAAATGGCATATCCTCTATAAAGCATCACTAAATGATTATGTCTAGATTGTTTAACTCCATCGATACAAAGCATTACTCTTGTATCCATCAATTCGAGACCTAATATTACCTATCCATTGATACAAAGCACACATTCCAACATCCTGGATCGATCCAGTAGAGGATCGGTACAAAGAAATGGATCAAAAACAACCATGGACCATTGTTGCAACTCGAATTTCACCTCGATCTAGGAGAGGATGGATACGAAACTCGATCAAAATAACTTGATAACGAACGGCATATATGCAAACATAAACAAGAGTCAGGTTAACTTATGTGCATATATGCCAAACTAACATTCAATTTTCGAAGTTAACAGGAATTGAATGCTTACATGGTGATGATCAAAACAATGAATAACAAATCGCTAGCGCTAAATACTCAGTTACAACGAAACACCGCATGATTATTGACAATCAATCGTTCAACATCTAAATCACTGAAGATCAATCAAAGGTTACGTATTTTGACGAAAAGATAGCAACTACTCAGCGAATCAGATAGAACTTTTTCAGAATGAAAGATGCAGCTTTTCAAAGAACGTAATGTTCACACAATACGTACTTTGGAGGGCAAACGTTATTCCGCCTTTTGGCAAGGCCATGACACCAAGAACTTGATTAGAAACCAAGAACAGTTCGCCCTGGAGATCAGTTACACATAGGTTCACTATGGATACTGGTAAATTTTTCCCGAGTCCGGATCGAGCTACAATTGATATGACATGACAAGCAAAGCTATGAAAGCCAACATTCCAATTTTCAAGTCAATCGGAGTTCGTAGATATTGATCGATCAAGGTTGAGAAATCCAACTCTATTCGTGATCATCCAATTTTGTATCCATTCCCCGAGAGAGATTCAATTCGTATCCATCACCTATAAACCTCATTTGTATCCATCAAAATAAAGCTATTTTGTATCCATCAAGTTAACAACACTTCATATCCATCAACAAATGTCCATTTCATATCGGTCTCCCTCTATCCATCTCGTATCGATCTCCTACCGTCGATATGAACAACAACAACCACCGATCGATATGAAGAAAGCAACATGAAGCATCGATACGAAGGCGGCCTCTAACCATCGATACGAAGTAGCATGCAAGCATCGATACAAATAGAGCCACGCATGCCGATGCGAAATAGTATCGATATGAAGGCGACAATGTCTTACAAATCCAAACTTGCATCGATCATAACTCGAATCTAAAAGCCCAAATGCCACCAAATTTTCATAGGAGCTCGCCTACAACGTCAAGAATGCACCAGATAAATTTTAGCCAAAAAGGATCAATTCTTGATCGATACGCATTTCATTAGTATCGCTCCTAGATCGAGTCGAAACCACCTGAACTCGATCCCTTGGGACCACCCACGTAAGAGAAGAAGTTCTCCGAGATCTGGGCGAGATATTTGCTGCCTATGCCTATAAATAGCGACCCAGGACCTACAGAAAAGGGACTTTTGGCCTCTCTATGCCGATACTCTGCCATAATTGCTATTGTATTTCGATTGCACTATTGTAACTCATTGTAACCAGCAAACAAAAAATCAATAAAAGTCAGCCATTTCGTAGTGGACGTAGGCCATATGCCGAACCACTCTAAATTTGTGTGTTTATGTGCATTTTTCCTATTTATCGTTTGGTGTGTTCGTTAGATCTTCCTCATTTTACATTTATCTTCTTCATTTTATCATTTCAAACGCATCCAAAGAGTGTTGTGCCCAATTTTGGTACAAACAAGCGATATATGAAGATACCCCCTTGGATGATCAGAGTTATATGGTCATAATACACCTAATACAATCACAGCGCAAATACATCAAAACATAAACAAAAACTACAACTCCTAAATACATATCTGTTTGCCTTCTACATGCCTCCGGTAGCTTGTTCGTCAACATACTAAAGCCTGAAAAAAATCTTAACCCCTCAACCTACTCAAATTAATTTGGAGTACCAGAGAGTTTATCGGGTTAGCATAAACTTCATGTCAGACATAAGCCTAGTATGAATAAAACTACACATCCCACAATATATATGTTAAGTGAGATCACGCCGCTTAGCGGAATGGGTTTCCCCTCACTAACATCCTTTTAAAACATATCTTTGCATAACCTTTTCCTACAATCAAAAGTGATTAAACACTGTAAAGCATCATTATGTAAAAATACATAAACATCGGGTAATAATGAACTATCTGTTCAAACACATAAGTTTTTTTGGATAAATTTTAACCTTGGGCTGAATCGGGCCTACCAGACAATATAATCAAAATTAATCTAACACCTATTAGCTATTCTTCTTTTGGATTATCTATCAGTGACTATCTCCTAAATTCTTCACTTCTGGACGGTTTGTCCCTAACTATATGTTAAATACTTCACTTTTGGACGGTTTGTCCTTAACTTAATCATCTCCCAGGTCTTCCCGATCATAATGGTTTTTCAGGCTCACTAATAACCTGTCTGTGTACAAACATTTATTCCTTTCGGTGTGTAATCATAATTTTAGTCTGCCCTTGACCAAGCCCTATACATTGGAATTTTAGATAATAATTAGTTGGGGCTAATAGCCAATGTATAGGGCACGATGTATTTAAATATCCGAGTCATTTTCACTTAAGGATCCCCTCCCATAATTTTCCTTGAAAACATTTTTGAAATGATTTAAAACCTTCAAATCAAACTTAAACAAGGAAAAGTATATAATCTTTATGCTTTACCCAAAATCATATTACCATGTTTTGTGTGTGTGTATATATATATTACTCAAATCTTAGTTGATGAAAACATTAAAACACTTTAAAGAACCTCTTTCCAAACTTTGAAATCATCTCCTTCAAAACCAACATCAAACCTTACGAAACTATTTAAAAGAAAATCTTTTGAAAGCAATGAAATTTTGGACATCCTTCTTTAAAATCACTTTAAAACATTGCCTTAGAGAAACCCTAGAAAAACTTCCTTCACAAACCTTTCAAATCCATTGAACTAAACCTTTTGAAACCATTAAATGAAACCTTTCAAAGCCATTGAAATAAACCTTTCAAAACCATTGAATTAAAGTTTTCGAAGCCATTGAACCAAACCTTTCGAAACCATTGAATTAACCTTTCGAGAACTAAACCCTTCGAAATCATTAAACTAAACCTTTAGAAACCATTTAATAAACAAACCTTTCGAAACCATTTCAATAAACAAACCTTCGAAGCCATTCAATAAACTAGCCTTTCGATTTCATTGGAAGGAACCTTTTGACTTTGTCAGAAGGTCTTCTTCGAAGGCTTTGGTTATACTTCAATTAGAAAACACGGGTAAATCACGTAAATCGAAAGCCCTCTTTCGAAAGCATGGAGAAGCGGCTAATTTTAAAACAAGTAAACCTTTCGACTTTGTCAGAAGGTTCAAAACAAAACAAATAAGGCGGCTGTAAACTTTTGACTTTGTTAGAAGGTTCATTATTTTAGTATTTGACCTGGTCGAAAGCAACCAAGTTGAAAGCTCTTATTCTAAAGCAAAGTAGGCTATCTTTGGTTTATAAAACAAACACATTTCAACATCTTTGGCAACCAACCTTTTGATTTAAAACCCATTAACTCTGTCTAATTCATTACGTACCAAGTAGCCGATACCATATGCATTAGACTTTGACCTTATCGAGAGCTAACCTTTTGAATTTGTCAGAAGGTCTGGGTCGGAAGGTCTGATGCTGTAAAAGGCTGAAACATGCTAAAAGTATGATTTCTTTGTTTTTAACTTAAAAAGGATAACTTTTCATCTAACCTGCCTTTATTTTTCAAATTCCCGTGGGTCAAGAAATTCTTTTCAGAAAACTGCTACCAATTTTTAGAATTAAATAAAAAATTATTTTATAAAATGCCCCTTCTCCTCAATTAAATATATAAAACATTTGAATCCCATACCTTAAATAATTTTATATATTCATCAAATCACTTAGGAAAATATGAAAAAAAAACCAAAAAATCTATTTTAATATGTTTTTCAACATAAAAAATTTTCAAAGCGAAATAAATATTATTTGAGGAGTAAATAATTTATAACCAAATAAATCATTTTCTTTACTAGAAAATTAATATAAAATCCACATTAAATTAGAAAATAATGAAATTGTAACCCATCTCTAAACTATCATTTCTGACCTATATTTAAATTTCTAAGATGTTTGGATGTTATCTAATATGGTTTCCATGTCAAACATATCATAAAAACTAATATGAACGTATATAGTTCATCAACAAGCATATATATATATATATATATATATATATAACTTTAAACATCAAAACATGACATATACTTGCAAAAACATTTCTGATCGAATCAAATAACTAAGAACCATAAGAAAATGGAATGTAGTAATTATTTATCTTAGTTTTGAGATTATAAGATGTGTGATTTGATGTTGATTATGTTGGTTATCTTCCTTCACTTGAGTCCTAGCCTTTTCTTCTCCTGAGAACAATAGCGGTGGTCGGGCTAAGTACTATTTTAGTTAGAGTAAAAATGAAATGAATTTGAGTTTCATTCCTAAGGGTTTAGGGTATATGCCCTTCCTATTTCCCGTATTGCCCTAACTCATTTCCTAACACATTATCTTATGATATCTCGTTTTAATTTACTCATTACCATGGCACAACTACCCTTAGCTAATCAATTCCCGACTTATTAATCTCCACGTTATCTTTTTTAATTTTAGTCAATTAAATATCTTAAATAATGTTATATAAAAATATGGGGTGTTATAAAGTCCTCACCTTAAAGAATTCCGTCCTCGAAATTACGATAAGGTACACAGTCAAAACAACCATGGGCAAAACATAACATCAACATAAATCAGGATAAGCCTCTCTAACTCTGCTCTCAATTTCCTAAGTATAGTCTCTAGCATCGTCACTCCACTGGACCTTTACTAATTTGACTATCTTGTTCCTCAACTTCTTCTCATCTTTAGCAACAATCTGAATTGGCTTTCTAACTATATTCAATTTCGGCTCTACCACTAAATCTTCTAATACTGTAGGTGTTATGGTAATCTCCAGATCTCTAATATGCTTTCCAAGGTGAGAAATATGGAAAAAATCATGGACTCCCGCCAAACTACTTGGTAGCTCCACTCTATAAGCGAGTTTCCCTATCCTTTCAATAATACAAAATGGACAAACGAATCTAGATGCTAACTTTTCCGACTTCCCAAATCTAATCACCCCATTCATCAGTGAAACCATAATAAGCACACAGTCTCCCACGGAAAACTCGAAGTCCTTCCTTCTTCTGTCTGCATAACTTTTCTGCCTAGACTGAGCTTCCTTCATCCTAGCTCGGATTAACTCAATCATCTCTGCGGCTTCTTTCACCAAATCCGGCCCGAGAACTAACCTATCGCCGGTCTCTATCTAACATACGGGAGATTTTCACTATCTCCCATGCAAAGCTTCAAGCGGTGCCATTCCAATACAAGTCTGATAACTATTGTTATACGAACGCGACTAAATGGAGATGGTCCTTCCATGATCCCCCAAAATCCAATACACAAGCTCTTAATAAATCCTTCCAGACTTTGTTAACTCTTTCCGTTTGCCCATCAATTTATGGATGGTGTTATCCCGCTTTTTGGCAAGGCCGTGATACCAAAGGATTGGTTAAAAACGAGAGACAATTCGCCTCAGAGATTGGTTGCATTCTACTTCACTATGGATATCGATGAATTTTGTCCGAGCCCGGATCAGGCTACAATTGATGGGACATGACTAGCAAAGCCACAAGGGCCAACGTTTCAAATTTCAAGTCAATCCGAGTTCGTATGCTCAAGTTATGATGGATTCGACCCTACCAATTCAACCCTATGGATTCGACCCTATGGATTCGACCCTATCGAGTCGACCCTACCGATTCGACCCTATGGATTCGACCCTATGGATTCGACCCTATCGATTCGACCCTATGGATTCGAGCCTATGGATTCGACCCTACCGAGTCGACCCTACGGATTCGACCCTATTGATTCAATCCTATGGATTCGACCCTATGGATTCGACCCTATCGATTTGATCCTATCGATTCCACCCTATGGATTCGACCCTATGGATTCGACCCTATGGATTCGACCCTATGGATTCGACCCTATCGATTCAACCCTATGGATTCGACCCTATCAATTCGACCCTATGGATTCGACCCTATCGATTCAACCCTATTGATTCAACCCTATGGATTCAACCCTATGGATTCGATCCTGTGGATTCGACCCTGTGGATTCGACCCTATCAATTCGACCCTATCGATTCGACCCTAAGGAATCGATTCGAACAAAGCTTGTTGACTGGAAACACCATCGTGAATCGATCATAACTTGAGATCTACAAGTCCAAATGCTATGAAATTTTCACAGGAGCTTGCGTATACATAGAAGAATGTCCACGCCAAGTTTCATCACGATTGGACACTATCTTGATCAATTCGAACCAAGGGTCGAATCGATCCCAATGTGGGCCCAGATCTCTAGAATTCGGCCGTATGGGCCCTCTCACGTGCCAGAAGCGGTCTCCCCGGATTTTTAGGCGAAATATCAGCCTCCTACGCCTATAAATAGAGCCCCAGGTCATTCAGGAAAGGGGGATCGAAATTCTGAAGCGCCAAGACTCTACCGGATTCAATTCTACACCTTATCATCGTTGTTGCATTCGAGTTTCAGAGCTATAGTCCATTGTAACTTGCTGTAACCAACTGTAATCATCAAGAGAATATCAATAAAGATAGAAAACTTCAAAGTGGACGTAGGCAAGATCGCCGAACCACTATAAATCCTGTGTCGTTTACTTGTTTTCTGCTGTTTCTGTTGAGTGTTGATCATTTTTGTTATCTACAAATTTGTAATTTGTGACTTGTGACTGTGGACGGGTGCTTTCACGACTATTGGGTGTTTGTGGTCAATTTTGACGCAAACATTTTGGTGCTTTCACTGAGAGGAGCTGATTCAGGATAATTTGAATTTGAAGGCTTAAAGATTTAGATCTAAGAACCATGATGAGACAAACAAGTAAGAAACAAAGGCCAGAGAGAAGTGAACACCAAGGAAGTCAAGAGGCTTCATCAGGAGCGAATCAAGCATCGATCTTCATCACTAGGGACGAGATGGACACAATGATGAAGAAATAGGAGGAGCTGATCCAAAGTTTGTTCCAACAGATAGGACAACTTGGAGCAAAGAATAGAGAAGCGAATGGAGTTCAAAACGGAGCAGGACCATCCGGCGTAGCACCTGAACTAGGGGACGCGCACATGGAGAATGTTGATCCAATCCCTGAGAGAGAGAGATGCATCTACCCAAGCTAGGAGTAGCAGAGGAGTGAACGCTCAGTCAAGGGGGCAAATCCTAGAATTCCCTCGTGGACTCGGGGGGCAGGTTGAAAGTAATGAACGAAGATTGCATCTCGGTGACAACGACAGATTGGCGGAGATGGTTAGAAGAGCTATGAGAGGAGGTTTGGTAAACGAAGATTTGGAGGATGTTAATATGAGTCCTTTTACTTCAGCAATTAGACGAGCTAGGAACCCACCGGATTTCAAATTACCATCGTTGGACATGTATGACGGGAGAACGGATCCCACGGTTCATCTAACGAAGTATATGAGGCATATAGAAGTCCTGGGGGCATCAGAGGAGGTTATGGCCCGGTGCTTTCCATTGTACTTGGCGGATATTGCAGCATTGTGGTTTAAACAATTGGAGAATGGATCCATCGGAACGTGGAATGGTTTAATTGAGAGATTTATGAGGCAATTCAGGGTTCACATTACATGACCCAAGAATGTGATGACTTTGGCGACCCTAAAGCAAAAAGCCGGAGAGACCTTGAGGAGTTATCTAGCACGATTCAATGCAGCAGCTGTTATCCCGCTTTTTGGCAAAGCCGTGATACCAAAAGATCGATCAAAAACAAAAGACAGTTCATCTCAGAGATTGGTTGTACTTCACTTCACTATGGATATAGATAAATTTTGTCCGAGCCCGGATCGGGATACAAATTAATAAGACATGATGAGCAAGACCATGAAAGCCAGTGTTTCAAATTTCAGGTTAATTGGAGTTCGTATGGACGAGATATGATCGATGCAAGTTAACCAAAGTTCACAGTTCGAAACCATCGGCCTGCTGAGAGGATGCCCATTTCGAACCAATGGAGTTCGAACCCATCAATAACTCCCTCATTCAAATCCGTCGGTTTGCATACGCTTCGTGTCGATCGAGTTCGAACCGATCAGGCATGATATTGATCGCTTTGAATCGATCGGTTCGAATCCATCAGATAGGCGTCACCTCAACAAGTTCGAATCCATCAGGCTCCGTGTAGTTCGAATCGATCACATTCGAATCGATCAGCAAGATATTGATCCCTTCGAATCGATCGGTTCGTATCCATCAGATGGGCATCGTTCGTGTCCATGCCAGAGCACTTCGAATCCATCACCATCAGTATCTTCGAATCGATCAGACTCACGCCCAAGCACTGCTTCGTATCGATCGTCTTCGCATCCATCAGGTTTGAATCCATGAAGAATCGCTCGTTCGGAACCACCAAGTCAACTATGACGTGTCATCCATCGGTTCGAACGCGCCGATATACGTGGAGTCGAAGCGGTCAACACGGAGAAAAAATAGGATCGATGCGAGGAGTGTGCGCCACGTCGCTACAGTACCACGTGCTTCCATCGATTCGAACGCAGGGATTCGAAGTCATCGATTCGAACTAAACAGCCAACCGAAAATCACCAACTCGAATCGATCATATCTCCTAAACCACTGATCCAAATGCGACGAAATTTTCACAGTAGCTTCCATACAAGGTAAATATTGTTCCTGCCAAGTTTCAGCTCGATTGGATCATTTCTTGATGGGTTCAAAATCACTTCGAATCGATGTCAGATCGTGTCGAAACTTGGTGGGGTCTGTCGCGTGGCCCACTCACGTGCCAGAAGAAGTCTTCCGAGGTTTGAGCGAGATCTGGGCCTCCAACGCCTATAAATAGCACCCTGAAGCCTTCAGAAAGGGGGATCTTTGGGAGCTTCCACCATTGAACGTCCAGACTCTGCCGGATTGAATTCCATACTTCATTATCACTGTTGTATTCAGATTTCAAAGCTATCATCAACTGCAATCTACTGTAATCGATTAATATCATCAAGTGAATCAATAAAGAGAGAACCTTCAAAGTGGACGTAGGCAAGATCGCCGAACCACTATAAATCCTGTGTTTGTGATTGTTATCTGTGAATTATTGTGATTGTTGTTGCTTAGATCTGAATTCTATATTGATTATTGCTGATCTGTGTTGATAAACGGGTGCTTTCATGGTATTGGGCGTTTGTGACCAATTTTGGCGCAAACAGCAGCAGCTTCGGTGGATTGAGCAGATCCATCTATGGTGGTGATGGCAGCTGTGTCCGGAGTAGCTGACGGCACAGAGTTCAAAAATTCATTGACTAAAGATCCACCCGTGGATCTAGAGGAATTCTACAACGAGGCAGAAAAGTTTTTACGATTAGAGGATGCGAAGGCAGAAAGAGAAGAAGGAGAGGGAATAGAAGTTTATGTGCTTAAGGACAAAAAGCCTCTCGAAAAGGACTCAGACAAGGATAAAGGAAAACGAAGGGCTGAGGATTATAATGACAGGTCAAAACGGCAATGGAGGGAGCCGCGATTCACCACTTACACCGAGCTGAATGAGAGTCTAGAGCGAATTTATCAGGATACCAAAGAGAAGGTTCCGTATCGTAGACCGATGCGAAGGGATCTAACTTCTGACGAAAGGAGATCAGATAAGTTTTGTGTATTTCATGAATTAAATGGTCATAACACTAATGATTGTAGGCATCTAAAGGACGAGGTGGAAGGGCATATCAGGAACGGTATGCTCCTTCAGTATGTGAGGAGGCGAGCTTCAACGGTGGAGCCGGAGTGACCACCGTCTACATCAGCCAGGGGTGGCCCTGAACCGGGACACCATTTGATCATCAATTAATTGAAATAACGATGAACAAGTAGTAAACCTCTCACTAACGTAGGTTGATCGTTTACACATGTACAAGATCGCGAACGGTCCACAGGCATGCTCTGAATGGCTATTAACCCTATCGTTGTGAGAATTTACACTTTTACATCCTTGCTTTGCTTTTGTTTCATTTTGATTTGGACATTTAGACTTGGTTTGTTTGGACATTTCTATTTTAAAACTCATCTGTTGAATAGATATGTGATTCTGATAATTCTGAAATGGCTAAGCTACTTACACATGTACGGGGTCGCGAACGGTCCTTAGGCATGCTCTGAGATGGCGATGAACCGCCATGACAAATAAGCCGGGGACCCACTCGAACGTGAACCTGGTATCAACAATACCAAGCCCTCCCGGGCACACTTTCTCGCCTCGAACGGCACCCGACCACGAACGGTCACAACTCGCCTCGAACGACATCCGACTTCGAACAGTCACAACTCGCCACGAACGGCACCCGACTTCTAACAGTCACAACTCGCCACGAACGACACCCGACCTCGAACGGTCACAAAATCACCTTGAACGGCACATGATCGCAAACGGTCACAACTCGCCTCGAACATGCACGACTCGCCCCGAACGGCACAACTCATCTCACCTCAAATGGCTCGATCGCGAACGGTCGTCATTTGAGGTCCGCCACATGACCGCGCACGGTCGCACTTCACCTCAAATGGCTCGATCCCGAACGATCATCATTTAAAGTCAGGCGCTCGACCATGAACGGTCACACTTCATCTCAAATATCTCGATCCCGAACGGTCGTTATTTGAGGTCGCATAAAACTATAAATTCCTTTGCAGGACATCAACAGGATATGAACGTCCAGCTCATGGCATTACAAAACACGCCTTCCTACCGCAAGGCATGTTTCGAGGGGCAAATGTTATCCCGCTTTTTGGCAAAGCCGTGATACCAAAGGATTGGTCGAAAACGAGAGACAATTCGCCTCAGAGATTGGTCGCATTCTACTTCACTATGGATATCGATGAATTCCGTCCGAGCCCGGATCAGGCTACAATTGATGGGACATGACTAGGAAAGCCACGAGAGCCAACGTTTCAAATTTCAAGTCAATCCGAGTTCGTATGCTCATGTTATGATGGATTCGACCCTACCGATTCAACCCTATGGATTCGACCCTATGGTTTCGACCCTATCTGGTCGACCCTATGGATTCGACCCTATGGATTCGACCCTACCGAGTCGACCTTATGGATTCGACCCTATTGATTCGACCCTATGGATTCGACCCTATCAATTCGACCCTATCGATTCGACCCTATGGATTCGACCCTATGGATTCGACCCTATCGATTCGACCCTATGGATTCGACCCTATGGATTCGACCCTATCGATTCAACCCTATCGATTCAACCCTATGGATTTGACCCTGTCGATTCGACCCTATCGATTCGACCCTATCAATTCGACCCTAAGGAATCGATTCGAACAAAGCTTGTTGACCGGAAACAACATCGTGAATCGATCATAACTTGAGATCTACAAGTCCAAATGCTATGAAATTTTCACAGGAGCTTGCGTATACATAGAAGAATGTCCACGCCAAGTTTCATCACGATTGGACACTATCTTGATCGATTCGAACCAAGGGTCGAATCGATCCCAATGTTGGCTCCAGAATTCGGCCGTATGGGCCCTCTCATGTGCCAGAAGTGGTCTCCCCTGATTTTTAGGCGAAATATCAGCCTCCTACGCCTATAAATAGAGCCCCAGGTCATTCAAGAAAGGGGGATCGAAATTCTGAAGCGCCAAGACTATACCGGATTCAATTCTACACCTTATCATCGTTGTTGCATTCGAGTTTCAGAGCTATAGTCCATTGTAACTTGCTTTAACCAACTGTAATCATCAAGAGAATATCAATAAAGATAGAAAACTTCAAAATGGACGTAGGCAAGATCGCCGAACCACTATAAATCCTGTGTCATTTACTTGTTTTCTGCTGTTTCTGTTGAGTGTTGATCATTTTTGTTATCTACAAATTTGTAATTTGTGACTTGTGACTGCGAACGGGTGCTTTCACGACTATTGGGTGTTTGTGGTCAGTTTTGACGCAAACAGATGGTAAGTGGTACTCATGTTAAGCTTGGTTCCTAATGCTTTTTGTAGACTCTTCTAGTACTCACTAATAAACAAAGAATCTCTATCATTGACAATACTACTTGGAATCTCATGCAGTCTAACCTCATTCTTCATAAACAACTTCACCAAAATAGGTGTTGTCCTAGTTGACTTTACTGGAATGAAATGAGCATTCTTTTTTAGTCTATCTACTATTATCCATATGCTTTTATTTCCTCTATTAAACCTTGGCAGCCAATCAATAAAATCCATAGAGATAGAATCCAACTTCCACAACGAAATTTTCAACAGTTGAAGCAATCCACTTGGCTTCTGGTGTTCAGTCTTTGCTTGTTATCAATTCAAGCAATGCTTAACACATACACCAATGTACCGTTTCATACCTTCCCAGAAGAAACTTCTCTTCATATCCTGATACATTGTCACGACCCGTCTTTCTACACCAGAAAAACGCATCATGATTTAAGAAAGAAAGGGATAGAAGAAGAAAAGATAAGGAAGAAGAAACTCAACAACATCAGACACTCACAGCGGAACGAATGAAATATAATATATTACATAAAATATTACATAGTATCATGTACATCAGAGTTACACAACTTATAAATTCATATTAGACAGTTATAAACATCTGTCTAACTATACAACTCAAGATATCACAAGATTCAGACACAACATGAACACAGCGGAATCATTATATATCTACACGCTGAAGCGTCCTGCTCCACATCTCCTCTAGAATTCGCCAAGCAAACCTGAATCCCTCGACTACTCATACATAATATGAGTACCCAAGAGTTTAATAAAACAGAAAATAAACACTCGGGTCAGACAAGGGTCTAGTGTCAGTAAACGGTTTAAAATTGCTTAACTTTAGAAAATCTTTTGAAAAGAAAGGTATCACGTATAACTTCCCACACATAAACATGGAAATTTTTTTACTTTACGCTAACCAAAACATTTGATAGGAAATCCAGTGATATTATAATAGTGTCTAGGGTTTTCAAATAAATAAGAAATAGCCGAAATTGTTACATTATTAAATTCCAGCTGCTAGCCACAAAAGTGGGTAATACAATCAAAACCGTAGGGTCTCGTAGGAAGAATGGGTTTCCATCAATGGCAGGGCTACTGGGGTACCGCCCGTCACAGTACGTGGCAAAGATCACTGTATCGAGGAGCCATCCTAACTCCCCTGCAACACAAGGCCGGAACCATCCTTTACTGGACAATCCCGAACAAGACCACCCCGTGGTTGGCGCGACCAACCACACACTAAGCCGAAATAGAAAGGGACCTCTAGACAAGGGTAAATCTCGTCCTACTTGGGCATGACCCACTTAACCTTGCTGCACCTCCCCTATTTTAGCCATTCCCGGTTGATGAGGCTTGAGGCTGCGATTACCTTTATAGAACACATCTATCTTAGAATGCTCATTGTCCACCTGACGATGTTCTGAAAGCATTCAATCCATACAAGTTCGTTCCGGGTTCGAACGAAACCGAAGGCACTATCTCATTGCGCTCATTTTGGAATCACCCTTAGATTCAACGACCATAGCCCGTGCACTCTGAATCACCATCTCGAACCTGAAAGTACTATCTCCGTCAAACTCATCTCGAAATCACCCTCAGAGTTATACTTACGAATAGTTCTTACACTTCGAGTCTTCACTAAGCTCTTCTCTTGGATTCACGACCTAACGTTTAATTTGGATCGATGTGGTTTTCGGATATCCAAATGTGAAAACCCGATCCCGATCTCACCGAAATCCAAACGCCATTTTAATGTCCAGGTTATTTAAGGGTTTAAACGATTAACTTATATTCAGAATAATATAACAAATAGATGAATCACATTATCACAATAGATAATTCATATCAACCAATTATCTCACAAAGCAGCACATATCACTTATCAGAGATATCACACCCAAATCATCCAATATCAATCATCCAATATCAATCAGTCATCCATAAGCAGGTTTGATTATCTCTTAATCAATTGGATTACCTTAATCCTTCTTCATTAATTAATTACAAATTAATTTATTAATCATCTCTTAATGATCTTCCTTAATTAATCTCCCTTGATTAATTATCTTATAATTACTTTCAAGTAATTAGCCTTTAATTCTTTAATTAATTCCACAAATTAATTATCCTTAACCATATACAGTAATTAACCTTTAATTACTATCATTAATTACAATAATTAATGATCCTTCGTTTGCTTCCCTTAATTAATCAACTATGATTAATTACATTAATCCTTTATTCATTATAATTAATCATACTTTAATTAATCACTCATTCATCAGCCTTGATTAATTTTATTAATTATATTAACTAATGATCCTTATTAATTAAAAATCCCTTTAATTAATTTGTAATTAACCATCTTATTAATTAGAATTAATTAATCATAAACAGTAATTAACAACTTGTAATTACTTATCTTAATTAACTTCTTAATTAATTATATTAATCTTTGATTAATTATATTAATTAATTAATCTTTAATTACTTCATTAAGTAATTATTAATTAGTTACATTAATTAATAACCCTTAATAAATTACTTCATTAATTAATTACATTTTTAATTAATTACATTAGTAATTAATCTTAAATTAATCACATTTATTAATTAATTAATCACATTAACTAATTAACTAAAATTAACTAAGTAATTAACCCTTAATTACTTACATAAGTAATTATCTTCTAATTACTTCCATTAAATGGTTACTCTCTTAATTAATTACCTTAACAAGTAATTAATCCCATCATTAATTAACCTTAATTCTTTAATTAATTAATTACTCTATAACTAATTAATTTTCAAATCAACTATATTCATTAATCCTTAAATTAACAACATCAAGTGATTAACCCTTAATCACTTCACTCAATTACTTCCATAAGTAATTTACTCTTTCTAATTACTTTGAGTAATTATCCATTAATTACTTCATTAAGTAATTTTACTCAATTAATTATAAAGTGATTGTCTTAAATTCATTAGGCTAATAATTAATCTAAAATTAATTGCATTAATTAATTAACTAATTAATCGTCACTTAATTTCTTAATTAATTCATTAACTATCCACTAATTACTTTATTAAGTAAATATTCTTAATTACAAATAGTAATTAAGCTTAAATTTATTTTATTAATTAATTATTCTTAATTAATTTCTACTTAACTAATTAAGAATAAACTTTGCATTTTTATTAAATATTTACTCAAATCATTTACTTCATTAAAACCAATTTAAAAATCAATTTGAAATATGATTTTACTTTTAAAACAAAACAATTCAAATACTTAATTTTAATATACTCAAAATTTTTGAAAACCCTTTTCAATCATATTTAATTGAATTAAACAAATATTAATCTTTGAAAACTCAATTATCACGTTCTTTAATCTTATCTATTTAAAAATAAAATTTTGAAATATAGTTTAAACGTTACTTTGAATATATTCTTCAACATGAAACATCCTTATTTAAACTTGATTGAGTTTCTTAAAACTTTGATCTAATATTTAAATTGAAAATACCTTTAAATTCAATTTAAAATAAATTTAGTTAATTATTTTAAAATCAATTATTTTATACTTTTCAAATTTGAAAATATATTAGATTAAAACACCCTTAAAATCTTCGACTCTCATTTGTTTTGAAATAACTTACTTTACATTTAAACTTGATTTCATTTCTTCAAAACAAACAAGTTTAATTTGTAAACTTTATACCTTACAGTACTTACCAGATTAACACCACCTAAATACTCGAGTCGAACACTACATCTACAGGAGGCTGCCCCGAGACAAACCCCAGTCTCATCTACTTCGAGTCATCACCAGGAAAATGCGAGCATCTCTCCGAGTCGACCTTCATCTTTCCCAACTCCATTATTCCCAGTGCACAAACGTACACGCGTGTACGTGCACAACCCAACCACCCTCCTCCGACCATCTTTCTGATTGTCGACCAACCACACAAGGCCTCGATAACCTTTACAAATCCAACAACGAATCAAAATTTCGATGATTGATTCGAAAACTGAAACCAAGAATAGTCATCAAATCCTCTGTCGCCGACAATCACGACGAATGGAACCCATAACTCTCCTACCAGAGCAACTCCGCGCCACCACATTGCTATCGCGATCCTCGTGATCGAGACCGCAGCTCCAATTTTGCAGAGATCACGTCGACTTCAAATTAACCAAAACAACAGTCAAAAACCCTACTTCGAACGAATATGAACATCTCGGCCATAGGATAAATTCAAGAGTATTTTTCCCTTCATCAACATTACAAAAGCTAGCTTCGACCATAAATTCACCTCCAATCATCGAGTTGATTATCAGCAATTCATTAAATTGCCGAAAATGTTCAATTCAAAATTTCCAAAAGATTATCAAATTAAAAATCATGAAGTTAGTGTTAATATTCGTGATTTCCCATCACGAATTCATTCATGCAATTCAAACTAAAAATTGAGTTTATAGATTTTTGACTCAAATGTACATATTATTGTATTTTTCAAAATTCGAGATAAATATTAATTATAAATTACTGGGATTATTTTTTATAATAGTATTACACCAATTCAATCGTCTTTCATTTGCAAATCAAGACTGAATATGGATTGTATGTTGCAATTTTGAATTAATTGAATGATCTAAACCTGTAAACAACAGAGTATACTTATACAGTCACCATACATGCATATCATCTTTATATACAAACTTGCAATCATCTTCACAACACATTTGCAACTAAACTACTGTATAAATCATCACACATGTCTAGGTTTAATAACAGGTTCGAATCTGTTTTTAAAAAGAAGATTTACTCACCTTAAAGAAAATGAACAGAGGCTTTATTTTGAAAAATCTTTTGAGCTGAAAACTTGCATTGCTGAAATAAGATGCCTAGCTGAATTTGTAAACTTGAATTGCTGATTAAAACTGGAGTGGTTGCTACTGGATCTAACTGAAGAGATGGTTTAAGGCTTGATTTCTAGGTTGAAAAATGTTACAGGTTTGAAGTTGTAGTAAGTTTTGTTGCTAAAAAAAACTTGTTTGCAGATTTGAAAATGGGTTACAAGATTTGGAAAATTTTGAAATGGTTGAAATTTTTTTTTACAAAATTTTAGTTTGGAATTCTTTTTACTTCAGCTGAAAAACAGGAAAAAGAATTTGTAGAAGAATGTATTCTATTATGAACTAAATTATGAAAAGTCAAAGAAAATAAAAAATTTAAGAAATGACACTTGTTTTTAAAACTTACATTTGTCACTTATATCTCTTAATTTCCTTACATATGTTATATATATGTCTTAAGATATCAACACATGTTTCTTAAGTATTTTTAAATAAATTTTTATTTAATTCAAATGTTAATATAAGCTTACATACTTAAGTTACTTAATTGATAAATACCTATATATGTATACATAAATTTACTTTTTAAAGAATATATTATAAAACTAATTATAATAAAAATAAATTCTTATATATGTATTTTAAAATCTAAAACATTTATCTTTATTGTTTAAGAGATATAAATTAAAATTTCCATATATCCTTTGAAAAGTATTATTAAAATATATTTTCCAAATTACCATCTATATATATTAAGATTTGAAAGTTCTTTTATTAAATTCAATCCAGACTTCATTATATACAAATATGCATATATTTCAAGTAGAAAATATTTTAACGTAAATATTTGAGAATCACCATATTAAATTTCAAAACAACTTCAAATTATAACATATACTTATATATATATTACAATTTGAAAATTCATCTTTTATTTAAAACAAAAGATCTCCCTATTCACAATATATATATACCAAATATATATATATATATATATATATTATAAATAGAATGTAATTTTATTAGCTTTGAAAAATAATTCTTATCAATTTTAAATTGTAAGAAAGATATTGATCAATATTGCCAGATTAAATATTTATTAACCTTTAAAAGATTAAATTTACCAATTTAAATTAGAATTATAAAGGAAAGTTATCAAATCAATTTAATTATTAATACAGATCATTAAATTGATATTGCCTAAAATTTCGGGTCGTCACATACATCTTCGTTCCTCCTGGATGGATAGTGAACTTCGAACGATGGTGTTCATCCAAAACTTCCTTCCTCATGTCTCCTACATTTGAAACACACAACCTTTCTTTCTTTCTCAACCACCCATTTTAGTCAAGACTGAAACCCTTTAAGTCATCTCCCTGTATTCCTTCCCTTAACCTTCTGATCCATTCAGTCAAAAATGGACCATCTTCCTGTTTAGAAGCTACCTTCTCAATCATTACCGGTCGAACTTCTAAACAAGATAATACAGCACTTCCTACACTAGAACCTGCCACGGATCTAAACTGCACTCTACAAGCTGATAATGCTTCTAAATCTTTCTACTCAGCAATCACAACCAATAATGCATTCCAATGTTTCCTGGTAAGTGCATCCGCTACCTTATTCCCTTTCCCAAGTGTGCATTCAATTCCAAAATCATAAGCAGCAATAAACTCCAACCATCTCTATTGTCTCATGTTCAGCTCCTTCTGAGAGAACAAGCATTCAATGACTTATGATCTGTACAAAGCTCAAATCGCTCTCCCAAAAGATAATGCCTCCATACCTTCAAAGCAAATATAATGGAAGCTGACTCTAAATCATGCGTAGGATACCTCACTTAATGTGGTCTGAGTTGTCTAGAAGCATAAGCAATCACTTTACCTCTTTGCATCAACATAACTTCCACACGCATCAGTATAAACAACCAAATCTTGATTCTCCTACGGAATCACTAACACCGGTGCATGGGTCAATAAGTGTTTCAAACTCTGGAATGCTTCCTCACACTTATCAGTCCATACAAACTTCACACCTTTTCGCGTAAGCTTAGTCATCGGTGCCGCTATTCGCAAAAAATCCTTTGTAAACCTTCCATAATATCCGGCTAATCCAAGAAAGCTCTTTATCTCGGTCACCATCTTGGGTCTCTTCCAATTATTCACCGCCTCAATCTTAGTTGGATCTGCAGACAACCTTTTCTCTAAGACTACATGATTAAGGAACTTTACTTTCTTCTTCCAAAAATGACACTTTGAAAACTTAGCTTTCAACTGATGTTCCCTTTATGTCTCGAGCACAACTCTAATATGAACTTCATGCTCCTTCTCATCCCTAGAGTACACCAAAATATCATCTATGAAGACCGACACAAATCTATCTAGGTGCCCTCGGAAAATTCGGTTCCTCAAATCCACAAAGAATGCCGGAGCATTAGTTGGTTCGAACGGTATAACTAACCATTAGTACGATCCATACTTTGTCCTAAACGCCATCAAAGGAATAATATCCTCTGCCACTCTAAGTGATGAAATCCAGTTGCTAAATACAGGTGAGAGAATATCTTAGCTCCACTTAACTGATCCAACAAATCGTCAATTCTCGGTAATAGATATCGGTTCTTTATCGTCTTCTCATTCAACTTAGATAATCGATACGTAGCCTCAATGATCTGTCTGGCTTCTTAACAAACACCGCAGCTACTCCCCAAGGTGAACAACTCAGTCGGATAAAATTCTTGCTTTCCAAATCCACCAACTGCACCTTCAACACTTTCATCTCTGTCGGTGTCATCCTGCTTGGCGGCCTACGCACCAGTTCTTCTTTAGGCACTAAATAAATCTAAAACTCAATGGCTCATTTCGGTGGCAATCTAATTACCGAATCAAACGCAACAGTAAATTCTCTAACTACAAAGACTCGATGCAATTCATCGTCCAACTCCATAATACCCAATAAAGCATTCACTTCGCAACTAGGGCTCTTTATGGTATAAACTATCCGATCACGGGTGACTAAGCAATATTTTCCTATCATATCAAAATATCATAGCATCGTATTTACTTAACCAATCCATCCCAAGGATAGTCCTAAATCCCACAAAGTCAAACACATGCAAATTGCAATCAAAAGTATGACCTAGCAAATCAAACTCTAAATAGTCACACCTCATCCAAAGTGTTGCATACCCTCCCATCGGATTTGCAACCCTTGAGGAAGTAACTAAATATAAGGGTTCTAGGTTAAGATTATCTACAAAACATCGAGAAATAAAAGAATGTGATGAACGCTAACAGGCATACTGTGAATCTGCAGCAAGCCTCCCAGGACAGTCTTCCCTTTTTCCTGCATAACTGGCCATAGAATTGCGGACTTTAGTGAATACATCTGTCTCTTTCGATCTCTAGCAGACTCAGGGCATTTGTTCTTATAATGGCTGATCTAATCACAGTTAAAGCATCGGATGTTCTTTTTCCCAATCATCTCCTTTCCTTTCTTTTTTTCTTTTCCAGTCCGACACTCATTAGCATAATATCCTTTCTTATCACATTTTTAACAGACCACCTCAGCTTTTCCCTTTTCTGTGCTCCTCCCTTCTGAGCATTCTTCTTTTGGAAAAACTTTCTTTTCTGGACCTATCTCACCTGGGCCTCCTTCATCTACTTCCTTAAGCAAGCTAATGCCTCTTCCTATCTCAGCGCCATTTCCACCACTAGATCACTAGCATCTCTTAAGTGTGGCAAAGTAGCACTTATCATTTCCAACCTCAAACCTATTATAAACTTGTCATTCCTCCTGATCGCTGTATCAACCAAAGCATACCCGTACCAGACTAACTCTTCAAATTTCTTTGCATACTCAAGAACACACATCTCTCCTTATTCTAGCTCCATAAATTTCCTCACCAACGCTGATTGTGCCATCACCGACATAAACCTTTCATGAAACCTTCTCTTAAACTCCTTCCAAGTTATGGTTTCCTCATCAACACCAACTACGATAGTATTCCACTAGAATAAGGCAGCTCCATGAAGCTGTCTTGAAGCTAGTCTCCTCTTTTGCTCGTTATTCAATCCTAAGTCAGCAAAAATTATCTCACAATGTAGCAGCCAATTTTCAACCTTAATCAGATCTTCAATTCCAACGAACGGCTTCCTTCCATTCCTGATATACTCTATGATCAAGTTAGCATACTGGTTGATCATTGGAACTTCCTGAGCTCCTCCTCCAGCATCGTTTCCTCCAACAACTCCAACTGCAATTCCACCTTGCATCATGTTTACAAAGAACTGATACATGGCTCCCATGTCTACTTAGGGAACGCCAGCACCAACAATTTCAGCTTGAGCCTGACTGGGATCTATCCTAGTATTTGGTTGGGCATTTCCATTAATGGTAGTGCTATCTCCTACAAGATTAACTCTATCTCTTCTTCCTTCCATATCTGTATTCAAATTAACCTCGTGAGATACAGATGAATAGCCTAGCTAAGATATGAGTTTAGATATATAACGTATACTTATATATATAGCAAATATAGGTACATTACAATATCAATATCCCATACTGCGATCTTAAATCTAATTGCTAAGGATTATGTTTTCAAAAATCATTTTTAGTTAAATTATTTCATAAACCATTCTCTGATACCAAGCTGTAACATCCCCTATCTAGAGGCCCAAACCTAAGCGCTACAGAAGCTGCAGTCATCTATAGTATTAGCTTCCAACGACTAAATACGGCTACATTAATGGTGTCAATAGCATCAGAAGCACTTGAACATGAAACAAAACATAGATTTCAAAACAAATTTTACTTCATTACATTTCAAAAGCAAATATTTCACATTCCCAACACATGATCCCAAATTCGTTCCCAGGCACATATAAAATATAGTTATTACAAAATATGCCAAGAGCGGTATATGAAGATACCCCTTTGGATGATCAGAGTTATACGGTCATAATAGACCTAATACAATCACAGCGGAAATATATCAAAACATAAACAAAAACTGCAACTCCTAAATAGCTATCTGTTTACCTCCTGCATGCTTCCGGTAGCTTGTTCGTCAACATACTAAAACCTGAAAAGGACCTTAACCCCATAGCCTACTCAAATTAATTTTGAGTGCCTGAGAGTTTAAGGGGAGAGCATAATCTTTGAGTCAGATATAAAGCCTGGTTTGATAAATACTATACATCCTAGAATATATATGTTAAGCGAGACCACATCGCTTAGCGGAATGGGTTTCCCTTTACTAACATCCTTTTAAAACATATCTTTGCAAAACCTTTCCCTGCAATCAAAACTGATTAATTAACATAAAGCATCATTATGTAAACATAAATAAACATCAGGTAATAATGAACTATCTGTTTAAACACATAAGTTTTGTTTGGATAACTTTTAACCTTTAGCCGACTCGGGCCAACCAGACAATATAATCAAAATTAATCTAAAACTTGTAAGCTATTCTTCTTTTGGATTATCTATCCTTAACTATCCTCTAAATTATTCACTTCTGAATGGTCTGTCCCTAACTATCTGTCAAATAATTTACTTCAGGATGGTCTGTTCTGAACTTAATCATTTCCTAGGTCTTCCCGATCCTAATGGTTTTTCAGGCTCGACAATAACCTATCTGTATACAAACATATATTTCTTTCAGTGTGTAATCATAATTTGAGTCAACCTATGACCAAGCCCTACATACTGGAATTTTGGACAACAGTTTGTTGGGGCTAATAGCTAATGTATAGGGTGCGACCCCCTACTAGTCCATCTGGTATTCTTATATCTGAGTCATTTTCACTTAAGGATCCGCTCCCATAATTTTTCTTGAAAACATTTTCAAAATGATTTAAAACCTTCAAATCAGACTTAAACAAGGAAAAGTATATAATCTTTACGCTTTACCCAAAATCATATTACCATGTTATATATACACGTATGTGTGTGTGTGTCTTCTTTACTCAAATCTTAGTTGAGGAAAACATTTAATCACTTGAAAGAACCTCTTGTTGAATCTGGCTTTGTAGCAATTTTGATTATGACAACTATACATATATATATTAGTATCGATTAACCTTGTCCTGCAGGAAGAAACTCCACAACAGGAAAATTTCAAGGGCTTAGTTAAAGAGTCTACGTATTAGTATTTGTTAAAATCTTCCGTGATGACACACATACATGCGCAATTGGAAAACATGCACAAGACACAGCAAACAGACGTCTGAAATTTTTATTTTAGACGTTTGTCTACTGAAATAAAAGTTGATTCAGCATAATATTCAGACATCTGTTCTGAAATATTCAGACGTTTAAATATAGGCCGAATTTGCCTGTTTTCTTGCTGTATTAATTTTTAACAATAAACAGAGTTCTGAAATTTTATTTTAGACTTATGAAAACGAATAGACGCAACTATTCAGTAAAGAGGCACAACTCTTGATTCACATCTAATCATCGAATCTCTTCGTGAATAATTGCAACTATTTGTATACTATAAATAGAGGCTTAACCAAATGTTTTTAGCATTGAATCTTACTCTAATTCTTTCTATCTTATCTATAGCATTCATATTCACAAAAAGCTCCCTATTTTCATGTTTCAAAGATAACAAATCTTCTCAAGTCTTTCATATTCTTTCACGAACTACACTATTATCATCAAGGAAAGATTATAGGAAGGGTGTACATTGATTTGACATATCCGTGTTATTAAGAACACAAGTAGTCAACAAACTCTTTTGTATTGTGAAAGTCCTCTTCAGCTGTTGAGGCAAGAAATCTCATTCGGCTGTTCGGGTAGTTGTAAACCTATTCCTCCGGGTAAAGTGAGGGTTGTTTTTGTTAGTGAAATTCCTAAGAGGAGCTTAGGGACTGGACGTAGGACAGTGGTCCGAACCAGTATAAATATCTGGTGCCACTTTTGTTTATTATTGATATTCTGCTATCTACACATTTCCATTTCATACGATCCTGCTGCAATCAGTCAAAAATTCACAAAGATTTGAAGCATTTTGAGCATAAGACCAATAAAAAGTTTGACTCTTTAAGAAACTTTCTTAACCAAATTTGGGATAAAATTTCATGCATCGGACCTCAATCTTCCCAAGCTTATGATCCAACTCCATTCCAATGGCCTTCGAGTTCTAATGATGAAGAAGCTCCAGACTCAAGCTCTGGACATGATGGATCTAAAGGAGGTGATGTAAGTATTGACCCTAGCTTGATGGTCATGGAAAGTTAGTAATATCGGTATGATCTTTATAATATTTTTTATTAACTAAAACTCTACTATGGTTTGTAATATTTTTTGGTACTTCGCTTTATTTGGCACAAAACTCTACTATGTGTCTGCTTTGTTAGTAAACTCGTATGTATGTGAATATTGTGTATGTTATTGTATGTTATAAATCTTATTGTGCATATTTATATTCACTTATTTATCTCCTTTTTGTCAATGACAAAGGGGGAGAAAATATGTGCATATCGACAGGGGGAGTCACATATATAGTTGTCATTACCAAAAAGGGGGAGAATGTTGAATCTCGCCTTATAGCGATTTTGATTATGACAACTATACATATATATATTAGCATCGATTAACCTTGTTTTGCAGAAAGAAACTCTACAACAGGAAAATTTTAAGGGCTTAGTTAAAGAGTCTATATATTAG
This sequence comes from Allium cepa, assembly GCA_030765085.1. NCBI lineage: Eukaryota > Viridiplantae > Streptophyta > Magnoliopsida > Asparagales > Amaryllidaceae > Allium > Allium cepa. The sequence continues at coordinate 20,932,221 of CM060941.1, forward strand.
TATTTGTTAAAATCTTCCTTGATGACATACATACATGCACAATTGAAAAACATGCACAAGACAGAGCAAACAGACGTCTGAAAATTTTATTACAGACGTCTATCTACTGAAATAAAAGTTGATTCAGCATAATATTTAGACGTCTAAATATAGGCCGAATTTGCCTATTTTCTTGCTATATAAATTTTTAACTATAAACAGACTTCTGAAATTTTATTTTAGACTTCTGAAAACGAATAGATGCAACTATTCAGCAAAGAGACACAACTCTTGATTCACATCTGTTCATCGAATCTCTTTGTGAATAATTGCAACTATTTGTATACTATAAATAGAGGCTTAATCAAATGTTTTTAGCATTGAATCTTACTCTAATTCTTTCTATCTTATCTATAACATCCACATTCACAAAAGCTCTCTATTTTCTTATTTCAAAGATAACAAATCTTCTCAAATCTTCCATATTCTTTCACGAACTAGAGTATTATCATCAAGGAAAGATTATAGGAAGGGTGTACATTGATTTGACATATCCGTGTTATTAAGAACACAAGTAGTCAATAAACTCTTTTGTATTGTGAAAGTACTCTTCAGCAGTCGAGGCAAGAAATCTCGTTTGGCTGTTCGGGTAGTTGTAAACCTATTCCTCCGGGTAAAGTGAGGGTTGTTTTTGTTAGTGAAATTCCTAAGAGGATCTTAGGGACTGGACGTAGGACAGTGGTCCGAACCAGTATAAATCTCTGGTGTCACTTTTATTTATTATTGATACTCTGCTATCTACACATGTCTATTTCGTACGATCCTGCTGCAACGTCTTTTACACCTCTTTCTGAACTTCAAAATCATCTCTTTTATAACCAACATCAAACCTTTCGAAACTATCGAAAAGCAAACCTTTTGGAAGCAATGAAACTTTGGACATCCTTCTTTAAAATCACTTTAAAACATTGCCTTAGAGAAACCCTCTAAAACCTTCCTTCACAACCCTTTTGAATCAATTGAATTAAATCTTTCGAAGCTATTGAACTAAACCTTTCGAATCTATTGAACTAAACCTTTCGAAGCCATTGTGTTAAACCTTTTGAAACCTTTCGAAGCCATTGAATTAAACCTTTCGAAACCATTGAATTAAAACTTTCGAAACCATTGAACTAAACCTTTTGAAACCATTGAACTAAACCTTTCGAAACCATTCAATAAGCAAACGTTTCAAAAATATTTCAATAAAAAAACCATCGAAGCCATTCAATAAACAAACCTTTCGACTTCATTGGAAGCAACCTTTTGACTTTGTCAGAATGTCTGCTTCGAAGGCATTGGTTATACCTCGATCAGAAAACACGGGTAAATCACGTAGGTCGAAAGCTCCCTTTCGAAAGCGTGGAGAAGCGGGCTAATTTTAAAATTAGTAAACCTTTCGACTTTATCGGAAGGTTCAAAAAAAAACTAATAAGATGGCTATAACTTTTCGACTTTGTCGGAAGGTTTAAAAATCTTTATTCAAATATTTGACCTGATCGAAAGCAACCAATTCGAAAGCACTAATTCAAAAGCAAAGACTTAGAACCCTTTGACTCTGTCCAATTCATTACGCACCAAGTAACTTAATACCATATGCATTAGATTTTGACCTTGTCGAGAGCTAACTTTTCGACTTTTTCGGAAGGTTTGGGTCGAAAGGTCTGATTGCGTAAAAGGCTGAAACATGCTAAAAGTATGATTTCTTTGCTTTTTAACTTAAAAATGATTGCTTTTCGACTAACTTGCCTTTTTTTCAAATTATTGTTGGTTAACCAATTCTTTTCATAAAACTGCTTCCACTTTTTTTAGAATTAAATAATATTTTTATTTTAAAATGCCCCTTCTCCTTAATTAAATATATAAAACATTTATGTCATATCCTTAAATAATTTTATATATTCATCAAATCACTTAGGAAAAATCTAGAAAAAACCCTAGAAAGTCTATTTTAATATGTTTTCCAACATTTAAAAATTTCAAGGCCAAATAATTATTATTCAGCAGTAAATAATTTATAACCAAATAAATCATTTTCTTCACTAGAAAATTAATATATACTCCAAATTAATTCAGAAAATTATGAAAATTGAAATTCATCTCTAAAATATCATTTCTGACCTATATTTGAATTTCCAAAACATTTGGATGTCATCTAGTAGGGTTTTCATGCCAAACATATCATAAAAACTAACGTGGACATATATAATTCATCAACAAGCACATATATAACTTTAATCATCAAAACATGACTTATACTTGCAGAAACATTTCTGATCTAATCAAATAACCGAAAGTCATAAGAAAATGGGATGTAGTAATTATTCACCTTAGAATTGATTATAAGTTGTGTGATTTGATGTTGATTATGTTGATTATCTTCCTTCACTTGAATTCTAGCTTTTTCTTCTCTTGAGAACAATAATGGTGGTCGGGCTAGGTATTATTTTAGTTAGAGTAAAAATGAAATGAACATGTGTTTCATTCCTAAGGGTTTAGGGTATATGCCCTTCCTTTTTCCCATATTGCCCTTACTCATTTCCTAACATATTATTTTATTTTGTCTTATTTTAATTTACTCGTTAACATGGCATGCTACCCTTAGTGCAATAACCCGGATTTTGGAGATTGCCATTAATATTAAATTATAATGAAAATAATAAATTAATACTGTGATTATAAAAGAATTGGAGGAGTGAAATGTGAATTAATATTGTTTATTTTGTATAAACGATGTTTTGATGAATAAAACTTGGGTTTTTAATTTATATGAGCTAATTTATCTCATAAGATTTTATTTCAACATATTGATGGTTGGAATAAATATAAATGAATGAAAATAAGCTTGGACAGACTGAATGGGTGAATCGTATCTTGGAAAATCTGCTTCGTGCTTGTATCTTGGATTTTGGTGGTAGTTGGGAGGATGATCTTCCTCCAGTTGAGTTTGCTTATAATAATAGCTACCAATCTTCTATCGGCATGGCTCCTTTCGAAGCCTTATATGGAAGGCCGTGTCGTTCTCCATCATGTTGGCTTGAGTCGGGGGGAAAGCTCATCCTTGGACCTGAGTCTATTTGAGAATCATCTGAGAAGGTCCATCTTATACAAGAGAGAGTGAAAGAGGCTCAAAGTCGACAAAAATCCTACATGGACAACCGTAGGAGCCCTCTTGAATTCTCAGTGAGCGATCTTGTTTATATTCGAGCTTCTCCTCCAAAGGGAGTGATACGCTTCAACCAGACAGGGAAATTGGCTCTACGTTATATTGGGCCATTACCTATTACAGAGAGTATCGGTCCTGTTGCATATCATATAGCACTTCCCAATCAGTTTTCTGGAGTACCCGACATATTCCACGTCTCTCAGTTGAGGAAGTGTTTACATGATTCAGATTCTGTGTTTGATTCTCATGCTTTGGAGAAGCTAGAAGTCTCTCCTGACCTATCATTCGTGCAACATCCTATGAGAGTTCTTGCTTCAAAGGTTAGACGCCTTCGCAACAAGAGTATTTCGCTCGTGAAGATTCAATGGTCCGATAATCCTAATGACTGCACTTGCGAAACCAGAGAATTCATCGAGCGATCATATCCTGGATTCTTATCTTCTCATGACGAAGGTACTTATTCTATTCAAATTTTCTTTTCCTTTTCTTGATGTCATAAAGTGTGTTGAATACAGATGTTCTCCATAAATTGTGAGGACGCAATTTTATTAAGGAGGGGAGTTTGTAACAACCCGGATTTTGGAGATTACCATTAATATTAAATTATAATGCAAATAATAAATTAATATTGTGATTATAAAATAATTGGAGGAATGATATGTGAGTTAATATTGTATATTTTATATAAATAATATTTTGATGAATAAAACTTGGTTTTTTAATTTATATGAGCTAATTTATCTCATAAGATTTTATTTCAACGTATTGATGTTGAAATAAATATAAATGAATGAAAATAAGCTTAGAATATTTTGTTTGTAAAATTGGGTTGAAAGTAAATGATGTTAGTTATTTATTGATTCAGAATGGAAAATATTGGAATTTAGGTAAATTTGAGTTAATAAATTTACCAAGTGATGTAATTCGACATTTAATTATTGAAATAAATCCAAATTGATGGAAATAAAGTTTTAAAAACTTTATTTTGAAGCTTTGGAATGAAATTAATAATTTATTATATTTTAATTAAGTTAATGTGATAATATAGGTAATTATTGCCAATATTATCCTTTTATTGAGTATAAGAGGAAAAATATGAAGAAAACTTGTCTTTTATCAAAATAAAAGATGAAATATTGTGTGAAAATATTATTTTGTTGTTTTAAAAGTGTTATAATGGATTATTACAATTTATTTGACTAAGAGAATAATTTTTGATCAAGTTATACTTTAAAAATAGTGTTTTTACACTAAAATTTGTATAGATTGTAAAATATTGTTAAAAAAATAGCTTTCATCGTTCAAATTAAGTTTATTTTGTTCTATTAACAAGTTCATTTTCAAATAATTGTATACATTTTATTTAACTTAAAAATGTTGAAAATGTGTGTATATAATGTTAAAATAAGAGAAAACATGTATACAGTTTCATATTTCCCCAAGTAATTATGCTCTTGGGCTTATTGGGTAAGATTGGATCCATTACCTATCCTAGAAGCTTCTGGTTTGTGAGAAAATGTTTGTACGTAGCTTTCTTTTCTTATCTTCCTTCTCAAACAAGAGTTTTCAGAGAAAAAAAAAGAAGAAAGAAAAAGTTATGGCTTTCTCTAATTAAAACTAAAATTCACCAAATCTATTGTGAATTAAAGGAGATAATCAATGAAATAAGAACCTACAAGGTAATCTCTACCCAATACTATGTAAATTTCAACAAAAAGCTTTGCAATTATGATATGAATTATTTGTAACCAATTCTTTGTTACTGCATGTTCTTGTTTCAACATTTTCAGCTGTTGAAGCTAACAAAGGAGCCTCAAAATCATCAAATTGATCCAAACCGGTGAAGTTTTCAACCCAATCTGTGCTGTATATCTAAGGTGAGGGTTCCCTCATGCCTTCTTGTTTGGATTCATGAGTTTAAGATGATTTAAAGCGGTGAATTTGCTGGAAAATAAATAAATCATTACTGTAATATTTGTTTTGTGATTGAGGATGAAATGAATTTTGCTATAACTTTTGCGTTTCTTAATCAAATTCTATAATTTTGGATGTTCTGGAAAGCTTAGACAAAGTACAAGTTTTTATGTTTTAAGTTTTCTATATTTTGATGTTTTCTTAATCAAAATCGTATTTGTTTGTTGCTGTACCGAGAGCAAATCGACAGCAATAACAATCACAAGCCTGAAAATTGTTTTGACACAAATCTTTCATTTCTTAATCAAATTTAATGATTTAATATGTTCTGGAAATCTTAGACAGAGAGATACAAGTTTCATGTTTTAAGTTTTCTGTAATTTTGAGGTTTTCTTGATCAAAATCGTGATTGTTTGTTGCTCTCCCAAGAGCAAATGACAGCAACAACAATCACAATTCTGAGAATTTGTTTTGGCCATAACCCATTCATTTTTAAAACAAATTTCATAATTTTAGATGTTCCGGAAAGCTTATACATAGAGCCACGAGTTCATGTTTTGAGCTTTCTATAATTTTGATGTTATCTGGGTCAAAATTGAGGCGAATTAAGAGCTAGAAATTCCTATTTGGAATTATGGTTATAAATATCCATCTAGATGTTATTTTTACTAGCCGGTGAGATGAGGTAAGTTACTTTATGATGATTTTACAATGTTGATATGTATTATGATGGCTTTTACTTATCGATGAGATGAGACAAGTCATGATGCCACTAGTACTCGTCAATGAGACGAGACGAGTAGGGTATTGTATTTGCTCGCCGATGGGATGAGGCAGAGTTATATTTTTATGTTGTTTTATTAGTGTGGCACCAACTAGCGGCTAGTAAACCGTTAGGTGAGAACGTATAGTATGGGACGTACGTTAACACCTATTGGGTTTCTATCCGAGAAGTTGAGACACATCCACGATATTTGCTAGTACTATAGACCACGAGTACTCAATTGGAGTCATCACGATGTAGTTGCGTCTCCTATCATCACAATATTATTAACCCTGGTCTTTGTGACTGGGAGTCGTTATGATATCATAGACTATAGTCATCACAATTTTCACGATGTTATGATGTTACTTGGCACCAGTCATCACGATGTTTATGGTACCAAATGTTAGTACTAGTCACGATGTAAGCATGTGCAGTTTTCCATGAAGTTTCAGATGTTTTGACTTCACCTTTTTATGAGGATGCTATTATACGCTTAAGTAAGATGAAGGCTTACATGTAATGATGGTTTTATGATGATTTCTAATATGATGTTTTGAACCCTTATTGAGTTCTATTATGATGGATTTATGAGGTTTTAAACCGTTTTATGATGATTATTTATACGATTCAAATCTTTGCCTATTTCACTTATGTAACTATAGAACCAACTGAATTCCCTTATGAAATCGTGAACAACCCACATATATTTCACCTTAGAGATGATTTTGATGATACTTATATCGTTCCGCTGGCAACAACGGAATGGTTCACCCTTTTCTCCTATTACTGTTATCTTTACTAATGATAAGTTCTAGCTAGCATGACCTGTGTATTTATTACTCGGGTCAAACCGAGTTGCAGGTTAGGTATGGATTTAGCTCACTCCTTCTTGGCTCCGTTAGCTTGCTGTTGTCTAGACCACTTTCTTTTTTTATTACTTTGTGGGATGGTTGTGTATGCATATTTTGTAGTTCATGCTACTTATGTATATTGTATTATGTATGATGTGTGGAGGTGTATGTATACTGATGTGGGCTCACTGTTCTGTGACTGTTTATATTTATTTGTATATTGTATTTATTCTGAAATAGTCCTAAACCAGCATGGCTGTCGACCATATATGAGGTAATGGAAAAAAATATCGACATACTTAGCTCATAGCTAGTGCATTATCATGAGGGTTGCCCTTATCCATCCTTATTCTCTGCATTAGTAGACATGATTACTTAGTGATTCGCTTTACTAATGTGGGTCTCGGGGTGGGGCGCCACACTTAGCTAATCAATTCTCAACCTATTAATCCCCACGTTATCTTTTTTATTTTTAGTTAATTAAATATCGTAAATAATGTTATATAAAAATATGGGGTGTTACATGTAGCCTCAAAGTTATATGAAATAAAAATGGCTTCCTAAGCCTTTTAAGCCTTTTGTTCTTTTATTTCTTCCTTGTTCTTATTTTATTGTCTTGTTCATTTTTATTTACATGCTCTTCATTTCATTTTAGTTTAGTTTTATTTTTATGCAAATAGTTTAGTTCTTTTTTTCTAATTACCTTTCATTTTGCTTGCTTTTGTATGTTGAAATTTTCTAGTGTTGAAAGAATAACACAAATGAGTAGCTACACCCCTATAGTTTAGGGTAATGAAGCTCTCTAAATTATGTAAATTCAAAATTATTTGTGATTTATGCTCTCTTCTACGCTTCATGAAAAGTGAATGTTGATGTAAGTTTATAAAAACGAATTTGATAACATATGTTGTATTTGCAAATAGGCTTTTCTTACTCGAATATAAACACAATTTACATCATTATTTTACTAATTGATTTTTGATTATGAAATTAAAGTAGAATCAAAATTTTATGACATATGTTACTAAGTATAATAGTAAATAGATTATACTTAAAATAGCTTTTACTTTGACTTCATTTTCATGAGAATTGATAAATGACTTGGGTTAGTGTATCATAGTTTGATGATTTAAGTTATATTAATTAATAACATAAATAAATCATACTTGTGATAAATATATCACTAATTCCACTTAAGATCAAAATAGAGACCGTAGATTATTTTTTTGTTGATTTATGTGAACATATGAGAGTGGATATTCCTCTAAATTGTTTTCTAATCTCATATTTTCATTCACTTGTTCTTGTTGGTTTACAATTTTTAGCTTAAAAACAATCTCAAGTTTGGTTTAATTTGATTGAGTGGAATTTTAAATCTAAACAATTCCCTGCGGATCGAGCTAAAATTGTATATCGTGTGCCCGCGGTTAATTTTTAATTAAAATTTATTGGCTATTTTTTAATACGATGGAAAATTAGTCGTTAAACAGGTTTTTGGTGCTGTTGCCGGGGAATTAATTTTATTATTTCTATTCTTCGAATTATTTTTGTTTGATTTTATTGTATGTATGTTTTGCGTGTTGATTTGCAATTAAAAAAATTGTGTTGTGTGTGTTTTTTTTGTTTTCATTTTGTTGTGTGTTTGTTATTTTTCTGCTTCCATTTGCATTTGAATATTTAAAAATATATATACACGCACACTCTTTTGAAACAAAAATATTTTATTGCATTGCATTTACATTTTCATTTACACGTACATTTGTTTTCTTTTCAATTACAATTACTAACAGTTTCCCTGCTCTTCACTGTTTCATAGCGCATCCCTTTCACACTTCTGTGTAGAAAATAGTACACACTTCTGTTACATCACAGTTCACATCCCATCCTCCTAGTTCACTTCAACACTACTTGTTGCCATCTTCTTACAACCATGCCTGAGCAACAAGAATAACAACTTTCCTATCAACCAATCAACCACCCAGACTATAACCACACCCATAACCACAATAGCAATCAATACATTCCCCCTGATCAGTCAACACTCCTTCCCATTACTACAACATACCGTTGCTCCTCTGGCTAACAAACTTCGACATCCCATTACCACAAACATCAACACATCTAGACCATAAGTGCCTCAACACAACTCTACAACCAGCAACCCACAACATTGTCTAGTTCATTACCAGTTCATCAGCCTATACCTCCTCTTCACTGCTTATATTCATTCCATCCACGGCCTTCAAACCTTGCATACTTCTTTCCACAAGAACCAACCTCCTCTATAATCACCACATACAGTCATCACAGTGCCAACATCTGTTACACATTGCAACTGTCCACTACACTCACCAAACATACATAATCATCCACCAGTCCAACACTGCCTTTAACCATCTCTGTCACTCCACATCCACCACCATATCACCAATCTACTCCATTCCCATTGCCCCACCTCTGTTCTACTCCATGCCTTGCCAACATACCACTTTCAAGTTACCATCAAACCAAACTTCTCCGATAACCGTTAAACTGCACTTATATCCACCAGAAAATTACAGTCCCCTATCCCTCACATATAGTGTACTTCCTTTAACTGCTGCACTGCAACCCACATCACTTCTACTAGACTTCTTCCTCAATCAACTATCAACTACATCATTTCTCAAAGAAACATCAGAGCTTCACCAGTGCACCTTTTCTTCCTGTTGACAATTCTAAAGAGATGAAAGAAATATGCTTTAGTCCCACATTGGCAAAATGAAAGATTAAATCGTGTATATATGTAGGATCCTCATTCCCTATATTGTCCCTTAGGGTCAGGTAATTTTGTGCGAGGGGAAGGACCCAAATCTGATCAACACACGCGCGCGCACGCCTCCCGCCCGTCCCGTACCGAACCGGGTTGGGCTTGGGCTTGGGTTTGGGTTTGGGTTTGGGTTTGGGTCTACTATGAAATCTTATTTTTGCTACAGAAAACACTGCAATTTTCAGTGGGTTTTTTATTTGGCTACACGGGCGCGGCCCGTTTGAATTTGAATTGGATACGGGTGCGACCCGTTGGAAGAATGAAGGGATGCCGTTTTTCAGAACGGATATATTATGAACGGATGCAACCATGACCGTTCGGCAACTATAAATTGGTGATGAATCCTAATCAAAACGTTCACGAAAAAATTTACGGTTCTTCTTCTTCCCCGCCAGTTCATTTCTGTTTCCATCGTCATCTCAGCCTGACGTGCTCCTTACGGTCTCGCGCAGTTTCGTCGGTTGTACCTTGGGAGACTTCTGATAAAGTCTTAAGGTGATTGTCACGACAAGCCTCCGATGAACTTTGGTACTCTCATTGCTTTCTGTTACAAAATACCATTGTTGCATTGCAGCAGTTTTCTAATTTTGTAACACTTTATTGTGTTGCTGATTGTTATTGTAACATATTGTGTTCTGTAGCAACGCAGACAGACTGTTGCGTTCTGTTTTGAACCACATAAACCTACATCTTAAGACTTTCCTGTTTTGGTTAAAACAGAGATGGTAGAAGAACAGATGTCGATCAAGACAGCGAACTTAAACAAACCAGACCCATTCAAGGGAGACGGAGACGATTTTCTGACATGGCAAAGTCAGATGCTCTTTTATCTCACAACCCTTGGTCTGCAGAAGTATCTTGATGAAGATGAACCAGTGTCGCCTACGCCAGGCAATGCCAATTCAGCAAATGACATTTCTGCAATTGATGCATGGAGGCACTCGGATTTCTTGTGCAGGAATTACATCCTAAACTGCTTGGATAAGGTTTTGTACAAGGTGTATCAGCCACTGAAAACTGCAAAAGCTCTCTGGAATGCGCTTAATGCAAAATACAAAACGCAAAACGTGAGCCTGAAGAAATTCATAGTTGACAAGTTCATGGACTACAAGATGGTGGATTCAAAATTTGTAATTACGCAATTGCATGAACTTCAGATTATTATCCATGAATTGCAAGCAGAAGGCCACGAAGTTGGTGAATCTTTCCTGGTTGAAGTAATCACTGGAAAGCTACCACCATCTTGGAAGGACTACCATAATTATTTGAAGCACAAGAAGAAGGAGATATCCTTACAAGACCTCATCATCAGATTGAAGATCGAGGCAGATAATCGCGGAGTCACTAAACCAAAAAACGAAGAGGCTTTTGTTGCAGAAGGGGCAAAGAAAAAAGGAAACCCCAACAAAAAGAAAAGAAAAGGAAGGTGCCAGAAACCAAACAAAATGATCAGAAGCCGTCCAAGAAGTTCAATGGGCAGTGTTGGGTTTGTGGCAAGAGTGGACATCAAGCAAAGGATTGCAGGCACAAGAAACAGAATAATTCTGAAGAAAATGTGGTGGAAAACATGGACATCGATGGGTCTAACTTTTCTGGAGTTGTGTCGGAATGTAATCTAGTTCAGAATCCTTCTCAGTGGTGGTTTGACACAGGTGCTACACGACACGTATGTTCTGAAAAGTCCATGTTCACCACTTACAACAAACTCGATCATGAAGAAAAGTTGTACATGGGAAACTCTGTAGTGTCAATGATTGAGGGAAGCGGGAAAGTGATTCTCAAGTTCACATCTGTAAGACTATTACGCTGATGATGTGCTTCATGTTCCAGACATTCGCAAGAACTTGATCTATGGACCTGTACTCTCGAAGAAAGGCTTCTGAATGGTCTTCGAATCAGATAAAGTTGTTCCGTCTAAGGCTGGAATCTATATAGGGAGAGGATACTTGTGTGATGGCCTATTTAAGGCTAATGTAGCCGTAATTGGCGACAATAATGTATATTGTAATTCTGAAATGAATAAAAAGGAAGTTACTTATGTTGTCGAGTATGATGCTCTATTATGGCATGAAAGATTAGGACATATAAACTTTCGAAAGATGAAAAAACTTGCAAATCTGGATTTAATTCCACAATTTCAAGTAGATAAAAAATACAAATGTGAGACATGTGTAGAAGCAAAAATGGTTAAGAAACCATTTCACGCTATTGACAGAAGTACTGAACCGTTACAAATGATTCATACTGACTTATGTGATTTCAAAAACTTACCTACAAGAGGTGGGAAAAAGTATTTTATCACATTTATTGATGATTATACACGATATTGCTATGTATATCTTTTAAATTGTAAAGATGAAGCAATTACATCGTTTATAAAATATTAGGCTGAAGTAGAAAATCAACTAAATAAAAAGATCAAGATATTGAGGTCTGATCGAGGTGGAGAATATGAGTCGCCGTTTGGACAATTCTGTGCACAAAATGGAATAATTCATCAAACAACAGCACCATATTCGCCACAACAAAATGGTATAGCCGAGAGAAAGAATAGAACATTAAAAGATATGATTAATGCCATGCTCTTAACCTCTGGCCTACCAACAAACTTGTGGGGGGAAGCTTTAAATATGTCTAATCACATATTAAATAAGGTTCCTCATAGTAAAACGGGAAAAATTCCATATAAATTATGGAAAGGACATCTACCAAGCTTCAAATACCTCAAAGTATGGGGGTGTTTAGCAAAAGTTCATATCCCGCCTCCAAAGAAGGTCAAAGTTGGACCAAAAACTGTAGATTGTTACTATTTAGGACCAGCCCAAAATAGTAGTGCATATAGATTTTTGGTATTCAAGTCTGATATACCTGATATTCATGTAAATACAGTCATGGAATCAAGAGATGCATCATTCTTTGAAGAAGTGTTTCCACACAAAAAGAATGAAGGGAATAATGTCCCTAAAAGGACACGAGAAGAATCAAATAGCCCACATGAAGATGAAACTCATCGTGAAAGTGATGAAGTAGAACCAAGAAGAAGTGTAAGGGCTAGAACTTCTAAATCATTTGGTTCGGATTTTTACACATATGTGTTAGAATACGAACCTCAAACGTACAAGGAAGCCATGTCATCTTATGAATCTTCATGTTGGAAAGAAGCAATTCAAAGTAAGATCGATTCAATCCTAAGTAATAAAATTTGGGAAATTGTTGACATTCCACCTGAATAAAACCTATTGGCTGCAAATGGATTTTCAAGAAGAAAATGAAACCAGATGGCTCTATTGATAAATACAAAGCCAGATTAGTAGCCAAAGGATATCGTCAAAATGAAGGTATAGACTTTTTTGACACGTATTCACCAGTTACACGAATAACCTCAATAAGAATGCTAATAGCAATTGCATCCATCTACAATCTAGAAATTCATCAAATGGATGTAAAGACAGCATTCTTAAATGGAGATCTCGATGAGGAAATCTACATGGAGCAACCCGAAGGATTTGTATCCAAGGGAAATGAAAACAAAGTCAGTAAATTGGTAAAATCACTATACGGACTCAAACAAGCTCCAAAACAATGGCACGCAAAATTTGACAGTGTCATGATGAGAAATGGTTTTCGTATAAATGAGTGTGACGCATGTGTTTATTGTAAACAAGTTGGACAATCATACATGTTTGTTTGTTTACACGTGGATGATATGCTAATCTTTGGTCCTAACATTAAAGTTATAGAGACCATAAAGAAACTGCTTATCAACAATTTTGATATGAAAGATTTAGGAGTTGCTGATATTATTTTGGGAATAAAAATAATAAGAACGCCTAATGGAATACAATTATCTCAGTCACATTATGTAGACAAAATAATTGAGAAATTCCAACATTGGAATTAAAGGAGTAAGAACACCTTTTAATCCATCGGAAGTGCTGCATAAAAACTCTAATGAAAGTGTAATGCAACTAGAATATTCCCGTGTAATAGGATGTCTAATGTATCTCATGAATTGCACGAGACCAGATATAGCTTATACAGTAAGTCGACTAAGCAGGTATACAAGTAATCCATGGAAGGAACACTAGAAAGCACTAATGAGAGTGTTGGGATACTTGAAGAATACCACAAATTATTCCTTGCATTACGGAAAATATCCAGCTGTTCTAGAAGGATACAGTGATGCAAACTGGATTGCAGATTCAGAGGAATTAAAATCCACAAGTGGTTATGTCTTCACTCTTGCAAGAGCAGCAGTATCATGGAAATCAACGAAGCAAACATGCATAGCTCGATCCACTATAGAATCAGAGTTCATTGCATTAGACAAAGCAGGAGAAGAAGCAGAATGGCTTCGTCATTTCTTAGAAGATATTCCTTTATGGCCTAAACCTGTAACGGCCATATGTATTCACTGCGACAATCAAGCCGCGCTAAGTAGAGTGAAAAACTTTGTGTATAATGGCAAATCATGACACATTCGTCGACGCCATAACACAGTTAGGCAGTTACTCTCTAATGGAACTATCTCCATTGATTATGTAAGAACAAATGATAACCTAGTGGATCCATTTACAAAAGGGTTATCAAGAGAGAAAATAGACCGCGCATCGAGGGGAATGAGTTGAAAAGCCTAAACCAACAAGAGTTATCTTATACGGAAACCTATCCTAGCGACTGGAGATCCCACGGACTAGGATCAATAGGCAAACCAGTTCTGAATAACTCAAGACGTAATGCATTTTCTGGACATAGTCCATTCCATTCCTATGGTGCAAAACATAAATGCATGCCCACAGAAGTATTAAAAGGTTAAAGCTATGCTTTTTAATGATGACCATATCTTGTAAAATAACAAGTGGGGCATATGTAGGATACTCCTTATGGTTGCGATCACCTATGCTAGTGTGAGCTGGGTCGGCTCTATGAGAATATTAAAGGCTTAAATTTTCTATATACACTCGCAGAACCAAATTTGTTCAGGACCGAAATGAACACAACCAAGAGATTGGATGAGAAGGGAAACAATGCTTTGTTAATCTTATTGTCTGGTTATACAATAACGGCAAACGGTTCAAGATGAAATAATTCACCGATTAGCCAAGTATATCCGATAAGTGTTAACAATGGAAAGTTCAAAGTGAAACATCTACTTATCCTTCAAAAAGCATTATTCCATACGTAGTCTGAGATATTCCACTTTGTATGGGGGAAAAGCATATTGTCATTCATGTGGGGGATTGTTGACAATTCTAAAGAGATGAAAGAAATATGCTTTAGTCCCACATTGGCAAAATGAAAGATTAAATCGTGTATATATGTAGGATCCTCATTCCCTATATTGGCCCTTAGGGTCAGGTAATTTTGTGCGAGGGGGAGGACCCAAATCTGATGAACACACGCGCGCGCGCGCCGCTCGTCCCGTACCGAACCGGGCCGGGCTCGGGCTTGGGTTTGGGTCTACTATGAATCTTATTTTTGCTACAGAAAACACTGCAATTTTTAGTGGGTTTTTTATTTGGCTACACGGGCGTGGCCCGTTTGAATTTGTATTGGATACGGGTGCGACCCGTTGGAAGAATGAAGGGATGCCGTTTTTTCAGAACGGATATAGTATAAACGGACGCAACCATGACCGTTCGGCAACTATAAATTGGTGACGAATCCTGATCAAAACGTTAACGAAAAAATTAACAGTTCTTCTTCTTCCCCACCAGTTCATTTCTGTTGCCATCGTCATCTCATCCTGACGTGCTCCTTACAGTCTCAAGCATGTTTCGTCAGTTGTACCCTGGGAGACTTCTGATAAATTCTTAAGGCGATTGTCACGACAAGCCTCTGACGAACTTTGGTACTCTCATTGCTTTCTGTTACAAAATACCATTGTTGCATTGCAGCAGTTTTCTAATTTTGTAACACTTTATTGTGTTGCTGATTGTTGTTGTAACATATTGCATTCTGTAGCAACACAGACAGACTGTTGCATTCTGTTTTGAACCACATAAACCTACACTTCCATAACCATCATCCATCCCCTGCATACCACATCACTGACCATCCATTATAAACTGCCACAATATTCCCAGACACCACCAACCATCACCCCATTTCATCCCTATTTCATCACATACAACTTGCTTAACAAATGCCGTGTCAAAAACTTTCTGCCTTATCACATTTACACTGCTGCTCAACTACTTACCATTACTGCCTTATTACATGTATACCCTTCTGACCTCAAACACCTTCATCACATTAACTTCCCACTGCTCCACCTAACAGCAACATCAATTTGCCTACAACCACTACACATCCCTTCTCTGGTTCAATGTCATACCCGCCCTTCATACAACCATATATACAACCTTCCAGTACAATTCTAACATCATCAAACAGCAGCACAATACACGGCAATCTCCCTAAATCACTTCACTGCATAGTACCCTAGCTGCATTTCTGTCTTCATCATTTCACCTCTCTGACAATCTCCCCAAATCCAACCTCGACCTGCAATCCATGACCCCATAACCACCAACCACAACATCTCCTCCAGACGCGAAACCAACCACCGCTTCAATCGCTACGTACCCTTCATCGATTGCCGCAACCAAAACCACTACTGTCGTATACAAACTCCTCGCCCAGACATCACTGCGACCCCAAATCAAACCCAATCGCATCACCAATTTTTATTTTAGCTCGTGATTTCTATTTCGCGAATTCATCGTTTTTTTTAAATTCATTATATTGTGTGTTCCCATTTTATTTTACAAAGGAGAGTATTATTGCGTTGGCATTTGGGTAGTAGGGATTAGTTTTCAAAAAAGGGTCGGGTCTAATTTTTATTTTATTTATTTTCTTAAGTTAATTTTTCTTTTGTTTCAAAACTAAAAAAAATAACAAATTTAATATAGTTTAGTTTAGTTTTCTTTAGTTTTCTTTTATTTTTAAATAACTAGTTTTTTTTCTCTTCTTTAATTAGTTTTGTTTCAATTTGTTTTTAGTTCCACGCTTATTATTATTTTTTAAAAAAAAAGGAGGATTGCTTTGTTTTGAATTCTCTTGGGTTGATTTCAATTTTCATGTATTTATCAAATTTTCTAGTTGGAAAAGCAGAATTTCAAAAGGAAAAGAATTCCTTGCTAAAAACTGTCGCTCTGCTTGCCAAATAAATTTCTTGCTTATAAAAAGTCACCGCTAAAAAAATAAAAATAAATTTCTAATAATCTGCATGCTCTGATATCATGTTCTAACCTCCAGTTTTATTTTAGTTGCAGTATTGGTTGCTTGCATGTGCATATATATGTGTGTGTGTGTAATTTCAAAAAATTTAAAAGCAAAAACATATTTCATTGTAGTTGCATTATTAATGTACGTTTTATTTCTGTTTTGCATTCATCTTATCTTTTTTTTAAGGGCAACACCCCAATTCACATAAGGTGGGGGATTTCACTACCCATTCATTGGCCTATAAATTGCATTTCATCGTAAAATTTGGATTAATAATAACGGTTAAACATTTGACTTAAGTGAGTCATGCGCTCAGTTAGAGCTTAAATGTATCTTGATAGTTGTCTTCTTTGAACAATTTTATTTCTTGGTGTCTAAGCTACGACAAAGCAATAATCAATTATAAATATTACGGTGATTCATAAATATTATACTAGTTGTTTCTTTGAAGGAACTTAAACCCTCGGCTACATTGGTACGGTGATTCACGGTGCACCGATAACTCCTGCATGTTATCTGGCTGAGAAATATTTTGTTGATTTAAGACAAAGTGTGATTATACGATTCGGGCTAGGAGCTACTAAGGATAGAAATTTTGTAATTAAGTCCATTGCATTCATTTAGTGGAATTAATTTATGCATACTTAAAAAAAAGAAAAATCCAAAACTAAAAAAATTGTAAATTTTCCTTAACTTAGTTTTTTTCCCTTTCCTTTGAAATTTTTCAACCAAAATCTAAAATCCAAACCCAAAAAAATAAAATTTAAAATCCAACTTAGTTTTTTCTTAATATCCAAGAAAAATAATCCTTTTTAAATCAAACTTCTCTTTTGAAAAATAATTTTTTCTTGGTAAATACTTTTCCTCCTTTTGAAAAAATATATATTTAAAAACAAACTATTTCTCACTTCTTTTTCTAAAATTGTGCTTGTTTCATTCTCTAAACTCGATTCGAACTTCTTTCTCTTCCCTCATTTATCTCGCTAGTGCATGAGTATTTGGATTCGTGAAACTTCTACAAATCGTTGGACTCATGACCCTTCTACAAATTGTTTAACTCGAACAAACGATCCTACTGAAATGACGCTTTATAATGCCCCTTGAACTCGTATGGGTCGAATTTTTCTCGATAGAGTTTCTGTCCATCTTGCATCACGTTACCCGCCTCAACGGGTAACCACTTTGAAACTCACTCAAAGCGTATCACCACGCTTGCAAAATTTGGCAACTTGGAGCATGAATGACCCATACATATTCTCGACGAAATTCAAATAAGTTTTCGTAACCATGAAACTCCAACAACTTTCTGATGATGGAATCAAACTTCGATTATTTCCATTTGCTCTTATGGATTGCGCTGAAAAATAGTTGTACAGCTTACCATCTAACTCAATTAAAACTTCGGAAGAATTCAGTGAAAGTTTTCTTAAAAAAGTTTTACCCCTTGGAAAGAACATCTAAAATCCGAAATGGAAACATAAATTTTCATCAATTCCGGGGAGAACTATTCGACAAATATTTTGAATGATTTAAAGAGCTCTTGATAAAATGTCTACACCATAAGTTCAAAAAATGGATGCTTTGCTGAATCCTATACGATGGACTCGAAAACAACTCATGAATCATGCTCGAATCAATGTGCCAAGGCAACTTTCTCGCCTAACATCACGGTGATGGTTGGAAATTTCTTGAACATCTAGCCCAAAAGTCGTCCCAATGGGAACATTCGAATGAAAAATCAGTTTACTCACGATCGAGTGCACACTCGATAGGATCATCTTTGGCTTTGAAAGCTAAAATCGACGCAATGGTTGATAAGTTCGATAAAATTTTCTCATAAAAAAATGAACCAAGCTTCCCAACCCATGTGTTATAAATGCAACAATCCTAATCATATAGCCAATCAGTTCCCTAGTTCTGTCGAACAACTCAACGCTTTCAAAAAGGTTAAAAATCACCCATTTTCTTCAACGTACAATCCTAGTTTGACAAATCATTCGAATTTTGTGTGGAATCAAAACAATCCAAACAAGAATGTGGTTCATCCTAATTTTCAAGTATTTTCGAATAATGCATCAAATCCTCCCTTTCAACCCAATCATTTCCAACCAAACTTTGCGGGTCCGTCTCAAAATCAACTGCAACAATCGTACAATAATTTTGCTCCCCTTCCCCAAGAGGATAACCGTTTAAGTTCACTTGAAAAAAGTCTTAAAACATTAGCTAAAGCAACTACTCAAAGCCTCCAATCAAACAGTATTTTACAAATTTATTGACCTCACATATCCAAAACATGAACCAATCTATTGTAAACTTGAAATGCAATTGAGTCAATTGGCCATATCTGTAAGTCGACATGAACGAGGCACATTCCCAAGCCATCCTGTTCCAAATCATAGAATTCAAAACGCTAATTCGAATCAAGCCCATGTTGTTCAAAATAGCAACGTAACCCAACTGAATGCTATCGCAACTCTGCGTCCCCGTAAACAAATTAATAATCAAGTCATTAATCCAAATGGTTTATCGAAAACTCCTCTTGACACTTCTAAGATAACAAATGAATCTGAACAGAACATGGAGCCAAACATCGACTTGAATACCAATCAAAAATTCTTCATCTACTCAAGTAGACCCATCTATTGAGTGTCGTGTTCCATTTCCACATCGTCTTCTACCAAAGAAACACTCAGACAAAATGGAAAAGATGATGGAAATTTTTAAACAAGTGAAAGTTAAAATACCGTTCCTTGACATCGTTCAGCAAGTCCCAACTTACGCTAATTTTCTTAAGGACTTGTGTACCCAAAAGCGACACATTCAAGTGCCCAAAAAAGTCTTCTTAGCGGCCTGTTTGAGTGAAGTCTTATACAAATCTAGGCCTTTAAAGATAAAGATCCTGGCTGTCCTACGATTTCATGTGAAATCAGAGAAAAGAAGATTAACAAATGCTTGATAAACTTAGGCGCAAGTGCCAATTTGATTCCATTCTCTGTGTATGAATAATTAGGCTTAGGTAAGCTCAAACCCACAGAGTCATGCTTCAATTCGCTCATCATTAGATTAAGAAGCCCGTGGGAGAAATTGAGGACATGCTCATTAGAGTAGGGCAATTCATATTCCTCGTTGAATTAATCATTCTCGAAACATAACCTATGACCAACCGTGCGAGTCAAATCCCTTTGATATTAGGTCGACCATTCTTAGCCACCTCAAATGCCCTAATCGATTATCGCAACGGTTTGGTGGATATCTCTTTTGGAAACATGACTTTGCAACATAACGTCTTTAATCCTGAAAATCAATCGAATGAACTACGCGACCAAACATTGGAAGTTAGCGTCATTCAAGGGAACTTCGAAAACGAGATGACTGATCAAAATAATGAATGTGAGGTCGAGTAGGAAAGATTGTTTCATGAAGTCCCTAAAAAGATTGAATACATGCTCCTATTTGAATCGCTTTCAGTTGAGTCCGAATCTCAACCTAATCCTTTGATTGAGCAACGCTTGAGGTTGGACCTTAAACGCCTTCTCGATCGCCTTAAGTATGCATACTTAGGTGACGACACAACGCTTCCTGTCATAATTTCTGCAACAATTTCTCTTGGTCAAGAAACTTACTTCCTTTCAATCCTTTCGAAAAACAAGGAAGTAATTGGATAGTCGATCACCGATATAAGTAGAATTTGTCTCACTCTTGTTCAACATCGCATCCATTTGATTGACAATGCCAAGCCTGTTCATGACACGCAACGAAGGCTTAACCCAAAAATGATAGATGCGGTGCGTGGTGAAATTCTTAAACTCCTTGATAATAGAAGCATTTATCCAATCTCTGATAGTTCATAGGTTATCCCAATTCATGTTATACCGAAAAAGTCTGGACTTACCGTTGTCAAGAACGATTCTAATAAACTTATTCCAACCCGTACTCAAACGGGTTGGTGTGTTTGCATTGACTATCGAAAATTAAATGTCGCAACACGTAAGGATCATTTCCCTCTTCTTTTCATCGACCAAATGCTCGAACGTTTGGCCGACCATGAATTCTTTTGCTTTTTTGATGGTTATTCCGGGTATAACCAAATTTCAATCGCTACTAAAGATAAAGAGATGACAACTTTCACGTGTCCCTATGGCACTTTTTTTATCAACGTATGCCTTCTAGCCTTTACACTGCTCTTGCTACGTTTTGAAGATGCATTGTCAGCATCTTTTCTGATATGATTGAATGTTTTCTTGAAGTATTTATGGACGATTTTTCTATCTTTGAAAACTTTTTTTTCTGAGTGTTTACACCATCATGTATTAGTTCTTAAATGGTGCAAGGTTAAACACTTAACGTTGAATTGGGAAAAATACCACTTTATAGTCATTCAAGGCATAGTCCTTGGACATATCATTTCAAATAAGGGCACCGAGGTAGATAAAGCGAAAATCGATGTCATTGCAAATCTACCCATTCCATAATTTGTTAAAGACATTCGCTCTTTCCTAGGACGTGTGGGTTTTATCGACGTTTTATGAAAGACTTCAGTAAGATTGCTCGACCTCTTATGAATCTTCTTGGAAAAGGCATTCCTTTCAATTTTAATTCTGATTCCATTTCTGCTTTCGAACGTCTCAAAAACAAACTTGTTTCTGCTCCTATAATTTGCTCACCGAATTGGGATCTCCCATTTGAAAAAATGTGCGACGCTTCGAACTTTGCAGTTGGTGTTGTCTCAGAACAGCGCATCAATAAGATCTTTCATGTTATCTACTATGCTAGTATGACACTAAACGAACAACCACTGAAAAAGAGCTTCTAGCGGTAGTTTTCGCACTTGAAAAGTTCAGACAACATCTGTTAGGCTCACACATTTTTGTTTACACAGACCATTCCGCCTTTCGATATCTTTTCTCTGAAAATGACGTTAAGTCTTGCTTAATTCTTTGGATCCTTTTAGTAAGAATTTGATCTTACAATCAAGGACAAAAAAGTATCCGACATTGTCATAGCCGATCAATTGTCTTATCTTCCCAATGCACCATCGCCTTTACCAATCAATGAAAACTTTCCTGATGAACGTCTTTCAATTTATATCGATCCATGGTACGCTGATATAGTGAACTACTTAGTCACTAAAGAAACTCCATCATCTTGGTCCAAACATGACAAATGCAAATTCATGTCCTAAGTGAAATATTTATTGGGGCAATCCATACTTGTTCAAGTATTGTCCAGACCAAATCATTCAACAATGCAATCCAAATTTTGAAATCAAAAGCGTTATCCATTCTACCACGATGAAGCGTGCGGTGGACATTTCAGTCCACAAAAAACTGCTGAAAAGGTGCTTCGGTGTGGTTTCTATTGGCCCGCTCTTTTCAAAGGCTTATTTGAATTTTTTAAAACTTTCGGTCAACGCCAAATACTTAGAAGAATTACTTGACGAAATATGATGCCTTTAAACCCCATTCTTACGATCGAAATCTTTGATGTTTGGTGTATTTACATTATGGGACCTTTTTTCAATTCTTTTGGAAACTCATATATTCTTCTCGCTGTTGATTATGCCTCGAAATGGCTCAAAGTCGTTTCGTGTAAAACCAATGGCCGTAGAATTATCGTAAAATTCCTTAAAGAAAATATCATTTCAAGGTTCCGCACACCTTGCACAATTGTAAGTGATTATGGCACCCATTTTTGCAATCATTCTTTTGAAACTTTAATGAAGAAACATGCGATGACCCACAATTTATCCACTTTATATCATCACCAAACTTGTGGCCAAGTTGAGGTTTCGAGTCGTCAAATAAAACATATCTTGGAGAAAACGGCTAACAAAAATCAAAAAATTGGTCTTAGAAACTGGCTGACACGCTTTGGGCTTACCATACTTCTTTTAAAACTAACCTTGGGATGTCCTCATTTCATTTTGGTTACGAGAAAGCTTGCCATTTACTAGTTGAAATCGAACACAAAGCGTTTTTGGCAATAAAGAACTAAATTTTAATCTCGAGAAAGCCGGTGAAAACAAAAAACTGCAAATCTACGAACTAGAAGAGACTATGAACGACATATATGAAAATGAGAAAATTTACAAAGAAAGAACAAAAGTTTTTCATGACAAGACCATCATAAGAAAAACATTTTCACCAAACCAGAAAGTTCTTTTATATGACTCTAGACTTCATTTATTTCCTAGGAAACTAAAATAGAGATGGATCGGACAATTTGTGGTATGAACCGTTTTTCCACATGGCGCCATAGAAATACAAAACCCCAGCGATGGATTGATTTTCAAAGTCAATGGTCATCGTTCGAAACCTTTTTTGGAATTTCCAACTAATCAATAGGAGGAGCTCATGATTCTTCATGAGCCATGCTACGGCTAGTAAGAAATGTTAACCCTTTTTTGTGAATATGTACATATTTTTCGATGTTACACTCATTATATCATGCACTGACTATGGGGACACAGTCAAAATCAAGTGTTGGGGGGAGGAGTCTCATCTTCATTTTTGATTTTTCATGGTTTAGATTTTTCATCATGGTTTATTTTTTGGATTTTCTTTCCAAAACTCAAAGTTTAAAAAAAATAAAAAATAAATCTTTTTAGCATTTTGATTTATTTTTAAAGAAACGCTATAGGATAAGTATAAGTTTTGATTATTTAATTAAAAATTTTAAAATTTATTTATCTTTACAAAATCAAAAATAAAGTTTGATTACAAGTAACGATGGTTTAACTAGTATATTGGAAGGTTCATGGGTGATAATTACAAAGTATATCCTAATTGAAATCTTTGTTTAATAAGTGGTTGATTTAAACTAAATACGATGATAATTAAAATCTTTTAAGTTAAGTAATGCCAAGATAATATTGTAAAACTCTCTCTTCATAAAAAAAAGAGAAAACACTACAAGAAAAATGAATTTTTATAATGCTAATAGATAGCACTTCTTTTCATTATGTTATTGCATTTTTAAATTTCTTTGATTTAGTGGATAAATTGCACGTGTAGTGCCTTTTATTTTCATGGCTGCCCGTTCCTCAAATTACCTTCCTAATATATGCCCCAGCTTCAAGAACGTCCTCCCTCTCTGCTTCTTCCTTATGCTTATCCACCTGTAAACGGTTTGGAATTATATTCCCCTATGAACGGAACATGAGGAATGACGCATCCATGCGAAGTCCGCAGTCGATCCTAGGCGAAGTCTGCGGTCGATCACAAATGGGGTTCGTGTCATTCCAAGCGAAATATGCAATCGATCGTAGAGGTCTTTTAGCCTGGTTCGTTAAGCTCGATTTCCCATCTCCTTAGCACATTGCAGTTGAAAGCGTTATTCTCTGTCTTGCTCCTTGAAGCTGTACTTGGTAGGTAATTTTGAGTAAGGTATTTTACCGAGTTCAATCTTATTACATTTTTTATTATCGAATAATTTTCTATTGCTTTTATAACATAAATGGTATATTTCATTTACCAAACCGTAGTAAGCAACGTCTCTAAGTTGATTTTAGGATTTAAAATTATCATAAATGTCCTTTGTTTCCTCTAATAATTTGAGTAGGATATGTGATATCCACGAAGTTACATCTAATATTGGCATGGCAGGCTAACCAATAAAATATAAGATATTTGTGTTTAATAAATTAAGGTTTTGATAGCATGTACTCTAATAAGACACTGAGTTTGTGTGAGCAGTGCATGTTTTACATAATTTGCAATAAAGATAAACTATAAATACTGCTATTAGACTAGATAATGGATGTTCAAATTAACCATTGCTTAAATCCAGATATTATGTGGTTGACATGTTATCCTTCTTACAATACGCAAATTGGATTTTGATTAACTATGTAGTACAATAAACCAATGTCAGAATTAAAAAGTTGAGCAGTTTAATCATTATTTTGTGGATGGTGAGTGATTATAGGCCAAATGAAGAAAAAAAATCAAAAGTATCCCTAAAATTCTTTCATCTTGTCGCTGCTCAAGCTCATTAAAGTTTGTTCAATTCAATGCTTTTACTAATATATTGTAGATTATGGGGGCAACATCAGGATGTTTGAAGTTGATTTTACATTTTCTCTACTAAAGGGCATTGTTTTTCCTGACTGCTTTTCAGTTCCTATTGAATTTTCCAGCTTTCACTTTTTTTCCCATTTTCACACCAATGAAATATCAGGACTATTAACCATAACTTGTAAAAACTATGTACTAGCCAAAAACCTTTTATCAAATATTTGGAAGCTATCTGAGAATTGGCGAAATACCAATACAGAAGTTCCGTTGCTATTTGTGTATATTTGTCCTTTTCCCATTTTTAAATCTCTAAACCAAAGCTTGAACATCATGTTGAAATATATATTTAAAAAAGGTTGGAGACTTGAGAGACGAAACTTGTTCTCACAAATAACGCTTTAATATTATTTTTCCTTTGCTAGATTGCTTGATTACAAATGAGGGGAGAGCTCCTCTATTTATAGTCCCTAATAGATCATTATAGAATTACTTTTGCTTGATTACAAAGAAAACATAATTCTAGAAATACTTTTACTTGGTTACAAAGAAAACATAGTTCTAGAAACACATTTACTTGATTATAAAGAAAACATAATTCTAGAACTCTCACCCCCCCTTAAACATAATACAAGAATTCTCTAGAAACCAATAAATCAAGTTTATATTCCAACACCCCCCTTTAAACTTGATTTTCCCCCCTTGAGCTAAACTTTTACGCATACCAAGTTTCTTCTTTAACTCCTTGAAAATATCCAACTTCAAAGGCTTCGTTAAAATATCGGCAATTTGATCTTGGGTCTTGCAATGCTTGACAACCACTTCTCCTTTCCCAACCAAGTCTCGAATGAAATGATACTTGATTCTTATATGCTTGCTCCTTCCATGAAAAACTGGATTTTCAATGAGTGCTATAGCAGAATTGCTATCACAATATATAAGTTGGCTTTCTTTTGGAGTATGCTTAAGTTCTTCTAGCACCCATTTAATCCATAAAGCTTGACAACTAGCTAAAGATAGTGAAATATATTCTGCCTCGGCGGTTGAGAGAGCCACAACTTATTGTTTCTTTGACATCCATGTGATTGCACTGATCCAAAGTAGAAAACATTTCCCGAAGTACTTTTACTATCATCAACATTATACTTTTGCTTGTAGCCTTTCACAACTAATCGCGCCTTATGTTTTTTAACTTCACCTTATGCATTCAACCTTGTCTTGTAAACCCATTTGACTCCAATGGGTTTCTTCCCTTCAGGTACTTCAACCAACTCCCATGTTTTGTTCCTTTCAATTGCATCAATTTCTTGATCCATGGCTTGTCTCCATTTGTCTTCCTTGCCGGCTTCTTCAAAATCAACTGAATCCGCAGTTGCATATAAAGCAAAATCAACAAATTCATCTTCTAAAATTCGTCTTGTTTCTCCATAAATCTCCGCAAGAGGTCTTGTCATTCTAGGTGTTGATTCTGAACTTGAAGATGATGAGCTTGGAGGAGAATTAGATGGTGGAGTAGGTGGAGTCGATCCTTCTTCTTCAATTGGCTCAAATGCATCATTATCAAGCAAGATACTTGTACTCTTTTTCTCATTTTTCCATTCTCATGCTTCTTCCTCATTGAAAATTACATCACGACTAATAATAGTCTTCTTTGTGATGGGGTTATATAATTTATATGCCTGGGATCTTTCACTATAGCCAACAAAGATGCACTTTTCGAATTTGTCATCAAGTTTTCCTCTCTTTTCATCCGGCACATGAGAGTAACAAATGCTTCCAAAAATTCAAAAGTGGGAGACACATGGCTTGTGACCGCTCCATGCTTCTTGTGGAGTCTTTCCTTGAACAATTTTAGTTGTCGCACGGTTGAGAACATAGCATGCACATGCTACAGCTTCGGCCCAAAATATTTTAGGCAATCCTTTTGTCTTCAACATACTTCGAACAAGTTCCATGGTGATATGGTTCTTTCTTTCGACCACCCCATTTTGTTGTGGGGTTGAGCGTACCTTTAGTTGATGATGAATGCCATGATCCTTTAAGAAATTTTCGAATTCTTCCTCCATATATTCTCCACCACGATCGGATCGGAGTGTCTTTATAGAAAAACCACTTTGCTTCTCTAGCTTTAAAATTCTTGAATACTTCAAATACTTGAGATTTTTCTTTGAGAAAGTAAATCCACATCTTGCGACTATAGTCATCAATAAAAGTGAGAAAATACCGATTACCTCCAAGAGAGTTTGTGCGCATAGGTCCACATAAATCCGAATGCACTAGCTCCAAACCATGCCTTTTCTTCTGGGAATGGATCTCGATGGTGCTTGCCAAAAACACAACTTTCACATACTTGATCTTGTTTTCTAATATTTGGGATGCCTCTCACCATATGATCTTTGCAAATCTTGGATAGATTGTTAAAACTCAAGTGATTATAACGAAGATGCCAAAGCCATGACTTGTCATTAACAATATTAGCAAAACATGGAAATGCTTCATTTTTAATTTTCAACGGAAACATTTTTGTTGGTGTCATCTTCACTTTTGCAATAAGAACACCAATTTTGTCTTTGATCTCACATAAATCATTTTTGAAATTCACATTATGTCCCTTCTTTAAAAGTTGCCCAACACTCAAAAGATTGTATTTAAGATCGGGAACATAATAAACATTAGAAATATAATTTGTACCTTGCTTTATATGTATCGGAATATCGCCATTGCCTTTGACATTGAGCCTTTTGTTATCACCTGTCTTGACTTCTCGTTGGACACTTTCATCAAAATTCACAAAGCAACTATTATTTCTGGTCATGTGGTTACTACAACCACTATCAATATACCATATATCATCAAAAGAAGCTTCTTGAATATTACAAGCAAGAAGCATACTTTCATCTTGTGTCTCCAAATTCTCATGTAGAAAATTAGAATTATCTTTTTCATCATTAATTCTTTTAAAACAATCCTTTTCCATATGCCCATATTTATAACAATAATGACATTGAATATTATAAGAGTTACCTCTTCCTCTTCCACTGCATCCTTCACGACCTCTTCCTCTTCCTCCTTGAGATGGGCTTGAATTTTCAATTTGAATTTGGCATCTTCATTGTCCTCTACCACGGGATGATCTTCCACCTCTTCCTCTAAATCCACCATGGTTGGTATCTCGAATTTGAAAAGCTTGCTCGGAAAGAGAGGAATCAAATTGTTTGATGCGAAGCTCATGAGATTGTAGTGAGCCCAACAATTCTTCAAGAGAGAAAGTATTCAAATCTTTTGATTCTTCAATAGCAACAATAACATGCTCAAATTTCCTTGTCATACTTCAAAGAATTTTTTCAATAATTCTTTTATCCGAAATTTCTTCACCATTGATTCGAAGTTGATTAGCAATAGAAATAGTTCTATTATAAAATTCCTTCATCGATTCACTTTCTTTCATTTTGAGTAAATCAAACTCACCTCTTAGAGTTTGAAGTCTTACCATCTTTACCTTTTCTTCGCCTTTGTACGCCTCGTTGAGGATGTCCCGTGTTTCCTTTGATGTTGATGTCGAAGAGATCCTTTCAAAAATCGCTTCATTCACCGCTTGATAGATAAAATAAAGAGCCTTTTTGTCCTTCTTTCGAATCTCTTTCAAAGTATTCAATTGTTGTATTGTAAGTGTTACTTGATTCTTCGGTTCTTCATATCCATTTTCAACAATCTCCCAAAGATCTTGAGAGTTATACAAGACCTTCATTTGAATGCTCCATTGATTGTAATTCTTTCCCGTCAAACGAGGAAGTTGAGGTTGCAACATATTGTTGGAAGTCATTCCTAAATCTCGCTTTGATACCACTTTGTTGAAATATATATTTAAAAAAGGTTGGAGACTTGAGAGAAGAAATTTGTTCTCACAAATAATGCTTTAATATTATTTTTCCTTTGCTAGATTGCTTGATTACAAATGAGGAGAGAGCTCCTCTATTTATAGTCCCTAATAGATCATTTTAGAATTACTTTTGCTTGATTACAAAGAAAACATAATTCTAGAAATACTTTTACTTGGTTACAAAGAAAACATAATTCTAGAAACACTTTTACTTTATTACAAATAAAACATAATTCTAGAACTCTCACCCCCCTTTAAACATAATACAAGAATTCTCTAGAAACCAATAAATCAAGTTTATATTCCAACACATCAAAGAGTAATTATATTCCTGATAAAAATCATGAGAAGGTCATGCATGATATTAGCATTGATAAAAGTAATGTTAGTAGTAGTGGTAATACTCCTACCATAATCCAGTGTTCCGTTAAGTAATTAATTCACATCTTACTATAAGTTCTTTATTTAGAACTTAAGTTGGATTCTTGGGCCATTGCAAGAAAAGGTTGATGTTTTGTAGGCTGCAAAAAGTCAATATCATGTGAATATAACTAAGAAACTAATTCACTTCTTATTATAATAGCCATTGTAGGATTCTTATTATAAGCTATTCCTTTTCCATGAATTGTGTCTCGATTTCTTTCTCTAACGTTTATCTATCTATGTTAACTAATTTGGGATGAGAGAAACACAACACTTAGATTAACTAATTTATGATACTTAGGATTTGCTAAAAAACAATGCATAATGTTTTCTTTACCGTTTGAAGTTTTCCATAATATAGTAAATAATCGCACATTGTAAATTATAGTGTTTGAAAGCTCTAATAAAAGAAACTCAAAATAAGCAACTAGATATGAAGAGCGCAAAAATTGCCATCCATTAAGGAATATGAACAACCATTCTGATTAAAGCAAAGACTTATGATTTTCTTAAAGGCACATTCTCATTCTGTGTTTTATTCTTTAATTCATTGGAAGTTGGAAGAAGTTTATTCTCTTTCATATATGTATGAATAAATACATAATTTGTTCTTCATCATGGTCGTTTCGATCTTAGTGTTAAATGAATTGATTTGAATATAAGTATATGCTATAAGACTTCAAGCAAATCAAGTATTAAAGTTTCTTTGTGGGTATAAATAATAATTGTTGACAAATGCAAATGGCTAGTTGCTTATTCATATAGTTGTGATATCCCTAATATGTGCTTAGAAATAATTTTCAGCTTGGTAGAGAAGGGTCGACATTATATTATTTTACATTTGACGTGAGGACTAAGAACTAAACAGACAAACCTAGTCATGTATGATGTACTCCATATATTTTTAAAAATTTCCAAAGCTCGGCCGATTTGTATATATGACATTTTGAAACCTGCTTTGTTCATAGAAAAAGATAATAGACGTTTCTGCCTCGATTTAGGGTAGGATTTTTGCAACTGGAACTAAAGGAAGCACTTTAGAGCTACTCATTGCAGATGATAGCTGGGTTAAACATCAAAAAAATGGAATTATGTACTCATTTGATACAGCAAACTGCACGTTTTCCTCTGAAAATCACTCTGAGAAGCTTTGCATTCCAAATCTTGCTTGTACAAAGGAGATTATTATTGACTTATTTGTAGGAACTGGTTATTTAACTCTTCCATTTCTTATCGGTAGTAACCGTCAACCATAAAAATTTCCATTTTTAATTTATCCATTCTATAATATATTTGTTTTCATGATATGCATGTAATAATGTAGGACAAACGCAAAAATGGTTTACGCCTGTGAATGGAATCCTCATGCAATCAAGTCTCTTCGATACGGTGTTATTCCCAAAAGTGTGACAGATAGATATATCATACTTGAAGGGGATAATCGTGTTACATTTCCTAAAGTAATGTTCCGCTGTCCATGATAATTCTTATTACACCACTACTTAAATGCTAAAATTACCGCTTAAATGTAGTTCATTAACTCATGTCCATGATAATTCTTATAAAACAGAAATAAATTTAGATCATATATTGGATTGTAGTGTGCATACTGCAAATATTACACTTAAGAAATACCATTTTACAATAGAAGATGTAAAATATTAACTGGGATATGTCTACTTCAATATTGAGTTTAATTCAGACATAAAGATGCTCTGTCTGTGTGCATACATAATTCTCATTTGATTTTAAACATATAGTGTTGTACCCGATACTGTTTTTGTTTGGGCCATGGGCCTTGTAACCTTTTATCACATTAAGAAAACATATAGTAAATACTCATATATAGATGGATATATTACTTTGTTACTCCCACATGAAGATTAACATTTTCTTTGTACTATGAGAGTTGTAATTATGTAAATTTGATGTTTTTGATCCTTAAACTACGTAGGAATTTGCAAAAAATCTAATTAAGGTCAACAAAAAGAAACAAAAGAAATGGGTTATGTTGACTCAGTTCGTAATGTACCTGATCCAGTTTTATCTACCTTCATTCTTTATATCACACTGCAGTATGTTGTACTCCATTTATATGTTTGTGCGGAATTCCAACACGAGACCACTCAAATTGAAACCCCACAAGCACAGTGGAAGATGAGATCGTGATAAGAAGTGTAAAAACAACCTTTCGATAACTCAATTCCAATCTCAATCGATCCAAAAGCAATCACATTCTCAAACAAGCAATATATAAATCAAAGCAATAGCGAAAAATAAATCACACAGCGATTTATAGTGGTTCCACTAACGTTGTGTAAGTGTACATCCACTTTAAGAGAGAGCTTTTATTAATACTGATGAGAAGAGTACAGGAGATTGAATACAATGATCAAATTCTAATTAGAATTGAAATTGTGGAGAAGAGAATTGAAGAAAATTAGGTTTTGATAAACCCTAATTTGGTGGAGGCTAATCTCGTGCGGTTGCTTGCACATGTCCATATCTGAAACTTGAGGCTAGCTTATATAGGAGAATAGAAACCCTAGGCAATATTTCGAAATTGCCCCTGCGGATATCACAAATTTTCACCCAAGTCCGTGAGAAGAAAAACAGACGAAAGTCGTTCCAGACGTCTGGCTTAAGTCATTGGAGTGACTTTGCTTCAGCTCAGACGTTTGACCCATTTGGTCAGACGTCTGATGAAATGCTCCGGAAGCATTTCAGCCCTAAATCAGACGTCTGAAAAATGGGTCAGAGGTCTGAATAAGTTTCTGTCCCTGCTCATCCCACTTCGCCTTTTCTCTTATAACTTCCACCTCCGAACTCCGATTTATGAACCATTTCCTCCGTTACAAAGATACTTCCGACCTCTACAAATTTTCATATAATGTCGCCAAAATTCAACACTGCACCTCGACACTATATCTATCTTTAATTCCAATGGTATCATACCATCAACGATAACCGATAGCATCAACTATCACCTCTTCTACCATCAATCAAACATGAATGATTTCCCAATGAGCTCCGGCAAAGCCACCGCCCATTGCACTCCACCAACGAGCTCAGACAATGCCCCCACCCGCTAATGAAATTGAAACATCCAAATCCTAAGCTATCTCACCCAAGACTAGCACTTACCAAGAAGATAGAACTTCAATCTCTTATCGATACTCTTCCTCATCTACCACCAAGCTCCTCCCTTAACCGTGCCACCCAGTGGAACCTAGCACTTCTCCAAGCGAATCAAGTTCGAGCAATGCTTGAACTTTCCAACCGGCAATGTCTTAGTGAACATATCCGCCGTGTTATCCTTTGTGTGCACTTTCCGAAGATATACTTTCTTATCTTCATCCATGGCTACTAGAAATGACTCTCTCACCCCAATATGCTTAGTCCGTGAGCTAAACGTCAAATTCTCTGCCAAGTGAATAGCACTCTGGCTATCACATCGAACATCAATACTATCATACCCGAATCCCAAGTCA
This sequence comes from Allium cepa, assembly GCA_030765085.1. Classification (NCBI taxonomy): domain Eukaryota; kingdom Viridiplantae; phylum Streptophyta; class Magnoliopsida; order Asparagales; family Amaryllidaceae; genus Allium; species Allium cepa. The sequence continues at coordinate 20,964,781 of CM060941.1, forward strand.
CACAACAATCGCTTCAAATAGAGTGCCTCCTTTGCCGCCTCCACTGCGACTATCAACCCTGCCTCCGTAGTGGATAAAGCAACTACAGTCTGCAATCTAGATCTCCAACTTGTGGCTGTACCCCTAATTGTGAAGACATATCCGAAAATTGACTTTCTTCGATCCCTATCACCGACGTAGTCTGAATCACAATAACCAACTAACTTGCAATCTATCATCTTACTACCGCCAAAAACAAGACCATGAGATAATGTGCCTCTAAGGTATCTCAATATAAGCTTCACAGCTTCCCAATGCGATTTTCTTGGATTAGCCATATATCGACTAACCATCCCGACGGCATTTGCAATATCGGGCATTGTACACACCATAGCATATATTAGACTTCCAACCGCATTAGCATATGACACCTTCGCCATATATGTGTTGTCTTCCTCCAAGATAGGTGAACCTTTACTCGAAAGCTTCGTATGCAAAGGTAAAGGTGTATTTGACGCCTTTGCATTCTCCACGCTGAACCGGTAAAGCACTTTCTCAATGTACTCATTTTGAGTTAGTTTCAACTCAAAACGCTTTCGATCCCTTACAATTTCCATGCCCAACATCCTTCTTGCTTCTCCAAGATCCTTTATTTCGAACTCCGATTTCAAACTCAGTTTTAGATTGTTAATTTCATTCTTATCCTTAGAAGCAATGAGCATGTCGTCCACATACAAGAGTAAATACACCCAACAATCATTTTTCAACTTCTTAAAATAAACATAAGCATCTTTGATGCTTCTCTCAAAACTATTTTCAAGCATGAAATGATCAAACCTCTTGTATCATTGTCTAGGTGATTGCTTTAAACCATATAGTGGTTTTTGCAACTTGCAAGCCAGATTTGACTTGCCATCTACAACAAAACCTTCTGGTTGCTCCATGTAGATGTCTTCATCCAAGTCTCTATGCAAGAAGGCGGTCTTCACATCAACTTGCTCCAACTCCAAGTCGTGAATAGCGACAATAATAAGTAATATCCAGATAGAAGTATGGCGCACAACCGGTGCGAATATCTCATCATACTCATTTCCCTTCCTTTGCGCAAACCCCTTAGCCACTAGCTTAGCTTTGTATCTTCCATCGTCCTTCACCTTGTATATCCATCTGCACCCAATAGCATGGTTTCTTGTAGGAAGTGGAACCAAATCCCAAGTTTGATTCTTCAACAATGATTGCATCTCTTCCTCCATGGAACAAATCCACTTCGAGCTATCACTCGACTTCATGGCATCATCAAGGTTCATCGGCTCATCTTGGACTACATGGAGAGCATAGTCCAAATTATCACAAAAGCTAAGATAGTTCCAATCACCATATCTTTCGGGTGGTCTTATAGTACGACGACCAACCCGAGTACCAATACCATCACCAAAACTCCCTTCGGCTCCACTTTGAACTGAATCTTCTCTAGAATCATGTACATCACCAACACTACTAGAGGCAACCTGTGGACTATGTGATGTAACATCAACTGCTATTTCCTCACAAGCATCTTCTAATACTCTACTCTCTCTATTCCTTGGAAAAAATGTGGAAATAATTTCCTTCTCCTTTGATTCATCATAAACCAAATCCGGAACATCCGATGAGCTCACATTCTCCTTGAACATCGCTGACTCATCAAAAGTAACATGACGAGAATTCACTACCTTCATCGTTTTCGGATTCCAAATCCGATAGTCTTTTACACTGTCCATATAGCCAAGCAAAGCCCCCTTGAAAGCTCTTGGTTCAAGCTTATCATTTCTCGGATCATGCACATAAACCGGATTGCCAAACACATGAAGATAACTCAAGTCAATGCTCTTTCCTTTCCACACTTCCTTCGGAATTTTGTTACTAATAGCTGAGCACGGAATTCGATTAATAATATGCACCGCGGTTGACAAAGCTTCGCCCAAAATCCTTTCGCCAAACCCGATGTCAGTCTCAAGCATCGAGCTTTCTCAAGAAGAGTACGATTCATTCTCTCCGCAGCACCATTCGACTGTAGATCACCAGGTGTAATAAAATGTCTCCGAATACCATGATGCTTGCAAAAATCCAAAAATTCTCCGAAAACATACACTCTGCCATTGTCAGACCTAAGGACCATCAAAGAATTTCCACTCTCGTTCTCAACAAGAGTCTTCCATGCTTTGAACTTTGCAAATGCCTCCGACTTGGCCTTCATTACATACACCCAAACTTTCTAAGAAAAGTCATCTATAAAAGAAATATAATAGCGAGCTCCACCTAAAGAAGCTATATGTGCCGGTCACCAAACAACCATGTGAACATACTCAAGAACCCTTCTTGAATCATGCTTTCCCTCACCGAATGAAACTTTAGTTTGCTTCCCCATGACGCATTCTTCGCAAAACTCTAACTTGTTGAAACTTTCTCTATCGATCATTTCTCTCTTCCAAAGAACATCTAAACTCCTCTCCGAGACATGACCCAACCTCAAATGCCACGGCATAGTCGCATCCAAGCCACGAGAACTACCAGCTCCTATGCAAGTTTCACCTTCTACAGTCACTCCTTGAAGCAAATAAATACCATGAGTCCTTGCACCCTTCATTATCACATGCGCACCCTTCGAAACCCGCAAGCTATCACTCTCAATAGTGATCTTACAACCTACAGAATCCAGCTGCCCTAAAGAGATAAGAGACTTCCTAAATCCCGGAACATAGCGCACATTAGTGAGAGTACGAACCACTCCGTCAAACATCCGAATTTGCACAGAACCGATGCCTTTCGACTTGCAAATAGCACAATTTCCCATAACAACTGAATTTCCTTCTTTGTCGATGTAAGAAGAAAAACAATTTCTATTTGGCATCATATGATAAGACGCCCCAGAATCGAGCACCCAATCGCTACCGAAAACATCTGATGCTACCGCCGATAAAACATTTACATCTCCCTCACCAACTCCACCCTCCACCGCTACTGATGAAGATGCTACTTCCCTCTTTGCCTTCTCCTTGTCTGGACACTCATTCTTCCAATGACTGGGCTTCCTACAAATTTAGCACTTGCCTTTTCTTTCCTTCGACTTTCTTCTTCAACCGGGGTTCCTTGATTTAGAACTCACACGGTTCTCCTTCTTCACATACCTCTCCTTCTCCACAAATAAGCCACGACCACTACTAGCACTACTAGTACCGTCACCTAACTCCTTCATTTGATCCCGCAACTTCTCGCTAAGAAGACCCGTCTTGACATCATCAAGAGTCAATGTATCCAGCTATAGATCAAACTATTTGAGAAACCTGTATAGCCATCTGGAAACGAACACAACAATATCATTGCCTTTTGCTCTTCCTCAATCTTCAAATCTACCGCCTTAATCTTCATTGGCAAATCATCAAAAGTATTTAAGTGCGCCTTCAGCGAAGTACCTTCCTTCATCTTATAGGTGAAGAACGTTTGCAATAAGATCAAACGATTTGTCAGTGACTTCTTCATATACAATTCTTCCGACTTGTCCCAAATACCCTTAGCGGTTGTCTCACCACTAATTTTAAAGATAACATTCTCTCCCATAGCAAGTTGAAGTGTAGTGAATGCCCACTCTTCCATCTTCTCTCTCTCAACATCTGAGATGTCCGCTGGCAACAAATATGTGTCAAACACTACCCGATGCACCTGATCCTCCTTAGAACCTCTTTCATCTTCCATTGACATTTTTCAAAATCATTATCACAATTCCACTTGTCTATTTCCAATTGTGATCCTGAAGCTGCGTACGAGCCACATGCATAAGGAGCTACACCACTTGGATTACCCATTGAGGAGCTACTAGAGTTACTACTTGATTCAGGCATTTCTACAACCATCTACCAACACCAATGCTCTGATACCAAATGTTGGTGTGGAATTCCAATACGAGACCACTCAAATTGAAACCCCACAAGTACAGCAGAAGACGAGATCGTGATAAGAAGTGTAAAAACAACCTTTCGATAACTCAATTCCAATCTCAATCGACCCAAAAGCAATCACAATCCCAAACAAGCAATATAGAAATCAAAGCAATAGCGAAAAATAAATCACATTGCGATTTACAGTGGTTCCACTAAAGTTGTGTTAGTGTACATCCACTTTAAGAGAGAGCTTTTATTAATACTGATGAGAAGAGTACAAGAGATTGAATACAATGATCAAATTCTAATTAGAATTGAATTTGTGGAGAAGAGAATTGAAGAAAATTAGGTTTCATAAACCCTAATTTGGTGGAGACTAATCTCTTGCAGTTGTTTGCACATGTCCAGATCTGAAACTTGAGGCTAGCTTATATAGGAGAATATAAGGCAATGTTCTGAAATTGCCCTTGTGGATATCATAACTTTTCACCCAAGTCCGCGAGAAGAAAAACAGACGAAAGTCGTTCCAGACGTCTGACCAAAAGGTTAGACATCTGGCTTAAGTCACTGGAGTGACTTTGCTTTAGCTCAGACGTTTGACCCATTTGGTCAGACATCTAATGAAATGCTCTGGAAGCATTTCAGCCCTATATCAGACGTCTAAAAAATGGGTCAGACGTCTGAAATAAGTTTCTGTCCCTGCTCAGCCCACTTCGTCTTTTCTCTTACAACTTCCACCTCCGAACTCCGATTTGTGAACCGTTTCCTCCATTACAAAGCTACTTCCGACCTCTACAAATTTCCATATAGTGTCGCCAAAATTCAACATTATATCTATATATTGAATAATGTATAATTTTTTATGTTATAGATACTTTCATTTCTTATGTAGTTGTAGAAAATATTCTTTAATTGGATAATAACTTTGTTCTCATTGTGACATGTGCTTTATTTTAATTATTTTAACAAAATCTATCCATAAGATTATATCTTTGGTATAAATTAAGTGAATAATTATATAAATGTCAGTAGAGCGGGATGTCTAAACGAATTTATTGATGCTCTCCTATTAGCTGAATGCTTCTCAACCAATTCTTTGTTTATTACGGGGGACTACATGCAATTGATTTCTAGAACAACTTGAAGGATACGTACGTCAAGAGCTTTATCATGCTACATTAGACAATTTTTGAGGCTTGCTAAGTAAAATTTCATATAAAATTAAATAACCAGAAGCAGATGACCTCTAACAGAAATTTAGGTGCTTCTATTAAAATCTACGCATATATTATTTTGAGCTAAATTCCCTTGGCAAAACTTGATTAAAATAGTCTTCTTCAAATAAAGTGTAGCTCAAGATTAGTTGGGAATAATCTGAATGCTGGAAAAATTAACCAAAAAGCTGATCATTAAAATCTGAGCAGAAGTCGACTAAATGCCTAGCTTGTAGACTGGGAAAAAGCACTCAGTAAGCTCACATTTAACATGATCAACAAGATTTTTTTGCTTTGGCGTATCTCAACCAAACTTGCTATTGCTGTCTATTTGCAGACCCGGAATTGTCCAAAGAATTACAAAGCAACCATTCCTATAGACACCACTCATATGTTAATGGACTTGACTTCTCAATTGAGACAAATGGAAACAGAACGTTCATTCTTATTCCAAGAATCCCATGAGGTACCATAAATTCCAAGAAATGGGTTTTGAATTTTGAAATAGCATTATATTGTATATTAAGTTTATTTTTGAAAGAGCTCAAGATGTAACTGATTGGTCACAAAAATACAATTCATTTTACAAGTTTAAATATCTATATCTAGGCGCATCAAGGTGGTAAATGAAAAACACTAAAATCCCATATATATAGTTTATCTTATTTTACCATGACGTGTAAAAAATTCTCAATTGAGCTCAAATGTTTTGACCACAGTATTTGATGATTTGATATATTAAATTTGTCATGATTCTAAGTCTACTATTTTCATCTAGCTGCTGTATAGATCGGAACAAATAGTACGATTTTGATTCTTAAACCAATGTATTAGATGATGTTTAGTAGCTAATTTTGTTACAACCGAGTAACCACATTTTCCTCCATTTTATTTTTCCATTGTATTGAACGCACGCTTTTCAGGTGGATCTTGCAAATGTCAGGTCACTTAGTAATAAGAATAAAATTTCTAGGTGTATATAATAATAAATATGTTTAGCTAAGTTTTATGAAAAATTAACTAAATTTATATAAAATAATAGTAATAATAAATTAACTAAGATTACACATTAACTTTGTGTATTAAGTTATATAAAATATAAATAAGCTTATACAAATAACTAAGTTAATAGTAACAACGATAATTTATTATTTTTTATAAAAATTAACTAAGTTTATAATATACTAATAATAGTAATTAACTAAGTTTATAAAAATAACTAAATTTATTTATATAATAATACAATAATAATTACTAATATTTATGAAAATTAACTAATTTTATAATAATAATACTAATAACGACAACAATCATAAATTATAATAATAAATTAACTACAAGTTTTACAAAAACTAACTTAGCTTATAATATTAATGATACTAATAAGAATAATAATAAATTATAAAATATTAACTAAGTTAGTTAAATTTTTTGAAAATTAACTAAATTTATATAATAACACAGTAATAATTACTAATGTTTATGAAAATTAACTTATTTTGTAATAATACTACTAACAACAACCATAAATAACATTAAATTAACTATAAGTTTTAAAACAAGCCCAACTAAGTTTATAGTAATAATGATACTAACAAAAATAATAATAAATTATAAAATATCAACTAAGTTAACTAAGTTTTATAAAAATTAACTTAATTTATATAATAATATTAATTAACTAAGTTTATAAGAATTAAATAAATCTATTCAATAACAACAATTAACTAAGTTTACAAGAATTGACTAAATTTATGTAATAATACAATAATAACTACTAATGTTTATGAAGATTAACTAATTTTACCACTACAACGACGATGACGAAACAGTAATAAATTAATTATAAGTTTTATAAAAACAAACCGAGATTATAATATTAATAATAATAAATTATAAAATATGAATTAAGTTGACTAAGTTTTATTAAAATTAACTAAATTATATAATAATAATACTAACGATAATAATAAAACTGAAATTATAAAAATTACCTTCATTTATTATGTTATATAAAAATTAAATAAGCTTATAAAAACATAAGTTGATAATAATAATAATAATTTAACTAATGTGTATGAAATTAACTAAGTTTATGATAATAATACTTTATTTTGTATTTATAAAGTGTATCTTGTCTTTGGTATATATGATTCATAGTGTTTCTTTAGCACATGATGGATGGTAGCATGTTGTTATTATTTACGGTGTACACAAAATATATTGGTTTGTTTTTACCTATGGAGGGAATTAGTCATTGTTCTTTGAAAATTTTGAACTAGATGGTGTTTCTTTTTATTAGGTTTTTATTTCAATGTTCTCTTTGAAACAAATAGGATGGTATATCAATCATATTAATTGTTATAGCTTGTTTAGTCTGTAGCACCGTGTAAACTTAACTTTTTTGTTATATGGTCTTGAAAACAACTGTTTTTCAATGGATTAGTTAAAATTCAGTGCTCTTTCTCCTTTAGTTCAACTGATGTAATATTTGTAAAATTAAATTATGGTGGTCTTGTTTTACATGAAATGATTATACAACACACATTATGTGTATTTTGCAGGTGATAAAACCATCTTACTATGGTTTGGAGGATGTTGAAGGTGAGACTGTAAATTCATATCTATCAAGGTATTATAATAATAGTAAATTACCAATTGATGTAATCTTTTTCAACCTCTTTTAATGCGCTCATAAGGAATATCCAAAAAAATTTATACATTATTTATTATTTAGGCTGGTGCAAACTGCATTAGAAAATCAGGAGGATAGCAGATGCATCAAAATGACTGAAATTTCTAAAGAGTCGACGATGTCAGGGTCGTTTATTAGTGACATCTCTATGTTTTGGTTTTTGTGGTTTAAATTATGAGATATTATATGTATGAATATTTCGTATGTTTAGTATAACGTGTTACATCTCTATGTTTGTTATCTTATATGGTTCTTGCATTATTTAAATGATTTTATGCTAAAAAGATTATTATTGCACATTTTGATATAATATTGAATATTGTAATTTATAAGTAAGAAGCAAGAAACATTAGAACTGTGAAAATAAACCATAACTCTTCAAAAGTGTTCTAGTTATCTAATAGCGTTGAATAACCGTTATTAAATCTATCAACATTACATGCAATCAATATAAAAACGCTATGGTATCATAATAAGTGCTATAAAAAATAATGTATAATTGGTCCATAACCGCTATAACAGAACTTATCATAAACATAGTATAAGCGCTATTGTTGCTAATGTCTAAGCGGTTTATTAGTGCTGTGAAAAGTCTGGCATCTACACTAACATGTCAATGTACAACATTTTGAATGTGTTATTAACTTGTTTTATAGCGGATTATCAGTGCTATATTAGAAAGAAAGATAGCAGATGATTTGCGCTATAACATGCAAAGTTTTTGTTGCTCTTTAGCGTTGGTAACCGAGGAGACAAGAGGATAGGAGTTCATTTTGGCGGAACCTAAGCGCAACTTCGGGGTCCTGCAAGGTTGTTTAAGTCGGCACCGGTCAGACGTAAGAGGCATTTAGTCACGGTGCACGAGTGAAGAGCATGATTTTCACACTGTAGCACGTGGATAGGTAACGACAACAGGTCTGACAAGCTGATTGACGTTTAGTATTACTGCATGGTTGACTTTCCTAGAGTGACCGTGCACTTTGGCTTTTTAGGAACTGTATCTAAGAAGGATTCACCGCATTATATTATTCACCCTCTGCGATATCCGGGGAAGACTTGGAATTAAAATGTTTTATTCTTTCTGCTTCATTTTATTTCTCATTCACCAGACTTCATATCTGACCCATTCCTATTTTTCTATTTTTCCAAAATCATAAAAGGGCATGTCTAGGTTGCAGTTCTTTGGATCTTGAGGGTCATTGGAGTAGTTGTTATCTTCAGTTTTTGTTTCTTTTGTTTCTTTTGTTTCGTTTCTCTTTTCTGTACTTTATTATATATATGGGGATCTATATTATGAACTTTGTTATGTTTTATGTTTTAGTGGAGACTACTTGGTACTTTGGTTTTAGAAATAAATTTGGGATAATGTTGTTTTTAACGAAGCTGTTTTGCTATTAATTTACAAATAGTGAAAGTTTTTTTCCGCTGTAATATTTTAATCATTTTATGTTGTTGCCTTAGTCTCTGTGATATGTTATGGATTTTTATTTCACCTGACCATCCATGCTTCTAGTCATGTCCAATTTTCGGGGTGCCTAGAGGTGTGGAATGTCACAGTTGGTATCCGAGCTAAGTTTCGGTAATCCTAAAAATATTTCAAAAATATAAAGGTTTTCGAATAATTTTTAAAGGATATTCCAAATAATACTTTTAAAAGTATATGTATATATATTGGAAAGAAAAGAAATTTTAGAAATGGGTCCTCATATCTCTTCCTCCCTATCTATTGAACTATTTATGGAGTACCTAATCCCATCTTTTAATATCCACAAATTAAATGTCTAAACCGCAAGATATCCCCGAAGTTCCAGGCCTTAATATGCATGCTTAGTTCAGACGTTATTTGCAGGCTACTACACGAGAAGAACCACCAGCTAAGGATGCTACTCCGGGGGAAGGGGCTTCGGCCCATCTGCAAGGCTTTCCCAATTTTCCCAAGTTACTCAAGGACTACGCCAGCTTAGGAGGCAAGCTGTTTCTTGGCACCGAGTCATATACTGAGGTGAGAGATTGGATCCCTAGTTGTAAGCAAATATCTGAACTTATTGGATTGGTGGACTTGGCTCGGAGGCAGTTGGCTTCATGGTAGTTGCAGGGAGAGGCTCTTTGTTGGTGGGAGATTATGGAGGTCCAAGGTTAATAATTTGACTTGGACGGATTTTCGTACTAGGTTCGAGAGGAAATTTGTATCGCAGGCTGAAGAGGGAGTGCAGCTAGAGAAATTCATACAGCTTAAGCTAAGAGATATGACAGTTAAGGAATATGTTTATCAATTCAATGAGCTTGCCAGATTTGGATTAGACCTGATCAATACTCCTCACAAAAAGGTGCTGAAGTTTACTAAGGGTTTGAGTCAGCCAATGCTGAGTTTGGCGGTAAGCCACATTTCGATGGGATCCACTTTTGAGGGATTGGTAGAGATGGATTTACTTGCTGATACTGAGAAGTAAGGAGATGTGGCGTAGAAGATTGATGGGAAGAAGTAGTGGAAAGGAAAGAGGAGAGGAGGAGGAAGGTCGGGTGGAAAAAGGAAAGTTCCAAGGAAGGACTGGAAGTGCAATACTTGTGGGAAACCAGGCCATCTAGCTAAGGATTGTAGAGGGGAAGGAGAGCGACCGAGACTGAGGTGTTATCTTTGCGATTAAGTGGGGCATAGGAAAATGGATAGTCCGTCAAATCCCAAGGATAGTTCACAGACACCTTCACAGCCTACTCAGGCTTATGCTTTAGAGGAAGCTCCTTCCTCTAGTACTCGTCTGGTTGTGGACAAGGGAAAGAAGGTGATCATCAAAGGTGTGTTATCTACCCTTGATTTTCCTATTCGTACCCTATTTGATTCTGGAGCTTTGTACTCTTTTATATCTAGTACTCTGGTAGAGAGTCTTGGTCTTGATGCTTGCGTAGTGACCGTCCCGGTAGTAGTATTAAATCTCGTAGGAGGATCGGCTTATTTGACCATGTTATGTGGGGATTTGAAACCATTTATATTAGGGGTTGAGTTTGACTGTAGTGCCTTTGTATTAGGCTTTTCTTGCTTCGGGTTGATTCTTGGTATGGATTGGTTATCCATATATGGTGTTGTTCTTGATTGCGATAAGAGGGTAGTGAGGTTAGACACTTGTAGTGGATGTACCTTTGAGGTATTGATCCTAAAGGATCAATCATGTTGAGCTACCTTTGTTCTCTTGACTTATCGCCAGATAGTTTGAGTTCGGTACCCATTGTTAGAGACTTTCCAGATGTGTTTGAGGAGGTTGCTGGTCTTCCACCTCGAAGAGAGATCGAGTTCAAGATTTATCTTGTCAATAATACTAAACCGATTACTTTACGGGTAAAGCAAATGGCTCCTAAGGAACGTCATGAGTTGAGAAGCAGATTGGAGAGCTTTTGGAGAAGGGGCTTCATTCGTAGGAGCATTTTTGAGTGAGGTGCACCCGTTGTGCTTGCCACTAAGGCAGATGACTCTCTTAGACTTTGCATGGATTATAGGAGCTTAATAAGCCGACGAAGAAAAATCGTTATCCGCTTTTCCGTGTAGAAGATCTCTTTGACCAGCTAGTAGGAGCTAAGGTATTTTCGCAGCTCGATTTGGCCATGGGATTTCATCAGTTGCGTGTGGTGGAGGATATCATCGAGAAGACCGCATTTAGGACTCCGGATAGGTTATTTAAGTAGTTAGTCATGCCATTTGGGCTATCCAATGCACCAGCATATTCTGTGGACCTAATGAGACGAGTATTTCGCAAATCGTTGAACAAGTTTGTGATGGTGTTCATCGACGACATTTTGGTTTATTCGCGAAGCAAGGAGGAGCATACTGTTCACTTGGAAGAAGTGCTTAGGACCCTATAAGCACATAAGTTTAAGGCGAAGTTCTCCAAATGCCACTTTTGGAGGGATGGGGTATGCTTTTTGGGACACATCGTTTCGGAGGATATACTTGTAGTAGATCCGACGAAAGTGGCAAAAGTACAAGATTGGCAGACCCTTAAGAGTGCCACGGACATAAGGAGTTTCCTTGGTCTTGCAGGCTACTATAGGAAGTTCATTAAGGACTTCGCTAGGATATCAGCTCCACCTACCCGCGTTACCAAGAAGAACTCAGCTTTTGTTTAGGATGCCAAGTGTAAGGATGCCTTTGGTCGATTGAAGGAAGCTTTGACTGCCGCGTCCGTATTGGTATTATCGGATGGAAACAAGCCTTTCTCAGTTTATACTGATGCTTCTGGTACAGGGCTAGGGGCGGTACTGATGCAAGAGGGTAGGGTAGTGTGCTATGCGAGTAGACAGTTGAAAAGCATGAGAAGAACTACCCAACGCATGATCTTGAGTTGGCAGCTATAGTTTTTGCTCTCAAGTCTTGGAGGAACTATCTCTAAGGGGAAATATTTGAGCTTTCACAAATCATAAATCTTTGAAGTATCTATTCTCTCAGAAAGATATGAATTTGAGACAACAAAGATGGATGGAGTTTTTAGCCTCATGGCTTTGAGATTTCCTATACCCCTGACAAGGGTAATGTTGTGGCAGATGCGTTGAGCAGATGCAAAGTGATTTTAAGTCCTCTGTTTTTGGAATGGAAGCATTTGGAGTATATTTCTAACTTTTATTTTAGACCACCATCATATTTAGCTCTGGGATTGTTAGCAGCCATCGACGTCCGGCCTACTTTGATGGAGCAGATTGGAGCAAGGCAAGGTGAGGATGAAGAGTTAAAGGACATTTTAGATAAGCTTGGTAGAAGAGAATCATCACCAGATCTTAGGCGCTGTACCATGGACACTAAGGGATGGCTTAGAAAGGATGGTAGACGTTGTGTTCCCCGTAGCGAGGATTTAGTAGATGCAGTGTTGGCCAAATTACATCATTCGAGGATGACAGTGCACCCTAGTGGTGATAAGATGTACCAGGATATGAAGAGAGTATTCTATTAGCTTGAAATAAAGAAGAGGATACAAAGTATGTATCGAAATGCATCACTTACCAAAGGGTAAAGGCAAAACAGAAGAAGCCCGAAGGACTATTGCACCCATAGGATATTCCATTATGGAAATGGGAGAGCATCTTTATGGACTTCGTGGATGGATTACCAAAGTCACGAAGAGAGAGACACGAGCATTGGGGTCATTGTGGATAGAGTGATGAAGAGCGCTCATTTTAGGCCCATTAAGAGTAATAGGATGGCGGCTTCTTTAGCGACTCTTTATGCAAGGGAGATAATTAGGCTTCATGGAGTTCCCGCCAGCATTGTGAGTGACAGAGATCCTTTATTCACCAATAAGTTTTGAAGGAATCTTTAGCAAATCTTGGGAATGGAATTGAATCTGAGCATGGAATATCACCCTCAGACAGATGGACAGACTGAAAGGGTAAATAGGGTTTTAGAAGAATTGCTCAGATTGTGCATCATTGACTTCGGAGGCTCTTGGGAAGACCACCTACCTTTAGTGGAGTTCATGTATAATAATAGTTATCAAGCAAGCATCGTTATGGCACTGTTCGAGGCCCTCTATGGCAAACCATGTAGATCACCATTCTGTTGGTGGGATACCACTGATAGGATCATGCTTGGACCAGATTTAGTGAGGAAGCCTCCCGAGAAGATGGATTTGATTCGCAAGAGGTTGAAGACTGCACAAGATAGACAGAAGTCATATGCCGACAGAAGACATTCAGATTTAGAGTTTAAGGTTGGAGATAAGGTTTTTGTCAAGGTTTCTCCTTTGAGAAACGTTATGAGATTTCGCTCAGTGGGTAAGTTGGCATCGGGATTTGTGGGACCCTTCCCTATTACCGCATGGATTGGAAAACTAGCATACAGAATTGATCTTTTAGATAAGTTAGCAGGAGTTCACGGCGTTTTTCATGTTTCACATCTGAGGAAGTGTCTGCATGAATCCGCAGTAGTAGTAGACCTCGATCAGCTATGGAAAGTGAAGGTAGAGCGCGAATCACTTGTGTGTCATACACCCATCCATATATTGGAATACGACATCAAGAGATTACGCAACAAGGAAGTTCATCTAGTGAAAGTTCAGTGGGGAGATGTGTTAGTCCTTGAGATGGTGGTTTTGATGACTACAACCTTAGAATAGATTATAAAATATAAATACTAACAGTATAGTTTAGATATATATGTATATGTAGGATTTAACCATGCAGGTACCAAGAATGAAGACTGAACGGTATAGAGATTCAAGATATCAAGATTGAAGACTCATGAGTATCAAGAATATCAAGATTATCAAGAGTTCAAGATTTCAAGAATAAGTAATTTTAATTAGGAATTTTGTTAAAACTCCTAGAAAAGCACTGGCATCTTAAAATCCAATTTATTCATGAAATGGAATCCACTTCGAGCCCGTTAAAGGGATGGAACCCTAAGTAGGATGAAACCTACGAAAAATCTAGTGGAACATTGTTTTGTATCTGCTAACTTTTTATTCAAATGATTTTACAAAATTATATTTTGTTTTCAAAATGTTTTCAAAACCTTCCTTTTAAAAGAATCAAAAACATCTATCCTGATTTTAAATACTTTTAGCCTCAAAATAATCTTTATTTTCAAAATCAAATTATCCTTAGTTCTTAAACTATCTTTTAATAATAATATATTTAACTTTCAATGTTTATACTTAGATTTAAATATAAAATTATAGTAAAATTTTATATATACCAAAATATTATTCTCTATATTTATTTATGTACTTTAACTATAGTTAAGTATATTTATAAAAGTTTAAATAGTTTTAATATAAGAAAAAAGTTATTTTCAAAGAAAAACAAAACACCAAAATTTCCTTTGGAATGTCGACACGCCCAAGTTACCCATGTCGACATAGTGTCAGTTAATTCAAAATTTAAATTTCAAAAGAAGTTTATTCGTCATATCTCTTCACGAATGGACATGGCTGTTGTTCTTCTATAAATATGGGTTGTTTTCAACGAATTTTCAATCATATTTTCTAGTTTTCATTTCTCTTCTTCCACAATTCTTTATACATATTCCTACCATTACTATGCCGAAACCAACATTGAATTTAACTAGATTATCTCTAGTTTGATTCTCTATCACTATCTCAATAAGATCCTCAATGCTATTCTGAGTTATAGGCTTCTTTATAATCAATCAAACGAGAAAAGGTGTGATTGTGGCCTTGGAAATCAATCAAGCGAGAAAAGGTGTGATTGTATCCTTGAAAATCAATTGGGTGAACTTATTGCCCGGGAAATCAAGTATCTCTACCCACAGAATTGTGAATCTGGAGGGTGTACCTCGTAGCCTTGAAATCGAGGGTGTAATTGTACAATTGCTTTTGAAAGGAAATCCCTACTTGTGTGCGGGACTGGATGTAGGGTAACTTCGAACCAGTATAAAATCCGGTATGTTCTTTCCTTTACTGCTTTTACTTTATTTCTGCATCTGTGTTTGATTCTGTGATCATATCTGTGTCTGAATATTGCATACATTTGTGTTCAAATTAACAAAAACTCAAAAAGATTTAATAATTCCTTAAAACAATATTCACCTCCTCTAGTGTTTATCCTAGCCTTAAGATCCGTAATCCACATTTCTCACATTTGGTATCAGAGCAAGGTTTTCAAAGTTTCATAACCTGAATTTTGAAAAGTTTTTCAAAATGGCTACCAACACTGGTACTGTTACTAATACTAGTATCCCTGCCACTAGTTCATTTGTAGAAGGCCAGTCTAATGTCAGACCAGCATTTTTTAATGGCAGTAACTATGCATATTGGGCATGTAGGATGAAAACATATTTACAATCTGTAGGATTAGACACTTGGAATATCACACAAACAGAATATTCTGAACCCACAACTGATTTTGCACAGTGGATCGCTGAGCAAAAGACTATTGCACAAAATAATTCTAAAGCAATGAATACTTTGTTTTGTTCACTTGATAGGAATGAATTTAATTGAGTGTCAGTTTGTAAGTCTGCATATGAATTCTGAAAAACTTTGCAAGTGACTCACGAAGGAACAAGCAAAGTTAAACAGACCAAAATTTCCATGCTCACAAATTAGTTTCAATTATTTAAAATGAATTCTAATGAGTCTATTTCAGATATGTATAGTAGATTTCAGGATATTGTGCATTCTCTAATATCCTTGGGAAAGGAATTTTTGGAAGAAAATCGAGTCAGAAAAATTCTAAATTCTCTTACTCCTGAATGGGATTAAAAGACACTTGCGATCGAAGAGGAAAATGACATCGGTACTTAAAGATAGAAGAATTAATTGGAAATCTAATGTCGTTTGAAGTCCAAATGATTAGGAGAAGAGAAAGCAAAGAATCTGAAAAGAAATCAATGGCATTCAATGCATTGACCGATGGATCAGACTCAAACAGCGATAATGATGAAGAGATAGCCTTTATGACCAGGAACTTTCGGAAATTTCTGAAATACAGAAAGATGAATAATCTCAAGAGAAACAATTATAAGAACTTTGGAAATCAGAATGTAGTGCCAAACAATGTCAAATGTTTCAACTGTGATGAACCAGGCCATATCAAAAGAGACTGTCCGTATCCAGATAGGGAAAATCCTCCTATAAACAATGATTCAGTAATGAAACGGAAGCGTGAATTTACTTCTACTCTAGATACCTCAGACTCATCCTCAAGCGATGACGATCAGAAGACAGATAATTCAAATATGTGTTTTACAGCAATTTATGACTCTGACGAATTCAGAGAAACGTATTTAGAAAATGGGCATGCTTAGAATTGGATGCTTGATTGCTTGATAAATTGATTTTGAATTGGTGTGTTATTTGAATTTTAAATTTTTTACTATTTTATTATTATTATTTTTATGATTATTTTATTTTTAATTTTAATAGTATTATAATATTTTATAAAATATACTATAATTTCAGAATTATTCCACATATATATACATCAAAAATAATAAGCTTATATATTAGAATACATAGGAAAAATAAATCATAGAAATTCAAAGATACATGTCGACATGGTCCCTACCATGATGTTGACATGGGCACAAAATTTGAAATTCAAAATTTGAATTCAAATGGTTGAATTTTTCTCCACCTTTTCACTTCATTCAATTCTCTGAAAATGCATCTTTTGACCAGAGAACATGTCTTTTGAGAATCTATTTATTCACTATCTTTTATCATATCTTTTCACTCTCACTTTCAAATTCAAACTCTCTCTACAAAACTTCAAGCTCTCTATTCTCTACACTAATGGCTTCTTTAAGCAACCGAGAATTTCCAAAAAGATAACAGAGAAACTCTTCAATGAACCGAAGCCAATAAAAGCATACACCAATTATGCTAACTATGCAAAAGTCCATTCCGGAAAGTTTGCTATATTTCAAGATTTCTCTTCTTATGAAATTGATTCTCTTTTTGCAAACAATCAAATTCTTAGTCTTGCATAGTGCTTCTCAAAATGATTTTGTTTGTTATCCAAATCTTGTTAAAATTTTCTATGCAAATTTAAACCGTGCATTTTATATTGGAAATCATGATGAAATTTGGAGTAGTGTCAAAGGCACTAAAATTGTTTTGAATGGTGATCTTTTGGGTACCATTCTCAATTACAAGAGTACGGGAATGGATCTTTCTAGTTTTAAAATCGATGGAAATGATCGTGAGACATTTTATCACATTTTCGAAGGAAATGATAATTTTGAATTCTAAAATCGAAAATCGACCAAAAGCTAGAATTGTCAATCTTCTTTTAAAACATACCTTGACCCCAAGATCGGAAAATTTTAATAATCCTACCTCAAAATTTTGCAAAGCACTTTTTGCTATTTTTTAAAATTATGATATTAATTGGGCGCAAGTTATTTTGGATGAACTTCGTCCCGAAAATCTTGAAATGGGTGAGAATAGTTTGTATCATAGAATTTATCTCACTCGGATTTTTAACTATTTTGGAGTGGATTTCAAAGGAGAAGAATTTGTTTCTAGAAAAGTTTTCAATCATTCCAATATTTAGCTTATGAAAATTCCATTTATTTTTCAACCTTATGAGACTCTTGCCGAAAAGGAAGAGCGTTTGGCTCATGAGGAGATGGAAGAAGAGGAAGAAGAAGAAGGGAATGAAATGGAATCTGAAGAAGAAGAAGGTGAAACTTCTTTGGAAAGCATTGATTATTCTCCTAATCCAACCAACAAAACCCTTCTCAAAACCAAAAGACCATTGTTGAGAATCGACGGATTCTTAAACGATCCGTTAGTAAGAAGTTGGACAAAATTTCATCCCAGATGAACAAGTTTATTTCCAAAGTCAGCAAGAAGTTTGGATAATCTTCATCATCATGCTCTAACTAGTTCTACCTTTTCTATCTCGTTGTATTTATTTTAGTTTATTTTGATTTGAATGTTCATGTAGTTCTTTATGTTTAATCGTTGTATCGTGTTATCATGAAATGAAATTGAATTCCTTTTCTGTTATCTAGCTTATCTTATCTCAGAATAAATGTTAGTATATTATATAAATATATATATATATATACACACACATAATTATTCACAAAATCAAAATAAGCCATCAAAATTCACTACACCATGTCGACATCCCCCTATGACCATGTCGACATGTACTTGTCAGAAATGACATTTCATTTTGAATTTGAAATTTGAATAACTACCTTATGTCTATTCATTTCAAACGAATTTCTACACCTATAAATACCTATTTCTTCTAGAATTCATCACTCTATATTATATCTTATCTACTTTGTCTCTCATTCTTCTCACAAACTAAAATATGGCCAATCCAATTCATAATTTATCCGAGAATCCTGAAGAGACTCTTAATTCTTTTAAGAATATTCTTTCGTTCATTTTTCGAAACCAGCGACACTTAGAGTTGAGTCAAATGCAGATTATTAAAGAGCAAGAAAGGCATTTCGATGTAATATGATGGATGATTTCCTCCTGCACAAGGATGATAACGAAGCACATCCTCCAGTCTCTCTCACTAATGATAATAAAAATTGGGATGCCATTAAAGCAGACCCTATATTTGGAGGAGAAGGATGGGTGGAAGTTCCTCGTAATGTTTGATTTGATTTGAATTTTTTGATTTGATTTGAATTGTTTGATTTGTATTGATTTGATTTGAATTGATTTGGACTGATATTTTGTGTAAAAAACATGTATAAATATGCATTGATATTTATATGATCTTTAATTAATTATCATGTCTATCAGTATAATTATCTCTTAATCTATCTATTATATACTCCATTGTATAGTTTATTAATGCAGGTACTTTAATCCAAGAATAAGGAAGAGTTATATTGTTTGAAGATTATATAGTTTGGAGTTAGTTTTTGTTAATGACAAAGGGGGAGAAATATAAAATAGGATAGTTAGGCATAGATTAAGGGGGAGTTATTAGAATAGAAGTAATATTTTATAAACAAAGGTTGTCATCATCAAAAAGGGGGAGATTGTTAGTCCTTGAGATGATGATTTTGAAGACAACAACCTTAGAATAGATTATAAAATATAAATACTAACAGTATAGTTTAGATATATATATATATATGTATACGCATGATTTAACCATGCAGGTACCAAGAATGAAGACTGTACAGTATAGAGATTCAAGATATCAAGATTGAAGACTCATGAGTATCAAGAATATCAAGATTATTAAGAGTTCAAGATTTCAAGAATAAGTAATTTTAATTAGGAATTTTGTTAAAACTCCTAGAAAAGCACTGGCATCTTAAAATCCAATTTATTCGTGGAATGGGATCCACTTCGAGCCCGTTAAAGGGATGGAACCCTAAGTAGGATGAAACCTACGAAAAATCTAGTGGAACATTTTTTTGTATCCGCCAACTTTTTATTCAAATGATTTTACAAAATTGTATCCTATTTTCAAAATGTTTTCAAAACCTTCCTTTTAAAAGAATCAAAAACATCTATCCTGATTTTAAATACTTTTAGCCTCAAAATAATCTTTAATTTCAAAATCAAATTATCCTTAGGTCTTAAACTATCTTTTAATAATAGTATATTTAACTTTCAATATTTATAATTAGATTTAAATACTAATACCAAAATATTATTCTCTATATTTATTTATGTATTTTAACTATAGTTAAGATAATTTATAAAAGTTTAAAATAGTTTTAATATATGACAAAAGTTATTTTCAAAGAAAACAAAACACCAAAATTTCCTTTGGGATGTCGACATACCCAAGTTACCCACGTCGACATAGTGTCGGTTAATTTCAATATTTAAATTTGAAAAGAAGTGTCTATTCGTCATATCTCTTCACGAATGGACATGCTTGTTGTTCTTCTATAAATAGGAGTTGTTTTCAACGAATTTCAATCATATTTTCTGGTTTTCATTTCTCTTCTTCTTCCACAATTCTTTATACATATTCCTACCATTACTTTACCGAAATTAACGTTGAATCTAACTAGATTATCTATGATTTAATTCTCTATCACTGTCTCAACAAGATCCTTAGTCCTATTCAGAGTTATAGGCTTCTTTGTAATCAATTAAACGAGAAAAGGTGTGATTGTGGCCTTGGAAATCAATCAAGCGAGAAAAAGTGTGATTGTAGCATTGGAAATCAATTGGGTGAACTTGTTGCCTGAGAAATCAAGTATCTCTACCCATAGAATTGTGAATCTGGAGGGTGTACCTCATAGCCTTGAAATCAAGGGTGTAATTGTACAATTGCTTTTGAAAGGAAATTCGTACCTGTGTGCGGGACTGAATGTAGGGTAACTCCGAACCAGTATAAAATTTGGTGTATTCTTTCCTTCACTTCTTTTACTTTATTTATGCATCTGTGTTTGATTCTGTGATCATATCTGTGTCTGAATATTGCATACATTTGTGTTCAAATTAACAAAAACTTAAAAAGATTTAATAATTCCTTAAAACACTATTCAACCCCATCTAGTGTTTATCCTAGCCTTAAGATCCGTAATCCGCATTTCTCACATTTGGTATCAGAGCAAGGTTTTCAAAGTTTCATAACCTAAATTTTGAAAAGTTTTTCAAAATGACTACCAACACTGGTACTGTTACTAATAGTAGTATCCCTGTCACTAATTCATTTGTAGAAGGTCAGTCTACTGTCAGACCACAATTTTTTAATGGCAGTGACTATGCATATTGGGCATGTAGGATGAAAATATATTTACAATCTGTAGGATTAGAAAATTGGAATATCACATAAACTAAATATTCTAAACCCACAACTGATTTTGCACAGTGGATCACTAAGGAAAAGACTATTGCACAAAATAATTTTAAAGCAATGAATACTCTGTTTTGTTCACTTTATAGGAATGAATTTAATAGAGTCTCAGTTTGTAAGTCTGCATATGAAATCTGAAAAAATTTGTAAGTGACTCACGAAGGAACAAGCAAAGTTAAACAGACCAAAACTTCCATGCTCATAAGATCCGTAATCCGCATTTCTCACAAGATGACCCCAAAGAGTGCATATGGGAATCCGAAGAGAGAATTCTAACTTCTTATCCTTTTCTATTTAAAGGCACACTTCAAATATCTTGCCTTTGATCTTTGATCTTTGCTCAGTTAGGGTCTTTTCGATGATCTTTAGGTAAAACCTATGGATGGTAGCTTGGTTGTAAACATGTCATTAGGGCATGTTATGTTTGATGGATGACAATGATTGCAAGTGGATGTCAATGTTTGCAAATGGATACATTGCATGCACTAGATAGATATTTATTAGGATAGTCGTCCAGCTAGGGACACATACCTTCATACGTGTGCCTGTTATCTATTGCATTTGCATATAGTTTTTTATATATGTGTATATATAAATGGATGGTGTATTTGGATGAATGATTGAAACATACATATAGAATTATCAATTATACTAGTGTAAGTGCATACATTTGGTTGCATGGAATAAGCATACTCGCACTACAGGAGGTCAACTGAATCATTAGACTGACTACCTTTTCGCATTAGGTAAGTTCATATGCATTTCACTTTGAATAAATCATAAATTGCATCAGTTAAAAATAAGGACAATGGTAGAAATAGATGATGGTTGAGTAGACGGATGTAGTTCGTGGATGCTGGTTTTTAATTACATTCTTCCATCTTGGAGATTTCATCTCTGATATTTTACGGGAAATAGAGTTAAAAAGAAATTAAAAGTGCATTTACCACAGTGGTAAAGGTGCATGTTGACTTCCTTAGTGACTAGGGATCAAGTCCCGTTGTCGCCCAGAATCTGGAGTGATGTTTTTTTTAGCTGGTTCATTTTCAGCTATTTTTCTACGTATTCCGGCCTTTTTTGTGACATGTAGAGGTTTCTCGTTCACTCCAGTGATGTAATAGGCTGAAATGGCTAAATTTTATCTCTTATTCGGTCATTGCTATAATTCTCCAGTAAAATTAGTATGTACCATTCTTCCTCCTTTTCTCTACTAAATAAACAAATCTCTTCCAAATTAAATTATCTATATACATTTAAGCAATTAGGTGAATTTAGAAGAATCAAAGGGAGAAAGATTAAAGCAAAGCGTTTTCTAATTTATACAAGCTCAAGTGCCAGGTGAGTGTGAATTAATACGAAATAGAAAAGTAGTTCAATTTCAGTTCTTTCCTAGCATGTTAATATGAATTAATTTCTGCTATTAATTGAGAATAGATGTAAATTATTGCACCTTCTTCTTCTTCTTCTTCTTCTTCCACTTCTCAACTCTAATTCCTGTTTGGTTTAAACATATGGGACGTATAAATTGTCTATTCACGTATTATGGCATAAATAAGATTGAAATTTATGTAAATAATTGTATCTTCTTCTTCTTCCACTTCTCAATTTTGATTCATATTTGGGTTGAAATTTGGAACAAACAAATTGTTTTTCACATTTCATGACGTACATAAGATTGGTTTAATTAAATTAAACTAGAATTGTTATTCAATTTCTAATGCTAGAACATGTCACATGAATAAATTCTTAATATGCTACTTGAATAAAATTATGGTTTTGATTGATATAATTGTCATAATTGTTTGTTTCATGTGTGGCCTAAAAATGTAAAAGTGAATTTTGTGTAATCAAATAGTCTGTGGCTATTGGATTAAAAAAATTGTGTAGATTAAATCTCTAAAAGAAGAATGTCAATTAGGGTGAAAAAAAAGAAAAATAACTGTAAATTAATGGACCCTAAAGGTTAGGCAAATCTATAAAAAAATGGTATAAAAATTACAGACAAATCATACAGATTGAACGGACGTGAAATTGAAATAACATTTATGTAAGAAAAAGAGAAATTGTGAAATAACGAAATCGGATGTAAAAACGACCTAAAGCAGACTAATGGAAATAAACAATATGTAAATTGTAATGGTAAAATTAATTAATCTGGAAGCAATTTGAGAGGCAAACCTTATAAAGGTCTGGATAGGTGTTTAATGCAGTTAAGGCCAAAATATTGTTTTGGTTGTACATACTAGGAGCGGGAAAGTAGGTTCTTAAGGATGTTTATTACCTTTCATAGGTTGCTAGTATGTAGGATAGATATCACCCGCAATCGTAGGCTTCTTCAGGTAGATCGACACAGACGAACATGACAAGTGTGCTCCGACATAGGCTTCTTTAGGCAGATCGTTGGAGGGTTTTGCGCAGCTGACCCAGCTGCGGGAGCTCTTTCGGAGGGCCGACACTTTGGATAGGGACAGATCCACATTGGTGACCGAGGAGATAGGAGGATAGGAGTCCAGTTTGGCGGAGTCTTCGGGGTCCTACGAGGTTGTTTGAGTCGGCGCCGAACAGACGTAAGAGGCTTTTAGGTGAAGAGCATAACTTTCACGCTGTAGCACGTGGATAGCAACCATGGACTTTGGCTTCTTAGAAACTGGATCTAAGACTGTATTATATTATTCACCCTCTGCGATATCCGGGGAAGACTTGGAATCAAATTGTTTTATTCTTTCTACTTCATTTTATTTCTTATTCACCAGACTGCATGTCTGACCCATTCCTATTTTTTCTATTTTCCCCAAATCACAGGAGGGCGGGTCTAGGTTATAGTTCTTTGCAGCTTGGATGGTCATTGGGGCAGTTGTTATCTTCAGCTTTTGTTTCTTTTGTTTCATGTAATTCATTTCTCTTTTCCATACTTTACTCTATATATGAGGACCTATATTGTGAACTTTGTTATGTTTTATTGTTTGGTGGAGACTACTTGGTACTTTTAGTTTCAGAAATAAATTTGGGATAATGTTGTTTTTGATGAAGCTGTTTTGCGATTGATTTATAATTAGTGAAAGTTTTTTTCCACCATAATATTTTAATCATTTTATGTTTGCCTTAGTCTCTACGCTATGTTATGGATTCACCCGACCATCCGTGCTTCTAGTCATGTCCGATTTTCGAAGTGCCTAGAGGTGCAGAGTGTCACACCTAGAGGTTTTACGGCTTGTTGCATGCGCTCAATGCAATCGTGTTTCCTACAAAAACGGATTTATCTTGGTTTTTCTTTATTCGAGGACAAATAAAAAGATAAGTGTAGGGGTATTTGATGTGTACGTAAATATGCATATTTTTACATCCATATTTAATCTATTTTTATTTAAATAAATGTCATAATTGGGTATTTTTACATGTTTAAAACTAAATTTCAAATATGCTTTCAGGTCATCAATCATACATCAATATGAGGGTAAAATAGCCATCTTGTGCATGAATTAATTTTGAGACTATTTATTTAGACATTTTATTTTTAATTATTAGAATTTTGGATGGAAATAGGAAGATGTTCTCATGGAAAGAACAAAGATGGAAATAAAGAAATGAAGATGGAAATAATTCAACTCATGCATCATGGAGGACCCTACCTACCTACTTACCTTAATCTAAAATTAGAAGCTAATGCATAAGTTAGTTGAGGTTAAGTTAAACGCAAACTTGATGATGGATTAATTAGACACTAATGATCACTTGATGGCCACACTTCCTAAGGAGTATTTTGGAAAGCCCTCTAAAATATGGATTAGGATTTTGTGCATGTATAAATTGCCCTCTTATGTACATATAATGGATCTTTTAATCACTTAGTATATTAGCATGTAAGTTGTAGCCTCAAAATTATATGAATTCTAAGCCTCTTGTTCTTTCACTTCTTCCTTGTTCTTATTTTATTGTCTTTTTCATTTTTATTTACAAGCTCTTTCATTTCATGTTAGTAGCTTAGTTTTATTTTTATGTAAATAGTTTAGTTATTTTTTTATTCTAATTAGCTTTCATTTTTCTTGCTTTTCTATGTTGAAATTTATAAGTGTTGAAATGATAACACAACTGAGTAGAAAAACCCCTTAAATTTAGGGTAATAATGCTCTCCAATTATGTAATTCAACATATTTTGTGATTTATGGTCTCTTCTATGCTTCATGGAAAGTGAATGTCGATGTAAGTTTATAAAAATGAATTTGATAGCCTATGTGTTATTTGCAAATAGGACATTCTTACTCAAATATAGGCATAATTTATATCATCATTTTAATAATTGATTTTTGATTATGAAATTAATGTAGAATCAAAATTTTATGACTATGTTACTAAATACAATAATAAATAGATCAAAATAGCTTTTGCTTTAACTTCGTTTTCAAGAGAATTGATAAGTGGATTGGGTTATTGTATTATACTTTAATGTTTTAACTTATGTTAATTAATAACATAAATAAACCATACTTATGATAAATACATCACTAATTCCACTTAATATCAAAATAGAGATTATGGATTATTTTTGTGTTGATTTACGTAAACATATGGGAGTGGATTTGCCTTTAAATTGTTTTCTAATCTCATATTTTCATTTACTTATTCTAGCTAGTCTTACAATTTTTAGCTTAAAAACAATCTAAAGTTTGATTAATTTGATTAAGTAGAATTTTAAATCTAAACAATTCCCTACGGATTGACCCATACTCGCCACGTACTAAAATTGTACGTCGTGCGCTTGTGGTTAATTTTTAACTAAAATTTATCGGCTATTTTTTGATTTGATGGAAAATCAGAAATTAAACAATTTGGTTCCTGCTTGAAAGAGGATGACATATAGGATTCGACAGGGGACTTGAAATAAAGTCGAAGTGTTCGTAGTGAATAAGTCGTTACGACATACTTCAAAAAGTATACGAAATGATTACATGAGACTTTACGTAAAGGGTCTCAAATGAGTTCCTCGCCTTTATGGTTTTTATGTGTGCTTTTGTATATAAATGGTGTGAATGTTGCTTAGTACAGTTAACATATTTTGAGTTGGTTTTTATTCGACATCAAGATCTCATATTTCATTTAAATTAGTTACTACCTCATGTTCAACAAGTTTTAAAATGTTTTAAAGGATTTTTCCAAACTTAATTCTTGTTTTCAAACTTTTTATAACGAGGTTAGGAAGTGGTTTAAAATTTATTTTAAAAGGTGGTAACATAATAAAGGAAAATGTTATCTTTTTAAATCAAACTTTAGTTTCAAAACATAGGATTTTTGGAAAAGGTTTATTAACTTACTAATAAAAAACCAAAACACTAGAATTAAGTTTCAAAGATAATTTTTTATGGTTTTTGCTTTAAAACAAGGGATTTCTTTGTCTGTGCCATTAAGTAACAAAACAAATATTGTAACAACCCTAGATTTTGTGATTATTTTAATTGTATATTTTAATTATTTGATTTGAATTTCCTGATTTAAAAACTTTATTTTATTTATTAAAAAAAGTTTGTTATTTTGAATATAAATTTTGATTTTTATGTGAATTATAATTTCAAACATGAATTAATTGAATATTTTTCCAAAAAATGTGAATTTTGGTCAATATGGTCAAACTTTGATTTTTAAATTTAAAATTTAAATATTTGAATTTTTTAATTTTATCTTTTATTATGAAAGTAAATAAAATATAAAAAATGCTACTTTTCGTTTTGTTGAAATCTGATTTATATTGTGAAAGTTATGTTTTTTACAATATTGTGTGTAAATTGTTTTATTTAACAAAACTGTTTATTTTAATTTATATAAAAAATATTTTTGTTTTTTATAATTTGTATATATTTATGTAATATGAAATGTTATGTATTTATTTTATTTTTAAAATATTTTTAAAGTATAGTTACAAATTTTCCAAATGTAATTGTATATTGTTTATATTTTTAAAGTCTAGTTTCAATTATTAAACTATTTTCTTATTTATTTTATATTTTTCCTTAAAAATAAATATTTATTTTATTTTTCCACTTTATTTTGTTTTCTTTTCTATTTTATTTTTCTGAATTGTATTTGCTTTATTTTGATTTAAAAGAAAAGGAAATTCAAAGAGGCAAAAGTCCTTTCATTTTCCTTGTGTCTTTTCATTTACACTTGTTTTTCCATTTTCCCCTTTTCATTTCATCTATTGGCCGACCATTTTTTTTGGCTTCAGCCTTGAATTCCATTTAGTATTCATGTGAAAAATTCTTTCTCTTCATCATCTAAAAACTCACGGCAATGAAGAGGAAAAAAATTTGCTAATGGCTCCATCTCCTTCTTCTATTCACTATATTTTTCAATGATTTTGCCCCCTCTTCTTATAGTTTGCTCGGGCTAGCTCCTACTCCATCATCTCCACCATAATCTGCACCATCTACAGTAGCTCCTCCTCCCCTTTCTCTGACTTTGTCCAAGCTGTGTCCATCCATTGAGGTTAGCATCACAAACTTTGCACCAAACCCTTCCAAATTGCCTAACCAAGCCACATACTTCACCATTCCCCTTCCTATTCACTTCGGCCACCCCCTTAGCCGCCGCCGCCACCAGCCACTCCACCACCTCTGGACATGTCTGAACTGTCTGCTGCTTCAGACATGTCCAGACCTGTACAAGCATGAGCCGAGCCATATGTGAACAAGTCGAGCCAAGTGGTGCATCCAAAACCTTCCTATCTTGCCTTGCCTTTGATCTTCCTCTTACTTTTGCCTTTGCCTTCCACTTTCATGCCCTTAGCCTTGCATCTAGGTCTTGGTCGAGCCATGTTGGCACCTAGGCCAAGGCTAGTGTGGTGTGATCAAGCTTAATTGATCATGTGACAAGCCATGTTGCCATGGTCAAGCAAAGTTGATGAAAAAGCTAGGTGATGTTCTTTGTTAATTCAAAATTCCAATTGTTTCAATGTATTTTTTATTGAATACGTGTGTTTATATTATCTTGTTTTTTTATTGTATACAAGATCATCATCTAGGCTCTCATTCATTCAAATCAAAAGTAGTGCGGTATCGTGCTTGTCGTGCCTTTGGAATCGTTTTGTGTGTCGTAGTGGTCTTCAGCTTGAAAAGGTGAGTCTTTCTCACACTGACATGTTTACTTATGAACTAGTGAATTGGTGGCAAGTGTTTAGTAATTTAAATGTTTATGCAAGTTAATGATGATTATGTGATATGCTATTCCATGTTATAACCGTGTTAAAACTGTTAATTATCACCTGACATCTGATATATGACATTACATTGTGACATTGACATGTTAATATAATTGTTTATATTTTTTATGTATATGATCACACTGCAAGTTCCCTGTTAGAATAGAATCCCTATGGGTTGAAATGATACATACCCGAACGGACTTTAGGATAGGGAAAAATCATTATGGGCTGAAATGATAGGCCTGAGCGATTTTTATTTATTTTTATTTACTTGGGATTGCGGGTTTGAAATGATAGAACCCGGGCTTTCTTTGTAAACTACGGATTGAAATGATGTATATCTGTATCACTTGACCTAGGTTAGAAAATTATATACAGACCCCGTGGTATATTTTTAAAAGATTTTTGTTTAGATATGTATTTTTAAAAGTAGGAAATTTTTATTTAAAAATATATATTTATTGGTTCTGAGAAGACTAAATATTAAGTTTTGAATTTGTGAATTTAAGTATGTAAATTTGAAGTAAATGTGATTTTTGACTCTAAATTTTATTTTTAAAATGTTAGTAAATAATGGAAATTTAATTTAAAGTTTTGAACTGATATTTGAAGTAAAATGTTAAGTTTTTGGTTAAATTGATAAGTTAATAATCAGTGAATTTTTGACTTAACAAATGAATTGAGTTTTGAATTGTATATTTAATTATAAAATTTTGTTGTGATAATCATATGTTGAAATTATTTAAATGTGAAATTTCGAAGTCTAGAAATATGAATTATAAATTTAAAATGACAGAAATTGAAGTTTTAAATGTTTCTGAAAGTTATAATAGAATCTGGAATTTTATTTACAGCATTCCCAAAAATGCTGTAGTTTTATGACAGCACTTTAAAATGATGTTGTTTTGAACTTAACTATGTTTGAAATAAATGAATATCTGTTACGGCATTTTATATATGCCGTTATTCCTAAACTAAACTATTTTGGAAACTATAAGCTACGATAGCACTTTATAAATGCCGTCATTGCTATATTTTGACAATGTTAGAAATGTTATAGATTTTAACACAGTTTGAGTTATATTTTAAAGTGTTGAATGATTTAACTTTTTGAAATTGACTATTTGTGAAAATAAGGAGTTTTGAATATAATTTAAATTTGAATTGTAAGGAATTTAATTGAATTTGAATTTAAATAAGGTTTACTTGGTTATGTGTTAAATGGAATGAAATGTAATGAGATAAATGAATTTTTGAATGGAATTTTGAAATGTATTTTGTAATGATATTGGAAATAATAAATGAATGATATATTTGATTTTTAAATAATATTTAAATTTGAATATTTGATTTGAATTCAAATAATGGTTTAATAATGGGGTTTTGAATGGACATGATATTTTGATGATTGAAATGGTTTGGAAATGATTTGATCTTTATTTTTGATAAAGAATATGAATTTAGAATGATATTTGATTTTGACATTTGAATAATTACATTTTATATTAGTATAAAAGGATATTTGGTTTACTTGTAATTTTGGTTTATATAAAAGATATTGGATTTATGAAATGAACATTTCAAAACTAAGTAATAATGAAGTTAAATTTGAGATATATGAAATTATAAAATTTAGTTTTGAAATATGGTATATTTAAAGCTTTGGATTGATGGTTTGAATTGAATTAAATTGGAATTTGTAAAATGCAAAAAAATTGAAGGAATGTTCCATGATTTCAAATGTATGATTTCAAAATGTTATGATTTTTCAAAGTGTAATGATGTCAAGTATTTTGGTTTCGAAAGAGTTATAACTTTGAAAAGTGTATGATTTTTGAAAGATGAATATATGTTTGAAATGGAAATGATGTCGTATTGATTTGGATATAGTTTTTCAAATAAAATGGTTTTGGTTTCGAAGTACAAACTGTCTTGGAAGGAATATAGTTTTGAAATGAAATGATTTGATCTTTTGAAGTATAAACTATTTTGAAATGACCACGAAATTATAATAATGTTTGGTTGTTAAAGAGACCGGAATCGGAAGTTGTCATACTCTCTGCCAACTCCGAAAACCACTTTAACAACCGTGTACGTGGTGGAGATTCCAGAATGAAGTAGGATGGTGGCGACGATCCTACTGAGGTATGAACGTGGACCCGACTCCCGTGAATTGGCATAAGGTGGCTAAAACAGGAGCGATGGACAGGCCAAGTGAGGTCATTCCTCCGATCGGACACATTCCTTCGATACTATACTCTTATCTTGTGATTGATTTGATGGTTATCCTTTGATTTTGATTTGGGAGTGTGTTCCGAAGTGGGCGATAGTGGCTGCTATGCGTTACCACCAGCCCGGAAGCGTAATTGACATATCTACCCTGGCATTGCCTAGTTGTGTCGTGTCACCTACCATATCGAGCCTTACTACGAGTTTGTTTTTCTCCCATAGCCCATGGAGTATTTAGGGTAGTCTTCCGATCTGGTGATATGCTGATACTGGATGGACTACTGGACTATTACGTGTTGGGGGTTATATGGGTAACCCTTCAATGCTATTTTAAAGTAAGTTTATTTTACTATAGACATTATTATAATAGCGCAATATTACTACATAGTAAATAGTTTAACGGATCCTTAAAGTATGGGAGACCCCAAGCATCCTTTAAGTTACTGATGCATTTTTGTTACTGTTCACTTGAGTTGATTTAAAGTTCATAAATATTTATGTCCTGACTCGAGTGTTTTGTGTTTTGCTTTATACTCAAGTCAGACTGAGTGATTCAGCATTCAAGACTCACCTTCAGAGTTGGAGCTTTTCTTGAAGATCCAGCAATCTATTTTGCTTTCAGTATCTAGTGATTCCAGTGATATATTCTGATTTGTATCTGATGTATCTTGTAACTCTTCTGTTGTATCTTGTTTAACTCTGATGTACCTTATATATTTATGTAGTAGCTTCATGAACTACCATCTCTTTTACTTCCGTTGCATTATTATTTACTATGTGTGTGTAATCTGTGATTATGTATTTACTGTTTATTCTGAGGTTTGCCAAATTTTATTCACAACGCGGTATTTTGAGAAATTCAAGTCCGAGATGTGCGGATGCGAATGGTTGAAAATATCGGGTCGTTACAAATGATAAATTTGTGCTAAAATGCCAACACGTTTATGGAAATTAAGTCATCTTATATTTATCACTAAAAGCCGACGGTAAGACTTTCCTTTATCTATGAGATCTAGAATCAAAGTGTTTGAATAAGTTAATACCGAAAGCAACCAGTGCTTAGATTACCCGACTTGTTTCTAGGCAAGGGATAGAGAAATCGAAATTTCGGAAATGCGATAAGTATGAGAGGGTTAATTTTGATAAATAGGTCATGTTTGATTAAGCATATGGAAAATACTTTATAATATACATGACACCAAATTCTGAGGTATGGAAGCTGATGATGAGCACAATATACTTCATAAATGGGTCACTATTAATCGAGGGATAGTGCTATTTGAAATCGAAAAGTGACGATGAGCATAAGATATCTGATTTTCCATATGCAAATTATATACTTACCTTAGGTAGTGGCTTGCCCACTATTGACAACTTGACCTATTTTGACTCGGGAAGTATTTAAAAGCTTCAAAGTTTAATGTGGTTTGAGATCCCTTGGTGAGAACTCATTTCTATGAAATGTAGTTTGCTTTTAGGAAAATATATTCGAGATCCTGGCGGGGACTCTTATATTTGTTCGCATAATTCTAAACGAACTAGAATTAAGTCTGCCGAGAATTCATCATTTTACTTTGGAGACACCAGTTTTGGATAGGTATGTTTCATCCGAACCACTTCAAATTAACAAATGACTTATGATCTAAATCATGGTGAAGTATGCTATGGAGTTGCACTACCCTCTCTGAGGGTAATTCCAAACTAAAGGTAGTAAGTGTATGCGTTTTTTCGATCCCAGAACTACTTGTAAGGATGAAAGCTAGCATTTTATTGTTACTTGAAGGACAGTGTTAGCATATAAGATGATTTTCTAAAAATGTAATCATTCTGGATCTAGATCGATATTTCTTGGATGTATGCTACGAGGTACAATACCATTATTGATCTCAACCAAGGGATGATTATATTCAGTACTATGTAGGAAGGGGTAGGCCAATTTTGTGTTGGAAAGGGGTCCATGTGAGGCCCTGGGTACATTTTCTCTAGAGATGTACTTTAACAGGCGGTACCGCAGTAGCCCTAGCGTTGTTGGAATCTGTTTCCCAATATGTGCCTTTACGGTAGCTATACATAATATGTTGGAATGTAATTAATGTAACCATTTAGGCTGTGATTAAATATTTATTTTGTACCCTAAACATTATTATAATATCATAGAAATTCTTATAGATAAGGTAAAAAACCGTCCTTGATTATGTATGGTGTGCTCTTATGAGATACCTCTATTTTTGATGGGTTTTAAGTATAAAATTCATTTGTTTTGAGTTTAATTAGAACCAGACCCATGTCCGACCCATATTTTTTCTTTCTTTTCCTTAAACTCTTGGGTACTTTAATTTTTGAGAAGACAAGTTGTCCAGGTAGTTACAGATGCATTTTGGAGGATTAGGGAGCAAGTCGCTTCATCGTTATCTAGTTATCTATTTTATTTCCACTATATGTGTATAGTATATATCAGCATTGTAGGGGTAGACAATTATAATTGTCCTTAGCTAGAGTTTGTGCCCATTATAACTCTGATGTTTCATTTTGGAAGTGACCATATGTACTATCTATTACATGTGATTCCACTGCATTGTGATATTCTGTGTTCTTTTCTTTTCTTTTCTTTTTACCCCAACGGCTTGCCTTTCGGACACCTAGATGATCGGCACACAAATACCGTGGATGTAATAAGTGCCGTCTTTAGAAGTATGAAAGGCAGATCATCACCGTGATCTACCAGCTGAGATAAGACAGTTTAAATCCACGTTTCTTCAACATAACATCATCCATAAACTTGCCTTTACTACTCTGGTTGTCGTCGTCTATCGCACTTGGGCTGAGCGCAACAGGAGGATTTTCGAAGGGAAGAAGATTAAGAGAGTGCATCGATCGAGAATTGCAGAAAAAAAGATAGTTTGCTAGGTGATTAGAACTAAGCCAAGAGGCCATTATAAAAAAGAAGTCACATTTTTAGACAAATGGGGAGTGGAGCTGAATGATTGTGGCTAGGATTTAAGGAAGCATTATTTGCGAAGGCGGGTCGGGCATTGGATGTGGTGATGTGTATTTGTTTTGTATATGTGTTGAGATATACCAGTTATCGTTTGGTTATTGCACTCTTTTTTCTTACTACACTGGTAAGGTTCTTTAAGGAGGCAAGACCTGCGATGTTCTTTATACATCACTGAATAAAGAACCCCTTTTCAGTATACATACATACCTATATACACACGCACACACCAACATAAATAAAACCTTTAATATTATATTATAAATGCTATAAAGGTATACAAAATAAAAATAACATGACTTTAAAGGTAAAAATCAAAATAAAACTCATTTTAGTTATAAGGAATAAATACATATGTATGCAGTTGTTTATACATATAAAATGGCAAATAATTTCATTGAGCTTTGTGAATATTATCATTCCTTACAGATGATAATATTCATTATTATTATTTTAAGATTACAAACCTGAAGTAATGTTATTCTCTATCATTTACAATATAAATATGGTACTAGACATATTTATGTTGTTGAGCACCTTCAACCGTACCTATTTATAGTGATGTTTATATTGCCCCTATATTAGTAGAACAATTTGTAACTTTGTTGAGTACCCTTATGGATTACAAATATGTCTAGGTTTCATCAATTTTTAGCAATGTAGGCTAGCGTTTTCTCTTATTTGTTATGTAAGGAGAAAAAAAGGAAGAGGTGCTATTTATATCCAATTATATATCAAAACTTAACATATCTCAATACCTTCCATACAATAGAACTCTAGCCATCCTCTTTGTCCAAGCATGGCCATCCCCTGTTATGGGCACCGAGCCTAATTAATTTGATATTTAAGTTAATTATTTTATTAATTCACTTAAGCCCATATAAATCAACATATAACAATTATACATCATTTTAATTAATTTTGAGGCTTCAAATAATTAATTAAAATGCTATAAATATTCAACACAACATTTATAATGATTTTATCATTAGTTTAGAATATTTAAAAATTAATTTAAAATTTGTTTAAACTCGAAAATAAGCTAACAACATAATTGCGTTGACTTCTTATTATGGACACTGTCCTTAGAATATTTAAAAAATTTAAATATTGGAGCATGTATGAACTTTGCTAAAGTATAGTATCAAACACAAGCTCAATCGCTTATAGATCATTTAGATGAAATCTAATTTTTAGTCTATAATGAGCCACATCTTCTGATGGTATTTTGTGCATGTATTCTGTTCGACCTCACTATATCGCTTAGGTATCTAAAGATTGGTCAATAGCAAAAAAAACTTTAATAATATCTATAGAATTTTAGACTACATTAAAGTCCTTGGTTCAATCCGATAACACCAATCGATCAATTGATTTACTATGGCCAAGGATTTCAACTTTAAGTTGACTACCAATTAACGTGATTCTAATATTCTACAACAAAGAAGACAAATCCACTTCTGGAAAATGTTTCATTTCACGTAGTTCACATATGCCCAACAATGTTCATAGTATGATCACTGTGTCATGTGATCAGCCATAATCAAAGTACGGTCTAGTTACCTAAGATCCACAGTACCCTCAAGTCTAAAGACTATCGCACATCGTTATATGAGATGTTCTATTTTTATTTAGTTATATTAACCAACAGAAGACTCTTGTTGAGTCATACTGTGATCGTTTCAAACAACCATAAGTACGTAATCCTTTAGTACCTCCAATGGCCATGAGTAATTCATTGCCTATCATAACAATGTGTACTTTAGTCTCAATGGATGTATCGATATCATTTTCTCTTTATATCTTGATAATGAACATTTAAGAAATAAGTACTTAAATATTGATTCAATACTTATGGTTACGAACGCATTTGCAACTAAAATCGATAAAATATTTGTCCAGTGAATTACATACATACATACATACATATACATATACGTATACATATACATATATATATATATATATTACATACATATATGTATCTATGAAAGCGTATTATATATATAATGTGCATAAACATTACTTATATCCAATGTAAAAAATATATGATAAAAAATAAAAACCAAAACATACTTTATTTCAATAAGATTGTCTGTTAAGAGTTAAGTTATGTATAAAATTACATAATTACGCATAGGGCACATCCTTAACTCATCAAACCATTGATTCAAACATTAATTTTCACAGACAGCCACATACACACTTGTGTGCGTGTGCGCAAATGCGTGCGTGTAAGTATGTGTGCGTGCACATGTGTATGTATGTATATAAATTGTTTAATACATTTATATTTAATACATATTTTTTCATATTAATGATTTGAAGGTTGACTTCCAATTGCAATATTAAATAAAAAGGGGATCATAAACAATAAGATCTAGTTTGACCGTATATTTGATTAGTTGTTTGATTGGATAGATATTTCTAAACGACCTATGTTGAACCAAAAGTTGGTTCAACATCTAAGATGTTGTTCAAGGTGTTATTATTTGAAAATGTTCCAATAATACCCAACAGTTTCAATACGATCACGAAGTTGATCAAAAGTTCGAGTCATATGTTCGACGGTGAAATAAGCGAATTTCTTAAGTTTATGATAGTCCTTCATTCGTTTGTTAATAGAAAAAACAGGCAATTCACATATATTACAGTCCCTTATTCATATGTCAATAGGCATAATTGGAAATATACAAGGAAAACTCAAATTTAAACAAGGGATTGAGTGGCCTTGTGCAAACTAATGTGCAAGTCCAAGTTCAAAACTAAGTCTGAGAATAAAGTTATATATGTCCATTGTCACAGAAGGCTAAATAAGCAAGCACAAAAGAAGCATTTATATGGGCTTAAATGTCGAAGTCCTTATGTGCAAAAATTTCAAGAGTTATAATAAGCTCTAAAAATCTCCAAATGAATTTAGGGTTTACAACTTGAAATTGAGAAATAGAGAAAGAAAGATCTGTCCTACTCAAAGTGGTGGAGGGGGTCTACGTATGGAGATGGAAAATAGGCGGGACAGCTAACAGTTGTCCCCTTTCCATCCCTTCATATAGTAGATACTCAGTAACCCTAAAGTCTTCTAAAGTTCGGCATCTCTTGCTGCTTGTAAAAAAGCTCATCGTCATTTGCCAATGTTGAAGCTCATTATTCTTTCAGAATTTGTTATCCCTTTTCTTAGTAGAAACTTGGTAGCACTTCTTCGTAAAAGCTTGACATCGTCTATTGTTTATAATTTCTCGACAACAGTTGCTGTTATATATGATCGATAATAGTTGTATCAAAGGCTTGTTATTCATAGAAACTTGATATCTTCCCCTATTGTTATATGCTCGACATCACCTATCCCTTGATGAAACTTGATAATCTGTCCTTGTGGTTAAATGCCCGACATCTTCTAGTGGCGCAATGTTCTTCCACTGTTACACACTCTACAACACTCTGTGTTATAGAGGTTTGGTATCCTTCTTACATTTTTGA
The DNA here is from genome assembly GCA_030765085.1 of Allium cepa. Lineage (NCBI taxonomy): Eukaryota > Viridiplantae > Streptophyta > Magnoliopsida > Asparagales > Amaryllidaceae > Allium > Allium cepa. The sequence goes on from CM060941.1 coordinate 21,001,724, forward strand.
CAACCCAGCTATCTTTAGGCTCAAGAACCTTTGTACTTTAGAAGCCCAACAACCTACGTTTCCACACAATTACTTGTCAAAGCTTATCATCCTAGTGGTCCATCTGCCGGATTTTTGGTATTTTCCATGACCTTTTGGAGCACCCAATCTCCTTTTTGAATGATTTTCCTTTTGCTTTGGAGTTATAGTATCTTGATGTCCTTTGTTGATATTCGTCCATTCTTATAGTTACTTCATCTCTTAGTTCATTGATCAAATCTACGGATTCTTTTCTTAGCTCTTGATTAGGATTAAAGGCATATGCAATCCTTTGATGGGATGGTATTTCAACTTCGATCAAAATCATTGCCTCACATCCATATGTCAAAGAAAATTTAGTATGTCTTGTTACAGTCTTAGTAGAACTTCGATATGCCTAAAGCACAAGTGGTAGTTCTTCTATCCAATTTCCTTTTTCTTTGTCTGGTCATTCCTTAAGGATAGTCTTAATGGTTTTGTTGGCTTTGACGGCTCCATTGGCCTTAGGATGAGGTACAGATGAAAATCAAATGATTATCCCATTTTATCGAATTTGGCGAATTCCTCATTTTTAAATTGGGTTCCATTATCGAATATTATCTTATTCGGTATTACAAACTGGGCGACTATGTTCTTGATCATGAACTTTAGCATTGTTCTCGATGTTATATTTGGCAATGGTTCTGCCTCCACCCATTTGGTAAAGTAGTCAATGGCTACTACTACAAACTTGGCTCCGCCTTTTGATATAGGCAATGGTCCTACTAAGTCGTTCCCCATAAAGGGCCATGGCCTTGATATCAGGGTTAACTCATTTGGCAGTATATGTGGGATTATTGAAAATCTATGATATTTTTCACATCTATTTACATATTCACAGTGTCGTTATTCATGTGGGGCCAAAAAAACCTTGTCTTATGACCTTTTTGGACAACGTCACGCCATTAGAATGATCCTTGAAACACCCTTTATGGGCTTCTCTCAACACTTTTGAGCCATTTTTTACTAACACGCCTTAAGCAAAGAAACGAATATCCTTTTTTATAGTGTTCCATCCAACATAGTAAAAGTTGGAGCTTGGTGCCTTATCCATCTAGCCCCTCTTTTATATCTTGGCAGTCTCTCTTAGGGGGTGTCATCCAATTGTTCTTGTATTAACTATTTATTCCGGTATAAACGGTTCTTTCTTAGTTTTCATCATTACCGCTTCTTGGTTCACTTTCTTATTTTGCATGTATAAGAGCTTGGAATTTAGTCAATAGCATGGTTTCATTTATTGATTCGAGGGCTTTTTCTTTAATACTAGGATTTTGTTAGAAACATACTAGCACAATTCGAGTTTCTGAGGCTCCTTATAAGCTAGCTAATTTAGCCAAAGAGTCGGCTTGATATTTCCTCCATCTGCGTACTTTGTGTATTGAGAAATCTTTAAACTAGGCTAACATTTTCAATATCTTCCTGACATAGAGGATTAATCTCGCAACCTTCATTTGATGGGTTTGATTCAGCTGATTAACCATTAACTGAGAATCACTGAAAATTTCAATCCTAGAGATTTTTAACTGAAGAGCTAAGGTAAGTCCAACTACCATTGATTCATCTTCAACCATTTTATTTACAGCGGAAAAGCCTTACTTCATTGCATAGTGTAATTGGTGTTCTTCAAGGATAATGGTTACATATCACGCACCAGCCCTTTGTTCGTTTGAGGCTCCATTAACAAATAGCTCCCATTTAGGCTTCAAATATTTCTCCCTTTTTGATAGTTCTTCGATAAACCCTATGCATCCATTAACGAAATCGACCATAGCTTGCCCTTTGATTGATACTTTGGCCCATAATTCAATCTTGTACTGACTCGATTCTATTCCCCATTTTACTAGCCTTCCCGACGTTTCAGGTTTCCTAAAGGTTTTCTTATATGGCCATTTAGTTAAGACCTTGAATGGGGATGCCTGAAAATAGGCTCTTTGTTTTCATGCAGTGAGAATTAGGAAGTATGCCAACTTTTCTATAATTGAATATCTAACTTCTTCCTCTTTGAACCTTTTACTAGTTTAGTATACCGGAAGTTGAGTCTCATTTTCTTCTCTTACTAGAACTAAACTTACTGCGTGTTCGGAGATTGCCATGTAAATGTACAAGTTTTCTTCTTCTATGTGACTAGATAAGATTGGAGGTTTTTTAAGATGGTCTTTTAATTCTTTAAAGGGTTTTTGGCAATCTTCTCCCCACTCAAAATTCTTCTTTTTCTTAATCACATCAAAGCAGGGGATGCACTTATCAGTGGATTTAGAGATAAATCTATTTAAGGATACCATTCTTCTATTAAGCTCATCGCATCTTTACTTATTTTGGGCTCTACCATGTCCTTAATCGCTTTGATTTGGTCAGGATTGGCCTTAATTCCACAAGCACCAATGATATATCCTAGAAATTTCCTAGTTTGTATTCTGAAAGAGCATTTTTGCGGATTTATTTTCTTTTTGTACTTTCTTAATACCCTAAACATTTCTTCAAGATCGTTCAAGTGGTTAACTTCCTCTTGGGACTTAACTAGCATATCATCCACACACACTTAGATGTTTCGTTTGATTTTGTTCCTTAAACATATTGTTTACTAACCTTTGATACATGACCCCTACATTCTTCAATCCAAAGGCATAACTTTGTAGCAATAAGTCCTTCAGTTAATATAAAACTTGTGTTTTCTTCATACATCTTGAACGTTTGGATTTGATTATATCCTCAATATGCATCCATAATAGATAATAGTTTATGTCCACTTGTGGCATCAACCACTATTATAGGTAAAGGATAGCAACCTTTAAGGGCATGCCTTGGTCCAATCGGTATAATTGACAGACATTTTTCATTTTCCATTAGACTTTTTAACTGGTACAGGATTAGCCAACCATTTGGGGTAGAGCACTTCTCTAATGAAACCATTCTCAAGCAATCTTTTAACTTCTTCCTCTAATGCTTTAGCTTAAATTTTATCAAATTGCCTTTTCTTTTTTCGAGTATGGATGATATTTGGATCTATATTTAGAGCATGCCTCATGACTACTAGATTGATTTAGACCATATCTAAGTGAGTCCAGGCAAACACATCTGTTTGTACCAAAATTGGGCATAACACTCTTCAGAAGTTTTTGAAGAGATAATAAATGAAGAATGCAAATTGAAAATGAGGATTATCTAACAAAAACTCCAATTAACAGAAATGTAAATGTAAAGACAGACGATTTAGAGTGGTTCGGCGTTTTGCCTACGTCCACTATGAAGTTTTGATAGCTTTTATTGATTCTCTTTTCACAATTACAAGTGAGTACAGCTAACAATCAGTGAAATATAACTGGAAATTCGAAATTGATAGCAAGGGTAGGGCCCAAGTCTTGATCCAGCAGAGTCTGGGCGCTTGAGAATCAAAAGATCCCTTTTCTGTAGGCTCTAGGGCTCTATTTATAGGCGTAGGAGGCTGAGATTTCGCTCAAACTTTGGAAGACTCGTTCTGGCACGTGAGTGGGTCCACGCGACCAATCTCAGGAAGTTTCGACTCGATCGGTGATCGATATGAAGCCATTTCATATCGATCAAGATAAGGCCCAATCAAGCTGAAATTTGGTGGAGTCATTCTTCATCATGTATGCAAGCTCCTGTAAAAATTTAATGGCATTTGGATCAGTGGATCGCGAGATATGGTCGATACGAAATGGGGTTCTTCGGTGGTTGATTGGTTCGAATCGATCATTTCGTATCGATGCCTTCGAACCGTTGTTCTCACGTGGATCTCTGATGACGTGGCTCGTGCACTTCGCCTCGATCCGGTCTTCACTCCGAGTTGACCGCGTCGACTCCATATATCTCGCCTCGTTCGTATCGAGGGATGACACGTCACCCTGGTCTAATGACTTGTTGGATACGAAGTAGTCAACAACCATGGATTCGAACAACTGTTATATCGATGGTCACGAACCAACAAAGGTTGATGGTTGCGAACAGGCCTTTATTCGATGGATACGAGCTACACAGCTTCTTAATGGACACGAAGTCAATCGATATGAACCGGGGTCTTCTGATGGATATGAAGTAGGATAACCTGATGGTACAAAATAGAGCAATCTGATGGATACGAAGCGCTCTGCCCCAGGTGGATTCGAAGAGAGGCTTCCATGAATACCGACCGTGTCTAGCTGGATGGATACGAAGCAGGACGTTGCTGACCGATACGAAGCGTGGTTTTATGATGGGTACGAACTCCATCGATATGAACTCGATGGATTCGATCATGGCCAAGCCTATCGATACGAACCGATGCTCTCCGATGGGTACGAAGTTGATCGAGTAGAAATGGATGGATACGAAAACATGGTTTCTCCCTTCAACTTACATCCATCATAACTTGAGCATACGAACTCGGATTGACTTGAAACTTGATTCTTGGCTCTCTTGGCTTTGCTAGCCATGTCCTATCAATTGTAGCTCAATCCGGACTCGGACAAAATTCATCGATATCCATAGCGAACCCGTGCATGTTTGATATTCAGGAAGGGTGATCTTTGGTATCTCGACCTTGCCAAAAGGTGGGATAACAACATCTTTTCTATATTGGAGGAATCATATAAGCTCTCTTCTGAGATTGTTCCCTAGTTCTTTCCGAATTTTTACTGTTTTGGTTGGGTCAAGCGAATATAAGCTTACCACTTTTGGATCGCCGACAGATTTCATTCTTTCTTGCTCATTTTTGCAATCTGATTCGGTAATGATTTCTTCACCCTCTATTTCATCGTTTATCTAGTTTTCTTCTTTTCGCTTCCTTTTTCTCTCAGAGAAGTTGAATCTTTTCAGCACATTTACAGGCTTTTCAACTACTTCTGTCTGTTTATTTGCCTTAGATAGTAGGCTTGAGAAACTACCATTTAATGGCTTCTCAATTTTAGTTTTGCCCAAATGTTCTTCGAGTTGTAACAAGAAGTGTCATCTTTATTAAATTGCTCGAGCTTAGCAAAATATAGTTCTCAGGAGCTAAACTATTCCCCCTTATGCTTCCCCGGCCATTTTTAGTTAAGAACTTGACCGTCAGATGTTTTAGTGAGAAAAATGCATCTACTTCATCTAGAGCAGGCCTCCCAGAGAAAGAATTATAATATGAGGGTTGGTCCATCATTACAAAAGAATTTCAAAGGTTCTAGAGTACAATGGAATTCCCATTTACAAGAAGAGCTTTACCTGCCCCATCAGAGTGATCCTTTATTATTGAACCCAAAGATGGGCTCAAAGCTTGGTTCCAACTTTCCCTTTGGAATATTTATGTTCTTAAATGTGTTTTCGAAAATGACATATACTGCACTTCCTTAGTTGTGTGCTTCGTATCGATGAAGTATGCTGGCAATTTCGCATCGATGAAGCCTCAGGCATATGAATTCGAATGGAGCTTTCGAACCGATCCGTGCCTTGACTGGTTGCGACCGGTCAAGTTGACTGGGAGGCGAATCGACCCGGTCTCCCCTCAGGCTCCATATAAATATCTGGGACTTCAGCATTTTTTCACTTTTTTACTGCCGCCTTCTGTTTTTTACATTCGTATCGATCTACGAACTTGAGAGAAAAAAGGACTGTCCACTGCTTTCGAATCGATCAGATTCATCCCTCCAATTTCTCAAATTTCATCTCTCATTCAGGTAATTAATCGGTTGCAACCAAATCCAAACGATGAGACTTGAATCTCAGATCCATTCTATCTTCTCCAATTGTCAATTCTGGCAACCTTTAGGGCGGATCTGGCTCAAAGCTTGGTCGAGATTGGCCATGGCGATGCCCCCGTAGGTTGGAGAAGAAAGAGTGGAAAAAATAAAGGTGGCTCCATCTGTATTTCGTGTCGATCTGGGGACTAGCATTCGAATCGATGCAAACGATAAAGTTTTATCTCGAAGTTCGTACTGATCTCAGGAATTTTAAGGGGAAATGTTGTAGTTCGCATCGATCAAGATGGTGAGAGATTGTATCGATCTGGAACGATCGATGCGAAAATTAGGCTAGCGATCGGTGCGAAATCCTCGGTTCTAGATCGATATGAAAAATATTCTCATGATCGATACAACAAAAAGCATCGATTCGAAAGTGATCGATGCGAAGCCGAGACTTTATTGACCGATACGAAGCTGACTATCGAGGATCGATGCGAAGCTACTGATGTTGATCGATACGAATGCACTTGCTGACGATCGATTCGAAGTATGCTCCGGTGATCGATACGAACGCACTTGCTGACGATCGATTCGAAGTATGCTCCAGTGATCGATACGAACTAGGGTCCTGATGGATACGAAATTTTTGAACCCTTGATAGCATGACTCCGACGAGCTTCATTCTTGCATATCTGGACTTAACTGTTAAACTGCATATTTGACTATCCTCTCGAAGCTCGTCGATGGAACTATAATTTGACACCAGTACAACGAACTTTAACTCGAGTCGATTGCCAATATCTGGATGATATAGTAGTGACGGTCAGCGATGACGGTCACTCCTATTGGACTTTGATTATCTTTGTCGCTTGCAAGTTTTCTTTAATTCTGCAAAATCTTTTCAAGTAATGCACAGCACTTTACAACACACATTCTACACGTGGGGAATGCACGGGTTCTTTATCGCCTAACGATAATTTCTCATAAGTTAGCTAGTTATGGAACCATCAAGTTCACAGCCGTAAGAAATCCAAAGTACAATTCCTCCGCGACTTGAAATTTCGGATATCGAGCCTGAAGTTTTTGGTCCAGCCCCGAACGAATTACCCGATGCATCTTTCATTGCCAACCTATCGGACTCCGTTCGATCCAACGTCTCCAAAGATATACTGGGGAGAATATGCTTAAGGCATGGCCTGTCGATGGATGACGTATTATTGCCGGGACCAAACGACAGACCACACAATCCACCAGAGGGATGCACCGCATTCAATCGTCATGCGTGTGCGGCCGGAATGCTCCCTCCGTTCAATGAGTACATAAGAGAAGTATTATCTTTTTTGGGGATCGCTCCATCTCAATTACATCCTAACGGATATGCTTCAGTGAATAGCTTGTTCATTGTTTCCATGGAGTATCTTCATGGACCACCGATCCCGACTGAGATCAGATACCTGTTCAACTTCAAAAGACGAAGTGATAACCCGTCCTATACATTCTTGGAAGCAGTGAGAAACTGTCAAGTGGTCACCGGGTCCTGTATCAGGTTAAGCTACTACAGGACGGAGTGGTTTTACGTCAGATGTCCCCCAGGGTTCGCCCGGCGATGGTTATTCAGACGTGAGTATAGCTGAGCTCTCAAATAATTATTAAAGCGTTTGCGGTTGAAGTATAACTTATATCTTTTCCTTTCTACAGCAATAATTCAGCGACCCGAAGGTAGACACTTCAAGGAAATAGTCCGGGTGCTTCAAGAAGTCCCGAGTGAAGATAGGGATATTGAATTGCTCTTGACAGATAGGAATCTCAGAATTCTTGGGTTGATCGAGCAGAGACAGAGTATAGTGCTCGACGGCGCATTAAGAACTGCCTCCAGAGAGCGAGTTAAACGAAGAAAGCCTAAACTTGTCGTGATCGAAGAGGCTGACTCCGAGAGAACTCATACTGATGAGGAACCCCTGGGCGAACCTGTTGGTGTAGCTCAAGATATTGAAGAACAGAGAAAAGGCAAGGCTGCCGTTTTTAAATCACCTAAGATGGGGAGATGGAAATCTATCGTCACGTCCTAGCCTGCATCTGGAATTAGAATTTTGGAGGTGTCTCCCTCAGGAACAGAAAATCTTTACGAACGGCTTTGCTGATCTTCCAATTCCGGACGATGTGTCTTTCTCGCATGATGCCGGGTTGGAAGAATTCCACCATACTTTAGATTTGAGCGAGCCTTTTCCCATTAGCGCGGTCGACACTTCCGGTTGGTCGGGGGTTGCACATTTATACACATCTCACGGCACTTCACAACCCTTAACCGTAGGTCATCTGTTTTGAAAAGCAACTAACTCTACTTTCATTTTGTTTCGCAGATACCATGGCTGGACGAGGTTCGATGTTGGGGAGTCTTCGACATGCCCGTAGATCTTCCACATATTACGAGTCGTAGAGAAGGGAAGGAGACTGAGATTATGACCGTGGATACTCTGGCCACTCCATCCAAGAGAGATATGATAGAGACGGGGAATACAGACGCCGGTCTCGATCTTGCACTCCTCCTCCCAAGGCTCCTGTTCAATCTCCTGCTTATGTTTCTCGCCCCTCTGAAACTTCACGGCATAAGTCGGCTTCACATCTTCGAGGTCCGAGTCCCATCATCCCAGATCTGAGGCGATAACCCCAATAGTTGCGGAACAGCCTCCTATGAAAATCTCGGGGGAAGGGGCGATCAGACTCGCTCAGTTAAAGAAGGACTTCCCGACCATTTGCTTCGACAATTACATTTTCCCCCTTCACTTGAAAAGAATTCCAGTGGAGGCTGAGCAGTTTGGCAAGGTCGAGATTGGCCATGGCGATGCCCCCGTAGGTTGGAGAAGAAAGAGTGGAAAAAATAAAGGTGGCTCCATCTGTATTTCATGTCGATCTGGGGACTAGCATTCGAATCGATGCAAACGATAAAGTTTTATCCCAAAGTTCGTACCGATCTCAGGAATTTTAAGGGGAAATGTGGTAGTTTGCATCGATCAAGATGGTGAGAGATTGTATCGATCTGGAATGATCGATGCGAAAATTAGGCTAGCGATCGGTGCGAAATCCTCGGCTCTAGATCGATACGAAAAATATTATCATTATCGATACGACAAAAAGCATCGATTCGAACGTGATCGACGCGAAGCCGAGACTTTATTGACCGATACGAAGCTGACTATCGAGGATCGATGTGAAGCTACTGATGTTGATCGATACGAACGCACTTGCTGACGATCGATTCGAAGTATGCTCCAGTGATCGATACGAACACACTTGCTGACGATCGATTTGAAGTATGCTCCGGTGATCGATACGAACTAGGGTCCTGATGGATACGAAATTTTTGAACCCTTGATAGCATGACTCCGACGAGCTTCATTCTTGCATATCTGGACTTAACTGTTAAACTGCATATTTGACTATCCTCTCGAAGCTCGTCGATGGAACTATAATTTAACACCAGTACAACGAACTTTAACTCGAATCGATTTCCAATATCTGGATGATATAGTAGTGACGGTCAGCGATGACGTTCACTCCTATTGGACTCTGATTATCTTTGTCGCTTGCAAGTTTTCTTTAATTCTGCAAAATCTTTTCAAGTAATGCACAGCACTTTACAACACACATTCTACACGTGGGGAATGCACGGGTTCTTTATCGCCTAACGATAATTTATCATAAGTTAGCTAGTTATGGAACCATCAAGTTCGCAGCCGCAAGAAATCCAAAGTACAATTCCTCCGCGACTTGAAATTCCGGATATCGAGCCTGAAGTTGTTGGTCCAGCCCCGGATGAATTACCCGATGCATCTTTCATTGCCAACCCATCGGACTCCGTTCGATCCAACGTCTCCGAAGATATGCTGGAGAGAATATGCTTAAGGCATGGCATGTCGATGGATGACGTATTATTGCTGGGACCAAACAACAGACCACACAATCCACTAGAGGGATACACCGCATTCAATCGTCATGAACGCTCCCTCCATTCAATGAGTACATAAGAGAAGTATTATCTTTTTTGGGGATCTCTCCATCTCAATTACATCCTAACGGATATGCTTCAGTGAATAGCTTGTTCATTGTTTTCATGGAGTATCTTCACCGACCACCGATCCCGACTGAGATCAGATGCATGTTCAACATCAAAAGCCGAAGTGATAACCCATCCTATACATTCTTATAAGCAGTGAGAAACTGTCAAGTGGTCACCGGGTCCTGGATCAGGTTAAGCTACTACATGACGGAGTGGTTTTATGTCAGATGTCCCCCAGGGTTCGCCCGGCGATGGCTATTCAGACGTGAGTATAGCTGAGCTCTCAAATAATTATTAAAGCGTTTGCGGTTGAAGTGAAACTTATATCTTTTCCTTTCTACAGCAATAATTCAGCGACCCGAAGGTAGACACTTCAAGGAAATAGTCTGAGTGCTTCATGAAGTCCCGAGTGAAGATAGGGATATTGAATTGCTCTTGACAGATAGGAATCTCAGAATTCTTGGGTTGATCGAGCGGAGACAGAGTATAGTGCTCGACGGCGCATTAAGAACTGCCTCCAGAGAGCGATTTAAACGAAGAAAGCCTAAACTTGTCGTGATCGAAGAGGCTGACTCCGAGAGAACTCATACTGATGAGGAACCCCTGGGCGAACCTGCTGATGTTGCTCAAGATATTAAAGAACAGAGAAAAGGCAAGGCCGCCATTTTTAAATCACCTAAGATAGGGAGATGGAAATCTGTCGTCACGTCCTGGCCCGCATCTGGAATTAGAATTTCGGAGGTGTCTCCCTCAGGAACAGAAAATCTTTACGAAGGGCTTTGCTGATCTTCCAATTCCGGACGATGTGTCTTTCTCGCATGATGCCGGGTTGGAAGAATTCCACCATACTTTAGATTTGAGCGAGCCTTTTCCCATTAGCGCGGTCGACACTTCCGGTTGGTGGGGGGTTGCACATTTATAAACATCTCACGGCACTTCACAACCCTTAACCGTAGGTCATCTGTTTTGAAAAGCTACTAACTCTACTTTCATTTTGTTTCGCAGATACCATGGATGGACGAGGTTCGATGTTGGGGAGTCTTCGACATGCCCGTAGATCTTCCACATATTACGAGTCGTAGAGAAGGGAAGGAGACCGAGATTATGACCGTGGATACTCTTTCCACTCCAGCCAAGAGAGATATGATAGAGACAGGGAATATAGACGCCGGTCTCGATCTCGCGCTCCTCCTCTCAGAGCTCCTGTACAACCTCCTGCTTATGTTTCTCGCCCCTCTGAATCTTCACGGCATAAGTCGGCTTCACAGTCTTCGAGGTCCGAGTCCCATCATCCCAGATCTGAGGCGATAACCCCAATAGTTGTGGAACAGCCTCCTACAGAAATCTCGGGGGAAGGGGCGATCAGACTCGCTCAGTTAAAGATGGACTTCCCGACCATTTGCTTCGACAATTACATTTTCCCCCTCACTTGAAAAGAATTCCAGTGGAGGCTGAGCAGATGGTGCTCGACTATGTACATGACTTCTATGCTCAGTATAAAGCATGGTTTAAAGCGGCTGAGAAAGCATCGGCGTTAGCCTTTAAACGAGCGGCCACCATCGAAAAGCTGCAAGCCGAGTTATCTCAAAAGGGTCGCATCATTGAAGTGCTAAATACTGAAGCTGAATCTTCTCGGAAATCCGAAATGGAAGCTATCAAGAAAGCCGACGAAGCTCAGGCAATGATGGATAGGATGAAGCGTGAGCATTATGCCACGGTGGAAGACATGGGACATCGGAACACTATGGTGACTACCGAAAGGGACGCAGCTCTGAAGGAGCTAAATGAGCTTAAGTCCAAAGTTTCGGAGTTCATGAAAGAGAGGGATGCCGCAAACGTTTCCGCACAAGAAGCATGCAATCAGGCGGTGGAATTCTGGAGAATGAGAGAGACGCGGCTATGGAAAGGATCCACGAGGTGGAAGCCGGGGTTGATGAGAAAGTTCGATCGGCGGAGACTAAGCTCGAGTCATAAATGGATGAGCTTCTTATTACCTATAATGCCAATGTATTGCGACACAGAAACTTGGCATGGCTCGACGATTATCCCACTCATCTATTCAATGCCTGGAATTCGTTAGTTGGGGAAGAGAAGGCAGCACAGTCGGACGGAGTTTTCAATGAGTTCGAGTTGTAGAACCGCATATTGAACGATGACGATAAAAAGGTTCTCCACGATTTCATGATCTCTCATGCAAAAGAGAGATTGGGTTCCCAGCACTTGGAAGTTGGTGAGGGTTCTGGCATCGTACATCAAGTCACAAGCACCGACGTGATTACTTCATCCGGATCCGAACCGATGCCAGCGATTGAACCGCAGCCGGTATCGGGTTATGACCCGGAGCAGCCACACTTATCCCTCATACGGGAGCATTCATTGGAAGCTGTTCGGCCAGCCACAAGCCAAGTTGAGGAAGGTACTTTGTACAAATTTCGCATGTATCTGAAACGAAGCGTCTGTTTCGAAGTGTGCTCTAATAACTTCTCTTTTTTGTTCAGTGACCAGAATTACGCCAACCTCCGCGGCTCAAGAACCTAGTCAGGGGTAGAAAGCTATCACTACTGATACAACTGTTGTGACAACAGTAGCGTCAACTGAGATGACGCAGGGGAGCGCACTATCTCTTGATGAGAAAATGGTGAGTGAGTTACTCGGTCAACATGGTGGCTCCTTCGCAGACTTGCCGTTCATCATTAGTGGACTTCCGCCAGCCTCCGGTTCTTTAGTGCAAACTACAGATGCCCCCAGCCAGGCTCAAGCAATTCGTGATGAAGAAATCCTGGCTGAGATAAATGCTGAATTAGAGGCTGCGGGGCAGAGTGGTAGTGTTGGTGGTGATACGGCGATGCACAGCCCAGCGCCTCTGAGGATGATATCACCGGGTGGTACCATTATTGATACCCGGGTGTCTGTTCCGTCTTCCGTTGCAGATCTAGTCCTTCCAACTCCTCCGGTAGGCAATATACATCTGGAATCAAGCTTATAAGAGGATGTTGACATCATGCCCCCAGCCGGAGAGCAACCACCGGAAGGAAAAGGCTCAAAACGGGAGGCTTCTAGTGAATCAGAGGGTTCTCCACTGATAAGGAGACCGAGAAAGAAGAAGTAGATTGATCACTTAAGCAAATTTTTGATAGATAGGAACATGTTTTTTGCTTTCCATTAGTAGGTCGTGTATAGATGCAGGTTCGGCTCCTGCCAGTGGGAATTTTTTGGAAGAACTTGCATATAAGCTCTTGCTTCCAGTTAGTTGAAATAAAATTTATCTTTTTTCATTTCAACTGTTTTTCTTGTTTAACTTGCTTAAGTGTTGCAATGATTGGCTCACGACCGCACCTATTGTAAATCTTGAGCATACGTCCGCACTCCGGGGACTTAGAGTTGATACTTATACTCCAATTCGCACTCCGGGAATTTGGAGTTCTTTGGTGTTTATACTCCAGCTCGCACTCTGGGAATCTGGAGTTAGCTTTTATACTTCGGTTCACACTCTGGGAACCAAGAGTTGACGTTTATACTCCGATTCGCACTCTAGGAATTCGGAGCTAGGATTTATACTCCGGTTCGCGCTCTGAGAACCAAGAGTTGATGTTTATACTCCGATTCGCACTCCGGGAATTCGGAGTTAAGATTTATACTCGGTTCGCACTCCGGGAACCAAGAGTTGATTTTTATACTCCGATTCATACTCTGGGAATTCGGAGCTAGGATTTATACTCCGGTTCGCGCTCCGGGAACAAAGAGTTGATGTTTATACTCCGATTCACACTCTAGGAATTCAGAGTTAGTATTTATACTCTAGTTCACACTCTGGGAATCTGGAGTTAGTGGTGGGATTGTCGTGCATCAATCCTGTTGGTGTGGTAACATGCCCCCGAGCTCGGGTTTCACTTAGTGAGTGATTGGTCGTATCACAATCACTCCCTATTTGAATAAATCCCACCGTACGATGGAACTTAGCTCTCCGTGCATCGTGATGTTGTATGTCATATTCAATAAATCACAGCTCTGACTCGAAGAGAGAGCATTTTATTGCTGAAATGAGAAGATATGGCAAAGTCAGTTGCCTTATTACAAATTCAAATTTTGAAACGCGAAAATAAAATGCAAAGGAATAAATGAGGTAGGATAAATAAAGCCTGTCATATGTAGTAGCGACGGAGACTCTCGCTATTCCAGACTCTTGGCAAAGTAAGACCGTCAACGGTCGATAACTTGAATGTGCCATCTCCGAGCTTTTGCAAAATCACATATGATCCTTCCCAATTTGGTTTCATGTACGAAGGAACAGGATAGATTCTCTTGAGTACGAGATCGCCGAGTTCAAAGGTTCGTGGCCGGACCTTGGCATTGTATATTCGGGCGACTCGACTCTGATACGCGGCTACCCTCAAATCAGCCTCTTCACGCTTCTCATCGAGTAAATCCAAAGATTCAGCAAGTAGTATGGCATTCTTTTCCGGATCATAGTATGTCACATGATGAGAAGACACTTCCATCTCGACTGGGATGACGGCTTCTGGGCCATAAGATAGAGAAAATGGAGTGTGTCCGGTTGCGGTCTTGTGGGTCGTTCGGTAAGCCCATAAAACCATAGGAAGTTCATCAACCCATTTGCCCCCGGCCTTTTCCAGTCGTTTCTTCAGAATAGATTTAATAACTTTATTAACAGCTTCAACCTGACCATTCACTCGAGGGTGTGCAACTGCAGAGAATTTCTTACGGATATGAAATCATAGACAGAAATTCTTGAATTCAACGCTGTCGAATTGGGCTCCGTTATCGGTGATAATAGTATGTGGGAGACCAAACCGATAGATGATGTTGCGTACTACGAAGTTGATTACTTTCTTTGTTGTGATTGTTGCTAGAGGTTCAGCTTCAGCCCATTTGGTGAAGTAATCAACTGTGACGATGGCGTACTTCGCGCCACCTTTAGCCAAAGGCAATATACCAATTATATCAATGCCCCATACTGCAAACAGCCAAGGACTGACCATTTGAGTTATCTCAGTAGGTGGGGCTCTGGGAATCCGAGCATGTTTCGGGCATTTATCGCACTTTCTGGTGCGTCACCGTTAACAGTAGGCCAGTAATAACCGTACCGGAGTACTTTCCTGGCGAGTGCTTGCCCTCCAGTGTGATCGCAACATTCTCCCTCGTGTACATTATGTAACACTCGTTTGATTTCGTCGTGCGCGATACACCGGAGGAGAGGAACAGAATATCCTCTTTGATACATAACTCCATCTTGGATTATGAACCGCGAGGCCTTTCGAAGAATCTGT
This sequence comes from Allium cepa, assembly GCA_030765085.1. Classification (NCBI taxonomy): domain Eukaryota; kingdom Viridiplantae; phylum Streptophyta; class Magnoliopsida; order Asparagales; family Amaryllidaceae; genus Allium; species Allium cepa. The sequence goes on from CM060941.1 coordinate 21,016,777, forward strand.
CTCTTTTCACTCCTACGCTCAGGCAATATTCCATGCTCAATATAATCTCGATAAGGGGTCATCCATGACTCTTTACTAGGAGTAGTCTCAAACGTGGAATCAGTCTCCATTTGATCGATGCTCGGAGAAGATAGGGTTTCAATGGGAACGAGCCCCAACTGTTGAGCTTCGCCCGTACTTGCTAACTTTGCCAACGAATCGGCTTTTTGATTATGCTCTCAGGGTATGTATAGAATGGAATAGTAATTAAACTGGCCAAGCACTTCTCGAACTCGAGCTAGATAAGCAGCTAGCCTTTGATCTATGGCCTGTTATTCACCCCAGACCTGACACACAACCAATTGGGAGTCACAATAAATTTCCACAGCAGTAATTTTTAGGTCATGAGCTAGCTTCAACCCAGCAAATAAAGCTTCATATTCGGCTTCATTATTGGTCGCACGGAACTCGAACTTCAAAGCATAGCAAATGGATCGGCCCTCGGGGGTTTCAAGTACTACTCCAGCACCCGAGCACCGGTCGTTGGATGCACCATCAGTGTGTAACTTCCAAATGTATTCAGGAGATATGCTGCTTTCAGGCAAGTCTTCAGGAACAGTGAATTCAGCAATAAAATCTGCTAGGACTTGACCGTGAATGGCTCTCCTCGGAGTATAAGTGATATCAAATTGACTCAGTTCGATGTTCCATTTGAGTAATCTACCAGACGTCTCAGGCCACGTAAGGACCTGTCGTAACGGCTGATCGGTGTACACAGTGATGGGATGAGCCTGGAAATATGGACGGAGCTTTCTTGAGGCAATGACTAAGCAGTAAGCTAATTTCTACAGCTTTGGATAGTTTCTCTCAGCTCCGGTGAGTCGTTTGCTAACATAATAGACTGGTTTCTAAATTCGGTCTTCCTCTCGAACAAGGGAAGCGCTGATTGCATTTTCCGATACTGCCAGGTAAAGATACAACTGTTCGTGGTCGACTGGCTTCGAAAGAATTGGTGGTGTGGAAAGGTGTTGGACCAATGATTAGAATGTGTCCTCGCACTCTGCAGTCCATTCGAAGTTCCGCTTCCCTTTTCGAATCAAGTCGAAGAAGGGGATGCACTTGTCGGTGGACTTTGATATAAACCAGCTTAACACTGCCACCTTTCTGTTGAGACTCTGGACTTGCTTTATAGTTTTTGGAGTTTGTAAATTTCTGATAGCCCAGATCTTTTCTAGGTTGGCTTCTATTCCTCTGGCGTTGACGATGAACCCAAGGAATTTTCCGGATGCAACTCCAAAATGACACTTAAGCGGGTTGAGCTTCATCCCGTATTTCCGAAGGATATTGAACATTGACTCCAAGTCTCTAATGTGGTCAGTGGAGTATCGTGATTTCACCAACATATCATCTACATAAACCTCCATGGTCTTTCCGATTTGGTCAGCGAACATCCGGTTAACCAAGCGCTGGTAAGTTGCTCCGGCGTTCTTTAATCCAAAGGGCATAACTTTGTAGCAGTATAGTCCCAGATCGGTTACGAAGCTTGTATGCTCTTGGTCGGGAACATGCATGGGTATTTGATTGTAGCCCGAGTAAGCATCCATAAAAGATAGTAACTCATGTCCGGCCGTTGAATCTACGAGTTGATCGATTCGAGGAAGTGGAAAGCTATCTTTCGGACAAGCTTTGTTTAAGTCAGAATAATCGATGCACGTTCTCCATTTTCCATTTGGTTTCCGGACAAGTATAGGGTTGGATACCCACTCCGGGTATAAGGAATCCCAGATAAACCCATTGGCTTTCAACTTATCTACTTCTTCTTTAAGGGCGGCAGATCTCTCTGGATCCATACCACGCCTTTTCTGTTTGACCGGGATATACCGCGGGGTCAATATTCAGGGTGTGGCTCGCGATATCCGGCGAGATCCCACACATATCAGAGTGCGTCCAGGCGAATACGTCGAGATTCGCCCGGAGAAAATCAACCAATTCCTGTTGCATTTCTTGGCTCAACTGAGACCCAACCTTCAACATTCTCGAGTCATCATCATCTTCATCATCGATTGGAACATCAATCGTCAGCTCAGCCGGGGAAGCCTGACTTTCTATAGATTCTTCTTTGTTTTCATTGTATCTCGGGTCAAGATCCCTTTGGAACTGGTTGTGGTGCCCGGGCTGAGGCCCAGGCACCAATTGTTAATTGCTTACAAAACGGACGCAGAGAGATTCCTCTACGCCCTTTCCTTTCTCTCGTCGCTGCGCCTCGCGCAGCTCTGCTACATAACAGGCTCTTCCAGCAGCCTGATCTCCCTGTATAACTCCAATCCCACGATCAGTGGGGAACTTCAAGGTTAAACACCACAGGGCAATCGCTGCCCTGAACCAGCAAGGGACGGTCGGCCCAAAAAGGCATTGTATGGGGATTGAATATCCAAAACAACAAACTGTAGAATCCGAACTCTTCGGCACTCTCCAACACCTAACTCCGCTGGTAACTCTACCACCCCAGTGGGTACATTAGCACTCCCATCGAAGCCATGAATTCTAGATTGACAAGGCTTTAAATCTTTGGCTTCCATTTTCATCTAGTCGTACGCTCTCTTAAACAAAATGTTCACAGAACTTCCACTGTCCACCAGGATCCTCTTCATCCAAGCAGGACCAACCTGGGCAGATATGACAAGTGGGTCAATAGTTGGGGCTTCGACCCTATCTACATCTCGAGTTCTGAATACGATGTCATCCATCATTGTTCTTTGCAATTTGGCCGGAGCCCCCTCATCAAAACTACTACAACATTCAAAATCAACATGCCTGATTGAATTGGCATATGACTCCATCTCGTTCCAGCTTCGGTCTGCTAGATGGGGACCACCACTGACTATATTAATAATTAACCTCCCGCTTGTGCGGGCAGGTTCCTCCCGTCTTTCTTGGGTTTGCACACTATTTTGATTGGATGGGCCCGCATCACCAGACTGCGGCGCCCGAACGAACTGCTCCAGCTTCCTCTCTCTGATCAACTTCTCAACGAGGTCTTGCAAATGTCTACACTAATTGGTATTATGCCCATAACTTTCATGGAATCTATAGAACTTTCCTGTTTGGATCTGCCTCTCCGACGATGGCTTCAGAGCAGGCTTCTTATACAGCATAGAATTGCAAGTCTGTAGATACACGTTCTCCAGTGACGTGTTCAGCGGTGTATAAGTATCAAACATCGGAGCCCTACGTCGTGGGCCACGATTCTGCTCCCGTTTTCTGCCCTGACTATCACTGTTCCTCGGCTGTTGAGCCTGTTTATTCTGAATATTTAACTGGACTTTCCCTGAACTTTCACCAAACTGTTTAACTGCAACATTACTCTGAATCCCCTCACTGCTAGGTCTCACATCGTCCTGTTTCCTAGACTGTTTAGCATCCTCACGCCTCAAGAATTGAGCGGCTTTGAAATAGAAAAGGTCCAACGATGCGGGAGGTTTCCCAGCTAACCAATTTCCAAACACAGAATCGGGGTTGATCCCTTTGGTCAATGCCATTAAGATCGAATTATCATTAGGGTTACTGATCTATGCACAAGCAGCATTGAATCTTTTCAAATATCGCCTGAGTGTCTCTCCGAGAGCCTGAGTGACACTGGATAAAGTATTAACGTCTTTAGGTCTAGCGACATGCATACGAAACTGCCCAACAAACTTAGTAGCCAACTGGTCGAACGAAGAGATTGATCGAGGTGGAAATCGTGTAATCCACATCGTTGCAATGCCCCCCAAAGAGATGGGAAAACTACGGCATTTCACTGCATCATCAGCCCTCGCAGCACTCATTAAGCATTCGTATTTCAGGATATGCTGATTAGGGTCGGAATTTCCTTCATACATGGGCAGAATTGGCATCCTGAATCGCCGAGGGGGTTCAGCATATAATATTTCCTCCGTGAACAGAGTATGACTTCGAGAGATTCCCCAATCGTCATTTGTTAAGCCTTGACTCTCGCGAATCATTTGGCGTATCATGTTTGAAAGGTCTGGCATCGGAGCATTTTATGCACGTTGGGCCAAAGTGTGGTCGGGTTCCACATCGCGAGATTGGACCGGGCGTTGTCAACGGTCCATGTCTCGCCTCCTTGGCTCAACGTTTTCTGGAATGTACGGTTCAGGAGTACGCCCCTGCTGGTTATGGGTATCAACCCCTATATCGGTCGTGGTAGCGGTGGCACGGTTATCTGTGGCATATTGTGGAATAGTGCCTCCTCTGGAGGAGGGTTCAGTATGAAAACTAGCAGAAGGGTCAACTCTTAACCGCCCAATGGTCAACGCTGGCTGATGATCAATTGCCTGTGTGTAATTTCCGTCTAGTCTGGGACGGGTAAGTCTGTGATTGTAATCGGATGAAGCAGAACTTTCAGTGGAAGAGCGAGATGCATGATCCCTTCTGGACCTTCTACGCCTTTGGTGGTCTAGTTGACTAGCCAATTCAGCGTTAACGCGCAACTGCTCAGTTAGCTGTTGCCGGCTTTGAGTCAGTTCCTGGAGTAAGGTCTGGAACTCTTGTCTCATGATCGGGCCTGATGGGTCTGAGTGCCCGGTAGCATCTTGATTAGATGGAGGTACTTGCGTGGGATTCTGTCTCTCCCGGCCTTCTTGATCAGCGGCGGTAGAAGCGGTTCTTGTGCTAACCATCTTGAATAATGAACTCCTTTCCTTAGATTTTTGCAAATCTGAATAGAACGGAAGGAATCTGGAATTGAAATCTGTATCTCTCTCTTAGATTTACGCAATCCGGCATCGACGACAGATCCAAGGAGCAAGAGAAAAACTAGGTTTTCTCAGTGAAAGCACCAATTTGTCTGTACCAAAATTGGGCACATAAATCTTCGAAAGGTTTTGAAGAGATAATAAATGAAGAATGAAAATTGAAAATGAGGATTATCTAACAAAAACTCCAATTAACAGAAATGTAAATGCAAAGACAGGCGATTTAGAGTGGTTCAACGTTTTGCCTACGTCCACTATGAAGTTTTGATAGCTTTTATTGATTCTCTTTTCATAATTACAAGTGAGTACAGCTAACAATCTGTGAAATATTACTGGAAATTTGAAATTGACAGCAAGGGTAGGGCGCGAGTCTTGATCCGGCAGAGTCTGGGCGCATGAGAATCAAAAGATCCCTTTTCTGTAGGCTCTAGGGCTCTATTTATAGGCGTAGGAGGCTGAGATTTCGCTCAAACTTCGGGAGACTCGTTCTGGCACGTGAGTGGGCCCACGCGACCAATCTCAGGAAGTTTCGACTCGATCGGCGATCGATACGAAGCCATTTCGTACCGATCAAGATGACGCCCAATCGAGCTAAAATTTGGCGGAGACATTCTTCATCATGTATGCAAGCTCCTGTAAAAATTTCATGGCGTTTGGATCAGTGGATCGCGAGATATGGTCGATACGAAATGGAGTTCTTCGGTGACTGATTGGTTCGAATCGATCATTTCGTATCGATGCCTTCAAACCGTTCTTCTCACGTGGATCTCTGATGACATGGCTCGTGCACTTCGCCTCGATCCGGTCTTCACTCCGAGTTGACCGCGTCGACTCCATATATCTCGCCTCGTTCGTATCGAGGGATGACACGTCACCCTGGTCTAATGACTTGTTGGATATGAAGTGGTCAACAACCATGGATTTGAACAACTGTTATATCGATGGTTACGAACCAACAAAGGTTGATGGTTGCAAACAGGCCTTTATTCGATGGATACGAGCTACACAGCTTCTTAATGGACACGAAGTCAATCGATACGAACCAAGGTCTTCTGATGGATACGAAGTAGGATAACCTGATGGATACGAAATAGAGCAATCTGATGGATACGAAGCGCTCTGCCCCAGATGGATTCGAAGAGAGGCTTCCATGAATACCGACCGTGTCTAGCTGGATGGATACGAAGCAGGACGTTGCTGACCGATACGAAGCACGGCTTTATGATGGGTACGAAGTCCATCGATACGAACTCGATGGATTCAAACACAGCCAAGCCTATCGATACGAACCGATGCTCTTCGATGGGTACGAAGTTGATCGAGTCGAAATGGATGGATACTAAAACATGGTTTCTCCCTTCAACTTACATCCATCATAACTTGAGCATACGAACTCGGATTGACTTGAAACTTGAAACGTTGGCTCTCTTGGCTTTGCTAGGCATGTCCTATCAACTGTAACTCAATCTGGACTCGGACAAAATTCATCGATATCCATAGCGAACCCGTGCATGTTTGATATCCAAGAACGGTGATCTTTGGTATCTCGACCTTGCCAAAAGGTGGGATAACAACATCTTTGCTATATTGGAGGAATCTTATAAGCTCTCTTCTGAGATTGTTCCCTAGTTCTTTCCTAATTTTTACTGTTTTGGTTGGGTCAAGCAAATATAAGCTTACCACTTTTAGATCGCCGACAGATTTCATTCTTTCTTGCTCATTTTTGCAATCTGATTCGGTAATGATTTCTTCACCCTCTATTTCATCATTTATCTAGTTTTCTTCTTTTTGCTTCCTTTTTCTCTCTGAGAAGTTGAATCTTTTCAGCACATTTACAGGCTTTTCAACTACTTCTGTCTGTTTATTTGCCTTAGATAGTAGGCTTGAGAAACTACCATTTAATGGCTTCTCAATGTTAGTTTTGTCCAACTCACTGTTCTTCGAGTTGTAACAAGTAGTGTCATCTTTATTAAATTGCTCGAGCTTAGCAAAATATAGTTCTCAGAAGCTAAACTGTTCCCCCTTATGCTTCCCCGGCCATTTTTAGTTAAGAACTTGACCGTCAGATGTTTTGGTGAGAAAAATGCATCCGCTTCATCTAGAGCAGGCCTCCCAGAGAAAGAGTTATAATATGAGGGTTGGTCCATCGTTACAAAAAGAATTTCAAAGGTTCTAGAGTACAGTGGAATTACCATTTATAAGAAGAGCTTTACCTGCCCCATCAGAGTGATCCTTTATTGTTGAACCCAAAGATGGGCTCAAAGCTTGGTTCCAACTTTCCCTTTGGAATATTTATCTTTTAAATGTGTTTTCGAAAATGACATATACTGCACTTCCAGTGTCTACCAAGATCTTTGTTATCACAAAGAGCCCAATTTAAGTAGTTATCATTAATGATTCATTATGTGGGTGATGGATTCCTTTTAGTTCTTATTGAGTTATTTACAATTTAGGCATTTGAGTAGAGATTTGCGATTCTGAAATGATGGCTCTTCCTAGATAAATAAGATTACATTCTTTGCTTCTCTTACATATCTAATTTTAGCCTCCTTGCTACTTCTAGCGATGTGGGAACCTCAGTGAATGACATCTATGCGATTAACTAAAGGAATAAAGTCTTGTTGAGAATCATTTCCTATAAAGTCAACAGTGTTGCTCGGAGGCTTCTGACCAATCCTCTTAGAACGGGAAGGCTTTTGAGTTTCCTTAACGAACTCCTTCAAAGACCCTGACCAGATCATATTTTGAATTATACCTACCAAGACACAACATTTATTGGTCTTATGCCCATTTTCTTTGTTGTAGGCACAATAATCTCTCATGATTTTAGGATCAGGTTGGTTTCTTGCTTTGTAGGATGTAGGGAAATTTCCACCATCTTTGGTTATAACAAAACTGTAGAAGATAGGTTTGTTCAAGCCTACATAATTGGATTTGAGTATCTCCTCCCATCTTCCTCTTCTACTTTCATTCCATCTTGGTTTTTGTTGGGATGATCGAAACTGGACTTTCCTTCCTCTTTCATTGGTTGAGACTTTTTCCTGGCATGGTGCATTTCATTCATGTACATGAATTCATAGACCTGGAAATGGAATTCTGTAGATATTTACACCTATGAACGTAGAGGACTTTCCAAAAAGGAGTTTGCTCAATTATCCTTGAGCACCCTACCATCATCTTCTCCCTATCGGTCATAATTCAGCTTTTAGCGCGACTATACTGAATCTACTTATTTATTTGCCAAGAAATTCCCTTGGTCTTTGCTTGATGTTTGCTAACACATTAGAATCTACGGTAGAGTCTTTATATATGCAAACTATGCTAAATATTCATAAGAAAATTGCTTTCAAGAGTAGATGGTCTTTCTCCGTAGTGCCTATACATTTGACACCTGCTCCATGAATACTTGTAGGGAAGAGCCTACAACGCACTACCATAGAAGAGTTATGTAAGTCTATTTGTCATTCGAAAGCTAAAATATGATCGTCAGGATTAGTGGTTCCATCACACTTCAGTAAATGAATTTTAATATGCGAGGAGATTTTGACGAACATTATCTTCTATGTAAAAGGTGCTTTCCAAAAGTTATTATTAACCTTTGGGTCAAGTGTCCTCTTCCCTTTAAGGTCAAGCATATCCTTCACCATTTGTTGGACATGTCCTTTAGGTAGGTTTTTTCATCATGGTAGTCCCCTCTGCAGGGCACATATTCTTTGTATAAGATCGAGCTGCCTGATTGCTTGGGAGATCTTCTTGCTAGCCTTTCTTGGTTCTCCTTTCAATGGTTCATCTTAGCCTTGTTGTCTTCTTTTACGTGCGATTTTGGAGAATACATTACTAGTCCTTCATTTTGATGTGGGCCCATGATATTGTTTCCTTTCTCTTTACTTTTAAGCACTTAGGTGTCTAGGTTTCTCCCCGGAGATTCCACTTCTTCTTCCCCTTTGGTGAGCTTTGTTGTCTTAGTAGTTTTTAGAGAAAAACTTTATCAAGAAGCTCCTGCATAATCGTAAGTCGCCGTGTTAAATCTTGAATTTTAGCTTCATTGCCTGTAGTTTCGTTAAGATTGAAGGTTTTCCAATCTATGCATTTTCCAAATTGAAAATTTAAGGTGACAGTATCCTTTAAGGCTGTCTATTGTATGAATTCTTCATTCGGAACATTAACTTTCTTGGTCCGTACAATTTCCCTGAAACAAAGTTTTACTTAGTTTCAAAGTAAAGAAATGACGAACGGAGGTTCGAGCCCTTCTACTTGCACCAACAATGTTAAACTAAAATTTGGTTCAACAACCAAGATATTGTTCAAGGTGGTATTATTTGAAAATGTTCCGATAATACCCATCAGTTTCAATACAATCACAAAGTTGTTCAAAAGTTCAAGTTATATGTTTAAGGTAAAATAGGCGAATCACATAAATATGCAGTAGTATTTCATTCATTTGTTAATAGGCACGATAAGCAATTCATAAATGTTACAGTTCCTTGTTCATATGTCAATGGGCATAATAGGCAATATGCAAGGCAAACTTTTAAACAAGGGCTTGCGCAAAATAATAATATGCAATTCCAAGTTATAGAATAAAGTCATACATGTTCATTGTTATAGATAGCTAAATAAGCAAGTATAAAGAAGTGTGCTATGCGGGGATAAATATCCATGTCCTTAGGTGAAAAAAGTTCAAGAGTTACAACCGGCTCTATAAATGTTTAAATTAATTTGGGGTTTACAACTTAAAATAGAGAAATAGAGAAAGAAAGATCCACCCCACTCAAAAAGGTGGAGAGGGTCTACTTATGGAGATGGAAAATAAGCGAGATGGCTACATCTCCTCTCGCCACCTCTTCATATGGTAGATACTTAGTAACCCTTATGTCTTCTGAAGTTCGGCATCTCTTGCCACTTGTAAAAGCTCATCATCCTTAGCTAAAATTGAAGCTATTCATTCTTTTTAAATTCGTTATCCCTTATGTTCATAGAAACTTGGTAACATTTCTTCGTAAATGCTCAATATCATTTGTTGTTTGTAGATGTTTGATAACAGTTACTTATAGAGGCTCGATAACAGTTGTTGTACCAAAGGCTTGTTATCCATAGAAACTCGATATCCTCCCCTATTGTTAGATGCTCGACATCACCTTTTCCTTGATGAAACTTGATAATCACCCCTCATGGTTAGATGTCCGACATCTTCTAGTGATGCAACATTCTTCCAATGGTAACGCACTATAACACACTTTGCTGTAGAGGTTTTACATCCTTTTTACAGTTTTGACAACCTTGCTATCTTTAGTGTAACAACCTGCATATTTTACGATTATATATTTAAATATTTTATTCAAATATAACATCATTAGTTGAATTTAAAGTTTGAAAAGTGACTTTCTATAAACGGTCGAGTCTAGACTCGGGACCACTTTCATTGAGTCCAAAATGACGTTTGCGACCTTTTTGAGTATAAACATCGATATGTTTGGAGTTGATTAGAATTTTGATATTTTCATTTTAGGCTTTTGGTTTGGGTTTCAGTCCACTAACCCAACAAAGAACCCAATTCCTCTACAATAACACTCCCACTCCACTCCTCTACATTCATTCATAATGTTAGCACCAAAATTGATCACTAACACCCTTAGAAAGATTGTGTAGAGAGATCAATGAAGAAAGTAAATTAAAACGGAGAACAGGATATAAATTTAAATGCAGAGAACAAGAACACCAAATTTATAGTGGTTGGTCGTAATTGCCTACATCCACTTTGAAGTTAATCTTTATTGGCTTCTCCATTACTTGAGTACATATACAATCCGTAAATCAATCACTTGAATATAGGCTTGAATTAAAAAGAAGAGAGTATAAAAATGGCAGAGTGTCCCCAATGTTCTCGAAAAAACTCCCTTTTTCACTGTGCCCCTTCCCCTCTATTTATAGACGAAGACGGATCAGACTTCTCTGGTGGGCCTGGTGGATGAATATCTTGGCCCAAGTAGAGAAACCTCTATGTGCCAAACCATAGATGCCGAACGTCGAACGCCAGATAGGGCATGAATGTCGAATAGTCTCCTCATGCCGAGGGCAGCGAGGCCGAACACTCTGAATGCCATGGGAAGCACTTGCACCGAACGATACTGGAAGCCAAACCAGTGACTTGGTCGAACGATGTTTGTACGCTGAGCAGAAATCAGGCCGGACGGACAATTCTGCCATGCCGAACGTTATTCCACACCGAACGTCTCTCAATGTCGAATGCTCTGCCATGCGAACATTCCATAGACGTTGAACAAACTTGGATGTCGAGCGCTTCTTGGATGCCGGACGTAACATGATGTCGAACGATCCAGCTTAGCCGAACGGTAGGGATGTAACATGATGCCAAACGATCCCAGGCAGCATGTGATGAGGTACGGATGGATGATGAATTCTGCAAGAGCTAATGATGCAACCAAGTGTAGGTGCTTCCCAATCACTCTGTCCGGAATGGCTAACATGTGGTTTACTCGACTTTCCCTGCGATCTATATCCAGCTTTGACGAATTGACAATGAAATTCATAGAGCAATTCAGGATTCACACCAATCTTCCAAAGGATGTGATGTCATTATCAAGCATAATCCAAGCTCCGGGAGAGTCATTGAAAGCATACTTGTAGAGATTTCATGTTGCTGCTACCGAAGTAAGAAATCCAAACGACCATGCAATTTTGATGGCGGTAATGCATGGAGTGGATCCAGACTCTGATTTGGAGATTGGTTGGCGGGAAAGCCCCCAGCCACGCTGGAGCGTTTTTATTCGAAAGCTCATCAGTTCATAAGAAGGGAAGAGGCTCGATGGACAAGAAGAGACAAGGCAACAGGGCCTGTGCAGGAGACTAAGAAAAGTACCGTCGCCATGAAGCAAGCCAGCGATAATTCGAGAAAAGCCCAAGTCAACGTCCAAAACAAGCCTGGGTAGTCTAAAGGATCCGGAGGTGGAAATCCCGGAAAGAAAAGAGAGACGGGGAAATGGAAGTCAAGGATCCCGACCTACAATGAATACACCCCGCTCAACGCATCACTTGAGAACATCTATTTGTCAACTTGCAACACTTTTCAGTATAGGAAACCACGTCCAAAGGAATCAACGGAGGAACAGAAGCGTACTGGGAAGTACTGCCGCTTTCACGAGTCTTATAGGCACAACACAAAGGAGAGCAGGCACCTCCATGACGCTATTGAAAAGTTGATTAGACAGAAGAAGCTGCAGGAGTTCGTCAAAGACCCACAAGAAGGAAGACAAGAGACATTGGACCCCGGACGTGGGCCAGCTCCACGCCAACCAGAGAAACCTGCTCGAACTGTGGGTAGATTGGTTATCAACACGATTGCGGGCGGACCTCATCCTGCGGATAAGAGGTGGCAGGAGAGGGAGCGATATGCTAACTCTTTAAGACATGCGGAGTATGAGTGTTGTTCGAATGTGGAGGATGGGACTCTGGCAAAGCAGCAACGCACGATGGATGATGATATTGTATTCAGGAGCAGAGATACGGATAAGGCGGAGGCCCCTACTATCGACCCGATGGTCATATCAGCGACAATCGGTCCGGCGTTTGTAAAGAGAATTCTAATTGATTGCGGAAGTTCCGTTAACATCATCTTTAAGAAGGCATACAAACAAATGAAACTGAAGACTAAGGAATTGAAACCATCCAATGCCAGAATCCATGGCTTTAACGGTGCAGCAACGGATACAGTGGGATATGTGGAGTTACCAGTTGAACTGGGCAAGGCGAGCGTAGGAGGGTGCGAATCCTACCATTCATAGTGTTGGATGTTGACTCTCCATATAACGTATTTCTAGGACGTCCAACCTTGGCACCCCTTGGTGTCTGACGTTAAAATTTCCCACAGGCAGTGATGTTGGAGTGGTACACGGCGATCAGGCGACCGGACGTGCATGCTATGTGGCTGAGCTAAGAGAGGCTAGGCGTAGAGAGAAAGGAGAGATTGCGGACAGCTCCGTCCGCATCCAAAATTCTAATGATTAACAAGTAGCGCCCGAGCCCTGGCTCAAGCAAATTTCTCGGATCTATAGAGACATAGATCCGAGAGACGATGATGGGGCACCCAGGAAAACCAATGCAGCACCGGCTGAACTCACAATTGACATCCCAGTCAGCCGGGATGACCCGTCACGAATTCTTAAAATTGGATCACAACTCGACCCCATGGTGGCCGAGAACCTCACTGACTTTCTCCGAGCGAATTTTGATGTCTTCGCTTGGACTCACTTTGATATGTGCGGGATTTCTCCAACAGTTGTGAGTCATATGTTGAACATAGACCCAAAGCAAAACAGAAAAGGAGAGGTATGGTCCCGGAGAGGTCTACAGCTCTCAAAGAGGAGGTGGACAAACTCAAAGCCAATGGATTCATCCGCGATGTCGTCTATCCTGAATGGGTATCTAACTCAGTGCTAGTAAAGAAAGCAAATGGAAAGTGGGGAACTTGTGTTGATTATTCCGATTTAAACAAAGCATGTCCGAAGGATAGTTTCCCTTTGCCTAGGATTGACCAACTAGTCGATTCAACTGCTGGACATGAGTTACTATCATTCATGGATGCATACTCTAGATATAATCAAATCCGGAGGCACCTCCCAGATCAAGAACATTGCAGTTTTCTCATAAACATTGGGTTGATTGCTATGTAGTGATGCCCTTTGGATTGAAAAACACGGGAGCAACTTATCAGCGTCTGGTAAATCGGATGTTCAAAGACCAAATTGGTAAAATGATGGAAGTTTATGTGGATGACATGCTCGTGAAGTCACGGCAGTCAAACGACCACATACGAGACATAGCGGAGATGTTGGACATACTCAGGCATTATGGAATGAAGATCAATCCTTTGAAGTGTTCGTTCGGCGTAGCATCATGAAAGTTTCTAGGTTTCATTGTGAATGCGCGGGGAATCGAGGCTAACCCGGAGAAGATTCAGGCTATCCGAGATATAGAAGTGCCCAAGACCATAAAACAGGTGCAAAGCTTAAATAGAAAGGTGGCCGCGCTGAGCCGATTCATATCCAGGGCCACAGACAAGTGTATTCCTTTCTTCGAAGTCATAAAGATAGGAAAGAAGAATTTCGAGTGGACATCTGACTGTGAGGAAGCATTTCAAGCTCTTGTAAGGCACTTGGAAAGTCCTCCGATATTGTCAAAACAAATAGACCACGAAATGTTGTACGTATACTTGGCTGTATCCCAGCACGCTATCAGCACAGCCTTGGTTCGCGAGGAATACTAGGTTCAAAAGCCAGTTTACTATGTTAGTAAACGCTTGATGGGGGCAGAAAAGAAATTATCCAAAGATTGAAAAACTTGCCTATTGCTTAGTGATTGCATCACGCAAGCTTCGTCCGTATTTTCAGGCACACTCAATCAGTGTTTGTACTGATCAACCTTGCGACAGATACTCCAACGACCGAAAACTTTCGGAAGGATATTAAAATGGAATATTGAGCTAAGTCAGTTCGACATTACCTACCTGCCACGAAGGTTCATACAAGGATAAGCACTAGCTGACTTCATTGCTAAATTCACTATGAGAGACGAATCAAACGATCACAATGTCATACCTCCCATTCGATGGAAGATGTACACCGATGGGCGTCTAACGACCGTTGTTCGGGGGTTGGAATAGTTCTTGTAACTCCTGAAAACCGATTAGTTTGCTATGCTTTGAAGCTCGAATTCACAGCAACGAATAATGAAGCCGAATATGAAGCGTTGATCGCCGGCTTAAGACTTATCAAAGAACTGGGAGTAAAATCGGTTGAAATCTTTAGCGACTCTCAGCCGGTGGTGTACCAAGTGCGAGGAGACTACCAAGCAAGGGGGCAGAGACTTGCCCCATACTTGGTCCGAGTTCAGGAGCTGCTAGCGAATTTCGAGTACTATGATATTTCACATGTTCCGCGTAAGCAAAATAGAGCAGCCGATTCATTAGCAAAATTCGCAAGCACAGGCGATGCACAACAAATGGGATTATTTCCTGTTGAAACCCTCCATACTCCAAGTATAGATATGATGGAGGTAGATTTCGTGTTAGAAACAGAAATCGAGAAGGAATCATGGATGACCCTAATTAGGTAGTACTTGCTATTTGAGATCTTATCCGAAGAAAGGTGCGAAAGACGACAAGTCCTTCGTAAGGCTTCCCGTTATGTAATACAGGATGGAATAATGTATCAAGGGGATTCTCAACACCATTACTCTGATGCATTGCCCATGATGAGATAAAACGAGTCCTAAGGAAGTCCATGAGGGAGAGTGCGGTGACCATACCGGGGGCAGACATTAGCAAAGAAAGTCCTCCGTTATGGATACTACTGGCCAACTATGAATTGGGATGCCGCAGACTATGTGAGAAGATGTGAAAATGCCAGACATATGCAAAAATCCCGAGAGCTCCGCCGCCGGAACTCACGCAAATGGTTAGTCCCTGGCCATTTGCAATGTGTGGGATTGACCTAGTTGATTCTTTACCCATAGCCAAAGGTGGAGCAAAATATGCAATAGCTGCAGTCGACTATTTGACCAAATGGGCAGAAGCAGAGCCTCTGGCCACAATAACCACCAAGAAGGTTATTAATTTCGTTGTACGAAATATCATATGCCATTTTGGCCTTCCACGAACCATCGTTACAGACAAAGGAACTCAATTTGAAAGCAAGGAGTTCAAAGAATTTTGTCAGAAACATGGTATTGAGAAGAAGTTTGCAGCGGTTGCTCACCCGAAAGCCAATGGACAAGTGGAAGCCGTGAACAAGATAATCAAGTCCATATTGAAAAAGCTTCTGGAAAAGGCTAGAGGCAAGTGGGTGGATGAACTTCCAACGGTGCTTTGGGCTTACAGGACCACCCACAAGACCACGACAGGCCACACTCCATTCGCATTGGCATATGGCACGGAAGCTGTCATACCCGTGGAACTTGAAGTTCCATCACATCGGGTAACTTACAACGACCCCGAGTCGAACCAGAATCTTTTATTGGAATTGTTGGACTTCATTGACGAAAAAAGCAAAGAAGCCAATTTGAGAGCATCCGCACACAGACATAGAGTCGCTAAATATTATAATGAAAAGGTCCGATCGAGAACTTTTGGTGTGGGAGACCTCGTTTTGAAACGAGTGTTTCCGATCGCATCTCATATGAATCCCGCATGGGAAGGTCCATACGTCAACGAACGGAAGCCTGGAGCTTTCAAGCTAGCGGCCGTCGATGGTGCGACACTCCTCCAAGCATGGAACAGCGAGCACTTGCGGCATTATTATACTTAGTCTATTTCTTTCATGTATTAGTTGCATTTATTTTCAGTACGCTTTTATTTCTAGTTCTTGGCATGTAGTAAGACAATTTAGCTTGCTTTCATTAATAAAGTCTTGAAGCCATCTTTTCCATGAATTACTAATGTTTCTGCATATCATGATCCTGTGACAGGAAAATGGAACTATATTATTCTGGCTGGCGTACGAACACGTGCAGACACTCAAATCTCCAAGTCTCCAGAGTGCGGACTGGAGTACTCTAAGTCCCCGGAGTGCGGACTCGAGTATAAACAACTAAAAATCTCTAAGTCCCCGGAGTGCGGACTGGAGTACTCTAAGTCCCCGGAGTGCGGACTCGAGTATAAACAACTAAAAATCTCTAAGTCCCCGGAGTGCGGACTGGAGTACTCTAAGTCCCTGGAGTGCGGACTCGAGTATAAATGACTAAAAATCTTCAAGTCCCCGGAGTGCGGACTGGAGTACTCTAAGTCCCTGGAGTGCGGACTTGAGTATAAACTGTTGGGCGAATTTTCACCCAGAAGACCTCAAGACCAAGAAGTGTCAGTTTCACCCGGGTTTGCGACCTCCATTCCATCAGCTCCTATGTCCATTCGGCAATTCAAAGGAACAAGTTCCATTCGGCAGTGAAGGTCCATCCGGAGTACATGTTCATTCGGCTATGCAAGCCTACGAGTTCATTCGGCACTAAGGTCACATGTTCATTCGGCACTAAGGTCACATGCTCATTCGGTAGCCAACAGCCTCCTTCTCTCTACCGGTCCACCATCCTTCACACCCCTATGCCGGACCAGAAGGCCTACCGGACCATCTCCACAACCGGTCCAAACAAGCACCGAGCCAACCACATACCTCACCACCGAATGAACCTCCATCCCGCTCCATCACCGGTCCAAGCTCCATACCGAATGGAGGCTCGCCGAACCAGAATTGCCAGTCCAGATTGCTTCAGCCCGGGCCCACCAGCAGCTATACACATCCAAGACCCCTGCCCCCTGCCTCACTCTATAAATAGAGGGGCAGGGGTACAACAATGGCAGACAAGTTTGAGAGCTCAAGCACGGAAGGAACTTTCAAACTACTTTCATATACTTGTACACAAAGCATTGTACTTGTAATCCGAAAGAAAGAAGATAATAACATATAAAGTGGACGTAGGCACGTTCTGGCCGAACCACTATAAATCTCTGTTTCTTTTACATTTCAGCCCCTGCTTTTCTCGTATTTACATAACTCATCTAAATCATTAAGAATCACATAAAATCGACTAAATCACACGACTTGGAGGTGTTTGCCCATTTTTTGTGCAAACATTTTTGGTGCTTTCACTGAGAACTTCGAACTCGAAGCTTCAGCTTCCCTCATTCAACCTTCTTTCCCAATAGCACCTTTCATTGCCTAGGAAACATGACTTCCAGGCCAAGAAAAGACGCCAACAAGGGAAAGAACGCCGCAACTAGCAGCGCTCTAAATCCAGTAGATCCAGATCAAGAGAACCATCCCACTACAGCAGCAATGCCACATGTAGATCAGGCAATTCCAACAGCCCCTGCCGCGGAACAACCGACAGTAATCACTAGAGAAGACCTAGACAGAGTTGTGGTGGAAGTGACTAACCGCTTCGCATCTCAACAAGAAGCTTTGGTGAACCAACTCATGTCACGCTTGAGGGATGTCGAAGAATCTAACCGCAACACTGAATCATGGGATGAATCTCAATCTGGAGGATCTCGGAGACAGCAAAGGTCTTCCCTCTTCGAGGAAGCCATCAACAGGAACAACAATGATAGGGGCCGCGCCCGGACTCAGCCCGAACTCCGACTCGATGAAGCACTTGGAACCGAACCCAGTGGGGGAGGCGCCAGGCGAGGGTCGGATGTGGCTGAGCCAGTCATGCCGCCTAATCATAGAAACCCCGCTGAACGGAGCCGAGCTAGAACCCAGGCCGAAGTTGACCCCATGGAAATGCTCGAAACAGAACCCCGCAGGGGAAGATCAAGGCAGGGGGCAACTGTAGCTGGTCCTAGCATGCATCCGAGCAACCAGAGACAACCACTGGATCACGTCAGAAGTGATAGACTATACCATCCCTACAGGTCATCTGGACGAGACCGATCTCGCAGGGAAGAACCAAGTTCATTTCTATCCGCTCCAAATTCTGATGAAAGAATGGCACGACCATTCAGAGAATGCATCCAACGGGAGCAAAGGGACCGAGGAATAGGCGCTAGGGTCACCAACCCCTTTACCCGCAATATCGAAACTGCCATCACCCCCCGGGAATGGAAAATGCCAACCATGGAACCTTACAAGGGAACTTCCGACCCCATCGTACACTTACAAAGATACACCCAGCATATGCTCATGAGCGGAGCAACAGAAGGGGTGCTGTGTAAATGCTTTCCGCTATTCCTAGCAGATCTAGCTACCTCCTGGTTCTGCCATCTACCCCAAGGATCTATCAGCTCATGGGAGATGTTGAAAGAAAGGTTCATTAGCCAGTTCCGCATCCATGTAGAACAACCCAAGGATGCTTATTCTCTATCCAATGTTAAACAGAAATCCGGAGAGACACTGCAACAATATCTAACTCGGTTCAACGCCGCAGCGGCCGCAGTCCAAGATGCCGATGAGAAACTCACCCTAATGGCCCTCTGTAGCGGTGTACATCCAGATACCAAGTTCACAAGAAGACTAACTAAGGAAAAACCAGCTACTTTACCTGATTTCTTCCATGAAGCTGGAAAGTATATGAGACTTGAAGACGCCGCCACTGAGAGGCAGTCAGGGCAACAAGGTAAGACAACTTCGGACAAGATTCCCGCTGCAACCAAGGACATTCGAAGAAATGAATCTAGAGACAATGCTGGGGGCAAGAAGGTTGAAAAACGCCAATATCGACCAGGACCGAGATTTGACTCCTACACTCCTTTGAATGAAACCATCGAAAACATCTATCTAGCCACTCAGGGCGAACTCGGATACAAGCGCCCCCCGCACAAGAAAGAATCTGATAACGCCCTCAAGTCTGGAAAGTTCTGCCGCTTCCACGAGTCCCACGGACATGACACCAATGAATTCCACCATCTTCGGGACTTGATCGAAGAACACATTAGGAGAAGAAGGCTGGAACGCTATGTGAAAGGTCAGAACAGGACTCCAACTCCTGCCAATGAGAGCTCAAAGCGACCCCTCCCAGAAGTAAGCGGAGGGAATCGCAACACCAGTGGCTCTAGTCAAGAGAAGATAGTGGTCCATACCATCTCGGGAGGACCACACATCGCCGACAGAAGCTGGGCAGAGATGGAAAGATACGGCAAGTCACTTAGAAATGCTGAAGGCTATGTTAACTCTATTATGGAAGAACGCCACCCGAAACGGAAAGAGAGTGAGGACATCGTGTTCAGTAAGCGTGATTTAGAAGGAAGACAGTATCCGCATATGGATCCCATGGTCATCTCTGCCTGGTTCGGTCCAGCTAAGGTTTTCCGAATTCTAATAGACACAGGAAGCTCCGTAAATATCCTGTTCAAGCATGCTTTCGACAAAATAAAGCTGTCAATGAAGGATGTGCCTCCCTGCAACAAACCCCTGCACGGTTTCACTGGAGATGCGAAAATGCCCCTCGGGCAGCTTGACCTCTTCATTGAAATAGGAAGTCATCCCCGCTCCGTTGTACGAAAACAAACGTTCGTACTAATAGAAAACCACTCGGCCTACAACGCCTTCTTGGGAAGACCAGCCTTGTCTTACTTCCAAATTGTCCTAGCCCCGTGGTGCCTAAAGATGAAATTCCCAACAGATGACGGAATAGGAGAAGTTGAAGGAGATCAAGACGCCGCTCGAGATTGCTATGTAATTGAACTTCGCAATAACCATAGAAAGAATAAAGGGAAAGATGCAGAGACTACTCTCTGCATGAAAAGCTTGGAAGCATAGCAGCTAAAGAAAGCCCCTCCTCTTCGATACACCAGCGATCCTTTCAATGAACTAGACCCCAGGGATAAGGAGGAGGAGGCTACTGCTGAGCCTGCAGAGGCCATGGAATTCGTATCTGTAGACAAACATGATTCAAACAGACTATTAAAAATAGGATCTCAGCTAAAAACAGAATTGAAGGATCAACTCGTCGACTTTCTCCGCCACAACTTAGATGTATTTGCGTGGACACATGCCGATATGATAGGAATCTCCCCAGACATAGCATGCCACATGCTGAACATCAATCCCACCAGGACACCGATAAAGCAGAAAAAGAGAAGCATGGGAGCAGAACGATCAGCAGCCCTCGACGAGGAAGTAAAGAACCTACTTGCTAATGACTTCATACGAGAAGCCATCTACCCCGAGTGGATAGCTAACCCGGTACTAGTAAAGAAAGCTAATGGGAAGTGGCGAACATGCATTGATTTCTCCAACTTAAATGACGCTTGCCCGAAGGACTGCTTCCCGCTCCCCCGAATCGATCAACTTGTGGACAGCACTGCCGGGCATGAACTTTTATCTTTTATGGACGCATACTCCGGATACAACCAGATTCCCATGCACGCTCCCGATCAAGACCACACTAGCTTCATCACTGACCGGGGATTATATTGTTACAAAGTCATGCCTTTTGGACTCAAAAATGCCGGAGCCACCTATCAGCGCCTCGTCAACAAGATGTTCGCGGAATTAATAGGACGAACTATGGAAGTATATGTGGATGACATGTTGGTAAAGTCCAGGAAAGCCGACGATCATGTAAGCCACCTGAGCGAGTTGTTTCAGGTACTTCGCCGATATGGAATGAAGCTGAATCCTCTAAAGTGCTCCTTCGGAGTGTCATCGGGAAAATTCTTGGGGTTCATTGTCCATTCCAGAGGAATTGAAGCAAACCCTGAACAAATCCGGGCTCCAAAAGAAATAAGGATACCTTCCACCCGAAAAGAAATGCAGAGCTTAAACGGAAAGGTAGCCGCCCTAAGCAGATTCATTTCCAAAGCAACTGACAAGTGCGTCCCTTTTTTCGAAGCTCTCAAGAAAGACAAAGGAAAGTTCGAGTGGACCGATGAATGCTTAAAAGACTTCCTTAACCTGATCGAACACCTTCAGAAACCACCAGTACTCTCAACTCCAAACGAAGGCGAAGAGCTATACCTATACCTCGCTGTATCATCTCATGCTCTAAGCGCTGCCCTGGTAAGAGAAGAAGACCGCACACAACGCCCGATGTACTTTATAAGTAAGAGATTTACAGGGGCAGAAGCCAGATATCCTAAACTTGAGAAATTGGCATATTGTTTATTGATTGCGTCACGAAAACTACGACACTACTTCCAATCTCACTCCATCAGCGTTCTAACCGATCAGCCATTAAGACAGGTGCTCCATTGTCCCGACACTTCTGGACGACTCCTCAAATGGTGCATTGAACTAAGTCAGTATGACGTCACCTACCATCCTCGCACTGCTATCAAGGGGCAAGCCCTGGCTGATTTCATTGCCGAATTCACTACCAACGAAGGCAAGGATCAGTTTGAAATAGCAAAAAACATCAAGTGGAACCTATTTCTAGATGGAGCATCAAACGAACAAGGCTCGGGGGCAGGTATTGTGATAATCACCCCCAGGGGAAGAAAGCTGTACTATGCATTAAGGTTGGAATTCGCGGCCACTAACAACGATGCGGAGTATGAGGCAGTAATAGCGAGATTGGAGCTTGCCTTAGAAATTAGAGTCAATTTTTTATGTCTTCATAGTGATTCTCAACTTATCGTAAACCAAGTACTAGGAGAATTCCAGACACGAGGAGAACGACTCACAGCATATCTAAAGAAAACCAAACTGCTGCTCGACCAATTGGACCATTATCTAATCAAACACATTCCTCGAGAAGATAACCAAGAGGCCGATGAACTAGCAAAGCAAGCTAGTATGATGAATAGCACCATTTCCGGAGCACTAGCCATCTCAAGGCAGCTAGCCCCAAGTTTTGAACAAGTGAATCTGATAACTGCAATTGAAGAAGCAACTTGGATGACTCCTATCCGGAAATATCTACAGGACGGCACACTACCAGACAAACGTGATGAAGTCAGGAGAATTTTGAGGAAAGCTCCCCACTACACAATACAAGAAGGCATCCTCTATCGGCGTGGCTTCTCTAGCCCCTTATTCAGATGCGTCGCTGGAAGGGAAGCCAAGGAAATCTTATTCAACATCCATCAAGGTAGTTGCGGAGATCACACTGGAGGGCAGACTCTGGCGAAGAAGATACTCCGATATGGATATTACTGGCCCACACTAAACAAAGACGCCCTAGACTTCGTCAAGAGATGCGACAGATGTCAGAAATTTGCCAAGATTCCTCGACTACCCACAAATGAGATTACTCAAATGACCAGCCCTTGGCCTTTTGCTGTATGGGGAATTGATTTAATTGGCGAACTGCCAACGGGCAGGGGCGGGGCCAAATATGCTATAGTGGCAGTCGATTATTTCACCAAATGGGTGGAAGCGGAACCCCTAAATAAAATATCTTCAGCAAAAGTTATCAACTTCTTGATCAAAAATATTCTGTGCAGGTACGGAGTACCACTCAAGATCATATCAGACAACGGACTCCAATTTGACAGCGAAGAATTCGCCGACTGGTGCCAAGAGCATGGAATTCATAAAAGCTTCTCATCGGTAGCTTATCCTCAGGCAAACGGACAAGTCGAAGCTGTCAACAAAATTCTCAAAACCCTAATCAAGAAGAAACTTGAAAAGTCAAAAGGCGCTTGGGTGGACGAACTTCCTACGGCACTTTGGGCCTACCGCACATCTTTCAGAACATCAACGGGACATACTCCTTTCTCTTTGGCATACGGATCGGAGGCAATGCTCCCTGTTGAGACTATTGTTCCTTCCCATCGTAGGATCCACTACAATCCAGAAGAAAACGAAGAACTCCTCCTCATGTCTTTGGATCTGATTGAGGAAAGGAGAAACGATGCAGCTCTTAAAGCAGCAGCTCACAAACAAAAGGTGGCAGCACTATACAACTCCAAAGTCAAACATCGCATCTTACAAGAAGGAGATCTTGTCCTCAGGCGAATCTTTCCGCGCCCCGGGGCACTGGACCCCATCTGGGACGGACCATATGTAATTCATAAAGACCTCCACAACGGAGCTTATATTTTGTCAACATTGGACGGAGAGGTGTTCCAGAGGGCATGGAACATCCGACACCTCCGTCGATACTTTTCTTAACTTGTACTGCCCATATGAAGTGAATTAACAAAGAGAATCAGTGGACGTAGGCATTTTCATGCCGAACCACTTTAAAAAATCTTGTCTCTTTTTAACTTGTTCCTTTATATCTTGGCTGCTTGTTAAGCTTTATCCTTTTCTGTTGAACAAAATCTTATGGCATCTCCACTCAAGACGCACCAAGGCCTTATCTGGACAAGGCCTAACAGGTACGCTACGATTCTATGCACTCGCCAATGAGACTCTTTTGCTCCAGCATCCCTCTGCTGCGGGTTAACTCATTGCTCGCACCTGCCCTCAAAGCCAACTGTAATGAGCCGATTATAAGTCATCATAAAGGCCGATTATAGCCGATGGCAGCTCATTACGGCGTTCGGCTCACCGGTAACTGTGAACCTACTTTAAGCCCCAACATAAGGTGTGGCCAGCCAGGGGTAGTTCACGGCCAACGGCACCCACGCTAGCCGGCCACGGTAAATCGAATAATACCCACGATTACGGACCATAATGGTTCGGGTAGTTACCGTGCGCGATCTCGGCTCCGATGTGTCTTAAGTGCGGCTGTAGTAAAAAAGAAAACTCCCCGCGGAGGCGTAAGATGGGTGACGAATGTCTCCAAGACCCACAGCTAGGGAAAGTGACTACAAAACCCGTTTGCCACGAACTTAAGCACATCGACGGCCTTCCGTGACTGGAAGTTTTACTTTTTCTATATTTCCATCTCATTTAAATACTTTTCTCCTACCCTGTATAACAAACTCTAAAGTACAGGAAACCGAACAGGAAGCATTCACTCATGAGAATCTAAGCCCGCGTACTGGGTGGCAAGGTACTCAGATATATTCATGATCAGTTACACAAGATGCTCAAAACTACCGCCTGCAAATAAAACATGAAGGGCGGTACTCTCTTCTCTTGTACATAGATGCATAACTATAGCTTATTCATATGTCACACCAACATTGCAAAACATGAAATTATATTTCAAGCAAAGGCTTAACATCAAACACAACTAAAATCACAGGCATATACATGGTTATACTTCTCACGCAGCACATCAAAATGACAACAACGTTTAAACATAACAAAATCAGCTTATATTATGAAATCACACCAAGTTATTCTCTGCAAATAATATTATTATTACAGTCACATCAATGTTTTGGACTAACGTAAACAACAGTAAAAAAAAGAAATAAAAAGCAGCCGAATCCGGACGAGTAACTAGCTGCGTCCACACTCCATCACCAACTTCCCAAGCCTATTTGGCCGCAGGGCCGGAACCCCCAGCATGTTGATCGGAAGTTCCACCTGTCCAATTCAGAAAAGGAATCCATTAGGCAAACGATAAACGATATGGAAACCCGGAAAGAAAAGGAAAAGAGAAGAATAACTCACCAGCGTCCGCCGCTTGATCCTCATCCTCCAGTTGCACATCCGCTTCCTCCGCAGCGAGCAACCGCATCCCCTCCTTCACCGCCACTTGCTCCTCTTTCGAGAACTGAGCAGTGACCACATCCAGGCTAAAAGCCACTCCACCTTCCTTACCCGCATCGACCCTGGCCTCCTCTAAAGCCCGGAGATATATCTTGGCCATGACCCGGGGATAGTCATCCATCAAAGACAAGCTGCCCTCCTTCCAAGTGCGGAAGTACATGTCCTGCAGCATCTCGTCCATCATCCCCTCATTCTCCTCGAACTCCCTCACCCTGGCCTCGGAAGCCTGCAACTTGGCGACAGACGCATCCCTCTCTGATCGGTATCTCGAGCAGTCAGCCTGGAGAGACCTCCTCATCTCCTCCATCTCCTCCTTTAACTTGACTTGAGCCATCTCCGCGGCCTCAAGCCTCCCAGACAACTCCTCTACCTGCTCGAGATCCGCATTCCGAACCTCATCCACTGTCGCAATGGCCATGTCGATCCGCTCCTTACAGGCGGCCTCCATCTTCCGTAATTCCGCCCTACTAGCCTTTTCCATGGTCTCTTTCAGACGCCTGGAGGCTTCCTCGTGCCGAGAAATTTGAACGGCTTGACCGGCAAGCTGTTCGGCCTGATCAGCAACCTTCAGCCGCAACCGAATATTAGCACTTCCAATATCCTCCCCGGCCTTGACCAATTGAGCATGATACTTCATTAACTTCTTGGTCTCCTCAGCCACCCGATCAATATTAGCCTTGGCCTCGTCTCCCATGGTAACTACCTGAGTGGTAAGCAGATCAAGATCTAGAGACTTAGCCTCGTCTAACACTCGTACCATGGGGTTGCGGGGAAGGAGGTGCTCACCCGTGGCCTCATCAAATGAAATATCCCGAGAACTTGGGTCTAAATCAGGATGACCAGCAAAGGGGTCACGAGACACATCAGGACGCCTTATACGGATAACTGTGGGATTCTTGAAAGGAGGTGGAGGGGGGATAAACTCCGTGCTCTCCTCCGTGGCATCACGAGGAGGCTGAACAGGAAGCTGCGGACCAGGGGAAGGCTCAAACAAAGAACGACTCCTCTTCTTTTTCTGAATGCCCTCTTCGATGACCCCAAGAAGAGGACGGTATTTGACCACGTCCCCAGTACGACCAGTGGAAGGCTTCGCAGAAGCTCTCATAAACTTGAACTGTTCGAGGCGGTGTCGAACGTCTGACGTTTTAACCACCTGGCCTGCCCCTGGAATAAAGAACAAGTGTTACGAACATACAATGGTCCACAATTCAGAAAACATGTTAAGTAAAAAGAAAGAAAAGTGTGAAGGCACGTCTATTATACAAACCCTGCAGAGGAGTGGGATACTGCAATAAGTCCTGAATCTCATTCCAGGACGGGAGTGAACCATAAAATATTTCTAAGTCCTTATCGAAAATGGAATCGACAGAGGACAAAAGTTCACCTTGCACCGCCGAAGTCACCCTGGCTGAGGAACCCCTGGGGGATAGATCGGCACCAGCCCCGACCTTGCCAGTCTTCTTCGCCTTCTCCGCTCCCGATTCCCCTTCCGATTCCCCGAAGGCCTGGCGGAGGGCCTCATCCAGCTCAGAGTCTTGCCCAGAAGTTAAGGCACCAGCACCACTACCACCCTGACCATCTCCATCTCCTCCGCCTTCCGACTCTCCTTCCATATCGCCTCCTTCGCTCTCTTCCACACCTTCCTCCTCCAGAATGATCGGGCAAGTACTAGGAGAGGGGCCCTCCGATTCTTTAAGCTTCTTGCCCCCCGCGACGGGATGCTGTGCAAAGGGTTTTCTCTTGCCACTCTTCACCGTGACCCCCTCCTTAGCTTTAGCAGCCTTCTCCTCAGCCGTGTCCCTCTGCTTCACAACGGACTGGTGCGGCTGGATCAAATTGTACTCCAGGAGGGTAGCGTTCCTGATCAGGAACGAAGCCGACCTGTCCCGCGCAGGAATGGCCTTTATTCCAGCAGCCATCCGCGCCAAAGAATCATCTTCCACGACGGCAATGCCACCTGTCGCTAGCAAGAAATAGAAGCGTGTCAGAAGAAGCACTACAGTCAGAACATGGAAAATATAAATGAAATTAATCTTACAGCCGGAAGTGAAAAGGCGGAAAGAAACAGAATCGTCCTTGACAAAGAACCATTCCTTCTTGAACATGGTGAACTTTGAATATAAGTCCAAGACCGGTTTGAAGGGCACGGCCGCTTCCAGACTAATATACGGAGACCCCTTCTTGTAGCCCCTCAGGTTATACAAATACCGAATTTCCCGGTTAGAAGGAGGGCGCCCGTATCTCCTCTGGAAGATGACGAAGAGGCTTACCAGAATGGCATAGGAGTTCGGCTGAAGCTGGAATGGAGCTACTTTCAAATATGTGGTAAAACTGACTATCCAGGCATTGATAGGAGGGATAGCACCACACATGCAATGGTACCTGCTGTAAGCAAAGTAACCTTCGGGGGGATTATACGGCATCACTCCCTCTCCCGGCAGCTGCATGAGATCCCTGTCTATCCCAAAGGAACGAGAGATGACATCAAGTTGCTCCTCCTTTAGGGAGCTAGGAAAGCAATCGGGCGGGGAGACCAGAAGTTCCTGTGGACCATATCCGTCCACTAACGACCTCGGAACAGGTCGATGCTGCCCAGATCCTGATTGGGCTGGGGGCACGGAGGAAGAAGACTCTCCTGTACCTTTAGACTTTTTTCTATCCGATCGAGTTTCTGCCTTGCGAGACATTTATCTGCATACACAAAAGTGAAAAGACAGGTTGTTAGAACAAGGGATACGGAGATGTAAACAAAAAAGGAATGCATAAGTCCGGAATTCCGCTAAGATATCAAGTTCATTCGGCAGTAAGTTCATTCGGCGACGATGTTTAAAGCTCATTCGGCGCTAATAACGAAAGTTCGTTCGGCACTGATGTCTCAAGTTCATTCGGCATTTGAATTCTTTCGTGTGTATTCGGCAATAAAACCCATTCGGCAAAAAAGTATGTACCTGATATGGAAAAAGCTTGGTTCGGCAGAAGATTTGGTTCGGTGGTCAGCTGATTCGGCTCTCTGGTTCGGTAAGAAGAAACCAAGGGGGGTGTAGCCTCTATATATAGGCGAGCTCAGGATTGCCGAACCAACTGGTTCAGCCTACCGGACCGGAACACCGGACCAATACCAAACATACCGGACCAACCAAATACCGAATGAAACTATCCATGCCGGACCAACAAAAGAACCGAATGAAGCTATCTCTACCAGCAAAAACCAGGAACAGGGGGCATGCGGAGCGCCTCACTCAGATAAGTACCGAACTCTAGGACCTACCAATAAAGTAGAGAATATGATAACAATGAATGAGTCGTGAATCTCTCACTAACATGGGTTAATCATTTACACGTGTACGCGACCACGAACGGTCCATAGGCACGCTCTGAACGACTATTAACCCTATCGTCGTGAGAATTTGCACTCTGACATCCTTTTTTAAGCTCATCGGCTAAATAGATATTTAATTCTGATAACTACGAAATGGCTAAGCTACTTACACATGTACGGGGTCGCGAACAATCCTTAGGCATGCTCTGAGCTGGCGATAAACCACCTTGACAAACGATCCAGGGACCCACTCTAACGTGAACCTGGCATCGATAATGCTAAACCCCCTCGGGGCACACTCTCTCGCCCCGAACGGCACGATTCACTTTATCTCAAATATTTCGATCCTGAACGATCGTCATTGGAAATCACACTAAAACTGTAAATTCCTTTGCAGGACATCAACAGGATACGAACATCCAGCCTATGACGTTACAAAACAAGCCTTCCTACCACAGAGAAACAAAGCGCGACACATGCAAGCACGTGCCCCACTTTGGGGGGCAAATGTTGGGCGAATTTTCACCCAGAAGACCTCAAGACCAAGAAGTGTCAGTTTCACCCGGGTTTGCGACCTCCATTCCATCAGCTCCTATGTCCATTCGGCAATTCAAAGGAACAAGTTCCATTCGGCAGTGAAGGTCCATCCAGAGTACATGTTCATTCGGCTATGCAAGCCTACGAGTTCATTCGGCACTAAGGCACATGTTCATTTAGCACTAAGGTCACATGCTCATTCGGTAGCCAACAGCCTCCTTCTCTCTACCGGTCCACGATCCTTCACACCCCTATGTCGGACCAGAAGGCCTACCGGACCATCTCCACAACCGGTCCAAACAAGCACCGAGCCAACCACATACCTCACCACCGAATGAACCTCCATCCCGCTCCATCACCGGTCCAAGCTCCATACCGAATGGAGGCTCGCCGAACCAGAATTGCCAGTCCAGATTGCTTCAGCCCGGGCCCACCAGCAGCTATACACATCCAAGACCCCTGCCCTCTGCCTCACTCTATAAATAGAGGGGCAGGGGTACAACAATGGCAGACAAGTTTGAGAGCTCAAGCACGGAAGGAACTTTCAAACTACTTTCATATACTTGTACACAAAGCATTGTACTTGTAATCCGAAAGAAAGAAGATAATAACATATAAAGTGGACGTAGGCACGTTCTGACCGAACCACTATAAATCTCTGTCTCTTTTACATTTCAGCCCCTGCTTTTCTCGTATTTACATAACTCATCTAAATCATTAAGAATCACATAAAATCGACTAAATCACACGACTTGGAGGTGTTTGCCCATTTTTTGTGCAAACATAAACGATTACAAATCTCCAAGTCCCCAGAGTGCGGACTGGAGTACTCTAAGTCCCCAGAGTGCGGACTCGAGTATAAACGATTACAAATCTCCAAGTCCCCGGAGTGCAGACTGGAGTACTCTAAGTCCCCGTAGTACGAACTCGAGTATAAACGACTAAAAATATCCAACTCCCCGGAGGGTGGACTGGAGTAATCTAAATCTCCAGAGTGCGGACTCGAGTATAAATGACTAAAAATTTCCAAGTCGCCGGAGTGCGGACTGGAGTACTCTAAGTCCTCAGAATGCAGACTCAAGTATAAACGATTTAAATGACTAGGTCCCCTTAAGGCGGACTGGGTATAAATGACTTGAATTCATCGAGCCTTCCGCGCATGTATTAGGAAATATTCTAAGTGCTTGGAGCGCGGAAGAAAAAACAAACAGCTCTCAAAGAATTTTCGAGCTATATGAAGATGAACCGAGAGGTCTATGTTATTCACGGCAAGCTTGGTTTTGAATCACAATCACAAAGAAAATTGAACGATAAGATCCATTGAAAGACAGAAAAACTAATTTTTATTCATCAAAGATAAGTTTCCATTACAACTCCTTTGAAGCTCGGAATCGAAAGTTTATTTACATAAACTAAGAAAACAAAAATACTTGCATAATCTAAACTAACTCTCGTTGAACGAGAGTAATGATTACTTCTTATGCTTCTTCGACTTCTTCACTCCGTTGTCTTCTCAGACGACTCCTCTCCTCCGCGTTTACCCTTGGTCCCCTTCTTTGATGGAGGAGTGACAACCGAAGAAGTATGAGGAACATCCATGGGTTTGGACATACCAGGGAGAATGATCTTCAACGGCTTGTTCAAAGGATCGTCGGGGTCCACGTCTTGAGGTTCGACCTTGATCTTGGTCGTCTCTTCCTTCTCTTTCACAAGCCTCTCCTTCATGCTCAGCTCGGTTGTATGCTCGAAGACGCCTGTAATTTCAACTTCATAACTCCCCTCGATGGGAGAAGAAGTCTCAGATTTGTCTTCATCCAGCGCTCCAATCACCTGAGCATCTGGCCCGGGAGCCTCTCCTACATGAGGGGCCTCACTTGTTTCCTTCTCCGCCTCCTTGGCGACATCGCTCCTCGAAGTGGGCCCAGGATCAGAATGGCCTGCGCAAAATCATGAAAAATAAGCATTAGAATACAATAGTCCTTCATAAATAATGACAACTTTCGAAATCGTAAAGTGAAGGGTTATCTACCAGGTTCCGGCAGGCTCTCAGCTGTCAAGGGAGTCTCACCCTCTGGAATGGGAGACAAAATATGGACGCCAAGGACGGGGTCCTCTGGATTATAACTTATATGCTGCTCAAATGGATCGAGTATCAGCCGATCGACCAATCGAGTAGGCGCATGAGCTGGAGGCACAACCCCAGATGGACCGGTAATCACTTCTTTCCCTTTCTTCAAGGGGGAGCCTTTGCAATAAATAGCTTTAGTTGCTGACAAGTCGGAAGATTCGTTCCCCTTGAGGAATTCCTTAATCAAGGCTCCCTCATCAATCTCTTTGGTGCCGTGCCCGGCCTTCCTGATTTCTATCAAAGCCTCCCACGCCTCAGCTAAAGATTCAAGATAGCCCTCGTCCAAAAAAGTCAAGTCTCGGTGCATGAGAACGCGGGCGTTGAATTCACGATTAGCGGGTCAAACATGCTTTTGACCTATTCCCTGCCTTATTCCCTAGCCGCCTCGAGACGTGAGTCGATATCCATGGACTTTATCTTCTTGCCCTCTTAACGGGCTTCTCTCTTTAACGCCTCGACTCTAGAAAGCGCGCCCTTGAGTTTTTCTTTTAAGAGTCGAGTGGCAACGATCTCGTCATAGTATCGTTATGACTCTTCTTAGGCAGCCGTTTTCTTCTCCTTCTCTCTGCGGAGCTGCTCCTCAAGTTTCTTGACTCGGAGGCTGAATGCGTCCCTCTCCTTTTGAACTGAGTCAGTCTCTAAAGCCAAAGCCCCACATCGTTGAACCGCCTCATTGAGTTCTTTCTTATGAGTCGATTCCAGGCGTGTGACGGCCTCAGCGGTGTCCTTGGCGCTCTGATGGGCGACCTCAAGTTCAAACTTGTAAGTGGCAATTTTTTCATCCTGAGCTTTAATGATATCCTTGTCGTGGATAGCCTCAAGCTTCAGGCGATCGATTTCGTGTTGGCGCTCCACGGAAACTTCAGAAAGTTTTTCATCTAAATGAACAAACACGTCATCTTGAACATAGACGTCGTTGGTACAGGCAATGGCGCTCTGCTTGACATGTCCGGGGATAGGATGAATCATCGGGAGGAATTCAGGCCATCGTAGCAGATTTTTGAAAATTTATCTTTAAGCTCAGTCAGCCTCTCCGATACTGATGGGTCCGTTGCAGGAGTGGGAGGAGACGGCTTTGAAATTTTGGATCTCCTATGAGAATCACAGGACTGTCGAGTGGAAAAGGAATCAGAGTGTTGGTGCCGGGGAGCATCAGGTTGCGATCTCTTACGGCCGCGCATGTCTTTACTTTGCTCTGGGTGAGAAGAGGTATCCTGGTGGTATTTTGGCGGATAGTAAGTTTTCCTTCGAGATGACGAGTCCCGGGAATGATAGTCTTTATCGCCGTCACCATCTCTATCTC
The DNA here is from genome assembly GCA_030765085.1 of Allium cepa. Classification (NCBI taxonomy): domain Eukaryota; kingdom Viridiplantae; phylum Streptophyta; class Magnoliopsida; order Asparagales; family Amaryllidaceae; genus Allium; species Allium cepa. The sequence goes on from CM060941.1 coordinate 21,048,860, forward strand.
GACGTCTTTCGAAACCCGAGTCCCGTCCGGACTGATAAAAAATAGACGAACCACGAAGACGATCGAATCCATGTGAGTGCCCCATGTCATCTGTACAGAATTCAAATAACAGTGAATTAGAAAAGAGTAGTGTGACGGCACAAATCTAAGTGCAAATTGAGGTGCAAATGTTCGTGTGTGTTCTAGTGTTTTCCCCCGACGGACCAGTCTCTTTGCTAAAAGGAGTTCTCTCTCCCTGACTTTGGGTTAGAACGCCCACATCGCCTCTGATGGGCGAATGAAGCTTGAATGCCTCCGGATCGTCAAAGTCGTAAGTAAGCAGATCATCTGGAATGGAGAGGTTCGATAGGCCCTTTAAAGAACTTTCTACGTGTTGTGAAGAGGCCTCTTTCTCCGTTGGAATAAGCGTAACTTTCGAAATTCCGCCAACCTTCTCCTTTTTAATCTTGTACGTCAATCCCTTTTTCCTCTTTGTAGGAGAAGATGACGTTTCGATATCGTGCACTTCGACTATAGGATCTTGAGTGGGACCCAAATTCTCACCTTGTGCTTTGGGTGTTTCATCCTCTTTGATTTCCCTCTCTTCCTGTACATCTGGGGTGTGGCGTAATGACGACTCAGGTAATTTTTTCCCTTTACCGGATGCGGGCTTGGGTATGGAGATGCCCTAAGGAAGGCTCACCCGACGACCTTTTGCTAACAGTCCGAACCTCGATAGTGACTCATTTGAAATGAGAGTTCGGATGTCTCGTTCTTCGACGGAAAGAGCTCTAATAGCTTCAACGGCCTCAGAATATCCGCGGCCATCAGGACATGGATTGATACCTGAGAAGTTGAAACAAGAGTTAGAGAAGGCATAGCCTCGACCAAAACATGAGTATCGTTCCAAGAAGAAGACTTACTTCCTTCAACCCATTTCCTTGCAAAACCAGGGGGCAAAACACATAGAACCATTCCTGTTTGTATAGGGAAAACTTACTCCACGCTCCGGTTAAAATTTGGCATTTGTGGTGCGGCTCGAGGAACACAAAGGAGGGGCTATCTCTCCGCTTCTTGATCATATAAATATATCTGATGTCGCCAGGAGTTGGAGGCCTAGAGAAGACGGTCATGAAGAGGATGTAGGTGCCATAGATGAAGGCGTGACCGTTTGGGTGCAGCTGCGACGGGGTGATGTCGATGTATTGCAGCACGTCCTGAAGAAATAAATTGAACGGTGGCACGCTGCCAACCCAGCACATGAATTTATTACACGCCGTGTATCCAACTGGGGGGAAGTGTGGCCGATCGTGCCCCGATGGATCCAGCACGTCGTCGAAAGGTATTCCATGGATGGAGAATATTCGCCGGAGCACAACCTCATTGATTTTTGAAGCCTGTGAATCGACAGGGTAGTCCAAGAAAATCGATTCCTCCAGGGCATCGGGGGCTAAGTTATGTGCAGGGGAAGTTGATGGATTTAAGACATCTGCGACTTCCTATCGAGTGGATGGTCCCGGTCTGTCAGAATTCATGGCGGAGCTAGATTTCTTAGACATCTCCGATAAATATTGAGTTTGACAAGAGTACCTGTGTGAACTATACTTGAAAAACAATCGACGTCAGAATTAACAACACAAGAATTCCCCCCGTGTGGTGTGTGAACTAGTGCGATCATTCATGTGTAAGCACTGAAAAATTGAAAGTCACAGAGTTAATAACATAAAATTGAGTTTCGAATCATCGCCTTCGAAGACCGTCATCGCTGACCATCTCCAAAAGCCTGCCTAATGGTGTTTACAGTTTCGGATTCAGAAAATGTTAGAAGAAGTTATCCGATTATGTCGATTCAAGTTCAGGTCTATGTCTACTTAAACTAGGAAGTTATCAGTTCGGATCGGTTCGATATGCTAGTATGCTGGAGTCTCTGTACATGATTTGTTATATGATTAGGCAAGGCAATTGATCGTTCGGTCTTGACATGGTTCGGCATCCAAAATTATTTGGCCTATAAAATGTGGTTTGGCATTTATGTTTGTTCGGCCTAAGTATTGTTCGGCTGAGATATGGGTCGGCATTCATGATCCTTCGGTCTAAATGTTATTCGGCCTAACTTTCGACCGGGCAAGCTAGCGTTCGGCCGAGCTATCGGTCGGCCAAACTATCGTTCGGCCTAAGTAACGGCCGACCTAATTTCTGCTCGGCCAAAGTGGCGTTCGGCATCCCATCTAATTCATTTTTCCTCCCTAACCTTCCAACCCACTGTTCGGCATGTGGTGAGTCACGTCGAACCAGAGTTACGCCGAGCCCCAACGCTCGGCACTTCGTCCTTAACTACGGTCTCATTTTGTCTTCTCTTCCTCCATCCACGCCGAACAACGAGGGCCGATCGTTCGGCAAATCATGCAAGACCATGCCGTTCGTCGCCCTAACCATCTCCTACTCTTCCTCTATTCCTTTTTTCTCCAATCTCGTTCGGCACAAGAGGACCGTGCCGAACCACAATACATCTCTCAACAGCTCCCTTGCAAGCTCGTCTCTAGTTACTCCTCCTTTCCTCCTCATCATCTAACTCTAAAAACTCTTAAAATGTCCTAATCGAACCTCGATTCATTCATCCGCGCAACACCTATCGGCTATAGTTCTAATTCACGAACTCGAGCCTCGTGTTAAGACCTATTTATTCAGGGAAAGGACTTAGTAGAGGGATCATTACCTAGCTAGTAGATCGAGACTTGAAGAAATCTGGGGTTAAAGGCACGGCTTTAGTTAATTCCGAATGGATTGGGAAGGAATGATTTTTAACAGGTGAAATTTGCAAGCACGAGATAGCGGAGGTAAAAAAGTGAAAAGAGAAGAAGAAGGAAGACGTTGTCCTTTATAGGGAAGAAGAAGAAGTTGAAGAGGCTATTGCCGGTGGAACCGGTCAAAGCCACATCATTCGGCTTCGACATACAAAGCCGCTCGGCACACGTGGAGCGTTCGGCTTCAGCTGTATCGTTCGGCATTCGCGTTACGTTCGGCACACGCCACCTCATCCAGTGTTCACAAGAAAACAGCCTCCAAGAGTGATGGGCCAAGGTTCGAAGCGAAGCACAAAGGACTTGTAGTTCAAAGCGTATCACGTTCGGTCACATGATGCACGTTCGGTCCCTACCGTTCGGCTAAGCTGGATCGTTCGGCATCACGTTACATCCGGCATCCAAGAAGCACTCGGCATCTAAGTTCGTTTGACGTTTATGGAACGTTCAGCATGGCATAGCATTCGGGATTGAGAGACGTTCGGTGTGGAATAACGTTTGGCATGTGAGAAAGTTCGGCATGGCAGAATTGTCTGGCATCAACTACCGTTCGGCCAAGACATAGTTCGGCTTGGGTAACGTTCGGCTAAAATAATATCCGACCTAAGTTCTGCTCGGCGTACAAACATCGTTCGGCCAAGTCACTGGTTCGGCTTCCAGTATCGTTCGGTGCAAGTGCTTCCCACGACATTCAGAGTGTTCGGCCTCGCTGCGCTCGGCATGAGGAGACTGTTCGGCATTCATGCCATGTCCGGCATTCAATGTTCGGCATCTATGGTACGGCACACAGAGATTGCTCTATTTGGGCCGAGATATTCATCCACCAGGCCCAGCAGGGAAGTCCAACCCGTCTTCGTCTATAAATAGAGGGGAAGAGGCACAGTGAAAAGGGGAGCTTTTTTCGAGAACACTGGGGAGACTCTGCCATTTTTTATACTCTCTTCTTTTTAATTCGTGCTTGTATTCAAGTGATTGATTTACGGATTATATCTGTACTCAAGTAATGGAGAAGCCAATAAAGATTAACTTCAAAGTGGACGTAGGCAATTATGCCGAACCACTATAAATTTGGTGTTCTTGTTCTCTGCGTTTAAATTTATATTATGTTCTCCATTTTAATTTACTTTCTTCATTGATCTCTCTACACAATCTTTCTAAGGGTGTTAGTGACCAATTTTGGTGCTAACACATAACATTTCCTAACACTCAAGCAAAAGGAAAAGTGGAGGAAAACAGAGGAGATTAGAAATTCGTAGGCCCTAGTTTTCTTATGAAATTCAAGTTCTAGTTCTAAAATCAAAGAGAAGATTGGGTAAGCATCATCTTCATCTTCACCATCTCAATCTCTCTTCAATTTTCAGAATTACCTATAACCTATCTTAGGAAATTCATGTCATTTGACAATGGATTGAAGATTCTAGAGGTGCCGTTGAAGAGAAATCAATCTTAGCTTATTTTAGAGCTTCTCATTTCTATATTTGAGTTTAAAGGTGAGTTTTTGAACTCATATCTAGATCTATAGCTTTCATTGTTGTTAGATATGAATTCCTAACATCTATTTCTGTTCATTTGCTTTTGATTTGAATTGATTTGGTGAATTTTTCAATTTTTTGTTTTAAAGTCGAAATCTTTAAAAATCCTATCTTTAAAGATCTTACCTCTGAAATTAAAAGTGCCTTTTGACCAGTTTGTAGATATCACTCTTCGACTTGAACAGGTCGATAAAGGAAGTGAGGGTGATATTGGGGTTTCCAAGAAGAGGCATATTAAGTTCAAAAGACATAATCCCAAAAAGAAAGTGAAGCAAGCAACTTCGGTAGAAAAAACTCCAATCCCTAATCGTGGAGTATGCTACAATTATAGTTTTATGGACCACTATGCAAATAAGTATCTGAAACCCCTTACTTATCACCATCGCAATAGTTTGGGTCATCTTTTATCTTTGTGTCCCATACTTCAAAGTAAGAAAAAGGGAAATTTTAATGTTGTGCAAGCCTCTAGTAACACTTCTCTAGGTTAAGGTACTTCTCATTCTGTCCTCAGTGGCATTAATTTGTTTCGTGATTATCCTATTCGAATTCTTTTGATATGGGTGCATCTCATTCTTTTATATCAAAAGAACTTATTGATACTTTTTCTTTAAATATTTTGGGCTTGGTGACTTCACTGAGAATTGCGAATCCTGTTGGTTGATCCACAACACTTACTTTACTTTGTAAAAATGTCGAGATTATTTTATGTGGTTATGCTTTCCGAGCCGATTTGCATGTTATGCGCTACTTAAGTTTTGGAATTAATTTTGGGAAAGGATTGGCTTAATCGTTATTAAGCCCATATCCTATATCCCGAGAGGACTATCCATCTTTGACATCCTTAATCTATTAAGCAGGTTTCTATTGTTCTTAAAGATTCAGATTCCAATTCGGTGGCATCATTTTATTCTTTAAATCCACATGATGAGGAAGATGTTATTTCCCTCATTTAAGTAATTCGTGAATTTTCCGACATCTTTGAGCCTATCTTAGGATTATCACCTAAGCGATCTATTGAGTGGTGCCAAGGTCTATTTAGTTCGACTTTGCCACCGGTTTTCATTAGCTATGAGTTGCGGACGATAGCGTTCCACTAACCGCATTCCACACTCATTATGATTCTTATGAATGGCTTGTTATGCCATTTGGTTTGACGAACCCTCAGGCTTATTTCATCCATCTTATGAATCGAGTATTCTGCGAGTATCTCGATGACTCCATCCTTGTATTCATTGATTATATGTGAAAACAACAATTTAAAATTGCAAATCTTTCTAACAAGATATGTTTATAAGTACAATTGGATTTTGTTCTTAAAATGAGCAAAGAATATTCGTAAAAATTTTAAGAGACATTTTTATCATATAGAAGATGATTTTGTGTTGTATTGCCCATTAAGGGCTTTAAGAATTCTGATCGATATGTCTGATCAATGTTATCGATAGGATTCTCGTAAACGCTATAACGAGACAGTTAGACACAGTAAACTGACTTGTAATAAGTAATTTTTTAAATATGGTTACATAAAGTTAATCATTATTTTGAATGTCTTAGCTTTTCGAGAAAGAGGATCGTGAAATAAATGATTTAGCATAGAAGTTGCTTTTTTTAAAAATTAAAAGAACTCCTTTTCGATACTCCTATTCTTGTGATTCCCGAAGGGAACCAAGTCTTCATTGTTTGTACCGATGCTAGTCGTGTTGGTTTGGGTGTCGTTCTATTGCAAAAGGGAACGTGTTATCGCTTATGCTTCTAGACAATTAATACCTACCGAGACTAGATATGCCACTCATTGATCTAGGGCTCGTGGCCATTGTTTTTTCCCTTAAAATTTGGCGTCATTATCTTTTAGGAGAGAAATTTGTTCTCTACTCCGATCATAAATCTTTGAAGTGTTTATTTTCTCAAAGGAACTTAATTTGCGTCAACAACATTGGCTTGAATTCCTTGCATCTTATGATCTTGATATTCTCTGTACTCCCGAAAAGGGAAATCGTGTTGCCGATGCCCTTAGTCGTAAGCAACAAACGGTTGTTTCCATGATGACATCCAAATGGAATGATCTCGAGACTTTATCCACTTATGAGATTCGAGATCGTGAATCTGATTCATGTTCATCTCTTGTTTTATGTAGCCTTGAGGCTCATCCTTCTCTTTGGACCACATCCTTGAAGCTCAAAAGTAATATCCCGAATTGGCTCTTCTTAGCCAAAGTTGTAGGGATCAAAATAAGGTCGATGGTTTGAAAGACTTTGATATTGATGTTCGCGAAGGCATTCAAAAATTTGGTAGACTTATTTTTTCAAATATTAGTGATCTTCGTAAAGACATTTTAGAAGATTCTCATCGTTCTAAATTTACCATTCATCCCATTAGTAGTAAAATGTATGCGGACATGAAATGACTTTATTATTGGGATGGAATGAAATATTATATTGCTAGTTTATTAAGCGTTACATGACTTGCAAACTCGTAAAGGACGAGCATCAAAGTCCCGTTGGGTTATTACGAATTTTAGACATTCCCGTTTGGAAGTGGGATCAAATTTCCATGGATTTTATTATCGGTCTTCCCCGTTCTTGTTCGGGTCATGATAGTTTGTGGGTGATTGTAGATAGACCTACAAAATCTGCCCATTTTATTCCCGTTCGATCCAATCGGACTGTACCTTTTTTGGCTAAACTCTATGTTAAAGAAATTGTTAAATTTCATGGAGTTCCTACCACTATTGTCAGCGTTCGTGATCCATTGTTTACTGGTGGATTTTGGAAGGGTCTTCAAAAAGCTCTAGGAACGAAGTTTAATTTTAGCACCGCTTATCATCCTTAGTCCGATGGATAAATAGAGTGTGTGAATCAAACTCTTGAAGATCTTCTTCGTGCACGTGTTCCTGATTTTGGTGGAAGTTGGAAAGATTATATTTCTCTTGTTGAGTTTTCTTATAATAATAGCTTCCAATCTAATATTGGTATGGCACCTTTCGAGGCACTGTACGGAAGGCCATGCAGATCTCCTTCGTGTTGGCTTGAAGCTGTGAGAAGATAGTTTTAGGTCCATATTTTATTCGTGATTATACAGAAAAGATTGACCGTATTCGTCATAGGATGAGTAAAGCTCAAAGTAGGCAAAAATGCTATACTAATAACTGAAGAAGGAATTTAGAATTTACTGTGGAAAATTTGATGTTCATTCGTGTTTTACCTAGATGGGCGTTGTGCGTTTCAGTTGATCGAAAAAATTGACACCTCGATATATTGGTCCATTTTCCATCACCAAACGCATTGATTCTGTGGCTTATCGCCTTTTATTACCGGCTCAATCTTCTGCTATTCGTGATGTATTCCATGTTTCTCGACTATGGAAATACCTTAGAGATTCCGATTTTATTCTTGAATTCGGTGTTATTGAAGAAATTAAAGTTTCACCTAATTTGATTTATGAGCAACATCCTATTTGTATCATTGCTACGGAGGTTAAACACCTTCGAAATATAGATGTTCCGCTTGTGAAAGTTCAATGGTCCTCAAATCCTAAGGATTGCTCTTGGGAATCAGGAGAATTCATCGAGCAAACACATCCGGACGTACTCTCTCATGCTTCTTAAGGTGAACTTCTCACTTAAAACTTTTCTTTTGTGTTATATGCCTTTTTGTGGTTGTTACTCTTTATTTTCTTCTTAAGTATTGCGAGGACGCAATTTCCTTAAGAAAGGGAGTCTGTAACAACCCGTATATTTTACGATTATATATTTAAACGTTTTATTTAAATATAACATAGTTAGTTAATTTAAAGTCCAAAATGTGATTTTCTGTAAACGTTCGAATCCGGACTTCGGACCACTTCCATTGAGCCCAAAACGGCGTTTGCGACCCTTTTGAGTATAAACATCGATATATTTGGAGTTGATTAGAACTTTTATATTTTCATTTTGGGCTTTGGTTTAGGTTTCAACCCACTAACCTAACAAAGAACCCAACTCCTCTACAATAACAACTTCCACTCCACTCCTCTTCATTCATTCATAACATTTCCTAGCACTCAAGCAAAAGGAAAAATGGAGGAAAAGAGAGGAGATTAGAAATTACTAACCCCTAGTTTTCTTAGGAAATTCAAATTCTAGTTCTAAAATCAAAGAGAAGCTTAGGTAAGTATCCTTTTCATCTTCTTCATCTCAATCTCTCTTCAATTTTCAGAATTCCCTATAACCTAACTTAGGAAATTCATTTCATTTTATAATAGTTTGAAGATTCTAGAGGTTTTGTTGAAGAGAAATCAATCTTAGCTTGTTTTAGAGTTTCTCATTTCTATATTTGAGTTTAAAGGTAAGTTTTTGAACTTACATCTAGGTCTATAGCTTTCATTGTTGTTAGGTATGAATTTCTAACATCTATTTCATGTTCATTTGCTTTTGATTTGAATTGATTTGGTGAATTTTTCAATTTTTTGTTTTAAAGTCAAATCTTTAAAAAATTCTATCTTGGATATTTGGACATGTTATTTGGGGTGTATCGAAGAGTCGTAAGGCTGGGGTGTCACTTGGTATAATTCCCTAGCCACCGTCGCTCGTACAATCGCTTCCAAATCGACTTGGCCATTAATGGCCTCGGTAAACTAGTGCCCAGTACAGGCAACCAGACGTCTGGTTGAAGAACTTAGACATCCAGTTACGGCACCAGAACAGAAAAAAAGATATGGCAGAAGAAGAAAAACGGAAGAACACTAGGCCAGACGCCTGGTTAGGCTATACCAGATGTCCGGATGGTCTCTAGCATTAAAAAGAAAACGCAAAAAGGGAAAATAAATTCCCCGAACCCCAAGTCAGACGTCTTGCCAATCCAACCAGACGTCTGGTCCTATTGGATTTTTCCTATTTCGCCTGTTTTATGTGGATTTTCAATTTTTAATCGATTTGTATTTTCCGATTAATTGTTGTCGTTTATTATCGACTTTGATGACTTTTTCTGGATTTTTGGGAATATCCATTTGATGGATTTAATATCGATTTATATCATTTTAACTCACGTCGTCGAATGTGGATTTTTGTGTTAGATTGTTTTTAAAATCATTTATGTGATTTGTCACTTTAAAATACAAAGGTTTTTATACTAGCAGTAAATATTCAAACTCTTTCACAAAACGATTTCAACACTATTTTTAATACAAAACTCGTTTTTAAAACTGTTTTCCAATCTATTAGTATAAACAAACCTTTACCTCATTCGTATGAGAAATCTAATTAAACGACTTAGCGAAACAAGTGGTATGAAACACTTGCGTTTACTTCGTCGGTTAATTTTTGGACTTGTTCGATTGAAATCTCATGACAATCTTCGAGTAGAAATCTACAATTTGTTGGTAAATATTTAAGCTAAGCCAATGGTTATGAGATATGAAGCTAAACTCATTTTTTACTAGCTTAGTGTAATTGGCACTTCTTCTTGATCATTTTATGATTTAGACTAGCGACGTGCGATGTCTCTTAGTCCGCGTCGGAGGCTATACCCCGTTTTGTTGAGCTTCGTCTCATTTTTTGTAAGCTAGCGGCCTATGTGTTTTATAGAGTTTGGTTCATCGGGCGTAACACTGTACTACGTCGTTGTTCCAAATTATTTGAGTTTCAGGTTCATCGGGCATAACGCTGTACTACGTCGTTGTTTCGGATTATTTGAGTTTAAGGTTCATCGAGCATAATGATGTACTACGTCGTTATTCCGGCTTATTGGAGTTTCAGGTTCATAGGGCATAATGCTGTACTACGTCGTGGCACCGGTTCTGTGGTTAGCGACCATGGAATAGCGTTCTGTTTGTGATACACGTGTTGGTGAGTTTTCATGCTCCCGTTTGTGAAAGGCCTCCCCCTTTGTGTTTTCTGGATTTCTCATTTATTGATTTCTGGAATTTGTGCTTCAGCAATTTTTGCGATTGGCATTGATATGTTTTGTCAATATTTGAGGTTTGGTGAATAAACAAAAGAATATGACATTCTTTTTGGTGTTTTTGAGAAAATTTGAGATATTATAAGATTTTTGTTGTTATCAATTATATACTTGTCACAGTATGGCATTATTGTTATCATATATTTTTGTTGTATCTCTTGTCCTATCTCATCTTATATGATACTTATAGCTAGACTGATCCGTTTATTATATTTCTTCTTAAATAATACTCGAGTTAGACCGAGGTGTTATAGGTGCCTCCACTTAACTTCTTAGCAGGGGCTAGCTTCTGACTTTTGGCTAACTACTTTAGCTTAGTAGTTTTTTCTTTTATATATTCGAAATAGAGACTCCTTGTTGTATACTTATTCTTTTGTGATGTTGTGGATCTTGTTTGACCACTACTTTGTTGTACACTTCTATGTGTTATATTCATATCTTTTTCCGCCTTAGTGATATGAATATCTGTGACTGATTTTGTGTTGTGCTTATTTTATATTTGTTTCCGAAGGCCACATAAGCACTGTGTAGTAGCTTTGAGTTTATATTTGATATGTCGGATTTTCTCTTGAAATTAAGTGCACGTCATTCTATCTGACATATCGGTACTCGCACAAAGCAATCACACATATGGTCGCTCATCAACACCCTTATTCTTCATGCTAGTCAACCGCATCACCTAGTAGTGTCCTTGGATGGTGTGAGTATAGAGGTGGGGCATCACATTTAGGCTCAACAACCTTTGTACTGTAGAAGCTTGATATCCCTTAGAGATACGGTACCTCATCACTATTTACCGAGGCTTGCCAACTACTTGGATGCTCAACATCCCTATTGTTGTAGAGCTCGATACCACTTTTATGGTTGTAAGAACTTGATAGCCTTACTATCTTCAAGTTCGACAAACCATGTAGCTCGATAACTCTCATTATTCACTGATTACTTTAAGCTACTTAACTCTTGAGTAGGAGCTCGACATATTTTCGTTAGATGTTCGTTACCCTCGTTGATAGAGCACTGTTAGTGGTTCGCTACATCAATGATTTAGAAGCTCAATTTGTAATCATGGATTTATTGGCTCGTCATATCACCATGCATTTATAGGCTCAATACTTATTTATTCTAATGTTTCTATATCCTTCTATGAACTTAGGTTCTTCTTTTTCCATGATGATTTCTTAAGCATATTTGATAGTCGAAAAATATGTCGATAACATCCTATTTTATATTTATAATATCAAAGTAGATACTTTTCACCAGTATAATATTTATATATACATATAAATGTTATATGTGTGTGTATTATTTATATATACATATACATGTTATGTGAGTGTATACAAGTATGTAACTGAATCAATTTTCATATTAACATTAAAAGGAAAAGAAAATAAAGTCATACTTTATTTGATACATGTTTTCATAAAATACATTAAATGTGTTGGTTACGACAGTATATTAAAGGTCTTCAATAAATTATTAAAAGAATAATTAATTGTAACGGTCATTTGGATTACATATTAAACGTCTCCTTCTCATTTAATGTGTGTGTATGCACACAAAGTATATACGTAGATTCATAAATACATATGTGTGTGTGTGTGTATAATATTTTGGCTGAAATATAAATATATCAACATATATATATATATGAATAAATATATAAGTATACAATTACATACATACATCAATAATTTGCTTTTTTAATATGCATTTATATTAAATACAAACTATATATGCATATAGTGCTTGCTATTAACATGTATACATAGTTGTAAATCCAATTAACTATGTGCATGTGTGTATATTATCATATTGTCAAGCATTAAAATTACATAAATGTTGAGCGTAAAAATACATACATTCAAAATTGAATTTATTAACAAAATTGTATTTTGATCATATCAAAACAAAATTTATACTAAATATGATTTGACATAATTTGCACATTTGTTCATAGTAACATAAAATTGATCTTTATGTAAATTTAATGAAAGGATTTATTTCTTTTGGAAATCGAATCTTTTGATCCATTATGCAATCTTCTATATCCATTAATTATAATATTCCAACAAGGAAAAATTCCAATTGCAAATTAAATATTATTTGAAGTGGGCGAAAAATAAAGAAAAATCATCGAAGATTGCATGAATTAGGATTAGATCATTTTCTTAAATTACAGAAAGTACGTCCAACATAATACTCAAAGTTTATATGCAGAATATTAGTCAAATCTCAAAGAATCTGACCTATAAACCATACAAAATATTTCGATATCTTAACAACACCCCATTCACTATTCTACCTTGAAGAGTGTTTATAGATTAAGTCATGAAAATTTATTTAATCAAAAAACCAATCAAAGAAGCATAAGTAAAGTTTCTCACTCTTTTAGCCAAGCATAAAAGTCTTGAGATCACGAAAAATTAAATTTTGTATCACAATCAACAAGGAAAGTGAAATACACCTCTACATTTATTGCGCACTAGTTATTAACATGCAGTAAACTAAAATATTTCATATGATGCATATATTTGATCTTTGGAACAATACTAGTGTTATTAGTTTCTTCAAAAGTCCAATTCAACTTTCCAAAACATAATGCATTAAAACTTTAGACATCATTTATGATGGGATTAAGAAATAAAATTTTAAAGGAATAAAAATGTTGCATATCTTCCTTTCAAAATTCAAATCGAGAGTCAAACTCTAACACACATTCTCTCCTCACAATCAACGCTTGACTACACTCTTTTTTCTCCATCATCCTCGGCTTCCTTCTTTCTTATACACTAGCAGCCCTCTCTCTGGCTTTGAAACCACCTTTATTGTATCTCCAATCCTACCTCTCGAACTCGAACCCAAGATTCTCGCCTCTTCTTCTTCCTCAACTTCGGTTTCCACCTCACGCACTTCACTTTTAGAAGGTCTTCCTAGCTCGCAGCATAAGATCCAAAACCATTTCCATCGCTTGCATCGTCTATCGTATTTGCTTTCCATCTTCGTACCATTCTCCCTTTGGTGTCCAGACCCCTTAGCCTCCATTTAAATATGTTCTACGCATGCCCAATCTGGGTCATGAAGAGATTTCCTCTCTTCTCCCCGGTTTCAAATTGCTTGCTGGAATTGGTCCAACTAGGGTGGTGTAACACCTCTATTTTTTATTTAACATTATTCGAGGAATTTAGTAAGATAAATTAAATTGAATAATGTGAGAAGATAAGGAGAATGTGATTTATAAAATAATTAGATCGGGCCTTAATTAATCAATTAATAAAATTGTTTGATAACATAGAATAGAGAGGGATTAACGAGAGGGGCATAATGAGAATAACTCTTTATTTCATTCCCTAAACCCTTCCTCTCTCTCATTTCACTTTCTAAAATAAAAAAAAAGCCTAAAAGAAGGTCGTCCAAAACCTAGAGAAAGAGCATAGGAACAACAAAGGAATTTAAAAGGAAAAACTTAGGGGAATTAATCTACATCAAATCTTAATCTATCTTATCCAATTCATGGTGAATAATAGTAGCCCATCACATTTATATACGCGTATTTTCATATTTATGTTTGATTTAGAATTGGTTGTGATAATTATATCACTAGTTGAGTGGTTGATGATTTGTTCGAATTTTTAAGAAATTGTTTTAATGGTTTTTAAAGGCAAAAACCTAGGTTTTGATTTTCAATTGACTTGAAATTTGGATATGTTGTGTAAAATGTTATTTTGGAGATGGGTATTCAATTTCGTACTTTTGCAAGTTCATATGTATATTTTATAAATTTCCTAAAAGGAAAAGGTTGTTTATTTTAGGTTTTAATTATCAAAAATAATGAACTTAATATTCTGATCCTGAAATTTTTATATACAAAAGAAGAGAGAAATTCAAATTTTTGTAGAATTTTCCATAGTGTTTATGAATTTCTATGAATTTATTATTCTAGAAAAGTGTTTAATTAATGCAAGTTAAATATATTAATTATAAGGGTTTGTAAAGATATTTGAGAAGGTAAAACGTGATCTACTAGCAATTTCTGAAAAAAAATAGGTAAATTATTTTATTAGCCAATGATAATTTGACAAGAATAAGAGTTATTGGAAAATATTATCTTTAAAGAAAAATAAATCAATTTTTGAATAAATTATCGAAATGTTATCATCACCATAGTATAGAAGATCAATACCCCTGAGGTCCTAAAGATTTAGCAACTATAGGGGTCGATACATGCGATAGTCGTTTAATAGCTATTTCATGCATCCGCCTTTATACAGAGATTCGACACTAAGTGTCTTTAGGGATACTATATCTCATGGTTGTAGAGGTTTGACAACCCATGGTTTCGAAACTCAACAACTGTTTTTTTGTGATTGGCACTCTCAAAATTTTAGGGGTTTGGTACCCTTATGAATTTTAGAGGCTTGACAATAATATGGTTTCGAGAATCAACACCGTTCTTTTTAAAGTTCAACATCCTTATGTTTTCAGGGGTTCAGTACCCTCAAGGGTAGGGGCATGGCATCCCTAAATTTTTAAACTCGATACCTCCAGTCTTTTGCTACTCGATAGCTACCATATATCTATTTGATATTGCGCGTAGTAGCCTTGTGTTTCACAAAACCCAAACACTATGTTTTAGATGTTCAACGCCTATGTTTTAGTGACTTAATAGCCATATATTTTATAAGCCAGATGGTAAATTTTAGAGGCTCAATAGAGAAACTCGATAACTATATTTTAGCAGCATGGTAGCCATATGTTTTATATACAAGAGCTATGTTTTAGAGGCTCGATGGCCCTATATTTCAAAGGGTTGACAACACTATTTCAATAATAGATGTTTTAAAAGCTATGTAAAGATGTTAGTGCTTTGGCATAAGATTTTAGCTATGTGTTTAGGCTATGTTTTCCTTGTTTCTAAAGAAAGGTTTTTGAGTGTGCGATCATTTCTAAACGTAAATATTTTTAAGGAAATGAAATAGTGTTTTAGCCTAATTTTACATGAATATTGCCAAAAGAACTATTACTTAAAATTAAGTACTTTTATGAAGGATGTGACTATTGATTGAACATATTTTGGTGAATGATGTCATATGTTCTTATTATCATTTGATCAGTAAAATTCACATGTTTTTATCATTTTTCATACTCACATCTATATTACCCAACATTTCATTTTAAGATTTAGGAAAAAAATTACCCATTAGGTTGTTCCAGTAGTGAGTATGGTCGGACTAAACTTCTGGGTAAGTAGAATTGCATCCAAGAGATCAGATTGATCATTTATATTTGGATGCCTTAATCTGATCAAAGGAATATGACTAATGAGTTTAAAACTAGGTAAGATTAATGTGGGACTGGTAGAGTCACGCCCTATGCTTCAACCGTTATCCCTCAGTTAGTAAAGGTCCATGATTCCAATGCGTAGGGCTCTGTCAGTAGTGGACTAAAAGGATGTTTAGCATAGAAAGGAACTTGTAGCTCTATATGCTTACATGAAAAGGTAATTAGTTGGCCTACAAAATCATTAGGTTCATAGTGACATTAGGAAAACTATTATTTGGATAGAAAGTACAGTTTCCTCCTAACCGTATGTGGAGACCTTCTAACCATATTTGGAGATTTTGGTATACCTGGTTAAGTTTTTGCCCTAGCCAGTTAGATAAGTTATTTGTTAGCCTGAAAACCATTGGGTTCATAATGACCCTAGAAAAACTATAATTTGAGATAGGCAGTCTATTTTATGGGATGGGTAAACTTTGGGAATGCATAACCTTTTATTGATAGACTAGTCATATTTACCCACATTGCATGCATATGATCATAATATTTATTTTAACCATTGTGGTTGCTATGTTAAGATTGATATATTTTGATAAAATACTAGCAAGGTGAAAACCCGTTTCATTCTACGACGTTGTCTCACTGGATATCTATTTCGATTTGAGATGGTATATTATTATTATTCATACCGGACTTTTTATCTGACCCGTAGTTTTTAATTTTTCCCATAAACTCTTGGATGCTCACTTGATAGTTCGAAAAGAAGGTTTTCAGCTTAGATGAATAAGCTTCCGCAGACGTACAGGAAGCAAGCTAATATTAAGAGTTTATTTCCACTGTGTTGTTTGAAGTTTATACTTTGTTTGAATGAATGTAATGAAAGATTTGTAACTTTCATGTAGTTAAACTCTTATCATCCAAGGAACACCTTTATATGTCATTCTTGTAATATATTTGTAATTATCATATTCTTTTTGAATGTGGAACTGATGGGTTTACGCAAAAGGGGTCATGTAATAAATGCGAAAATTTATTAATGAACTGGATTTTGAAATTTTTTCATATTCATGCGCTCTTGATGCTATAGATACAATTAACTGATCTCATTTTGTCATCGAAAATTAATACTATGGATGACTGCAATATGCACAGTGCTTAGTTTCAAGCCTCAAAATGGAGGATGTTATAAATTTGGTATCACAGCATATGTTTATATTAAACTTAAAAGATTTTGAAAACATAATCCAAATAATTCAGAGAACAAGATTAGGATATGGGATAATGCTATAGTAATTAGTTTTTGTTTTTAATATATGAGAATGTATTCTATCCCTATTCTCCCTTATCTGTTAGACCATTCTTTTGTATCTTATGAAGGTTCCTTTGTAGATTACGAGAAAGCAAGATATGAAAGTAGAAAATAAAAGAGTGAATCTAGGTGAAGGAAACAACAAAACTAATGGAAATATTCAACCCAATACTAGAAGGAATCTGGGTCGACAAGGAAGTGCTACATCAAATGCAAATGCTAATGTGAGTGCTGAAACCCCACCAGTAGATATGGAGGCTTTGTATTATTTCTTCGTGAACATGATGCAAGCTAGAGCTGCTGTTGGTTTGGTAGGAGAAAATGCTGGTGTTGCAGGAAGTGCTAATCCCGAGGTACCTGCTCATAAGAATTATGTCGTGTTGAGCTATAATTATATCAAACTATGAGGAAAGCCTTTTATAGCAATCGGAAATGCCATTGAAGTTGAGAATTGGTTGTAGCACTATGAAAAGATCTTTGCTGACTTGAATGGCAAGCATAAGAGAAGGATGGCATCTAGACATTTGCAAGGAGCTGCTTTGTATTGGTGGAATTGTGTGACTGTAGGAGTACCAGAAGAGAATTTGACTTGTGTTGAAATTAAGAGGTTTGAGGAAAGATTTTTGTCCGAGACAGCTAAGTGAACTTTGCTTAGGAAGTTCACGAAATTGGAGCAAGGAAAGATGCATGCATTGGAGTATGCGTCTAAGTTTGGTGAGTTGTCCAAATATAGATATGCTACTATTGATACTATGATAAAGAGGAAAGAGGAGTTCATTGGTGGATTGAAGCCCGAGATTGCCAAAGGCAACTATGCCGCATCTTAGAGATCCATGTGATATGGTGGTGGAGATCGCATTGAGGAATGAGGAAATGCTTTTGGCATTTGGAAGTGATAAGCCTACGAAGATTAAGGTTTATAATGCATGAAAAAAATTCTTTAATAATAAGGGAGCTAAAAAGGGCAGAGCTGCCAAGAAAGGGAAGGCTAATGTTGTATACTTTATGTATGATAAGAAAGGGCATTTCGCTAGTGAGTATTGATCAGGTGATGGAAAGAAAATCGTGGGAAAGAAGGGCGTAAAGTGTTACAACTGCAACCATATGGGGCATTACAAGAATGAATGTCCAGAACTGGGCAACGTTGATAAAAGGAAAATTTTGCTATGGAACCATCAGCTTTCGGACCGATTGTAGAAGAAAAAGGTAAATCTATGATAAGAGGATCTCTTTTGATTCATGGAATACCTGTTAAAGTATTATTTGATACCAGCGCATCACATCTTTTTATCTCGTAATGTTTGGTAGATAAGTTAAATCTAGAACCATCATACCTTATTACTTTCTTAAAGGTTGCAAACAAATAGGTTGTTTTACAACTCTTGAAATGCGATATGAGCATTTAGAAATTAAGTTGTTAGGTCATACATTTACCTACAATTAACGTGTCTTTGATTTTGTGGGCTTTTGGATTATTTTGGGTATGGATTAGTTAAACATATATGATATTGGGATATTTTTCCAAGATAGGAAGATATCAATAAGACACCCTAATAGCGGTGATCGTATTACATACTCAGTAGAAAATTTGAGTTTAGGTGTATGTGCTTTATTGGATGCAATGGAAGTGGCAGATAGCTGGATCAAGTTTTTGTGTAGATGTTTTTTAGCCTGTTATAGGACTACCACCGAAGCGAGCTATAGAGTTGCGAATAGATTTTGTACCTGGAACTGAACCCATGAGTAGACCGCCTAGCAGGATGACACCTACTGAGATGAAGGTGTTAAAGGTCCAACTGGTGGACTTAGAAGGAAAGAATTTTATTAGACCAAGCAGTTTGCCTTGGTAAGCGACCGCGGTGTTCATGAGGAAACCGGACAGATAGTTAAGGATGTGTATTGATTATCATATGTTAAATGAAAAGACGACAAAGAATCGATATCCTTTGCCAAGAATAGATGATTTGTTTGATCAATTGAATGGAGCTAAGGTATTTTACAATTGAATTTGGCAACAAAGTTCCATCAATTGAGGGTAGCGAAGGACAACATTCCATTAACGACGTTTTGAACCAGATATTGTTCGTATGAATGGTTAGTCATGCCCTTTAGACTGATCAATGTGCCTGCTTCTTTGTGGATGTGACGAACCGGATCTTCCAAGTGCATTTGAACAGATTCTTTTGCTAGTGTTTATAGATGACATTCTGATATATTCTAAGAATGAACGAGATTGTGATATTCTTCTTAGAATAGTGCTAGAAACAGTGAGGCAACATTGACTAAAAGCGATTTTTCCAAAATGTCATTTTTGGAAGAAAGAACTAGAATTCCTTAGTCATGTAGTTTTAGAAAATCGGTTATTAGTAGATTCGGCTAAGATTGAAGCTGTTAATAATTGAAAAGGACCCAAGAATGTGACCAAGATTAGAAGTTTACTAGGGTTAGCTGGCTATTATCGAAGATTCATCAAGGATTTCTCTCATATAGCGGCACCTATGACTAAATTGCCAAAGAAAGACGTAAAGATGTTTGGATCCATAAACGTGAAGAAGCATTCTTAAAGTTAAAACATTTACTGATCAATGAGCCAGTGTTACCTGTTCCAAATGGAAATCAGTTGTGCATACCGATGCATGTGGGAGAGGGTTAAATCTCTATAGATGCAAAAGGATAAACTGATTGTCTACACTTCCTAGCAGCTTTGACGACATAAAGTTAAATATCAGACTCTTGATTTAGAGTTTGTAGCGGTGATCTTTTCTTTGAAAGTGTGGAGATACTATCTTTTGGGAGAATGAGAGTTATTTATGGATCATAAGTCTTTGAAGTATTTATTCTCTTGGAAGGAGTTTAAAACAAGACAAAAAAGGTGGCGAGTTTTTGACCACCAATTATTTTGATATTGAGTAAATGTCGGGATAGGTAATAAAGTTGTAGATGTATTTAGCAAAAAACATAGGAGTGCAGTGTTAGTTATGTTAGCATAATAGAAAGATTTAGAGTTTTTTACTACTTGTGGTGTGCGGTCAAGGTTAACGCCTAGTTCTAGTTGGAATAATGTAATATTATCCTGTTTTGAAGTTCGACCAGTAATAATCAAAAGAATTGCTTCTAAACAGAGAGATGATAAATTACTAGCTGAATGGGTTAGAAGACATGAAGAGGATGAGATTGATAATTTAAAATATTTTAGTCCTGACCAGAATGGATGGTTGAGGAAGAAGGGATGGCTGTGTGTTCTAGATGTTGGTAACCTAAGGAAGGAAGTTCTTAAGCAGTGTCACCGATCGAAGTTTACTATTCATCCTGGAGGAACTAATATGTATCGAAAAATGAAGAGAAGTTTCATTTGGGAAGAAATTAAAGAGATATAGGCTTATGGGTGAAACAATGCTTGAATTGCCAATAAGTAAAAGCCGAGCATCAAAAGCCAAGCGGATTGCTTCAACCTTTAGAAATGCCACTTTGAAAATGAGATTCTATATCTATGGATTTTATTGTGGGTTACCAAGTTCGAATAGAGAAAATGAAAGCATTTGGGTTATGGTAGATAGAGTGACCAAAAGTTCACACTTTATTCCCATTAAGTGGACAAGGACGACACCTACTTTGGCAAAGTTGTTTGTGAAGAACATTGTAAGACTGCATGAAATTCCTAGTGGTATAATCGGTGATAGAGGTACTTTATTGAATTATGTAAGAGTCTGCAAGAAGTGTTAGGTACCAAGCTAAAGATACCGCTTACCATCCATAAATGGATGAGCAAACAGAGAAAATCAAAAAAGTTCTTGAAGATTTGGTAAGGGCATGTGTACTAGACTTTGGAGGGTCATGAGAGAACCATTTGCACTTAGTCGGGTTTTCCTATAATAATAGTTATCAAACAAGTATAGGAATGACACCTTTTGAAGCGCTTTGGAAGGTCGTGCAAATCACCAGCATGTTGGTTAGAGACTGGTGACAGATTGATTCTTGGTCCAGATATGGTGAGAGAAGCTACACAAAAAATTAAGTTGATCCGAGCAAGGATGAACGAAGCACAGTCTATGTCGAAATTTTTTGTAGATAAGAGACGTAAGGATTTAGAGTTCTCAATTATAGACCATTTTTTTGTTAAAGTATCACCAATAAAGGGTGTGGTACAATTTGGTAAGTCAGGGAAATCGACATCGAGATACGTTGATTCATTTTCTATCATATAAAGGATTGAACAACTCGCTTATTAGATAGAGTTACCAAATAATTTGGCAGAATTCCATAATGTTTTTCATGTTTCTCATCTTAGAAAGTGTGTGCATGATCCAGAGATTTCTATTGCACCTATTGTATTGAAAGATTTAGTAGTGAAACCGGATATGACTTTTGTTGGGCAACCAGTTCGAGTTATAGCAAGAGATGAGAAGAGATTAAGAAACAAGACAGTCAAGTTAGTGAAAGTCCACTGGAGTGACAATGAGAAAGACTGTACTTGGGAGACAGAAGATAGGATTAGTGATACTTATCCTAAGTGGTTTTGATGGTATGTTCAATATATGTCATATAGACTTTTAGCTAGTTCAATATATGTCATATAGACTTTTAACTAGCAAGATATGCTAGTATTGTTGTTATGTGTTTGTCACACATGTTTGCATGCTTGATATCATTTTTGATTTCCTTATCGCAATTTCGAGGTTGAATTCTTAATGGGGGAGCCTGCAATACCCCTTTTTGTTTAACATTGCTGAAGGAATCTAATATGATAAATTAAGAAATAATAATGTGAGGTGATGAGGAGAATGAGATTTGTTAAACAATTGGGTCGGGTCTTAATTAATCAATTAATAAGATTATTTTAAAATATAGCATAGAGATGGATTGATGAAAGGGGCATAATGGGAACAACTCTTTATTTCATTCCCTAAATTCTTCTTCTCTCATTCATTCTTATTTCAATTTCTAAAATAAATAAAAAGCATAAAACAAGGTCGGCCAAAACCTAGAGAAAGAGAATAGGAAAAGCTAAGCAAATTTAAAGAGAAAAGCTTAGGGGAGTTAATCTACATCAAATCTCAATCTCTCTTATTCAATCTAAGGTGAATAATAGTTAACCATCTCATTTGCATATGTTTATTTCTGGATTTATGTTTGATTTTTGAATTAGTTGTGATGATTATATAATTAATTGAGTGATTGATGATTTATTGGAATTTTTATGGAATTGTTTTAATTGGTTCAAGAGGCAAAAACTAGTTTTTGATCTTCAATAGACTAGAAATTTGGAAATGTTGTGTAAACCATTATTTTTAAGATGAATTTTCAATTTCATAATTCCCAAGTTCATATGAGTATTTTATGAATTTGCTAAAAGGAAAAAAGGTGTTTATTTCGGGTTTTAATTAACAATAATTAAATTAATATTCTGGTCCTGAAATTTTTATATATGAAATAAGAAGGAAATTCAGATTTTCGGTGATTTTTGGAAAATTTTCCCTAAGGCTTTGATTTTCTATGAATTTATTATTTTAGAAAAGTGCCTAATTCATATGAATTAAATATATTAATTATAATTGTTTGTAAAGATATTTGAGAATGCAGTGCGTGATCTATTAGCAATTTCTAAAAAGAAGATGTAAAGTATTTTGTTAGCGAATGATAATTTGACAAGAGACAAGAGTTGTTGGAAAGTATTTTTCTTAGCAAAGCTAGCCGGCTTTAAAGTTGGTCATGCCACTGTATAAATAATGGAAAAATAGGTGCTATGCACATGCACAGAACAACTAAGTGGGAGCAAAGTGCCCAGACCACAAAAATAAAATATAAAGCATAGGAGATAGGCAAAGAGAGCCCAAACTGCTAATCAAAAAGACTACGTGCTCTCCAAAGAGGAGCCGCGACTACCCACAGCTTGAGGGGCCAATATCATGCACATACCTAGAGAAAAGTGATGCTAGATTCGAAACAAAACCGATGGAAGTCGGTGAAGTAAATAAATTTTCTATCCCAAGTGATGTCATAAAACTTACTTTTATTCTCCTCAGCAATCTCGCCTTCCCTAGTAAGTGACAAACCCTTACCGTCGATGTGATAAATGAGAAAGCGACTCTCGCCCACAACTTCACTGATATACACAATATAAATGTCAGACTCAAGCGAGTACCACATTTTAGAAGGAGCATGAATCCAGGCCCGCTACTTAGAATTCCAAGAAATAGGAACAGACAAAGTAGAAGAAGCATGCTCAATCTGGGCCACACCAGATCAGATGGAATAGCAGAGGCCGAGCCGACAGGAGCATCATCAGGGGCATCATCAACGGGAGCAACATGATCCAGAGCGTTAGATGCGACAGTAGCAGCCTTAGAAACCCATTTTCGGAAAGGAGGACGAGGAAGATGAATCTGAGCAGCAAGGGAAAAAATCCAGCAGAGGCTGGGCCAGAACACGCATTCGAAAGATGCCCAAAGGGCTGACTGGACATACAAATCTCAGGTTTCCAACTGTAGGGAACTCTGTTATCAGCAAAAAGGCCCTCGCCAAGTCTAACTTTTAAGACTGAAGGAAGAGGCTTGGCGGGAGTTATTTTGATTAGATCTTTGGCATAAACTATTCTCTTTCCAGCCACGGTTTTAGCATCATAACAAATTATCTTACCAACTAGTCCTTCCAGGAAATCATCTCGATAAGACGCTGTAGTACAGATGGAATGCGAGAAAAACGAACCCAAATAGGAATAGATGAAACCTGAGCCCTAGCTCGATCCACAGGCAGACTCCAGGTTGTAATAATGAATGGTTTCCCTTCGATGAGAATTGATTCAACTTCTAGAATACGTTGTTTTTCATCGCTACTCAAGAATTTAAAATAGAACATATCATTATCAAAATGAACACTCAGGCCCCCTCTAGGCTTCCAAACTTGGTTGCATCTAGCCTTAACAAGATGATCGGAATGATTGAAGTGGAGGAAGAATCCCACCATAAATCTTTCCAATAAACAACACCGACATCAATCACTTCCTTCGGAGGAATCATTACACCGTCAATCTCAACTTTATCAAAATAACGAGGAGCATGCACCCCTGCATTAACCGAAATTCTGGAAAATAAAGATGACCATGAAGGGGCAACCATCTAGGGAGGGGGTTCCATAGGGTCAACATAATTTACTGCAGGCGTAGGTTGACAAGAACGAGAACTGGATAAGGAAAAATCGTGTTTGGCATTAACACAAATACCAGGGTTGCATTCATATAGTTTTTCACTGTTAGTAGATCCGGACCTAATCACCTCATGCATAGAAAATCTAGCATCGTTGTCATCAACGGCTAGAGTGATGGACCCAATTCCACAATCTTTTAATTCGTTTAACACAGATTCAACAACACCAATTTTTGTAATATCGAGATATCCCACATCTGACTGCGACCAAGCTGCATTACAAACAGAAGCTGAATTAATAAATTCTCACCACAAAGCGAAGGACAGACATGCAATAAAATTTCAGCACTAGGAGGAGAGGACAGCTCAGACAGCAAGCACGCAAGGGGATTGTCGCAGCTTGAATCGAAAGGAGTTGACACAGAGGACTTAGGGACAGAAGGAGTTGACTCGGATGGAAGCAGAAGATAAGGCGGGGATACAGGCGCGCTAACCACGAGAGAATCTTACAAAGCGGGCTTAAGCTTCTTCTTATGAGGCATGAGATAGAGACGAGGAAGAACAGAGCTCAGAAAGAAGGCACAAGATCTAGAAGAAACAATAAGGGGAATCGCCATAAATTCAAAAGACGGTCGCCATTTATTATATGTAGATGGAAAGTATTATCCTTAAAGAGAAATAAATCATAAATTACATAAATGCCATTATAACCGTAGTATAGAGGATCGATACCCCTAAGGTCCTAGAGATTTGGCAACTATAAGGGCCGATACATGCGATAGCTATTTGATAGCTATGTGATGCATCCACCTTTATATAGAGATTCGACACTAAGTGTATTCAAGGATAGGATACCTCATGGTTATAGAGGTTCGACAATCCATGGTTTCAAAACTCAACAATTTCATTTTCTTTTGGCTTGGCTCTCTTAAAATTTTAGGGGTTCGGTACCGTTATGTATTTTATAGGCTCGGCAACCATATGGTTTCGAGACTCAACGCCATTCTTTTAAAAGTTCGACGTCCTCATGTTTTCAGGGGTCCAACACCCTTAATTGTAGAGGCTCGGCGTCCCAAAATGTTTGAAACTCGATACCTCTAGTCTTTTGTTACTCGATAGCTACCGTGTAGCTATTTGACATCTATGTTTTTGCGGCATAATAACTTTATGTTTCATAAACCCAAATCATTATGTTTTAGATATTCATCATTTATGTTTTAGCGGCTTAATAGCCAATAAACTAGACGGTATAATTTTAAAGATTCGATATAGAGACTTAATAGCTATATTTTAGCGGCATGGTAGTTGTATGTTTTATAACCAAGAGATATGTTTTAGAGGCTTGATTGCCCTGTATTTTAAAGGGCCGAAAACCTTATTTCAATAATAGATGTTTTGAAAGCTATATAAATATGTTAGTGCTTCGGTACAAGATTTTGGTTATGTGTTTGGGTTATGTTTTCCTTGTTTTTAAAGAAAATTTTCAAGTGTGCAATCACTTAAAAAGATAAATGTTTTCAAGGAATGAAATGGTATTGTAGCCTAGTTTTATATGAATATTTCCAAAAGAATTATAGCTTAAAATTAATAATTTTGTGATGGTTGTGACTATTGATTGAACATATTTTGATAAATGATGTTATATGTTGTTCTTGTTATCATTTGATTAATTAAAATTACACATTTTATCATTTGTTCTACTCATATCTACAGTACTCAACATTGCATCTTGTGATTTAGGAACAGAACTACCAGTTAAGTTGTTCCGGTAGTGAGTGGGGTCAGACAAAACACCCAAGTGAGTAGAATTGCATCCGAAAAACCAGATAGAAAAATTGCGTTAGGATGCCTTGAACTGATCAAAGAAATATGTCTCATGAATTTAAAACCAAATAAGATTAATGTGGGATTGGTGTAGGGTCGCATCCAATGCTTCAGCCATTAGTCCCTGGTTGATTAATGTCCGCTATTCCAATGCATAGGGCTTTGTCAATAGTGATACTAAAAAGATGTTTACGCATAGGATGAAACTCGTAGCTCAATATGGGTAACGACCCAACTTCCTACGCCCAGGAAGAAGTATCGTTAATAAGAAAAGAAAGAGGTGAGAAAATAGAAAAGATAGAGAAGAAAGAACAACAACATCAGAATCTCACAGCGGAACGAATAAATTATAATAATCACATAAGTATTTATATAATATACAACATCAATCAGAGTTATACAGATAATGCATCACATACTAGACAGTTATAAACACCTGTCCAGTTATACAACTCAATATACAGAACAACTCAATCAAAACGACTCAGAGATACCAACACAGCGGAACTATATATATATATATATCTACAACGCTGAAGCCTCCTGCTCCATTGCTCCTCCAGAATTCGTCAAAGCTAACCTGAATCCCTTGGCTACCCGTAAAAATTTGGGTACCCGAGAGTTTATGAAAAACAAAAATAAACTCCGGGTCAGACATGGGTCTGGTATGAGTAACGGGTTAAAGTTGTTTAACTTTGAAAATCTTTTGAAAACAAAAGGTATCACGTAAGACTTCCCACACATAAACATGGAAAAGTTTTTACCTTACGCTAACCAAAACATTTGATAGGAAATTCTGTGATATTATAATAGGTCTAGGGTTTTCAAGTAAATAGAAAATAGCCGAAATTGTTACATTCATTAAATTCCAGCTACTAGCCACAAAAGTGGGTAATACAATCAAAATCGTTGGAACTTATTGGATTGAGGATTCCATACAATGGCAGGGCTACTGGGGTACCGCCCGTCACAGTACGTGGCCTAGATCAACGTACCGAGGATTACTCCCTTCATCCCCTGCAACACAAGGCCGGAACCATTCCTTACTGAACAGTCCCGAACAAGATAACCCCGCAGTTGGTGTACATCCAACCGCCCACAAAGCCGAATAAAAAGGGACATCTAGACAGGGGAAAATCTTGTCCTGCTTGGGCATGACCCACCTAACCTTGCTGCACCTCCCATGTTTTAGCCATTCCCGGTTGATGAGGCTTGAGGCTGCGATTACCTTTATAGAATACATTTCTTAGAATGCTCATCGCCCACCTGACGATGTGTTGAAAGCATTCAATCCATACAAGTTCGTTCCGGGTTCGAACGAAACCGAAGGAATTATCTCGTTACACTCATTTTGGAATCACCCTCAGAGTTAACGACGACAACCCTTGCATTCTGATTCTTCATCTTCACTTCAGATTCACGACCTATTGTTAATTTGGAAACGATGTGGTTTTCGGATGTTCCTAATGCGGAAAACCCAATCCCGGTCTCATCGAAATCCAAACCGTGTCTTTTAGGGCCAAGTTGTCTATTTAGTCTTAACAGTTTAATTCAACATAATCAATGTATACACAGATGGATAATTCATAATATCACAACAAATAATCACATCATCATTATAAACAGATAATCAAAATTATCATCCATCAGATAATTAAATATTATCTTACTTAAACCAAGCATCCATATCACAAGATATTACCCATCTCATATCAAATGAAATATCAATATCATTCATTTATAAGCAATGATTTATAATCATACCATTTGTAATTAATTTAAAATGAATTAAATTAACTACTTCTATCTCTAATTAATTTAAAGTAAATTAAATTAATGACTTCATTACATTAAATGATTCATTTTTAATCAAACCCAATTATTAATCACTCTTGATTAATATCAATCAGTAATTAACTATCATTAATTACTTATATCAATAAATTAATTATCCCATAATTGACTATCTCCATTGATTAATCCCTTGATTAATTACAAAAGTAATTATCCAAATTACCTTATTAACACATCATTTTTCACTAATTACATTTAGTAATTAATATTAATTACTTTCTTAAGTAATTGTGCTCCATTGCATACACTAAGTAATTACACTTATCAATTTATCAAATGATTCTCTTTAAATTAATTAAAATAGATTGATTAACTTGAATTAATCATCCTATCAAAATTAATAAGTGATTAATTCTTAATTACTTTGGTCAAGTAATTTCATTAACAATTTACAATAGATTATCCAATTAATCTAATTAATTATCCAAAATTAATCCTATATATGAATTAATTATTACTAATAACATTCCTTGATTTACTTCTTAATTGATCTTTAGTTATAAATCAATTTAAATTATTAACTTAAATACATAAGTCATTCCTTAATTACACTATTATTCTCAAGATAATTTATTTCTTAATAAATGATTTTATTAACGTCACATTTTAAATTTGCATTCAAATATCATTTGAATTGAAGATTCAAATGTCTATGATTTAAATTCAATTTAAGATCTTTTTAAATAAATGTAAATAACATTTATTATTTACATATGAACTTATATAAGAAAATCTTTTAATTTAAACTACTTGAATCTTAATTCAAATTTAAATTTCCAAAATACATTAATATTTAACTTGCAAATCTCAAGTTAAACAATTTATTTACTTTTCATTCAAAAATCTTTAATTAAAGAATTCTCAAAATCAAGTAAATTTTATTTGAAACAAATTTACGTTTCAAAACTATTTTATTTGAACTTATTTTTAAAACATTCATATTCAAACTGATTTAAATTTTCAGATTGAATTCTAGGTGATCTTGAATCAAGTTATCTTTAATTCCAAACTTTTGATTTAACTTCCTAAACAAAACTTGAATTGAAAACTGACTTTTCACATCCAAATCCATTTTAAACTTTTAAAATTCAAATATCCATTTGAATCAATACCTTTAAACATTCGAATTGACTGCTGCAACATTTTGTTTCAGGTCTAACTTTGAAAATCTGGAAACTATCAGGTTCTAAAACCTGAAACTCATTTTAGTATTAAAAACTGCATTTTAGATTTAAAACATAAATTTGAATTCATACTTCTAAGTAGATTTAGACTTTGTTAAATCTTAGTTGACAACTTAAAATTCAAATACATCATGATTTCAACTAACTTACAATTAATTTTTCTTTAAATTTGGTTTAAATTTAGAATTACAGGAAATTTACACAACCTGTAGCAGTTCAACTCTCACCCGAGACCAAAGGAAAATTGCTTCGGGTCAATGCTCTCTCTACTTCGAGTAAAAAGGCAAATAACCCGAGACTTTCCCCGAGCCCAAAACCCTGCATACTAAAAACTGAGACAATACAAAACTGGAACCATCAAATCACCAACCACTTCAGTGCTTCGAGTCTTTCACCACCTTGCTTCGAGTCATTTACTCAAGTTACTCGAGTATTCCCTCAGGCCAAACTCTGCACACCAAAAAAAATTCAGCACCACCATACTTCACTGGCACGGTGCACGTGCACCGTGGCCCCAGCCAACTCCGGCCATCCCCTGGCACCCCCACACGACACCAGTCACTTCCAGATCCATCACAATCACCAGATGTTAGCCCCTTGCTCGAAAACAAAAATACACCTTCTACTCTACAACCTGGAAACACCAACACCCCCACTTCCAAACCTGTCACCCTCGAGTTCTCCACTCTCCGTTCATATGTGGGTCTACAACTCCGGCACCTTGTTCGACAACAACCCAACTACCACCACCCCAAATGTCCCTGCACTCGATCACCAACATGGGCCGTGGTGATCAATTTTTATATACAGCAGAACTGTAGGGTTCTAGGAGAAAACCTGCTACCGCACCCTTAACCCTTAACATAAAAGATGAAATTTTGCTTTCTAAATTTGTTATTAAGTATAAAGATTCAATTCATGATACTGAATTGTTAAATTAGCAAACTTGAATTTTACATAAATTAAAGCCTCTCTGTTTCCTTTAGTTTCCAGAACAAATTTAAGTTATTTTTAACTTTATTGAATTTAAGTCTTAACTTTATAATCAAGACAACATATCCTGATTGGATTTTAGGTCATCACAACAAGTAAATCAAGAAATGTTAAGTTTTTAAATCACTAAAGTTTGAATTCTAGATACAGGGATGCAGTTACAGGATTATAGAACCTGTAAGTATCTTGTTTCACAATCACACAAACTTTGAGCCATTTATCAACATAAAAATATAGTTATCCTGATACTTAAATCTAACAAACAAATACTTAAGTATAAGAACAAGTTATTTACAGCTAAATTAAACTTCAGACATGAATATACACAGAACCACTATGCAACATGCAATATGTCAAGCAATTCCAACTCAGGAATATACACAGATCCACTTAAAGGTTTTTGATTGTGATGTTACTTTACTAAAAATTCAATATGCAGCAATTCCAACTCAGAAATGTCCAGATAATGAAATAAATGAATATTCACACAATATGTCAAGCATCCAGACAATAACGGGCATCAGATTAAACTTAAATAATTTTTAGAAAGTGTTACTCACACAAGTTTGCAGTGGAACAGAGGATGATACAAGAGTTCTGCAGTTTGCAAATTTTCAGTAACCCCTTTTCTTGTTTTCTGAATTTGACTTGAACTAGAAAATATGTAATTTTGTTTATACTCTTTTGTTTCCTCAGTTTTGTTTTATGAGTTACTAACTGAACTAAAAATGGAATAACAAATGATGAATACATATATAACTTCAACAATATGTCTTCTTGCACAAGCTTTGACATAAAATAATATATGCTTTGTTATCATATTGTACTAAGACCAGACAAAAATTGAAATATTTCGGCAGGAGATAAGTTATTTCAGATGCAAAGGTGGCTAATTAATGTTTGCTGCAGGTTTTAATTTATGTTTGTACTAATGTTATCATTTATGCTAACATCTTATTAATGTGTGCAGATTTTGCTTGTACTACTGTGCATATAAGTTAGGCTAATTAATATATTTGTTGACATAAGTATATTTATGTTTGCTGCAAAAAGATATGTGTATGTGTAAGTGAACAAATCTGCAGACCAAAGTTTAGCTTGTATATGAAGCTTCATGTTTATAAATATCTGTTTATTGTTTCTAGTTCAAATTATAATATACATCTTTTGTGAGGTGTTATTTCTATACTTTGACTAATACCATTTGACTAAAATGAAGATATTTATTTAGCTTGCATACTTGTCTTTTTACTATTCTGCCTGCATAATTATTTTGTCTTGTATACTTACAAATATGTGTTTTAAATTTTACCTTGCACTACAAATTACTTACAGACCTTATATTTTTTTCTTTGCTATGACTTAGTCTTAGGTATTTAATTCTATTTTCTAGCATATGTTTCACTTTTACTTTCTTTTATTATTTTTAACATAGACTAACCAATATTTAATTACTTATTATTATTTTACTTCATACTTATATTAATATTAATAAATGTTTATTTTAATTTGAACATTTTTAAACCTTTATTTTTAATTTCCAAATCATAAATTTTATTCAAACACACATATAAATAAAGTTGACATTATTAAAAATTCTTTTGTAAACATTTACATAATTAATAGAGCTCATTATTAAGTCAAAATGATTTATAAAAGTATTTATCTATTAATAAACTGTTTATTTTTATCAAGATAAATTTAAAAAAATTAAACAAACCTTTTTGCTAAATTTAAATGTAAGCTAAAATTATTTTAAACAACTAAACTTAAATCTTGAGTAATTTAAAATCATATAATCATTTATTAAATAGCTTAAATATCAAATTTCTAAATTTTCAAAAATATTAGAATTAGAAAACATATCTATTTATTAAATTAAAACAAAGATTTTCCATGTACAATATATACAGATATATATACATTATAAATAGAAGGCAATTTGATTAACTTCTAAAAGATAAATTATCAGTTAAATATTTATTTAAAAGAAGATTAATAAATCAATTCATATATTATTTACAAATATTATCAAATCAGTTTAATTTTTAATGTAGATTATTAAATTGATATTGTCCCAAATTTTCCGGATATCACATTCTTCCCCCCTTAAAAGAATTTCGTCCCCGAAATTTAAAACAAAGGTAATTTAATAATCCAATTAAAAGTTTAAATTTGAAACACAAGCATATATCAACATAAACTAACAATCGTAGCAACCAATTCATCCAAACAAACAAATCTAACTATCCAGACAAAATTCTAAATAGAATTTTCTCGAGTTTCCCCAAGTATAAATACCGGGTTACTCGCCCTATAGAATCCAAACAAACAATACTACTATTAAACTACAGAGTTCTCACTCATCTAAATGTACAAAACAAAACAGGAAATCAGACCAAACTCAAATCTGACGCAACAACCGAAATTCCCTGAACTGCTGACTTTAAAATCAAAGATAGATCTTACACGTACTCCCTCAGAGATACGTGAAACACTCCGAATTCCAGTTATCCAAACTGACAATTCAATCCTGAAGACCAAGCACTTGTCCAAAATCAAATCCCCAATTTCGGACTCCAAATTCCTACGTCTCTTATCCACAAAATTCTTCGGACGATCCTGGGCTTCCTTCATCTCCCTGATCATCTTAACCCTTGCTGATGCCCTTATAAACAAACTGAACCAAAGACAATCCCACAAATGGACCTTTCCAAGATCAACCAAAACTCAGAATACAACTCTTATCAAAATCAGAAAACAGAACTCACATCCCTCGCATCTAGAAAAGATAGAACATGAGCACTCCAATCTGGCCTCAAATTCTGAGAAATTTCCCGTAGAACTCTCTAATCCAAACACTGCAATATCCAATTGCTTCCAAACTAAAACAGCTACCACCATGCTTTCACTGCGCCACTCTGACTGAACAGATGAAAATGCTGATGATTATTTCAAGCACAGACTGGTCAACACATTCCAAAAATAAAAATCAGAAGTTTCACCAAAATTCTGAGCTGTTTCACCAAACTCAATTTCCAGATGTTGACAAACTCTAGCTTCCAGAAGACATCTAGAAAAATCTCTGACAACCCAAGAGAACACTCAGCTATCGCAAGTCACTTTTGCGATCAACCCAGCCTAATTCCAAAGAAAAACTGCTCTCTCTTTACCAAACAGAACAACCTACACCAATCCATCGAAGAAATGGAACCACACTGCTGCTTCTGAATTCCATTACAGAAAAACTGCTAAGCCAGAAGATCCCTTGCCAACACCAAAAACATTCCAAGCTGAATTGCTGCCACATATGCTAAGATTTCCTATCCAAAGCTCTTCGAGAAACTTGGACATCAAAGCAAACAGAAACACCCTGCTGAGCACAGCCACAACACCGAAGCAGTCACTTCACCTTACATGTTCCAAAGAAATATCGTCGGAGATATCCATAGTCACTGTGTCTCATCACACAGCTACTACACCTTGATGTATCAAAATATCTTGACTTACTTCTGTCTATCCGACAGATCCAAACTCTAGCTCAACCAAACTCCTACATTTCAAAGATGAACTCCGAACCTTAACAGGTTTCCTTCAGAGATCAATGAAATCCTTACACCATCCAAAACTTACTCAAGACAGTATTAAGCCTACAGTCTTGACAATTACACTTCCAATCATTGATAGTTGTGTTACACACACCACTATCTATCTACCTTTATAACTTATATTGGATAACCTGGACAGGTAACCCCACAATAGGTAGAAATAAATATATAAATATATATATATATATATATATATATATATCAAAATTACAAATACGCTCTCTCAAGAAGAAATCACTTAAGAGCTTAGGTATTCACTCAACCTAGCGCTCTGATACCACTGTAACGACCCAACTTCCTACGCCCAGGAAGAAGTATCGTTAATAAGAAAAGAAAGAGGTGAGAAAATAGAAAAGATAGAGAAGAAAGAACAACAACATCAGAATCTCACAGCGGAACGAATAAATTATAATAATCACATAAGTATTTATATAATATACAACATCAATCAGAGTTATAAAGATAATACATCACATACTTGACAGTTATAAACACCTGTCCAGTTATACAACTCAATATACAGAACAACTCAATCAAAACGACTCAGAGATACCAACACAGCGGAACTATATATATATCTACAACGCTGAAGCCTCCTGCTCTATTGCTCCTCCAGAATTCGTCAAAGCTAACCTGAATCCCTTGGCTACCCGTAAAAATTTGGGTACCCGAGAGTTTATGAAAAACAAAAATAAACTCCGGGTCAGACATGGGTCTGGTATGAGTAACGGGTTAAAGTTGTTTAACTTTGAAAATCTTTTGAAAACAAAAGGTATCACGTAAGACTTCCCACACATAAACATGGAAAAGTTTTTACCTTACGCTAACCAAAACATTTGATAGGAAATTCTGTGATATTATAATAGGTCTAGGGTTTTCAAGTAAATAGAAAATAGTCGAAATTGTTACATTCATTAAATCCAGCTACTAGCCACAAAAGTGGGTAATACAATCAAAACCGTTGGCACTTATTGGATTGAGGATTCCATACAATGGCAGGGCTACTGGGGTATCGCCCGTCATAGTACGTGGCCTAGATCAACGTACCGAGGATTACTCCCTTTATCCCCTGCAACACAAGGCCAGAACCATTCCTTACTGAACAGTCCCGAACAAGATAACCCCGCAGTTGGTGTACATCCAACCGCCCACAAAGCCGAATAAAAAGGGACATCTAGACAGGGGAAAATCTTGTCCTACTTGGGCATGACCCACCTAACCTTGCTGCACCTCCCATGTTTTAGCCATTCCCGGTTGATGAGGCTTGAGGCTGCGATTACCTTTATAGAATACATTTCTTAGAATGCTCATCGCTCACCTGACGATGTGTTGAAAGCATTCAATCCATACAAGTTCGTTCCGGGTTCGAACGAAACCGAAGGAATTATCTCGTTACACTCATTTTGGAATCACCCTCAGAGTTAACGACGACAACCCTTGCATTCTGATTCTTCATCTTCACTTCAGATTCACGACCTATCGTTAATTTGAAAACGATGTGGTTTTCGGATGTTCCTAATGCGGAAAACCCGATCCCGGTCTCATCGAAATCCAAAACGTGTCTTTTAGGGCCAAGTTGTCTATTTAGTCTTAACAGTTTAATTCAACATAATCAATGTATACACAGATGGATAATTCATAATATCACAACAAATAATCACATCATCATTATAAACAGATAATCAAAATTATCATCCATCAGATAATTAAATATTATCTTACTTAAACCAAGCATCCATATCACAAGATATTACCCATCTCATATCAAATGAAATATCAATATCATTCATTTATAAGCAATGATTTATAATCATACCATTTGTAATTAATTTAAAATGAATTAAATTAACTACTTCTATCTCTAATTAATTTAAAGTAAATTAAATTAATGACTTCATTACATTAAATGATTCATTTTTAATCAAACCCAATTATTAATCACTCTTGATTAATATCAATCAGTAATTAACTATCATTAATTACTTATATCAATAAATTAATTATCCCATAATTGACTATCTCCATTGATTAATCCCTTGATTAATTACAAAAGTAATTATCCAAATTACCTTATTAACACATCATTTTTCACTAATTACATTTAGTAATTAATATTAATTACTTTCTTAAGTAATTGTGCTCCATTGCATACACTAAGTAATTACACTTATCAATTTATCAAATGATTCTCTTTAAATTAATTAAAATAGATTGATTAACTTGAATTAATCATCCTATCAAAATTAATAAGTGATTAATTCTTAATTACTTTGGTCAAGTAATTTCATTAACAATTTACAATAGATTATCCAATTAATCTAATTAATTATCCAAAATTAATCCTATATATGAATTAATTATTACTAATAACATTCCTTGATTTACTTCTTAATTGATCTTTAGTTATAAATCAATTTAAATTATTAACTTAAATACATAAGTCATTCCTTAATTACACTATTATTCTCAAGATAATTTATTTCTTAATAAATGATTTTATTAACGTCACATTTTAAATTTGCATTCAAATATCATTTGAATTGAAGATTCAAATGTCTATAATTTAAATTCAATTTAAGATCTTTTTAAATAAATGTAAATAACATTTATTATTTACATATGAACTTATATAAGAAAATCTTTTAATTTAAACTACTTGAATCTTAATTCAAATTTAAATTTCCAAAATACATTAATATTTAACTTGCAAATCTCAAGTTAAACAATTTATTTACTTTTCATTCAAAAATCTTTAATTAAAGAATTCTCAAAATCAAGTAAATTTTATTTGAAACAAATTTACGTTTCAAAACTATTTTATTTGAACTTATTTTTAAAACATTCATATTCAAACTGATTTAAATTTTCAGATTGAATTCTAGGTGATCTTGAATCAAGTTATCTTTAATTCCAAACTTTTGATTTAACTTCCTAAACAAAACTTGAATTGAAAACTGACTTTTCACATCCAAATCCATTTTAAACTTTTAAAATTCAAATATCCATTTGAATCAATACCTTTAAACATTCGAATTGACTGCTGCAACATTTTGTTTCAGGTCTAACTTTGAAAATCTGGAAACTATCAGGTTCTAAAACCTGAAACTCATTTTAGTATTAAAAACTGCATTTTAGATTTAAAACATAAATTTGAATTCATACTTCTAAGTAGATTTAGACTTTGTTAAATCTTAGTTGACAACTTAAAATTCAAATACATCATGATTTCAACTAACTTACAATTAATTTTTCTTTAAATTTGGTTTAAATTTAGAATTACAGGAAATTTACACAACCTGTAGCAGTTCAACTCTCACCCGAGACCAAAGGAAAATTGCTTCGGGTCAATGCTCTCTCTACTTCGAGTAAAAAGGCAAATAACCCGAGACTTTCCCCGAGCCCAAAACCCTGCATACTAAAAACTGAGACAATACAAAACTGGAACCATCAAATCACCAACCACTTCAGTGCTTCGAGTCTTTCACCACCTTGCTTCGAGTCATTTACTCAAGTTACTCGAGTATTCCCTCAGGCCAAACTCTGCACACCAAAAAAAATCAGCACCACCATACTTCACTGGCACGGTGCACGTGCACCGTGGCCCCAGCCAACTCCGGCCATCCCCTGGCACCCCCACACGACACCAGTCACTTCCAGATCCATCACAATCACCAGATGTTAGCCCCTTGCTCGAAAACATACACCTTCTACTCTACAACCTGGAAACACCAACACCCCCACTTCCTAACCTGTCACCCTCGAGTTCTCCACTCTCCGTTCATATGTGGGTCTACAACTCCGGCACCTTGTTCGACAACAACCCAACTACCACCACCCCAAATGTCCCTGCACTCGATCACCAACATGGGCCGTGGTGATCAATTTTTATATACAGCAGAACTGTAGGGTTCTAGGAGAAAACCTGCTACCGCACCCTTAACCCTTAACATAAAAGATGAAATTTTGCTTTCTAAATTTGTTATTAAGTATAAAGATTCAATTCATGATACTGAATTGTTAAATTAGCAAACTTGAATTTTACATAAATTAAAGCCTCTCTGTTTCCTTTAGTTTCCAGAACAAATTTAAGTTATTTTTAACTTTATTGAATTTAAGTCTTAACTTTATAATCAAGACAACATATCCTGATTGGATTTTAGGTCATCACAACAAGTAAATCAAGAAATGTTAAGTTTTTAAATCACTAAAGTTTGAATTCTAGATACAGGGATGCAGTTACAGGATTATAGAACCTGTAAGTATCTTGTTTCACAATCACACAAACTTTGAGCCATTTATCAACATAAAAATATAGTTATCCTGATACTTAAATCTAACAAACAAATACTTAAGTATAAGAACAAGTTATTTACAGCTAAATTAAACTTCAGACATGAATATACACAGAACCACTATGCAACATGCAATATGTCAAGCAATTCCAACTCAGGAATATACACAGATCCACTTAAAGGTTTTTGATTGTGATGTTACTTTACTAAAAATTCAATATGCAGCAATTCCAACTCAGAAATGTCCAGATAATGAAATAAATGAATATTCACACAATATGTCAAGCATCCAGACAATAACAGGCATCAGATTAAACTTAAATAATTTTTAGAAAGTGTTACTCACACAAGTTTGCAGTGGAACAGAGGATGATACAAGAGTTCTGCAGTTTGCAAATTTTCAGTAACCCCTTTTCTTGTTTTCTGAATTTGACTTGAACTAGAAAATATGTAATTTTGTTTATACTCTTTTGTTTCCTCAGTTTTGTTTTATGAGTTACTAACTGAACTAGAAATGGAATAACAAATGATGAATACATATATAACTTCAACAATATGTCTTCTTGCACAAGCTTTGACATAAAATAATATCTGCTTTGTTATCATATTGTACTAAGACCAGACAAAAATTGAAATATTTCGGCAGGAGATAAGTTATTTCAGATGCAAAGGTGGCTAATTAATGTTTGATGCAGGTTTTAATTTATGTTTGTACTAATGTTATCATTTATGCTAACATCTTATTAATGTGTGCAGATTTTGCTTGTACTACTGTGCATATAAGTTAAGCTAATTAATATATTTGTTGACATAAGTATATTTATGTTTGCTGCAAAAAGATATGTGTATGTGTAAGTGTACAAATCTGCAGACCAAAGTTTAGCTTGTATATGAAGCTTCATGTTTATAAAAATCTGTTTATTGTTTCTAGTTCAAATTATAATATACATCTTTTGTGAGGTGTTATTTCTATACTTTGATTAATACCATTTGACTAAAATGAAGATATTTATTTAGCTTGCATACTTGTCTTTTTACTATTCTGCCTGCATAATTATTTTGTCTTGTATACTTACAAATATGTGTTTTAAATTTTACCTTGCACTACAAATTACTTACAGACCTTATATTTTTTTCTTTGCTATGACTTAGTCTTAGGTATTTAATTCTATTTTCTAGCATATGTTTCACTTTTACTTTCTTTTATTATTTTTAACATAGACTAACCAATATTTAATTACTTATTATTATTTTACTTCATACTTATATTAATATTAATAAATGTTTATTTTAATTTGAACATTTTTAAACCTTTATTTTTAATTTCCAAATCATAAATTTTATTCAAACACACATATAAATAAAGTTGACATTATTAAAAATTCATTTGTAAACATTTACATAATTAATAGAGCTCATTATTAAGTCAAAATGATTTATAAAAGTATTTATCTATTAATAAACTATTTATTTTTATCAAGATAAATTTAAAAAAATTAAACAAACCTTTTTGCTAAATTTAAATGTAAGCTAAAATTATTTTAAACAACTAAACTTAAATCTTGAGTAATTTAAAATCATATAATCATTTATTAAATAGCTCAAATATCAAATTTCTAAATTTTCAAAAATATTAGAATTAGAAAACATATCTATTTATTAAATTAAAACAAAGATTTTCCATGTACAATATATACAGATATATATACATTATAAATAGAAGGCAATTTGATTAACTTCTAAAAGATAAATTATCAGTTAAATATTTATTTAAAAGAAGATTAATAAATCAATTCATATATTATTTACAAATATTATCAAATCAGTTTAATTTTTAATGTAGATTATTAAATTGATATTGTCCCAAATTTTTGGGATATCACAATATGCTCACGGGAAAATGTTATTAGTTGGCCTACAAAACCATTAGGCTCATAGTGACCCTAGGAAAACTAAAATTAGGA
The DNA here is from genome assembly GCA_030765085.1 of Allium cepa. NCBI lineage: Eukaryota > Viridiplantae > Streptophyta > Magnoliopsida > Asparagales > Amaryllidaceae > Allium > Allium cepa. Next base: position 21,088,558 of record CM060941.1, read on the forward strand.
CAGACGGTCCATTTTATGGGATGTGTAAACTTCGGGAATGCATAACCTTTATTGACAGACCAGTCGCATTTACCCCTATTGCATGCATATGATCATATCATATTTATTTTAATTATTGCAGTTGCAGGTACGTGATTTATGTTAAGGTCGATATATTTTGATAAGATGCCGGTGAGGGAAAAACCCGCTCGGTTCTATGACATGGTCTCCCTAGATATTTGTTTTGGTTCGAGATGATATATTATTATTTGCACCGAACTTTTTATCCGATTCAAAGTTTTTTTTTTCACTTAAACTCTAGGATACTCACTTGATTAGTTCGGGAGTAGGATTTTCATGTTAGACGAATACGCTTCTAGAGACGTGCATGAGGCAAACTAATATAAAAAGTTTATTCCCACCATGTTGTTTGGAGTTTATACTTTGTTTGAATAGATGTAATGACATGATTTGTAACTGTCAAGTAGTTGACTCTAATCATTCAAACAAGCATTTTCATATGTCGCATTTGGAATATATTTGTAATTATTATATATTCCCTGAACATGGAATCGATGGTTTATGTAAAAGAGATTATGTAATGAATGTGAAAATTTATTAATGAAATGATTTTTTGATAATTTTCACATTCTTGTGCTCTTGATGTTTTAGATACAATTAACTGATCTCATTTTATTACGGGAAATTAATAGATGATTACAACATCCGTACGCTATACAAGTTTCAAACTTGTGACTTCTCGCACCGAAGCCAAATCTGGTGCTTGTCATTGCGGACGCTGTTACCTACCTAGGTCATGTCCTAGTCGGTCCAAACATATTCATGGTGCTGATGTTGATCTATCCAAGCTGGTTGGAAAGCTAAGGGACCAGTCTTCACTTTTCAAGTGCGAATTGAGAAATGATTATGCCTATAACCTAAAGAAGCTCGATTTGTGCTACAAAGATGAAGCCACCCCTAGGGAAGTGATTTAAGTGGCCACGACTTCTAGAAAATCTGTCTCATTGCCTTCTTCCTTTATGCAAATTTGATTTATTCCCATGTGTTTAACCATCTAAAAAGATTAGGGAAACTTAAAGGATCGACTGACGTAAAGTTTGTTAAAACCATGTTCTTCTTCAAATTCTCACCTAGAGGACATACAAAGAATCCTATAAGCATACTTGATCACAAAGAATCCTATAAGCATACTTGATCATTATTGAAGACATGATTTCCATCGTTACTCGTAGGATTCCTTCTATAGAAATGGCTAGGAAACAAATGCGCTCAATCCCCGGTATGTGTCCATATTCACAAAATTCCCTCTAGTTTTAGTTTTTAATAGGGATAAACAAGTTGGCTTGTCATATTCAAGATTTTAGATAAGTCAACCAAGAGGCTGTAAAGAATATGCTAAGGCAGCCTTGCCCTCGAGGCTAAAGGTATGATCAAATGATGATGAATGTATTTCCGTTGAGTTAGCCTACAAGTGGAAAGCAGATATATTTGAGTAGTTTGCCAAGCCTTTGGTCAAACTGATTCTAATTGTTCTCGCTTAACTTTTCCCGTTCCTCAATCAATCATTTTTCCCACTCTCCCCCATCAATCAACGTCCCCCCTCCTGCGCTCCTCTTGCATCATCTAGTGCCAAAGACGTCCGTCGATCCATCCAATTACCTTACCTCACCTCTAAGTTCCTCGCCTAATAAATTTGACATATTATCATCTAACTTAGAGATTAACGACATCCCTCCCTCCTTCATTGCTGATGCTTCTCAATCTGCCTCCTTTCCCTCTTCTCAACCTCCCCCGTCCACACTTCCTACACTGAGTCAGATTCTCCTCCAAATTCATTAACATCTACAAGTTAACATGTGCCCTCAGGATCATTTCCCTTTTTAGAAAGGGGATTAGTTCAATTCTGCAAAAACAAATACTCAAACAGTTGATATTTTTTATCACATCATCACTAACTCATCCATAAATAGCTAACACACCAGTAACATAAACTTTGTACACAAATCAGCATCACCCTTAATGTTGAAAGTCTATATAGAACCTATACGTATTTAGTATATGACAAGTACGTGTATGATGATATGAATTGCACAGAGTAATAATATAGGTAAAATTAAAAGTAATCACACCAGAGTTTTCATACTGGTTCAGACCTTCCGTCTTACGTCCAGTCCTGAAGCTCCACTTCGAAAATACACTAACCAATTGCCCTCGCTTTGCCCGGAGAAATAGGCTTTTATACAAAAGTATTTCTTTGACAAATGTGTGTTCTATGCAACACTGATTTTGACTACAAATACAGCTTATTCCTATAATCTTCTTGAGTAATATGTAGTTTAAGCTTTTGGTATAAAGAAGAGATAAAAGTGTGTTTTTGAGTGTTTTTTAAAATCACAGAAATATTAGAAGATAAAGCAAGAAAGTTTAGAATAGCAAGTTAAAATGTAACGTCCAATTTCATGTTTATTTATAGACGGTGAAGAGTTTGTTTGAGTAGTAACAACTTTTGGTTCACTTTATTTCATTTCAAGAGTTACAATGTTTGAAGAGTTATGACCAAAACAGAAGGATGCAACTCTTCGATTAAAGAAGGTGACTTTGGAGAAAAATGACCGTAACCCAGATCAGACGTCTGATCATTTATGCTGATCAGACGTTTGGTTTGTTTAAAACTTATAACCAAAACATGTTGTCAGACGTTTGAGCACATATGCTAGATGTATGACACATGTATATTCTGTTATCCTTCTTTTTAAGTAATTTGAATTTGGAAATGCTTGTAAAGATTACTCAAAGAGATTGTAGATATTAACAGAATGTACTAAGATATCTTAATATAACAATCCTTGTGTTGGTCTTCAAGTCTTTGTTGCAAAAATCTACCTGCATATGAATGATATATATACCTATGTATATTAAATGCAAATGTTTGTATAGTTGTTGTCATTGAAATCGAGGTTCTAAAAAGATACATTTTGTTTGAATGTATGACACCATTTAAACAAAACCGTATGATTTTCCTATAAAAAAAAGTAACTTTAGTTGAAATGATCAATACATGCTGCGATCAGAGAGCTCTATGTATTGTTTCGTCCTGAAGTTAGATTTCAAGATTGTCCATTGATAGTTCTTCAGCACTCAGCAATTTTATTTTCTGTGGACGGTTGATATAAGAGATGAAATTAATACATAATTGTAAGCTTGATACTAAAAGCTGTGATATATATAACTGAAAGAAGGGAATTAAAAAAAGGGTTTAAGCTTCAAGTACTTACCTCAATAAAATGGGCAGGATCATCAAGGCTAGTAGAACCAAGAACGATTTCCCTCTTCAGTTTTGATGTTAGCTTGTGAACAGCACGAACCTGGCATAGAGTGAAGTTGAATATACGATCATGGCCAATTTCATTTTATCGCGTGTGGTATAGACACACATATGATAAAGTTGTATCACAGTATCTTCAATAGTTTTTCTCTAAATCAAAAAATCATTTACGGTCCCTTTGGATAAAATTTTAAAAGTAACCTTTTGGTAACATAATAAAAATAACGGTGACATCAATCAACACATTTGATAGACCAAATAAATCACATATGTAAGCTAAAAAGATCAGAAACGTATGTACCTCAGATCGGGTAGCTCCACCAACGATAAATACAAAGATACGCTGGCCCATCTTTTTGAAATCAGTAGATACATATTTCAAAACTGAATCACTGTGGGAAAAGAAAAAAAAGCGATAGTGAGCATAAGATCACAAGTTAAAACATGAATTTGAATATTACTATAAGATTTTATTATACATTTAAACAATAGCTCGTAGGAGAATCTACTGAGGTTTGACAGTGAAATTTATTACAATTATTTTATTTTAGTCTTTCTTTTGTACCATGAATTTGGTGAAAAAATTCCAAAATTTTCCCTTACTATCAAGGTGAAATTTGGTTTCACGTAGATTAACATTAATACTCCCTAACATTTACTTCTAAAAACAGCAGAACAATTTCTTTTCTTTTTTTCTTTTTTTTCTTTTTTTTGGGGCAAAAAAAAAGAGCTGTGAGAAACAGTACGATCTTACCATTAGAGGAATCCTAAAGTTCACCTTGAAATTATTGTTGAATGTTTTTTCACAAAAAAAAAAAGTCAAATAAGATCCTCTATGGGGGGTCCGGGAGGTGGCAACCCCTCAAGGTAGGGGTGCGGAGGCAAAGTCCCCGCTATGGGGTTCGACCTGCCCGGTCAGGTCGTAGGGGTTCAGGTGGCAGCACCCCTGGTGGGGTGCGGGATACGGGACAGCGTCCCGTCCAAAACGGTACGTTTTATTGACTATTGAATTCAAATTCAACAGCCAACGGTAACAACCGTTAGAAAACGATTACGACCGTTCGAATGGACACCTGTACACGAATAGACATCTCACTCCCTGTATAACCGTGCATTCCATCAACGCAGACTTCACTTCTCTTTTCTTCTAAATCTAAAATCGATAGCATTATTAACTTCTGAGTGTTTCTTTTGATCTGAGTAAGTAATGACAACTTGCACAGATAAATCTCCATTGTATCCTGAAAGAAGATTTTCATACAACCAGCTGTGACAAAGAAGGGAAAAACATTCTTGAAAGACAACGATTATTTCGTGCCTTGGAGTGATTAGTCTTATATTACCCTAAGTTCATCTACAATTATTTCATTTATATTGCATCGTCATGTTACCCTGAATAACCATCATCTGATGCACGAGGCCTGGCCCATGTGGGGGTTCGCCTTGATCTCATGGAATGAGCTGTATGAACAGGGCTTGAAGTAATCGAGGCACTCTGTGCAGTTCCATCAATAGCAGGGCTTGGTCCATTCATACATGGATATTCATCCTTTGGTAGTCCACCCTCGCTAAGTTTATTAATCAATTCCTACAAAGATACAGTGATTATGGGCATTGAATGCGAAACAGAAAAAAAATGAAAAAAATGGTCTCATATATAGCACCTTTTCCCAAATTATAAATAGGGTGGCGTATTCATGAAATTTTTAGGTCTTGAATTCCGAGAAAGAATTGCAGAATCAACTCTTAAATATGAATACCAGATACCAATCAAATTCTATCTCATACAGTATTTATCTTTGCTAATTAAAAGTTTTAATATTCAAAATCATAACATTTTAACAAGTTATTTGCACTTCACTGATAACTACTTTTTTAAATATGTCATCCATTCGTATCTATATATAATAGTATATGAGCGAATTAGACACAAGGACAAACTTTGAAGAAAAAAATTAGACACCAAGTTTCATTTTTGAGCCGAAGGACAAAATTTAAAAGAAAATTAGACGAAAGAACAATGCTAGTTTCAGTTTTTACACTATACAAAATGCTAGTTATAACTAACATTATATTCAGTTTTACACGGTACAAAATGCTAGTTATATTTAGCATTGTCCTTCAGCCTAATTTTTTTCAACATTTATCCTTTAGCCTAAAAATGAAACTTGTTGTCCTTCAACATAAATATTTTTTTAAGTTTGTCCTTGTACCTATTTTCCACAATAGTATATATTATAGGAATGCTCTGTTTAAGCTTTTAGTATTAAAAAAGCCATTCTAACCATACATAAGTGCAAAGGGTAAAACTGTCTTTCCAAATACACAAGCCACGTAACCAAGTAATACATCGTAACCATTTCTGTTCCTAACCCCGCTGAACCATCTCCTTTCTTCACAGTCAAAGAGCATCCAAATAATTGAATGGTATAAGCAGTATTTTGTATATGTTCATTTCTAATATCTGTTACTATTCTAATATCTGTTAATATCAATAATGCTTATTTACACAGACCTCAAAAGAAGTAGCTTGACGATGATCAATCTAATGAAGTTATCTAAATTATGTGTACGACCAACCCTCAATAATTAAATAAAACAAAAGTTCAGAAGCTCCGAATTAAGGTACACCCGCTATAATATATGTGTGTGTGTTTGTGTATGCGCAAGGAGGTCTTTGTTTATGTATATGACCATAACTTCGCAGTAAATAAATTTGATTTCAGTTTTCTTTGCATATGTCCAAGGGACGTGCCTAACGTACTCGTTCTTGTTACTAACTATCTCTATTTAGTATTTACACATTCTATCACATTTTTTTTAGGGAGACTGATGAATACACTCATATATAGAGAAAGTAAAGTATTTTTATTGATTCCTTTTAAAAAATAGTATATGATGATATTAAATGAAAATTTAATACGTCTACCAAAATATTTAAATAATAAGGTACCTTTAAGCATGCATGAGGAACACTTTTTTAAGTTTATATGGCTGTCATATATTGTTTACATTTTCTAAAATGATGATGACTTATAATAGCATAGAACAAAACAATATGAAGAACACTGTAATGCTCAAGTATCAATCAGACTAACATAGCTATAAAGCACAAAAGGAATAAAGATAACCTCTATCATTGGATAAAATTTTGATAGAGCCCACTGCTCGCCTTCACCACTGCGTTCTTTTCTTACTCCATGTTTTTTCTAGCACACATCAAAATAAATTTAGGTCACTTTTTCTGAAAATGGCATACAGTAGGATGAAATACTGGAGAAAATACATGTCTTGCCATAGATATAAGTAAATAAATATACATCTACAAACAAGTTTACCTTATGGATATCGAATTTGAAAGAGAGAACTCCTGATGACTTTTTACTGGCAGTATGTCCAAGCCATTTCATGTTATTGACTGCAATAGTGTCATCATCTGACAACTTTGCTAACTGAAACCCAATGAAAATTCACATCAGCTTATTTTACATCTGTACAGCTTATTCAACATCCATTAAAGCATGATATGTGCGTAGGATGCGTAAAAACATACTAGCCAAGTGATGACTTTTGTATGGAGCGTTTATCAGATTGCAATAAAAATTTCTTTCAAACAATCGGCTGCAACCTGAGAGTTCTATCATTTATACATTTTGACAGAACAAATAACATGTATGACATATGTGAAAACATGCTTAGCATATATAGTCTACGGATCCAGTATTAGATGGGTACCAAATCTGAAATGCTACTGAAACTTCGGTTAAACATAATAATCTCTTCAAGTTTCTCCTAGCTCAATTTGCAACTTAAAACTCACCAACTCAGCTAACATCAGGAAGGACGCATTTATGCAGTATATCATCCACACAATGTTTCAACTTTCAAGTTGCATATTTCATAATATTATAATGCAAAGTCTAGCAAGAACTGCTAGTCTGCAAGAGTTATAATTAATTGCATCTATCTCAATTTAAACCAAGTCGGAATTATTATGAAATAGGTTACTGATGAGCTAACTTCATGCCTTGCTATTTTGTCTGCCCGGTTGCCCTACTTGTTTGATTATTCACTTGGTTTGCTGCTTCATTATTTGTGCACGCGAAAGGTTTTTTCTTGCAATGTTTTGAAGTTAATTTAATACTATCGTTTGACAAAGAAAGATGAGATAGCGTGATACACACATATTGTTTAAAGACTCGATTACGTTACGTCATTACCCTGTGTTCTCATGCATAGTTTATTTTGTTTGTTTTTGCTATCATATACCGGACTAATAAATCAATTTTAATGTTTTATAATTACTTGGTTTCCTCAAATTTTAACCTTATTTGTTTATTATATACTAAGGTGCAATGGATTCTCCCGTGTGATTAATTTGCAACCCAATTCAGAAAACACATATTTTCAAAAATAATTTGGTACTTTAACATAATCAAATAAAGAAGTTATCACTATACGTTTTTTGATTTGGTGAATAGCTTTAAGATTAAGTGTACTAAAGAAGGCCAATTACATATAAATTTTTTACAAAGATTCAAGCATTTTCCTCTGTAAAATTTGAAAACCAAGCTAAGCAGGAGGAAAACATGAATAATAAAGATGAAATATAAACAGCTTTATGCAATCTGTAAATAACATACTCCGCAATTTCTATATCCGAACTTATATATCTATGTCACTTGAATATCTATGGTTGGATTCTTGATGTACTACATTCATTACACTGAGCACCCTGTTTCTTACATCTTGAAAGATTATATAAATGTACCCGTTTTATATATGCTGAAGACAAGTTTTACCCACTGTAGGGTTGCCATGTACAAGTAAAAATAAGACCATGAAATAAAGAAAGGTATACTAATATATATCGATTTAGATTGATTTGTTGCAAGTGGTAACAAACCCTGTAATCGCCTCAAGTAATCCGAAGTCTTGCCCGGCCATGGTCACCAAACATTGAACTAGGTGGAGACCTTGCTATTGTTCAAATATGGCAATAGTGTAAATTGAACAGTAGTGGTTATTTGGAGTGGCATGGGACTATTTGTTCCCAAAGATGTAAAAAGTTAATGCAGATATCACATACAAATGGCAATAGTCAAATATGATACGTCGTAACTTTATAATGTATAATAACTACTAAATAAAACAAAACAGAAAGTATAAGGACTACAACAGCATGTATAAACAAGCGAGGATGTTATCTGTTATCAATGGCAAATTCATCCGTTGTTCTGTAACTGTTTAACATACCTGCAGTAGCTTTGCTCCTTTGTCACTTTCAAAATTTTCTGGGTTTATGGCTGCATAAATCATCATTAAACGCAATTTGATTTCATGACTAGCATCCTGCAGGAGTCATATATATATATATATATATATATATATATATATATATATATATATATATATATATTGTAATATGTACATTGTACGGTCAACAGTCAACACTGACGCAATTATCCATGTGAAGAATAAAATTCTTACTTACCTGGTTTCGTCTTAGAAACTCAGTTAGTGCTTTTGTCCCTGCATCTCCAAATACAAGATCTTGCTCAAGTTGTCCGATGTCTTTGAGTCCTAACTCTCTAATCATTTTGTTAATTTTTCCTGCTATCTGGATATACATGCAAGTCAAATGCAGAGTCATCATTAGATCGATAAATGCACACTGCAAAGGCTATGCATACCCACTACTAAACTGGATGATAATTAACATAATACTAACCAAGCATCACTTGCCTAAGTAGTAAGACCTCCAGAATGTGGTTTTAGAGGTCTAGAGTTTGAAACCCTTGGACATCAAAATGATTACAGGCAAAACTTGGGTTTCAATATGCTTACTGAGCAAAAACTCAAATTTCAAGATGCTTACTGGGAAAAATGTGGATTTATGTGCACTCATGTCTATTCGAGCACCAAAAAAAAAGTAATACGCAGGAAGTTTGGTTCAAAAGGTGTGTATAACTGTGTGAAACAAAAGGTACACGCAGGAAGCACACTGATAATACGCACACTTTGGCACGCATATGGCATGCCTTTCTGACACACAAAAACATATATAAAACATGTCAGAAAGGCACGCCATATGCAGCATCGTGAAGGCTCAATAATTCCTCTACAACTTTGTGTGTTGTATATGACTATGCATGAAACACACAGCAAAACCAGCAATAAGACTCCAACCACACACCCAGGCGTACTGAAAAACTAAAATCAATCACCAACATCCAACATCTCAATTTGGCTAATTCTGAAGTTGCAATAAACTTTAGCACTTCGATTTAGCTTGAATTTAATGATTTAACCAACCCACATGGCCCCCACAATAAAAAAAACTGGCCGAAATAACTCGGAACAACACCCTTTGTGCCTCTACAGAGCCTCCTGTATAGTAGCACATTAGATGATTGTGGTGCCACAGGTGCTCGATGTGTAATAGCCTTGCCTGTAGTGCCAGTCTGCTGCTCCAAATTCAAGCAGCTCCAAATCCAAACAGCTTGTGGCACAAGACTCTTTTTTTATCCAATTTCCTAAATTCCCACGATATGTCTTTGCTCCACAGACAGCTATATCGTTTATATCACCAATTCTAGAGTAGTCGTATGTCACTGAACAAAAAAATTTATGAATAAGCTAACCTCAACATGAAGAGAGATCTTGTCGGTTTGTTCGCAATAATTTGGTAAATCTTGAACCGTCTTCTGCAAGTCCCTGGTCGATAGTTCACCACCAACTCTATAATTCAATTAGCAAAGAAAATGAGGAAACATACACACAAGTTTCATGAGGAAAATATAACTTATAATTATTTTAAACATTATGACTATTCAGAATAAGCATCCAAGGTTTGTAGATTAGAAGCACATTTTTGAAGAATAGTGGTGATGTTATAACATTTACTATACTAGAATGATGATCATAAAATACTCTTGCATTTTGAGTCACCTTGATTACAGTAACAAATGCATACCAGATATTCACAAATAACTCCAATGAGCTGTTATTCCCAGCAGTTTATTGTTTATGCACATTCATTTTTGTTTATGCAGGCTTTCACATTTGAAAATAATAGCTGTGCCACTTATGCTGAGAGACACTGACACGTTATATTCGATTTTTACTTCATCACATTTCTCTTTAAGCTTGCACTTTTTTTAATTAACAATTATAACCTATGCCATGATGTCAAACTGGCGGTAGAAGATATATGAAGTTTCTTGGCTAGGAATTCCGTTATCCAGCCTTTTGGCTGGGTTATACTCGGACGAATTGAGTTAACCAAGCAGAAATATAACCAAGCATAAATCCGAAGCGATAACTACCAAACTCGGATATCGAGAAAGATCGAGAAATGAAGTCGTAAAACTTGCCAACTAACTTCAAAATACCAACTCACTTCAACCACAACGCCCGAAACCCAAGATCAATGCTAAGGCCTGGATCGGTACCGATCTGATCCCCAACTTTTGCTTGAATCCGCTAGCGTTTCATACAACACGAAGTTGAAGCACTTAGGAACCAGTACATGCCATAGAAAATGGTTCGCTAGCAAGGAGCAACTCAAACGATTGATGGGCAAACCAAAAGCTTTTAACCAACATTCAAACCAAGGAATTCACTCAAACTCAAGCTCATACCAGCACACCTTGATGCCATGGAATAAGATACAAGTCAACAAAGTAATTGCGAGAGGGAATTCGTGGTCCACAAAGCAAGTTCATGGATCGGTACATATCCTTGAATATTGATGACGTGGCCGCTATCTTTTTCGGTTAGCACTCCCTGGAAGTGGGGAATGTGGGCGAGAACATGAGTGAGAAAATTCCTGCAACCCTCAGCTATAAATAGACGAGGAGGGAAATGTTTTGAGGGATCTTTTGACCCTCTTAACAATTTTTTGTACTTTGCTGATAATCTCGGTGATCATCACCGATTCATAAAAACACCTCTTGGGAACAACATTTAAATCAGCAACTAAGTGGACGTAAGCAACAATTAGCAGAACCACTATAAATTTTATGTGCCTTGCTATTTTACATTTTCATTTATTTTTTTCACTTTATCCTCTCCACTTAAATTCTCTGAGTGTGCGTGCCACATTTTGATGCAAATATTCTGATGCTTCCACTAAGAGACTCGGATTTGTTAACTTGAAACGCAAACTTGAAAAAGATAACGAGGCCATCAACCAGGAAAACCGCAGCTGAAGGAAGCCAACAAGGACTTGGGGGCAGTTAGGAAGTGTGCTTGAGATCTAACATCCCTTCCATCTAATCAGAGATGAGACGGAAACGGTGATGGCAAAAATGCAAGAGAGAATGATAGCCTGCCAGGAAGAGATGATGGAGGATTTTTTAGAAGAATGAAACAACGATTGACGATTGGCATGGCCAAAAACCAAAACTGAAGGCCAGAACGCAGGACAAATGCAATTGGAATTGAAGCGGAGCATATCGAAGCAACCCCCGTAGGGGCATCTCAGATCGGTACTGATCCAATAATCCATGAGGGCAATTTCAACCTGAATCCAGAACTTGGAGATGCTCGTTTGAGGAATGCTGTTGGACACCGGAACGTGAATCGGAACGCGAACGTATTGTCGGAGGAGTACGTGTCAGAATTTTCACGTAGGAACAGGGGACAAAACAAAAATGTGGAGCGGAGACCTCTGTTAGATGACGATGATAGAATTGCTGAGATAATCAGGTGAGCATTGAAAGGTGGACCACCGGACCAGAACTTGGAAGACATAATTAGAAGCTCATTCACACCTTGCATCCGATACGCAAGAAATCCATCTAATTTGAAGCTGCCGACGCTGGATTTGTAGATGAAAAAACCGATCAAACGATTCATTTGATGAAGACATATAGAGGTGTTGGGTGCATTGAAGAAGTAGTGGGATGGTGTTTCCCTTTGTACTTGACAGATTTAGTGACGATGTGATTTACCAAGTTACTGAATAAATTCATGAGATAGTTTAGAGTTCGTATTTCGAGATCAAAGAATGTGATGACGCTATCAAGTGTGAAGCAAAAGACCGAAGAGACTCTAAGGAGTTTTTTGACTATGGTTAATGCAGCAGACGCTGCGGTTCTTAAGCAAGATTTAGTGGTTCTGATGGCGACAGTTTTAGGAGTTGTCAGTAAGACATATTTTAAGGTTGCCTTATAAAGTGATCCACCAGTGGATTTTGCGGAGTTTTATCATGAGGCTAAGAGATACTTGCGTCAAGAGGACGTCGAAACTGAAAAGAAAGAAGTTAATGTTGTGAATAGCGGAAGACCGTTCGGAGTAGAAGCTAGTAAAGACAAAGGAAAACGAAAGGTGGATGATAGCTTTGGAGGATTAAAGTGGCAAAAAATGGAGCTGAAATTCTCTTCCTACACGGAATTGAACGAAACTCTAGAAATGATTTACATTCATACCAGAAGACATATCCTCTATCGAAAACCAACAAAGAAAGAGCCTACCAATCGTAAGAAGGGATCAGGAAAGTATTGTCTGTTTCATGAGCTGGATGGGCATGAGACAAATGATTCAGGCACCTTCGTGATCTGATTGAGGAACATGTTAGGGACAACCAGTTGTAGAAATACGTGAGAAATCGAGCTGCAGTGATGGAACAAGAGCAGTCATCATCTAGAGCAACTGAAAGCGGCTTTGGATCTAGGTCAAGAATAGTTATCTTATGATCGGGATTGCAGGAAGTCAGATCCATTCTCCGCATTTTGTCTTTCTCTTCAATAAGTGATCAAGCCACTTTCATGCAGCGCGACAAAGCATGAGAGAGGAGTCAACGAGACGTACCTCAAATCGTGAACGCCCATCACCGCGACCTAACTCCAGCGACCTAACCCTATCACCGCGACCGCGACCTAACCCCATCACCGCGACCTCACTCCAGCGACCTAACCCCATCACCGCGACCTATGTCGCTACGCGACCTAACCCCATCGCCAACCTATCGCTGTCGCTCCGCGACTTAATTTCCTCACCAAACAGCCCTCCGTCGCTATGCGACTTAAATCCACCCGATGATTCGTTCGCGAATTCCTAAATCGTTCCAAATTTCCAGCTTAAATCGCGAAGGCGCAGATTCCTACACCGCGAAGTTGCTTATGTCGCTGCCAAAGTTGCCCAAGTCGCTGACATCCTTGTTTAGGTCGTTACTTACTTAGGTCGAACTGTATGTTAAGTCGCTTGCATTCTCTTTCTTAAATCGTTTGTATTGTACTATGTAGCGGTCGAGTTGTGTGTGTTGTAAACCTATAAATAGGCGGGTTTGTGTCACTTGTAAAAGGTGATTGATTTTGAACAAACTTTTGTTTGAGTGCTTTGTGCCTCTTTAAAATTGGAAGTTGAGTGTGAGCTCTTTTCTCCATTTTCGGTTATTCGAGTGCGCTCGAATCAACGATTTTGAAGCCGATTCACGGAATCTCGTGCGCGAGATCAACATAGAAGAATCGTAGATCTTTTAACACGGCATCGTGCACGATCAACGTGTTAAAAATAGCTAGAATCCGGTATCTCGCGAGATCAACGGATTTGGGCATTCGGTATCATCAATTCACCATTCATCATTGTATCGTTTCATCGTTTAATCGATTTATTTGACACGAAGCATCATCTCGTGATCAAAGTTGTTATCCGCTGCGTCAGTTTGGTATCAAAGCCAGACTTAGCCAATCATAGCTAAGCCGAGCCTATTGGGAGCCGAGTTGAAGTGTTGGAGTTTGGGATCCGAGCTAGTTTGATCAAGACCGAGAGTTAAAGTTTGATTCAGAGCCGAGAGCAGGTTCAGTGAAGGAGCCGTGCATTACTTTGTATCAAAGTACGTCATTCCAAAGTTAAAGCCGAGAGTTAGATCAGTTGTTGTTTGACAATCATGCCTCCGAGACGTGTTAATCGATTTCAAAATATTGAAGATGTGTATAGAAGACAAGAAGCTGAGCAAATGGAACAACGTATTAATGAAAAGTTTGATAAAGGCATTGGAAAGTTGGAGAAATTGATGATCGATATGAATCAAAGTCAAAAGAGAAGGTCACCAATCTCGAACCATGGAGGAAACAGAGTTTCGCCATCGGTTACGGAAGCGAGGAGGGTGTCACCACAATCTTATCGAGATAGAAGAGAATCATCAGTTTCACTGAGGCGAGAACACCATGAGTATAGAAATGAAGAGAGAAGAACTCCACGAGAGTTTGGAGATGAGCCATATCGTGATGCTGAAAGACATAGTAGAAGAGATATGCGTGATCATAGAGATGTTGATGGTCGAGGTCGAGATCGATATCGAAGTACATTTGATTATGATGAAGATGGTGATGGAGGTAGTGTTCATTATCGAGATCGAGACCAAGTGCGAAATCAATATCGGAATGTAGAAGATGATCGTCGATGGGAGTCGGGATGAAGACAGAAATTCCAGAATTCAAAGGAGGAATGATAGCACAAGAGTTTCTGGATTGGTTATCGAATGTTGAAGAAAATTTTGACTTCAAGGAAGTACCTGAGCATCGTCGAGTTAAGTTGGTTGCTACTCGATTGAGGGGAAGAGCTATGACATGGTGGCAACAAGCTAAACTTACACGGGAAAGAATGAGAAAGTCGAAGATAGTTTCATGGGAGAAGATGAAGAAGTTGATGAAGGCTACTTTCTTGCCTTATAATTATCAGTCTCTTATGTATCAGCGCTTACAGAATTTGAGACAAGGGACAAAGTCGGTAAATGATTATGCAGATGAGTTTTATCAACTGATTGCTAGAAATGATATCATGGAGACGGAGGAACAGTTGACAGCTAGATTTGTTGGAGGATTGAGAATGCAAATTCAGGATATGGTGAATATGTTTGATCCAAAATCCGTTGCTGAAGCACACCAGAAGGCTCTAGCTTGGGAGAGGCAAGGTAGAAGAGGAGGTGGTATGTTTACAAATTCCAACAATCAAGTGAAAGGGGTTAGTAGCAATACGAATGTTTCCAAGGCTGTTGGAAAATCGATTGTCAATGAAGTTGCTAAGACTAAGGTCAACAACAATTTCAAGTGTTATAACTGTCAGGAGTTTGGTCATAAGAGCAATGAATGTCCGAAGCCTAAGAAGCGAACGATGGTTGCTGAGGTTGAGGATGAGGATGCAGAAATAGAATGTTCCAATTCACCACAAGTTCAGGAGGAAGAAAAATTATTGTCAGGAGATGAGGGTTGTAATTTGATGATGAGGAGGTCGTGTTTGACACCAAAGCAAGATGATGATTTAAGTTGGTTGAGGAGTAATATTTTTTAGTCAACGTGCACTATTCTGGGGAAAGTTTGCAAGTTTGTTATCGATGCGGGAAGTTGTGATAACATTATCTCTACAGAAGCTGTAAGGAAGTTGACGTTAAACACAGAGAAGCATCCTAAACCCTACAAATTAGCTTGGTTGAGGAAAGGTGAGGAAGTGAAGGTTGGTCGAAGAGCTTGTGTAACTTTTTTCATCGGAACGAAGTATAAGAATGAGATTTGGTGTGATGTGGTAGATATGGATGTATGTCATTTGTTGTTGGGAAGACCATGGCAATACGATAGAGCCGTGCAACACGATGGGAGGACTGACTGCTATAGTTTCATGTTCAATGGCACTAAAATCACTTTAGTTCCTAAAAAGCGGCAACAAAGTGAAAGCAAGTTGGAGGAGATTGAAGAACTAAAGACTCTGTTATCTTTGAAGGAATTTGTCAAGGAAGTGGAGGATGAGCCTGAAGAATTTCTGTTAATTGGACGTGAAAGTAGTGAAGCGGTTGAAATTTCTGAAAAAGTTAAGCCGGTGTTGAAGGAGTTTGAAGATATATTTCTGAAGAGTTGCCCAAAGAATTACCACCGTTGAGAGACATACAAATCAGATTGATCTTGTTCCGGGAGCTGTGTTACCACATAGACCACACTATAGAATGAGTCCAAGGGAGCACGAAGAGTTGAGAAGACAAGTAGAAGCGTTGCTGGAACAAGGGCGCGTACAAGAAAGTTTAAGTCCTTTTGCAGTACCAACATTGTTAGTGCCGAAGAAGGATGGAACTTGAAGAATGTGTACAGATAGTCGAACACTAAACAAGATTACAGTGAGGTACAGATTTCCGATGCCAAGATTGGATGTCTTGTTGGACCAGTTGAATGGAGCTGCTATCTTTTCAAAGATTGATCTGAAGAGTGGGTATCATCAGATTCGAATTCGACCAGGGGATGAATGGAAGACGGAATTCAAGACACGGGAAATGTTGTATGAATGGATGGTCATGTCATTTGGTCTTTCGAATGCACCAAGTACTTTTATGCGAGTGATGAATCAAATCTTTCGACCATTTATTGAAAAGTTCGTAGTGGTATATTTTGATGATATATTGATATACAGTGGAAGCACAGAACAGCATTTACAACACTTGCGAGAGGTGTTGATGGTACTTCGTCAGGAACAATTTAATGCTGCAACGAAGAAATGCATGTTCATGACATCCAGTGTTTTGTTTTTGGGACATGTGTTATCCAAAGAAGATATCCAGGTGGATCAGGGTAAAGTTGAAGCAATCAAAGATTGACCATAACCCAGGACGGTAATTGAAGTAAGAAGTTTTCATGGGTTGGCCTCATTCTACCGAAGGTTTATTCCACATTTCAGTAGCGTGATGGCACCAATGAAAGAATGTATGAAAGGGAAGCAGTTTGTGTGGACGGAAGAGACTGATTCTACTTTCCAACGGATCAAGACACTATTGACTACAACGTCGATTCTTAAATACCTGTACTTTCAGTTGTTGTTTGAGCTGGATACTGAGGCATCTAAAGTAGGGATTGGTAGAGTGTTAAGCCAAAGGGATCGTCCAATTGCTTATTTTAGCGAGAAACTTTCTGAAGCCAAAACAAGATATAGCACCTATGACTTGGAGTTCTATGCTATTGTCCAAGCCATAAAGCATTGGAGACACTATTTGTGTTATAAAGAGTTTGTGTTATATATGGACCACGAAGTGTTGAAGCATTTGCAGGGACATGATAAGATTGCAGCCAGGCACGCTTTATGGATCGCATATGTGCAACAGTTCACCTTCGTTGTAAGCATAAGTCGGGAGTTACAAATCGTGTGGCAGATGCGTTGAGTAGAAGAAATCATTTGTTGACCACGATGAGAGTTGAAGTGACGGGTTTTGAAGTATTTCCAGAATTGTTTGTTGAAGATCCTTACTTTGCTAAGATTATAGATGAAGTCGAGAAAGGGAAGACGGATGAGTATCTGTTGGTGGATGGTTTTCACTTCAAGGGAAATCGGTTGTGTATACCAGAGTGCAGTTTGCGAATGAAGATTGTGAAAGAATTGCATGAAGAAGGTCATGTGGGAAGAGATCGTACTTTGCAGTTGATTTTTCAATCATATTTTTGGCATTACATGAAGAAAGAAGTTGAAAGATTTGTGGAGAGAGGTCACATATGTCAAGTTTCCAAAGGGATAGCTACGAATGCAGGATTGTATATGCCATTGCATGTGTCTACTAGACCATGGGTTGATGTTAGCATGGATTTTGTTTTGGATTTGCCAAGAACTCAACGAGGGAATGATTCTATATATGTTGTGGTGTATAGATTTTCGAAGATGGCACATTTCATAACTTGTAAAAAGACCGCCGATGCAGTCCGTGTTGCTTAATTGTTCTTTAAAGAAGTTTATCAAACCACATGGGCTACCTGAGACCATTGTTTCTGACCGGGATACTCGATTTCTAAGTCATTTTGGTTGAGTCTGTGGAAGATGGCTGGGACAAAGCTGAATTTTAGTAGTGCATATCATCCACAAACGGATGGGCAAACGGAAGTGGTGAACAGATCTTTGGGAAACTTGTTGAGATGTCTTGTGAAGGATAATTTGAAGAGCTGGGATGTGAAATTGTGTCAGGCAGAATTCGTACATAATCATGATGTTAATCGAAGTACTGGATTCAGTCCATTTCAAGTAGTATATTCAGCAATTCCGAAGGGACCGTTGGATTTGTCGATAGTTCCATTTCAGAAATGGGTTGTTAAACGAGCTTGTGATTTTGTGAATGAGCTGCAGGAATGTCACAGGATTGTTCATGAACGATTGCTTAAGTTAAATGAGAAGTATAAGCAACTTGCAGATAAGAAGCGAAGGAGTGTGGACTTCAAAGAAGGTGATTTTGTTTACGCAGTACTGACGAAAGATCGTTTTCCAGTTGGAACTTACAACAAGTTGAAAGCACGAAAGATTGGTCCAGTAGAAATCTTGAAGAAGACCAATGATAATGCGTACCGGTTAAGGTTGCCGAAAGAGCTTCATACTTCTCATGTTTTCAATGTCAAACACTTAATTCTATATTATGGGGAGAAGCTTGTCGAAGAAGAGGAAAGTGTGAATTCGGGGTCGAATTCTTTTCAACCAGGGGAGGATGATGCAGCGCGGCAAAGCATGAGAGAGAAGGAGTCAACGAGACGTACCTCAAATCGCGAACGCCCATCACCGCGACCTAACTCCAGCGACCTAACCCCATCACCGCGACCTAACTCCAGCGACCTAACCCCATCACCGCGACCTATGTCGCTACGCGACCTAACCCCATCACCAACCTATCGTTGTCGCTCCGCGACTTAATTTCCTCACCAAACAGCCCTCCGTCGCTATGCGACTTAAATCCACCCGATGATTCGTTCGCGAATTCCTAAATCGTTCCAAATTTCCAGCTTAAATCGCGAAGGCGCAGATTCCTACACCGCGAAGTTGCTTATGTCGCTGCCAAAGTTGCCCAAGTCACTGACATCCTTGTTTAGGTCGTTACTTACTTAGGTCGAACTGTATGTTAAGTCGCTTGCATTCTCTTTCTTAAATCGTTTGTATTGTACTATGTAGCGGTCGAGTTGTGTGTGTTGTAAACCTATAAATAGGCGGGTTTGTGTCACTTGTAAAAGGTGATTGATTTTGAACAACCTTTTGTTTGAGTGCTTTGTGCCTCTTTAAAATTGGAAGTTGAGTGTGAGCTCTTTTCTCCATTTTCGGTTATTCGAGTGCGCTCGAATCAACGATTTTGAAGCCGATTCACGGAATCTCGTGCGCGAGATCAACATAGAAGAATCGTAGATCTTTTAACACGGCATCGTGCACGATCAACGTGTTAAAAATAGCTAGAATCCGGTATCTCGCGAGATCAACGGATTTGGGCATTCGGTATCATAAATTCACCATTCATCATTGTATCATTCCATCGTTTTATCGATTTATTTGACATGAAGCATCATCTCGTGATCAAAGTTGTTATCCGATGCGTCACACTTACTCGTGGATGGCTGCCTCGATCGATCTTTAGGCACGCTCTAGGTTGGATGCTATGATGTAATACCCGAATGGATGTTGTGATGTGTGTTTGATGTCTGAATTTGAACTTTGTAAATGATGCTTGATTTTTGAAAACTAGCTGAACGTGATAATTGATGTTGGTCGTGATAGCCCTGTTCAGAGGTGATGACCATACGATATGAGTCCTATTGCTAGAGAGCAAGCAGATTTGACTTGTACGAGAGTAAGTCCTTTCATCGGAATGCAACCGGATGGACTTACTTCAATAGTTGAGTCCCATTATCGAAGAGCAAGAGGATTGGACTCAACAAGGATCCAAAGAGATCGAGCCCTAGTTTGAATTCTAAATGATTCAGAGAGATCGAGCCCTAGTTTGAATTCTAAATGATTCAGAGAAATCGTGGGTTGAAATAACGATCCACAGAGATCGAGATTTAACTAACGGCCCGGAAAGGCTGCAAATTATGCTAATGATCCGAAGAGATCAAGATTTCAACTAACGACCCGAAACGATTAGGAATTGAATTGGTCATCGAGCATGTGACCCGAAGAAATCGAAATTTAGACCTTGGTTTTGAACACTATTTGACCTTGAAACGATTCATAAGCAATTATCGCATTGATCCGTTGATTTTGATATGAAGTTGTTAAATACCGGATGAACACGAGATAATTCTTATTTATGGTGTAGTGCACGATATAGTAATTCTGGGAGAACACGAAATGTTTTTTGTGACTCACTTAAGCAACGACTTGAATGTTATCATGGTCTAGAATGGTCTTTTGATTCACAAGTGGATCGGAAGGAACCGGATGATTCACTACGGCTTGGTTGATTAATAGCCAGAAAAGCCCAGCTACTAATGTCTAGTTAATTTCGATGTATATTTTTGAGGAGCAAAGTACTTCTTCCATTTGCAAGGCATGCTTTGGAAGACAAATGTTATTCAGCCTTTTGGTCAAGTTATGTTCGGACGAATTAAGTTGACCAAGCAGAAAAATAACCAAGCAGAAATTCAAAGCGATAACTGCCAAACTCGAATATCGAGCAAGATCGAGAAGTGAAGTAGTAAAACTTGCCAAGTAACTTCAAAATACTCAGCTCACTTCAACCACAAGGCCCGAAATCCAAGATCAATGTTAAGGCCTAGATTGGTATCGATCCCTAACTTTTGCTCAAATCTATCGGTGTTTCACACAACACGAAGTTGAAGCACTAGGAACTAGTACATGCCATAGAAGATGGTTCGCTAGCAATGAGCAACTCAAATGATTGATGGGAAAACCAACAGCTGAACCAAGGAATTCATTCAAACTCGAGCTCATATCAATACAACTTGACGCCAAGAACCAAGATACAAGTCAACAAAGTATTCGTGAGAGGGAAATCGTGGTCCAGAAGCAAGTTCGTGGATTGGTACCGATATCCGAACATTGATGACGTGACCGCTATCTTTTTCGGTTAGCACTTCTTAAAAGTGGGTAAAGTGGGCAAAAACATGGATGAGAAAATTTTGGCAACCCTCGGCCATAAATAGATGGGGAGATCGATGTTTTGTGGGATCATTTTGGCTCTCTTAACAATTTTATGTACTTCTTTAATAATCTCGGGGACCATCATCGATCCATAAGAACACCTCTTGTGAACATCCAAATCGGTAACAAAGCTGCACGGACATAATCAACTATTAACCGAACCCCTATAAAATTATGTCTTTTATTTTACATTTTTATTTACTTTCTTCACTCTTTCCTCTCCACTTTAATTCTCATGGTGTTTGTGCCACATTTTGATGCAGACAATTTCTTAATGCATATAGGCAAGCCTAACTGTGTGATATATGATTAGTCCTGTATAAAACACTTTTTATAAAGAAATCAATGACCCAGATGCATGTTTTTCGATTGTTTGCAGGATCACTAATACCTAACAATGCATAAAATATTAAAATACCGCCTTTTACTATCTCCAGCGGTTGTGCAGTTCTTTTCATGTTACAAATCCGCTTATCTGATAAAGAAATGTAAAAGCAGTTGTGTTATTCTTTTTCATGTTCCAAGTCCGCTTATATTTGATAAAGAAATGTAATACATCAGTGAGCAATGTGAGCATGGACAAAGAAGAAAGTTGGAGCAATCTATACTCGAGGGGAAATAACGATGCGGTAGAGTTTGTATATCTGTATTTCTCTAATCGATTTTTCTCTTCTTTTTTTTGGGACATGCTTCATTAATACCAACAAGCGTCGATCTCAGAGATCGAACTTGTGATCTTTATTATCATAGTCTAAACTATCAACCACCAACCAACCAAGGTGGCATTTTTTTCTTCTCATCCTTCTATTCACTCTAATCTTCATCAATAACACTCTCTTCCTCCTATCGAGTAATATTTTTAATTTCATGAATACAGGTTCCTAGAGAATCGTCTGATTCCATCCTAATTTTGATAATTTATCACTTTGATGATCGTCATCTCTTCTACCTAATCTTCTCTTTGGTAAATAGTTTGCAGGAATTGATTTAGGAAATAATTTTAACAAATTCAGTACACCAAAATTTGTGGGAATTCATTTAGGAAATAGTTTTAACAAATTCATTTTGCAGAAATTAATTAAGGAAATAGTTTTAACAAATTTGGTATTCTAGAAGTAAAGAAATAAGGAACATGTAACTAAACCAAGAGAGAATACAACTGCTGGAAATGAGAAACATGAGCATGAAGATATATTTTTTTTCTTTCTGTCAGATTCCACCCAATTTGTGTATTTCATAGCTAGAGAAGCTCTAAATCCTAAGTTGAACTAAACTGTCAAACAGATGCCCAACTTCCTTCCCTTATATTCTATTTTACAGCCCGATACCTGCCAAACATATCAGATTCATAGTCTAATTCTTAGAAGCTCGAACCTTACAAGAGGCCAACATGACTTAGTTAAGAACTGTTGTTAATCATTCCATACTTGA
Source organism: Allium cepa (assembly GCA_030765085.1). Lineage (NCBI taxonomy): Eukaryota > Viridiplantae > Streptophyta > Magnoliopsida > Asparagales > Amaryllidaceae > Allium > Allium cepa. Next base: position 21,111,197 of record CM060941.1, read on the forward strand.
GAACTTGATGGAAACATGCTTCAAAGTAAATGAACAGACGTTTCCTTGTAGATGGAAACTTTTCAATAAGCATTATTAAGATTTCGGCGAGAGCAATTGTTTTGAAAGAAATAATGAGAACTAACCAAAATAGCATTACAATTTTTCTAATTGTTGCAGATCAAAATTTAGACATTTTTTAGATTCATTTGATAGTTCGAATTCAGATTTTTTATTACAAAAAGCAGCTATATATATATATATATATATATATATATATATATAATAAACCATCTGAGTATAGTCAAGGACCAATAGCCCAAGTTGTAAGGCACTCTAGATCGAGGTTTCAGAGGTCTTAGGTTTAATCTGTGAGACATTAGAATGAGTGATATGGTTGAATAAAGTACCACTCTGATTCTTTTGAAAAAATTGTTAGTATAAAAATAAAAATACTATAAATTCAATGAATATGAACTAAAACAATTAAAGAAAATTCGTAATAATATTTATGTTTAAATTTATAAAAATGTTAACAAAAATATTTTTATATTATAACATAAGGTTCAAAATTTCGGTTTTCGGTTCCGTTGATTGAAAATTCGAATAGTTTCAGTCCCGTTTAGAAAATTTCGAAAATTCCGTCCTGGAATTCTTTATATTTTTTGAACTTTTTTACTAATTGGTTGCTAATAAACATTATAATTTTTTGTATTTATAGCTGTAATATAACAAACAAAAGAATAACTAGATTTAACTGGCCGAACCTACATTTTAACATGCCTAATCTAATAAATTTTATCTTTAACATTCTCCTTTTACAAATAAGCCCATCCAGCCCGCTAAGCAGCATGTACAGCATTCATCGAGACTTCAACTCATCAGTCACTTTCAGCAGCAAGCCTAGATTTCATTATTAACCCCTAAATTTATCTCCGCCTCAACCGAAGCTATTCCTTAATCAATTTCTCCCTCATCATGTTGGGTTTTTCTTTCTCAAACTTGATTTCTCCCCTCATCGTGTTCAATTTTTCTCTACCCACGCTTGATTTCTCTTGCTTAGAAGCAAAACCTTAAATATTGGTTAGTTTGGATTGTTTGATACTTTCATCTTATTGTTTGATGCTTTTGTTGCCAGGTCATGTAAGAATCGGTTTTTTTTTTCTTTTTACATTAGTAGTTGCCAAAACGAAATTATAACCTAATTCCGGCCTGGTCACCATCGGAACCGGACCAGGATGGCCGGAATTCTGAGGTGCCAACCAGAATTCAGACTCATGATTATAACCCCTTTCTACATCATTTCTAACATTAATATTTTTTTTACATTCGTGTTTCTCGTTTCCATTCATGCCTGCCCCGCTTTTGACTTATAAGGCATCATCCCACGGCAGCTTTTGAATAAATTGTATTTACAAGCAACACAATAACATTTGTATAGTATTTTTTTTGAGAAAGTTTGGCATGTTTGACACACACACCATACAGACACACATACATATATGTATGTGCAAGCGTGCTATATATGTATGTATGAGGAAGTTTATTTTAACCCAAAGAGATGACACAATTACTCTCACAGTAGATCTCATTCAAAAAGTGCCCCCTATATATGCCTGTATGTATGTCCGCACGTGCACACAGATACATATACATACACACACACACACACACACACACACACATATATATATATGGTTCCGCTACAACCCTCCTATTTTTCGATATACAGGTTCAAAATTAAACGAAAACTGTAGATATTTTCTTACATGACTCAAAATCATCTCTACAAAATTTGATTTGATTTGGAAAATCCTACATGTCCAAAACCATGGTTTAAATCAACGGTTAAATTAAGTGTTTTATTGGTTGATATTTGACTTGACATTTTAAACAACTTAAGAGTTTTCGAAATGATCTCATTTTTTATGGACACGATGTTCATAGTGTAGATCGAACATCTCTAAAGTTGCATTTGATTTGGAATAGTTTAGCACGAAAACGGTAAGGTGTAGAATGAGGTGTACCTAAAACATATACGTACAACAAATTTGAAGCTCCAAAAGAAGCCAAATCATGGAATTCTAACCTCCATAAGTGCTAGCATATATTTTGTTAAACAAAACAAAAGCCTCTTAACTCAGAATCCTTCTTCAAAAATATAACCAGGAATCTTAAACATCATATTTAGATTGATGCGGTGTGGAAGGCGAATATAATGTTGAGCTCCATGCCACATTAAGTGTTAGACGTAGATTTTTGTGAATAATTATATTAAAGTGACGTAAGTGTGTTGAAATCATGATTGTTGATCCGAAGTGTAGTACATCTATGTTCTTATGAATGATCATGTTATAGTTTTGGCCCATGAAAGTAATATTGGGACTCAGGAGTGGCTTACAAACACAGAGTTCCATATTCACTTTCATTGAATATCCATAAAATATTAAATCTACATTCCAGGTGAAGTGTACAAAGAATACTTCCAATACTAGCATGAACATGTGTGCGTTCCATATTCATTTTCATTGAGTATCCATAAAATATTAAATCTACATTCCAGGTGAAGTGTACAAAGAATACTTCCAATACTAGCATGAACATGTGTGCTGCAGGCAATACTACTGTAAAAAACAATGCTAAAAAACTAAATATTTTGTTACATAATTTACACATTCTTTGGCACTAAATTACATTTGTTATTTGGTTAAAATAAATGAAATATATGATGAGTTGTTATTGTTCTTTTAGAGTTTAATATTGGTGATTGTTAAAGAAAAGCAAAATGACTAAAGAGGGTAATTTATAAGAAATTACAGAAGTTACAAGTGGAAGGAATCACGTATTTTGTTGCGTGATTCATCATTTATAAGGACTCAGTTACTTTGGCATTTTTTCCACCGCTTAGCAACCAGTATCCAAATCAATTCCATCCTCTAATTATCCCTTTCTTCAAACTAGCTCATATAATTATTTCAAATAACCAAAACTTAAAAGCTACCATATTAATTTGTTCACATAATCTTATGCATACAATTTTTTTTTAGAAATTGGGTACTTAGTGGTTGTACATAGTAGTAATAAAAGTCTTAGATAGTATATAACATACTACGTGTCAATATATGTCCATCGGTTTAAATCACAGTATGCAAGTTTCGAATCTGTGACCTCTCAAACCAAATTCGAAACGTCTAACCAATGAGTATACTTGTAACAAAAACTACAAAGTATATCATTTTATTCAATTATCATTATAATGTCAAGCTGCATGTTCAAAATTGAAGATCATAAATTGCACTGTTCAAATTTATGATGTGTGATACCCAAACTCTCTACTTTTAAATAGTGATGGTGTGAATTGATGAGTTATATTTTACGATATTAAACCGTTAATTTAATTAAAGGCTATGTATTCAAGATTTATGGACCTCCCGCATGGTGATCTAGGCGTAACGGTTAGGTCACCCACATGGTAATCTGGACGCCCAAGTTCGAGTCCGAAAACAGCATCTTCGTAATGCAAGAGAAAGACTGCGTACATTATCGACCTCCACATAGCCCGCTATCGTGCGGGAGCCTCGTGCACTGGGTTCCACCTTTTATGCATTCAAGATTTAGATGTAGTGTAGGGTTTTGATGTTCTATCTCCATGGTAATGGGAAAAACTTGTTTATTTAATTAATTAAAAGGACAAATTTTCAAAGAATGCTAGTTTTCAAAACTATTTCGCGATAGGAGATGGTTTTGTAACTTATTACCAAACAAGGCTGGTTTCTGTCCAGTCAGCAGCCAACCCAACCATTTTTTAACTGTCTCGATGAAGCGCAACTATAAGTTGCGCTTTTTTTTTCTAGGCGCAACTATGCCTCTATTATTTTTGAACTTTTTTCAGTGGCACAGCTAAAAAAAATTAGGTGCGCAACTCATAGTTGCGCCCTAAAAGGATTTATAAAAGAAATAGCGCAACTCATAGTTGCGCTTTATCCTGGCAGTTATAAAACTGCTGAGTTGGCTGCTGACTAGGCCAAAATCAGCCTTGTTTGGTAATAAGTTTCAAAACGAGCACCAATCGTGAAATTGTTTCAAAAACTAGCTTACTTCGAAAATTTGTCCTAATTAAAATTTAAAACTTGTTTATTTTCGAACAGATAATCGTTTGAATATAAATTGATAATATAACAAATTTATTGAGATAAACGATGGATATATCTGAAAGTGAAAAGTCTGTACTTAAGTAGATGATGATTTTAAAATTTTAAAGGATTTTAAGCGAACATATTGATGATAAAAAAGGAGAATAAGATGAAAATTTTGAAAATGGGATAATTTGAGTAAATATATTGAGGGGATTAAGCTAAATGGATGTGAGTGTGAATTTTGAAGATGTGCCGGATTTGAATGGAAATATTGATGAAAGAATTAGGAAGAGAAAAAGAATATTCTGTTTTACTGTTGTACAATAATATATTAGTGGGGACTCCTTTAATTGCCTTAGCACAGATATGATAATGCATATAGAAACAAACATAATTTGTTGCAAGTATAATTCAATTGTAAAATAAAATATTCCACATTACAGCATGAAGCAAGTAAATTATCGTGTTTCAAGTGGAAACTGCTGTTTTGTTATAACTCTAAATTAACTTTTGTTCTTGTAAAAAACTCATCAAAGCATACATAAAAATATAGAAATAGCACATACCGCAGGATAGGGTGAATTTGTGCTGCTTTATTCCTTGATATGAAGTTGGTGACCTTGTCATGTAACCTTTCACTAGCCTGAAACATTTTGCATGTAGTTGTCAGAATCCAGGATTATACCGATAAATGTGGAACTAATTTTCATTCAATCAAATTACATCAGCTATGTGTGCATGCCGAATCTCAAGCCAGATAGGATCGTGTTCTTCTAAAAGGACTTCCTTCCTCTCAACTGAACCTGATTTACCAAGCACCTATTAATACATACACATGTTTAACATAAGACAGCTGGGAAGAAATGAGGCGCGCGCATACACACTCACGCACATATATAGTCAAAGATCTAATCCCATCTCACCTCTTGTACGTATTTGTTGCCCTCCAAACCAAGTAAATCATGACACATTGCATCATAAGTCCATTCATGAATGATAGGGGCAATCTATAAAGGTGATCTTTTTCAATCATCGTCAATAAAATATAAAGCTTTGATAATGAACTGTAAAAGCTATATATACCTGGTCTACTGAGCGGTCCACAATAAGTAACTCACATGTCTCTCTTTGTGGAAAATTAGGAATAGTGGTTTTGTACCTAGCAAGGCAATTCCAAATTTCAGCAGCAAGCTTAGTTGGAACCAGATCACGATGAGTAGTAAGAATGGAAGCATCAAAAGAAGACTTTGCAGCCCGATATCTCACATAAGGAAATTCCTAGTTCAACATAGCTTAAGTCAATAGAAAAGCACAATATACTGCTAATTAGCCGAAACTTATAACGCATGAATTCGAGTCTTTATATCTTAAGAGAAATTACGTTCGTCTATATTATAACGTCTCCTCAAATATACACACACTATAATAGTATTACCAAAAGTATTTTAAGATAGCTGCAGTTCAAATTCTTCAAAGCAGCATTTTAATTTTTTAGTAAAATTGATTTATTATTAACCTGGTTGGGAAGGAACTCGAGAAATAGAATTTATTATGGAATAGCAACATGTGTAGATAGTAGTTTAACTTCGCCAAATTCAGCTCCATCAGGTATCCAGGTAAATTACTACAGTACATGATAGTTAACAATACATCAGGCAACTGTTAGTTAAGCACATCCATATTTTAGGTTGAGATCATACTTTGTTGACATATTCCCAATATAATACATCTCACGACTCGTCAAACAGTCATACTCGAGGGGGAAAATACCCGTAATGAAGCAAAAACTGTTGCAATGCGGATTGCCATGGTATTTATACAGGAATTATATTTGTGAGACTGCTCAGCACTTTCAGCAAACAATTCCTCTAATGCCCTCTCATTATCAGTAATAAAACCCTGCAATGCATAAATTTTGCAGGGAAACATTATATTAAAATTTTCGGTTCCATGCCATCCCATGCCACCTAAAATTTCTGTCAGACCCTATATGTATGTATATGTATATGTATATGTATATATGTATGTATATGTATAAAGAATGCTCAATATGCTGAAAGTAAATACCTGACTGTCAATGGCTAAGTACTCCAAATTCATCTGTCACAATGAATGAAGAATCAACATAACGCTATTCCATCCAAAATCCATTGAACAAAGAAAAACACTCGGCACTTAATAAAAATTCAATATCAAGAGAAAACTACAAATGGGTTATTACAACCTCGCTCAATGCACCTACGCGAGCTAATACACTATGGTCATTCTTTATGTGGGATAACAATTCCTTAGAAACAGGCGAACTGAAGAATACATATGCCCTAACATTCACAGAAGTTAGATCTGATGTAAATATACATATAAATAATATTAAGCTAAACGATAAGAATTCAAGACTAAACAAATCTACATACTTTTTGTATAAAGGTTTTTTGCCAGTCATGTCAGACAGGAATGCCATAATACTGCAGATAACAACAGCACACAGTCAAACAAAAATAATATAATTTTTCATCAAAGGTCTAGCCCATCTTTATCAAATACTGAAATATTAACCAAATGCAGAAAGCACAACAACTATGTAACTGTAAAACCGTTGGTACAAGTAGGAACAGAGAAAACATGCATTAACATGAAATTCAAATTCTGAAGAAAATGATCTGAAATAATAGATGATTAAGAACAGCTACAACCAAAAGAAATTATGTATGCTATACGACACAATCCCTCATATGAAAGTATAGGAACAATAGATTGCGTAGGCAGGACATAACGATGGCATGGGCACAAAGTGAAATGGGTTCGGAAGCGAAAGCTCCCTAAACGGTTTTTTTTTATGGCATTGATATTTAACAAAATTTACATAAAAAACTTATATAACTAAATTAAGATAAATAAGACCTTGAGCATTTAATAGACTTCGGATTTAATTACAAAAATGATTAACAATCGATCTTCCAAAACATGCACATTATAAGAAACTGAAGGAAAAACAAAAAGGTAACCCATTTTACATATTTTCTGATCTAGGGTTTTGAAATTCCATAAGAAATATATTAATTGAAGTTTCTAAAAGAAAGAAGGTAGCGCGCTAGATTGCCTGATGAGCACGCGAGATTGTCTCATAGAGAAGGTAGAAAACGTAAGCGCTTCAAAAGATTGAAAAATGAGAAGAGACGGGACTCGTTCTTTTTTTTATTTTTATTTTTATTTGGAGAATGAAGTTGCTCCATTTGTTTTTAAAAAAAAATGGGGTAGGCACGTGCCTACCCCATTTGCGAGGGGGCTCCCCCCGAGGGGACAACTGAAAAAAGTATCACACACACACACACATGGTGATAAATATAAATATGATACACAATTACTTGTCTTTGAGAGGCTGCATGAAATATACAGCATCCATTGCAGGCATAGGTTGCCGTCGTTTGTAAAGGTCTTCCACCACTGAAAAGAAAATTTAATGCATGTAAGCATGATATATTTGTGATTCATATAACATCCATATATTAAGCACAGAATTGATCCTACGAAACATGGTAGAATATAAGATGAAGCTTTTTACACGGAAAGCGCTACAGGTAAGCAAATACCAAAACTATCTGTTGTGAAATATATTTACCATCAGCAGATGTAAAATTTAATGTGCGCTGAAACGTGTTTATAGCTTTTTTAACATAAAATATACTTTTACAAATAGTGTTATTATACACACACACACAATGTGTATCCAAGGAAAATAAAATGTTTAATGATGCTAAGAAAATATATTTTTATAAAAAGCGGCCTCTTTCATTCTCAATAATAAACATTTAAAAAATGGTTATCTACATTCATTTCAAAAAGAGTGGTCCTTTTAAAAAATTCTACCAATATTACCAAAAAAATTCCATCACAATCCCGACAATTTAGAAATATGTTCTCATTAAGTTTCTAAGAAATACAGAAACGAAGTCGAAAGTATATAAGCTGGGTTGGACATATGAAATATAGCGTCTTTAAACTGAAAAAAACAAGTTTAACCACAATACGATAAAAAAAAACTTGTGTTAACTCACAAGAAACTCCTTCGTCGGTAATATCGGCCATCTTGCAGGAATTTGACATGATTTTAACAGTAAGTTTGTCCATGATAAGCACCTAAGATCAATCCACATGATCAAGATGAGTATGGGAAAAAGTATATCACAGAGGAAATGAGCAAAGAAGACACCACGATATTTACGTCCAAAATATTAATTGCTATTCAAATTTGGAGCTGTTAAATAGAGCTAGCAAATGAAGTCATGTGATGAAATAGTAAGTCATAATTCAATTTTGAAAATGCAAACGAGGAATTGTCTATGTTGGTATCAAATATTTACTTTGTGTTGCAGATAAACAGTGAGGCGACCAAGGTTGGTTCTAATATCGTTATCACGATTGGACATGTGACGCGGCATACCTCAAACATTCATATTAATGGTTAAAACATTACGGTCCAATTATATCCGTTAATCGTTAAAGTGATATGAATCAAATTGTGACATCGGATGAAATTTAAAAGCTTGAAAGTGACCACATGTTCAGGTTTACCCTACCCTTTTTGGTAACCAAATAAATAAATAAATAAGCCATTAACAACAACAATGATAATAATCATGATGTGCACTGCCCTTCAAATAAGCTCAAATAAGAAAACTAATCCAAAACAGCAATTGAGTGTAACAATTTAATACGTAGCAAAATATACATTCTAGCTACAAGTGATGAATGAGTATAGTCCTACATTTTACTACTACAAAGGAGCTAAAGCCATATAGCTCACCGCAGCTCGTTCTTCATCAAAAGAAATGGATCGCATAAACATATGTGACGATGCATATTTGATGACAAAAATGTAGTACATAAAGATTTTATGTGGATATTACCTTCCATGTTGCTTTGGTGTCTTTTGATTTGACTGATCGGAGCATTTCATATAATAAACCTGAAATCAATTTAAGATAATAGAAATGAAGGGACAATTGAAAGAATGTACAGAGATCAAAATGGGAACATCAGTGATGCCTAAAAGCCAAAAGCCCCATAGCATTTATTAATTTACAATGCATCACCAAACTAAATATTTGTGTAGTTATCACTAACATGAGAAGCGTAAATATTTTCAGCACATAATTATGCACAGAAAATTAATCCAAAATCAATGACATTTTAAGTTAGTGGAGAACCATTGACCTCATTAATAAGCCATAATGTCAATTGATTGTTCGACCGTGTATGGATTAAGCGAGCTTAACCAATTGGTATTTTCATGCTTACGGATGAAAAGTTTAAATTTTTAGTTAGCATATCAGAAATGGTATTACTTGCATATCTAGTTGAGATCAAGTTCCAGCTACAAAACTGTCAAGCAGAGAAAAATAGACTGCTTCATTGAATGTATACTTTAAGTCCTACACAATTTTTAGTCAACTTCATAGTTATACCACTCATATGAAAAACAGGGTCTGTATAGCAATTTAGGATAGAAGAAATGAAAGGACAACCAAAAGAACGTATGTGCATCAAAATGGAAATATCAATGATGCCAAAAGGCCCAAAATCCCGTAGCATTAATTAATTTACAATACATAACAAAACCTAAAATGTGTAGTTGTCACCAATATGAAGATATATTACTGGTAAAGACTCATATCCCGCTTAAGTTTTACCAAAGGAACAAACCTTAGCATTGTTCAATTTCCCTTCGTCCTGTTCTAGGACTTCGTTAAATTTATATCGTTTTCTTCTATGGTAATCTTCCTTCTACACTAATGTAATTCACTGGCAACATATATCGTCAACAATTTCAATGAACTAAAGTTTGATATGTGAAAGGAAACACAAGAAACATTGCATGTCTAACTAACTCTGCATTTTAGTACATCATTTAAATTTAGGCTAGGATCTTATTTCCCCTCTCCCTCCACTGCCTCTTACCTTTACTTTTGGCACGTTAAGCTTGTAACGCAAAGTATCGATCACATAAATTTTAAGATGGCATGCGGATCATAAAATTGTATGTCTTGGTTACTTAATGACGTGCTTTTATTACTTCATACTGGTTATGTTACAAAATGTAGGGTGATGCAGCATCAAAACGTAGCATATGAATACAAAATTATAAACGACTCATAAAAAATAAGATGACGAAAAATGGGGAAGTAAAACTTTTTTTCAATGGATAAATATAAAATAGAATTTTAACTAATGTAACAGATATTCACAAATGTTATATGTGTGAATACTTGATATAGTAAACAATATTAGAAGGAACTCAATATACAGCCAGGTTTTATAGATTACAATATCAGATAGGATACTAGCAACAAATATGATTGTCATTATGTTGTTTGGAACAGAAGAAAGCTCTGGACATCAAAAAATTTCTTAAAACTCCAGACAAATCCTAAGAAGATGCTAAATGCCGATCTACATTTTGTCTTCATAAAACAAATACTAATGATAGTTTGTATCAAATGATTATTTGAAAATAACAAATTATCTATAATCAACTATCGAAAATCTGAATGCTCATATACTAAAATTTCAAATATGAACGTGTGCAAATGTTAGTAAGTGTAAGTTATTATATAACATTCATAACAACAGTCAAATAGTCAACATATCCAAAAAAAATTGAAGTAAATGTGCAAACATATCGAATATTATACGCATACAACAAAAAGTCTAAGGAAAAAATGAGCATCCAATATAGGTCAAGAGAATCCATTATCACTCATTAATGTCCATCAGTGCTCGAGCGGCATCTATTAGAGTAAACGTTGTTGAACGGTCATATTAAAGGACAATTAATATCCTATGAACGGTGCCTTGATAGCATCCATACGGTGCCTTTGACAACATAGCTATCATGCAACATGTACCGTACCAATAGAGACAGAAGAAGTGTCTTATTAAGGTAGTCTGCAACAAGCGTACCTTCAACTGAATTCTTCAGCATTGGAAACAAATGGAAAAGATTTCTTTGACTTGTTCATCAATTCTCTAATTACACTCCATATGCTCTCTCTCTTTTTTTCCCTCAACATGGAATTTCAATTTTAGGGTTTACGGATATGAAATTTACAGCTTCCGCTGATTTGAATTAAATTTTGATTTTTAAAAAAAAGATGTTAGTTAACAAAGGAGGACCAAATGTTTTGTAATATTCAATGGTTGGGCTATAACTTGGTGAGAAATTGGTAGCCAACGCTATGGCAGCGTTCGCGGTCAATTTTTACTCTATTACCATTGGTGATGCGTTCGATGCTTCCGACATTACTTTTCTCTTCCACTGCTCTGTTTGCCGACCATTGGGGAGTGATACGTTGGCATCCGACGCGTCCGATGCCAACGTATTAGCAACCCAATGTTCCCTCCCCATTCCCTTCCCCTATAAACCAACCCCATACTCTTTTATATTCATTACATCATTCTTCGTTTCTCTCCTCCTCTCCACTTTCATATTTCCTCCAATCTAAACAATGTCTAATTTGAAAACAGATTCCGATTACGAAGATGCATGGAATTTGGTAATTATATCAAAGTATATACGTAGAAGAAGGAGCCATATCATTCGAATGCACAGGTCAGAATTTACCGATTTAATGTGGATGGAAGACACATTAAATGGGTATCAAATACGTTGTCAACGAATTTTTTTAATGAAAAGATTTTGTTTTCTCATGTTATGCGATAGACTGCAAAATTATGATCTGATGATAACAGAAGGAATTAGCATCAAAAGAAACAATTATCATATTCATATACAGCATAGCTCCAGCGCTCTCAAATCGACAAATGAGCGAAAGATTTCAAAAGTCGGTTAGCACAATTTCAGTTTGTATTCGTGTTATTTCAGATGTTGTACAATTACTTGCTATAAATATTATCAAGCCGGATGATCCTCAATTTAATATTGTTCTAGATCATATTAGAACTTCAAACTAGAACTACCCATATTTTAAGAACCGTGTTGGTATGATAGATGGTAGTACACATGTAATGACGCACTTACCTGCAGATCGAGTTATTCCATGTATAGGACGAAAAGATTATGCTACACAGAATATCTTAACGGCATGTTCATTTGATTTACAGTTTACTTATGTTATGCATGATTGGAAAGGTATTGCGCATGATAGTCGAATTCTTAATTTAGTTATAAATGATAGAAATTCTAACTTTCTTCACCCTTCACATGGACAATATTATTTAGTTGATATCATCTTATCACAATATTACATATCATATTTTTCGTTTTTATAAAACTGCAAATCAACCTAAATCGGCCAATGAAATTTTTACTTCTATCATTCAAGTTTAAGTATGACAACTGAAAGAACCTTTGCACTATAAAAGAAAAAGTTTATCCTTTTGAAGAATATGCCAACATACTCATTTAAAATTCAAGTAAAAATTATCGTATATACAATGACCATACACAATTTCATATGAAAATACAATAGTGGTGATCCAGATTTTATGCCTTATGATGATCATTCTGATCTTATTTCAGAGGAATACCAGGAGGAATATTGTAATACAAGAACTACACCTAACAGAGCAGCTAAAACAGTACAACAACACGCAGATCATGAAATGTTTAGAATTTGAGATAGCATAAGAGATGAAATTGTTGTAGTATGACTGCACTGAAACATTGTATGGTTTTATATGTACTTTATACTACTGTATAATAAATTTATGTTTATTTAGCTTTTTATACCGTTCTGACATTTTAATTAACCATATATTTTACATCAAAACAAATAATTAGTTAACTGCAAATCAATTAAATTAAAAATCACAACTCAAATACCCTGCTCAAATACCCTGTTAGTAGCCCCAAACGTATTCCTCGTTCACTCAAGTGTCCCACTCAAATGTCTCCTCAAATGTCCCGTTTTCGTTCGTTGCAAATGGACCCTATATATTTAGTTTTGTAGATAATTGATGAGTAAAGATTTTATTCAAGTGGTTTCAAGTCTGCATAATTATTGTTTCATTGGCCAAAGAATTGATACTTGCACATAAAAGTGTAATTTTTTTTGGTTTTGGTGGGGTTTTGTATAGAAGATGTCGATTTGTCCTTGGTCGTAAAGTTGTAGATTGTAAGTGAAGGAACTATTATTATAGGCATTTTTATACGGAAAGAACAATTATTTCATCATTTTCATACCAAATGTAAATAATTAACATTCTATTGACTGTATGAACCTTTTTATCCCTTTTTTTTAATATGTCCAAATATTACCCCAAACACCATTTTCACTTGGTGGTGCTGTGCCTAATGCCCATCCCAACTAATATTCTGGACTCCGTCTCTTGGTAGAGTTTATTTGTCGGATGTGTAATTTGAAGCAGCAAGTTATGTTCTGCAAAGTGCAAAGAAAGACGAGATGACAACAGCATGTCACCTCGATTAATGGCGCTTGAACCCTCCTTAATTTAAAGCATAAAGTATGTCTTTCGACATTAAGTTGAGAATCTAAACAATAATTTGTTATGCATTAGAAGTTTTAGGTCTAGAATTCACTTTTATAACGCAATATAAACTTTTCATAATTCAAATCCCAATGGAAATAAAGTGTCAAGAATCTAAAAATCAATATCCTTGTCCATTAAACACATTTAATGTTCATTTTAAAGAAAATGAGGTGCAATTGCATGTTAACACTCGCATTTAAGTGAATCCCAATATCAACAGGCCACTTCTGGGCCTATGCAGCACATGCAGCTTAAAATTTATAGCAATCAATTAGCAAATTTATTTTGCTACAGTTATAATTTTTTTATCAAAACATGTTTGTCTTATTGGTTGTGCGTTAGAATTTGCTTTAAAATACCATGAGTCCAAACTTCAAACTATGATAGTGATGATTTTCTGCTATTTTCATTATATCACAATTCCAAGCCTTATCAAAGTATCACGTGAAAATGATGGGTTTCTGGCTACAAGTCGCATCAGTAAATCCTTGGGACAACCAAAACTGATTATGCGTAACATAATTGACCTGATAAATTGACAACATACGTACAAGGACATACAGATACTGGAAAAATGACTTCAAATGCAGATTACTATTAGCTGGCAAAATCATATGGTAAAATAATGCAATTTTTGGTGCATAATCAGCACCAACTCCAGTCACATCGTCTTCAACCAGTTTGCACTGTAAAATGGTTGTGACTATCTAAACCATTTCATTTCTACTGAAATATCCAATTTTACCTAACTACGCGAGGTATATAAATAAAGTCTATTCAAAACAATAAAATGAATAGAAAAGGAGAGAAGAACTGAAAGCATACGATCCCTGGTGATCTGGCGAAAGGTCTTGTACTCAGCTCCGCCTTGAGAGGATGCATCGGAATCCGACATAACTACGAATCTTTATTCAAAACTTATTACAGTCGAAATTGTTCCCGATCGACAAAAAAGAAGATGGAATTAAGGTTTTGAATTAGACTGGTTTGAATTCTTCCGAGAGAGTGGTTTTTGATCAAGAATAAGTGACGACTGATGGGTGACGGAATGAATGAACGATTTGTTGGTTATTCGAATGAAGGAATTTATTGACAAAGAGGACGAACAATATATCTCCTGTTCAAGTGAATTGAATTTAGTAGTACTGAGAAGAACAGGCCACCGCTGGTTATTGGAAATTCAAATGAAACGGGGAGGGACTGACATATGTCGCATGTATAAAATTGAGTCATCAAATTACAGCCCAACTTTAATTAGTGGATTTTGAAAGAGATTTTTTCCCTTCCCCAAGGTTGCAAAATTTACTTCATTTCATTCAATTATTATTTTTCTCCTTAAAAACAAAACAACAACGTTGTCTGCGAGACAGCCAAAACCAAACTGATTATTATTTCGAACATGACGAAACAATGAATCGATTGGATGTTGGACAAGATAATATGCAAAATCAAAAATAAATTAGAATGCACTTATCATTCACTTTTTTATGCGAGTAAAGAAAAATATAATTTCAATAAACATTTGCATCTAAGATATTAAAAAATTAAATATACATGTGGATACAATTATTCCATAGTCAAATAATTTTTCAAACATAAACGCATTTACAACTATACTTGTATTCGAAAAATATATGTTCGGTATAAAATTTAATATACTTCATAGTATTTAAATTGTCATTTGATTAAACATGTTAAACAAAAATACGCATGTAGAAATCTTACAATTTTTTGAAATTTGGATTGTTTGAAATTTACTACAATCTGAATATTTGAAGGAAATACTTAACATTTAGTAAAAACATGCAGTTAAACAGCCTCTGAGGTTCCATTGCAGTGGAGGTGCAAAAAATTTTAAAGTGATAAGGCGAGATATAGCAAAAAATAGCAGAGGTGTAAAAAAAAAACTTCATTAAATATAAAACCAAATATTTAAAGTTAATTTATTCTCATTTTCACATCATTTGTATAGAGAAATTATATTTGTTAATCTTATATAACAAAACTGAAAAATATCATGATATGTATAGTCCAGATTTTGTGAGTATAATAGATTTCTAATTTCTGTTGTGCATTTACACCTTAAAAATGAGTCTTTATCCTAACTCTGTTGATTTAGCTTAAAAGAGAGCTACTTAAGTCAACCCTTTTTTAACATACTCAAATCAACTTTTTAATATTAATATTGCTAAAACAGATGCTAAAATACCTTGATTTAGCGGCTCTAGTGGAAAATAGCGAGGATTAAAGCAGATTTGCTGTTTAACAGCGTTATATTGGAAAAATGTAGCATTCGAAAAGCACTATGCACTATAGCTGGGATTTTGCAGAGGTTTAACGGGGGTTTAACTACACAAAGCAAAACACTATTAGAAATCTTGCTACGAGAAAATGCATTTAACATTCTATTATTAAATGTACATGATTAACCAAATTTCAAAGTGTATGGGTGAACTAACTTTTAATATACAAATTATTGTTCGTATGCATTTGATGATAAAAATGTAAAGTTCTTATTTATATATAGATATAAAGTTCTATTGTTGATTTATGAGTTTTTAAATGTTGTAGCCGGTGCAGTTGAAAAAAATACAACTTTTAACTAAAAGCATGCCACCCTTGAATCGAAACTGTAATCTATAAATAAAAAATGCAATTTTGCGTTAGAAAACTACAAATACTAACAGGTAACTACATTTTTCGAATACGAACAATTTCAAATTTGTAATATTATCCACAACTTATTTCTTGGATATGGATAATTTTTATAGTTGGAAATAACTACATCTTGACTTCCAAATACGAATGTTTTGGGCATTTTGAAATATATGTAGGTCCGACATATGTTTGTTTATAAATAACTATGCTGACACAGATTCAGACGTGGATTTTGGTTTCCCTATACATACATATCACTATCCCACTCTGTTTGCATACGTTGACTGACCTGGATTTTATGGTAGGACATTTCTATGAAACTTATTTAGTGGGTTGTCATGCTATACAGCCCACTATTTTCAACCTCTTTCAAGCTACGAAAATAGTAAATGATGTTATAAAATGAAAAAATAAGAAGCCATTAGAGAGAGAGGCAGAAGATATATTATTCATTCCTCGGAATAGATATCTATTTACATTACATAGCCTTCTTTATATTAAGGCTTTGGAGCTAAGGATTTAACCTATTCCACGATGTGGGACTAAACAAAACAACATAAAAGCATATTCACTCTATAATTTACATATATTGTAACACTCCCCCTTGAATATGCGTCTTCAAAATCTTGAATGCTCACATAATTTGAAATTTTTTCCGTTTCGAAACGTGTATGATGATTGCTCCCTCTCATTATTATCTTGCTTGCATTTATCGATTCAGTCGATATTGATATTATCTATTGCCTCATTAAAACCTCTATTAGGAAAAACCCAATGGGAAAAACCTTGAAAGAGGAAAAGAGTGCAACTTGTGAAATTATAGATATCATACTAAAAATGATATTCCTTCTAAGAGTTTGATACTTCAGAATTAAAACAATGCATCATTAAAACCTTACTAAGAAAAACCCAATGGGAAAAATCTTAGTGAAGGAAAGAGAGTACAATGACATATTTTATTTTCTTATTTCTTTAAATGAAGCTTGATACTTCTGGATCAAACTAATGCCTCATTAAAATCTTACTAAGTAAAACCCTATGGGAAAAATCTTAGTGAAGGAAAAAGAGTACAATATAGTATGTCATATTTCAATAATTTACTGCATCAGATAGAGTTTAATACTTCTGGATCAATTTAATACTTCATTAAAAATCTTATAAAGGAAAACCCGATGGGGAAAAAACCTTAGTCAAGGATAAAAATATAATTTTACTTAAATAACATATTTGAGATGTTATTTCTTGAAAAGACGTTTGATTCTTCTAGATCAAGATAATGCCTTATTAAAACCTTAATAAGAAAAACCCAGTGGGAAAAATCTTAAATAAGGAAAAAGAGTACATTATAGCTTATTTCAAATGTTACTAGGGAGTTGATACTTCTGGATCAAGGTAATGCCTCATTAAAACCTTACTAATAAAAACCCTGTGGGAAAAATCTTAGTTAAGGAAAAAGAGTGCATTATAAAATACTTATTAATTCTCCCCCTGATTTTAATTTTTCCTCTGAATTCATATTCGTCTTTCGATAACTTAAATTGGTTATAGATACTTCTGGCACTACTACAAAACAGGCCATTTGCATCGGTTGTTTACCCTCCTTTTGCATCAGTTCAACAACCGATGCATATGCAACCGATGCAACAGGCTTAACACTTTTGCATCAGTTCTGAAACCGATGCAAATCCTTTTTGCATCGGTTGTTACTAACAACTGATGAAAAATATCATGGTTAGTTGCTTGGACACAGCCCCCATGTTGCATCGGTTGTAATGAAAACCGATGCAACAAAGGAACTTTCTTTTGATTTCTGTGCCTTTTCTTTTTCTATTTTGCATTTGCATTTCTGAAAAAAGAACTTTGCATTTCATTTCAAAAAAAAAGTGATATTACAATTTTGTTTACATTTTATTCATTGTTTTACAAAAATCTACTCAATCCCTGTGCATACATTTTCACTCGACGTTCACTGTGCATACATTTTCACCGTGCATTTCTGTGTTACATTTCTTTATGCTTTGTCTCCACTTCTGCCAACTTCAACTTCTTCATCTAAACAACTGTCCTCCGTCGTCTACAGTCACATAACCAGCCTCCACTAACACTTTCATCACCGAATACTTCACCTCTCTGCATAACTTCCTACCATCACTGCCTTACATGCAACCATCATTCAACCAACTGCCTAATATACTTCATCAACATTTCTGCCTTCTGCCCTCTGCACAAATCATCCACCATTTTCTTGAACAGCAATCGAACTCACAGTCACACCTTGCTTACAAACCAATACAACAACAACAACTTCAACTTCAATCACTTCTCACTTACCACAAGCACACAACTACACACCATCCTCAAACTCTCTGTTACAACCACAAATCCACTATCAAATACCCCCACTTCCAAACTATTACATCAAACTTCACTACATGTCAAACTTCACTACTGACATCTCCATAAAGCAAACCATTACTGAAATCACATAACCCGCACTGCACTAGAACTTTACCATATCTCCACCATCACCTTAACTGACTAATCACCTTACTCAATCACCTAACTCAATCCACAACATTACTCCCTACCTGCATGCATCATAGTTTAACTCTGCCAACATCACAGTTTAATTCCATCACTCCCTACCTACAACATACCAACTCACACTTCTGTGCATAGAAGCATCATCAGTGCACATCGGTGGACACCTCAAACGGAAACATTAACTAAGCAACCCACTTCCACTTCTTCATCTCAGTCTCACTGCCTGCACCATCTTCTCATCACCCTACTTCTTCCATCACCAGAAAACATATACCTCCTCTACACCAACTCCTCTACACTTCACCGTACTTCTTATCATGCTTCACACCATCCAAACCTCCTTGCTGCCATCACATTGCCTTCAAACCACCATACTGCCATTCAAACCATACTTAACTTCTATGCCATTAACTTCTGCATACATTGCCACCTTCAAACAGTGCCATTAACTTTTGTACACTGCCGCACCTCCCTCTAACATCATTGTACATCCCTATATCTGAACATCCCTACTGAAGCTGCCACATCTCCACCTGGTCAACACAACTCACCGTCACTGCTTCATTCCAACCATCACTGCCCCCATAAGCTCCATACTTGCTGTGTCACATCCCTATATACCAGTGCACATCAAACTCATGCCAGAGCACATCCTCACAATTGCATTTCAAATATACACAATTTACAATCTCCTCTGCATCCCTATATACCAAGCAACCAATATCTCCAACAACAACATACAATTGCCTAGCATAACCAAACATACATACATCTGTACAAATCTACAGCATCACTAAAACTTGCCTGAACACCCATCATCAACTCTGAGCATCAACTGCATGCATACCATCACCAGCTTCCAAACCACAATGCAAAACTCATCCATGTGTACGCATCTGTCTCATTATGTGTACTGTCAAATTATGTGTAATCAAAATACATGAGCACCTGTAAGAATTCTAGCATTTGTTGTTCGATGGTTCCACGCATTGCTAAGGTCTCCACGTATATTGGTCGAGTAGCACCCATGTGGTGAGCACGACTAATCACTTGTTCCTCCATGCTGATTACATGTAACAATGTTAAATGACTTCAAAAATAAACAAATAAACATGAAGTATAAATTATAAACAATCATATCCATGAAAGCATGTATATGTCATTAGGATTTAAAGGCAAGACTGTTTACAACATGAATCGATCTACAGTATTTATTTTTGGCTTCAGACATCATCTGGCCTATTAATTTATCTGCATCTATACAAAATAATAGTATTTATTTTTGGCTTCAGACATCATCTGGCCTATTAATTTATCTGCATCTATACAAAAGAATATTTTTGAACTGAAGAGGTGTAAAGGTTTATTAGTTTAGCAATATCATCCAATGAAGTTGTGAACAATGAAATATACAATTATTTTGATTTTCAGTTGAGATTTAAAATTCACATGGCTTTCAATTTACATTGCACAGAAGCAAAGGATTTTAACCTTCTATCCCATATGAGTTCCATCAGAAACACATGTGTTACAAAACTCAGATCAAGGCCCATAGCCGCACTTCCATCCATTAATAGCACTATGCGAGTAGGATCATGTCGAAATAATTGCAAAGACTTCATCTATAAAAAACAGAGAAGAGTGTGAGTAAATTATGACATCAAAGAATTTGACAATATTGAAGCCAGCATACCTTGTTGATACAATTCAGAAGACATGTATCTGAATAGTACCACAACGCATTTCAAACTAAAATTACATTGCAGCACTGTGGAATAGGTAGAAATCTTGTAATATCCTACTATTTGCTTCGTTTTTTATCATCTCCTTCAAGCAACTATGTTGGAGGTTCTTGTTCTTTATCCTTGACAACTTCAGTATCTTTCTGGCTCGGAAAACTTGGATGGTTGGTTGAAGCAAGTAACCTGGCCCACATCCTGTCAGTTATGACAACCTTGTTCTGTGTTTCAGTCACTCGCTGCACACATATTAAATAAGACCATGCTAATCATTTATTGACAATAATCAATTACTAGTAATCAAAATGATTCGTAACAACATCAATTTGTAATTATAACTCAACAAAAGTGTTGTAACTCACTGGGCAAATATACAGTTCTAAGTTTTAACCTTGGTGATACATGGCTATGGTTGTTGGGAGGATTGGATCAAGGGAACCCATGTTTCTGGAATTTGATATTTTTAACTCAGAATACATTTGAGCTATTTTTATTGCAATATGCTACCAAAACTCTTGATTTCAGAATGGCTGTGTGCATGCATGCAAACAATAATTTGGTTTCTGTATTTGACAAGAGTGCACAAATACAAAATGACATGATGTCTATATAGGAGTATATTATACATGCAACATATACCTGGATAAATTTAGAGAAAACATCATCCTCTTCTGGCTTTGAAAATTATATAGCCCGTCCAGCTTCTTCATCAAATAATTTCTTTTGCCTTTTCTCTAAAAAGAAATCTCTATCGTACAAATAAGTACCGATGAATTAGTTTTCATATGTTCAATACAATTGGAAAATCTAAGAAAAGACATGCTTTGATTTGTATATATTCTCATTATAAAAAATAAATGGCCAAAATCTCAAAAGAACGAAGATATAGAGTTAGAGCCTGACACATCTGTTGATTTAGAAGGCATAGGAAATACAAATTGAAATTAAAACCCAAGTTACAAAGATGCAATATCTTAAATGTAGGATGAAGCTTTACAGGTGGATTAACAATATGATGAAACATAAGAAAAAGAAAACATAAATGATAAATGTCATTCATAATGTTTAAAACTATAAAATCTATTGAGGACCAAACTAGCAAAGTATGAGGGATGGTAGAATGTATGAAAAACAACTTATCTATAGTTACATGTATGCGCCCAAGATAATTACATGTATGCAATTGTATATTGTCAAGGTAATTAATCATGGTGGTTGAAAGAGACTATTATAATACATAGCTATAGCTACATGTATGCACCCAAGATATGAGACCATATTAACCAGACCTTTTCATTAGAAGCCCGTAGATAAATCACAATTTAAACTATAAAGAAAAGGTAAAGGTAATTATACCTGACTATTAGTTAAATCAAGAACATCCTTTATTTCATCTCTAATTTGATCATCCAAATGTAATATATGTCCATCATCCTGCAAATAAACGAATATTCATAACATTGAGAACATAGAGCTAATGTAATGTGCTATCTTCTATGCAAATAACATAACATCAATTGAATTCACCAAAGAGATGAATTTAGGACACGTATCTCTTTCATTAATAAAGAGATAAAGTAGTCTAAATCGTTATTTCCCATGGTTGACATATCAAAAATCTTGTTACAATGATTGACCTGGGTGATAATAGCCCCACTGCAAGCTAAATCATAACCTATACCCAATATGTAACCAGAAGATACACATTCACATAGTATAATTTTCCTAACAGTTTTGAAGCAAGTGCACCATAAATATACATCTTGCATGTCCAAACAGCACGAAGTTGCAAAAGACAACAGCGAACATGCCTTGAGTATTATACTAACAGTAGTAGTTCATAAATCCTAAAGCTAAATTGACCGATCAAAAATATTTTACAACGTGTTCTTATATGTCATATATGAAGATAAAAATTACAAAGCGTAAATGGCTTGAATAATTTAATGTAAACCGTGAGGTTAAACGGTAAAAAAATTGTAGCATATTGGCTATATCATATTCCCATCAATCATATTAAGAAGGAAAACCCGAAGAGAAGTTTCTTCGCCATTATCTTCTCAAACATAGCACCATAACCATCAGCAAACTTATATCCAAACATCAGAAAACGTGATTTTGCATTCTTTTGAACCTGTAATACAAAGTATAAATTGGAGATATGAGCAATAAATAATAAACAAAAACCAAACTAAACGATGTAGGCGAGATGAAGGTGAGGAACAAGAAGAAGTTAGTCTCTACGAATTTTCTCTACTGCCTCAATT
Source organism: Allium cepa (assembly GCA_030765085.1). Classification (NCBI taxonomy): domain Eukaryota; kingdom Viridiplantae; phylum Streptophyta; class Magnoliopsida; order Asparagales; family Amaryllidaceae; genus Allium; species Allium cepa. The sequence continues at coordinate 21,134,030 of CM060941.1, forward strand.
TGCTTCAGTTATAACTCCCTTTGCATAGCATCCTATGCATAGCAACTTCAACAAGCCTGCACATAAAAACTGCACATCATCAACCATCTTCACAAACAATCGCTGCCACCATTACAAAACTGCCAACCATCAATACCCATCATCCATTCAAAAAAAGAAAAAATACATACCAAAGCATCTCTGTTCGAATTCACTTGACCACAGCCATCAGTTCACTTCCCTGCTCGAATCCCACACTGCAGCACCATACCAAATCCTCTCCAACCAGAGCAGCAACTCGAGAAACCCAAGCGCAGCATCACCGCAATCCCCGATCGAACCCACGTACAAACAATGGCAACCCAATCTCCTCCAAACTGCAATCGCCAACATCTCGAACCCAATACCCAAGTCTTCCTTGCCAAGTTGCCGCGAACCACCTCATAAACCCGAATCACCCAAAGCGACTACCATCTGGAATCGCTCTCGAATACGAACTATTGAATCTATAGAAATTGATCGATTTGGTAGGCCAAATCTAATCCGCGAAATAACGGTGACAATCAATTTTAGGGTTTTTTGTTTTGTTTTGAAGCAGCCGAATTATTTGGGGAAAAGAATGGAGCGGCGAAAAGAAATTGAAAAGGCGGGATGTAACACGTGAGCAATGAATAACCTAAATAATTTGAAATTGCATCGCCTCTACTAGGGAACCAATGCAAAAATTATCATTTTGGACGTAATTGCATCGGTTGACTTTAAAACCAATGCGACTAAAACTATTTGCATCGACGTATTTGCATCGGTTGTTGGTGACAACTGATGCAAATTTGATTTTTTTATTACCTATTGCTTTTCACGTACCAATTGCATCGGTTATTATGACAGAACTGATGCAAATAGTTCTATTTGCATCAGTTTTTACTTCAACCGATTCAAATGAGGCGATGCAAATGGCATGTTTTGTAGTAGTGTGGATCCATAAATATGTATCTCATTCATAATACAATTATTAATAGTTTTCTTTGATACAATCAAATTTTCTAAGATTGTTTCTTCCAAATATGGTTTACATTTTATGAATTTGTATGCTACTTTTATGAAAAACACTTCATGTGCTTTCATTTTTATGCTTCAAATTAGTTTTGCGCATTGCAACTATACATCTTTCATAAATATTAAAAATTTCATTACAACATTACTAGAAAGCAGGAAGTAATCTACTCATCTTGATATATCAAGATTTTCATTACAACAATACTTAGAAGAAATTTGTAATCTACACTTCATGTCTTTTTCATTCTTTATAACTACAAAAGTTATATATATATTCTTCAGAAGTTTGTATACTTTAATAAGTATTTGCATATCGCAACTATCACTTCAATGGATATTAAGAGTTTCATTACAACGATACTTAAAAATAGGAAGTAATCTACCCATCATGAATTATATCAAGATTTTCATAACAACAATACTTAAAAGTAGGTTGAAATTTACTCTCCTTGTTCTTTGCATTCTTTATAACAATGAAAGTTATTTATATTCTTCAGGAATTTGTATACTTTCATTATTTAATATGATTTTAAACCACATTTATACCTTCAGGGTATATTAAGCATTTCAAGTACTTTTGGTACTTTGCGGACTACAAGTTCAGATTTCTTATTAAGGAGAATTTCATGATGGCCAATCATTTTTTCTCTAATCCAGGATCTTTAATCCATTTATAAACATAAGCGCTTTATTATTTATAAATTTATTATCGATGATTATTTCTTGTCAGTTCTAGACATGATTTATTAAGATCTCTTTAATTATCATGTTTTAGGTACCTTACCCACTTCTAAGGTTATTTGAGAATCATGTCATGGATCTCTTTCAGAGCACTCTTAAGTGTTTCTTGAAGAACACTCACCTCCTTTATTTTGCATCTTTATTACTTACTCCAAAAGTATTTTGAACTGACTTTTGAACCATATTTCAGATGTGGTTTTCACATTTTGATCCTTCAGGGATTCAAATCCATATTGGAGAAAGTCTACTAAGGATAATACTGATAATTTTTTGCATCATTGTATATTTTAATAAATATTTAACACTGATGATCAAAATGAACTTGTATCCCTTTATCCTTTCCCTCAATGTTGACAAACATTGTCACATTAAATAATAGTCATCTTTGGACTCTAATTTTGATCCATTATGATATTGCTACTAGCAAATACATCATAAATATTAATAATAGGAGGATAATTCTTTTATTAGTTGATAAGATGCATTCAATTGATATAGCTTATTAGAGTTTGTTCTCGTTCATTGATCTAACCAATTGAAGGAATTTACTTATTGTGTAGATCATTTCAATACATACATGACTTCAGGTCATTCAACATTTATGTTGATTGAATTTTAAATCACTAAATAATATCTATGCATAATCTATAAGATGAGCTTATAACAAACTTCAGGTTGTTAGCTAAAATTTACATATATGGATGTATACGTGCGTCCACGTATCACACATATATTATAAAATTTTCATATTCTTTCTCATTTGAATTAGTGATTTTTAGAAAAAACTATTACAAGGATTCAAACTATTAATTTCTATTTATAAATCAATGTCAATGCAAACCTGTCAAAACCACATGATAATGTTCAAAACATTTGGTTTGGAACCATATCGAACTTCTGGTTCGAACAATATATACACACAACTTCAAGTTGTTAAGTTTTGTTCCTCAATTGTATCTCAAGTATCAAATTTCTATGCATTTATTTGGTTTAATAAAATTACCAAACATATAAGCAAATCTCTTCTAGAGATATGTTATCATTTCCTAATTTATTAGTCTCTTTTAGGGATATTTTATTATCACTACTTCTGGAGTGAACTCATCTCTTCTACATACATATATATATATATATATATATATATATATATGTACTATTGGAATGTCATATCAATGTACAATGTTTCTATTTGTAGAAATTACATAATTACTACCTTTATAATAACATAAAACATTCCTACTGGAAATTTTTGTTGTTGTAACTATCTTTGAAATGACATATCAGACTTTAAATACAGTAACAAAATTAGATGCACCAAATGAAAGTAAGATGCGAAAGATAAAACCACTACTTCTGGAGTGTAACATTGGTATACAATATCATTTTTTTTCTCTCGATAAATTATTGTTATTAATCAAAAATATTTATATCTTTATTCCTTCAGGGAATATAGTATTTCCTTTAAAGGAATTGCAATGTAACAAAAATAAAATTTCTATAACATCTCTTCTGGGATGTTAAATTTTGCAATATAAATATAAATAAATCTCTAAAACATATTTTCAAGAGATTAATACACACACATCCAATGATGTTTGATATATCATATAACATAATATCTTCAGGATATTTGGTTAATATAATATAAATATGAAGATATAAGGTAAGGTATAACTCATTTGGAGATTTTTGTAATCTCTTGAATGCAGCATTATTATCTCATATGATAATATATTATTTTCCTTTAACTTCTTCAAGAAGTACAACCTTATCATTTTACACAATTTCAATAGAGCTTCGGGCTTCTAATTCATGAACTTCAAGTTCACTAATTTATTACGAACTTCGGGTTCTTAAATTTTGTGTAAACTGCCCTTTTTTTAGAAGCTTGTACATTTTGACAAATTAGAAAAAATACTGACAAGAATTCGAGCTTGTAAAGTTTGTCAGAAAATCTTATCATAATTCCAGACTTCAGGCCTTGGACTTTGAGTTATACAACTTCTATTAAAATAATTCCTTTGCAGTTGTTAAACCTATTTTTTCCGTTATAACAGACATTACTTGTCAAAATAAATACATCAAATAGTAAATCATACGTCTATTCTTATTCCAAACACAAACATACAACGTCATTTAATTTACAATAATCAATGCATTTAATGCATTTATGACAATAAATGATTTAATTTATTACCATAACACTTGCAATTAATTCAGTTGTGATAAAAATAACTACAATTAACCTTTATGTGGTTCAGGATATAACTACTGGCATAGCAAAATAATTTCAGTATAAATATATGAACTAATTGGACAAACAGTACTCAAAGTAACACAATTTAATGTCAAATATAGGTTCAATATTACTCAATAATAAAATTAAAATGAATATCTTAAAGCGAAACTTTATTTCCCAGTAATCGGAATTTCTAAATAAACAAAATTATCTCAGATCTATCCATATTATTCATAATCATAAATAACTATAAATCTCATATCCAAATCATTATTATTTTCATAAGGAAACTAACTTCATAATTCTTTACCAAATATATCAAAACAAACATGTAAATCTTCAAATCAACACAAGTTATTTTAGAAATTTAGGAAATTTAGATTATTTCAGATCTATTATATTTGATCTATTATATTTTACCTTTTGAAAAGTGATTGGATGCATGGAAGAAGGAAAAAAAATTAAGAAATAAACTTTCTATTAGAACAGCTTATTTTTAATTAAAAAGAAAGAGAGTGGGAGAGTATATATATTTCTACGTATTTATTTGGTTTAGTAAAAGCACCAAATATATCGACAAATCTCTTCTGGAGACCTTTTTTTTAATATATTATTATCACTACTTCTGGAGTGAACAAGTTTCTATACATTTATTTGATTTAGTAGTTAATAGGCAAATATTTTTAGAACTTCAGGTTCCAATTTTACTTTTAAAAAAGTCATTGTTTAGTACTTTAGATCCTAAATGGTACAACTTGATTTTCATTATCAAACTTCAGGTTTGATTGCAATTGAAATTTACCATAATCTGAATTAGATTTTCTAATAATTCAAAGCTTCATATCTCAAATTTATATATTTGAGTTTTGATATATAATCCTTTTTTTTAGTTAGAACTTCTGGTTTTTTATTTTGAGGAAACTTGTAATTTACTGATTTATGAAAACTGCAGGTTCTCGGTTATTATTTCCTTTTCCTTTTTTTTTAAGGAAACATTGGAAGATATTAAGCTTATCATGTAAGCTTTTACTAATGTTTCCATTCACTTAATACGATCTTCTAGATACGTATTATATTTATATTTGTTTCTCTTAGAAACAATAAAATATTTCTTCTGGAAATGTAAATCATATATCAAAATAATTTCCAAAGTCTTCATTCAAATCTAAATCAAATCAAAAGGTTTTCAAAATGAAAACCCCATTTACCAACCATGTTTGATTTCTCAAATCCATGTCCAAACTAAATACAATCAAATTCAAAAAATTTGCTTTAATCAACAATATCAAAATTTTGTCAAGTTCAAACTTGCATTCCAAAATAAATGAACTCAAAAGCATAAAAATAAGTATGATATTGAGATCTACAATATAATATTATCAGAAAAATAACAACAAACAAATTAGATCTGAAATATAATAACCAACAAAATAAGAATTAGATCTCAAAGTTTAGATCTATATAAGATATAAAATTATAAGACTAGTATAATAAAGTCTAAAAAATAAGACAATAGATTTAGATCTGAAGAAGTAGATCTGGAATGGAATGAGATATATAAAAAAAATTGGAAGATTAGATCAATCATATTAGAAAAATAACTTACCGTTTTGAGATCTATAATTAGATCTGGAGAAGAATAGATTTGATTTCATAAATTATCACAATTGTAGATCTGAAGGAAAAAAACTTTTGTGGAGATCGTGCTGATAACGTGTTATAGAATAAAGAAAATAGGAATCCATTAGAGAGAGAGGCAGAAGATATATTATTCATTCCTCAGAATAGATATCTATTTACATTACATAGCCTTCTTTATATAAAGGCTTTGGAGCTAAGGATTTAACCTATTCCACGATGTGGGACTAAACAAAACAACATAAAAGCATATTCACTCTATAATTTACATATATTGTAACAGATGACTGATAGTTAGTATAAGATTATTGGAACCCAATTTGTTTCGACGGCGGTGAAATAGGTAAATTTCAAAAAATTCCCTATTTGGATCTTAAATGGTCGATAAAGTCAATTAACTAGCATTAGATCCAATCCAATTTAATTATTTAATAAAACATAGTTTATTTGAATATTTATTTTAGTTAGTCCAATTAATTAAATAGATTTGGTGTGAATATACAACAAAGAGAGTTAGAGAAGGGAGTGATCAACTATTCATGAAAGAATAAATTTAATCAAATTTAATAAAATGAAAAGGAAGATTTTGTTTCATTTAAAGAGGGAAACCTTTTCGTTTCTCTCTTTTAAAACATTCCTTTAATTTTAGAAATTAGACCGCATTCTTCCATGTATGACTAATCAAAAAATGATTTATTTATGGTCTACTACATCTAATATGTATATATACACAATTACTAATAAAACACATAGGGTATAACATGATGATATGGCAAACAAGGACAAAATCAATATATGCATGTGTATATATTGATAATTATATCTACTATGTATATATTCATCACACACACACACACACAAATAGCCTCAATTTACTTTTAGTGAAAATTTATTTATTTAGATATAAAATATTTTCTAAAATATATATCTTAATGACATAAAGGTTAGACTAACCGAATTAAAGTTTCAAATTCAAAACTGTAGATTAAAAGATCTAAATTTAACTTTTAGATTATATTTAAATTCGGATATAGATTAAGTTTGCTAATCGAAATATCTCTATTTGACTTTGTGTGTGTGTGCACACGTATGTGTGTAATAAGATTAAAATAATTTTTAGTTAATTCAAAATACATATACATGTCATGTTAAACTGTTCTAGTCCATTTATACACACATATATATAAACATACATATTTACATATGAAATTACACAAATGAACCTTTTGTAAAATACTCTTTTATTTCATTTTAAAACAACCAAAAGTTTGAAATCAAAATACATATGTTAAGTCAAATAAGGGATCAATGAATTTTAAGTTTCTAAAGATCAAAATTCAAAACTAAATAATTGAAGTAAAAAATTATCATTATGTTTAGAAAGTTGTTACATGTTTATTAAAAACATATTCATGGCTAAAATAATAATTTTAAACATATGTGTATTTAGATATTAATCTATTAAATTAAATCAAACCAGATCAATCAATTAGTTGTTTAGAATGTGACATTAATTCCAAATTAAGATGGCGCAACAATACACAAATAAAATTATGGTAAGAACAATACAACTAATACATGTAAATCTAAATTTAGGATGTACTTTGTAGATCCGGTCTATTAGTTGCACCCGATTTGCAAATTCTCCTAAGATTCCTATAATTAAAAACCAAACTTTGCTAAAATCGGACGAGCCACATTATTTTATTTTATTTGATTTTATTTTTGGTAAATGGAAAAAAAATCGGTTATGAAATGAAAAGGGAGGCAACTATGAAAAGAAAGAAGAAGGGAGAATACCAAAATTTAAAATGAGAGAAAATTAAGGGATTTTGTTTTAATGGAGATAACAAAACCGTTCTTGTTCTCTTTAATTGAAATTCCCCTTTAATTTTTCTTTAATTGTCGATCAAGCAAAACTTTCCTCTCACACTAGCATGACTAGCCAAATCATAAGCTATATGGAACAAAATTTCCATAAGCCCGTAAGTAATCATCTTTATTTAAAACCCGTTTAAATATATATCGATACGAGCATATATGACTTTTATATCTCCGAAAACATCAAATAAATTAATAATAAATATTAATTATTTTATTTATTTATAATATTTTGTAAACTAATTAAATTGTGTGGTGTTGCATCGAAAAATGACACAACACCCCAAAAAATTAAACAGAGAGATCTAATAAGATAAAGCAAGAAACAAGGAAAAATTTATAGTGGTTTGGAAAATCTGATGCCAGTGTCCACTTTAATCTTATTATCCATTTGATTCTCTCCAGAAAACAAAGATTACAACTCAAATTTGACCACAATCTAATAGATATCAGATTGGATAGAGGCTTTTAGAGTTGAGGAAGAAGAATATTTTTCTCTAAATTTAAAGTGTCGATTCCTTTTCTAGTTGGAAGTAGCTCCATACTTATAGGAAAAATCCAACATATATCTTGCCATCCAGGTTTGAATATGTCACAACTCTAAGATGATTCCATCACATGTAACTTCATTTCCTACGGTACCTTCTATTTTACACCAAGAACGACCATAGGGTCTTAGAGCTTTTAGAAATTTATCATGTTCTCCATCAGTCCACCTTTCTATTTGTCTTGATATTTTGTAAGGTTTCCTTGCCTACATACAAGAATACATATTAAATTAAGCTGAAAAACAAAAAGGTCTATATGCAGAGATCCATGCTTAAAAGCTTACGAAAATACGAACCTTAATGGCACATTTTGAAGATGAGCAACTTCGCATAATGCTTGAACCTGCAGGTGTACCAGATGATTTTCCAATACCAATAGATAGTTGTTCACTTTGCATTTTGAAGTAATATCAAAATGATTGCCTGAATTGTTTAACATAAGAAAAAAACAAGTTATATTGCAATCGCCAGAATGTTTACTTAGAACTAAGAAATGAAAGTTCATGATCACATTACTGTTCCAGAAAAATGATTCAATACCATACAGAAAGGAGTTTTCAATAAAAAATACACTTAAAATTAAACTTTAAAACCAACAAACGACATTTCAATATGGTTAAAAAATTAAATCGGCTTTTTCAACTTTAAGTCGGTATTAAAGTATTTATAAAATGCCATACAACGAACAATGTTCAACTACGTTACACCAAACTCATATCAACTAGGTACCTTTTCTCAATCATCATCTACATTGGGATAGAAAATAAATTACATAATTATTTTTATTCAAAGGACTAGAATGTAGCTATATAAATCCAACAACTTAGGTCCACATAATGGATAATATACATAATACAGCTAGCAATTAACTGTAACTACGATTTACATGTAACAATACATATATGAAATAACTTATCTTTTATTCAACTGCAAATTAATCAAACAAAAGCATTGCAGTTATAAAATAATTTTTTAATTATTCAACATTCTCCTTGCAAAAGCGTTGTCTCTCAAACTTATAGTTGAAAACTATAGCTTACTAACATATCCAATTGAAGCTAACGAATCATAAAATATCCTCGAAATCAACACTTGTGGATTCAAACTTATTCATTTCTTCAGTTTTTGAAATCAACCATTCAAAATCTACATCAAGATCCATTTCTTCGGCTTTAGCCTAAACATACTCAAAGTACTCATAAAGTATCCTGAAACTTCCCAAAATTTGGATCTTTGTTCATCCAAGTAAGATCTAACAATTTATCAACTGAAAAGAATCATAGAAAAAACACTTTCACATAAACTTAACAAACTAACTCGATAGTAATTTTCCATTCAAATTAACAGATCTACTATTATAGAAAAATCAGGCACAAATAATGCGAGTAACAAGACAAAAAAAAATGATGAACTCGTTTTATTTTATTTAAATACCTGAGAGGCGACGACCGAAAGAATCTAAGCAGAGATAGGTAGCAATGGTATGATAGGAAGCCACAAAGTGGGTGATGTATGATTTCAATGCAACAATCTTATATCTGGAAAGAGTCAAATATTTAGAGGCACTATCAAGATAAATTTATTTCTTTGTTAGTATCATATTTTTAGTGTTCAACTAATATCTTATGATTCTTAAATACCCTATGAAAATAGCATGAAAAAAAATTGTCAATATATGAAATGAATCTCGAACTGTTACAAAGTCAGCTGAATTTGAATTCATTTTTTTAATATGAAAAAGCACTCATAGAATACAGTTCTCTAAGATAACAAAGACAACGTAAACATGACATTCAGATTCCATAATTACTATGCAGCATATGCAAATATAAACTATAGATATCACATATATCATATCTGAATGCTGGGAGTCGGCTAAGCGTAGAAGCACAAAATTTAAATAAGACTATTAATAGATAACTGGCTCAGTAGTACCTTCCAAATTTTGCACAACCTTCTTCGCGGTAGGCCTTAACTAAGGTTTATCTTCAACACAAGAAATGCAAACCATTAAAATTGTAGACTACACACAAATTTTAGATTGATTAGTTTCGAGTCTGACATCTCTCAAAATTGAATCCTTGCAGTGAAATGTTTAGTAGGAATACGCACATCATTGTATTAGATGACATAATTTTATCTACTCCCCAACAACCTAAAATTCAAATAATCTACGTGCTAGTAAGTGCTTATATCTGAGTAAAAATACCTGCATAGTTCCCAAAGGTGAATCTCGACTCTATCTATATTACAACACTTGTACTACTATTATAATATAAATTCATATAGTTTGGTCTATAAACTTGAAAAAACTAAGTTATTAAACGAAATCAAAATATAGCAGTGCACCTTCCCATACTATACTGAAAGCAGGTATAAGGTGCTCAATAACTTCAATTAAAAGATAATGTAGCACCACCACCTCTATCTTCATATATATATATATATATATATATATATATGATGGCTACACACAAAATATTATTTTTAGATATATCAGGAGATATACCAAAAGATAAAATTTTCTATTCCATTACCTAACTGGAGAAGAGATTGGGGTTTGCACATAAGTTGTTGGATGACCTATGATTTAGGAAGCGGAGACCGGCCTCGGACAAGCATATCGATAGTAAGTTTATTCTGAAACCTTTCACTAGTATATGGTCAATTAAAAAAGCAATCTTTTACTTATCCTTAAAGCTTGATCTTGAAGAATCACTATTACAACACAGAACTCTAAAAAATATACATGTTACAATTCATCCTTAAAACCTAATCTTGAAATCCAATTACGACTTATAATATTGAAAAAAGTAACTTATCCTTAAACCATCATCATAGTCTATAAGGTGCTTAGCTTTTCTTATAATTAAAATTACATTGTATATTTATAACAACCCGGGATTTTGCAATCATTTTCTTATCATCATTAGACGATTAGTGTTGTTGCTAATTGAAGTTTTAAAATTTGAATTAAAATTCTTTTATAAATTGTTAAAAAGGAATTGTGGGCTTTGAATCTTGGCCCATATTTTGTTGGTTCCGTGTTAAAGTGATTACCGTTCCCTTTATATTTTACTTCGGCCCGTTCTTTTCCCCCTTTTCATTTTTCTTTTGCAACCCTAAATTAAAAGCATACAAATAATGGCGGCCTCGTGTTCATCGTTCCAAATTAGGGTTTTGAGCTAATTAGAAGCGCCGACTTTGGATTGATTGATTGTCTCCTCGTTGCTCACTTCGGCTGCATCTTTTCGTGTCGAGACTAAGGTGAGTAATTTAAATTACTCACATCTAGTTCGAACTTAATTCTATGTTCGACAACTTGATTTTGTTGGTGATTGGTAACTTTTCTGATTTAATTCGATTTTGTTGACGTTGATGATTTTGGTTTGTCGACTTTGGCCATTCTTCGGCCACACGACTTTGTTAAAATTTGTACCCAGACTTTGATCTTCACTGGCTCGCTGTTCCATTTACAATCTGTACTGTGTATTCATGTTGGAAACTGGACCATTTACTTTCTTTGATCTTAGATCCATTGTAGCATTTTTAGTTACACTGACACTTGAACTTGTAGTCTTTATGCACTTTTCTGGTTTGATGTGCATATGCTTACTTGATCCTGTAGTGTTGTACTGGTGCACTGTTGTGTCTGCACTTGTATCTCTTGTGCACTTTGACTCTCTTGTGCCTTTTTGAACTAGTGCACTTGACCATGTGCCTGTAGTCTTCATATATGTGCATGTTGTTTTGGAGTATTCATGTAGCTTGTGATTTGATGTGAATACATCTATCTTTCAGATCTGATGCATACTGTTTTGTAGCCTTTAGTCTTGGTTTTACAGCTTGTTGTCCAGTTGCACTTCTTTGACTTCACTGCATATTATTGCAGTGCCACTGCCTTCACTTGTACATGTTCATTGACTTGAATATGTTGCTTTGGTCTGTGTCATTGTGTAGTTGTGTTGCCATATTGAGTTGCACTATCACTTGTTCATTTGGACTTGAGTCCGTTGTTCTTGAGACTGTAGCATTCATTCATGCTTCATTGTGTAGTTGTGTTGCCATATTGAGTTACACTATCATCTGGTTGCATTTGTCTTTGATTAGAATTTTGAAGTAGTCTTCATTGTTGCATTCTTTTTCTTCGACCATGTTGTCTTCAGATGCTTAGTGCATTCATGTATATTGGTTCAGATTTGTACTGAACTTGTTTTTGTGTCTTTCTTCCATTTTTCATCTGTGAATAGTGTCGAGTCTGATTGTATAGCAGTTGTACATGTGTCTTGTGATCTTCATATATGAGTCCTTTGCATTCAGGTACTTGAGTCATTTGAGACATTGGATCTTTGCATTCAGTTTATTTAATTTGTTGAAGCTTTGCATCCATATACTTGAGTCTTTGCCTTTTTGTCTGCATCATTGGTTGACCTGTTGCACTATTGTCGACACTGGGTTGCATACCTTATTGCATTTACTCCAAGTAAGTTGATTCTCTTGACCATATGCATAGTGTTTCACCTGTTGCACTTCATTGTGGGTTCATGTCTGTAGTTGTCTGCATTCACTCCAAATATTCTTCACTTTTGTGTATGTTGATACTATATGCTTGCATATCCAAATTGCATATGTACTGTTCTTTGATGGCTGATCGTTTGTATACATACATTCTTGTATATATATATATGTGTGTATGACCACTGCATTCTGAAATCTTGAGTTTGGTTTGTCTACACTCACTACCGCCTTTGTAGTTGATCAATTTTGTTTGAACTGAATCATGCAGTTCCATTTTGTTGCATCTTTGAATTTTATGGTCTTGATGTTTTACTGCCATCATGTACAGTCTACTTTTGTGTCTACTGCACCCTGTAGTAGCCTTGCTTTACACTGTTGCAAACTGTTGCGTACAATGGGCTGCCATCATATACAGTCTGTTGTCCATGGTTTTTCAAATTTGTGCATTGAGTCCTCATTCCTTTTTAGTTTATACTGTATACCCGTATGTGCTAGTGGTTGTGCACATTGTATATTATTTCTTTGATGAAGTTTATTTTGCATCTCCATCTTGTACTCAAGTTATTTTAATTCATTGAAAAATGAGTTGCATTCATTTGTGTTTGAGTCATGTAAATCGTGACTTGACCTCTGCAGTTTTGATGGCTGTTAGTATTCATTGTTGTGATGATTTCACATGCTGTTGTGGCGAGGCAGTGCACGCGTGCGTATACTGCAGCCATGCATTATTGATTTTAATTGATATTTCTTTTGCTTTTGATCGAATGATTCTTTGCGTATTTCATAGACAGAATTGGCGAGGCAGTGCACGCGTGCGTGCACTGCAGCCAATCGGTTTTGATGTTTTCAAGTAACTTTTCAATTATTTAAATTGATTTGATTTAAATTGATGATTTTGTTGTTAATTGCCGTTTAGGAAATATTGATGTTTTTCCTAAATTATCTTCATAAATAATCCCTTCATCTATCTTCGTTGATAATCTGAATCTGCTGATTTATTGTTTAACACTGTTGAGTGTTATATTTACCGTTATCCGATTTCTTGTTAAAGGATCGGATAGGTGAATTTATATTTGACTGTCGTCTAATTGCTATTTGATTATTATTGCCTCTATGCACTAATAACTAAGTTTGAATTAGACTGACCCGTGTATTATTTTCTTTTGAATGTAATACTCGGGTCAGACCGAGTATTTACAGGTTGTTGATATCTTACTTTGGGTTGCTGTTAGAGCTATGAAGTCTTTTCATACTTTTGGAGTAGTCGTCATCATTTAAAGTAGTCAGTGTATTTGTATAGGATGTTGTATATTCATGTATATTATTCATGATAATGTACTTGTATATGTAACTTCCAGAGTCGACAGTTGTAGTTGTATCATATGTACTATATCACATGTATTGTAACTGACATCAGTTATATATATATATATATATATGAGATTTTTGTTTATCAGTGTTCCGCATTTGAATTTTCTGTGTTATTATTATATCTATTGTCCTAAACTATTATGAACCATCGTAGTTCGTTTTACACTGGAATTGGATATGTTGATGGGAGTAAACAAATAAGAGATGAAAAATAAAAAATATACCACTCCTATCGAGGTAACCAATGATAGTGTAAGGCCTAACTACGGATGGCCGCTCCTATCCAGCCTTATTCTTCATAATAACAGACAGTATTTCCTTTAATACTCTTTGTTATTGTGAGCATAAAGGTGGGGCGTCACAATATGAGTTTTAGGAACATTAAGGTGAACTGGTGTATTGTAATAGCACTACCTGGCATCATCATATTAAGCAATAACAAAGGTATAACCTTTTGTTAAGTAGGGGAACAATACAAGCAAGAAACATTGATACACTACTGTTACTGCCGCATATTTAAAAAATCTTCATCATAATCGAAAAATTAGAACTCATTCACATATTTCAATTTCAGAATTCGAGAAGGTGTTTAAAGCTAAAATCGCGGAAAAAACAAGCCACTATCGGCTGTCCCATGGCCTTAGGCTTAGATTGAGAGAGGGCGGCCTGAAAGTAATGATGTTAACAGTAGATCGTGATGCGATGATTGATGCAGCAAGGCAGATTTAGGGTTTCTAGATTTAAAAGAGAAGCTAGCAATTAAAAGAGCGGATGGGATGGAGGTGGGTTGCACAAGAGGAAGGGTTGGGAGACAAGTCAGAGTGGAGAAGTAGGTAAATGAGGAGGTGAGGAAGAGATGAGTGGTGGTGGCCGAAAATTTGACTCCTTTTTTTTTAGGTTTTTCTGATACAAACAGGTATGTGGAAGAAAGAAAGACGAGCAGCCAAATAAAAGTTTCATCAAAATTTTACCAAATTATTGGCGCCAAACAATTAGTAGCATTGATTTATTTATTTTTGTTCAACTAAATAATTAGTGGTTGCACTTGGCTTTAAACGCTACCAATTAATGCCGCTAATAACAAGTTTTCTTGTAGTGTAGAGAGATAACAATGGCAGAGTTTCATCGTACTTTCAAAAACAATATAAATAAAGGTGAAGAGGATAGGGTTCTATTTATAGGAGTTGAAACGCACCAGAACCGTAGGATGAAAGTATGTAGGAAACGGGTAAATCTGGAGCGCATTATCGAATATAACATAACGTAGAACCCTAGCCACCACTGACTACTATCATTGCGAAGTAGTCGACCATGCTCGGCCGACCGTTCGACCACCATGGTCGACAGGTTGACCTATTTAGATCAACTCTCTTTTGTTCAAGGGTGTTTATTTTTATTTTCATTGTCGTATTAATTTATTCCATAATTAACTTTTTAACATTAACTAATTAATCATTTACTTAGCCCTCAAACTAATTTTTGAAATTTGAATCCTAAATTTGATTCCTCATTTGAATTTGAATTCAGACTAAATTAAATTGAATCTGAGAACTTCAAATGCTCATAACTTCTTTGTTTGAGCTTCGCTTTTAGCTTATTATATATGAAAACAGATCAGAATTTCACCACGAACACAATGGAATAACTTTCATGGTCAAATTCCAATTTTTATAAAATTTCCAAAATCCAACCCTTATCATGTTTAATTTAATTTAGTTTATGTATTTATGATTCATTTTACGGGTTGTTACATTCTTCCCCCTTTAAAAAGGATATCGTCAAATCTTCCAAGTGGCGAACAACGTAACTTGTGATAGTATCCATATTATACAACCAAGTTCTCTGCATAAACATCTACTCAACCTATAGTGCAACGTGATTATGTATAGCATACATGCTAAAGTGAAACCAATCCTAGCATGTGTGTGTAATCGTGTCATGTCAGTACGTATGCAAATATCCTAGACATGCATAAAAATTTCTACATGAGTGTAAAGTGATTGTGAAAAGTGTAACAACCAACTATTACTATCCAATTTAGCAACCATGATGCAATCAAAATCCTAATTTTGAAGAGAAAAATTACCAATGAAAAGCTCTGGGTAAGTATTCTTCATCTTCTCATCGGTCTTCCACGTGCTTTCCTCCGGATTGTCCCCCAACTGTACTAGAAACAACCTAATTATTTATTATGGAGTCTTCTAGTACCATGCTACACAATGCGTACGGCGGCATGAGGCATATTCGGCTTCATCTCAAAATCCCCCAACTGATCAAGCTCTACTCTGCTAGTGGTTTCATGAAGGTATTTCCTAAGGTGAGAAACGTGGAAAATATTGTGGACTCCTGCCAACTTGTTAGGAAGCTTCATACAATATGAGAATTCTCCTTTTCTTTCCAAAATTCTGAATGACCCAATAAATCTAGGTGCCAATTTTCCAAACTTGCCTAATCTAACAACTTTAACAAATATCATATTTGCGGCCTTAAATTCAAGTTCTTTACTTCTTTTATCCATATAAGATTTTTGACGTTCTAGCTCTACCTTCATCCTCTGCCTGATCAATTCTAATTTTTTCCGTGGTATCGCAGATCAAATCGGGTCCGAGCAATACTTTGTCGGTGCTTTCCCACCAACAACTAGGCGATTTGCATGGCCGCTCATAAAGTGCTTTAAAAGGGACCATACCAATCGTAATTTAATATCTATTATTATATGCAAACTCAACCAAAGGTAGATGTTGCTTCCAATGTCCTCCGAAATCCAAAACATAAGCTCTCAACAAGTCTTCCAAAATTCTATTCACCTCTATATTTGTTCGTCAATTTGTGGATGATATGTCGTTCTAAGGTTTAACGAAGTTCCCAAATCTATCTGTAGGCTCCTCCAAAACTCGCTAGTGAACAAGGGGTCCCTATCACATACTATGCTTACAGGAATTCCATATATACGAACTACCTCTTTAATATAAATTTGGATGAGAGATGTGCTAGTCCTATTTCTCCTAATTGGAACAAAATGAGCACTCTTAGTGAGTATATCTACAACAACCCAAATAGCCTCCTTGCCTTTCTGATTTTTAGGCAATCCTTACACAAAATCCATCGAAATATGCTCTCACTGCAAAGTCGGAACTTCCGAAGTTAATTAGAATCCACTGGGTTTCCTTTGCTTAATGTTTATCTTTTGACATATCAAACACCTAGCAACAAACTCAGCTACACTCCTCTTCATTTCATTCCAAAAGAAAATTCTCTTCATTTCCCTGTACATCTTATCACCTCCGGGATGTATTGTCATCTTTGAGTGGTGACACTCCATAAGCACATCTCTCATCAAGTCATCAATCGTTGGGACACAAAGATGTTCATCTCTCTTCAAATATCCCTTCTCATCAACTAGTACCTCCCAGCATGGGGAGATGCTTTCCTTTTCTTAATTTTTCAAAAATCTCTACTAACTTCTCGTCTTTTACTTGCTTATGCCCTATAAATCCATCAAGGCTGGTCTAACCTCCATAACTGATAGAATACCTTGGATGTGCTCTGTTGATGGTTGGAGGTTAAAATTCGAGAGACACTCCAACTGTCTCCATTCATGTATAGCACCTAGGGTAGCGTGTCTCCTACTAAGGGAATCAGCGACTATGCTCCCTTTTCTAAGGGTATATTGAATACCAAGTCAAAGAATGATATATACTCCATCCACATCTGGTGCCTAAGATCAAATCGTTTTGGGAAAATAGGTATTTGAGTGATTTATGATCAGTGTATAACTCAAACATCTCCCTCAAGAGACGATGCCTCCACATCTTTAAGGAAAAAACAATGGCCATTAATTCTAAATCAAGCACTGGGTACCTCTTCTCAAGATCTTTTAGTTATCTACTAGTATAGGCAACTACCTTCCCCTCTTGCATAAGAAATGCTCCTAATCTTGTGCCACATGCATCCATGGAAACCATAAACGGCTTGGTTCCATCAGGAATAGTGAGCATGTGTGCACTAGTTAATGACTTCTTAAGCTTCTTGATGCCTTGGTGCACATATCATCCCAAACAAAGACTTGATTCTTCTTACTCAATCGGGTTAATGAGGCTGTTATTTGTGCAAAGTTCTTGATGAACTTCCTATATTAGCCTGCCAACCCTAGAAAACTTCTACCCTTTGATGCATTACTAGGAACTTCCGTCCTTGGACAGCTTCCACTTTAGAAGGGTCCACCGTCAATCCTTTCTCTGAAACTATAAGCCCAAGGAACCCAACTTAATTTCTCCAAAAGTGGCATTTAGAAAACTTATCTTTGAGTTGGTTTCTTCTCAAGATCTCCAATACCTCCCGAAGGTGGTTTTCATGCTCCTTTTAGGAGAAAACCAAGATATCATCAATAAACACCACGACAAATTTATTAAGTTGCCCTCTAAATATTCTACTCATCAAATCCACAAAATATGTTAGGGAATTTGTCTATCCAAAGACATTACTTCACACTCATATAGTCCATCTGGCTTATGGAATGCGGTCTTCGGCTTGCTTTCCTTTGCTATCCTCAACTGATGGGATCTCGTTGCTAAGTCTAATTGGGAAAAGACTTTAGCTACTACAAGTCGGTCGAACAAGTGATCTATTCAAGGTAGATGGTACCTATTTTTCCCTGTCAACTTGTTCAACTCTCTATAATCGATGCAAAGCCTTAAAGAACCATCTGCCTTAGTAGTAAAAACAGCAGGGGCTCCCTACTTAGAAGCACTCTTGCAAATGAATCTTTCTTGAATAGCTTCGAGATTTGCTTATCCAGTTCCCTTCTTTCTTTAGGGGCCATATGTCTCAAAGGTAGAGCGACGGGTCTTGCATTTTTCTTCAAATCAATTCCTATAGGGTGGGAGACATAAGATCTCCTCGAAGACATCAATAAATTCACAAAGTATGGGTACAAATAATGCCTCTCATTCAACAGATAGACTTAGTGAGTATATATGGCTTAACTTAAAAAAAGCTATGGATGTACAAAGAACTTCTAGGTCTCGTCCTCCATGACTCCTTAATCGTACTACCCTTTTATCACAGTCAAGAATAGCTCCAAGATATGACAACCAATCCATACCCAAGATAAGTTCATGCTCCTAGAAAATTAAAACGTACGTAGTACATATGAAATCAATGTCACATATGTCTAACACTAGGTCGTTGCAATTAAGAAAAAGTTGGGTCGAACCCTTAATGGGATTGGAAATCTCTATTAGGCTATTAACTATCTAGGTTTTAAGGGTTAAGGAATTTACTACATCCTTAGCTATAAACGATTGTGATTCCCCCGAATCAAATATGATACGAATAGTAACCCTAAACATAAGAGTTATACCTAGTAGAGCTGCTTTTCCTTGGCCTCTTGGTGGCTTACTGGTAATAGGGATGGCTTCAATAATGTAGGCTTGTCCATTTGTCCTTCCTTAGTCATCTTGGGACATTGATTCTTGTGTTGCTCTTCCTCGTGATAGTTAAAGCTGTTAGTTTAAGGATGGTTTGATGAAAACAACCTTAGGACTTGTTATAAAATATAAATACTAATATTCTTGTCTAGATATATATATATATATATATATATATATGTATATGCAGGATATATATGTAGGTACTGAAGAATGAAGACCGTATGGTATAAAATTTCAAGACCGAGTATAGAGATTCAAGATTGAAGAATTCAAGATTGAAGAATTCAAGATTGAAGAAATCAAGATTGAAGACTCATGAGTATCAAGAGTTCGAGGTTTCAAGATTTCAAGTGTTCAAGAGTTCAAGACATCAAGATAAGTAATAGAGTATAGATTTATGTTAAAACTTCATAATAGCACTAAAATCTTTATTCGGATTTTAATTATTGAATGGAATCTACCTTCTCTCTTTAATAGTAGGATGGACCCAGGCCTCTTTAGTGGGATGGAACCCACGACCTTATCTAGTGGAATGGAATCCATGAAATTTTCAAATATTTTTTTCAAAAAAGAACTTTCTAAAAGTCATTCTCTCGGTTTAAATATTTTAGCCTTAAACTATTTTTATCGTCTTTTATATTTTGATTTCAAAATCATCTTTTGTTTTTAAACTATTTCCTGGTTTTCATATTGTAAGTTTAAAAATCTCAAAAAATATTCAATACTTTGTTTTCAATACTTTGTTTTCAATATTACTTTGATATTATAGATTATTTATTTTTAAGATTATGTTTTAAATCTCTTTTCTAAGTTTAAACTATATTCAAAATGGTTTACAAACTTTAGAAATTGTTATGACAAGTTTTAGAATAGAAATCATTTTTAACGAAAAATCAATTTCCAAAATATAAATGGGCATGTCGACATACCCCATCCCCCCATGTCGACATGCTGGCCGTTTATTTCAAAATTTAAATTTTCAAAAGAAGTGTCTATTCATCATAGCCTTTCATGAATGGACATGACTGTTGTTCATCTATAAAAACCTAATGCTTTGAATGAATTTTTACTCAAGTTTTCTTAGTTTTCTCTCCTCTTTCTCTTCCATTCTTATTTTCAAATATTCTTAACAAAACTCCGCCAAAATCCTAAGTGAATCAAAATCGATCATCTCTAGTTTTATTCTCGGCCATTCTCTCTCAAAGATCTCGGTGCTATTCAGAGTTATATGATCATTTATAATCAAAAATCGAAAGTTTGAAGTGTATCAAGTTTCTCCATCAAAATGCGATTCGAAATGGTGTGATTGTGGCCTGTAAATCAATTGAGTATGATTGTAGCCCGTAAATCAATTAGGTGATCTTGTAGCCTGGTTAAATTAAGAGAGTTTGCCCTGGACTCGAAGACAGGAGGGTGTATCTCGTAGCCTTGGAATCGAGGTTGTTATATCGACATTATATTTGAAAAGAAATCTACACAAGGAATTATGTAGGACTGGATGTAGGGTAACTCCAAACCAGTATAAAATTCCGATGTATTCTTTCCTTTTACTAATTTTTATTTACTATTTGCATCTGTATCTGATTCTGTGTTTGTGAATTGCATCTGGTTCCGTGATTGTTTCAGTGTTTGTGAATTGCATTCGTTAGGGTTTAATTTGAAATGATTTCAAATTAAACACTATTCACTCCCCTCCTTCTATTGTTAATTATGCCTTAAGATCTGTAATCTACATTCCTTACCTTTGGTATCGGAGCATTGGTTTTCAAAGTTTTCATAATTTAATTTTTGAAAAAGTTTATAATGGATATTTTTGAAAATTCTGTTAACACTAGTTCATAACCATCCATATCATCATTGTTTCATAATTATGCATATTGTTATTATAAGAAAATCAATTTATCTACCGAATTGGCACGTTGTGCAGCAACATATGTATTATATGGCTTTGATGAATCAACACTCAATAGACAAATGGTGCAAATTAAGAAAAACAAGTGAATACTTGATAGTGGATGTTCGAGACACATGACTGGAAGTCCAGAGATACTGAATGACATAATTTATGAAGATGGAGGACTGGTCAACTTTGAGACAACTCAAAAGGATATGTGATTGCCATCGGCAATGTCAACAACTCTAAAAATCCTACTATTGTTGATGTTTTGTTAGTTAGGACTCTAAAACACAATTTGCTTAGTATAAGTCAACTTTGTGATAAGGGCTACGAAATAAAATTTGAAAAAGATAACCGTCACATCGAAGATAATAAATTAAATATTATCTTTGAAGGAATTAGGAAGAAAACATTTATATCCTTAGTATGAAAATCTCAAATGATAACCTGTGTCTTTTGGCTCATACAAGTGACCCTTGGAGTTGGCATAAAAGATTCAGGCATTTGAATTTCAAACTTTTATCTAGATTTTGTAAACTTGATTTAGTAGGAGGTCTCCCTAAAATGGATTTTAAAGTAGATAGTATATGTGATGCTTGTCAATTAGGAAAACTTAGGAAGAGTTCATTTAAATTGTAAGATTTGATTTCAACTTCAAAACTCCTTGAGTTACTTCATTTAGATCTATTTGGCCCATGTCAAATTTAGTCAATATATCATAGTATTGCAGATGATTATTCTAGATTTACATGGACAAATTTTATGAAACTTAAAAGTGATGCTTTTGATTTATTTAATTTTTTTGCAAAAAGACTTCAAAATCTAATTTCTTTAAAAATCAAAATTATTCGTAGTGATCAAGGTGGAGAATTTGAAAATGAAAATTTTGAGAATTTCTATAATCGAAAAGGAATAACTCATAATTTTTCCTTTCCAAGAACTCCACAATAAAACGCAGTGGTAGAGCATAAAAATAGGATGATTCAAGAGTGTGCAAAACTATGCTTTTAGGTAGTGAATTACCAAGAAATTTATGGGCAGAAGCAGTCTTTATAGCTTGTTACATTTTAGATAGGATTTTAGTTAGACCACAAACCAATAAAACACCATATGAACTTCTTTTCAATAAGAAATAAAAGGTATCTTATTTTAAAGTTTTTGGAAGCAGATATTTATTCTAAATACAAAAGACAATTTGGATAAATCTGATCCTAAATCCAACAAGTAATCTTTATCCGATATTCTAATAGAAGTAGAGCATACATAATTTTCAACTTAAAAACTAACACCATTGAAGAAATAATGCATGTATCTTTTGATGAAAATTTCAAAGATTTTGTTCAAATAAATGATGGAGATGATTTTGTTACTTTAAATAATGAAACAAATGGTGAAATTGTTCATCCTAATAAAAGAATTAGGCGTTTAAAAGATCATCCTGTAGAAATTATACTAGGAAATATTGAATCTTTTATTATAACTAGAAATCAATTAAACGAAATGAGTAACGTAGCTTTTATACAAACTATTGAACCTAAAAATCTAAAGAAAGCGTCATCTGATGATTCATGGATTCTTGCCATGCAAGAAGAACTGAATCAATTCACTAGAAATGATGTATGGGAACTTGTTCCTGGACCCAGGGACAAAACTATAATAGGAACTAAATGAGTTTATAAAAATAAAATGAATGAACAAGGTGAGGTCGTTAAGACTAAAACTCGGTTAGTCGTACACGGTTATTGTCAAGAAGAAGAAATAAATTATGATGAAACCTTTGTAACATAGCAAGATTAGAAGCCATTATAATTCTACTTGTTTTCGTAAACCACAACAATTTAAAATTATTTTAAATGTATGTTAAAAGTGCATTTTTAAATGGTTTTGTTAAAGAAGATGTTTATTTTGAATAACCTCCATTTTTTAAAGATGAAAGTTTTCAAATCATGTTTACAAATTAAAGAAAGCTTCATATAGTCTAAAATAATCTCTTAAAGCCTTGTATGGCATACTAAGATTTTATCTATTACAATCAAATTTTGAAATTGGTAAAGTAGATAATACTCTTTTATTAAAAGAAACAAAAATGATATTCAGTTAGTACAGATATATATAGATGATATAATTCTTGGATCAACAAAAAATGAAATGAGCAAAGAGTTTTCTAAAATGATAACAAAAGATTTTGAGATGAGTCATATGGGTGAACTTACTTTCTTTTTAGGATTGCAATCAAAACAATTAAATAGTGGTATTTTCATTAGTCAAGTCAAGTATGCTAGGGATCTTATTAGTAAATTTGGTAAGACTACTACGAGTGGAAGACCACTCCCATGGTAACCGATGCAGCCTTAAATAAAGAAGACATGTCAAAAGATGTTGATCAAAAACTATACAAGGGAATGATTTGATCACTACTCTATATAACTACGAGTAGGTCTGATATCATGCATAGTGTCTATCTCTGTGCAAGATATCAACCTCAACCCAAAGAAACCCATTTAAAAGTTGTTAAACGTATCTTAAGATATGTTAAAACACACTTTAGACTATGTCCTATTTAACCCTAAAAATGTTTCGTTTGATTTAATCTCATATTGTGATGCTGACTATGCTGGTTATAAAGCAGACCAAAAGAGTACAAACGGAACTTGACTTTTCTAGTTTAGTAAAAAGCAAAATACTGTATCACTATCAACAGCCGAAGTAGGATATATCTCTGCTGCTTTGGCTTGTTCTCAAGTTATCCATATGCAACAGACCCTAAAGGATTTTGGATTAAATATTTCAAAATCACCAATTTATCGTGACAATACTAGCACAATAAATTTATCCAAAAATCCTACTCACCGTGCTAGAACCAAACATATTGATATCAGACATCATTTTCGCAGAGATAATATAAGTAAAGAGATTATTTCTCTTGAATTTAACAAAATCGAGAATCAAATATCTAATATTCTGACCAAACTTTTGAATCAATCAGCCTTTACTAAATTTAGAAGAGAACTAGTTATTTTCTTTATAACTGAAATATATAATATAGATATAGTAACACATATACTTAAATAAATAAAGAAAAATAAAATTGTCAAAATTTCCTTAAGGATGTTGACACCCCTTACCCCCATGTCGACATACAACGGTAAAAATTGGAACTTTGTTTTTTCCTCTAAAATTAGTTTGGTAGTTATATGTTCTCTATAATTTGAATTCTTCTGTCTTGCACTTCATTTCTTTCTGTAATAAACTTTTGAAAACATAGAATAATGCCTCTCTTCCAAATTAGACCAAAATGCGACCTTTTCTTTCCCTTATCCTAATGCTGGTCCATTTCAATGAACTACACTGACTCGAGTCATGACGATAGAGGAACCTTTAAAGGAATCTTTGCAAATGATGACCGAGTTGCAAGTCATGCAAATCAAGATGGCCAAAGAACAAGAGAATCAAGGCAAAATCCTTAGAAAATTACAAATTCCCAATGGATAATCATGTGGACCCGATCGTAATTGAAGATCACTCCTCTAATATTCATATTCACAATCCATTAGAAGAAGACAACGACAAAGAAGAAGCAGAAGCGCAAATGGATGAAGACGATAAAGTTATCTGCGTCGTAGAAGTCTGTTTTGATAAAGATGGTAATTTGGTCGAACAACGTGGAAATTTTTGTCTCCATTGCCCAAATTTTTCGATTCACAAGTCACCGATTATCAAAGACTTTCATTAGTTTGTTTTTATATTAGCGTTTTTATATATTATGTGTATTTTTATATAGTAGTGTATATGTGTGTAATATGAAAACATATATATTAAAATTATATCTCCGTTTCTCCTAATTATACTTTATTATTAGTATTTAGTTCCATAAGTATTAGTTCAAGGGGGATTTTGTACTTTAGGATTAGTTTTTGTTGATGACAAAGCAAAAGAACTATAAAATAGGTTAGATAGACTTAGATTAAGGGGGAGTTGTTGGAATAAGGGGGAGTTAGAGTAGAATCATAGTTTTGTGGAGTAGATTTTATAAACAAAGGTTGTCATCATCAAAAAAGGGGAGATTGTTAGTTCTGGAGATAATGGTTTTAATGACAACAACCTTAGGGCTTGTTATAAAATATAAATACTAATACTCTTGTCTAGATAAATATATGTATATGCAGGATATATATGTAGGTATTGAAGAATGAAGACTGTATAGTATAAAGATTCAAGATTGAGTATAGAGATTCAAGACCGACGAATTCAAGATTGAAGAAACCAAGACTGAAGACTTATGAGTATCAAGAGTTCAAGATTTCAAGAGTTCAAGACGTCAAGATAAGTAATAGAGTCTAGTATGTTAAAACTTCATAATAGTACTAAAATCTTTAGTTGGATTTTAATTGTGGAATGGAATCCGCATTCTCGCTTTAATAGTGGGATGGAACCCACGACCTCTTTAGTGGGATGGAACCTACGACCTTCTCTAGTGGAATGAAATCCATGAAATTTTCAAATTGATTTATCTTAAATATTTTTTCAAAAAAAAATAACTTTTTAAAAGTCATTTCTCTCGGTTTAAATATTTTAGCCTTAAACTATTTTTATCGTCTTTTATATTTTGATTTCAAAATTGGCTTTTTTTAAACTATCTCTGGTTTTAATATTATGAGTTTTAAAGTCTCAAATATATTCTATACTTAGTTTTTAATATTACTTCTATATTATGATTATATATTTTTAAGATTATGTTTTAAATATTTTTATAAGTTTAAATTATTCAAAATGGTTTATAAACTTCAAAAATTGTTTTGACAAGTTTTAGAATAGAAATCATTTTTAAAGATCAATTTTCAAAATATACATGGGCATGTCGACATACTCTATCCCCACATGTCGATATGATGACCGTTTATTTCAAAATTTAAATTTTCAAAAGAAGTGTGTATTCGTCATAACCTTTCGTGAATGGACACGACTGTTGTTCTTCTACAAATACCTGATGTTTTGAACGAATTTTTACTCAAGTTTTCTTAGTTTTATCTCCTCTTTCTCTTCCATTCTTAATTTCAAATATTCTTAACAAAACTCCGCTAAAATCCTAAGTGAATCAAACTCGATCATCTCTAGTTTGATTCTCTGCCATTCTCTCTCAAAGATCTTAGTGCTATTCATAGTTATAGAATCATTTTTAATCAAATATCGAAAGATCGAAGTGTATCGAGTCTCTCTCTATCGAAGTGTGATTGGAAACGATGTGATTGTGGCATGTAAATTAATTGGTGTGATTGTAGCCCGTAAATCAATAGGGTGATCTTGTAGCCTGGTTAAATAAAGAGAGTTTTCCTTGGACTCGATGACAGGAGGGTGTATCTCGTAGCCTTGAACTTGAGGTTGCAATATCGGTATTATATTTAAAAAGAAATCTCCACAAGAAATTGTGTGGGACTAGATGTAGGGTAACTCCAAACCAGTATAAAATTCCAGTGTTTTCTTTCCTTTTACTGCTTTTTATTTACTACTTGCATCTGTGTTTGATTTTGTGTTTGTAAATTGCATCTATTTGGGTTTAATTTGAAAATATTTCAAAAAGATACATAAAATTGTTTAAACACTATTCACCCCCCTTCTAGTGTTAATTCTGCTTAAGATTTGTCATCTGCATTCCCTACAAAAGCACTTTCCTTTATAGGCTTCCTTCATTAGACTCGCCCTATAGTCTTTAGCTTCATGACCCCTCCTTTGGCATCGCTTACAAAACTTTACTTCTCAAACTTCCCCTTCGACTTCTTGTTGGCCCAAAAGCTCCCCTTCTTAGACCCTCCTTGCTTTTGGGTCTGTGCAGGCTTCTCTTTCTTTATCTTATCTTCCTCATTAGCCACATGCAACATCGCTGCTTTTACCAGCATCTCATTCATAGCTCCCATAGGTTCTTGGGTCAACAACATTTCTCTTATTGGGGAATTTAATCACTTTACAAACTTCATGGACTTTTTCATAGGTGTGTCTATCAGGCTAATCCCAAATTTAGCCAATTCAATAAACTTAGAAATGTACTACTTAAGTGTAAAATCCCCTTGTCTCGCTTGAATGAAAATTTCCAATTACAAGTTAACCTCTGCTCTAGACATGAATCTTTTTTCGAATAGGTCCTTGAATTCATCCCAAGAGAATATCTTGCTCGGGTGCTCATTAGTCACAAAATTCCACCAATTTAAAGCTTCTTCTCTGAGGTGCCAAGCTGCCATTCTTCTTCTTAGCCGATCATCCCAACCAAGCTCTCTAAATATCTTCTCACGGTTATCAATCCATTCTTTAGCTTTTGAATATACTTCAGTTCAAGAGTATGTCTTCCCTCCTATATTGAGAAAGTCCTTACATAACTTAGGAAAGTTGGCAGGATCGGGTGATGCATCAACGACTGGGGCAATGGGTGCCTTCGGTGCAACTGGAGGAATAACAATCTGCCCGATAGTCCTAAGATATTGTTTAAACCATTCAGGCATTCGAAGAATGGGTGGTCTTCCATATGTAGGGTTCCCTTATTCAGAAGAAGATTGATTATCAACAATATCAAGTACCTATAGGTTAAACTTCTAATTATGATTCCCTAAGGTAGTATTTACATGCTGAAAGAAAAGAAAAGTTTGCTTAGTGCATGTGCGTATGTCCAATAAGAGGTGGTATTGGTATATATCTGTGTAGGTAATGCCCCGCTATTACCCCGCTATAACCCCGCAATATCTCATAGCGGATTTCTACCGCTACGATTTTTTCATATAGCCCCAAAATATAGCCTTTCCGCTTTAATCCCCATTATTTCCGCCACATCCCATTATTCCCGCTATATTTTTCTATTTTCGCTATATCTTCTTTAATAAAATGAATTAAAAAATTCAATTTATACATTATAAAAATTACGAAACTAATTTATTTGATTTAATTTACAACATATTTTCAAAAATGAAAATACTCTAATATTCTACTAAATTCAATTATGTTATGTAACAGTTTTACGTTTATTTAAAGTATATTCGCACATGTTTTTTGTTTAAAATCATTTATGTATTAATTATAATTCAATTGTATGATAATTTTTCATTTAATTACCATTTATATATTTGTAAATACATTAAGTACGAGTTTTATATGCTATTTTAGAGCTATCCGCTATATCCCGCTATATCATCGTTGTATCCACGCTATGACTTTTTGCACCTCCACCGCTTTGAATCCGCCGAGTGCTTTAACTGCGCAGGTATATATATAGTAAGAATTATTGTGAAATTCTTTTTGAAAAATATTTTTCAAAATAACAAATACGTCTCTCATACGTATAGTTTTTCCCTGTTGATCGAGTAACCTAGAGCTCTGATACCAAATGCAACAACCCATCCCGTAACAGGCCTAAATTTAGACCCAGAAAAGGGCCATCGAAACTTAGATCCATTCTAACGTAAGCTGTTGTAGTAACTAGAAATAACATTACAGAGCCATAACTAAACTTTGAAAACTCACAGCGGATGGAACAAAATATAATAGTAAAGTGTACCAATTTATTTTAAGACCAGAAAATTGTCATAACACAAAATCCCATAAAAACTGTAATATAATATTCGTTACAACAATTGTTTAAATCTACGTGTACACGTGAAAGCAAATAATAATAAATACTACCACTGGCCAAGATTCTCCATCTTTAAGCAACATCACCGCCACCGCCCCATCTTTAACCTGTGTTATAATGAGAAGGATGTCAGAACAACAAATGTTTGGTAAATAAATACCTCAAATCTTACCTTTTCAGTACTTGAACAGTATATTTCCAAATAAGAATATGTCATAAAACCATTAAATCTTTTAACACTTCTTTATAAGGATAGGAGGCGGGTCCAACCACTTAATACCTTCCATTCCAGAAGTGGATCCCATATCCTAATCATACATTATAAATAGCTAATAATGTGAGATACGTTACCCAAGCCACTTAATACTTCCTAGTTGAAGATAGGCAGATCCCGTCATTTAAGGCCTATTTCAAGAAACGTGCTCCTCAGTGGTACTATCTAGCTGACACCATATGGAGTCTCATAGACCACTTAATACTTCCAAGTGGAAAATAGGCGGACCCCGTAAATTAAGGCCTAATTCCATAATCGATCCCTTCTAGAGATACCATCTAATGTAACCCCTTAGCCATTTAATACTTCATTTGGGGAAAAAGGCGGGTCAAACCCTTAATATCTCAACCTTGAAGCAGGTCCTTCGTCTTATGGCCCATACCCATAATGACGTCTCACATTAGTCCTCTATTCGTAGGAATTGGTAGCCATATTAGCTGGACAGATTTCCGCTATATAATTTGGAACTAACCTCGCGTCATTATAAATTTTTATCATAAGGATATCTCACATCAATAAAAATATACACAACTGCCGGTAGCCATAAAGTGAAGGGCGGACTTCTATTATGTAACTCTATTGACCTCGCACCCATATGACTTATCCATAAATTAACTACTATATATATATTATATACACTTATCTCACCGTTTCATAAATATGGCCATATAAGGAATCTTACTAATTACGCCTCAAAATAATAATTAGGCTAAATAAGAGTTTCCTCTTATGTTTGTCTCAAAATCAATCACTTTACTAATCGGGGAAATATATGTAAATAAATGCCTAATTAAGTATGCCATATACGCAATAATTAAACATTAATTAGGTAAAAAGAAATAAATAAATATTCAGGCCTAATAAGTTCTAAACACATAGATTTTACCCTCTAAGCTAGCATTAAAGTCAATTCCTTAACCAATTATTATTACAAGTCTTTTTTCTTCAATTTCCCAAGATTTCATGAAATTCTAATGTCCAAAACAAGGAACAAATATTCATAATCAAAATTGCAATAACAGACTTGTAAATAAAATAGAAACCCAATTTATTACACCAATTCAATGGAACATCTTAAACAATAAGAATTGCAATCTAAACCCCATATTCTATTCAACTCCCCTTTTTACAAAGAAATAGATATGAATAAGTGGTGTAAATTACGAATAGAATTCGTAATCTAAATCCCTTATTTTTTTGAAGAATCACAATTTAACCCAAATAAAAAGAAGATATGGAATAAACTATGAAATTATCAAAATTTGCATAAACGAAACAAATCCCATCTGTATTAATTGAGAATCTCGACATAGAATTGACATTTCCAAACAAAAAGGAATTTCGGGCCATATTTTCGAAACCCCAAAATCGCTAAGGCGTATTAAAATCCAAAAGAAATACAATAAACAATTATTGAAAAGAAATACTGTGGTTTCCACTTATAGATTTGCCTTAACTTTACTCATATGGATTTGTAGCCTTCCGATCTCTTCCAGAATCTCACTTTTTTAAAATAAACACACACACATAATACAGAAGAGGCATATATATTCATTAAATTCAGAATAATTGGAGAAGAATAGGATGAGAATAGATTGGAGGAAGAGGAAACAAATAGGAAATACGTTGAATCCTTACCTAAATTTTCTACTGAGTTTCTGATTCTTGTTAGAGAGATAGCAATGGCAGAGTTCCATCCTATTCTCTAAAATAATATGAACAAAAGTGGAGAGGATAGAGTTCTATTTATAGGAGTTGAAACGCACCAGAACCGTTGAATGGAAGTATATAGGAAACGGGTAAATTTGAAGCGTATAACCGAATAGAACACAATGTAAACCCTAGCCACCACTGGCAACTGTCGTTGCCAAGCGGTCGACCACCCTTGGGCGATCGGTCGGCAGCTTCGGTTGATCGGTTGACCTATTTATGTCGACCTCTCTTTTATTCAAGGGCGTTTATTTTTGTTTCCATTGCAGTATTATTTTATTCTCTAATAATTGTTTATCTTTAAGCATTAATTAATCATTTACTTAGCCCCCAAGCTGATTTTTGAAATTTAAATCCTAAATTTGGTTTCTCATTTGAATTAGAATTCGAACTAAATTAGTTTAAATTTGAGAATTTCAAATGTTCATAATTCTTTGTTGGGCTTCGTTTTTAGCATTCTATATATGGAAATAGATCAGAATTTCTCCATGAATGCAACGGAATAAATTTCGTTGTCAAATTCCAATTTTTATAAAATTTCCATATCCAACCCTTATCATATTTAATTTAATTTTTACTTTATTTATTTATGGTTCATTTTACATTGTGTTACAAACTCTCGGCCAAAAAACAAAATTTAAAAATAATTTTTATATTTTTGAAAAATAAATTTGATAAATGGTTGAAATTAATCAATTAATTAAAAACAATAATTTTTATCAAGAAAATTATGGAAATTTTTTATAACTTTAAAATATCATGCTTAATTTATAAAAATTTGAAATCTAAATAATTTACACAAACATATTTTTTATTACTATTTTATTTTATTTCGAATAATTAATATATATTTTTAATGCAATAAAATATAAATAATTTTTTTGTGCTATTTATTTGATTTGGAAAGGTTTAAAAAATATCAAATACATAATCAATATACTATATATAAACACACATACACACATGCATATATATATATATTGATATTATAAATATACTTATATATAAATATGATAATAATAATTTTGTTACTGTAGTTCATACATATATATGTATAAGTATATGTGTTAAATGATTTAATTTTTTATATTATTTATGTACTTATACATACATATATACATACATATATATATATATATATATTTAATATTTAATGCAATAGTACATAGATATAAATCATTAATATTTTTACATATAAGTTATACACACACACACACATATACATACATACATACATATATATACATATAGTTTTTGATATTTATATAAATAAGAAGTTTACATACATACATATTTTGGACAATATTTAATACATATAGGATGAGCTAACATCTCCGTTGCGATGTAAATTCCAACATTTGTATACTGGCATGTTATACCTTGTACGGATTATTTTATTAGACATGCACATACAGACATATATGCATATGATACGTGTATGTATTATTATATTTAACTGAATATAATTAAGTAAAATCCTATCTATAATTTATAAATTTAAATGAAATATGTTATTTTATTTAAATAAAATTTAGTAATGTTATAAATAAATTAGACTTCATAAACTCAATAAAGATCTAACGGGGTAAAAAGTTTTGAAATTCACCTATAACTTCCATTAAGGGCTGGTATTAGAGCCCAATAGAATAGGTGGTCTAAATTAGTCGTGTTAGGGTTAACTATTAAGCTCACGGTCCAAAAGTTGCCCTTAATAGAAAATGTACAAATTTGAATTTGGCTTTAGACTAGTTTTCAAAATTGTTTGAATATTAATATATTAGATTTTAAATTTAAAGTTAAATTTAAAATCGGATATGCAAATACTATAAAAGTTATAATATAATAAAAAATTTCAAAATGTTTGAAACTAAATATTAATTTTGAACATTTGAAATTTATTAATAAGATTAGTAAAATAAGTTAATTAATTAATAAATGTACATATATATTATATATTGTGATATATGTTAACGTGACTATACATGTATGTATATAAATGAATTTCGAAATTTATATATTTTAGTTAAAAAATTTCAATTAAATAAATCAATTAAAAGGTTAGTTAATTAAATAATATACATATATATAGGTCTGTCAACGGATACTTTCGGATGCGAATAGTGTCATATCCGCCTTCGCATCTGAAATCATTTTCGAATATCGGATATCCGCATCCACAGATACAGACATATATCAGATAATCATTTTATTCGCTAACGACCCGATAAATAAAGCAATATAAATAGAAAAATTTAGTTTAACATAAACTTTTTTCAATCCCACTAATTACAAAAGTGTTAAAAATAAACAGATATAATGATAATAAATGTTTTAAGCAATTAATATGCATTTAGTGCGTATAATATAAATTTCCAACTTAAGAAAACCATAAATATATATCTTTCACTATACTAAAATACACATAATTTAAACCATAATCTTGAAAAATACTGGACGGATAATTTTCGGATGCAGATATCTTCATATCCGCATCCGCATCCGTTTTTTCGAATATCAGATATTTATCCGCTTTTCGAATGCGGATGCGGATGCGGATGCGGATGCGAACGTATTTCGGATTTTTCGAGTATCCATTGACAGCCCTGCATATATATATATATATATATATATATATATATATATATATATATATATATGATATATGCATTATACTACGAAGGTTATAGTATATGATAAATATTTAGTATAAATATTATAATAAGATAATATAGAATTAATTGAAATGTTAATTGATTAAAATTAATTAAATAAGATTTAATTAATATAATATTATACGTAAGACTATTATAGAAGTAATGTAAAATATAAAAGTTATATAATAATAAAACTTATATAATATGAATGTTTAAACTAAATATGGAACATTAAAGAAACCTTAAATAGATTTAAGAGATAAATACATATGTATAGTATGCATACCGTTATTTCAGATGTGTTTGGCGCTTGAATCACAGGAGTATTTCATAAGAAATACATTGTTCATAAGTCGATATCACTCGATCTAATATATTGAAGATTACGAATCTTTAATATAATGTTGTCCTCTATCATTTATAAACTAATAGATTAATTAATACTCTTTAACATTGAGCTTTCCCCAAGCTAGAGATGTTACGTGTAGTACTATTAATATATTGAATAGACCAGGTGAGATAATTGCATATATTTGTTGTGCTTTCCTCAAAGCATGTGCAATATACTTAGGCCGTCGTAAAATGATAGTTCCGAGTGAATAATCCAACTTTACTTGTTGAGCTTTCCTTAAGGAAAGGTAGGATTAGGACAACATACCACGGGTTAGGAGTTGTATGTGATATATCCGATAAGGATTTGTCCATTGTATGTGAGTCTATGATTTGTCGAGCTTTCCTTAAGGGATCAAAATCCCCAAGCACACAAGTCCTAACATCCAGTAGTGAAGTCAAAATATTTCTATGTTTCACTTAGGGTTAAATGAAACGTAAAAGACTAGTGGGAGTCTTTATTAGAAAATTGAAATGATAACATTTATTCTTTCTAATATTGTAAGAACATATGCTATATATGTTATAATAATCTACATTAATAATTTTTTGCATTTAATATAATTGATAAAACATTTATCAATTAAGATATATAAATGAACTGAATTGAATATTGACAAATAGAAATAAACCTATACTAATAAATGCTTCTTGCATGTTAATGTTTCAATACCCAAGCAAGCATCTAAGTTTACAACTACTAAATACATTCCTAATTTGGTGGCTTACACGTTTATTTGGTCGAGGCCATGTTTTACTATGAGTTTCCAACTCTTAAGACTATGGATGTTTGATCCATATACTATCGCATATAAATGTTATATAAGGGATGGTCACAGTTCTTAATGTAAGAAACTTCAATGAAGTTAGTTTATTTGAAATAATCCAATAGACAGTACTATAAGATCGAATATTCAATTTGATTAATTACAGAAGGATCGTGTTGTGTTAAATGTAACACTTGACCAAATCTACAAGAAAGATCTAAGAATTCGATCCTAAAATGTCAGTTTGACCAGTTTACGTAAGGTGCATCATATTTAATGTCCTTAAGTGTTAAGGACGACTAAATGCTATCTTTGTAAAGAGTTCATTATGATAATGTAGTAAGGGTTTTATTTTGAATGGTTCGTCCATTTAAAAAAATGAATGTACAATAGTAGATGTGATTTAAGGTACGGTTGGGATGAAGAGAATGAATAGTCACTTTTGCTTTGTAAAGAAACATTGAAAACAAGAATTATAGTAATAATAATTGATATTTAACATCGGAATAAGGAATATGGTTTCTATTTCGAAAATGTATTTTCATATAGAAAATTATTTTATAAGAGATTTACTTCTTCGAGTTCAAGATATTTGATCAAAGAACTCTCCGCTGTAAACTAGTTATAGTATATGAAATAAATAATTTTATTAAGTGAATGACGGACCTTCGAATTTAGTACGCTATTATAGTACTAGCGGAAATTGTGAGAGCATGCAATGTAGCACTTATTGATTGCATCAAATTTCAAAACTTGTTTTTGCAAAACATATAGAACATTATTTATGAAATAATGACTATTTTTCGGTGTCAACTAAAAATAGACACAGTTATATTTCAATGTGAATGTTATGAATATTCGTTATGAATAAAACTATAATGTGGTATTTGTTTTCACAACAAAAGTGATGCATTGAAAATACTAAAGTATATAAAATTATTTATAATTTTGTAATTATAGGCTAAGTCGTAGTTTTGAGAAATAATTTTTATTATATGGTTATGAATCATATGGTGCTAGTAGTTATATCTCAAACATTCACGGGCAATGCACCCGATTAGTGGGGGCATCATATGAGTTGATGAATTCTTCGGATTGATACATATAGATGTATGTAATCGTAAGTCTATAGATACTAAAGCATTTCCACATACTTCGTTATATTCAATGATAAGTCGTCACAGACATGGATATGTGTATTTAATATGCATGTATAAGTGTAAGATAAGTTCATAGAATATAAAACGGAATTAAATAATGTAGCACGCGATAGAACTGATTCAATATGATCGAATGGGTAGTATATTAGAAGGAGTTTTATATGTACCTAACATGAATAAAGATTCTATCTCAAAAGGTCACTCATCCCTATAATGCATAATGATGCATTGATAATGTGTAATCAAACTCTGTTGGAAAAAGAGCGATTAGTGATGAGTGAGTAAAGTTAAATTATTCCGATAAGGTGTGTACTTAAGAGTAGCACAGAAGGTTAAAATTAATATCATCCAAAGAATAGTTTACAAAGTCATATAAAATAAGGGTTTATAAGAAACCCATACATATCCTAGGCCAAGGAGTTGGCAGGTTGTGCCATTCGAAAACCACATATAATAATTGTACGTAAGAGATCTTATATGAATCATCCCAAGAGAGTTTTGGGAACGATGGCCATTAGTCTAATTTATGTTATGAACATAAATATAGTACAAACTAATGCAAAATAATTTTTATATAATTCTCAGAAAATGTATATGAATGCCCATTCTGTTACAAAGAGAAACAACTATTGTTTCGTGAAATACCAACTTCATTGTGAAAGAATTTCTTTAAGAAATTACTGATATAAATATAGATTTGGATACAATCCAATAAGAAATTGGTTACGAGGGATGATGTGAAATTGAATGAACCTAAATGTACACAAACACATTAGAACGGCTAATGAGTATTCTTGTACATTAAAGAGAAATTGTGAATTTCTTGTCGATGTCAAGAACAAATATTCCTTGGTTGTTTATTATACCATTAAGAGTAATTACTCTCTGATATGGTATGATGCATAAATCCAAAATTGGTTCTAAGTACATGATAACAATATGATTTTGATAGTTGTACTTGAAAGGATACGATCCATTTGGCTGGAAATGTGTCTTTGAGAGAAAGACAAATGCAATTGGAATATAACGAGCCACATCGATAAGAATAATACTGTAAATTTCAATTGTTGAAATTAACGTAATAAATTCACCATTCAATGTACTTAAGTAGGTTTGGATTTTACTCACAAAATTATCGCATAATATGACTTTATATTTCGGTACGTATGTGCTGAAACAGAAAATTCTAAATAATGATTTAGAGTAAGCGTGTACACATAATAACCAAAGTGTCTCGAAGTCAGTGGGAGCGATATTGGGTTTGTGAGTTTTTGGATATGATCCAAGAAATTATACGAAAGCATCGTTTCATAAGTATCAAAATTGAATAAGTATTTTGATAGAAATATTAAAAAATTTGATTTTTCATTCAAAATTCAGAGGAAGCGTGTGTTCATAAGAAAGAATGTTAAACTGTACATTGATATTTCTAAACAATACATAAACAACACATTGCTGATTTTTAACAATGTACTTGTGTTAAAACCAGCCTCCGTTGTGTTATTGCTCAATGTTGGATTTGTAAATGATGTCTTTTAGAGTAAGTATAAAAGATATTAAGAATGCCCATAATCGATATGAAATGACACCTTATTAAAATGTTTAATGAGAAACGTGTAAGATGGATTCCTAATGCATTGTCAATAGGAATTATCATATATGTTATGTTGATTTTGATATCATGATTTATATATTTGATACGCGAAATAAATATCAAATCTAAATTGATATCTCTAAATGTTTGTTTGAGGCATTCTCATGTATTTATGGAACACTATAGAATTGTTTATAGAAATAGTGAACTCCTTATGAAGGAATGTTAAGACTCAAATTTCATAAGTGATATTGAGTATAATACATTAATAATAAATTAAGTATCTTTAAGTGGGAAAAGTTCCAAATTGAAGAGATTGTGGCTGATTCATTAATTTGAATAGCGCTACAATAAAACAATGTCAATGTGTGTGTATTAAATGCATAAATTTATAACTGAGCCGATGGTGATTCCAAATGTTGATAACCAGATAACATTATTATATGATAACAATGTCACGATATAGTTCGTAACAGAACTTAGAGCTTATTGGAAGTCAAGGCATACTCTGAATTGTTCCACATAGTAGAGGTTGTTTATCAGCACCAGAGAGAGTTGATTGACATAATAGATAATTGAAACATAATATCATACCCATTCATTGAGGGGAACGACCTAATTGGTTTTGAGAAAACTGACTGGAGAAGTTAGAATAAGGTTCCATAATTGATCCAAAGTGTAAGTGGGAGATTGATAGAGTTAGGGTTATGCTCTAGGGGCAATTATCTAATTTGTTACATACATCTATACCGTTGACCAATCTTGTTCAAAATAAAATGCATTTTCTTTCTATAATACACTTGGTATAATGTGTTATATCAATTAATCAATTTATTTAAAAGTATATTTAATAGAAAATCCATAAATGGCAAATTTTCGTGATAGTAGTTACAAGGTGTTGTAACTGTGAGTAATTTATCGCAATAAATATAAATATACTATTTTAAATGTTCCTAGTCACAGTGCATTGGGACTTGATATTGATGTATCCATTGACACAAGAGTATGAAACGCTTTCCAAATGTTGGACAATGTATTACACATGATTGCTGGAGGCACCAAGAGGTTACGTACTGATAGTTATTGAGAACTATGGAATGACCCACTTGATAGTTTTCTGTTGGTTAATATAACTAAGGTCAAAGAGAAATATCAATGTGGTTGATTTATATAGTTCTCTTGACTTAAGAATATTGTCGATCTTCAATATGAAAATTCTTCTTTGATTATAATCCAGTCATGGCATGAATCGACCGAGTGAATATAGTTGGGTCAAGTGGAAGTATTAGGAGCAAAGCACTATTTAAGAGAGGATTCATCTTCTCAGTTATGGGGTTAGTATCATGGTCAACTTAAGTCAACTCAAAGTCAAAGTCTATGGCCAGAGCATTTCAGTTATTAATACTAATTATTGTTGAACCAAGTGTAACACCCCACCTCATACCCATACCATCCAATAGTATTACTTGGTAATATTGTCACATAATAAAGAGAATGAGGCGATACTGAGTTGTCATATGTGAATATTTCCTTAGGCTAACACTAGTACATATGCAAAAACTTAAATAATAGCTCACCTATACGTACACAGTATCGACATCACGCAATAGCCATGTGTGTTTCCAGGATAAAACAATGCACAATATGTAATAAATGAATGATAGGAAACACATAGTCCATAGTGTAGCGATAATATATGATACAAATTTTACAAATCCAAGTGGAATATAAAATGAGTCAAACTCTCACGATCACAAAATACATAATATTTCACCAATGTCGACATAATGTCATACATAAATGAGGTAATACAACACACAATGATATACAATAATAACATATCCTCCATCCATGCCCAACATCCACAATTTGGTCTCTTAGTCCTTGAACTTGTAATGTTTTTCATAGATTGACCTGAGTACTATATAAATAACACACGAGTCGGACTATGTCTAGAATGTAGATGTCAGTATAATATAACATTCGGTATGGTATAAACAATGCAACACGTGGCACATGCATATCCCAAATGTCAACATATCTCAAAACCATGCACACCAAAAGATAACCCAATCCAAGCAAAGTCAATCAACACTAAATGTGCATATAATCAAGTGGGTGATACAAATATAATCTAACTATAATCATGTATAAAACTCATCGACAATACGAAAGAACATACTCTCAGCAATGCCCTTGATTATCTCTCAGATAATCATAATATAGACATACTCGGGGTACGTCTTTCTTTCTTTATATATTTATAGCACAATAAGCACCCAAATAAAATAAACACAAAATATAAATATGGCATACCCTCAGCGGCTAGGTTATCTCTGAGATAACTATGTGAAAATAGGTACAGGGTCCAACTCCATGCTCTCAATATCTCTAGCTATCCTCGATGATTATATAATGGATACGTATGGGATTACACAACTGCATAAACTCCTACTCTCGTAAATAATCCAAGAGATCGGTAACCACATAATAGTCGTCTAGACCTTCAACCCCATAGTAATTGTCTTCTCTTGCTGCCAATGAAATAATCATACGGTCGCTTAGACCTCTATTAACCTACTCGACTCTCGGTATCATGGATAATCATCGGGATTCTCAGTCCTATGAGCTCTCAGCATTATAAATATCTAATTTGGACTCGGTCTCGACAAATGATCAGATCGGCTCTCAACCACAAACATAACAATCTCGTATATGTGAATAAGTATGTGTCTATAGCATCACATGTTATCTCTTCAATAATAATAACTAGACTAGAGACTAATATCTCTCAGCCTTCTCCAAGAGTCTTCCTCACATGCTCTCAGCGCTACTCCTACATCCTTAGTTACCTCGACGGCCATCGTGACCCAATCTCC
This sequence comes from Allium cepa, assembly GCA_030765085.1. Taxonomy (NCBI): domain Eukaryota; kingdom Viridiplantae; phylum Streptophyta; class Magnoliopsida; order Asparagales; family Amaryllidaceae; genus Allium; species Allium cepa. Next base: position 21,174,370 of record CM060941.1, read on the forward strand.
ATTTAAGGCAAGACTATGCTATGCCATGGTCACGACCCTGCAAGTGCCCTTAATGGTAACAGACCACTGGACTATGTGACACATGGGCAGTGACTCATAGCCATGGCTCTCAGTCATGTATATCAAAAGGTATCACAAATTCGGGAAAGGACCCCACAATCGGGTAATAATGATGGATACCAGCTAATCTGGTTTACTTCCGACATATAATGGGAGTACACACAATAAATACACTCTTATGGCTCTTAGCCTGCACACTCTCAGCGTGCATCACCAAAAATATAATACCCCTATACTAGTGACATCTACTTACAGAAAGTAATCGAATAAATATCAGCTCAGATGTCCCATACCAATTTGTGTTACTCGTCTGTTTACTCAATGCTCATAAATTGCACTCATCATCGCATAATAATTTCATATAACAAGTCCAACGAATAATCAGAGAAATATTACCTAATGCCATCATCCTAAGCGATATTATGACAATGGTTATTTTAATTATTCGTTACATAGAAATATAAAACAATCAAAAAACAATTCTATTATTTATTGATTTGAAAGCTGTTTAAAATACATTTTCTCCCAAAATCTTCAAAATAATTTTAAATATTAACATTCATTCGAGAGGAAATCAATTTATAAATTTTCAATCTTTCCTTAAAATCCATTTTCCATTCAGAAATAAATATTCGCAAACCACTAATTTAATTACCACGAAATTTATAAATCATAATTCAATTGCAAATTCCATAAAACTCCTAAAATAATTTCTTCTTTGATATTTGAAAATAATAATATTAGTAAATGAGTTTTATAATTCAAGATTCCCATTGTTTTTGTTTTAGTTTATAGATCTTGAACTTCTTTGGATCATGGATTCTTTTTGTCTACTTTTCCAACTTTTAACTATATTCTGTCTTTTTTTCTTAGCTTTTGTTTCTTTACTTTTATTTTATTATTACATATATATGCATATAAATTTCATTTATGTACATATATGTGTATTATTCTTAATTCTTCTAGTTCTTATTACATATACAGGTTTAGGCCAGAAATGATGTTAGATTCTTTTTTCATGTTCACAAGATTGCTGAGGGAAGGATTGCTGTTTGCAGTGAGGCGTTCTACTCTCTGGTTAATACACTTTTTAACAAGGTGCTCACTCCAGTTCTACCAAGTCTAAGAGTGGTGCTTTCCAGTCTAGATCATTAGCATTTCCATTTCTTTCGAATCTACAACGTGGCGTTTCCTTCTCAGATGGAGCTGGCTTCTAGTATCACTAGCGTTGAGATGTTCCTTATTTCTGCAGGTACTTCTAACACCTCAATATCGGGCAGTGGCCTTGCCGGAGCTTGATATTGGGGTGTATTGGGCGGTGACCTTGGCGTTGCTTATTCTAGGAGTACATGAGTTATTTTCATTGTATTTGTACTTTGATTAGCTACCTATCAGGCATGTTGGCAACACCTTGTCTTTTGTGATATATACATTATCACATGTGTGCTCCTCTCTATTTTAGAGGATCACATATTTTTCTTAAAAAAGATTTCCATCAAACGACGAATTTATTGAATTTGACTTTCCAATAAGGATTTTCAAATAAAAATAAAAATCTTCCCAAAATCATAAATAAAATTCTTAAATGAAAGTTTCCATTCAAAAAATAAATTGCATTCAACATACCATAACCTCAAGGTATTATTTACAACCTCCAAATTCATTACATCCAAATAAAATTAACAAATCACTTTAAAATATAAAATTTAATTACTGTATTATAAAAATACTTAAATATCTTTATAATCAATGATAAATGAATAATAACATAAATATTTGAAAATTCATTTATTTAATAAAATCTCAAAATTCATTATTTTCATATAATTTCTATTCGTACAATTATCAAATTTATTTTTCTTTTACAATTTTTTAAAATCATCCCCTTTCCAAAATTTTCCATTAATTACAATCTCTTTAATATTAAATAAGAAAATCTTCCAAAGATTTAATAAACTATTTCTAAAATAATCTATTTATTTCATAGTCTTTCATTTTAATCAACTAATTCCCTTCAGATCAATTACTAATGTGATCTCATTACAATAACGATCGGTTAAAAATATGTGATCTCATCACAACAACAATCAATCAAAGCTATACAATTTAACTACCTAATTCAATATATATCACTAACAATTCATTAATATTTCACCACAACAAGGGAATGGACATATCTACTTAGACAACCAACAAGCAATGCATCCAATTTTAACCAATCAAAATCTTATCAACCAAATCCATCAACGAGCATTCAATAAAATCTATAGAAAATAGAGACCAGAACATAATTGCGAGTTACAAGAATACCTCATTGAAATGGTGCCATATTCTCCAAGCAACTGCAGCCCTTCTATATAAAATTCCCAAATTAAAAATCGTCAAATCCTAGCACGCTTGTCCACGGCCATCACTATGTCGCGCTCAAGTCTCGCTGCTCCAAACCGTAGAACACTGCCCTAATTCCCCAGGTCAGATGGCCTATAGCCCCAAATTGCATGCCCTACATAGCGATTCACTGGTGCTTGCTATCCGTGCTCCGCCCCCACCTGGATTGCCAATGACCGACATTGACCACGTCCGCAAACAGGCTCTCTAATTTATTTTATTACGTGCGTGTGTCGATTTTTGTCTTTAGGGTTAAGGTACGGGTTTGTGGTCGACAAGGAGAGAGGAATAATCGGGCTTGCATTAGAAAGTCGGGGAGTGTTCTAGACACCAGAAGAAAGGAACGGGTTTGAGCTGAAATTGATTTGGGTCTTGTTCTAATTAAATTCATATTTAATTAATTTCTTTTGCATTTAAACTTTAGTTCAACCCTTGAAATGAATTCCAGTCTCATATAAAATAATTTACACCTCACACTACAAATTATATTTCGATAAGTGCACAATTCCATTCAATTGGTTGTCTACTTGTTAATTTCCCACTATTTTAATGTCAAACAATTATTTACACTTATATAAATATTTTTGTATTCAATTAAACAGTTTATTTAGTTTCAATATATAGAGGCTATTAAGGTTATTTCCTACTAGTAAAAAAAACACACATAAAAATAAGAAAAAGAAGTTCTTTAGAGGTTCTTTATTATATACCATATTTTGATTCTGCCAATTGAATACAATCAATTCTAGATGATACAACAAAAAAAAAAGATGGCTAGAAAAACTTATTACATACCATCAACTCTGGTGTCTAATAAGTTCTACCTACTATTGGATTTGAACCAATGACTTCCGCCGTATGAAAGCAATACTCTAACCACTGAGTTAAGTAGGTTATTCATCATCACAAAGGATCCATCGCCTCGGGGATTATAGGAGGAATATTTTTTCTACGCAATACCAATCCATTAACAGTAAACGGATTAAAGAACTCTCATAATTTTAATTCAATTTGTTATACTAAAATCTTTTATTAAACAAATTTAGTTGACAAAAGTTTATTGTCAAAAGATATTTTATAGAAAGTTAAATTCAAACATTTTCATTTTAATTAAATTTATTTATTTATATGGCGTAGAAAGCAAGTTGCTACATAAGGACTTTGTTTTGGAGTATAAGTTTAATATGGATGATATTGGAGTTTTGACCATTACCAAATTCCATAAGTCTAAAATAATATAGTTTCGATGAAGAGAATTAGTGTAGATAAAATTCACAACCGCGTAATGCTTAACAATATAAAATTGGATTTTACCGAAACTAAGTAAGCTATGAATATGGCCAAAATGTCACACCACCACCTAAGTGACTTGTGAACATTAACATTCGAATAGTTTGATGTTACTCGCTGACCGAATTTACACTTAACGAGTCATACAGTCGGAATGATGAATTCTTTTTGGACCAAACGATTTATTTAGTTTATAATTGTTATAAGTTAATTAAGTTAATTACAATTTATGAAATATTAATTATCGAATTTTGAAAATTATTTGAGAAATAAATGTTATTGTATGTATTTATAGTAGTTATAAATATATCAATCGATATACGATATCAACAAATAATTAAATTAGATTTTATTAAAAATATTTAATTGGGCTTAAATGGTCTATCAGCCCCATGATGTTAAGATGTTATTTCGATAGCAATAGGACTTGTAGGAGGCGGCCAAAAGGCTAGGGGGTTTGGAGATGGATGGTTGAGATTTGATGAGAAATGATATGAGATGTGATCTATATTTCTCTCTATTCTTTCGTCATAAAAGGACCCCTAACCCTTAAAACGACTCGAAATTTTTAACATTTCAAATAGGAATATATATTCTATTTTAAATATTCAGATTTGATTCAAATTTAATAAATAATAAGAAAATCAATTACAAATATAATGACTCGATTTTTATTGATGTATATTTATTTTAGTTGACTTGATTTTTCCATAATTTTTAATTTGAAAAATATCTAAATTAACGTTTGATGATTTTTTGGCAAATGATGGTATTTTTATGATTTTACAAAATAAGATAAGTAGTGTATATTATTATTATTTTGAGATTATATCATGTTTTTGTGCACGATCATATTTTTATTTCGTCCTTCGCAGCCGTTACGCGAATGAGACTCTGTGTAGCATGATGCTGAAAACTATAAAATAAAACTAACTTATGTACTTAGACATTTCAAAGCTGCTCCCTTTCTTTGTCTTTCAAATTTAACAATAAAAGAAAAGTACACTTAAAAACTTAAAAAATAAAAAACAAGAGAAATTCTCAATGAAAAATTCTAAAACACGGATCTTTGACTTGGGTTGAGTAGATCTATGGTTCTATATCCATTTTGACATGTTCAAGCATGCTTGGTAGAAGTCGACAGTTTGGTCAAGGATAGTAGAAGCTAGGGTTTAGTTTTGGGCTTGATTTGGTCGACGTTCAGAAAATCGGAAAGTAGTGTTGTTCTTGTGTTGGCAAGGCGAACCCAGTGGATGAAATTGAGGTAGTACGACTCCATATTGTATGTCGCGATTTCTACTATGTCGAAGGGATGGGTGGTGCCATAATTTTCCTAGGGAGGTCGGGCGCGTCATCATCGTGTCGGGGAGGTGGAGATTTTGATGCAGAGTCTATTGGTGTTGTCGTATTTGGTTTCCATGGGAATCGAGGGAGTTTGAGTGGAAGAGGTGCATGGTTGTTCATTTATGCACCATTGTGTATATAGGGAAGGATTGGAGTGAGGAGGAGAAGATCTTGTGGGTAATTAAAAAGTTTAAAATGTAATTAGCAGAATTTATTAATATTTAAATCTCAAATCTTATAAATTTAATAACTTTCTCATACGAGGTCCAATCGATATGAGCTTTTTTGCACTATGCTCATAATGGAGATATCTACGTGATGGAACTGGTTTGGTTAAATTTGAAGCAAGTTAAATTTTAGGCTAAATTCGAATCTTTCGATTTTAGTTTAAACTGGATAGCTTCGATGTCAACTGGAATTTTAGTGAGTTGAACTTAGATTTTTGGATAATCGGTGTTATATATTAGATAAAAATTATTGTTTATGTTGAAATGATTTATTTCCTTGATTTGGTTAAAAAATCTGCTTTGAAAAGCGAATGATATTTAAGTTAAAATAGGAAATTTATAAAGAAATCTGAATTCTCGTCGTTGTTGATTTTTAAATCTAGTTGTATTTTTGTAGATTTTAATTTTAGTGGTATGTTTGTTATATAGATTGTCAAATGTTAAAATTTAATTGTTGGTTGTATTGGATATGATATTAGCATATGTTAAAAAGTTGAACTGTTTTAGAAAAAAGGTAACAATGACAATGGTTAAGTGCTACAGTAATTACTAGCCTCGTTACAGTATTTTGATATATTTTAAAAATTGCCATTTGGCTTTGAAATGCTTTTGATTTTGGAAATATGATTTATATTATGACCTCTTTGATCCCATCTGTGTTATTTTATATTAAAATAGTTTTTGAACTTCTCTATTTCACTTAAACCTTTTTATTTGTCTTTTCTAAATATATAGAAATGTTTTAAAATTATTTTGGACAGTATCCGTCTTTTTAGAAAAGTTACTATGATGATGAACGTTAGTTTTAAAAGTAATTAAAGGAGTTTATCTTTTATTTTAAAGTGATTTTGTTTTTTTAAAAGTAGATAGAAATATTTTAGGAATAAATATTTACGAAAAAAAGAACATATTTAAAATGTTATAATAAAAGAACTGATTTATAAGTAGTATTTTATAAATCTTAAAAAGATTTATAAGCGGTATTTTATAAATAAAAGAATACGTTTCTAAATGGCATTTTAAAGAAGGGAATATTATCATTTCGATAAATTAGAGAGACAAATATAGTTGTAAATTTATAGTAATATATGGAATGACTGTGTTATGGGAAGTATGTGGGACTTATAATAATATTTGGAGGTTTGTTTTATATTAGGAGTTCGGTTAATATTTGGTGGTATGTTTTACATATTGAGTTCGGTTTTATATTCAGAGTTTGTTCTATAAAGGGGTTTTTTCAATTATATTTAGAAATATAAAAAGAGTTTTATAAATGACTATTTATAAAATATGTTTTATAAAAGAGTATTATAAAAGTGAAGGATGTTTATGAAGAAGTTTATTAAATAAATCTGGAGATTTATAGAAGGAGGTTTATAATTACGTTTATATAATATAATTATAAAGGGAATTTTATAGCTTATAAATAATATTTTACAAAAGGAGTTGTTTAAATGATATTTTATAAAGGAGATAAAGGAATTTACAAATGGAGTGTAAATATGAAAGAGTTTTATAAAATGGAGTTTTGTAAAAGAAATAGGATTTAATTTCTAGAAATGATCATTTTAACTTATGGTGGTATGGATAGTTTTCTTTTCATACTTATACCAAATTCCGAGATATGGAAACTCATCTCTATCTTGAAAATTAAGAATGTGTGTCGAGGAAAGGATGGTTTTCTATCTCGTTTGATCTCATTGTTAACTGAGGTATAGTACACTTTGAAATCCGAAATTGGTGTTAAACATATTTGGTCTGGTTTCTATACGATATATTTACTTACACCAAAAATGAAGTGTTTGGGGTTTATTGTCATCAATTTTTTAAATGACATTTGTTTTATCCTGATTAAATATGGTTTTGGAAATGAAATCTTTCTCAAGATTTAGGGATATACTTATGCTATTGAGATAAGTACATGAGTATATTTTCGAAGTATTGAAATGTTGTGTTTTGTGAATATACTTATGCTGTAGATATAAGAATATGGGAAAGTTTTTTCTAAGTTTTGAAAGTGAAAAGTTTTGTGAGTATACTTATATAGTTGAGATAATTATATCAATATTTTTCAGGTATTAAAAAGAGTAGAGAAGGGTTTGTGAATATATCTTTGTAAAAGTATTTTAATATAAAAATTTACAAAGTGGTTTTAAATGTCTGGTTGAATTGTTTGTTACTTGATAGTTAAATAATCGATTATCAAATCTTGGTCAATTTTAAAACTATCATTGTCAGTTCAGAGAGATTGTAATCAGATATATTATATGAAACTTACATCGAACCGACATAAGTGTTCGAATTGAAGACACCTTATAGATGATGGAATCAAAGATGGTGTTCTTTGAAGTGCAAAGTGTAACGACCGATAAATTTTAATGGCTTTAATAACATAATTAATTGAATATTTTGTGAAATTTTAAATAATTGTATAAATGTAGCAAATGGTAAATTTTCATCTGATGACATGCAAGTTTATTTTATTGTGTAATTTTTTTAAATTTAAATCAGTTAATATTTGATGATAATAAAATATTTTCCAAACCTAAATATTTTTATATAATAAATTTGTAAATCATCTTTTGAGTGAGATGTCATATTTCATTTCGCCAAATTTTGACTGTTATTGCTCCGTTTATCTTAATTCCGGCGTTTTAGCAGCATTTTCGGTACCGATTATTGACTTTTGATAGAATGATCGTACCATTGATACCTGTACACCGTTTTGATCATCTCGTCATGCTGATCTTTGCAGTATATTCGTTTGTGTGTTTTGAATTCTGGTGACGGCGAAATCTATGGAATGATTTTTTATATCGGTTCAGTATCGGATCTTTTGCTTCCTTTATATTTCCTATTTCCAACGTGTAAAACAATAGACAATAATTTTTGATATTTCTTACAATAACCCGTATATTTGTACCATTTAAATTGACAATATTACACACATGTCAACTTAAATAATATAAAACACGAATTATTAATGGAGTATATATATAAATGAGAATCATCACAGAATCACAGAAATATAACATCACAGAATCGTGCAGCGGAATTACAACATAGTCATATGAGTAGTTCATGAAGCTACCCATAAATACAACAATGTCTCAAATAAAATAAAATAGAACAACATAGATGTCCAATAGTCCAAATAGAAATAGCAATACTGATAAGTTAAGATAATGATAGTCTTCGGTCTTCAGCTCCAAGTAGAACAACAACATCAATCCTCAGTCTGATCCGAGCATAAGCATAAACAAACACTCGAATCAGGACATATATTCTTATGCAGATAATATGGTTCAAATTCAAAATAGCAATAACTCAAAGATAAATGGAATAAACATCTTTCAGGATCCGTTAAACTATTTATACATAGTAGTGTACGATAAATAGATAATGTCTGACAGTAAAGTAAAATATTAAAATAGTGTTAAGGTGTTACCATTGTTCCCCTTAACACATTTCATATAGCATTATAGACTATACAGCACTGTAAACTCCACCGTAAACTAGTGGGATATCAGTGAGTACTCCATAGGTATAATACAAAACAAATTTGTAGTGGTCGTGTATAGGGATACAAGTATGACAAGGCACATGAGGCAATACCCAAGGTAGTGAAACTACCGTTTGCTTGATCCGGACTGGTGAGAACGCATCGCCGCAAAGATCGCAACACCACGAAACAACACTCCAAATTCAAGGGTGCGTATCAATCAATAACAAGTAATGAGTAGTTTATGAAGAAGTGTGTTCGCTCGAGGTAGCTAACCCTATTTGGCCCGGCACGGCTCATGTTTTAGTCATTTTGAATTTAACACAAGTGTCAAGGCTATCCATTATCGTTCACTTTCTTCAGTCATCGCGTACGTCATTCCAACCACTTCATTATGGATCACACTCCACGTATAGTTATTAAAGTGGTTTTCAGTTAGACATTGAGTATGTCCCTAACCGATTTCGGTCTCTTTAATAACCTTCGTAATTATTTCACCGATTGGTCATTTAATAAAGTTCAAAATCGAATCAATTTCAATTTCAATTAGAATCTGAAATTCAACATTTCATTTGTCTTTCCAAAAAAAATTCCAAAATTTACGTTTCATAACTTCCAAATTTCATTTCAAAATTCTATAGATCTATTTCAAAATTTAATTTAAACAATTCCAATATACATTTAAATTTGTATATAAGTTTCATTCCATAATCATTTAAATAAACTTAATTTAACGTTCAAATCGATTTAAACTCATTTATCGATTTCATTAAATATTCATTAAATTAATTCATCATTTAAAACAATTTCTATTAAATTTCCAATTCATTAAATTCATTTCCTAAGTTCAACTTTGTTATATCGAAGCTTACAAAATTAATTTAAATTAAATTTGTCAAATCCAATTCTTTAAATTTACAAGTCTTTCATTTGTTTCGATAAAACACATTTTATTTCTTGTGAAAGAAATTCAATTTCATTTTTATTTAATTACTTAGTTAAAATTTCAAAACTCAATTAACAAAGAAACTTAGTTTCACTTATTCAAGAGGTTCAATTTCACTTAATAAAGAATTCAATTTAAATTAAATTATTAAACAATTCCATCTCATTAAATTATCAAATAATTTCAATCTTAATTATTACTAATTCCAAAACTTAGTTATTAATAATTTCAAAACTTAATTATTAATAATTTCAAAACTATTTGAGTAGAACGGATGTATAGCGTGAAACTACACAGCCGATTAGAGTTAAATACTAATATAGTAATATCATGATCAACAAGCCTAATCATTGCCTCGAAAAAAAGATTTGAAACAGCAAACATCAGTAGCAGATAACCAAATAAAGAGACATAGTACCAACCCTAACCAATATGTACATAAATCCAAGTCAGATAGAGATATAAAAGAAGAGATATATTCGACTATCACATATGAATTCCAACCAACCAATCGTCTAGGAGATGAAGAAGGAGCGTCAATCCAGAGTATGTGGACCCGTCGGCGCGACAGAAGAATAACCACCCGCCGACTCCGTTGGGGGATATCTGGGTGTCCGTAGACGAAGCCTGACTGGTGCGGAGAAGCTGGAACCTGACCAAACAGCAAAGATATTAATTATTCTATTGCAAATATACACCCTTGAACTCTCAGGTTTGTTAAAAACGCGGGCGTTTCTCTCTTTCCATATCACCCAACAAAAAATGGCTAGAAACGAGTCCAGCCAAGGATCTGGAGCATTGTACTGCCAAAATTCAAAGAAATTAGAAACTAATGGACTGAAACCAAAAATATGAGCACTTGTTGATGCCCAAATGTAATAAGCAAAGTCACAGTAAAAAAAAGGTGATTTATGGATTCGGTTTCAAGACTGCAGAGGGGGCAATACTGATCAGATAAAATATTAAGTCGGGCAAAATGGTCTTTAGTGTTGATACGGCCATGGATCAGACACCATTGAAAAAATAGGATTCGGGGAGAAAGGTGACATTTCTAGAGACGTGCGAAGGAGAATAGTCTGCTAGGGTGGTTCAGGAATGAGTAGCATTGGGACACAAAGAAGCATTTGGAGGGGGATAAAGACCATGCATAAAGATCGGAGGAAGAAGGAGACAGGTTAACGGATTGAAGCAGATTGGCGGCGGCAAGGAATTCTCGGAGCAGATTATTGCCAAAGAGGGAAGCAGGACAGAGCGAATGAGGGCCGATGGAGACTGCGTCAGCAACCGTGAGAAACTTCTGGGATAAGGAGGAGAAAAGGGTAGGGAATCTGCAATTTAAAGGAGAGTAACAGAACCAGGAATCAAACCAAAAAAGACAATTGGAGCCATCGCCTAGGATCACTTGAAAGAGAGGCTTAATACGGTTGATGGAGGATAAGACGCCAGACCAGAATGGGGAGGGTTTATTGAGGGGAGCTAGTTGAAGGACGCAAGATGGATTGCCTTGGTAGTGAACTGAGAGAATCCAGTCTTTCCAGATGAAGTATCCAGGTGTCAAAGTACGCCAAAGCCATTTGGCCAAAAGAGCAAGGTTGAAAGTTCAAAGGTTGACAATACCGAGGCCACCATGGTCTTTGTGTAAGCAAGCTATCTTCCAGCTGACAAGACTTTTGGCTTTTCCCCCATTCCAAAGGAAGGTTCTTCTAATGGAGTCAATTTTCTTGGATACCCAGGCAGGTAGTTTGTAGAACGAGAGCCAGTAAAGAGGAATGGAGGAGAGGACTGATTTGATTAACACTAGTCGGCCCGTAGCCGAGGGAGCGTCGGCTTTCCAGCCTGAAAGTCTGGATTCAATTTTAGTGATAAGGGGAACCCAATCAGCACGATGAAGTTTGGTGGGACGCAATGGGATAACAAGGTAGGAGATCGGGAATGAGCGATGTTACAGTTGAGGATAGAAGAGACTGAGGGACCAAGGTGATCTGTGTTACCAAGCATAATGATAGAGCTTTTGTGAAAATTGATGGAAAGACCTGAAATGAGTTCGAAGACGTATAGAAGGACCTTAAGACAGCGGATATGATCAGGCGAGGGGGAGACGAAGAGAATAGTGTCATTAGCAAATTGGAGGTTGGATACAGATAAGTTAGAGTTTGGGGGACCAATACCGGCGAGACAGTTGTTCGAGATTGCCAGCTTAGACATGCGGTTGAAGACGTCTGCCACCAGCACAAATAGAAGAGGCGAGAGAGGGTCTCCCTGACTTAGACCACGGGAAGTTTTGATAAGACCCCCGAGGAACCATTAATCTGAATAGAGGAGAGACTGGAGGTTAGAATGCATTTTATCCATTCACACCATTTCATAGGGAAGCCTCTGTGTGACAGGAGTTCAAGAAGGAAGTTCCAATTAACAGAGTCAAATGCCTTTGAGAAATCTAATTTGAGGAGGACACCTGGCAGGCTTTTTGTGTGGCAAAAAGAGATAACTTCGAGTGTTGCCGCCACACAATCTAGGATGTTGCGACCCTGGATAAAGGCAGATTGTTCCCTGCCAATCAACTGATTCATATGCGGCTGAAGGCGGTTGGCGAGGACTTTAGTGATGAGCTTGAAAGAGGTGTTAAGGAGGCTGATGGGGAGAAAGGCTGCAAGGGAATTGGCACCTTCAGATTTCGGTATAAGGACGATATTGGTGTAGTTGAGTAGGGAAATGGCCATAGGGTTGGATTGGAATTTAGAGCACAGGTCTAAGATATCTTTCCCGATAACGTCCCAGAAATATTTAAAGAAAAAAAGACCAAAGCCATCAGGATCTGGTGATTTGTTGTCATCCATATCCTTGAGGGCAGCTAGGATTTCTTCTTCGGAGAAGGGAGCATCAATTGGGATGGTGGGTGGATTGGGGTAGAGGAGATTCCAATCGATGGGGGGGGGGAGGGAGGAAGAGGGTTGGCTTATGATGGAGCAGTAAAAATTGGTGAAGAGATTTAAAATTTCATTCTGATCGGTGACTGGCACTTCATTGTGAATAATTTCGGGGATGAACAGGGATCTGCGACAGCCATTAGCAAGTCTATGGAAGTAGGCCATGTTTTTGTCACCATCGGCTAACCACTTAGCCTTATAACGTTGTTTCCATCCAATCTCCTCCTGTTACATCATCCTTTCAAGCTCTACTTCCAAACTTCTAAGCTTGAGTGTCTCAGAATCATCAAGTGGGTGAGACTCCTCAAGGATGTTCAGCTTAAGGATTTCATCTTGAGTGGAGGAGATACGGTTTCTGAGTGAACCCCAAATGGAGTTGGCCCAAGGTTTAAGAAGTCTTCTCAGCGATCTTAGTTTGCCTACTACCCGGGCAGAGGCAGAGATGGAACTGATGGGCTGGGCCCATGCCATTTTAATAAAATCTTCGAAGGATGGTTCAAGAAGCCAGAGTCTTTCAAACCTGAAAGGTCGATTGTGATTGATGAGGGAGCCCGAATCGAGTATAAGAGGACAATGATCAGAGAGGACAGTTGCGAGTCCTAGGCATGTAGATAGGGGGTGGATATCATCCCATGCAGAGTTGAAGAGAAAGCGATCAAGTTTAGCCAAGGCGGGTGCCCGACGCCTGTTGGACTAGGTGAAAAGGCGGTTGTTGATAGGGGGTTCGATCAATGAGCGGGAGCTGATGAAAGCGTTGAAAGCATCTGAGTCAGGCGAGAAATTTCCTGAGTTTCTTTCTTCGGAATGTCTGGTTGTATTGAAGTCACCCCAAGCACCCAAGGACCATATATGTGTGTTGCAAATTCCATGCATTTTCTCCAGAGATCTGCCCGTTCTTGAATAGTTTTGGGACCATAAATGTTTGAAAAGAAGACGATAGTGTTAGTCTGCAGGTGTCTAAGAGCTACATGGAGGATGGCTGATGAATGATTTGGCTAAGGGACCATACAGATTCTTTTCCACATGGTAATTAGACCTCCCTAGAGTGAATAGCGTTTACGTGGGTCCACCCCGAGAGCCATGGACCACCAATTTGAGGTAAAAGGGCGGGAGATGGATCAGAAAGTTTAGATTCTTGGAGCAGGAGGATGTCTGTATGTAGGGGAGAAAAGGACAGGAAAACTGAGTGCCTTTTTAAGGGGTCCCCTAGCCCACGAATATTCCAGGAGGCAATTTTCATTGGGAAAAGGAGAGACGCTCTTGTTCTAGGGTTTGCATGGAAGAATAGTGTTCCTCAAGTATAGAAACTCCCATGCAACATGCTAATTTCTTATTTAATCTAGAATTAGCAGAAGAAAAAACTACAGGTTCGTAAAAGCTACCTGTAGCTCCAGGCAAGGACGAGGCTCTGGCAGTCCTCGAGCTTTATCTAACTACCGTAGGGGAAAGGCCTTGCAAGCTAGGTTGGGCTGTAGCCGTAGGAGGAATGGAGGCTGGGGGAAATTCTGGTGCTGGAGTTGGGTCAGGAGGTGGGATTTGGAGGAAGTAGGGCACAGAAAGGTCAAGGTCGAGGAGGGGGTCCCATCTTGGTGGAGCTGGCTCAGAATTACAGACCATCATACGGCTAACATCATCATTAAAATTCAAGGGAGGGGAGGACAGGGTTGGCTCGTAGTTCATGGCATCAAAAACGATCATCAAAGTCTAGGTTGTCGGAGGGAATGTCAAGCGGATCATCAAAGCATTTAAGCTCCCTTTCGATGTCAATGCCAAGAGGGTAGATCTCTGGTCTGCGGGGGTGTGAATGTTCCCAACGTGAAACCGAGATGAGATAATCGACATTATTGAGACGAACCAAGTAAGAAGAGGAAGCGGGTATTCCCACCAGGAATTGCATCTTAACATGGATTTGACGGCGATCAAACTCTGACCATTCGCATCTGTCAAAATCAGTGAATCACCCTATAGATTTAGAGCGGTCTGGACAGCATCCCGATTATTTCAAAGGAGTTCCGGAAAGCCCTTGATGGTTGCCCAACTGGGTGGTTCAAGCTCAATGGATGGCGGCGGTTCATAGTCTAGCCATGCCCCGAGATAAATCGACCCACTCGCTTTGGTGAGTATCTTGGAATTGAGCACAGTGGTTTTCATCTGAATGGAGGGGCAGCAAATCAGAAACGGTTGTTATCAACCAACCAGATCGCCCATTCTCTGTGGTTGAAGGTGGAGGACAGGACGGTATTGAGACTCTCCACACTCCAAATGCCATCAATGATGGTTGCAGTGATGTAGAGCGAGAAGTCAGCCATGGGAAAATAGAGTGAGGACAAAAAAGGATGAAGAGGAGAAGAAAGAGGTTTGGTTTGAAGAGGAGAGAGGGATTTGAGTTGATTAGATGGATTGGAGATAGAAGGGTTGAGTGCGGGTCCAGCTGTGGGCCGATTTGATTTCTGGACACATGGATGCTTGGTAGTTGAAACATCAGAATAATGCTTCGGTATTCGAGAATTGTGTGCAGAGAGATAATTACTCAGAGAAACCGAAGGGTTTTTCAAGAGTCCCAATGCAGTAGGCTTAGATGGACAACGAGCATAATAATGACCAAAAAAGCCACAATAACAATAGATCCTGGGGTCCCTACAGTTGGATGCCACGCGGCCCAGACCTGCACATTTGAAACATCTTTTTTTCGATTTCAAAAATTCAAAAGTTTGGCGGTATGAGTCGAAAAATGGGAACGGGCACCAGCGGTTTAGTTTGGGGGGCGGGGGTCGGGAGAAGCGGCTGTTGGTTAGATGAAGGAGTGGGGCAAGGTGCAGCAGCTACCTGAGCATAGGTTCTTCCGTTGGATAGGTTGACCGATGGGGTGGGTTTTATAGCAGAAGTTGGAGGAGCAGTTTCAGCCATTCGAGGCGGATCTACTAGAGATTGATCTTTGGAGCCTGAAAGTGGCCCGGGAAGAGGATGGGGGGATCAGATAAGTATTAGGGAGGGACGAAAGAAATTCCAGAGAACGAAAGAGAAGGTGAAAACGAAGAAGAAGGCTTTGGTACTTGCGAGGAGAAGGACGCCATGAAATATTGTTATAATATTTGAATAGATCTGTTGTTTAAAGTTGAAATGTTAATAATTTCAAAACTTAATTATTACTAATTCAAAACTTAATTATCAATAATTTCAAAACTTAATTATCAATAATTTCAAAACTTAATTATTAATAATTCCAAATTTAATTATTAAATAATTAAATTTTAAACAATGTTCTTTCGTCAATTACTACATTAATATTTTATTTCAAATATTCACATTTTCCTTTCATTAAGATTTAAATTCCAATTTGATTTCAAAACCTTATTATTATTCAAATAAAATCTTTATTGTATTTAAATCAAAATTATTGACCAATCGGGTTTATTTTAATTCTCTATCCCAAGTCAAGTTATTTGGGTATTTATCATTTCAACCTGATTCCATTTAAATTCAAAAATCAAAACATAACAAACGGAACTTGCAATGTGATAACTGGGATGGTGTCAAAGCAAATAAACAAGCAATAGCAACCATACATAACAATTCAACAATTTATTTAAATAATCCCTAAATAATCGTATTAATTTACGTTTGTTGTTTATGCAAATTAATATAATTACTTCTAGAATCTACACTATCATTTCATGTAGATTAAAGATTATTCCACTAATTATTTATACGGTTTTTCACTTGTCATTTATTTTTCAGTTCTTATACTACAACAATCATAAAACATACATTCAATGGTTCAAGGTGTAGTTATCACTATTCTACGTGTTGGTTTATTCAACATTTAAAGGGTCAAATTTAACTAATCAATATTCAACATATAAATCAGTTTTAAAATTGTTAACTATCCTATATCAAATTCAATTTGCATATTATTTATCACTTTCACAATAACAAATAACATCCAATTTCAACATCACATAACAATCATTCATTAACCAAACTTGTATAAGAATATAAGTCGTGAAAATCAATTCACCTTTCGTGGATAAATAAATTGACAGCGAAGCACAAAGAAGCACGAATGGAGTCGGTTAAATACGAACAAATGGACACTGCAAATATTGACAAAAGAGAGATGATATTAATTCAATGAACGTTTATATATAATTTATAAAATTGTATAAATATGCTTACTGATGACAGAGGAAAGAACGAAAGCTGAAAATCGATGCTGCTGCAAAAGGCTTAACCGGTCGCTTCTGCACACAACAAACAAAGAAAAGTGGTTACTATTTTCAGCAACCAAAACAGATATTTGCGAACAAATTTCTTCCGCAATATCAAAAACAACAGTGTGCTTCCCCAATCATTTTTTTTTTAGAATTGAGACTTCGCCTCTAAAATGCATGCCTGCATTTCCCATGCGTATACACCTTTTTTTATACACGTATGCACCCTTACCCCTTCTACATGCTGCAGCCCCTATGTACACAACACTTCACAACCATATATTTCATGCAACCCTCTTCAGAAACACACGTAACATACACAACACACAACACACACAATACACGCACACGATCCAGTTACATCATTCTTCTTTCCCCCCTACAGCATGCTACAACAACACACACAGTTTCAACTTATTCCCCCTCCTTCAACATGCTGCAACAACATGCAACTCTCTTTCTTTTGCCTTTTTTTTAAACACAAGCCGCGACTTCTCCCAGAAAATGCAGTTTGCAACTCATTTATACACTCTTCATGCACACACCTGGATATATGCACATGACACTCTCAGGCTAGGCACGGCTGTAGGGATGGGCGCGGAGGCGGAGTGAAGGAGGTAAGTGAGGGTGAAGGCTGAGGAGAGTGGGCGAAGGGGAGAAGGAAAGTGGAGCTCACAGTGGGCGGTGCACGTGTGAGGGACGTGCTGGAGTTCAAGGCGGTGGGAAGCACGGTACAGTGGAGAGGTAATTAAGGGGTGCGGGTTCAACTGGAGGCGAGGTGGAGAGGTGGAGTTGTTTCGGCCATGGAGGAGAAATTTGTACACGCGTGCTTCTTTGTTTCGGCCATCACTTTTTTTTTTTGCAGAAAGAAAGAACGAAACATGAAGAAGAGAAAGGCGGAAGAGGGCGATTACTTGAAGCTTATCTCGAAATGTTGTATATGTTTTTTGTTAACATAACTTTATAAATTTAATAATCAGTCTATTGAACTCCCAAACGTCATATTCATTCCCAAAGTTAACCCCCCCAGCTTCCAACTACCACCTTAAATGCATCAGCTGAATTCATTTTCAAATTTTCTTTTGGATACGGACTAAAGAATTTGCGCTGAAATTTGTTTATCTGGTCCGTCCGGAACGGTTAATTTAACGCGACTATTTTTACGTCGTATTCCGATTTTCACGAATGAGTGTACCATTTTGATCAGTGCGACGATGCGCTTCCAATGGTGCACAGATAATTGCGATATGACATTTTTATAAAAATTCGAGTTTATGCCGCTTAAATTGTTCGATTTGCAAAACAATTTAAATGGGACAGACGATGACAGTTTTTGATAAAACGAATTACGATGTCTTGATTAGATAATTTTTTACAACATTACTGTGTAAAAATATTTGGATTTGAAAGATAAATTTTACGGAGCTTTAAATGAACTGATATACAGTAAAACGCGAACGAAATTTACTGCAATATTTCACGACGAAACTTTTTCTACATTCATAACTAACTGGACGCATCTTATAAATAAAGTTTGGACGTTAATTGAGATCGTCTATAAATTTCAAAATTTTATATTAAAACGATGGATTTAAAATTTAAATTGAGTCGGAAAGTCAGGGTCGTTACAATCTGCCCCACTCAAAACTTTTCGTCCTCGAAAAGGAACGAGACGAGTGAAGTAGGAATGAAGTAAGCAGAAAAGTCAAGATAGATTTTAAGAAAATTGAATTATACCTGAAATTAGCAATTCGGGGTTTGAATCCCGAATACTATCCTCGGTTTCCCATGTGCAATCTCGCTCATCTGGACTCCACTAGACTTGACGAGATTTACCGACTTCCTTCTAAGTTGCTTTGTCTCGCGATCGACTATCCGAAGTGGCTTTCGCTCAATAGTCAAGTCAGGCTCAATAACTAACTCTTCCAACTGAACAGTAGGGATGGTCATAGATGGATCATGTACAACTTTGCGAAGATGTGAGACGTGGAGCACATTGTGCACACCGGCGAACTTCTCTGGCAATGCAACTCTATAGGCCAATGTTCCGACTCTTTCCGTAATCTCAAACGGGCCAAAAAATCTGGGAGCTAGCTTCCCTTTCCTTCCAAATCGAACAATATTCTTCAAAGGCGACACTTTCAGAAATACTTTGTCTCCTGCACTGAATTCAAGATCTCTTCTCCTTCTGTCACGTAGCTCTTCTGTCTATCCTGTGCTGTCTTAATCTTCTTCCTGATTTCTTCAACCTTTTCAAAAGCTTCCATAATTATTTCTGGACCAAGCACTAATCGGTCACCCGACTCGATCCAACAAGCTGGCGATTTGCACGGCCATCCATATAAGGCTTCAAACGGTGTCATACCAATGGTTGCCTGATTTATTAATGATAATTAATTCAAATTCAAATATACTTATTCAAATTTGAAATTCAATTTCTTTACCTGGTAACTATTATTATAGGTGAATTCAACCAAATGAAGAAGGTCTTCCCAAGATCCACTAAAGTCAATAATACAAGCTCGGAGAAGGTCTTCTAAAATCTGATTCACCCTCTCAGTTTGGCCATCTGTCTGAGGGTGATAAGCTGTGCTCAGATTCAGTTTGGTGCCCAAAGTATCCTGAAATGCTTTCCAGAATTTACTTGTGAAAATAGAATCTCTATCGCATACAATACTAGATGGTACACCATGAAGTTTAACAACTTCTCTCATGTATATCTCGGCCAAACTCGAAGCAGTACGAGTGGACTTGATTGGAATAAAGTAAGCGGACTTCGTCAGTCTATCGACAATCACCAAAATGCTTTCGTTCCCCTTTCTAGTCCTTGGTATCCCATCAATAAAGTCCATAGAAATCTGCTCCCACTTCCAACCTGGAATCTCTAGTGGTTGAAGCAAACCTGCTATCTCTCTATGGTCAGCTTTAACTTGTTGGCAAGTTGTGCATCTGCTAACATAGGTAGAAATATCGCGCTTCATCCCACTCCACCAATATAACTTCTTCATATTCTGATACATTTTAGTGACACCGGGATGAAATGAAAGCAAAGATTGATGGTTTTCTCTCAGCACTTCCTGTCTTAGACCATCGACATTAGGAACACAAATACGATTATCAATTCTCAAGACTCCATTACTATCAACTCGTGCACCCATCTTACTGTTAGCATTTCCAACTCTTCCGAGAACTATTTCTTTGATGCGATAAAGCAAAGTGTCCTCCTATTGCTTGGTTATAATGCGATCCATAAGAGCTGGGGAGACGACGAGCTGGAATAACATCCCTTCAACCAAATTACAGCATGCCATTGCTTGGTTTCTGCTCAAAGCATCGGCTACGGCGTTTGCTTTCCTTGGAGCGTAATTAATATCAAGATCATATGCAACTAAGAATTCGAGCCATCGGACTTGTCTCCAATTTAAATCCTATTGCGAGAAAATATATCTCAATAACTTGTGGTCAGTGAATAACTCGAATTTGGTTCCCAATAGATAGTGCCTCCATAGCTTAAGAGCAAATATAACCGCAAGAAGCTCTAAATCATGAGTTGCGTAATTTTCTTCATGGGTCTTTAAATGACGACCAACATAGACAATAACCTTTCCTCTCTGCATTAAAACCGCTCCTAATCCATTATGGCAGGCATCAGTATAGACGGTCAATCCTTTGCTACCGTCAATAACTGTAAGAACTGGGGCAGATGTCAATCTTCGCTTCATCTCATTAAAAGCTGCTTCACACTTTTCACTCCAAATAAATTTCACATTCTTTCTGGTCAGTGCGGTAAGTGGGGCAGCAACACGAGCAAAGTTTTCTATAAATCTGCGATAATAGCCGGCCAAGCCCAAGAAACTGCGAATATCTGTAGGAGTTTTTGGAGTCTCCCAATCCTGCAAATTCAAGGATTCGGATTTAGATAGTGATAAGTCGTTTAGATAAAATTGACAAGTAAGGATAGAACTTACATTGATTACGGCGATCTTAGCTGGATCGACCGAAATCCCATTTTCCGAGACAATATGGCCAAGAAAACGAACTTCATCTCTCCAAAAGTGGCATTTCGAAAACTTGGCTTTAAGCCGATGGCTGCGAAGAGTTTCAAGAACAAAAGCCAAATGTGACCTATGCTCTTTCTCATCTTCAGAGAAGACGAGAATATCATCGATGAAGACAAGAACGAACTTGTTAAGAACATCCCGTAAAACTCTATTCATCAAGTCGACGAAATAAGCTGGAGCATTAGTGAGACCGAACGGCATAACTAGCCATTCATAGAAACCATTTTCAGTGCGGAATGCTATTTCAGGAATACTATCCTCAGCGATTCTGAGTTGGTGAAAGCCGGTAGCCAAATCAAGTTGGAAGAAAACTTTAGCTCCATGAAGCTGATCGAATAGATCATTGATCCGGGGCATCGGATACCTGTTCTTGTGTGTGAGCTTGTTTAGCTCTCTAAAGTCCACACACATTCTGAGAGAGCCATCGGATTTTGTGACAAAAATAACATCAGCACCCCATTCTGAATGACTTCTCCGAATCAAGCCTTTAGCAAATAAAACTTCAATTTGAACATTCAATTCTGCCTTTTCTTTAGGAGCCATTCTCCTAGGAGGGAGAACTACTGGTCGTGCACCAGGGATAAGATCAATGCGGAATTCGATTTCCCACGGAGGTGGTAGAGAATTGAATTCTCCAAACACATCAGAAAAGAATTGAACAATAGGAGTAGAGCTTAGTTCACTTGGATGAGAGTCAAGAGAGAATATAAAACTCCCAGCACATTCTTGAGGCGATTTACCTTTAATAACTAAAGGATGCTCTTGTCGTCAATAAGAGAGACGGTTTGAGTTTTGCATGAGATAACGGCTTCGAACTTTCATAGCCAATCAATACCTAATAGGATATCGAATGCCTCTAATCCAAGTACAAATAAATACCAAGTAAAATGATGCATGCCATACATAAGCGTGATATATTTGCATACCCTTCTGAGGTTAGCGAGTCCTCCAATAGGGTTAGATACACATAAGAAGGTAGATGAAAGAATAGGTTCCAATCCAAGTTCGTTACATAAATCAATAGATACGAAACTATGTGTTGCTCCGGTGTCAAATAGAACTCTAACAGGTGAAGAATGCAACATAAAAGTACTCTGTAAAGTACCTTGATTATCTAGAATTTCTGGGGCAGGTGTGGAAATAGCATAAACTCCAGATGGGGTACCTCTCTTCTGCGTTGGGCAGTCTTTCTTAAAGTGTCATGGCTGTAAGCAAATGTGACAAACATCTCTCTTGGCCATCTGAGCCGGTGGCGGAATAGCTGCATCCTTTGGGGATGGGCAACTACTGGCATAATGACCTTTCTGACTGCAGTTGAAGCAGGTGATAGAGGAGATGTCGATGGGCTTCTTCTGACAATAGCCAAGCCCAGATTTCTTCTGCCAGTTCTTCTTCTGTTCCTCAAAATTTAGCATCCTTTTCCCAGTCTGACTAGAGGATGGCAGAGTAACTGGAGCCTTAGTGACTGAAGCTCCCTTTGGCTTTCCCTCACATCTAAGAGCAAAATCCATCAACTTAGTGAAAGTTCCATGGACATGAGCTGTGAGGAGTTCGTAATACTCTGGACGTGCTCTATGGATGAATTTCTCATTCTTCGGCAGAGGTGTATCAATCAAGCCAGGTCCGAACTTGGAGAGTTCGTTAAACTTCCTTTCATACTCAGAGAAAGTCATATTGCCCTGTTTGAGGTCCATAAATGATCGATAAACCTGGGCCTTTCCGGCTGCTGGCATCCACTGAGCCATAAAGGAATCTCTATTTACAAGTGATATAAAGACGAGTCAAATTTTGATGAGATAAAAGGAATTTTATTTGGATGTAATTTAGATAGATTTCTACCCAAACTAGGCCCAAGTGATGGTTCACTTGTCAGTACGAGAAGTGACTGACTCCCACCAATCCTGTGCCGCATCCTGAAGCTGCCAAGCAGCCAACTTACGCTTCTGAGCGTCAGTGATCTCCATGGCAGTAAAGATCCTCTCCAGACTCTTCGGCCATTGCTGTGCTTCGATGATACTCTCAGAGCCAGTGAATTTGACTCCGCCAAGCTGAGTGTATTCCTTGCTAAGAGTGGAGAATTTGACCGCGAGAGATGGGGCGCGTGGTTTGGGAGCATTTCCTCTACCCCTTCCTCTAGCATTTCTTCTGGTAGCCATCCTAGAATACCCAAAGTGATTTAGAATCAAAGATAGAGATTTATAAAATCTTAAAGAAATTCAAATCGAATGAATTAAATAAGAAGAATGGAACCAAAGGATATGGATTTCTGAAATGATTCTCCTCATTCTAGGGTATGGTTACCATATCTCTAATGAGCTTAAAACTCCACAGGCTAAGGTTTTCGGGAACCAAAGCTCTGATACCAACTGTAACAACCCGTATATTTGTACCATTTAAATTGACAATATTACACACATGTCAACTTAAATAATACAAAACACGAATTATTAATGGAGAGTGTGTGTGTGTGTGTGTGTGTGTGTGTGTATGAGAATCATAACAGAATCACAGAAATATAACATTACAGAATCGTGTAGCGGAATTACAACATAGTCATAAGAGTAGTTCATGAAGCTACCTATAAATACAACAATGTCTCAAATAAAATAAAATAGAACAACATAGATGTCCAATAGTCCAAATAGAAAGAGCAATACTGATAAGATAAGGTAATGATAGCCTTCGGTCTTCAGCTCCAAGTAGAACAGCAACAGCAATCCTCAGTCTGATCCGAGCATGAGCATAAACAAACACTCGAATCAGGATATATATTTTTATGCAGATAATATGGTTCAAATTCAAAATAGCAATAACTCAAAAATGAATGGAATAAACATCTTTCAGGATCCGTTAAACTATTTATACATAGTAGTATACGATAAATAGATAATGTCTAACAGTAAAGTAAAATATCAAAATAGTGTTAAGGCATTACCATTGTTCCCCTTAACACATTTTATATAGCATTATGGACTATACAGCACTGTAAACTCCACCGTAAACTAGTGGGATATCAAGGAGTACTCCAAAGGTATAATGCAAAACAAATTCGTAGTGGTCGCGTATAAGGATACAAGTATGACAAGACACATGAGGCAATACCCAAGGTAGTGAAACTACCCTTTGCCTGATCCGGACTGGTGAAAACGCATCGCCGCAACGATCGCAACACCGCGAAACAACACTCCAAATTCAAGGGTGTGCACCAATCAACAACAAGTAACGAGTAGTTTACGAAGAAGTGTGTTCGCTCGAGGTAGCTAACCCCATTTGGCCCGGCAATTCAATTTGACACAAGTGTCAAGACTATCCATTATTGTTCACTTTCTTCAGTCATCGCGTACATCATTTCAACCTCTTCATTCTGGATCACACTCCGCGTATAGTTATTAAATTGGTTTTCGGTTTAGACAGTGAGTATGTCCCTAACCGATTCCGGTCTCTTTAATAATCTTCGTAATTATTTCACCGATTAGTTGTTTAATAAATTTCATAACCGAATCAATTTCAATTTCAATTAGAATTTGAAATTCAACATTTCATTGGTCTTTCCAAAACAATTTCCAAAATTTACGTTTCATAACTTTCAAATTTCATTTCAAAATTCTATAATTCAATTTCAAAATTTAATTTGAACAATTCCAATATACATTTAAATTTGTATATAAGTTTCATTCCATAATCATTTAAATAAACTTAATTTAACGCTCAAATCGATTTAAACTCATTTATCGATTTCATTAAATATTCATTAAATTAATTCATCATTTAAAACAATTTCTATTAAATTTCCAATTCATTAAATTGATTTCTTAAGTTCAACTTTATTATATCGAAGCTTACAAATTTAATTTAAATTAAATTTGTCAAATCTAATTCTTTAAATTTATAAGTCTTTCATTTGTTTCGATAAGATGCATTTTATTTCTTGTAAAAGAAATTCAATTTCATTTTTATTTAATTACTTAGTTAAAATTTCAAAACCCAATTAACAAAGAAACTTAGTTTCACTTATTCAAGAGGTTCAATTTCACTTAATAAAGAATTCAATTTAAATTAAATTATTAAACAATTCCATCTCATTAAATTATCAAATAATTTCAATCTTAATTATTACTAATTTGAAAACTTAATTATTAATAATTTCAAAACTTAATTATTACTAATTTCAAAACTAAATTATTACTAATTTCAAAACTTAATTATCAATAATTTCAAAACTTAATTATCAATAATTTCAAAACTTAATTATTAATAATTCCAAATTTAATTATTAAATGATTAAATTTTAAATAATGTTCTTTCGTCAATTACTACATTAATATTTTATTTCAAATATTCACATTTTCCTTTTATTAAGATTTAAATTCCAATTTGATTTCAAAATCTTATTATTATTCCAATAAAATATTTATTGTATTTAAATCAAAATTATTGACCAATCGGGTTTAATTTAATTCTCTATCCTAAGTCAAGTTATTTGGGTATTTATCATTTCAGCTCGATTCCATTTAAATTCAAAAATCAAAACATAACAAAGGAAACTTGCAGTGTGATAACTGGGATGGTGTCAAAGTAAATAAACAAGCAATAGCAACCATACATAAAAATTCAACAATTTATTTAAATAATCCTGAAATAATCGTATTAATTTACATTTGTTGTTTATGCAAAATAATATAATTACTTATAGAATCTACCCTATCATTTCATGTAGATTAAAGATTATTCCACTAATTATTTATACGGTTTCACTTGTCATTTATTTTTCAATTCTTATACTACAACAATTATACAACATACATTCAATGGTTCAAGGTGTAGTTATCACTATTCTACGTGTCGGTTTATTTAACAATTAAAGGGTCAAATTTGACTAATCAATATTCAACGTATAAATCAGTTTTAAAATTGTTAACTATCCTATATCAAATTCAATTTGCATATTATTTGTCACTTTCACAATAACAAATAACATTCAATTTCAACATCATATAACAATCATTCATCAACCAAACTTGTATAAGAAAATAAGTCGTGAAAATCAATTCACCTTTTGTGAATAAAGAAATTGACAGCGAAGCACAAAGAAGCACGAATGGAGTCGGTAAAATACGAACAAACGGACATTACAAATATTGACAAAAGAAGGACGATAATAATTCAATGAACGTTTATATATAATTTATAAAATTATATAGATGCGCTTACTAATGACAGAGGAAAGAACGAAAGCTGAAAATCGATGCTGCTGCAAAAGGCTTAACCGGTCGCTTCTGCACACAACAAACAAAGAAAAGTGGTTACTATTTTCAGCAACCAAAACAGATATTTGCGAACAAATTTCTTCCGCAATATCAAAAACAACAGTGTGCTTCCCCAATCATTTTTTTTATTTTTTTATTTTTTATTTTTAGAATCGATACTTCGCCTTTAAAATGCATGCCTGCATTTCCCACGCATATTCACCTTTTTGTATGCACGTATGCACCCTTACCCCTTCTACATGTTGCAGCCCTACGTACACAACACTTCACAACCATATATTTCATGCAACCCTATTCACAAACACACGCAACATACACAGCACACAACACACACAATACATGCACACGATCCAGTTACATTATTCTTCTTTCCCCCCAACAGCATGCTACAACAACACGCACAGTTTCAACTTCTTCCCCCTCCTTCAACATGCTGCAACAACACGCAACTCTCTTTCTTTTGCTTTTTTTTAAAACACAAGCAGTGAATTCCCCAGAAAATGCAGGTTGCAACTCACGTATACACTCTTCATGCACACACCCAGATATATGCACACGACACTCTCAGGCTAGGCACGGCTGTAGGTGATGGGCGCGGAGGTGGAGTGAAGGAGGTAAGTGAGGGTGAAGGCTGAGGAGAGTGGGGGAAGTGGAGAAGGAAAGTGGAGCTCACAGTGGGCGGTGCGCGCGTGAGGGACGTGTTGTAGTTCAAGGCGGTGGGAAGCACAATACAGTGGAGAGGTAATTAAGGGGTGCAGGTTCAACTGGAGGCGAGGTGGAGTTGTTTCGGCCATGGAGGAGAAATTTGTACGCGCGTGCTTCTTTGTTTCAGCCATCACTTGTTTTTTTTATTTGCAGAAAGAAAGAACGAAACATGAAGAAGAGAAAGGAGGAAGAGGGCGATTACCTGAAGCTTATCTCGAAATGTTGTATAAGTTTTTAGTTAACATAACTTTATAAATTTAATAATCAGTCTATTGAACTCCCAAACGTCACGTTCATTCCCAAAATTAACCCCTCAGCTTCCAACTACCACCTTAAATGCATCAGCTGAATTCATTTTCAAATTTTCTTTTGGATACGGGCTAAAGAATTTGTGCTGAAATTTGTTTAACCGGTCCGTCCGGAACGGTTAATTTAACATGACTATTTTTACGTCGTATTCCGATTTTCACGAATGAGTATACCGTTTTGATCAGTGCGACGATAACTTCCAATGGTGCACAGAGAATTGCGATATGGCAGTTTTATAAAAATGTGAGTTTACGCCGCTTAAATTGTTCGATTTGCAAAACAATTTAAATGGGACAGGCGATGACAGTTTTTGACGAAACGAATTACGACGTCTTGATCAGATAAATTTTTACAACATCACTGTGTAAAATTATTTTGATTTGAAAGATAAATTTTACGTAGCTTTAAATGAACTGATATACAGTAAAATGCGAACGAAATTTACTGTTATATTTCGCGACGAAACTTTTTCTATATTCACAACTAACTGGACGCATCTTATAAATTAAATAAAGTTTGGACGTTAATTGAGATCGTTTATAAATTTCAAAATTTTATATTAAAATGATGGATTTAAAATTTAAATTGGGTCGGAAATTCAGGGTCATTACATTTCTAAATGGTTTAACTCTGACTCTTTCTATTCCTTTATTTAATTTGTATTTGCTAGTTCATATTATTAGAGTGGCTCATTTTCTGCGCTTAACTATCTTTCTGTCTCTTGAAAATTTTTTTACAACATATGTAAAGTCATGTATGCTTCTCGTATACCTATTCTTTCTACTCCATTTTTTCCATTCAGCCAGCACGCAAGCTACCATAGCCGCGCACACCATTCACCACCCTCGGCCAGTGCACTCTTCCCCCTTCTTCATATTTGGCCTTCTTTCCCCTTCCTCTTCCCAAATCCCCAAACGAGATCCACTGTCACCCAGTCTCCCCTCTTCCCAAACACAGCCATCTTCTTTCTTTTCTTCCCTCGCACCCTTCAAGACCCCTCCACCTTGATCCGATGCACCTACCTACACAACTGTCGTACCTTTCCTTCCCTCTCCCTCCACCAATGGCCTCAGCCACCTGCTATCTCCTTTCGCCACCTTTTTCGGGTATAACTTCCTCCTCCATTATGTTATAACACACACACACATATATATATTATGTTTGTTGTTTAGTATATATTTTCATTATATATATGTGTGTGTGTGTTTTCTCATATTGTTTATATATATATAGTTACTGTGATAATATGTAAGTATATGTAAGTTTGGTTTCAAATTATATGTTGTATTGTCTGTATATAAGCAATACAGGAAATTTGTTGAATATATCATGCATATATAAATTTTATATGTATATAATAATATTATGTTAGTTAAATATCAACTACATATATTAGTTTATAATGATATATCATTAGTTATATAATCTGTTGGATATATATATATATATATATATATATATATATATAGGTCTGCCTGCATTTTTATTTTATATATTAGGTGTTAAACTTATATATATATTAGTATGTATATTTTATAGTTTATATATATATATATATATATGCAGTACATCATATGAGTGCATTTAGTTTGGTGTGTGTGTGTGTATATATATCTTTCAAATGTATTTGCCTAGTGTTTATATATATGTCCGACTTTTAAGTTTACATCTGTGTACTGAATAAGAGAATATAAGTGCATAATATACATAAAGAAACCCGTATATTCATTTGTTTATATATATTATAAAGTTGGTTCTCTTGTTCGGTTTATAAAAACGCTTATATATATATACTGGATAATAATGAGGTGTCCAATCTGAGAAGTTATTTTCAATTTTCCTGAAGCCTATATATATATTTGACCATATATATGTATAATACTTTTGATGTGCATTATTTTTTCCCTGGTTGATTATAAATATATATATATATATATATAACAATGTAAGTTCTTTTCGTTGATATATGTATATTACTATAATGTAAGATATATTGATTTGTCAATAGATATTTTTTTATATGTATGTTTGTCTATATACTAGTTTATATTAGTTCACGTGAGTTTGGATTCTAAATATATATATATATACATATATTTTGTTTTGTTGGTGTTAAGGTTAAAATATTGAGTTGAATATATATATATATATATATATATATATATATATATATATATATATGATTTTAAGTATAGGTTTAAGAATTGGTTTTAGAGAAAAATTATATATATATATATATATATATATATATATATATTGTTCAGTTATATCAAGATGGTTCTGATTCGTTTTCATCAATTCTTATCTATCAGCTTTATTGATTAATTCGTGCCAATCTTGCTTTGCTTTGGGGTTCGTGCTTGGATTTGTAACACATTTCATTGTCGAATATCTCTAGCCTTGAAATTTGAGCGATCGCTCACGATTAACATTCTTGTATTTATTAAATTTGATTTCATTTGAAAAGACAATTGAAATATGTTGTTGCAAGTTATGTAATTGCCATATATGATATGTTATTGTCTATAATTATCACCTGTGACATCTGAAACCATGATCTGATATTTATTGTTACTGATGATATTGCCTGTTATTGATATGTTATATTATTACCATCACTGTTCTCACTCTGCAAGTTCCCTGTTTGTACAGAATTCTCTATGGGTTGAAATGATACATACCCGAACGAATTTGTAGAATAGGAGAAAATCGTTATGGGTTGAAATAATAAACCCAAGCGATTTTCATTGACATTGAATTTGGGATTGTGGGTTGAAAAGATAAATACCCGTAGATATTTAAATTGTGGATTGAAATGATAAATATCTGTATCACTTGACCATTAGATAGAAGATTATATACAAACGCCGTTGGTCTATATATTGTGAAATGATTCCCAAAGTTTTAAAAAGAAATATATATGGTTTTATATAAATATTGATTCTTATTATATATAAATCTTATTTTATATATGTTTAAGTTCTTGATTTTTAAAATTATATGTTTTGGGAAAGTTTAAATTTATAGCTTAGTGTTGAAATTATAAATTTTAAGATTTTAATTATAATTTTACTATTTAAAAAATATATAAAGTTATTTTTAATATAAAATAAATTTAATAGTAAGATTTAATTTAGTAAAGTTTGGTTTAATTACTATATAATACGTTTAAGTATTTGTTTAAATTATTTTTTTTGAAAATAAATTTTTATAATAATTTTAATAAATTGAGGTTGGGAAGATAAATTTAAATTGATTTGAAATCATATTCTTTTAAGAATTATATTTAATTAAATCGATTTGAAACTTATTGAATTTGATATTTTTAAAGATGTGTTTTATAACTTGATTTTGATTTAAAGTGATTAAATGTATATTCCAAGTTTAAAAAGATCCCAAATGGGATAAATTGTAATTTTAGATTTTAATTAAATGTTATGGGATTAAATTAAAGTGAATATTTCAAAACTAAATAATAGTGAAGTGAATTTGAAATAAATATGAAATTATCAAAATTAGTTATTATAAAGGTTGAATATTAAACTTTGAAATCTATTGAAGTTAAAATGGTTTAATTTGTGATTCAAATTTGTATTTGAAATCAATATAAATTGAAATGGTTTATTGAGATGTTGAACTAAATTGAAATTTGATGAATTCAGACTGAATTAAATTGAATTTTTTGAATTCGATTTGAATCGGTTTGTGAACTTTGAGGAAACTGTTTTATTACATAAGTATTTTAATATATATAAAAATATTTTACTTTATAAATTATTTTATTATATGTATACCAATTTTACTATAAAACTGTTTTAATATATATATATATATATATATATATAATTTTAATATAAACTATTTTTAAAACATTGTAACGACCCGCCGCCTTGACCGCCTCTAGTCGGTAATTAAACCAACTAGAAACGTTCAAAATAACGGATTGTTATTTAGTTTATAACATTTAAACAGAATCAGCTACAGAATCACAGAATAGTAATCATATTTTATAAACAAACTTTTCTTTTACATACAAATATCAGAGTTTACAATACATTACATTTTAATTTATACAGCGGAAACAATTTATATTTTAAAGTATAAGAAACATTTGCTGAAAACTGAAGTAAAGCTTTAATTCCCCCCCTCTCTCTAACTTCGCGGCCTGAAAATCTTCAAGCTGTAAAAATACTCGGTCTATTTTAATATACTAATTATTTATTATATAAACTATTTTATTATATATATTAGTTTCTATGTCCAAACCGTTTAAGTGGGAAGTTATGAATTTCCAAAGTATTATGATTTCCCAAGTGTTATGATTCAAAGGTTTAGAATTTCGAAAGACTTTTAATTTTGGAAACTGTTATGATTTTGGAAACGAATATTATTTTAAATGAATAAGGATCTCGTATTGATCCATTTTGAAAAGATATGATATTTTGATATGAATTATAAACTATTTGAAATGATTGCAGTGTTATAATAACGTTTGGTTGTTAAAGAGACCGAGATCGGTTATTGTCATACTCTCCACCAATACCGAAAACCACTTTAACAAATGTGTACGCGATGGAGATTCTAGAATGAAGTAGAATGGTTAGCGATGATTCTATATGAGGTATATACGTGGACCTGACTCCCGTGAGTTGGCTTAAGGTTGCTAAAATAGGAGCAATTGACGGGACAAGTGAGGTAGCTCCTCCGATCGGACACACTTCTTCGATTTACATTCTATTACTTTGTGATTGATTTAGTGTGCACCTTTGATTTGGGAGGGTGGATCGAGATGAGTGGTATGTGCGGCTATGCGTTACCACCAGCCCATAAGCGTAATTGGTATATCTACCCTAGCATTGCCTAGTTGTGCCGTGTCACCTACCATACCGAGCCTACTACGAATTTGTTTTATGTCATACCTATGGAGTGCCCTCTGGTAGCTTTCAGTTTACGGAGGTATTACGGTACTGTATAGACCATGACACTATAAAATGTGTTAAGGGGGATATGAGTAACGCCTTAATGCTATTTTAATAGTTCACTTTACTATAGATATATTATAGTAGTGTATATTATTACACAGTAGATAGTTCCATGGATCATTGGAAGATGGGTACCCCAAACATCCTTTAAGTTACTTGTATTTCACTTGAGTTGGATTTATTGATATAAGAATGTTAATCTTGACTCGAGTGTTTTTTGTTTGGCTTTATGCTTAGGTCAGACTGAGTATCACAGCATTTGAAACTCACTTTTGGAGTTGGAGCTTCGCTTGGAGATCCAGCTATATCTATTCAGCTTTCAGTTATTCAGTTGACTCTAGTGATTTATTCATATTTTTCTATTTGCCTATTGTATTGAGACTTCTATGTATTCGAGACTTCTGTTGTATCTTGTTTTAACTCCGTTATATATATATATATATATATATATATATATATATATATATATATATATATAGTAGCTTCATGAACTACCATTCATTTGTTTCCATTGCTTATCATTATATTAATCCGTGTCCGTGATTTTATGATTGATTTTATTTACTGTATATGCTGAGTTTTGCCAAATATAAAATTAACAATCTGATGTTTCAAGTAATTCAAATCTGGCATGTATGGATGCGAATGGCATGAAATATCGGAATGTTACACGAAGACTACTAGCCACTAATCTCGAGGGTGATTCCAAAAAGGATATTGTAGAAGTAGAGCATTCAGTTTGTTTATATCTAGAACAACTTATATGGATGAATGTTGGCATTGCATTATTTCTTAGAGGATAGTGTTGGTATTGCAAGTGGGATTTGCTATAAAAGGTAAACGTAGTCCCTAGCCCGATCAATCGAAAATGGCTGAAATAGGGGATATGCTTCGGGCCTATGTGGTTCACTACCATTAGGGTATGTCATCACCCTTTAGATACATACATACATACATACATAAATACATACATACATATACATTTCAATTTGGTTGTGCATGAGAGCTCTCAGGAAAAGGTTGCAAAGAAACTGAGATGGTGACTTATTGGTACTATCTAGTAAGGGGTATGTCGATCTTGTTTTGCAGGAGGCGATAGGTTCAACCTTGGTACATTTTTCTAGAGTTGTATTATGGAAGACAATACCCCAATAGTCTTTTCGTTATATGGAAATCCATTTTCTAACAAGTTCCTTTCTGATTTAGGTGTATACATATTATGTTGGAATTTAATTAATGTAACAATTTCGACCATGATTCAATATATATTTAAAAACCTAGACACTATTATAATATCAGAAGATTTCCTATGAAATGCTTTAGTTATCGTAAGGTAAAAGCCCGTTCGTGTTTATATGTGGCATGGCCTTACAAAATACCTTTATTTTGAAAGGTTTTGTAACATTAAAATCCATATGATGTGTGTTTCTCACACTGGTTTACTAGACTAATCCGTGCATTATTTTCTTATAATGCCCAGGTCAAATCGAGCATATTTTTCAGATTCCGTTTTAGATACTTTGAAGCTTCAGAAGACAAGCTGGATGTCTCCAAGACGTATTCGTATATATTATATTTCCACTACATTGGTTGGTTATTTATTAGCATCTATGAAGATAACTTGTTATAACTGTCCAGACTGATGATTAGTTGGTTGACTCTGATTGATGTATGTATATTATAGTTTTCCTTTGTAAAGATCTATTGTATATTGTATATTACTCTTCAGATATGAGATTCGGTTCTTTCTTTTCCTTTTTTCCCCTAACAATATATCTTTTTGATATTTGGTTGCTTGACACATAAATACCATGGACGTATTAGTGTCAACTTTTAGGAGTTGAAAAGGCGGGTAATTGCAAGTTGTATCAAAGCTTGAGCGAAATCCTAGGCTATGGTGCGGTAGACTCATAAGAGATAAGGTAAGTGGTACCCTAGAATGAGTTTGAGTGTGTGTGTGTCTATATATATAAGTGCATATTTGTTTTTCTATAGAAATGTTTTATATTGTTTTGATTTATCGATTAAGTGGTTTGTGAATTCTAATTGCAACTGTATTGATAGGGGCTTCTAAACATTTGAAAAAGGGCATACTGATACAGTATTGTTTTGATTTGGAAAATGAAATAATTTTATCTAGATTTCGTTTTGCGAGCATTACGGCATGCTCTTCTCGCATGATGAAGGCACTTGAATTGTTTTTGTACCAATTGTATTTGTTTAATACGTTTAAAAGAAAATGTTTTTAGATATATTTAGCCATATTTTTATGTTGAATCATACGTAGTTAACTTGAATTTTCATTTCTAAGTTGTATCTAATTTTTTTGTTTGTTTAAAACTTTATTAGTTTTTCATTAAAAAATGAACTTGTAATGTAATTTATTTGTTAGATCTTATTTTTAAGTGATATTAATACTTGATAAATATTTACGGAGGAAAGTTTGAATTTGTAAAGGAAGTTTAGTTGTTAGATTCTATTTTTAAGTGATACTAAATTTTAATAATATCCGCAGAGAAACATTTGTTATATTTCACGTTAACATCAAAAGAGTATGACACCAAATGTAGTAAAACTATTAATAAAGAAATAGATATAACGGTATTTTTGGAATTTTACGATCGGATCGAAATTCGTGTTTCTATACCAACTATCAATAAAGATATATAAAAGAACAATTTTCAAAAATTGATATAGTAATTTATGATGTGTTTGTTTATTAGAAAATGATAATATTCGTTTATTATCCCTTATTGTTTAATTAGTTATGCTCATCTAGCTAAGGAGCATTGACTATTGTTAGCTGACTGATTGTTTGTGCTCGGATAGTTTATATGCATTTATTGTTATGGTTGAATTAAATATGAACACGTTGTGAATTCAGTTTCACCGTTTGACTATAATGCGTTCGATGATGATATTGCGTTAAAATTTAATTTTAATAAAAGTTGTTTATTATAACCTAAATAAGGATATGCCTTTAAGAAGTGGTTTTATATAAAGTAAAATTATACAAGTGTAATGTTTAAATTTGGTTTATAAATGAAAAGGTTTTAAAATGAGAATTTGAGAACTTAAATCCCGGTGTTTTTGGAAACGTTTTTTTAGATTTTTGTAGAAAATAATAATCGTTATTTAAAAGTATTTGTGAACAAAAATAACTTAAAAATGATTTTAAAAGAGATTAAAGCATTGAACTCACTTTTATCGCTGGAAAATAATTCTAGCATTATCGACGTTCATTTTCAAGTTTCTAAGTGAGGAATTGCTACCATAGTAATTTGCCGTAGAGTTGTTTTGGTCAAATAGATTTGGTTTTAAATTCCATAAGAATGATTTGATATACAAAGGGGATATGTATATTATTGCTATTATTATTATTATTTCAAATTGAGTTGAAATAAAACCAGGAGTTTAGTTCTGAAATTTTCAGCTAAGTTATTATCTGGACGCATGTATCATGTTGGTTAGGATAATTCAGTTTGTGCATCTTATTTTGATTTGTGATTCGATAAAGTTTCATTTGTTAAAATAAAATTGAATTTTCGACAATTTTGGACAGTCAAAAACTTCAGAATTGATATAGAATTTTTTTTTGGCAAAACCAACGAGGTTTTAATGGCCCCTACCATATATTGTTGGAAATGAGATACAACCAAAGATGGCATACCATCTTAGCAATACAGAAGTTTATAAAAAGAATAGCAAACCATAAACATAAAAGGCTAATGCATGAATTGTTTGGACAAAGAGAGGACCAATAAATGTTTAGTAGTAGCAATGCCAGTAAACACTCTATTGTTCCTTTCTGTCCAAACAATGTACAAAACTTTTGTAAAAACCTATAGCAACCTAGCTGCAGCACTAGTCATCCACCTTGTAGCTTTAAAGCTATAAAACCATTCCACACTTGAAATCCAATTGGGTCTATGCAACTTCAAAATACTTAAAAAGTACTTTTCTAGACAAAGAAAGTGTAGTGGCATTTGAAAAATAAGTGTGTCACACTCCCTTCTTCAATGCCACACAGCAAACAAGATTATACATAAACCAGCCCCATCGTCTTATGTTTATCCAGAGTTTGAAGACCATTAGATATCACCTTCTACATCATAATATTTTCTTTAGGTGCTGTAGAAGTAGACTATATACGAGAGTGCCAAGGGAAATAAATCAAATTATCAGTTTTAATTAAGAAATTATCAAATTAACAGTTTTAATTAAGAATTTATACACTGTGGCAATAACATGAGCTTTCTCAGACCATTTAGAATAGGTACTCTCATAGTTGAACTTTTTATTTTCGATAACTTTCCACACTTATCTAACAGATACTGAACTAGAGTGTGGGAGATTAATATAACCATTGGCCCAAAATTGAAAAACCTTAGCCTTGTCATTATTGCCAGTCAATATTCTAAGGTTGTAGTTCAACATTTCACCAAGAATAATCTGCTGAAAGGACCAGGGATCATGCCAGAAAAATAACTCTTTCATGTCCTTCATGCAACTTTGAAAAATAGGTAGGAAAACTTTCCTGAATCTAAGTAAATTCCTCCACAACCAACTACAGTCAGCAGGAGCTTGCATTGTCCAGAAATTTAAATCTTTGATCAAATTTTTTCTTAACCATTTATCCCATAAATTTTCATCATACCGCATAAATTTATCTATTTGTAGATAGAGCAACTTGATTCCATTTCTTAATGTTCATTACTCCCAGCCTACCATTCACATATGGGCAGTAGACTTTTTTGAAAGCAACAAGGATCAATTTTTTGGAGAAAGGGTTACCATGCCAAAGAAAATGATTTAATGTCGAATTAAACATAGCGATGAGTTTAGAAGGAAGAATGAGAATTCTTGCATAATAAAGGCACATTGATGTGGCTATAGATTTAACAATGATAAGCCTACCAGCCATAGAGAAGTTATGCCCCTGCCAAGAAGAAATTTTAGCAATTATTTTTCCAAATAGATATAGACAATAGCTAGCTCTAATTTTGGATGAACAAACATGGGCACCTAGGTACACTTCATTATTTTCAAATGGAGATAGACGTGATAAAGAATAAATTGCATCCATACCATGATTCGAAAGACCAGCATCAATATTTTAGACTTAGAATAATTAATGGACAATGCAATCTTGAGTTTAAAGGCATTTAAGACATTCAAAACACCATGAATAGACTTTTCATTTGGCTTAGTGAAAACCATTAGGTCATCAACAAAAAGCAAGGCAGAAATTTCCATACTTTTGCAAGAAGGATGATAATCCAAAAGATTGAGGAGCATTGCATTTTTAGTTATGACAGTGAACAGCTCCATGACACATACAAATAAGTAAGGTGATATAGGATCACCTTGTCTTGTTCCCTGCGTAGCTTTGAAATATCCAAAAGTATTGCCATTGAAACTTGGGGAATATTTTACTGAAGAGATACAAGTGAATGTCCAAGCAAGGAAAGGGGTGGGAAAATTCATTTTATAAAGAATATAAATTATTGATTTCCATTGGATAGTGTTATATTCTTTTTGAATATCTAATTTTAATACACATCAGGGGATAAATTTTTCCTATTGTAGCCTCTCAAGAGCTCATTGGAAAGAAGCACATTGTCAGTGATGTCTCTAGTTGACAAATGCACTTTGATTAGTAGAAATAACATAGGGCGAACATCCTTCATCTTAGCTGCGATAATCTTAGTTATGTATTTCTAAATGACATTACAACATGCAATGGGCCTGAATTGACTAACAGAAGAAGGCTGATTAGTCTTAGGTATGAGAGAAAATCTTGTGGCATTACTACAAGAAATTAACTTGTTATGCTTAAAGAAATTAAGAATGCTTTAATAACATCCCCACTTATTATGTTCCAAGAAATTTTATAACAGTGAGTGTTAAATCCATCAGAACCAAGAGAACTAGAAGAATTCATACTGAAAATTACTTCTTTGATTTCAACAGTAGTTATTTCCCTTACCAATGAAGCCATATTGCTGTCAGAAATAGTTGATAATATGGATTGAGAATATTATTAATTGGAAATGTCCGGGATGCATTGATTAGCCAGGATGTTCTGAAATAATCCAAAAAAGCAAATTGAATAGAGTCAGAAGTAGAACAAGATATGCCATCTTTATCAAGAATAGAAAAAACATTTTCAGAAGCATGTTTAACCTTGAGAGAATCATGAAAAGTTTTGGAGTTCCTGTCCCCATACAATTTCCATTTAGGCTTAGACTTTTGTTTGATCATTTTGGACTCCTCAACAAGAGCCTTAGAAAGATTTGGCTTTAAAGAAACCTCTTGATCAGCCAAATTAATATTGACAGGGTTGAGAAGAATTCTCTTTGAACTTGCTCTAGTTTCTCCCTTAGGGATGACGATAAACAATTCCCAGTGCCAAAATTAGTTTTAGCCCACCTTCTAAGATTACCTTTAAGATGTTAAGTGAGCTTATGAAATAACAGGAAAATATGTTTGTAACTTATAAATTTGAGAAGATAGTAAGAATTTAAACATGTTTTAAGTTTGTTGAAATTCTATTTAAGTAAAACAAATCTGAAATTTGTATATATACTCTTAGGATGTAAAAGGGTATTATATGAATATGAGTTTAAATTTTAAAGTGATTAATAATCATAAGTTATGTATCAGAAATGTTTATAAATTGAAGTAACGGTTTTATTAAATGGTTCATAAATGATTTCAGTATTTAATGAAATAGTATTGATATAAATACTTGTGAATCAAAAGTATTTGGTGTAATTAACAAACCAATGGAATAAATACATAAGTTGTATGCAAACCATTTTATTCGCATAAATGTTCCTTAACTAGATTCGAGTTCACGATTTTGAGGTGATTTACTCTAATCCGTACAAGAAGTTTTCACTCGGTTCTTAACGACGAACACTTGATATGGATTTTTGATTCAATCTGAAGTTTTCTATCATAGTATATGGCTATGTAAGGAGAACAAAGGTTTCTAATCAAGGAACCTGATCGGATTCCACACTAATGAAGTCGAGTGGTCAATGCTAGTTCGAAGTGAAATCTATGTAAACGAGCAAGCGATTGGATTTGATATTTTATGCGTATGGTATACGTACATCGTACGGGGTTGTATGTTTTTGACATAAGAAAATGCAAGTTATATGGTTTGATATCATTTTCAAGTGAGATATAGGCACATGGAAGCAAAAGGCTAGCTGGTTGCTTTTAGTTTCATGAGTAGAGTTTGGTCGCTCGACTAATAGGTACATGTTTACAATGTTGTTGATGGTTTTACGCCCCATTTTGTTTTCTTTTATTGGTTCGGGCTAGTTGTGGCGAGTTGTAATTTTTCCGATTAAGCCGTGCAATGGAGGTGCTGTCAAAATTTTCTCTAGCATATGAGATTTTAAAAGTTTAATAACTCATTGTAATAAATTAGTTTTATAAGGTTAAGGGTTCAAAGAAACTTTTCTTCCTTTAGGAATTTCAGGGATGAAATTCTTTTTAAGGGGGAAGGGAGAATATAAAGATCTGAAATTTTTAACGTTTCAAATAGAAATATTTAATCTATTTTAAATATTCAAATTTGATTCAAATTTAATAAATAATAAGATAATCAGTTACTAATATAACAACTCGATTTTTATTGACGTATTTTTTATTCTATTTTTCCATAATTTTTAATTTGGAAAATTTCTACATTATCATTTAATGATTTTTCAGCAAATGACGGCATTTTGATGATTTTATAGAATAAGGTAACCAACGTATATTATTATTGTTTTGAGATCGTATTGTATTTTTGTGCGCGTCGTATTTTTGTTTTGTCATTCACAGCCCGTACACAAACGAAACTTTATGTAGCGAGATGCTAGAAACTGTAAAATAAAACTAACTTCTGTACTTAGATTTTTCAACGCTACACTCTTTCTCAGTTTTTTCAATCTAACAGTAAAAGAAAAGTAAGCTCAAAGACTTCAAAAATAAAAAACAGGAGAAATACTCAACGAAAAATTCTAAAACAAGGATCTTTGGACTTGGTTTGAGTAGATCTACGATTCTATACACATTTTGATGTGTTCTAGCGTTCTTAGTGGAAGTCGACAGTTTGGTCGAGGATAGTAGAAGCTAGAGTTTAGTTTTGGCCTTGATTTGGTCGACGTTAGGGAAATCAAGAAGTGATGTTATTCTTGTGTTGGCAAGGCGAACTCGATGGATGAAACTGGGGTAGTGCGGCTCCATATCGAAAGTTGCAATTTCTGCTAGGTCAAATGAAATGGGTGGGTGTCTTGATTTGCCTAGGGTGGTCGAGCATGTCGTCATGGTGTCAGGGAGGTGGATATTTCGATGTAGAGTCTGTTGGTGTCGTCGAATTTGGATTCCGTGGTGAATCAAGGGAGTTTGAGTGGAAGAGGTGCACGGTTGGGTACTTGTGCACTATTGCATATACAATGAAGGATTAGAGTGAAGGAGGAAAAGATCATGTGGGTAATTAAAAGTTTAAAATGCAACTAGTGGAATTTATCAATATTTAAATCCAAAATCTTATAAATTTAATACCTTTTCATATGAGCTCCAATCGGGGCAAGATTTTTTGCGCTATGCTCGTAATGACGATAGCTATGCAATAGAACTGGTTTGGTCAAATTTGAAGCAAATGAAATTTTGTACTAAAATCGAACGTCGTCTGATTTTAGTTCAAATTGAAACGCTTTGGCTCAATTGCAATTTCAGTGAGTTAAACTCACTTTTTTGGATAATCACTGTTATATAGATAAAAATTATTGTCTATGTTGAAATGATTTATTGCCTTGGTTTGTTTAAAAAATCCATTTTTGAAAAGCAAATGACATTTAAGTTGAAAAACCGAAAATTTATGGAGAAAGCTGGAATTCTCATCATTATCGATTTTTAATTCTAGTTGTATACCTGTGGATTTTAATTTCAGTTATATGCCTGTTATATAAATTTCTAAATGTTAAAATTTGATTATTGGTCATATTTTATGTGACACTGACATATGTTAAAAAGTTAAACTTTTTTAGGGAAAAAGTTAAACCTTTTTATGGAAAAAGTTAGTAGTAGCATTAGTTAAGTGCTATAATAACTATTTGCGTCGTTATAGTATGTTGATATACTATAAATATTGTTGTTTAGCTTGGAAATGGTTTCGATTTGGAAAAGTTATACCTTTTTGGTTTTTTTATGATATGTTATTTTAAAATAAATTTTTGAACTTCTCTATTTCACTTTAACCTTTTTATTTATCTTTTCTAAATATATGGAAATATTTTAGAATTATTTTGGTAAGTATTTATCCTTTTAGAAAAGTTACTATAATTATGAATGTAAGTTTTAAAGGAAATAAAAGGAGTTTATTTTTACTTTAAATTGATTTTGTTTTTTAAAAGAAGATAGAAATATTTTTTGAGAGAAATGTGTGATCCTTTGCAGTAGAGGAGAGCACACATGTCTATATATATGTGTGTGTGTGTGTGTGTGTGTGTGTGTGTGTGTGTGTGTGTGTGTGTGTGTGTGTATATATATACACACACATATAAAGTAAAGGAGCTGCCAACAAGCATGGAAGGTAGCAAAAAACCCCCTATACAAAATGAAAGATAAAAAATCCCTAATAAAGGCAAAAGAAACTAAAGACTCTCCCAAAACAAATAACTCTACGAAGAAGCTAAAGTCGGAAACTTTTCCAGATGATAAGCTGCCATCTAAAACAACCTCCACAACCACAATCTTGACAACCAAATCTGAAAATAACCAATCAAGCTGCATAAAGACTCCAAAACAACAATCACCATTATAATCCCCAAAAAACTGCAATCCTCAAGCAAAAGACTTAGAAGCTTTAAATTTTAAACGAGGACTTCTCCAAATATTAGCTGTTGAATGACTTCTAGTATTTCTTCTACCAGATTTATATGTACGAGTCGATTCACAAGCAAGCTTAGAAGAACGAGGAAATTTACCTATAGACGCTAGACAACAATACATAACAAATCTGAAGCCTCCGGTACGATAATAAACATCTTGTTCAGAATCGACTTCTTCAATCAAATTGCTACACTCGAAAGAACCACCCATCCCAAAGTCAACACACGAGGCCTGCTTCCCCAAACCCATGTCCAAAGAAACAACCAATTTTAACATGAAAAAATGACTAAACAGCCCCGTATACCAAGCTCGCCCTCAAACCGTTGCGCTACTTATCTCATGAAGACCGCAAACCTATCAATCGTACTACTCAATCTCATTGCAATTTGTTTATGCACATCCACTACATTATTCTTCTCAGCAGCTACATTAGTATTATTGTTGATACTGACCTCATCAACATCATAGCCATAAAACATATTATTCTCATCAGCATAAATGTTGCTATCACCAATAGATGAATCAATACCACTATACACTTTCCCAAAATCAAGCATGTTATATCTCGAATTTTCATTTAAATCCATGCTAACCTTGAATTTAACATTCTCAACGCTAACTACATTAATATCCAATGGAAGATGGAAAATAGATTCAACGGAAAAATTAACAATGCATTCAAAAATCCCATAACACCAATAGAAGCTGTAGAAAATCTTGATGACTGTTGTAACTCATCAATATCCAAAACATATAAACCATCTTCAGATTGAACTCTTGCCAAATCCGAGGCATGAATACCATCACCACTATGATCAATCAAACTGTCAACATCCACACAAGACATATCCATACATCTCTCAGACTTCATATCTGATTCTACCAAAATATTAAAACTATCAAGACTATAAGATGAAGAAAACATATACTTCGAACTACAGCTTCCATTTGTATTATGATTTTGTGCTAAAGTAGTAATCATTTTGATCTAACCCTTGTTCTAGAAGATCACATCTAGTGACTATCTCTCGACCTTTTGATATGTGATTCACGACAAAAGGATCCAATGACAGAATCAAATTTTGACGGAGTACAAAAATTTGTTCCCAATACAACAGTATACACACCCAAATTTTCTTCACATGCTCTATTCTTTGAGAATACTCTACCTTTGTAACTGTCAGTCCTCGAAAATACACTTATATCCCCAAATTTTTCAACATAATTCATACCAATATTAACAGAATTAACAGCATCGAAGTGTTTAAAAAATCATCTAAAAGATCAATACCCTCAAATCTTTGAAATCATAATTGATCTAGTAAAATACGTTTGATTTTCATGCATTTTAAAACAAAATGGAATCCATGATCTGAAATACTTAGTTGATTAATGTCAGAAGCATCTGAATTCTTCAATTTCCTCGAACAACGATTCTTCTTGTGCCTAAAAGACCGCATTTGAAATAGCGAATACGCGCTTGGCAATCTTTAACATAGTACGAAACATCACCGCATCTGAAACACGAATTCAGTTTTCTCTCAAAACCACTCCACTTATTAGAATTTTGGGGATGAGCTTGATCTTGAAACGCTTGCACGTAAGACCTATTGTGAGGGTAAAAATTAGGATTGAAAAGCCGA
The DNA here is from genome assembly GCA_030765085.1 of Allium cepa. Lineage (NCBI taxonomy): Eukaryota > Viridiplantae > Streptophyta > Magnoliopsida > Asparagales > Amaryllidaceae > Allium > Allium cepa. Next base: position 21,218,126 of record CM060941.1, read on the forward strand.
TAGAAAGGATGATAATCGAAAGAAGAAAAAGAATTAAAATTTCTAGAGGAAAGAGGAATATAGGGAAAGCAGGTTGCCATTTCTTTGAAGATAGAAATAGTTTGAAAATAGATATCTGTGAAGCATTTTATATAAAATGTTGTAGTAAAAGAACAGATTTATAAATAGTGTTTTATAAATTTAAAAGTGATTTGTAAGCCTTATTTGATGAATAAAAGTATAGCTTTATAAATGGCGTTTTATAGAAGGGACATTATCATTTTGACAAATGGAAGAAATGAATCACAATTGTGAATTTATTGTAATATATGAAGTGGTCGTCTTATGGGAAATATATGAGGCTTATAATAATATTTGGAAGTTTGTTTTATATTTGGAGTTTGATTAATATTTGGAGGCCTTTTTAATGGAGTTTAGTTTATATTTGGAGTTTGTTTTATAAAGGAGTTTTACAATGTGAAAATTAGGTTGAAGGACTTCTATTTATAGGGTAATAAGTTTTAAGGACAACGTTTCTGAATAATTAGTTTTAAGGACAATTTACAGCATAATGATAAATTTATTTATCATTTTAAGTTATACAGAAAAATGATAAATCCTTTTATCTTTATTCCTGTATAACTGAAAATGATAAATTATTTTATCTTTTTCCTGTAAAATGTCCTTAAAACTAATTTTTCAGAAGTATTGTCCTTAAAACTTATTAACTTCACAAATAAGTCATTGAAATGAAAATCCCCTTTTACAATTATATTTAGAAATTTTTAAAAGGAGTTTTATAAATGACTATTTTGTAAAAGAAGTTTTATAAAAGAGTTTTATAAAATTAAAGGATGTTTATAAAGAAGTGTACTAAATAAATCTAGAGATTTAAAGAAGAAGGTCTATAATAACGTTTATATAAGTGTAAAGGGAATTTTATAATTTGTAAATAATATCTTACAAAAGGAGTTATATAAATGATATTTTGTAAAGGAGATTTATAAATGAAATTTTGTAAAGGAATTTACAAATGGAGCTTTAAATATGAAAGAGTTTTATAAGAGAGAATTGTGTGCAAGAAATAGGATTTAATTTCTAGAAATGATAATTTTAACTTATGGTGGTATAAAAAGTATTCTTTTCATATTTATACCAAATTTCGAGGTATGGAAACTCATCTCTATCTTGAGAATTAAGAATGTATGTTGAGGCAAGGATGGTTTCCTATCTTGTCTGATCGCATTGTTAACTAAGAGATAGTACTGTTTGAAATCGAAAAGTTGTGTTAAGTATATTTGTTTTAGTTTCTGTACGATTTATTTACTTACACCAAAATAGGGTTTATTATTATTAGTGTTTTAAATGACATTTGTTTTAACCCAATTAAGTACGATTTTGGAAATGAAATTTTTCTCAAGATTTATGGACGTACTTATACTGTTGAGATAAGTATATGATTATATTTTCTAAGTATTGAAAATAAGGTGTTTTATGAATATACTTACACTGTTGAAATAAGCATGAGGAAGTTTTTTTATAAGTTTTGAAAGTGAAATGTTTCGTGAGTATACTTATACAGTTGAGATAAGTATGTCAATATTTTTCAAGTATTGAAAAGAGTAGAGAAGGGTTTGTGAATATATCTTTGTAAAAGATTTTAATACAAGAATTTACAAAGTGGTTTAAGTGATGAAGGGATTAATTAAAAAGGCTTAGTGGGTGCTTATGTGATTAACCAGTGTTATTCTACTTATGGAATTAAATCTTTGTTTGAATTGTTTGTTGTTTGATAATTAAATAATCGATTATCAAATCATAGCCAGTTTAAAACTATAATTGTTAGTTCGGAGAGACCAGATCAGATATATTATTCGAAAACCACTTCGAATGACATAAGCTTTTGAATTGAAGACAGATGACGGAATTGAAGATGGAGTTCTTTGAAATGCAAGAACTACTCACTGCTAAGTCTAAGGGTGATTCAAAAAAGGATGCAGTAGAAGTAGTGCATTTAGTTTATTCATATCATGAACAACTTGTATGAATGAATGTTGGCATTGCATTATTGCCTGGAGGGCAGTGTTAGCATTTCAAGTGGGATTTGCTAAAATATGTAGCCTCTAGCCTCATCAACCAGGAATAACTAAAACAGAGGATATGCTACAAGGCTATATGCTTCGCTACCATTTGCCATCACCCATATATATATATATATATATATATATATATATATATGCGTGTGCATGTGTGGGGATTTGGTTGTGCATGAGAGTTCTCGGTAAAAGGTTGCAAAGCAACCGGAGTGGTACATATTTGTATCTATCCAGTAAGGGGTGGGCCGATCCTGATTTGTAGGGGTTGATAGGTTCGACCTCGGTACATTTTTCTAAAGGTATACTGTAGCAAACAGTACCCCATTAGCCTTGTCATCATATGAAAATCCATTCTCCAATAAGTGCCTTTCAGACTTTGTTGCATACCTATTATGCTAGAATTTAATTAGTTTAACAATTTCAGTTATGAATCAATATTTATTTTAAACCCTAGACAGTATTATAATATTTGAAGATTTCCTGTGAAATGTTTTGGTTATTGTAAGGTAAAAATCCATCTGTGTTTATCTACGGCATAGGATTACGAGATATCTTTATTTTGAAAGGTTTTATAACATTAAAATCCTTATGATGTGTGTTTCTCACGCCGGTTTACCGGATTGATCCGAGCTTGCTTATAATGCTTGGGTTAGACCGAGCGTATTTTTCAGATTTAGTTTTGGATGCTTTGGAGCTTCAAGTGATGAGCTTGATGCCTCCAAGATATGTTCACGTATATTTTATTTCCGCTGCATTGGTCGATTATATTTATCAACATTTGTGAGGAAATGTTGTTATAACTGTCCAGACTAATTATTAGTTGATTGACCATGATTGATGTATGTATATTACAGTTTTCATTTGTAAAGATCTATCATATATTATATATTACCCATCATGATATGAGATTCTGTTATGTTATTTCCTTCTTTTCCTCCAACAATCCGTTTTTCCGACAACTGGATGCTCAGCGCATGAATACCATTGATGTATTAGTGTCGACTTTTTAGGGTCCAAAAGGTGGGTTATTGCTACCCTAATGCTAAAAGAACTTTTTGGCTATTATTTCCCTATCATTGCTGACCAACCTTGTAATAAGGAGCTGCAACAAATTCATCTCACATCAATTCAAAAGGCGAAAGCTATTGGATAGCTAAAGATCTACGGTTCAAGGATTAACAATCTACTGAATCGAGAAGATTTCTAAGGAGGGAGAATTCATCATTACAAGGTGTGATCTAAGGCATTCGTATTAGGTATATATCTACTATACTATATGATTTATACTTTTTGGATAATATTATATCATTCCTATATATATCATTTTAATATTGCTAGTTATGTGAGATTTTTATAAGTATCATCAATGTTGTCACATATTAGATTGGTTATATGTATGTTTTATTAGTTAAAAAAACATATTTTTATATATAGACCTGAAGTGCACAACCACATTAATTTATTTTAATTATTATCATTTTGTCAATTAATATATATATGCATTAATATACTGCCGAATTTTAATTATATGACTTATATTTAATTATATCATCATATCATGTTAATAACCGAACTTATATTTTATAAATGTATACCTACATAGATTATATTTTTCGACAGTTGAAAATTAATTTTAAATATATATTCACCATTATTTAATATTATTTAAATTAATAAACTAATTAAATAAATCATACAAAATAAAATATGTTTTGAAAATTAAATTTTAAAATTTAAATATATAAGAAGATCGACGATACTTTTAACTCAATAGAACTATGTAAATTAGTTGTATCAATATTTTCTGTTTGACCTTAGTTATATTAACCAATAGAAGCTATCGAATGAACCATCCTATAATTACCCAATAACTATCGGTACGTAACCTCTTGGTTCCACCAGCAGTCATGGGTAATGCACTGCCTACATTTGGAGAGCGTTGTGTACTCTAGTCTCAACGGATGAATTGGTATCTAGTCTCGATGCATCTTGACTAGGAATATATAAAATGATTTGTTTATTATATTGTGATATAATACTCATGATCACAACTATTTGTAATTACAATCACAAACATGCCATTTATGGATTTCATTTTAAATATATTTTAATAAAACATTTAACTATTTATAACACATTACAAAAAATATATAACAGAAAGAAAATACCTTTATTACGAACGAGAATTGATTACAGAGTTAGTAATAAATTGCACAATTGCCCCTAGGGCATACCCCTAACTCTATTAGTCTCCCACTTGCACTTGGGGCTAATTATGAAATCTCAATCACATCCTTTCAATCAGCTTCTCAAGAGCTGATCGAGCTAGACCCTTAGTGAATGGAAATGCTATGTTGACCTTGGTATCTACGCTTTGTATCACAACCTCTTTATTCTCAACAAATTCTCCAACGAGGTAGAACTATCAAAGAATATGCCATGACTTCTAATATACTATGAACTCCTTTGTGATCTGAATCATCGAATTGTTATCACTAAACAATGCCATAGGAATCTTAGTATCGGGAATCACTCCACGCTTACACCAAAACTTACACATCCATGCTACCTCTTTAGGTGCTTCATTTAGGGTAATGTACTCAACCTCCATCGTTAAATCAACTACTTTCTCTTGTTTGGAACTTTTCCAACCGAAGACTCTACTATTAAGCGTAAAGACATAACCGGACACTGATTTACTATTATCAATGTCACTTTAAAAGCTCGAATCCGTACACCCCTTCATAAGGAGGTCTATGTTCCTATAAATGAGGAATGCATCCCGAGTATTTCTTAAATGCTTCAGTTTACATTTTATGGCCGTCCAATGCTTTTCTCCAGCATTAGACTAGTAATGACTCATGCATCCTAATGCGTAAGATACGCCAGGTTTGGTACATAGCATAGCATACATTATGAATCTTATGGGTGAAGCATAGGGGATCCTCTTCATACTTTCTTTCTCCTTATCAGTGTGAGGAGCGTTCTTCCTAGAAAGGACGATTCCACACTGCATTAAAATGTTTCCACGCATGGAATATTCCGTACCGAACCTCTTTAGTATCGTATCTATGTACAGGGATTAGGACAATCCCAATATGCGCTTAGATCTATCTCTATGGATCTTTATACCTATTATATAGACTACTTCTCCTAGTTCCTTCATAGTGAAGTTTTTGGAAAGCTAAGCTTTCACTGATTGCAATAATGAAATGTCATTGCCAATCAACATAAGTTCATCAACATATAGCGCTAAGAATATGATGCCTTTGCCTGTTCCTTTCTATATACGCATGCTTCCTCTATGTTCAGATAAAAACCAAACCGTTTGATTACGTTATCCAAATACTTGTTCCAACTCCTTAAAGCCTGTTTAAGTCCATAGATGGACTTAAACAACTTGCAAACCTTGCCCACACTTCCACCGAAAGTCCATAAATGGACTTAAACAACTTGCAAACCCTGCCCTCACTTCCACTGACCACAAAACCCTCGGCCTGCGGCATATAAATGGTCTCTTCTAAATCACCATTTAGAAATGTTGTCTTTACATTCATGCTCCATACTTCATAGTCATAGGATGCAACAATGACCAGCATAATATGAATGACTTAAGCACGACTATATAAGCGAAAAAGTCACGTCATAATCAACACCTTAAACCTCACGAAATCCTTTTTGCAACTAGCGTAGACGTATATGTATCTATTTGTCCATTTGCATTTAGCTGTTACTTAAAAATCCATATGCATCCAATGGATTTTATACCTTAAGGTACGTCTGATGAAGTCCATACTTCGTTTTTGTACATGGAATCCATCTCGAATTTCATTGTTCTAAGCCAGAGTGTAGAGTCTTTACTCTACAGTGCTTGTTGGAAAGACAAAGGAGCGTCGTCATCTAAGACATAGTCCTCTTTCCCGGCATCCATGAGAAACCCATAGTATCTCTCTTGTGCATGAGATTCCCTACTAGACCTTCTAATAGGTTGCGTGTTTTCGTATACAGTTTAACTTGGTTCTCTTACTAGTTCGGCCTTAGTGTTAACTTCTTGCATCTCATCAGAGTTTACAACTTTGCTGTTAATTTCCTTTGATAAAAATGTCTTTTCTAAAAAGATAGCTTATAGAAAAACAATAACCTTTTGTTCCTCCTTATTATAGAGTATATAAACCATTGAGGTTTTAGGATATCCTATAAATTTATATAGCACCGATCTTGTCTCTAGTTTATTCATACCAATGTTCTTAACATTTTCCAAGCAACCCTATACCTTTAAAAACATGAGTTGGGATTTCTTACCATACCACATCTCATTTGGTGTTTTAGGAGCAGATTTTGTGGGCAACAAGTTCAACATATGCGCTGCGTTTTCTAGCGCATATCCCCAATAGGATAGCGATAACTTAGCTTTTCCCATCATAGATGAACCATATCTAATTGGGTTCGATTCCTTTGCTTTGACATGCCATTGTGTTATGAAGTATAGAGTGGAGTAATTAAAGAGATAATCCATTATCTTTTAAGTACTACTGGAATTCCTGACTAATATGCTCACCTCCTCTATCATATCAAAGAATCTTAATCTTACGGTCCATTTAGTTTTATATTACATTTTTATACTTAACAAATTTCTCATAGACATTGGATTTTTTCTTATAAGATACACATATCCTAGTCTCAAGAAATCATCAGTGAAGGTAACAAAGCAAGAAATGTTATCCTTTATGATTATAGGCATTGGGCCACATCCACCATTTATGTACCAACCCTAAGAGTTCATCAACTCTTCTGTTTCTCTTACTGAAGGGGTGCTTAGTCATGTTCCCTTTGAGACACGAATCACATGTGCCAAATGATTCAGAATCAAGTAACGGGAGAAAACATTTGGTTTTCAATTTGTGCAGTCATTTCTCACTAATATGACCTAGCCTATAGTGAAAAGATAACTATAATTTATATTATTAGAAGAACTATTCATATAACACAGATAATTAGTATTAATCACATAAATGCCATTTTTAAGAACACCGTCGTAGACTTTATTTCCATTTAAACTAATGTTCAAAACATTCTTCGAGCAATGAAATATATATCCAGTCTCAGACAATCTAGAAACAGACACTATTCCACAAATAAAGTCTTCTATGAAGTAGTAATTATTTAATATCAATACTGCTCCACTACGCAAACATAAATGATAACATCTTACTGTGGTTGCATCTACGATACATCCAATAGCAACTTAGAGCCTTATCTATCCTTTTGCCATGCAGCGCTAGTTCCTAAGCCTTTGTAACAAATTACATATACGAGTTCCAGATCCTGTATCTAAATCCAAAAACATATTATTGATTACAAAGCAATTTTGAATCATAAATGTACCTAAGGAAGCTACCAAATCGTTCTGTTTTCTTTCTCCGACAATCTTTAGTTAATAAGGAAGTTCCTTTCCAGTGACCTTCCTTGTGGTAGTGGTGACATTCACCCTTTTGCGTAGGTTTTCTTGCTTTTTTTATTCCTCTTACCTTCTCTTTTCCACTTCTTTGAACTTTTTGAAGATGATATACCACCCTTTATAGAAAGCACAACCCCTTGATCCTTAGATGTAGACTTGGCCGACCTCAACATATTGATGAGCTCTACGAGATTCATCTTCTACTGGTTCATATTATAATTCAGTATGAATGGGTCATACTGAGTGTAGGAGAACCAAGGATCAAATCAACTTGTAATTCATTGCTTATCTGTACATCCAGCTGTGAAAGCATCAATATAGCCCTTCACATTAGTATGTAATCATCCACCTTCTATCCTTTAGACATTTTGGTTTTGAATAGCTCGTTGTAAGCTTATATTTTATGGCACATGACTGTTCACCAGCAGGGCATTGAAACTATCATTTATCTCATGGACATACATGTTTTTGTGCTGCCTCTGCAATGGTTTTTCTAATGTATATAGCATGAAAACTTAGGCAATCTATTGGTCTAAAACACATTTTTTGTAACAAGGTCTAAGTTCGGGGTCTGCATCGTCAGCAGATTGTTCTTTAGGTTCACATACAATAGCCGATAAAGACGTTCCTATGTCAACGCTATCTTAATCGCTCTTAGCCAATTGATATAGTTTGGTCAGGTAAGCTTGTTACTGTTAGAAAAAAGTTTTGGAATTGACATTTTCTACAAGTTTTAATGGTAGATTATTAGGACAATATCATAATAGATGTTCTGATAATATTAGTAAGGTTAGACTTTATGTTTCATTTTACTAATAAATTCCCACTAGTCTTTTATGTTTTGCCAAACCCTAAGTCGAAACATAAAGTCTTTCGACTTCACTAATAGGTGATAGGACTCGTCCGTCTTAGAATTTTAAACTTACGTTTGCTCGATAAGTCATAGATCCACGGGTGATGGGTAACTCTTAATCAATCGTATCATGTATAACTCCTAACCAATGCTACCTTGACTTAATTTCACTTTGACCTTGAGTTTGCTTAGCAAATCAAAATGAAATTATCCATTTGTATCTACCATATCGAGATGGCCTAAGTATATTATATGTACCATGAGTTTTCTCAATGAATACATATGGTTATCTTACCTTATCTATTAAATATATTAATAATATCGCATAATATCCCTAGCTTGAGTTTTCTCAACAACTAAGGAGTATGCAAGTAATTTATCAATATATATGGTAAAGAGCAACATTATTGAAGATTCATAATCTTTAATTATATTGAGTAATATGGACTTATGTAATAATGTATTACTTACAAGATACCCTCATGATTAAGATGTCGGATACATCAGGAATTAAGGTAAATGTGCATTTACATATGTATTTATTTTTTAAGTCTATTTAGGGTTTTTTAACCTTCCACCTTTAGTTTATACATTAATATTATACAAGTTTTATTATTATATAACATTTATATTTTAATTAACTTATATAATAATAATATTATATCAAATAGATCTTATTTAATTAATTTTTCAATTAACTTTTTATTATTCAATCTTAACTAATTATATTTAATACACACACACACACACACACACACACACACACACACACACACACACACATACTGTAACCATATAGCGATACACACACACATACATATATATATATATATATCCATGTATGTGTATGCGTATTTTAATATATTAATTAACTTTTAATTAATTTATTGAGTTAAATTATTTTAATTAAATTTATTAATTTTGAAGAATTATTTATATATATATATATATATACGTGTATACTTATATCTTAAATATTTCAAGACATCATAAGATATATCATTATATATTATACATGCATATATGTATATCATTTAATTAACTTATTTAATTAATTTAATTGTTTTATTAATCTTATTACTAAACTTAAGTTTGAAATTAATTTATATGTATTTTTAAACATTTAGAATTTTTTATTATATTATAATAATATATGTGCGTGTATATTATAAATTTAGCTTTTAAATTTAAAATCCATATTTTTATTGTTGAATTTTTTTATAAAATTAGCCCAAGGCCTAGTTCAAATTGGGCCCTTTCTATTAGAGGTAATCTTTGGGCCCAAATATCCATTCAATCAAGCTTGTTGCCAAGTAGAGCATAGTACTTGATTACCCAGACCTAATACTTTAACACTGCCTTTCTATAAAACCTTACTATATTGGCTATGAGCTTAATTAGTTAACCTAACATGATTAATTTGGACTATATAAGTTATTGGGCTCTGATACCATTGTTAAAACTAGGCCAACCCACAACAATTGGGTAAATTTCAAAAAATTCCTTTATTGGATTCTTAATGGGCCTATGTAGCCTAATTCATTTAGAACTTTTTTAAATTTTCTTTTAAATAAAATCAATATTATATTTGAGTTTATAAATTAAATTTGTTTTATATAGTTGTTACTATATTTCATATATGTGTATCATAAACACATATGTGTGTGCATGTGCGTACAACAGGATAACATGTACATGGTTTGACATGCCCGTGTATAGGTGCTGGAATTTACACTAACCCTTTGAGTTTACTAATATATTGTCAAAATATAAATATATGTACATCAACTACTGTATATATGTATGTATGTATGTATGTAAGTATATGTATATACATATACATAAATTTAGTTATACATTTATTATAAAACAATGATTATAAATTATTTTTATGAATCATTTATGAAATATATGTGTGCATATACGTAAAATATAATTAAATTTCAAAATTATTTTTAAATATTAATTTGTAAAATAGTTTAAATCCTTTATTATATTGTTTAAATATATATATATATATTATAATTCGTTCATCGATTAAAATACAAATATATAAATGTTTTTATTGAGCACATATTTGCTACTACTCATAGCTAGGTATAAATTTTTTAATTTAATTTTTTTGGTTTAAATTAGTTTTTAATTAAAATTTACCTTAAAATTAAATCCATGTGGATTTAATACTAAAAATATTTATAAATATTTTTGAAATCAAAATACATTTTTTTATACTGTACAATTTTTTCTAGAATATTTTATTATTTATAAATGTATTATGAATATATTTTGTTTGTTTAACTATTATTAAATCAAATAATTAATTTAAAATACGTATACATATACACACACATATAATAAATAAAAAAATTATTGTCGAATGTTTTATCGGTTTGTATAATTTTTTTTAAAAACACATATCATATGAATTAATAATTTATAGTTAGATTTAATTGATGAAATCATTTAATAATAATATTTCAATAAAAAAATTTCAGGCCAGACCAACAAGATGACCACTAACCATATATTTTTTGCACATATGTACATATGTGTATACATACATACATATATAAACATACATACATACATACATACATACATGTATGTATGTATGTAGCCGTCTACATGTGATAATATAGTAATATACTGATTTGTGATAAGATCTGTCCAGCTAACATATGATCGATTGATTAACTAAGCAATTTAGAATATTAAGAAATCAGAAGCATACCTCCCACCATGGTTTAGAGATTACTTTGAAATGATAAAATGGCTCCTTGAATCAAATTTCAAGTTCTAGAGTTGCTGGCTCCCCAACTGCTTTACTAACTACGACTAAATCGAGATGTTTTGATGTGATTGTGCTTGGATATTTTAGGCATTGGAATGGGATATTTCTGGCAGAAATTTACAAGTAAGAGGAGGAGCAAAATTTTAAAAAGAATGAATCGAGAGTGGCTTATTTAAAGGGAAATAGGAGAGTAAAAAGTGGATAACAATTCCTAATATCTCTCCTACCATTTCCACTTCTCATTACATTCAAATTCACCAAGCCACATCATATATAGCTAGCCTCCCTATGCAACCGGCATAACCGAAATTCCAAACCCCCTTTCGTCCTCAAAAACAATTTCAAGCCCAAATGATGTCTGTTGCATTTAAATCCAAGTTTAAATGCGTACCGTTATCGTATTTAATCAATATATTTATAACTATTACAAATACACTGTTTAGCATTATTCAACACACCAAATGTAATATTTCATAATTAATATTTCATTCATATTAATTAATTCAATTAATTTATAAAAATTACAAATTAATTAAATCAAGTGGTAAAAAGGATTATTTATTGTTTCGTTTGTGTGACTCTTAGGTGTAAATTTGGTTAGGGATCAATATTGAAATATTCGAAATTAACGTTCATATGTCACTTAGTACGTGTGTGACATTATGGCCAAATTTATGGCTTACTTCATTTCATTAAAA